>OZ001355.1:6036822-7436822 GCA_963924055.1 Drosophila limbata
TTGCAACTCAGACACCCCCAGAACACCGCTGTGCCACCACCTGGTAGCTGGGGGTGTCTGAGTTGCAATGGGTTTGGAGGCTTGCTACCGATAGAGGGCACTCCAAATCAATCCGGATATCACCAATTCTTAATTGATCATGCTTCTACTTCCATATTAGGCTATGTTTAGAGTAGTATGACTCCATATTCCAACACGACAATGCGCAATGTCATAAGGGTCGAATACCAACAAGGCCTAAATCAGTCGGTTCTGCCCTGGCCCACACAAAGTCCCGATCTTAAGATCATGGAAAATGTTTGGACTTTCGTTAAGAATCAGGGGAACATAAAAAGATATCGGCGGTGCTTCAAAGATATAGCTAAAAGTGTGAAATTTGGTCAAAATTGGCCACTGAGCTTGGTCATAACTTGGTTAAGCTAGTTCTACCAAAGTTGCAAGCTGACATTAATGCCAAAATCAGTAAAACTAGACATAAGTTGGCTTAATAACATAGTAATAAAATATTTTGTCTCAATTGAATAGTAAACATAAAAAAAATTAAATAAGTTGTGTGTAAATAATTTTGACGCAAAATAAATGTGTGTAAATACTTTTGACAACTGAAGCGCATCAGTTCAATGGTGCTTTGCTAATCCCCTGAACAGTTATAATTTCTAATTTTTCTTTCATTTGCTTCTGCATAGATGTAGAAACACGACAATAACCGTTACTTTGTTTTCTGAGTGCAGAATCAGCAGCAATAAGCAATCAAAGTTGAAAGTTCAAAAAAATGCACGTTGTGTAAATACTTTTGACCACCTCTGTATTTATGAGATTATATAATTTTTTGATTTTGGTTTTTGACCTTTTTCCTATTAGCAAAGCCATTATTTCAAAATCAGGATATCGATCGCCAGCGCTTGTGATATTTATTCGGTCAGGGGCGCGAGCCACTTATTTAAAAATCAATAGGGTCTACATGTATGTATATGTTGTGTGCCACCTTATATAAAAATTCAATATTTTTATCATTTTTGTATACGTCGTATGCTTTGAGAAGCGATATAAGACGGTTGTCACCCTTTCATATTTTAATTGTTTCTCTTAGGCCCTTTCTCCGGAGTGTATTTGAATAATCTTAATGTTTCGTTCATCTTGCTTTTAACTGAATAATTTACAGTGACACACAAAAGAATTGGCTCAGCATGAATTTTTACATTTAAGGCTTATTTGCGCCGTTATCGGTAACATATTGGCATCAATGGAAAGGTCATTTAAATTCCGTTTGAATGATACAAAACTTTCCTTAACCCATTAAGTACCCAATGAAAATTTCGAATTCATGTAAATGTCTACTTTTGAAACTTTTTTCCCTGACTGATAAGAAAAAATGTTTTGATGGAAAAAAATTCTTTAAACAATTCTAGGAGTAACTGCAAAAAAAATTTTCAAAAATCTCTTCGCTAGTATTTTTATGATTTTTTTGAAAATTGCCTAAAAGGAACTTATTGTATGAAAGTGAAGAAGCAGTCGGATTCCATGAAGATGAGAATTTTTGATGTTGGCATATGCCAAGTATTTTCGATAAATCGCTAAAATACCTAAACTAAATATTTTTAGCTTATAAGTACTTTAAACCAGAAATATCTTATAATTTTGGTATGGTTAAAAGCCCCACTTTTTGTTATGTTAAAAATAAATAGCAAAACTTAATATTTGAAATAAATGATGTTGAAGCACTTCAGCATTTGTTTATGAAGAATGTTAATGTGTTTTTTTTTACTAGATTGCGTATCACGAAAAATATTAATAAAAAATTGAGGGATCTTATAATTTTGCCTCGATACAACTTTAATGTTTTTCGCTTGGTTTGAATTTTTTGGGATATATTTACTATAAATTTTTACTTTACTTTGTACTTTACCCTTTGTACTTTTCAAGTACAGGGTCTACTCTCAACAATAAATAACTTGCTTTCGAAAATGTACCAACAATTTATTCAATGATCATGATCAGGTCATCGCCATCTAGCTTCATGCCTTTCGTGATTTCCAATTTCTTGACAACTCCGGATAATGGCGACTGGACAAGCATTTCCATTTTCATCGCTGAAAGCACCACAAGTGGCTGCCCCTTCACGACTTGGTCACCTTCCTTAACGCGAATGTCGATGACATCGCCCGGCATCGGAGCACCAACTTCTCCTGGCTCCGACTTGTTGGCCTTGGGATGCACATGAATTTCCTAACGCAAATGGGGCATACGAAGTAAATAGAGTTGTACTTGTGTACTTGAATAATTTACAGGTAATTACCTTCATTGCTTCCTTATCTGGAATCAGGACAGAGTTGAGCTGACCATTTAATTCAAAGAACACCTCGCGATTTCCATTTGGCTTGAGATCGGCAGCCATGGCCAATGCCTTCATACTCAATGTCTTGCCGCGTTCCAGGGTCACATCGAATTCCTCGCCCACCTTTGGACCGGTAAGGAACATGCGTGTGTCCAGCTTGTCCACAGGGCCGTATTTCTCTCGGAAGTGCAGGAATTCATTGGTTACTTGTGGATAAAGAGCTGCCGATACGACATCGCGTTCAGTGATGCTGGGATGAGATTCCCTCAGTTCAGTCCTCAGTTTATCCAAGTCCATTGGTTCCAGCTTGGCACCTGGTCGTTCTTCGATTCGTGGCATATCCTTCAGGACATTTGACCGCAATGTTTCTGGAAATCCGCCGTAGGGTATCCCAATATATCCCTGGAAATACTCGACTACCGACTTAGGAAAGGATAAGTCTGCAGCCTTTTCTACAACTTGATCCCCACTAAGCTTATTCTGTACCATGAACTGTGCCAAGTCACCGACCACCTTAGACGATGGCGTCACCTTGATAATGTCGCCCAATATGATGTTGGCTTCCTGATAGGCCTTCTTCACCTCCTCGAACGCGTCGCCAAGACCCAGTGAGAATGCCTGGAACTGCAGATTTGTATACTGCCCTCCTGGTATTTCATTCAAGTAGACATCCGCATTTCCCGAACGCATCGTGGTGGTGCATTCAAAGGGTCCGTAAAGGGTTCGGGTTTGCTCCCAGTAAGCCGAATAAGCTGAAACGTCGCTTAATTTGAATTCTGTGTCCAAGGGTGTTCCCTGCAATGAGGCGACTATAGCTCCCATACTGGGTTGAGAGGTCATTCCCGACATGGAGTCTACAGCAACGTCAACAACATCTGCTCCGGCTTGGGCACAAGCGAGCATGGAGGCAACACCCGCTCCAGAGGTGTCATGAGTGTGCACATGAATTGGCAACTGCGGATGCTTGTCCCGGATGGCAGTGATCAGCAACCTGTGGAGTTCAAAATAACCATGAATAATACTGATTCCATCTTAAGGTTTATGCTCTAACCTCGCTGCTTCAGGTTTTAATAGACCCGCCATATCCTTGATACACAGGACATGTGTTCCGGCCTTGACCAGTTCATCGGCTAAATTGGTGTAGTACTTCAGGTCGTACTTGGTGCGCTTGGGATCACTCACGTCTCCTGTGTAGGAGATGGCAGCCTCCACAACTCCGCCCGCCTTTCCCGCCGCCTCCATGCCAATGATCAAGTTCGGCAAGTAGTTGAGTGAGTCGAAGACTCGGAAAATGTCCATGCCAGTTTGCACCTGAAACAGATGACAAGAAATCAATCTTCAATGCCAATCCTGTGATTAAGCAATTTTTAATATATATTTACCGCGAGTTCGCAGAACTTGTAGACCACATTGTCTGGGTAGCTGGTGTAGCCAACGGCATTGGCACCGCGCAGTAGCATTTGGAATGGTATATTCGGGATGCGCTTGCGCATCTCCTCCAGACGCTCCCATGGACACTCGTGCAGGAATCGCAGGGCCACATCAAAGGTGGCTCCTCCCCAGTTCTCCAGGGAGTAGAGATTGTTGAACTTGTGCGCCACGTAGGGTGATATCTTCAGCAGGTCGTGGGTGCGCACACGCGTCGCCAGCAGTGACTGATGCGCGTCCCGGAATGTGGTGTCCATCAGCATCAGGTTCTTCCTGGAGCGCACTTCCTTTGCAAATGCCTCGGGTCCGACACAGACAATTAAATCGCGTAGACCCTCCGGCGGATCCGTCACTAAGGGCAGATCTTTGTAGTCATTATATCGACAATAGCTTTGTTTTTTTTAGAGAAAATAAAAGAAAAAATATTTAAAATTCAAATGCATTAACAGTGGCGCTGGTCAGGGAAAGCAGTGCAGAGCCTATGCGTGAAGTACACTGCTTGCTGGCGTGACTCGCTTTACCAACTAATTTAAATTTGCCAGTCTGGCAACGCTATAATTTAAATTAATCAAATTCACAAGAACGACCAGGTCAACAGAATTGTAGATGTTAAATTAAGCTCTAAGTAAACTTACACGATGGAACTGTGGGTACAACTGGATTAACCTCGGCCGGCTTCAGCGTCGTTCCCAATGGCGTTTGTGGTCCGTTGACCAATACTTCGCCTATGTAGTTAAGTAGTTGCTGGCCATGATTTAAAGATCGAGTGAATTTAAAAAGCTCCGGATGCTCATCTATGAAACGAGTGTCAAGTACGCCATTCAGAAATCTATCGTTCTTCAGCACGTTCAGAAGAAACGGAATGTTTGTCTTGATCCCACGGATGTGGAACTCGCGCAGCGATCGTTGCGCTTTGGCAGCTGTGCTTGGCATGTCATTTCCGTGAGCAATCACCTTGACCAACAGCGAGTCGTAGTAGGGCGATATGATGGCACCAGCGTAAGTGGAGGCGCTGTCTAGACGGATGCCCATGCCCTCTCCGGAACGGAATACTTCAATGCGACCCGTGCTGGGCTGGAAGTCGTTGGCGGGATCTTCGGCAGTCACGCGGCACTGAATCGCAACGCCCCGTGGAACTATTTTCTCCTGGATGAGCCCGAGATCTTCTAGTGACATTCCCTCGGCAATACGTATTTGAGACTGAACCAGATCGATGCCCGTGATTTCCTCGGTGACTGTGTGCTCCACCTGCAATCTGGCGTTCACTTCGATGAAGTAGAAGTTTCCGGACTCATCGCACAGAAACTCCACGGTGCCTGCGTTCTCGTATCCCACGTGCCTGGCTAGACGCACAGCCGCCTCAGTCATCTTATCTCTGATCTCGATGGGCAGTCGTGGAGCGGGTGCAATCTCAACAACCTTTTGATGACGACGCTGCACAGAGCAATCCCGTTCAAATAGATGCACAACATTTCCGGCCTTGTCACCTAGAACTTGGACTTCGATGTGGCGAGGTCGTTCGACGAATTTCTCAATAAATACATCTCCGTTACCAAAGGCCGCCTTAGCCTCAGAGGTTGCACGTTCGAAATTCTCTTCCACCTCCTCCATTTTACGGACCACACGCATGCCTCGACCTCCTCCACCGTACGCTGCTTTAAATATAACTGGAAGGCCGTGTTGTTTGCAGAAGGACACGGCTTCTTCTTTGGATGTCACTGGTCCCTCTGTTCCCGGTAGAACCGACACATCTGCTTCAACAGCCGCAGTGCGCGCCAACACCTTGTTACCCATGGACTTGATCACTTCTGGACTTGGACCGATAAATTTGATTCCCGCATCGATGACTGCTTCTGCAAAGTCACTGCGTTCGGACAAGAACCCATAGCCGGGATGCACTGCATCAATGTCGTTCTCCTTGCACACGCGAATGATCTCTGGAATGTTTAGATAGGCTTCCACTGGCGGAAGTCCCTTGCCCACCATATACGATTCGTCGGCTTTCTGGCGATGCATGTGCATTTTGTCCTGCTCCGAGTAGACGGCCACCGACTTGATGCCCAACTCAGAGCATGCTCGGAATACACGAATGGCAATCTCTCCTCGGTTCGCCACCAGCACCGATCTTATGGACTTATGTTCTACCTGTAACAAACATGTAGATTGCAGTTACCAATTCAATTCCCGTCGACAGATTTACCTGGCTGGAGAAATGCTTTTTACATATGATGAGTACACGGACGCGCAGCAATCTTCGCAGATTTCTAAGTGCATTTTGAGAATCTGGGAGACACATTGGAGACCAAGGCTGCCGATTGTAGATGAAAGCAGGTTAATATCCATACTTCAATAATATTTTTATCTAAATAGTTATTTTTATTTAAAGATTACCTAATTTAATTATACTAATGTGTTAAAATATCGGAGTATAAAACTGAATTTCGAATTTAATTAAATGTATACATATGTAGGATTGTAACGATTTATTGTCAAATTTTGTAGGGAGGAGACACTGAAAACAAGTCGTAAGGTTGCATTGAGAGAAATTTGCAAGCGAGTATGCAGCTCTGCATATAAAAAGTTGTAGCCCTGGAAATGCAATTGAATTGATTGATGGAAACTTAAAAATTTTAAATATAAAGCAAATAAATATTAATAAGCATTAGTGATAAATGCACATTTAACCTAATTATTTACCTTCTAGAAAGAAACAACTACAAAAATATGTTACGAAACAAATGTTGCGTGCGATCCGTTCCGAGCGACACTTGGGATCACGTCGTTTGCTAAAAAAAACCATAAACTTATTTGATTACAAATGTGTTATTACCAGGGATTAAAACCTTAACCGAAACCGTAACCTTTAACCGGTAAAAACCGATTGCAATTTAAAACCGTAACTGAAACCGTAACCGAAAAAAAAAAATTTCATTTGACCGAAACCTTAAAACCGAAACTCTGCAAACCGAAATAACCGTTTAGTAACCGTTTCATTTATAAGGGTTAATTTCGGTTTTTCATACATCCAAAAAAAATATTATTTTTCATAATTAATTTTTATTTTAATTTTCTTATGTCTAATTTTTAATTTTTTTTTGTGATATTCATGATCGAATTTTCATAGCAAATAATAAAAATTTCTTAAATGAAATATTAAAATTGTTAAAATGTAACTAAACTACATTAAACAAGAATATGTGAAAGAAATGTGTGAATGAAACATTAAGAAAGTAATGCCGCTTTAATTATTATTATTATAATATTAATATAACTATATTTTCGCAAAAAAAAATTGTTTTTTTGTGAACCGAAACCATACCGGTATTTCAAAACCGAAGCATACAAAAACCGGTTCACCGTTACGAAACCTTTATTCAAAGATTTTGCGTAACCGATAACCGAAAACCTAAATGCGAACATAACCGAAACCGTAACTGAAACCGATATTCGTTTCGGTTTTAATCCCTGGTTATTACTGCATTATATTATTCTCAGGTAGCCCATATATATTTAAGGTAAATACTTGCTAAATTTTAACAAGTTATTTTTAAAAAGGTATGAGCGATCGGGATCTTTTAGATGATACCAAACTTTTTTTTGGGAATAATTTATAAATAAAGTTTAATATTAAGTTGGATAACAGAAATTAAGGGGCATGAAAGGGTTTTCGTCTCTAGATTTTTACCTCGTAAAGAGGTTTTTTTAAAAGATAATAATAATGTCTATAAGTTTTGCTCTTCAAATACTAGTAAAGTAAATTTAAGCAGTGAATATCAAAATGTTAAAATCACAAAAATGGAATCTAATAACGATTCATCAACCATATACGATGCCGTCCACAGTGATGTAGTATTTAATACTTAAAATTGTTAATGTAAAGAAACGCTCAAATGAATATTACATATTTAAATAATATTAAATTGTTTAATAATATATTTTAAATTGAACATTTTTTTATTTAAAATAAATTTCATCATGTGGAATTAAACACTGAACTTAGTTTACACTTTGTTTAAATATTTATTATTTAAAGCAGCGAACAAGTTCGAAAAGATCTATACCAAGGAAATATTAAATACATCTAAAGAAAATAAACATCTGATTCTCCCAGTTGATTTTTCTCCGCATCGATTGTTTATTCTATCCGAATGAGGCATAATATTGGTCAAATTTTATATGAATAACATTTATTTAAAACAATTAACTTTTATTTCACAGTTTTTAAATATTTATAATCAAATCTAAAACATTGATCAAAAATTTGGCAATGGCTTTTAAATTATACAATTTTTTAATTGATTTCAAACAATAATTGTTTGTGCGCAATTGTTATATCAATAGATATTATAAACTTTTCCAAAAAGTACCACAAATACACGTATATACACACAAATACATGCATATAAAATATAAAAGAAACAAGATTTATCATTCATCGCTTGACTTAAGGTAACAGAATTTTGAATGTTGTTGACACGATGATAACACGCTCAACATTTACATATATGTATATGGTATAGGGATGGGTATATACACATATGGACTATCTTCGTGGATGAAGCGAGTGCAATTATTCAATGATCATGATCAGATCATCGCCCTCCAGCTTCATGCCCTTTGTGATTTCCAATTTCTTGACAACTCCGGATATTGGCGACTGAACAACCATTTCCATCTTCATCGCCGAAAGCACAACCAGAGCATGTCCCTTCTCGACTCTGTCGCCCACGTTGACGCGAATATCGATGACATCTCCCGGCATCGGAGCTCCCACTTCACTCTTCAACGTCTTGTTGGCCTTGGGATGCACACGAATTTCCTATGGAAAATAATTTATATATGCAGGTTAAATAAGATGCAATTGAGAAAGTCAATCCCCGTTTAATTACCTTCATTGCTTCCTTATCAGGAATGTGGACGGAGCGAAGTTGTCCGTTCAATTCAAAGAAAACCTCGCGATTACCGTTCGCCTTGAGATCGGCAGCCATGGCCAATGCCTTCATGCTCAATGTCTTGCCGCGTTCCAGAGTCACTTCAAATTCTTCGCCCACCTTTGGACCGGTAAGGAACATGCGTGTGTCCAGCTTGTCCACAGGGCCGTATTTCTCGCGGTAATGCAAATATTCGTTGGTTACTTGAGGATAAAGAGCTGCCGATACGACATCTCGGTCAGTGACGTTGGCATGAGATTCCTTGAGTTCCGCCTTCAGCTTATCGAAGTCCAAGGGCTCCATCTTAGCACCTGGTCGTCCTTCAATACGAGGCATGTCCTTCAGAACACGTGACCGCAATGGTTCGGGAAAGCCGCCGTAGGGTATACCGATATAACCTTGAAGGTACTCAAGCACCGATTTGGGGAAAGAAAGCTCCTCAGCCCTTTCCAGCACCTGGTCACTTGTTAGATGATTCTGTACCATGAACTGAGCCAAGTCACCGACCACCTTGGACGATGGAGTGACTTTAATAATGTCTCCCAGCAGGATATTGGCTTCTCTGTAAGCTTTCTTCACGTCCTCAAAGAAGTCGCCCAGACCCAGTGAGAAGGCCTGGAACTGCAGATTCGTATACTGGCCGCCGGGAATTTCGTTAAGGTAAACATCGGCATTGCCCGAGCGCATCGTAGTGGTGCATTCGAAGGGTCCGTATAATGTTCGGGTCTGTTCCCAATAGGCCGAGTACTCGGAGACATCGCGCAAGTCCAAGTTTGTGTCCAAGGGTGTTCCCTGCAATGAGGCGACTATAGCTCCCATACTGGGTTGAGAGGTCATTCCCGACATGGAGTCTACAGCAACGTCAACAACATCTGCTCCGGCTTGGGCACAAGCGAGCATGGAGGCAACACCCGCTCCAGAGGTGTCATGAGTGTGCACATGAATTGGCAACTCCGGATGCTTGTCCCGGATGGCAGTGATCAGCAACCTGTGGAGTTGAAAATAACCATGAATAACACTGATTCCATCTTAAGGATTATGCTCTAACTTCGCTGATTCAGGTTTCAATAGACCCGCCATATCCTTGATGCACAGGACATGTGTTCCGGCCTTGACCAGCTCATCGGCTAAATTGGTGTAGTACTTCAGATCGTACTTGGTGCGCTTGGGATCACTCACGTCTCCTGTGTAGGAGATGGCAGCCTCCACAACTCCGCCCGCCTTTCCCGCCGCCTCCATGCCAATGATCAAGTTCGGCAAGTAGTTGAGTGAGTCGAAGACTCGGAAAATATCCATGCCAGTTTGCACCTAATACAGATGAAAAGAAATAAATCTTCAATGCCAATCCTGTGATTAAGCAATATTTTATATATTTACCGCGAGTTCGCAGAACTTGTAGACCACATTGTCTGGGTAGCTAGTGTAGCCAACGGCATTGGCACCGCGAAGTAGCATTTGGAATGGTATATTCGGGATGCGCTTGCGCATCTCCTCCAGACGCTCCCATGGACACTCGTGCAGGAATCGCAAGGCCACATCAAAGGTGGCTCCTCCCCAGTTCTCCAGGGAGTACAGATTGTTGAACTTGTGCGCCACGTAGGGTGATATCTTCAGCAGGTCGTGGGTGCGCACACGCGTCGCCAGCAGTGACTGATGCGCGTCCCGGAATGTGGTGTCCATCAGCATCAGGTTCTTCCTGGAGCGCACTTCCTTTGCAAATGCCTCGGGTCCCTCGCGCACAATGATGTCGCGCAGACCTTGTGGCGGTTCCGTCACTATTTCAAAATCGAAAACTCTTATTTGAAATCAATGTTATAGGCAAAAAGTAAATTGAAGCATCGGTTATTTACAAACACACAACATTCAGTTAGTTGATGAAGCAAACATTTTGTTATGATCCGACTTGACTATCGCAACCAGATATCGATTTGCCGGCTAGCCATCGGCACTACCCAGGGTGAGTACGACCTCGATACCTGGCGAGTCGGGTAACAAAATATTTATATTTTTACTTTCGGAAATAAAACACACGGACTGGTTTCTCAACACCTACACGGACAATCTGCTGGCAAGGATCTGGTGGACAGATGTCATTATCCACCTCTACGATGCCCTCCCATCCTATAGTCGGCTTTCGATATTTGTGCCGACTCCCTAAATCCACACTTCACCCAACCTACCACATATTTACCTCACCCTAATAAATAAACTAACAAATCATTTTCTAATAGACGTTATAATATTTAATCATTATAAATAAATGACCCTAATATGTTTACATATTGTATTTTATATTATTATTTATTCGATAGTTTTCGCCTACGAATCTTAACTTTCTGGCAGCCCGGTTTAAGTGGGCGCGAATGTAAACAAAGCAAATATAAATACGAACAATACGTTTGGCGCTGAGTATGCTAATATGAGACTGCGTGTGTGATTGTGATTTGGCTATGGCAGGTAAGTATTCTTAATCTGGGCCTTCCCTAAAGAGCAGACTGGCGATATGAGGGTATGTTGTTGTGTACACGCACTATGCAAAACAAATGAGCAAGTATTTCAATTTACAGGGGCAGGAGTAAGGCGGCACCTGCTGACTACAGCCGCTTGGATGCGAAAAGGTGCCCGTGCCTGCGCCGTGGCACTTTGCGCGCCTATGGACGGACTCACGCGCAATACTTGTGGCTGTGTGATGATGCGTGAGGGTGCGTGATGCTGTCAGATGTGCCTCTGGGTCGTCCTCGCCTGGGTCTTGAGCTCACAATAGTTGCGCCTCAGCCTGTTCTGCCAGCCTTCGCTGTTTTGTTGTTGCTGCTATGCTGTTGCGGCTGCTTTCCTGTTGTCTGCTGTGCTGTGGTGACCGCTGTCCTGTTGTGGCTGCTGTGCAGTGGTGACCGCTGTTGTTGCTGCTGTCCTGCTGCGGCTGCTGTTTTCCGGTTTTTTTTCTCTGCCGCTTTTTTCTCCTCGCAACCACGAGCCAGACCAGACTGATCCCTAACCTCCTAAACTCCTGTCAACTCTCTCAAAATCTCATAATCTCCTCTCCTAATCTCCTACTCCCTAATTCCTGTCATCCGTATTTATGTTTTGGTCGACGCTGATAGATGGCGTTCTCCACAGCTGGCGACTATCGTTATCGATAATATCGATAGATCAGCGCCGACCATAACAACACACCCTTCCTGGGGGAGGGGGGGGGGAAGATTGAGGAAGCAGAAGTCCGGAATTCCAGGCGCCAACGTAGGCCACGCCCACACCCTGAGATTAAGAGTCTCATTCGTATCGACTGAGTTAGCCGGGCAATATTATAATAGTTGTTCTTTCCTTCCAGATCCCGTATCAGACGTCGTTCCTCGGCCATCACGCCTCCAAATGCCGCTCCTCCGCCCGCACGCGGCCGGTATAGCGCTTCCACCACCGGATCTGTCCCTGGATCTATTTCAGGCTTCGGATCATCAGCATCGTTGACTGCCAGCAATTTCTGCAAGCTAATGCTCATGTCGGGCGAATTCACCATCTCAGCGATCCTCGCGTGCCTTTCTCCTTTCTCCTGACGAGCCTTCTGCTCCGAATCCTTCACTGGAGCCGACGGTGAATCTGAGTATCCGGATGCGCTTGCTCCTAGAGGGCCGTTCGTGGATTGCTCCTGCTTGTCATCGTGTTGTGGACTCTGAGACGATTGCGTTTCTTGCGATGCCTCCAGTTCCCTGATGACGCCCTCGTCGATGACGTCGTCCTGCGCTGCTTCCAAAGGAGGAGATGTCAACGATAGCACCGGTTCCCACGCCTGTTGTTTCTTCAGCGCCTCGTTGTGCCATCCATTGACGAGGGACTCTGCAGTTTCTTCGGACGCGAGTGCTGTAGAACGTTCCACGAGCGAATGGAGTTGCTGCTCTGCCGGCACAGGATCCCCAGAATACATGTTTCGGACCGCTTCCCGAATTTGCTTCATGTACGTTAACATATCCTGGCGGATCATGTTCTTGTATTCCGAGAACTGCGTTTCCATTGCCGTCACATAAGTCACCTGTGCTTGGAATAGCGCGATGTTAATCGCAGACTTAATCTCGCTAGGGATGCGATCACCATCTGCCTCTCTACTTTGAAATGAATCCATAACTGCTTTTTTGAGTGAACGTTCTCGCTAATCTCTTTAATAATTCAGTTCCTATTCTTTGAAAAATGTATATGTTTAAATAGCTTCTAAAACATGCAATATAATAAATAACAAAAAATAACAAAAAAAAACACGCTATTCTATTCCTAATTTCATATATTATTCTATATACTAATCTATATAAATAAATATGAAAATAATCCTAAAATAAGCCTACAAATTATTTATCAACAAATAAATAACAAAAAAATACCCTGTAATATATTATTTCAAAATAATCTCCAGGTCATTTAAATTGTCTCTGCTGACAAATAAACAAAAAAAACATTAAGCAAAAACAATACAAACTATCGAATAAATAATCACAAACAAAAATGGGTGAGATATATATGGGCAGGTGTGGGATCCGTCGGTAGCTATCGTATCTCCTTCCTGCCAGCAGGCTCCTACTCACAAATCGACTTTTTAGACTATTGAACGGTAGCGATACTAAACACTGACAAGACTGGACAACAACGAACTGGTAAACATACTCCAAGACGCGGACCACAGTAATGACTTTGAATAATATCTTCTACTAATAAAATTTGAGCTTTAATAAACAAGCAAGTTGGACTTCATCAGGCCTAGGAACGGCAACGCGGCTTTGGATAAGGAAATTCCATTCCGGGACCAGCCCCTAGACCTGACTACTGGCTATCGCCATCTCTACCCAAACGCTACACCAGACAGACCAACCGTGGCAGCAACAGGTGAGGCATTGAGGTCCTCCCCGCGGTCCAATCAAAGCTGGCCGCCTGATGCGCGCCGGGCAAAGATGACGATAGTTTTCTATTACAATTTTTATTTAAATTTAAGACGCCTGCTTAAGGCGGAATCCTAATCTTCGCATTCTTTTCCTTTGGGCGCCACTTGTTATGATCCGACTTGACTATCGCAACCAGATATCGATTTGCCGGCTAGCCATCGGCACTACCCAGGGTGAGTACGACCTCGATACCTGGCGAGTCGGGTAACAAAATATTTATATTTTTACTTTCGGAAATAAAACACACGGACTGGTTTCTCAACACCTACACGGACAATCTGCTGGCAAGGATCTGGTGGACAGATGTCATTATCCACCTCTACGATGCCCTCCCATCCTATAGTCGGCTTTCGATATTTGTGCCGACTCCCTAAATCCACACTTCACCCAACCTACCACATATTTACCTCACCCTAATAAATAAACTAACAAATCATTTTCTAATAGACGTTATAATATTTAATCATTATAAATAAATGACCCTAATATGTTTACATATTGTATTTTATATTATTATTTATTCGATAGTTTTCGCCTACGAATCTTAACTTTCTGGCAGCCCGGTTTAAGTGGGCGCGAATGTAAACAAAGCAAATATAAATACGAACAATACGTTTGGCGCTGAGTATGCTAATATGAGACTGCGTGTGTGATTGTGATTTGGCTATGGCAGGTAAGTATTCTTAATCTGGGCCTTCCCTAAAGAGCAGACTGGCGATATGAGGGTATGTTGTTGTGTACACGCACTATGCAAAACAAATGAGCAAGTATTTCAATTTACAGGGGCAGGAGTAAGGCGGCACCTGCTGACTACAGCCGCTTGGATGCGAAAAGGTGCCCGTGCCTGCGCCGTGGCACTTTGCGCGCCTATGGACGGACTCACGCGCAATACTTGTGGCTGTGTGATGATGCGTGAGGGTGCGTGATGCTGTCAGATGTGCCTCTGGGTCGTCCTCGCCTGGGTCTTGAGCTCACAATAGTTGCGCCTCAGCCTGTTCTGCCAGCCTTCGCTGTTTTGTTGTTGCTGCTATGCTGTTGCGGCTGCTTTCCTGTTGTCTGCTGTGCTGTGGTGACCGCTGTCCTGTTGTGGCTGCTGTGCAGTGGTGACCGCTGTTGTTGCTGCTGTCCTGCTGCGGCTGCTGTTTTCCGGTTTTTTTTCTCTGCCGCTTTTTTCTCCTCGCAACCACGAGCCAGACCAGACTGATCCCTAACCTCCTAAACTCCTGTCAACTCTCTCAAAATCTCATAATCTCCTCTCCTAATCTCCTACTCCCTAATTCCTGTCATCCGTATTTATGTTTTGGTCGACGCTGATAGATGGCGTTCTCCACAGCTGGCGACTATCGTTATCGATAATATCGATAGATCAGCGCCGACCATAACAATTTAAATTCCCAGACACCTCAGCAAATAATGCTTACCAGACACCAACTAATTATCACAACAATACATTCATATGTATGTGTCCTATGTACTTACTTACTATGTTTACATATCTCCAAATTAAACTTTACACGTACAATTTGCATATTCTTATCAATAGTAAAAAGGAAACTGAAGCATGATTTTTTTCCTTGTTTTAAGGTTCCAAACAAAGAGTGTAGTTATTTTCGAAATTCCCAAAGGAATTATTATATTATGATGTTACTGGATTTGAGATATTATTGTCTGTAGGCATTTTTGCATTTGATAATTTTAATTTATCAGATGTTCGTTTGCAGGACGGTGTTGCCATATAGTAAAAGGTATTCCGTTACTATATATGGTATTATTGCGAATAATGAGTTGTGGTATTTTTGTATTTTTTATGGTTATTTTAAAATGCAAGAATACAGGACTTTGCAGTGTTCACTACGTCACAAAATGAAATTATTTCCTAAATGACCCCAAACTAGATAAAATTCAAATACAGCTCACAAATTAAAGGAATATATTTATATTTATGACAATAATAATTTACCCCAGAAATTAGTTGGTTAGACGATGACAATAATTTTAAATACAATATAGGTTAAAGGATATTAGCTGTGAAATTTTGAATGGGAAATTTATAAATATTTGGGGAAATGAATAAAACTAAGGAACGGAACAAACCTGATTATACTTATGTTTAACTGAACCCGGTTTCTACAATCGTAACTTATTAATGTATTTGTATGTATGTACATGTGAATGACAATATTTGTATTTTCTCAAATGACGAATTAAGAGAACTACAACTCAAACGTACCTTTCGCCTCTCCGTTTTTCTCACGTTCTAAGGCTTCCGGAGACAGGTCTTCATTTGTATGAGAATCATGACAACATTTCGTTTATGAACATGGTTGAGGTGTTTTTGTTTTGGTTTTTTAGAGTATGTATGTGTGTTGCAGTTGTTGGTATTTGAGACGATTGCATTTGGTATTTGATTCAATAGCAAATGTTAGAAACAATAAAGTAAATAGAAAATTAAAACATAAAGTATGCATATTAAACAAATAAGAACAGCTTTCTTCGGCAAACCGAAAATTTTATACACTTGCAGATAATACTAAAAAATTATATATTTTAGAAGTAAAGATATAATGAAGAGGTGATATTTGAATACCAAGTAATTAAAGCTGTTGTTCATTCAAAATATTTTTTGATTAAGAAATCTTTATGTAGCTTACATGCTCAGCTATAAATTTAACAGACAGACAGACTAAATCGATCAAATTAAAAAAAAATATTAATATCTGCAAAGGTATAGAAAATGTTTTTCAGTGTACATCATCGAAAAGCCTGCAGTCTTTTTCAGTCCTCTCCCGACAAATAATCCCAACATTGATGCATTTCTATAAATTGCAGTAAGCCCTTAAATTGCGACGACAAAGAAAAGATTCGAGTGTTTTGACTTGTAGGAGGCAAATGTAGATTTCCATAAAAATAGACCAAGCTTTTAGAAAAAGATTTTCAAAGTGTTGGAAAGTGTGTGTTGACCAAGTGAAGAAGGCCAACGCTGAAACAATTAAGTAAAGCAACAGCCAACAAATACAAGCGTGGATCCGAAAAAAAGCACATGCCTTAGACCATGGTTCAAAACAAGTTCACTTACCCAATGGTATCGTGGGGACATGAGGATTCACCTCGGCAGGCTTCAGTGTAGTCGCCAGTGGCGTTTGTGGTCCGTTTACCAACACTTCACCCAAGTAGTTCAATAGTTTCTGAGCACGATTCTGTGTAGTGGTGAATTTAAAGAGCTGCGGATGTTCATCTATGAAGTAGGTGTCCAGCACACCGTGCAGGAACTTTTGGTTCTCCAGCACATTCAGGAGAAACGGAATATTTGTCTTGACGCCACGGATTCGGAACTCGCGCAGTGCTCGATTCATTTTAGCAGCGGAACTTTGAAGATCACTTGCGTGTGAAATCACCTTGACCAACAGCGAGTCGTAGTAGGGTGATATGATGGCACCAGCGTAAGTGGAGGCACTGTCTAGACGGATGCCCATGCCCTCTCCGGAACGGAATACTTCAAGGCGGCCAGTGTTGGGCTGGAAGTCGTTGGCGGGATCTTCGGTCGTAACGCGACACTGAATGGCAAATCCTCGGGGAACTATTTTCTCCTGGGTGAGTCCTAGCTCGTTCAGGGTCATTCCCTCGGCGATACGTATTTGAGACTGAACCAGATCGATGCCCGTGATTTCCTCGGTGACTGTGTGCTCCACCTGCAATCTGGCGTTCACTTCGATGAAGTAAAAGTTTCCGGACTCATCGCACAGGAACTCCACGGTGCCGGCGTTCTCGTATCCCACGTGCCTGGCCAGACGCACAGCTGCCTCAGTCATCTTATCTCTGATCTCGATGGGCAGTCGTGGAGCGGGTGCAATCTCAACAACCTTTTGATGACGACGCTGCACAGAGCAATCCCGTTCAAATAGATGCACAACATTTCCGGCCTTGTCACCGAGCAGTTGAACTTCAATGTGGCGAGGTCGTTCAATGAATTTCTCAATAAACATGGCACCGTTACCAAAGGCTGCCTTCGCCTCGGAGCTGGCCCGTTGGAAACTCTCTTCCACCTCCTCCATTTTACGGACCACACGCATGCCTCGACCTCCTCCACCGTACGCTGCCTTGAATATCACTGGAAGTCCGTGTTTTTGACAGAATGACAAAGCTTCTTCTTTTGATGTTACTGGGCCATCTGTGCCCGGAACAATGGGCACTCCAGCCTCAATTGCTGCAACACGGGCAGCCACTTTGTCACCCATGTTCTGCACCACATTGGGAGATGGACCGATGAATCGAAGTCCAGCATCGATTACAGCTTGAGCAAAATCACTGCGTTCGGACAAGAATCCATAGCCGGGATGCACTGCATCAATGTCGTTCTCCTTGCATACGCGAATGATCTCTGGAATGTTTAGATAGGCTTCCACTGGCGGAAGTCCCTTTCCCACCATATACGATTCGTCGGCTTTCTGGCGATGCATGTGCATTTTGTCCTGCTCCGAGTAGACGGCCACCGACTTGATGCCCAACTCTGTGCATGCTCGGAACACACGAATGGCAATCTCGCCTCGGTTCGCCACCAGCACCGATCTTATGGGCTTGTATTCCACCTGTAAGGAAAGATGTAGTCAGCACAATGCTTATCAAGTACTCAATATACTCTTACCTGAGTGGAGTACGCATTCTTGTTGATAAAGTAGAGCCTTACGCGAGGAATCGCTTTGCGCAAGGTCCTGAAGGCGGCTTGGGACTCCGGCAGGAACATTGTGTGCTCTCTTTAAATGCCGCTATAAACGAGGAGAGATCCATTTAACACTTAGTAACATGATTTGACTATAATATTCATGCAATTTAATGAGAGAACTTCTTGACGACGTACGTCTATCAATCTACGAGTTGTCAGGGCGCTCTTCAAATTTCATAACGATCACACAAAAAAAACCAAAAATAAAATCTTTTATATTCGGAATCAGCGCGATCGCTGCTTAATGCTTGTCACGTGTGTAAATTTATTTATATACATATGTACATATATACATAGTAGATACATATATGTATGTATACTTATTGGGGTCGAAAATGTGCGTGGAAAATTTATTCTTATACCCTCTTAATAAATGCATACATCATTTGGTACATTTATGCAAAAACTGGTGGAATTAAATTCGTTGAATACCTTTATTTCAAATGGTACACAACGGTTGGTACAGACCAACGAAAATTGTACTTTTTAATACGGTACCAAACTTTTTTTCAAGTGGCAACCTTGGTCATACACACTTGTGGATGTATGTACGATTCGGTAATAAACCGACTTCAGGGAAAGAGAGAGAGTAACGGAGGGAGCGTGCATCCACGAGAGAAATACATATTATTTTTAAATAAAAATTTATTTTTATAAAATACATATTTAAAAGAAGTATGATACATGCCAAAAATTGTCAATATTGCGAGTATCTATTTTGAGGTGTTAATGAATAAACTAGTTTATCTTCTCGTTATCTGCTTTTATCTTCCTATCTGTCAGTTGATATGCATATGTATACACGTATTTATTAACATACATTGTGTTATAATACACATGTTAACACCTATTCAAGATTAAATGTACATGTTTATTATTGCTAATCGTGTCCGTATCAATTTAGGGTGCAATTGCCGAGTGATCGTTGCTCGAATGCTACGAATACTTAACTTTACCTATTTTCTGGGCATAAAATACAAAAATAAATTGTTAAACTTATTTACCGTTAACAAACATTTGAACGATGAGTCGTTAAAAAGTAAGTAAACTTCAGCTATTGAAAAATGTTCTTTATGAGCAAAGAAAAAAGCTATTAATGTAGAATTAAAATATATGTACATTTTGTCATTAGGGGTTATGATATTTTTGAAGCTGATGGGGTCAAGATGTAGATAATGTGTAGATGTTTTACACACATGTACGTATATATAGATAATAAAAAGTCTCCGACTTGTGTTATCTCAATATATACATATGTATGTACTCATATATTAAAACATAGATATACAGTTGAACTTCCTTAAGAAAAAGAACTCTATATAAAGAACACCGTATTTGTAGGAGTGTGCGTACTATCCTTTAACAATACAACCCTAGACATGCAATGATCAATTAATATCTTACTATCGAAATACACAAGTACGAGTTAATTTGAAGTTCAATTGAAGGACTTCGATTACGAATTCGATTTCGGACGATCGAAGCTATCAAAAAAACTGTTTAGTATTCAAACGAGTAAGATAAGGAGAGCAACAATTACAAATAAACATTTTTAAATTTACACACAAATTTGTTCAACTTCATTATGCCCATTTGTTTCAATATTATGGATACAGGTTAAGTACATTAAGAGCCGGATTTTTGTATTTTTAATTTTTCGCCAGCTAAATAATTAGTATAAAATATTTAGTATATAGATATGAACATTAATTAGATACATACACATACGATATAAAGATTGTGATATTCGTGTTCGCATTTGATTGCAGTATATATTCGTTCATATAGTTTTATATCTACCATAAATCAATGCTTTATCTCTAATGAAGTACGAATGCACAACTGACGAGATACCTTGCAACTAAGTAACGTTATCTTTTATTTTTCTAGTTTTATCTTACATCTGTCTTTGATTCGGAAATATCCGATTGCTTAACAATTGAACTCTGCTTGTGCATTGCTCGCTAAGTCCTTCAGTTTGTGTTCACATCTATGACAGTATTCAAGGGCCGGGGAAAACTGCTTGCAGTAAACGTTGAACGCAAAGCATTGAAAATACATGTCAATTACAGCACTATCCTACCATCATCATCGTCATCATCATGGTGTTCGGACACACCCCGCCGTTATGGTATGTCCTATTTTAGACTTGAAGCCCAACGACCCGCAATTAGATGAAGAGCTTTCTCCTTTGTTTACAACACACACACAAACACAGACATCTAAACGCGTACATGTACTATATTTCAATGTGCATGTTGTTGACCATGTCAACAGCATACCCAAATGTACACATGTATGTGTGTGCCTGTCGCAATGACCGATTATGTAATGATAATACGACCACATTATTGCAATAATAAGGCGAGAGCCGCTTTAGAATGTACACAGCGCTCGGTCGAGTGATTTGCCGATTACGCTGTTTTATTGAGTACCGCTCACTTTTACCGCTCACTGTACAGTGTGTGCACACATGCTTAAATGTATGCGTGTGCTCACATACACATATACAGACGATCTTGAGCACACGTTGTTAAGGTCAAAGACGTACCAGACATTGCTAATCATAAATATGATCAAAAGATCAAAAATATTTATAGATAAATAGATAGAACATGCAAACGCATGTTTCGTGTCTGTGATCCTTTTCGAATTAGGGCCTAAATAGTGCTCCACATTGTAGTTACAATCGAACATACATATGTTTGCTTGTATGTATTTTTCATATGTATGTACAGATGTAATTGGTTTCTGATTGATTGTCACGGGAAGCATCTGGAATGTTATGTCAAATCAAATAGTTAAACTTTGATCCTCTATTTACGCTGTGACTTTGAAACTATATAAATTCATAATACGAATATTTTCATATATTTGTTTTTTTTTCTTTTTTGTTATTGTCTGCGTCTAGTTTTTTTTTTCTTTTTCATTTAATATATGTGAACATACATATGTAAATATGTGCGTATAATTATGTAGATATGTATGTATGTATTGGCACATGCCTTAATTTATTCAAGCACGTTTTGGTCGATAGCGAAACCATAAGAAGGTCACAAAAAATATAGGACACAAAAAAATCAACCCAAAAAAGCACTACAGGGGTAATTTACCCCAAGAGCGTGTAGATAATGTAAAAAAAAACACATAATCAAAGTGCTGTTTATGTATGTATTTTACATACATACAGATGTTTGTACATATTTGTCTAGCTAGCGGCGTTTCTCTTATCTCACGTGAATATGCAAAGTACAATTTAAGCACATACTCATACATACATACATATATTTAAGATGTATATATGTTTATGTATTTCTATAGATCCGTATTGAAGTGTGCATATATATGCATATATGTATGTTTCCAACTGCTCCTTGTTGTTATCCCTTTTGCATTCGAAGAGCACACTTCCAATTGGAATCTTACCGCACGTTTAAAACACACTAAAACAGTCGAAATAATGCGAGACAACTGTAAGAATGTGTGAGTTTGTAAATATGTATTTACACGCGAATGTTAAGTAAATCAGCATGATTTTCGAAAATCAAACTTATACAATTAAAAAAATTACTGTCTAGAATTAGCGACTTATAAGCAGGTATTATTTTTACGTATGAATGTATGTACGTACATATACTAGCTTTGTGTATGTGCGTTGAGGTTCTGTTTAGGAAGGTAGAACACCTCGATACGATTACGTTGACTTCACTTCACTTCACAACTGTTTCTGTGCTTCAGCTTATACTTCTGCCCGGGAGCTCGAACTCTGCGTACGGCAAGCACCAAAGCTGAACATCCAACTGACGGACGACGTCTAAAAAAACTTGAAACTTTTGCCAGCATTATTGGCGGTGGCGGCTGTTCGCAGTAGTCTCTCTTCGCTCTGGCTAGCTAGCTCTCGGTCTTTCTCTTTTTGACTCTCTCTGCTTTATATTCCACATCTCTCGTAATTTCGATTTGTGTGCGTGCGGCCAACAGGCGGCATATGACAACAATAACAACAAAACCTGCACTTTGTCCTAAAGACGAAATTTGTGTCATGTCTGTTACGACTCGTGCAAGAGAGAGAGAGAGAGAGAGATAGGCGCGGGAGAGGGAGAAAGAGATTGAAAAGGCGGCCGGCTAAGAGTGCGCTAATATAACCTCAAGTAAGGTTGTAGAGAGAGCAACAGCTGTTGGCAAGCCCCCTAATAGAATGATGCCTAAAAAGATTTACCTACACATATACACATGTAAATATTCCTTTAGGCATGCGTGTTAATGTGAATGTTAGTTGATAAGTAAAGAGGCAAAGCACGCAAAAAACTATGTATATATACAATTGTATGCATGTATGTGAGATGCTTGTATTTGTAGTATAGTGCATGTTTACCTGTACATACAGTGATTCACCGCTAAAATTAACTTTATAAAAACATAACAAGTAACAAGTGTTTTCAAGTCGAGCTTCAGCCTATTATTTTTTTAAAACACAATTACACAACCATAATTTACAGCCGGTGATTCTTCAGGTAATTAAATCAAACCCACTTGCAAGGTGTGCTTATCCATATATTACATATATGTATATGTACTTACATATGTATGTATGTATGGTATGTACGCATAACCTAGACGTAAACACTATAAGGCTGGTGATCGAGATAAGGCGTCTAGAAATATTTAATTAAAGGAAAAATCTCAGCACATCTACCAAGTTTGTATGTTTGTTTGTACAATGTATGTACATACATATGTAAGAAAGAGTGTGAGTAGAATAATTCAGCTCCAATCGAAAGTTCCACTAACAGAGGCGATAATACAAGCAGAGACAGTCAGCGAGCATTTGTCGGCATTTGACGAAGGTCGACAACGCGACGCTTCGTGCGTTCGTTCTTTTTGATTTTTGTACGAACCTGGTTCGGATTCATTGCCGATGACTAAATGTCGTACGATTTTATATAGTGCACCAGACAATGCAGGTTGTTGTTAGCAACAATCCCCCATAAACCATTTTGGCTATCAACTCCCACAAATTTGGCAAAATTTACTTTGATTTTGTGTAAGACAGACAGAGAACTTTGATATTCTACAGTAAGAGAGTAATTATTAAGATTTCAACTAACTGCAGGGATAGAGTTTAAATATCATTATTTAAAACATGTCTTGATTGTTATTAGGGATCTTACTTTTTTTCTGAGTAATTGGTAATTATAGCAAACAAATTGTGCCATGTTTACGAATACAAATGTTTAATATTTCAGCTTTATTTGCATTTAAAACAAAAAAAAAAAGAGTTTTAAGGTATCTACATTGTCGATAACCCCTGAAATACTTGTTTATTCATTTTTTGGTAGCAGCAGTTTATCAGTTGGGGTCGTCGCGATCGCACAGCACGTGCCGTCGTTAAGCTCAGGGGACATTCCACCAGACAGATGTGCATTTCTTATTGATAAGATAAGGCTCGATTTCAATTCGCCATTCTATGAATTGACTTACTTTCTTATCTAATTATAACTTATCTTGTCTTTTTACCGACTTTGTAGCAGTCTATTGGGCTCTATTTTGAGTTTACAGCTCTTCAAATCTTATCTAATTTATATCTTAACTTATCTTTTTACCGACTTTGTAGCATTCTATTCTAACGATGAGTTCCTACCCCAATCTTCTTTGAAATCAAAAAATAATTTTTCTTACGAAACTAGAAACTCTTAAATCGTCGAACAGACGCGAATTATCTGCGCGGATTTCCTCTCCAAAATTGAACAACTTTTTCACACCCGCAGTTTTTTAGATGGAACTCTCTTTTATTTCAGTGAATTCCCTTTATAAGATAAATATAATTGTAGTTATGAAGGTTTTAAATCTAAGTTTGTGCAGTATTTTTATACCGTTTGATTTTAGAGACCCAGTTATGGATGCCTTATAAAGTCAACGACTTCTGCCTGTTGGTAAATTACAAAATGGGCTCCTCCTTGAGAACGACGGGCTCGCCGTCCAATTTTCGTATGGTTGGCAGACGCTTGATGCACTCGGCTCTCCAAGTAGGGTCATCTAGGCCCTCAGACAAAGGATTACCAACTACCACTAAGTCTTCAAGGGATTCTATTTCGGCGAGACGATTAAACTCGGACCAATCCTTGATCAAGTTGTTGCTTATGTAGAGCACTTTTAGGCACTTGAGACCAGTCATGCCTTTGAGTTTTTCGATCAGATTGTAGCTTAACCAGAGTTCCTCCAGAGTTTCGGCCACAGCTTCCTAAAATCAAAATCAAAATCAATTTTCTAACTATAGATCAAACTTTTATATATGATCAGTTTTACCAGTCCTGATATTTGCTTGATATAATTTCGCGATAACGAGAGCACTTTTAAGCATTTCATGCCTGATAAACCGAATATCTTTTCAATCATATTCGTGGACATGCTGATTCTTCTGAAATATTGAATATTTCAATAAAGTCTTGCTTTGAATTTTGAATATGTCATTAGTAATTTGTGGTGTTTACTCGCAGTTTACAAGCGTTCCTAGAGTATTATCCATTTTTTCTATTGGTGGCCATTGGAACTGCAAGTCAATGTCCTTGGCATTAACCGAATTCTGCTGTTCCCGATCCTCCCAGCGTTTTAGGGCTTCCTTAATTGTTGTTGCTTTCGACATTTTCTCTAATCGAATGAATTCTGGTTCTATCAAAGCTTTTTTCACTAACAAATTATGGTTGCCCCTAGCAACCAGCTCCTAATAAGTATTATAATAGTTGGTTTCTAATAAACAATTACTAGAGTCATCAGGATATCAGATACTCTCTTCTTGTATTATATCTTGAAAACTTTTTTAAATAATTTTATATTATCTAGAATTCCTTTATAAAAAAACTTTGTGCTTTAAAAATGTTCTAAAGTTCAAGTTTATGCGTTTTCAGCTGAATGCATATGTTTGATAAATGAGTTCTCGTTTAGGCTTCTAAAATTAACGAGATAGGGCAAAAACCCCGAACAAGGCCGCTAAAGCCATTGAGCTGGACTGGAACTGGTTGTCGGCCACGTTTAGAGCCGAATCCCAAAAAGCTACCGTCACACAGTGTGACGCTCCGACTTTCTGTGAACCAATTAGATACTATAGCAGATAATGCACATAGGACTTATTTAAACTAAAATTATGTCTGAATATTCTTCCATTGAAATCATAGGATTATATAATCATCATATTAAAAGAATTCCTTCTTTAAACCCTCAACGATTACTGTTTTATCGTGTTTTTAGTTAAAATGAACCTGCAAATTCCCTGGAATTTGATAAAAACTGATTACTCTTTTTATTAACACAACGAATACAAAAAAAAGCGAGTTTTAAAAATAGTTTTCTTTATCAATTTATTAAACAGGTGCAAATTATCAAAATTCTGAAAAAATTAAGTCTTTTAAATTCTTTTTGAAACCCGAACACCAACCGTCGAACGTTCAAGGCTTAAGAACTGAAAAATTAAATTTATAACGATTGTTTAGTATGGCAATATGATATTAAAATGAAGCATTTAAATTATAAATTAGATAAAGTAAAGGAAATCAATTTAATAAATGTGACACTCTATGGGGAGAAGTTGTACAACTAATTCCAAATTAAAAAATTCTAAATTTGATAAAATTCATGCAAAAATTCAAAATTCCAGCATTAAAATAGGAAGTACTAAATATGACCATCGACCCTTTTCATTGAGCCAAGGCTGCCACTCGTTTCAAAGCTATCGGTAACAGTCGGTTTCTGCCGGTGACGTCGTGTGTGTGCTGGTTGGTGTTGCGATTTATAAATAAAAGCTTTATTTCATTTGTTATTGTCGTTCGTTCTGTTGAGGATTGCGCTGGTTTTACAATGTCTTCTACGTCGATTTTCGCGAATGTGCCTAAAGGGCCGGCAATTGAAGTTTTTGCCTTAACACAAGCATTTAAAGAGGACTCCAGCAACAAAAAAGTAAATTTGTCTGTGGGCGGTACGTAACACAATATAAAAATTATTAATGTCTAATTTTAGTTCATATATTTTCCATAAGTGATCAACTTATGTACCGAAATACACTGTATGTACATATGTAAATATGTGTGCCTTAATTCTCACATCTAATTTGCATATTGTTATTGATGCTTCTCCAGTTGTTATTGTTGTGAAAAAATGTTAGAATGTAACGAAATACTTTCTACAATACATGTCAACAGTAGAGGTCGTTTGGATGTCAAAACGTAATTGAACAATATTTTTAACCAGACCCCCAATAAA
This sequence comes from Drosophila limbata, assembly GCA_963924055.1. Taxonomy (NCBI): domain Eukaryota; kingdom Metazoa; phylum Arthropoda; class Insecta; order Diptera; family Drosophilidae; genus Drosophila; species Drosophila limbata. The sequence goes on from OZ001355.1 coordinate 6,063,409, forward strand.
TGTATAAATTCATACATTCACATCTTTTTATAATTTCCATCTCAATTAGTATAAACATATGTATTATGTAGATTATTATATTATTTGAGTCCCGACTTGTGTTTTGGATTATTATGGATTATAAACTATTGTGCAATTAAGTTGTTTATTCATTAACATTTCTTTATCAGTTGTTGCGAGGGGAACTTTGATCCGTCAAAATATTGACTTATCTTATCTATTATCAGCTGTTTTCAATTTATGAAACGAACTGATATATTTTATTATGCAACAATAAAACAACTAAGCATATCCATACAGTCAATGTCATAAGTATTTTGACATGTCCTAACTTTGCAAATTGTTTTGATTATTGCTTTGTGCAATATTAAAAGAAACTTTTAAGAATCAATAATAGAAGCATCTAATAAGAAAAAGTAAAAACTAAAAATTTAAAAATATTTGTTGTTATTTAAAGGAATAGTTTATTATTATTGATAGAGAGAAGATCGAATTAAATCTAGTGCAGCACTGCATATATTTTTGGTACATTTTACTTCAAAACTGTTAATGGTACAATTTTTGATGAAAGCCAAATACAAAATACTGCTTAAATAGTAATGAATTACTACTTTCAGCTTACAGGGCAGAGAATGGCGAGCCATGGGTATTGCCGGTGGTGCGCAAAACGGAAATCGGAATTGCGGGAGATACAACAATTAACCATGAGTACTTGCCGGTGACGGGTGAGAAGTTTGTTGAACAACATGAGCTAATTAGCAACTAATGAATGAATCGTTTAAGGTCTTGATACATTCACGCGCGCTGCAACGGAGTTGGCCTTGGGAGCGGATTCGGTGGCATTGAAGGAGAAGCGTGTAAGTTTTTGCCACAGAGTATCAAAGGTATATGCACCTACAATTAATTGTTTGGATTGACATCTTTTTCAGGCTTTTGGTGTTCAAACCATCTCTGGAACAGGAGCACTCCGTTTAGCGGCTGAGTTCTTGTTCCAACAATTGAAACGCAACACAGTCTACTATTCGAATCCGACCTGGGAGAATCATCATAAGATTTTCGCCGATTGTGGCTTTACCAATCTGCATTCGTATCGCTATTGGGATCAAAGTAAACTTCAGCTGGACTTCAATGGCATGTTGGCTGACTTGGAGAAGGCGCCCTCAGGCGCTGTGATCATTCTGCATGCATGTGCCCACAATCCCACCGGCATGGATCCAACTCACGAGCAATGGAAGCAAGTTGCCGATCTTATGGAACGAAAGAATCTGTTTCCACTGCTCGATTCGGCCTATCAGGGCTTTGCCAGTGGCAATCCCGATCAGGATGCCTGGGCGATACGTTACTTTGTGGATCGCGGCTTTGAGCTGTTTGTGTGCCAATCTTTTGCCAAGAATTTCGGCTTGTACTGCGAGCGAGCTGGCAACTTGACGGTGGTGCAAAAGAGCCCTTCTACCAAAGACATGATTCATTCCCAGTTGACGTTAATCATTCGCGGAATATACTCGAATCCGCCGGCATACGGCGCTCGCATTGTATCCAAGGTACTAAATACCCCTGAGCTGCGTAAGGAGTGGATGGACTGCATCCAAGCCATGTCGAGTCGCATCCGTGAAATGCGTAAGCAACTGCGCGACAAACTCGTCGCATTGAAAACTCCTGGAAATTGGGATCACATTGTTAATCAAATTGGCATGTTTTCATACACGGGCCTCAACGAGAAACAAGTGGCCGTTCTGATCAACGATTACCATATTTATTTGCTCAAAACAGGACGAATCAATATGTGTGGCCTGAATTCCAGCAACATTGATTATGTAGCAAAAGCTATAAATTCAGCTGTGACTGGAAGTCCAGCTGCTTTTGAAAACAAATTATAAGTCCTCTGAGAGAATCAATAATTGCAGTTAACAGAATAGAGCATTATGATAATATGTTTACCCACGTAGCGAGTGAAAAATGCATGCATTAGCATTATAAGTATAAAGTTGCATTTTTTTGTAGAAATTATTAAATTATGTATCCGATTGTATTGTAAAGCTCAACATAAATACACAAAAAATGCATTTACAGCAAATTGTTATTGTTTTCACGTGAAATATTCAGTGCAATAAATGAATTAACACCCTAACACAGCTCTGGCTTTTACACTTGTTCAGCAGCTCAATGGTGCCGTTCAGTATATTCAAGCTGGCCAAGATACGCTCCTTGACGCTCCGTGGCTTGTCCTTTTCGACGTCGGTGCGTTGACTGCAGGGAATTGACGAAAGATGCGCATACAAGAGGCTCCGCCTGCAATCGATAGCCATCTCGGCGCTGAGCACAGCAATCACAGATTGTATTTCTCATTGCTTCCGTGCCACGGGCAGCGGATTTTTGGCGTCCAGCTGCAGGCCCGTGCTGATGTGACGACTGAATAGAAACTGCATAGAACTCCTCCTTGTCGATGGGCGTCCAAATGAGGCTGCTGAGCAGCTTTATCTGCACCATAGTGCTGTAGTAGTTACTCAATTGCTTGCCAACTGCTCGCTGCTGCATCAGTGCCTCCGACGCCACACTTACCCGACCATGCATGGTGCGCGTTTGTTTTCCACTACAGTTTGAATTTTCTTCTGCACTGTGTCGATCTCGAGCACGCTGTGCTGCTCGAACAGCGTGTCCACATTTAATGGCGTAAATCGGCGCTCATATTTAACTATTTTTAAAAAAAAATTAAACGTCAAGTTTTGTCCGTCAGCTGTTCGCGCATTTGTCCTCTCTCTCTCTATCTCTCTCTCTCTATAACTGATTGTCACGCTCATGAAGTAACAACGTAGTCCTTCACCTTCAGTGTGTGCATGCTTTCCCTTTCCCTCGCACTGATTATAAGCATAGTCAAGGGACTACGTTTTGCCGACGAGACCACCTTATACTTATTGCATCATGGTCACGCTGTCAATGCAAAACAAAACAAACAGCACACACACTATCACACACCAAATAGCCGCATGACTCACACACACAAAGTCACTCTCTCGCTTTCAGATTCAGAGCTACTTCTCCGGTAGACTGCTTCAATACGGCACGATGGATGGCCTGGCTTCACATCAGGTGTCTGCTGGAGTTCCGCAGGGGTCAGTCCTTGGACCGCTCTTGTGGAACATTATGTATGACGGCGTGCTGCGTCTGGCTTTACCTGAAGGCTCGCATATAATCGGCTTTGCGGACGACGTGGCCATCGCTGTTGTTGGCAAAGAGTTGAAAGCGACCGAGGAAGCGTGCAACCTTAGCATCAGCCGCGTTCACCAGTGGTTATTAGAGGCAGGATTGGAACTGGCGGCGCATAAAACCGAGGCAGTACTGATCAGCAGTCGGAAGAAAGTGGAGACAGCGCACGTAATCGTGGGGAACACCGAAATCCAGTCGAAGAGGGCAATAAAATATCTTGGCGTTATGCTGGACACGAGATTGTCATTTCGGGAGCACATGGACTATGTGCACAAGAAGGCGGCTAACTCGACCAGGGCTCTCTCCCGGATTATGCTGAACACGCGGGGACCGAAGCAGCAGCGGCGCAAACTCTTAATGAGTGTCACTAGGGCCACGATTCTATACGCGGCGCCGGTATGGTATAGAGCTATGTCCACACCCAGCTATTGCCGTGGCATCTGCTCGGTATACCGTCTAAGCGCCATTCGAGTGAGTTGTGCCTTCCGCACAATATCGGACGAAGCAGTGCTGGTCATCGCAGGCATGATCCCAATAACTGAGCTTATTGCAGAATCGGGGTTAACCCACGGAGCTGCGGTACATAGGTCAGGAGAAGCATCGCTACGAGATCTACGCGCCGACGCCAGGCAGAGCAGCATCAGGCGATGGCAAACTAGGTGGGACCACACCCCTAAAGGCCGCTGGACACACCAGCTTATACCGAATCTCACAGCTTGGCTCGAGAGAAAGCACGGAGAAGTGAACTTCTACCTCACTCAACTTTTATCTGGCCACGGGTGCTTTCGGAGCTACCTGAAGCGGTTTGGTCATGATAGCTCTGATGAGTGCCCTGTATGCGGGCGGCACTCAGTGGAGGACGCACAGCACGTAATTTTCGAGTGCAGAAGATTTTCCACCCATAGGCAGTTGCTGGAGGAATTCATGGGCGCACCAATAACGACAGCCAACCTTGTGCCGGGAATGCTGGATTCGTCCCGGAAGTGGAACGCGGTTTCTAGTTTCGCTGCACTTGTTATGACGGAACTAAGGCAGGCGGAGCGTAGCAGGAGAGCTACAAGAGAGTAGGCGGGGCCGTGGCGTCTGCGATGCATTACTATGTCGGTAGTACTGCAGACAAGTGGCTCCACCTACTGTTTTTAAGCCAAATTGTTTTTATGCCTATATTATAGATGTAAACTAGTCTAAGTTAGATACGTGGATAATAAATGAATATAAAAAAAAAAAAAAAAAAACTCTCTCGCTTTCAGGAACCACACGCAACGCAAAACGCTTTCTGCTCTACTCTCTAAATCTACTTGCTACTTTTCTGATTCATTGTCACAAAACAAACAGCAAAAGCGCACTCAGGCTCACACATTTTGCTAAACTGTTTTCTGCGCAGCTACTTGCTTTGTTAGCGTTGTTCTGCGCACCTGGTAACTGACTTGTAGCAGATAGCTTTTTGCTTATAAGCCATTTTTTGCAGCCGAGAGACTTAGCCTTGTAGCAATAAGCTTTCAATGGCTAGCTGATTTCCAGCTGCCCCCCCCCCCACCAGATTTATTTCAATTGAAAACAGAAATTTTTCCGCGATCGAAAAGTTAACTTTTTCAATTTTGAAGCTAAAATTTTTATAACTTTTCCAGAGTTTTTGTTGCATTTTTCTTGAATTTACAATTTTTTTTGTTTTTCGATTTTCGCACCAAACCAATTTAAGAATTAACCTCATTATTTTACAAAATTTAGCATTTTGTTGTTTTTTTCAAATTGTTTCTCAAGTTTTTTAAATTGATTTTTGAAAATTTCATAAATTTCAAATCAGCTTTACTGTTATATAGCTTGGTAAAAACCGCCATCTTTGGTCGTTATTTGATTGGCGAGCCCCTAGCGGCGTTAGACAAAACTAATTTCATCAGTAAATTGAAGCTCAAATTCGAAAATAAATACACCTCGATAATACCGTAGTTGCCTAGCGACAAAATGTTGAACTAAGTTGTTATACTGAGAGGTTTGGAAACTTTCTAAGAATATTATCAGGTGTGCTACAGAAACAGTCAACTAAATGTTAAGTTTACAGAGAGCTGTTCAAAACGGGTGCTGTCTTCGCTGCACCCAAGCTGGTAACAAAATTACAGCAGATGGCGCTAGCAGCAAGCAACGTTAAATTCAAAAATTTACCAAAACTTTAGTTAGCACGTGACGTGAAACTAAAAGCTAACTGCTACAAATCAGTTGCCAGGCGCGCAGTTAGAGTTTTGTGACGCTGCGGCTAGCTATTTGGTGTGGGTTTTAATGGCCGCCGCTGTTGTCTGTTTTGTGACAATGAGTGAGAGTGAGAAGAGAGAGAGTGCTCGCTCGCGCGCTCATCATTCGTTCTTTTCAGGTGCTTTCTTTTTCTTGTCAGTGTTAATGTTGGGTAAACATTGCTCATTTAGGTGAACATGTTCCCTTGTTCTTTTTATTCAGAAGAGTCGACTCACTCAGATTGCTCACTTGCTCAGTTGTTCAGTTGCTCACTCACATTGCTCAGTAGCTCAGTTATTCACTGAGCTATTCACTAACCCCCTCACCCAACTAATCAAAAATATCATGTTACATTTCAATTTAAATCTGATTTTTGCTCTGTGATCAACAATTCGCTACACTTTCTGATTAGCGACATTCTGAATTTTTAAAATGTGTATTGTGCTTTGGTGATAATCCAAGATTTGTGTATTTTCAAAGAAAGAATCTACACACAATGCCCTAAACGGAACAACAGAGCAATAATGAGCAAAAAAGAGCAAGTGAGCAATAAAGAGCAATTTGGAAGGAACATGTTCACTTGCTCACTTCAGGGAGCAACTCTTTTTTGTTCACTCACTCATGAGCAACCCAACACTAGCATTTACTCAAAATGGCAGGTAAATAATTCTCAAATCATAAGGAATTTGTTTACTAAATAAAAGGTATTCAACTCAGACAAGACAAAGTCAAGTGACTCTCCCAGTGATAGTCCGTCAACTTCCACCAATGTGGATAGCACTCCGCTTTTCCCACCAGCCAAACCCGGCAAACCAGCCGATTATGGCACCAACAACACATTGGAATTGTTGGAGCGCATTCCCAGCCAAGTAGTCGATCTGAAGCTGGACGAAGTGCTTACGGCCGTGAAAACAGTGGACAACCTCTGCGATTACGCACGCTGCAAAGCCAAAACCAGCTTAATGGGCCAAGATTGCGAGCTCTGTAAGAAGCGTTTCTGCTTCAAGCACGGACTCCCCGAGGTTCATGGCTGCGGGGTCGAGAAAAAGCGGGAGGCGCGAAAAGAATTTCTAAATCCCAAACCGATAAAGACCATTCGACAAGAGGAGGATCTGAAAAATGCCAAAAAGAAGCTCAATGAGAAACTGAAGGACATGCAAGTTAATCGCATGCAAAAGAATAATGCAGGGGCATCATCAAAAAAGAAAAAATAGAAATCAGTTTAGTTAAAGAACCTAAAAAAGTAGTGTTATTTTAAAATTTATAGGTAAACTTAATAAATGTAAACCTTATTACGCTCACTGTGACTGTTATTTACTCAATGCACACATATACAGATTGATACATGTGTGTATGCATATATGCACAAATACAACTGCATAAAATCAGCTGATTGAATTCTGTTTGGTCAAGGTTTTGTTGTTAGAATGTCGCTTCTTAAGTCGAAACGTTTTCTAAACAATATTAATTTTCAATGGACATCAGTGCGTCGTAATGTAGCGTTGTACACACAGGGCCAATCACCCGAGCCCAGGATACGTGAATACTTTTATTATATCGATCATGAGGGCATGGTTTGTACACTCGTATTATTTACTTATATAAGAAGTGTTCCGAAATATTTATATTTCCTATTGCAGCTCTTCCTAGACGATGCCAAGATGAAGAACTTTACATCCTGTTTTAAGGAGCGGAAATTTCTACAGTTCTTCTTTAGTCGCCTGCGACAAAATGAAACGCAGCGTTATCAAATGTTTCCATTTCTGTCGCCTTGTGGCCGAGAACGAAATTATGTGCGTTGTGATGATACGCCCATTGTTTTCACCGAACAACTCAAGAAGGATGAGTCCAAAGATGAGACTTTAAGTTACGCGCATGGAGGTCCCAATTTAACAGTGATTTTTGAGCCACAGAAACTTTACATGCACCCGGCCAGCGGGAGAGTATATCATCCAGCGTGGCCAAAGGTCGGTGGTGTGGGACTCGTTCGCTCCAAACTGGCCATTGAGCTTAGCCAGAACTTTGTGTTTACTAACGGCAACGAATCGCCAACACACTTTAATTGGCATGGATCACAACTCAAGCTGGAACACAATTGGATTAATAATTGTGAATTTCAGCACAAGTGATTAACGTCAACTAATCATCAATCAAATGGGGACAGAATATACATATGTATGTGTATATAAAAGTAATTTGTAACATTGCATTATTTATAAGTATGTACATATCTAGATTAAAACAACTATTCAATACTCAGAGGCTTGAATTCGCCCTCTTTAACCTTAACCCAGGAGAGTCCAGTGGCAGCACCACCGCCTCCGCCATTACTTTCATTAGGTGAAACTGTGCCTCTGGCTGTGCGTATTTGCTCGAGAACAGGTCCATGCAGGTCTGCTTGAAACTTCTCGAATATTATATAATGTGGATCTTCCGTTGGTGGCGTGTCATAGATGTGAGATTTACTCTCCGTGATACTCTCCTGGACAAGAGCGGCGAATGCATCCCGATTATTACCAAGCAGCTTGGCGACCTCGACATTACTCAAATCATTGATTGCCACATTGCGTATGCTTTCCAAGGGATCGGCAAATACCGCCTGCATATACTTTAAAATCTGCCAGAGGTGATCTTCACCACATCGCCATTCCGGGAATGCGTGGCTGATGTCCAGACTGTATGTGTAGGGGCAGACAAGGGGATGCACTACGTTGTGTTGGAAAATAATGGCCTTCAAAAGATTATTGATCAATACCTTGCCGAAGAAAATATATTTACACACTCACTGGCACACTCTTGTCATCTGGAAAACGATCGGGCAGCAATATGGAAAAACGAAACACACCACTTTCATAAAACCCCTGTCGTCCAAAGAAGACTCCAAACCATTCTAAGAGATAGAGAAATTAGTCACACATTATTATTAAGATTATGTGTACTCACGCAATGAATTGGCATAGCTCGGAATAACATAGATGCCTGACAACTTTTCCGATTCAATCATTTTGCTGCAAGTATAAATAGTTTGTCTATTGCAAGTCGCAGATAAAATTGTAAATACTTACTATTCGGCGAGAATTTTGTACTCCTGCTGTATTGTGGCAAGAAGTATCTTCTCATCTTTCTTTTGTGCATCCACGTCAAGTGTCATATTTTTTTGTAAATATGCTAATTGTATTTATATTTTATCAAGAATAATTGTTATTGTTGATTTAAGAGTTGTCGTTTCGTCATGGGAAAGTTAAAATGAATGAATCAACTTATTCAGTCAATCCAGTGATGTAAAAAAACATCGATGGATCGAAACATCGGCTTAATATCACAATTTTGCGTATTTATCGTCAGCTGTCTCATCTTATATACGCTATTTTTGTTTAGCGTTTCTTTATAACAGTGATTGCAATGCCAAAGTAAATTTATCAAAATTGGTCAACTGGACTATAGCTACCAGAAGGCCTTGTCTATACGTAATATTCGCAGCAAAAGCCTTCTTGTGGTTTATATATATTGTTACCACAAAAGCATAAGTTGTTATGTTGATAAATACTTTTTAAGTTAAAGATTGCTACGAAAGCATAAGTTTTTATTTGTTGTGTTACTTTTAAAGTTAAAAACTGCTATGAAACTTAAAAGGCTGCTATGAGAGCACACGTTTTTAAGAATAAATCACCTTTACTAAGCTAACAATATGTTTTTTTTTTAAATTAAAGGTTTGAAACCATAAGACATATTGTACATCGATGCATCGATGTTTCGACCCGATGTATTAACCCAACATCGATTGTTAATTTTGAAAACATCGATGAACATCGATGTTTTCACTCAAATTTACATCACTAAGTCAATCACGAACTATATCGTTCTTTTCGCAGTTTCAAGATGAACTAAGAACATTGGTTTGTTTTTAATGCATGTGTCGCCAGCCCTGTTCACGTTTATTTTGCAATTGTAGCTTGTATGCGGTCGGTAGGTAAGTAGCAATGGAAAGAATTTAGCTACATGTCATTTCATTTCAAATTTTAGGAATCAAAATATCTAACAACAAGCCTAATATATTAGACTGAAACCTATTGACACAAATGGACTCGACGACTTTCGACGAACTCGAAGATATGGATTGTAAGGAACAAGAAGTGGAAGACATTCGAAAAGAAGAGGAAGTGCCTGCACAAGATGCCATTACAACTGACAATAACAAGGTCGTACCTGAATTTTATAACAAAGCACAAAAATATTGGTCCGAAGTACCAGCGACAGTAAACGGAATGCTCGGAGGCCTTGGTTACATCAACACAATTGATATTCAAGGCTCGAAGAATTTTCTCCGTGAAATAAAAGTACCAGGCAAAAAATTAGCATTAGATTGCGGTGCTGGAATCGGCAGAGTTTCACGCAATCTTCTCATGCCGTTGTTTGAGACAGTTGATCTTGTTGAACAAGATGCCGCTTTTGCCGAGAAAGCGCGTGAGTTATGCACAGCAGAAGGAGTGCGTCGAAACAGCTTGGGAGAAATATACAACCTTGGCTTACAAGAATTCTCACCTTCTCATAAATACGACCTGATCTGGAGCCAGTGGGTCTTGGGACACCTAACGGACAGGGACCTGGTAGCTTTCTTTCGGCGTATACAGCACGGCTTGCAGCCTGGAGCCTACTTTTGTATGAAAGAGAATGTCAGTGCCACAAGGTCAGTGATCAAAGATGAAGAGGATTCATCAGTTACTCGTCCTCTAGAGTTCTACGAACGGTTTTTAAAAGAGGCTGGATTCCGAGTAGTCCGAAAGGTGCGACAACAAAATTTCCCCAAAGGGCTGTTTCCAGTGTATATGATTGCCTGTAAGTCTAAGCAATAGTAAATAAGATTTGGCCTATTTACATATGCACATACATATGTATTTATGAAATAAAATAAAATAAATATTACAAAAAAATGTCGAATTCCGTATTCAGCTACCTGGGGACATCTCTGTATTTGTACATCAAAGTGTTAAAAATAAATAGAAAATTAAAACAAAGGCCTGCGCGCTGTTTGAACAGCTGGGACATTAGGGCTGGGAAACCTGTTCAGGTCGATTGTGAGAAAATTATTAAAGGTATTCCGGGAACAGTTATAGATTTGGTTTAGATTATTTTTAACCAAATCTAAAGCAGTTGACGGGACGACACTTTTTGCATACTGATTGGTCTTAAGTTTAGTAAACGGCTGATTGACGAATAAAAAGTATACAAAAAAGGGCGCAATTGTACAAAATGCCGAGGGAAAGCCAGAAAAGCTTCCGCAGATAATGAAAACGAAACCAAATCGAAATCAAAACGAAATCTGCCTCAGAGCAGATTTCAAGAAATCTATTAGTATGACCACATTTCCCTGATATGTTCTGGGTACACTGAAAATTTTGTATGGAGCAGCTGTGAACAACTGACTGCCAAACCAATTCTAAAACTGTTCCGGAATACCATTATTATATTTTGACATAATAAAGGTATCGATAATAAGTAGATGTTTTTGCAGCCCTATTCACTTGTGTGACGAACGTGCGTGCGCTGCAGCCATTTGGGAGCGCTAGTTTGCAATTAAACGCAAGAATGTCGAAGCGCGTACAGCCGGCGTGGCAAGCACCAAAACCGGCAACACGGCCGCAATTGCGCTTGTACAACAGTCTAACTAGGCAAAAGGAGGAGTTTGTGCCATTAGAGGGCAACAATGTGAAATGGTATAGCTGCGGCCCCACAGTCTACGATGCATCCCACATGGGGCATGCGAGGTAAAGCCACATCAGCAGGCAATGTTCTTACTTTTTATGCTATCTAATCTCGATTGTCTCGCCATAGATCTTACATTTCTTTTGATATTTTGCGTCGCATATTGACTGACTACTTCGGCTACAACGTCCACTATGTGATGAACATCACAGACATTGACGACAAAATTATAAAGCGAGCACGTCAATATCATCTTTATGAGAAATATGCAAATGCAGCTACGCAATTGCCGTTGGAAAGACTGTTAACTGAGCAGAAGGAGGTGCTGACGCAATTGCAAGTGAAATGTGACAAGAATACGGATGCCGATAAGAAAGTAATGCTGGAGAAGATGCTGCAACGCATGACCGATGCCATGGAGGCACTCGCCAAGGCTGTCAGCGACGGAGACAAAGGTAAAATTGCGAAAACGAGAGATCATTATTTGGCTGAGGCAAAGGATCCGATTGCTGAGTGGCTAGATGGAAAGCATGGAGCCAATGTCAATGATAATTCTGTGTTTGAGGCACTGCCGCGTTATTGGGAAGATCAGTTTCACAATGACATGAAATCTCTTAATGTGAGTCATCTGCGAAACTGTCTTGGCTCTCCAATTAATTCTATTTTCTTTTTCTTCAGATACTGCCACCTGATGTATTGACGAGAGTATCGGAATACGTGCCTCAGATTGTTGCATTCATACAGCGTATCATTGGCAATGGGTTAGCTTATGATGCAAACGGTTCAGTCTACTTTGATGTGAATGGCTTTGACAAACGTGAGAAACATCATTACGCTAAGCTGGTTCCCGAGGCGTATGGCGACACAGCATCTCTTCAGGAAGGCGAAGGAGATTTGTCAGTGACTGAGGATCGACTCTCCGAGAAGCGTTCACCCAATGATTTTGCCCTGTGGAAGGCAAGCAAGGCTGGAGAGCCTTGGTGGGACAGTCCCTGGGGACGTGGTCGTCCTGGCTGGCATATCGAGTGCTCAGCTATGGCCTCTGATATATTTGGATCTATGTTTGACATACATACTGGCGGAGTTGATTTAAAATTCCCACATCATGACAATGAGCTGGCACAATCGGAGGCGGCTTATAATGAATCGGAATGGGTCAAGTATTTCCTGCATACTGGCCATCTTACAATTGCTGGATGCAAGATGTCCAAGTCGCTCAAGAATTTTGTAACGATACAGGAGGCCTTGAAGAAGCACTCAGCTACGCAATTGCGCTTAGCGTTCCTATTGCACTCCTGGAAAGACACGCTGGACTACTCAGAGAACACCATGGAAATGGCTACTCAGTATGAAAAATTCCTCAATGTAAGCACAACTCAGTGAACTATCAATTTCATTAAGGCATTCATGGCAATTTTACTTTATTGCAGGAGTTTTTCTTGAATGTCAAGGACTTGACACGCCTTGTGTTAACTGGAAAAGCTATGGATCAGTTTACTGAGTGGACCCCATTGGAGTCAGCTTTACAGTCAAAGTTTGGGGAAGCGCAAGCGCAAGTTCATGCGGCTCTTTGTGGTATGAACTCATATTTAAATCCTCTCTACATTCAACTAATCTGCTCTTTCTCTACAGATAACATTGATACGCGCAGCGCACTGGATTCCATTCGTGAATTGGTATCAAATACGAACATCTACATACGTGACAACAAGACCAGGTTGAACCACTTGTTGCTCCGTAAGATTGCCACCTATATTACCAACTTACTGCACACATTTGGAGCTATTAACGGACCACGTGGCGGCATTGGATTTCCACTGGGCGGTGGAGATTCTAATAATGCAGCCAGTATTGATCAGGAGTCGCTTGTAATGCCCTACGTGCAATCAGTGGCCGAGTTCCGTAACTTGGTTCGCGAGCAGGCGAAGGTACTTAAAGCCTTTGACATTCTGAAACTGTGCGACGATCTGCGTGACGATGTGCTGCCCAATCTGGGCGTGCGTCTGGAGGACAAGGATGATGGTAAATTTGCTGTCAAATTGGTTGATCGCGAGATGCTTTTGCGGGAGCGCGAGGCAAAGCAAGCAGCTGAAGCGGAACGTGCAGCGGAAAAGGCGCGTAAGAAGCAAGCATTGGAGGAGGCAGCAGCTGCCAAGGAGGCGCAACGCCGAATTAATCCCAAGGATATGTTTATCAGTGAAACTGAAAAGTACTCGGCATTTGGCGAAGATGTGAGTATAGTGCAAATAAGAGGAAGGCTTGTTGGTATATTAACGATATTCTGCTGTTTCAGGGACTTCCCACACACGACAAGGAAGGCAAGGAGATTAGCAAAGGACAACTCAAGAAACTTCAGAAGCTCCAACAACAGCAAGAGCAGCGTTACAAAGAGTATTTGGCTAGCGTAAACACAGCCTAGAGATAAATATTAAATGATATTAAATCTGTCCACAACAATATATAAACACTTTTAAATTAACTCGCTTCGAGCAACCAGATAAATGCAGTTAATGTTTATTATACACTTTTGATACGAGCCTGTTCATCACGAATATTTAATAAAAATCAAAACATACACTCGCAATTATTATGACTTATGTTTATTAAGAGTGATAGCATTTCTAATCATAACACTTCAAAGTGACCTACTAAATAGCATTTATCTATAAATTATTATATATGTATGCATATGAGTATAACTTGATCGTATTTTGGTAATTGCAACTATTTCACTGTCTATATTCATAATGGCCTTACAAGCTGCCAATATCGTTGTAACGCTTCAACTTATCTGGGAAGTTGTCTCTAAATAGAACAGGATCCGCTCTGAACTCGACTGTGCGTAGAGGCATTCGTCCGTAGATCTTTGAGAATCTATCAATGCAAGCAGAACGTTCCCGCATATGATTCAAGTCCGCTGACAACATTTCCGTATTTGTGCATTCCGGGCACTTGAACTTTTTCCGTGGCGTCACTTTGATTGGTGGATTGTTTGTGATGTTCGCAACAAGAAAGTTCATGGCAATATCCTCACAGTTCATGTGATCATCGACCCAGTGTTTGATGTCGCCTGGCATGGCGTATGTATACATATGGCTCCAATATTTGTGATGAAATGCGGCGCCAGTAAGAACCATTGATATTTGATTTGTCCATTCGGATTCGTAGTGCCATTGCATTGTTGCATTATCCCAGACGTGAATGCGACTGGGGAATCCGACAATATGGTCCGGAAACTCACGCCACACTTCATATCTAAGAAGATAATTAAGTAAATTTGTTAAATTAGAATATAAAAGGAATATAGACTATATGTATTTAAAAAAAGCATACCCAAAATCAAGCTCATCGCTGGTTAACATTATGATGTCATCGTCTATAGTTAGTATTGCTTCAGTTTCGATTTCCGGATAAGGATAAAATCTATTCGACAGCTTATTTTCGCGAGTTTGTATTATCTTCAGTGGCTTCGAAATTGTCGGGAATGTAGACACTAGAAAAATAAAATATGACAAACATTAAATTACCAATTATAAATAGAATGCTTTATGACTCACAATGTGGTGGCGATTTCCGTTGGTTATTCCAAATAACCAAAATACTTTGGAGAGACGGCACAACTGCCAGCTTCTGTATCAAAAGGAAAAGACTTTCCACGCGATCGAATGTCAATATAACAGCAGTAAAACCTTGAGATTTTGGAGCCAGAGAATTGAGGAATAATGGATTAAATGTGGAGCGACTATTCTTGCTAATGGCATTCCATTTTCTACTGCTGCGAGCCTGCAGGGGAAATATGCGACTCTCGAGTACCTCAAGTGCCGTAATTGTTATGCTCTTTAAATCCTTGAAATAATTGCTGTAGAGCCACTGGACTTGCTTCTGCATCTCGACGATTTTAACATTGGAAATGGACTCCAGTTTACGCATTACAGAATGCATCTCCGACTCCCGAACACGCACCACAGCCTGGGACCAATCAATAACATCTTCGAAGGGCAGCACATAGTTGTCAATGGCCAACACAGGAATACAGTTCTGAGACATTATTTCTAGAAGATCGGGCTGTCCGACTCTTAGACTGCGGCCAACAAAGCAGAACTTTCCTCGGGCAAGTACTCGTGGGTATTCCCAACGCTTCTGATGATGCATTTTGTTGCAGCGAGCTGTTAGCTCATTGTTATCACAGGGTCCAAGCAGAAGCATCTGCTCGGCATTCTTGGCATTCAGAGAAAGCTCTCGGAAATTCCGTGCGTGCTGCGGCAGAAGATTTAATTGGGCCACAACTAACAAATATTTGCGATGAACTGCGGCATGCGCTGTGGCTGGAACTGCATTTGCTTGCTGTAGCAATGGACTCCACACTGGTATGGATACATCAAAGCCCGGTCGATATGTCCAGCTGTCAAATCCACCGCCAAAAACGATGGCGTTATCAATGTTGACATCCAGTATGGTGTTATATGTAGGCGCACTGCCCGGCAGCATGTTGAAGATCAAGTGATTCTCGCCACGATCCCAGAAGTTTAGCGAAGCCAACGCTGGTCCAGCCAAATGTTTGTCAAACACATCCTGATTCAGTAGATCCAAGCTTGGCAAGAAGAGGCAGGCTTCATTGGGATTGGAGGTGTAGTAGCGACTGTTGAGCACAGCCTCCAGTATTTGAAAGTATTCACTGGACAAAGTGGTGGCCACCTTGTCGCTCTTCTCATCCAGAAACTCTTGCAAGGGATAGATATACACCTTGAGTGTGTCATGCTCGCATTTATAAATGTTTAGGCAATCCCAAAATGTGCAGTTGACGTTTCGGCCGCGATACTCGGGATCTGAGCGCAGCAATACTTCTTGGGTATGCACCAAGGATAAATCAAGTGCCACTGAGTCTCTCTTTGAATAGAAGAATCTTTCTCTTTGAGTAGAGATGTCGCACAGCAACAAAATTGCACAGAACGCGACTAATGCTAGAAGCGTGTATGTCAAAATGTTTAAAATCTGTTCCTTTGGATGTAGCATACTTAAGCTTTTGCACTTGCTTATCCTTACTTTACTTTGTCTTGCATTGTGTATTAAACTGTTGGCTAAATGCATGACTTATATTTGTATGTTTATACATGTGTGTGTACACATCAAAACAGACACAACTTGTATCCATTTGATTTATAGCCCTTTTACTTTTGTTGACATTTCTTTACACCATTGGTAGAGTTTCTGCTGTCGATGTCCAGAATAGTGTTGGGAAGTGTTGTGTCATTTCGTTCAGAAAAAGTTCAAATGAAGTTATTCAGTCAATCATGAACTAAATCGTTCATTTCGCAGCTGGTCAGTAATTTCTTTGAAAATTTTTTAAATTTCTTAGAGAAATACAATTAGAATTATATACATGTAGTTTCGCGATTGAATTCAATTTCTTCTTTATTTAAATGTAACAATGCTTTAATTTCGTATATTTTTAAGTTTCGAACAATGTGAAAGGTTATTTAAGCCCAAAATAAAAACAATTTACCTATTTTTCTCATTTTTAATAAGCCAAGGTATAGGTACACAATTCACTGAAAAGAAACAGTTGTAGCCTATTCACATTAGTGGGATTCCGGTAAACGTTTTTGATTTGCTTTTGATTTGATTTTGATTTTTCAGTCAGCTGTTCACAGCTGCTCCATACAAAATTTTCAGTGTGCCCAGAGCAAATCAGGGAAATGTGGTCTTACTAATTGATTTCAAAAAATCAGCTCTGAGACTGATTATTTTTGCATTTTGATTTGCTTTCAACTCAAAACTGTGTCAGCTGTGTGGCATATGGTGTTTGTTTACATTCTGCTGTCATATCAATATGGAGAACGTAAGTCTAATGCATTTAAAGTATTTGTAAATAAATAAATATAAAATGTATGTTTAATATTTATTTAATGCTTTTTAGGATGCTTACCAGCCCCTCTTGAAAAAACGCAGAAACAACAGCATAAAGTGGACGGAGTCAAAAGTACTCGAATTATTAGAGATATTCAATAAAAACATAATCGAAAAGCAAACTTTCGTTTAAAACGTGTATAAATTTCCTTTTCTGGCTTTCTTTCGGCATTTTGTATACTTTTTAGTTGTCAATCAGCTGTTCGCCCAGGCTGCCAGCTGTTCACGAAATCAAAAAATAATCAGTGTGCAAAAAGGGTCGTTCCGTCAAATGATTTTGATTTGGTTAAAAATAATCAAAAGCAAATCAAAAACGTTTACCGGAATCCCACTATTGTTTATCTTTCATAAACAACTGACTAACTGATCAGAATGACCTATTCATCTTTCATAGCTCATGACCAACTGAATAATGATTGACTGAATAAGTTCATTGGTTCATCTTAATGACCCGTTCATTTGAACTTTTTCAGAACGAAAGCGATAAAACCTAGTGGTTATCGCTTTCTGTTTAGATCTATCGAATTGTAAAGGGGTTCGACAAGTTAACAAAAGCTAAAACATGTCGGAATTAATAAACTTGGGCAATTCGGATAGCAGTTTTATTACTGCTAATGTAACTAACTCACATAATGACGCCGTTGCATTTGAGATGAAGTTTGCCAAGGACATCACCGTCGCCCAATTAAAGGTATGTACATATGTACATGTGTATTTGTTGTAAGCAATTGAAATGACTAATACTAACAGATGTTTAAATTTGCACCTCATGCAGAGTAAATTGGAAATAATTACGGGAGGAAGTGCCAGCACCATGAAAGTGGAGTTGTACAAAGGCGACAGCTATGTAATGTCATTAACAAACAACGATGCCAAGCTCGGCTTTCATATTAATTGCGATGGTTTGCGACTCCATGTCGTTGATTCTTTTGTCAGCATTGGCTTCGACAATGAAAAAGTTGAGAAATTCGAACTTTCCAAGGATCAATACGAGCAAAAAACGAATTCTGTGCGCAATTTCTTGAAACAGAATAAGCTTGGAAAGTATAATGAGGAGGAAATGAAGCAAATGGAAGAAAAGCGACGAGAGCAGGCAGAAGAAATGCAAAAGCGAGCTGATCTGTGCATTCAAGGTAGCAGATGTCAGGTAATTGTAATGCTGTAATTATGACATTGATTATAACTGACAATCTGTATGTAGGTGACAGTGCCAGGAAATCCAACTCGTCGTGGCACAATAATGTACAATGGAGAGCTTGAGGGTAAAACCGGCATATTCATTGGAGTAAAGTACGACGAGCCCTTGGGCAAGAATAATGGAAGGTAAGACTTATCACGATGTTATAAAGCAGTGGTCGGCAGTCGCTGCTACGACCTGTTTCTGTTAAGTCGCTGTCGTGGCGCTGTTACACTGTAATGCCGCTGTTGACGCGAAGCAATCTGCACACTAATGCAATGCAAACAAATGACTGTGTTGGTGCCGATCACTGTTAAAAAGTATACTGACAATATTCAATTGATTTACATTTTCAGTGTTAACGGCAAAGTATATTTTGTCTGTCCTCCAAATTATGGAGGTTTCGTCTCGCCTTTATCTGTGGAAGTGGGCGATTTCCCACCCGAGGACTTTAATCTGGATGACGAGCTTTAAATGGCGTAAAGCCTTTCATTATATGGATTCCACAAAACACACTCACATTTTAACATTTATTTCTGAATACATATGAACATATGCATATGTGTGCATATGTACATATCAAAATAATCTTTGTGATCATTTCAATAATTTATTTGCCACTCTTTGGAATAATACTAATAAGCTAGTCCGTGATAAAGCATTTTATAGAGATAACACGATTTTAATTTCATATTTTTTCTTGCAGTTTAGCAGGCACTAATAAAAATAAAATCACCTTATCAAATCTATGCAGTTTTCATACGCATTTATTTTGCAGATTTATATTTTTTACAGATAAATCGAGTAACTGGAAAATCAAGCTCCCCAGGTAACTCGTCTGCAATTAATTGGTTTACATCGCCACTATTGTGAATTTTCAACTGCTTTAACTCGATTTTTTTTGACTATCAATCAATCAAATTAAATCGAGTTTCATGAAAAATCGACAACTTACTAGAGTTTCTTCATCGTTGTTCATTTGCAGAAATTTGATGGGAGTTGATTAAATGTAAAAACTTGAGATTAAAAATTTACTTAAAAATCGTTATCGTTAAATAATTTGCATGCAGAATGAATTTAGACGACAAACCATGATCAAAATGACATTCCACTTGCAAATCTCTTCAGTTTTGGCCAAGTTATCAAAATTTGGTGAAAAAAATATTTTAACCAAGGTAATAAAATTCAATTTCAAAATAAACAGATATGAATCTTCAAAACCCTTTGAAAATAGCCCTTTATAATTATATATATTACTGTTTTTATATATTTCTTTTTGATAAACTAGTAACATTATTAAAGAAGTTTCACATATTACCAAAGTATTTAAGCAACTTTTTTAATTTTTACAATTTATAAGACCGCAAAATACTTTCCTCCGTGTGGCCAGAAATGCTAACTGAAAAAGCTGGTTAAAAAAAAAAACTTAAAAAATAGAATAGGGCATACATTTCGTTTAACAATTAAAATAGAAAACTCTAATAAAGAGAAAAGAAAACAGAGGGGATCCACACAGTGCTCGCTTTGCTTGCGTGGAGGTGCGGCTACAGCCGTGTGTGCTCAACTGCAGGGTACCCTGTGCCCTGGCCCTCCGATAGACAATAGAAAATTCCTAATCTGTGTGTTTTTATACCAAATTGATCGTTCCTATAGCAGCTACATGATATAGTAGTCCGATTTTAATTAAACTTGAACATTATATAAAAGACCACCCCCGATGTAAATTCTGTCAGTTTGGTTGAGATATCTCAAACAACAAAAAAGTTTTTTGTACCAAAATTTGAGTTTCGACTGATCTTTCCTATGGAAGCTATATGATATAGTGGCCCGATTTAAGTTTGGAAACAATCTTGATCTGCGTCCGCAATCCAGGAATCTTGTGACCAAGTTTGAAGTCTATAGTTCTTATGGTCTCTAAGATCCTTGCGTTCAAACAGACGGATAGACTGGCGGACGGAAGTGGCTCAATCGACTCGGCTGTTGATACTGATCCAGAATATATACACTTTATGGGGTCTGTCACGCCTCCTTCTGCCTGTTAAATACATTTCACAAAACCATTATACTCTTTTGACCATTTGCGATGGGCACAGGGTATAAAAATAAACAGATTCTAATGCTTGTAAATTATTAAGCTTCGATTGTGCATTCTCAAGTTATAGAAAACTACCATAGATTGTAAGATTTTTGCATTGTTTTATTCAATTAACTGGCCGAACAACAAACACATTTATCATTCATATTTGTTGATAGTTTTTTAGTTTAGACTTGAGCTTTGGGCCAACATTAAATGTGGTTAACGAACAACGTTTGATGGGGTTTCAATTTCGGTTTCATGTATGTATGTGTTTATCATCTATGCTTTATCTTTATCTATATATCGTATCCCTATGGCAAGGGGTAGAAAAATGCGGTTTTATATAGCGCTGATTCCATAATTAATGTTTATTTATTATATATATGGTTTTTGTTTTGTTTTGTTGTTGCTTTTAGTTTTTGTTTTTTATTTTTATTGAATTAAAACGGTGTAACTCTCGCCTACACTGTCTCTAGCATTTAACGATTATATAGATTTAAGTGTTCATATGATAATAGATTCATATGTTATGTATGTATGTATGTGATCATGGTGCTTATGTACTTAAATTGGTTAATTTCTGTCTGCTTTGCTTTGCTTTGCTTTGTTATTATAAGTTATATTCAATATGCGATAGATCAATGAATAAATGTAAAACATTTAATTTTAACTTGAGATTCTATGCTAACATGCTGTTGTTGTTGTATTTATGTGTATGTGTGTGTGTGTGTAATTGAAGCCAAATATATAAACAAAGTTGAATGACTCCGTCATGTTACAAGTGCCACGCCCCCGACTAATTATTATATATGTATTATGCATGTATGTA
The DNA here is from genome assembly GCA_963924055.1 of Drosophila limbata. Lineage (NCBI taxonomy): Eukaryota > Metazoa > Arthropoda > Insecta > Diptera > Drosophilidae > Drosophila > Drosophila limbata. Next base: position 6,084,532 of record OZ001355.1, read on the forward strand.
TGTATTTAGAGAGTTGTGGTGCGTAACATTACTACATTCTTTTCTTTATCTTTATCTTTTTGCTGTTTGGTGTTTGGTTTCTCCGTCTGCTCTTCCCTCTTCTCCCTCTTGTGCTTCATGTCCTCAGAGTCCTTTGTTGTCTCGCCCAACTTGTCTGCGTCTCCGTCTCCATATCGCCTGGAGCTTGTAAACTTGCGCACAATTAGACTTCTGGTATTTTTGATGTTCCTTTTAAATCGATTATCCCCGCTCCTTGATTTCACATCGCTTGCAGCACCACCTTCACCTTCCACATCCACATCCCCATCTCCACCTCCATCTGTTTTGTTATATTTGAATTCTTTAATAGTTGTCGAAACATCAGTCGAAACGTCATCGTCGTCATCGTCATCTTCATCTAATATTTGATCGTCCTGATCCTGTTCCTCATTGTCGACTGAGCGAAAGTTTTGATGCGATTTTATATTCTCCCTCGGTCTAAAGGGCAAATAGATTTGAAATGCCGATCTCAGCACGTTGGCCTTCTGCTTTTTATTATTCTGCTTAACTCGATGCGTTCTTTGATAGCGATTTAGTGACCAACGTGGTGGCAACAATTGTTCGGACAGCTTGGCACTGCCGCTGGCTACCATCTGGTGTTTGGCAGTGGAGGTGGTTTTCATCATATCGCTGTCGGTGGTCATGGTCGTGGTCGTGTTCGTGTTCGTGGTGGTAACAGCTGTGAAGCCCTCGTTAGTTGTTTTGTTAAGTCACAGACGAAGGTCAAAAGCAATGCGAGACGCAATGTTCTTGAATCCAATGCTAGTACCTGAAAGAGTTTTTAAAATAAACCGTTTTATTTCGGTTCCTTCTAGATATAGTCAGTCAAGTAATTGTTTTAACCAAATTAAAAATTCACAAATATTCTGTTTTTATTAATAACAAGAAAAGTTGTTTTTTTTTTTTTATAAAATTAAATATGTGAATATCATAAATAGTCAAAACAAATACTTGACTAACTGTATAGGTATTTAAGCTTACCAGAAATGCGTTTGAAGCGAACTCCGTTCAAGGATAGACGCGGTAACTTGCAGACCTCAATCTCCCATTGAACCAAGGAATCAGTATTGGGATCCCCATGCACACACCAAAGCACAAATCTAAAGGGGACAAAACACAGTCGATAACAATTTAAGAAATTATCGATTACACAGTTATGCATATAAGTATTCTCACCGTTCCCGCTGCTCATAATCGCAGTTGTTCTGATCGAGCACTTCGCGTATCTTTTGCATTATTTGATCGGGCATCAGGGGCGATGTTGTCTTCATCGACCATGTGAATCGAAGGACTCGCGGCTTAGCTGCCTCTGCCTCCGTTGCGGTTGTACTGCAAATATTAATGATGATTATGTAAACATAAGCACCCAGGCCAGCAAGTGAGAATGCTTTACTCCAAAGTGCTTCCCTCCACCCACTGGCTGTATACAATTTGCATTAGAAAAACAATTATCCATCTAAGATATTATTCATCTATCTTTCTATACAATGATCTTGCTACATGGTGCCTGATATAATTAATGTTTTTTGGTTAAACTAATTTGATCAAAAGTTAAGAGAATTGAAAAGTTTCAGTTTATGAATGAAAGTATAATTGAAATTAAAGTCAAATATAGAATAACTATTAGAAAAACACCTATTTTAAACAATTATATGATTTCTTTTATGCAAAATATCGTTTTTTTTAGACTTTTCTAGTTTTAATGAAACTTGGATATTCGTCTAACATTTTTATATCCATACCATAATACCAACTTTTTATTACCAACTAATTTTACCACTTTAAAGTCTTCATTGGCATGGGACTGTAGATCGCCTAAATGTCAACAAGATCAGTTAACTATACAGCACTACATACATATATCATATTTTTGGCATCGAAATCTGTAATTTAACAACTACTATATTCTGCAGTTTTCTCTAATAAGCAACTAGTTTTAAATATGTAACTAAAAAAGAATCTATGACTTGTCTATAATAAATATTGTTTGCAAATGTGAAATGAAAACGCAAATGAAGTTTTGTTTGTAAGGGTTGATATTTGCTTTGTTTAACAAATCTTCCAGATAATTTATTACTAATTAATTAAATAATCAATTTATTTAATTATGTGTTATTTCTTTGAAACGTAATATACATAACTAATCAATCAGATCACTGAAGGTGCCCGATAACACGATTTGTTTTGATTTATGGATATATAGATATATAGATCATCGATCATCTGTACAAATAAAATGGTCACATGCACAATTGTAATTGTTTAATACATTTAATCCTTGATTAAAGTTAAATTTGTTTACTGTATCTAAGAATTATGTTTTTTTTTCTTTTGTTTTGTTTTGTTTATTTTTTGTTCTTCAATATATGCTAAATACGCTATCATTTGATGCGTTTCGACTTTAACTTCTTAATCATCATCAGTGTTTAATTAATCAATCTTTTATCATAGTTTAACTTTTTATCTGCATTCTTTATTATTAATTCTGATTGTAGTATACTAATAAATATATGATTCTTGTTTGATTGGGAATAGTTCAAATACAAATACAAATACGTTCTTTCATACACATACATATACATATGTATCTATGTATATGTCGCCAAATAATGGTTAATTAATTTAAATTCATAGTTATTTTTTATATAACTCGCAGCTGCGTTTGGTGTTTCTCTTTTCGCACTTATGATAAATATGCATACATATACATACACACACATATGCATACATATGTACATATGTAATAACTAATTAATTAAAATTAATGTAGTTTTTATTTTCTTTTCTTTTTTTCATTTAGTTATCAGCAATTAACAAAAACAAAATAATAAGAAAGATCAGAAAAAATAGAAAGTGACAGTGATAGCAATAGATCTCTATATAGTTGTTGTTGTTTATTTATTTATAATTTTTTTTTTTTTTTAATTTTTTTGTTGATTGTTTTTTGTTTTCTAAATCATTATTTAATTAATTTACAAACAAAGAAAACAAGATAAATTATTGGTTTCTGTTTCTGTTGTTGTTTGCTGTTCTTTTGTTGTGTATCTTTTAAATATATTGTATATATGTAATTTACTTTTTATATAAATGTGTAAGTATAATTAGTTAATAATCGTAGGAAAACATAGACGCATTGTGAATTTCTGTTAACGTAACGGAACTCAACGTTGTCGATGTTTCTTTTCTTGGTTTTGGAGAGGGGGACAACATTTCGAATCGGATGAAATCAATTCGATTCGTTTCGTTTCGTTTCGTTTCGATTCCGATCTGTTATCGATATCTGTGTTTACAACTGTATCTGTATCTCTCCGTCACACGCGCGTTTACTTTACGGGGGGAATCGTTTGTTTCAGTTTCAGTTTTAGAACTATTAACAAGAAGTAGTTAATGCTTGTTTTGTTAATTACTGGTTTGGCCTAAAATTAAAGAAAAAATTTTAAACAAATTATTCACGGCTGGAAAAAATATATTAATAATGGGTAAAAAACAAACAAATACGAGAAAATGAAAAAGAAGAAAGTAGACAGATATAAGAATAAAAACGAAAGTGGTTTTATGTTTTTTTTTTTTTTGGGAATGGTGTTTAAAATAAAACTTCTTCTTATTGTTTAATGTTTGAAAAAGAAAAGTAAACGCAATATTTAAACAAATTTAATTAAAAATTCTGTCAAAAACGAGAGAGAGAGAGAGAGAAATACTTTGAATAATAATAATTACAATTGACAAAAAAAAAAAAAATAAAGATGTCATATGCGTTTTAAATGAAGAATAAGAGAGACAAGAACAAGAAAGGCTTCCTAACAGTGGGGTGATCGATCATGTATACACATAGGAAGTACATATACATAGATGGTAATACTATATAGATAAGTAGTATATTTGTATGGGCATAATATCCTGCTTATATATAGTAGTATAAAAAGGAGTGACGGAGAGAGCGAGCGAGCGAGAGAGACAAAGATAGAGACAGAGAGAGAGAGGAAGAGAGAGAGCGTATAAAGGAATTGAGAGATCCTGGCAATATATATAACAATTGCCAATCAGATCAGCACTTTATTCCCCAAATCTATATACGTTCTTCACGTATTTACATAGTTACATATACATATATTTTCACACATGTATTTGTATGTACGTATGTATTTTGTATGTATGCGTAGTTTTGTATTTGTTTTGTATCCGAATCATTGAATTTATTAACTTGATTAATTGATTGATTTGATTTGATTGATCAAACAGTCTGACAGTAAAAATCTAAAGAACACGTATTTATAAGATAAGTACTTATATATGTTTGTTGTTTGATGTATTGATGTAAATACATATATACGAATGTCATTCAATCATATCTTTACCAAATTATCCTGCGTATTTAATGTGCGTTTATGATATTTACATTTTTTTTTTGTATCCTCTTAAAATACTGTTAGTTTAAATGAAATGAAATAAACAAAAAAAGAACAACATAACATAATAACAATTAACAAATAACAAATTCCATATATAAATTAGTGAACAAATTAGCAAACAAAAATATGTAATATATGTATTAAGTATATATATTTACAACAAGTCTTTTCATGCAATCAAATGTCAATGAGATTTTGTTCGCGGTTCCTTGAAATACATCTTAATTTCATTCCAAACTGTTGTTGTATCTTTAAATTCACACATTTCCTTTAAAAGCGGTCTGTCTTAAGAGCGAGCACTCTTAAAAGCGAGCACTCTTAAGAGCGAGCACTCTTAAGAGCGAGCACTCTTAAGAGCGATCTCCCACGAGAGCGAGCTGCCTTAAGAGAAGCTCTCTAAGGATTAAGCAAGTATTTCAAGAATTGAGTGCAGCCTTAATTACAATTTGTGGCCTATTAATAAATGGTATAATGCGTGCTCCTCAAATATACACATGTACATAGATATATGAATGCATTGCATAGCCAGGTCACTTTGTAATTAAATCTAACTGTCTGCAAAGCATCTAGTTAATTATACAATTAATTCCTTTTCTCAAGTTCCTCTTGGCTTTAATAAAAATTGAATGAAAATTAGCAAAAAGTGTTGCCCTATTATTTTGTATATGTGCACACACTTTTACACTGTAAGTGTTGTACAGCGGATAAATTAAACGCTTCTCTTTAAACTGATATTGAGCAAAAACGAGTTTTTGCCAATTATACAATAAAAAAAATCAGCATACATTTCCCGCGATCGGATAACAGTACTATTGAAATCAGTAGCTGTAGTAGTTGAGTTGTAGTAAGTAGGTTAATATTTAAATTGACATTGTTTATGTGAAAATATATAAATAACTTTTGGAAAATTAAAAAAATTGCTTCTTAAGCTCGGATTCATTTGCTTGTTACTTGTGTGTTTACCTTGATAATAATTAGTGCTCTATGCCCCTACCATTCATTCATTAAAACGGATTTGGTACAAAACATAAACACATACATACATGTACATATGTGTATGTGTAAGTATGCAAGAATGTAACATGAAACAAAAATGACATTAAAAATGAAACCAATAAGAATTGTACAAAAAGTGATTTAACAAAAAAAAAAAAAAACAATTAAATAAAATAGTCAAAATTAATAACAGAATTTAAAAATAAAAAAACTGCATTTGCTTTTCTTGTAAAATGTATAAAAAAAAAACAGAAGAAATGAAAACAGATATTGATCGATTACTCGATCGATTAATCGTATACCATTCCAAAGAACTTACCGTTTGCTAAAACGTGAGGAAAGTTTCGAAAAAAAGCTCATGCGACCGGGATGAGGTGAATCACCGGAGGTGCCACTTGTACCAGAGTATTCCAGCGCTGTATTGTTTCGTGCCCTGGTTTGACCTATAAAAACCAAACACTTTATTATTAGTAAAAGAAACATTTTGAAAAAAGTTCCGCTAAGATTCTATAACTAAATCCTATTTCAATTAATTGCTAAAAATATAATTAGTAAATATTTAAAAAGGTCAACACATATGCTTAACAGTATTATTATAGTGTCGTCTATTTGTTTATTATTATTAATAAATTTAAATACTTCAATTTCAGTAACTTTTAGGTTCCTACAAAAGGTTTAATTATGTACAATATTTGTATTATAGAGCAAATGGGAAAAACAATATGATCTGGCAACGCCTCGAAGTTCTGCTGATCACTACATCGAACTGGCAACCCTGTCAGAGAAAGTGTTTTAACTTGCAACTAAAATACGTTAAATTTCTTTTTCATTTTATCTTAAAATACATAGAAAATACTGCCTTTTAAAAAATTTGATTGAAAATTTCCCTTCATTCGATGATGGAAAGCTTAAATTTTTTTTTAACCCTTTGTACACTTTCTGTTTTTAGGTTTTCATCTTTTTAAAAATATAAATATATTTGTTTACATTTCTCAACAATTTGGAATTTCAATTGGAATAAAATTTGTAAAAAAGGTGTAAAAAATGTACAACATTTAGGTCTATAATTAAAGCATAATGTTGCTTTAGGTATTATAGTATATACTTATATTATTTATATAATATACGTTTTGTGCATACTGTATTCTAAAAAGACCTTACAAAAAATCGACTCATAATTGGGCCAAAACTAAGTAAAGTATTGTATTTATTTCTAGTTATTCTCTGAAGGATAAATCAAAAATGAAACCGATTGACATGCAAATATTATTCAAAAAAAAAAAAATTAAATTAAATTTTACTTAGAATAAGCCACTCTGTTTTTTTTTTTTAAGGGGGTTGGAACGGAATTGGCACTAATTTAACTCAGACAACAATCGTGCATGATTTTAAAACATTCAAGAACATTTAAAATGTGAAAACCGCTAAAATGAGAAGCAATGTGAAGGGGGCGGGGGTGGAGGTGGTTGCATGAAACATCGACCAAGAACAAGAACAACAAAATACAAAGAATAAATTTAGATAAATTTGCAATTTGTTTGTTTACTTTTCGCTTGAAACGTGCAACTAGCATCCTTATAAGATGAACTGGAAAATAATGATGACAGATAAAGAATAAAAATAAAGAATCAAGGAAGGCAGGAGAGTAAAGGAACTTAACAAAACTCGATTAACATTATTAATTTAAAATCTATGGTATTTAGATTTGTAGTTTTGATATTAGTTTGATCTTTTTTGATTTTGTCTTTGGTTTTGGTTTTCAATTTTCGATTTGTAGTTGTTAAAATTGCGTGAGTAAAATTAAGTTATTTGTTGATTAAAACTAATAAAAATAAGTAAACAGAAAACTCACCAGAGTGAAAGGTTGAACGTGATGGAACATTCCTTGGAAAGTGTCTGCTTGATTTAACAGCCGATGCCATTCTAAGTCGATCGAACAGACTATATATATGTACAGTTACAATACATATGCATATGTATGCGCACACATACGTTGTATGAATGGATATCGAATCATTTCATGTCAGTTCGTTTTGGAGGTACATTCAAGTCCAAGTAATGAATTGCATTTCAGAAAACGAATGTTTTTTTTTCATCAGTAAAAAGTTTTTTTTTTTTTTTTTTTTTTTAATTTATGCAATCGTTTCATAAGTGTGTGTGTGTTGTGTAGGAGAATCCCGAATTGTTATAAATAATGAATACAATTCGCGTGTTGATATCGATAACGATTAACGATTATTTTTGATCCAATCCGAATGTTGAGTCGTTGTTGTTGTTTGTTGATTGAATTTGACGACAATGTTTACAGTGCATAAGGGGCACGAAGACAGCGCGAATCAAGCAGATTGATCGATTGATTGATTGATTGATTGATCGATTGATTGGTTAATGTGATGGTAGCGGTGGTAATCAAACGATTATGGTTGATTATTTTGATATTGATTTGATTCGATTTGTTTTGGATTTGATTTTGTAATCATGTTGTAGACATAAACAAAATGAAAAGAAAAAGATTTGAAAAAAATCATGTAAATCGCTGAATAAAACAAGCACTTAAATATAGATAGTTTCTTAAAAATAAATATGCTAAAGATGTCTTATCAAAATTTGATGGGCCAACAAAATATTTATCATTATAATTATTATTATTATTAGAAGCAACTATGGTATGAAATGGCAATGTTGATTTCAGGTAGAAGTTATTATAATAGAACAAGTAGTGATACATAATATATTATCCTCATCATTAAAGAATCTTGTTATTATAGTTTTTATTATATAAAGTTTTTCTTCTTCATACTGAGATTTTTAAAAGGAGACTTTTTTCTCAGAGTTTGAGAACTTACTATTTAAAGATTTAGTATAGATAGAAGATAAATATAGACGGAACGTACATATGTATGTCGAATGATGGGAAATTATTGACGAGTCACAACATCAAAAATACTTATAGATTATATTGGATTGTACATCATAAATAAGTATTATTTATCTAACAATGAGTACATTTATATTAGGGGAAGGCTTGACAACAACAGAGCATTAAAATATGGAAAATAATTGGGTCTAATTGGGTCTTTATTTTATGTGTTTGGTTTCATATTCAAAAGTAGATAGATAAAATAAAGAGTCTCTTGAAATGAATTTGCCGCTGTCATGCAGAATGGAAGCATTCAAGTGATTGAATCTTGTGATGGACTTTCGGCATTATGATTATCAAAAAATAAAATTTGTTACAGCGTAACAACAAAACAAGCCCAATTCAAAAGAAATGAAACGGAAACATACGAAAACAATTAGATTAATATTATTATAATTATTAACTCGATACCGCGCATGCCAGTAAATGTTGAGCAATTTGTTTTAAAAAAGAAATACATATTCTAATTATACTAATTCTGATCTGAAATTATGCTAAGGGCTGCGGCAGCTATACCCAAAAATAAACATAAATCTCTTGGATTTATTTATAATATTAGGACCACTTAAACTAAAAGTATATTAAGCGTATATATGTATATGGTTTTTTTTTGTGTATATTGCCACGCCCTCGAAAAGATCTCTTAGAATATAAATGCAGTTTCACTCACCAAAAGTTTGTTTGTTCGTTTCGGGTTCGAATCGAAAATAGATTTATATATATTGAATTGTATTTTTGTTTTTTTTTTTTTTTTTTACAGGATTTCGATTCGAAAAGCAAGTAGTAGAGTTTTTAATTGAACGAACACCGAAGAAGGATATTGTTGCAGATTGTTGGTGGTGTTATTTGTAGTACCACAAAGTATGGATGTATTGTGGTTGTGTAGATGATAGTAGTTATCAAAATTAGACATTAATTATCAAAAATTGTATAAAACATGAAAAGATAAGAAATTTACATTATTCAATTGATCAAGTTGTTAGAGCATTAAAAATCAATATTAATAAAAATTGAGAAAAATACATCTAGAACTTAAAATACATTAAAGTTACGATTGCAACTACTCGAATAATCGAATGAACTAACTAACAATCGATGAGAGCTAACGATTGGCACACTGGCTGCAAAAAGTAAGTGACAAGGAACCGATCTTGCACTCCTAATTGATTTAAAAAAAATCTAAATTTTATGAATGAAGTGGGATATTAAATAGATTTTTGAAAAGAACTCTTGCCAATCTATAAGTCTATTTTTTTCAATCCTGTGATGTCCAAGCATAAGATGAACTTTCAAATTTTCTAGCGCACTTTAAATTTAGATTTAGTTTATTACATTATATTATTTTTTGTGATCTTGTGGACCAACTACAATCGCGACTGTCTACAGATGTCATCAATGATCTTTCAGCTGGAGTATCTTAGTTAAGAACTATAGAAGTTTAGATAAAAGAGACGCTTGAATTAACAATAAAGGGATTCCGCAAAAACAGTTTCACATTCGGTTTGTTGTATATAGAAATATATACAGAAATCTAAATCAAATCTAAAACTGTTTTCCGGAATCCCTTTAATATTGAATGAAATAAAAGTGAAGTCTGTGATTATTTCTTTAATTTTCTAAAATTGTCTTTAAATGGCTGCCAATCTTGAAAAAGGAAAATTGTAAGAAAACTTGTTAATAGGGGATTGATTATAAAAAATGAAAACATAATTGTTGTATATTGTAAGTAATTAACGGTATTGTTGATAAGTAGATTATTTTGTTTTTGGATTGGTAATGTTTTGTTGCAATGTGTATACCTCGTTCCAAGGGGGTCAATTGATACTGATACGCATCCGTCTGTGGATGGTCTAGGGCTTGAGACAGACGCGCTTTTAGTGTGGCCCTTTCCAGCGTTAGCTGCAGATCCACTGCTGATTACGTATGTACATGTTATGTTTTGGCCAAAAAGTGGGTAGAGTTTTGTGGTAAATAGGTTGTAGATTTGTTGATATGTAGTTTCGGTAATTGGTATTTGAATGAGCACAACATAACCCATATCCAAAAGTAAGTTTATCAAAATATATGTGAAACAATATTGTATAATAAATTTCATTTTTGCAACTAAGAAATAATATTTAGAACTCAACAGTGCGCTGAAATATATATTATATTACTAAACTGATTTACTACATATAGTATATGTATGTACAGGAGATGTATGTAGAATATTACTAAACTCTAGACGGGATCTGAGCAAAGCTAACGAGCTGCTAGCCATATAAAAAATATGTGCAAACTGAGAAGAAATTGTGTGTTTTCAACTGACTAACTGACTCACTAAAGACAAATTAAATGAACGCACAACTAATGCATTATAATAAATGAAATAATCAAATAAAATAAATAAATAAATAAAGGATTCATCATTATTGCTGGCCAATGACACGTACTTTGTCTCTGCAGGAATAACATTGGTTTTCTCCGTCGATGAAGTCTTTTCATACAGTGTGGTTGAACGGCGTGGTATAATTCCGCTTGTGCCGCTCACTGTCCGATTGCCATTAGTGGGATCATACTTGGTGGTTGTGCGCGGCTTGGCTGGACTATTCAGCGCTGCAAGACACACAAGACAAAAGGGTATACTCTTTACATCAATTTCTTCTGTTAATTGTGCAGCTCATTTATCTTACATGTGTCTGTTGTGGTAAGCATCTTTTGGGTGGCCGACGCTGGCCTCTGATTCTGGGCGGCAAGTCTCGCCGTGTTCTCCTTAATTGTGGCTGAGTCGATGGTATTTTGACGCTTGAAATTGCTGCCACTGTCAAATAAAAATGTAAAATGTTGAATTAAAAACAAAATCATATATGTAAACGGGTTAAAGCGAATAACGGATAATAATGGGATAATTAAAGTACAGTTTGATATTCTTAGTAATAATAATAATTCAACGGCTTTAGTCAACAATATAATAGGTAATTCACGACATTTCGACCGACTGCTGCTGCTACTGCTGAACGACTGTAAACGACTGTTCTCGACTCAGAACGACTGCTGCTATCGATAGCGTCAAGACTATCGACCTGCCACCACTGACCGATACCACTTGGTATCCATCTTTCTTACATATATAATCTCAATATTTCTTTAAAATAATAAATTTTACTTCAAATATTAAATGTTTTTCGTTCTTAGTTGACTTTTGTAATAATCCTATAATAGTTGTTACTCCAAGTTGCAAATCACAACTTAAAGCAGCCATTACTCTCTTTATAAATATTCGATCTCGATGGGATTTAGTAAAATTACAGCTAATAATAAGAGAAAACTTTTACTTGGATTTTACACAATTTCCCCCTCGACAAACGTTACAGACACTTTAAATTCCTCAATACAGGGTCTAATTGTACCTATAAATTGTGAACTCTGATTGTTTACAATTTATTCCATACTTTAAGGCGATTTTAATGCAAATCTCAACTTAAAACAGTCATAACTATTTCTGTATTTATCAGATCGTTTTCAGATCAAGAATATATGTATATTCACTTTGTTGTTTTTTTAGATACTTACACTGATGCACGATCCGCGGCTGTTCCTACAGTACTATAATTATTGCTCGGGTTGACCACAGATCCAACCCCTCCCCCCGCTGCAGCCGTGACAGCTGTTGTTGCATTTGTGGGTCCAACACCTGTACAAAAAAAAAAAAAGCAAACAAACAAAAAGGAACATTGTTGTTGTATTTACAGCACTTGAAAACTGTAGCCCCGTAATGGGACTTACGTAACGTTTCCGCACCGGACGACGCTCGACGACTTGGCTTCGTGCTGGACGCCGATATACTTCTGTGTACGCCCCGATGCGTAGGACTCTGCACAACCGCATTGCCAGCATTGCCTCCAGCCTCGTTGCCAGGTATATTGCGCAGTGACAGCGATGATCCCGATCGCGATCCATCGCTCTCAGGCTACAATTATCGAAAGCAAAACAAAAAGAAAAGGGGAAAGAAAGAAACAAAATTGTTAACAAAAAAAGGCCATCATCATTGCACTCGACTCACGTACATCAGTGCTCTTACGGCCCAGCAACAAATACGTGGCAAAGACATCATCATAACGCACCTGGGCCAGCGACTCGGCAATTTCCTGTCGATTATAGCCCATTGCGACTAACGCTTCTGTATATTGGCAAAAAAGAAGAATCACAAAATTGGTTAATACATATCAGTGTATTTTTTCAATGTACAATACAAAATACAACATTAGTTTGATTAATTTGATTAATAATAGTAGTATACATTACATGCAAATTCATTACAATTACATTATGTATTTGGCTTTAATAGTTGTTCAATCTTTGTAATATTGGCCAGCCAGAATTGTGTGAGCGAATTTGAAGTTTTTCATTTTTATTTTATTGGAATTCCGTAAGTGTGTGTAAGCAAGAGTTTACAACAATAAACATGCGAATATGATCTTAAAGATTTATTCATGACAGATATACAACATAATAATTGTCATCGTATTTTAAAAGATATGTGCACTTTAGAGTTTAAATAATCATTGAATAAACAATAAGTATAAATATCATTGGAATTCCGTTAAGTCTCTTTTTTCCGGTAGATCTGTTCGGTATAAAGTCGTTTTTTTTTTAAAGTAGCAGTAAGACAAAATAGATAAAGCAAAGATAAAGACAAAGATAAAGAGAAAATTAAATGTTGGTTGCCATTGCAAAAATACGTTTCTCCACAAAGGGGGAAAACTATGGGCATACATTTTGATGTGGTTGCACTTTCCATTCGCCGATTAAAAAGATCAACATTAGCATCATGTCAAATGCACTGCGTCGTATCGATGCGGACTCTTTAACACCGAACACTGCTTAATGAGAATTTCAAATTTTCGAAATAATTAAACGTATTTTTATGTAGACAACCAGGAAAATCAACAAGTCAAAGTAGTACAAAAACCCAAACAAGAAGTGAAAATTTAAATTCATTTTATGAAAAGAAGTAAAATAAAAATTGAAAGCATACATTTTTAATATACTTTCATGTTTCTTTTTTTATTTATTTCAAAAATAATCTATTGTTAATTTTTACTTTTAAAAATTAAAAAAAAAAAAAGTAATTTGAAATTATCACATTACATATCGACACTAATATGAACAGATTTCAAAATAAATACATATATACGATGACGCTGTATACAATAAATAGTTGACAAAATAAGTAATTAGCAAGCAATTAAAACTCGACACACAATTCAGTTAATAATATTAGTAATGAATTTTGTATACAGTACCCGTCTTACCTATCCTCTTGGGATCGGCTAAATCTTGTTTTGGCTCAATATACGGCTTGAGTTCGTCCTCTTCAAACCCCATATTCATCCATTTATCGCCCATGATTGTTTCAAGACTAGCACGTTTAGCGGGATTTAGTACTAGAAACTTGCGCAGCAAATTTTCGCAATCAGTTGACATATAGAAGGGAATTCTGTTCAGATCGATATGGTAATAGTAATAAATATCAGTTATAAGTAATGAGATATGATAAATTACAGATTATATTACCTATATTTGCCTCTGAGTACACGTTCACGCAGCTCTCGCAATGTGGAGCCATCGAAAGGCAGGGATCCGCTGACCAATGTATACAAAATGACACCCAATGACCAGACATCCACCTCGGGTCCATCATACTTTTTACCCTGGAAGAGCTCAGGCGCCGCATACGGTGGACTGCCGCAGAACGTGTCTAGCTTGGAGCCGGGTGTAAACTCGTTCGAAAAACCAAAATCAGCTATTTTAATATTCAATTCGCTGTCCAGTAATAAGTTTTCAGCTTTTAAGTCCCTGTTAACAATAATAAGAAAGATTATAAGTATAAAGTGGTGGTGGAGAACTATCGATAGCACTATCGACACTATCGATGGTTGGGCGCTATCGAGCTACCATCGATAGCAGCTGCACCCTTTCGATAGTTCCCGAAGTACTATCGATAGTTTAAAAATTGCTAAAAATGACTATTTTAACCCATTTTCCTCATTTTCATACAAAAAGTGGCTTTTTAGCAATTTTCCACAATCATAAAAAATAATATCGAAGAGATTTTTGAAAATTTTTTTTTACAGTCAATCTTAGAATTGTTTTAAGAATTTTTTTTGCACTTAAACAAAGTTGAAAAAGTAGAAAAAGTAATGGATTAGGGAAAGTTTTGCAAATTAATATAAAAAGCTATTATTTTCTTATGTAAAGTCAAAAAATTAAGTTTTTATCAGTGTTTCTATGTATGTATTTTTTGTGTCCGGGACTATCGTCGACTATCGAAGGTTTTGAAAATACTATCGTCGACTATCGATGGCGCCGACTATCGATAGTTCTCCACCTCTAGTATAAAGGTTTTAAGTAGTACAACTCATTCCAAACCTGTGTATTATCCTCTTCTGGTGACAGTATTGCACAGCCGATACAATTTGACGAAATTTGACACGCGCCTCCTTCTCCTTCATGCGTCCATGCAGAACCAAATAGTCAAAGACTTCGCCACCCGATGCGTATTCCATGATGAGATACAACGTCTTTTCCGTTTCGATAACTTGAAAGAGCTTCACAATGTTGGGATGATCCAGCATTTTCATTATTCTAACCTATTAAATGAAAAACATTCAGATTAAAAATATTTAGTTATAGATTTGAATGCAAACTTACCTCTCTGAAGAGTTTTTGAAGTGACCCAGGATTAAGTTGGGTCTTGTCAATTATCTTTATTGCCACCTCCTTGCCAGTGGGCAAATGCTTGGCCAGCTTCACTTTGGCAAAGTTACCCTTGCCAATGGTCTTGATGAGTTTATATTTTCCAATATGCTCCTCAGTAGCGCGCCATCGCATTGGTGCACTGCTTCGCATCTGTAGATTCGGAGATCCCTGCAAAAAGTGAAAGCAATCATTTAATCATTTACAATTTACAATTTACAAATCATTTGAAATGTTCAAGAGTTGGTTTTTAAAATCAAGTCAAGACCTATTTTATTCCCACCCTAAGCAACTGAATTCAATGGAGTTAACTCAAATCAATGATCAATAATGGATTTTGACAAAAGTCAAAGTGTGTGCGAAGATTTGTTTTGTTTTTTACCTGTGCCACACTGTTGCCGTATACATTGGTACGTGTGACAACCACGTTGGGAGCAGGAGCAGGAGCAGCACCAGAACCACCACCACGATGATGATGTCCAGATGATGCCCCAGAGGCGACACCGGACTTGTGCTCGACCGTGGACCGAACGTGGCCAGTTTCAGGGCGTGTCGAGCTATTGTACGGCGGTATGGGAGCCACAATGGGTCGCTCCGAGCGTCGCTTGGCGGCAGCAGCAGCACTGGCACCACTAGCACCACTAGCAGCTGTATTACGATGCGATTGCGATGACTTTTGAGCCAAAAGCGCTTCAAATTGACGCAGATTCTCCTCCCGCCGCTTGGTGGCCGAAATTGTGGTGGCCGTCAATTTGGATGCAGATCCACCGTCCACAACACTGGAGCTGCTGTTTCCTCGGCCAGTTGTGGTTCTCGCTGCCGGTGTTGGAGCCCCTGCTGCTGCAGCTGTTGACGGTGGACGCCATCCACCAGATTGTGGTTTAACATCATGATGTGCCGACTGCTTCTGTTTCAATGTGGCACGCATTGCGAGCACCGTGTCCGTGTTCTTTGTATCGGATGCAGTGCGTGCCAATTTGGCTTTTAATGCACCCGAGGCGGCTGTTGCCGTCGCCGAGTTCTTGGAGTAGGCACCAATTGAATTGCGACCATCGCTGCCGCGTTGAAACTCGTTTAACATTTGCTCATTGCTGTCATCCAATTGGTTGCGACGACCGCCCAGATACTGAAAATCATTCTCAGAGGACATGTCACTGATGCCGGGACGCAATAGATTCTCCGTTTCGCCATAACGTTTGCTCTGTTTGCGCATCCCTTCAATTTTCATGACATCCATGGAGGATTGAGACTGCTGTTGTTGATTTTCCGTCAGCTGCTGTTGCTTGAAACTCTCCTCCACATTGAGAATGTGCTTCTCAATGGAGCCCAGGGCAAAGGCCACGCCCACATCATCTTCGGCGGACATCTGAACACGTGGAGCCGGCGGCTTTTGCCTGTGATTCTGTAAATGCAAGGCCGGAATTGCGGAAACTGCCGTCCTTGGCGGCGGCACAGCAACAACATCTCCGGGTCGGCGCAGTTCCACAAGCTCATCATAGTCCACATGTTGTGCATCGCTGAGATCGAGAGCCTTTGTTTTTGTTTTTCCTGAACTACTACTGGCAAGATGTGCGCTTGTGCTATCGTTATCGTTATCGATATTGAAATTCTTATTATTATTGCTCGTATTGTTGTTGCTACTGCTGCTGCTGCTACCGCCGCTGTTGTTGCTGCTATTGGCCAGGCTAAGTTTGGGTGGTGCCGGCGCCAATCCCTTGCGTGCTGCATAGAGACGAACGCTTTTCCTTGACGCATCTCCTCGATTCAAGTCTGGCGTCGTTGGCGTCGTCGCCGTCGGCGTCGTCGGTGTCGGCGATGTCTCCATTTTGTCAAATGTATTCCACTTTTGTTTTTTATTTGGATTAAATCACAATTTATACACTCTATTTATTTACTTGTGTGTGTAATGCATGTACTGTAAGTTTCGTAAAGAGTATTATTTAAAATGCACACACATACGCGAGGGTCGCTTGATGAGTATCAGTATCAAATAAATATCCCTGCACTTATCGGCGGGCCCTCGTTTATGTAGTTCAATTCAACACAGCTGTGATTTGTAACGGTGATGCTTTTTGATTTTCACTTTAATGCTTGTTGAACTCGATATTCAACCACAATTGCAACACACACACATATGACATGTGTGTATGTGTATGCATGCGTGTATGTTTCAGTTTTGTAGTGTAAACTTTTCTTGCTTTCGCCGTGGCAGATTGAATGGAATGTTTTTTATTTATTTTTGTTTTTGTTGTTGCTGTTGCTAGTTTGCCATTGAGCATACATACTTATATTTAATTCAACAAGTCGCTGTTGCTGCGCATTAAAACCTCGAAAACGAATTTAATACACATATATGCACACATACAAACTCATACACACAAACATAGCTGTTTATATGTATGCTGTCTGTCCCTATACAAATGCACAATAACTAAGTATGGTGAGTGCGAAAGCGAACGTAATATTTACGACGAAAGCCAACTCATAGACAAGAGCTAATCTGACTTTGGTGACACTGAAAGAAACACAGTGGAAAACACTTCTACGCAGCGCGATGGAGGCAGAGAGAAAGAAAAAAAATTAAGAGCCATTGAGAGAGAGCGAGCAAAGCACTGAGAGCGATAGCGCACGTACATCTATACACACTTGTTTGCGCTCACAAACACCTGTGCAGTAAGTAACTGCTATCGATGTAAATACACACACACACACACTCACGTGTTTTTGTACTTGTGTAAGTTCATTTATATTTATGTAAGTATGTATTTAGTATTTGCTAGCAACTATGTATGTACATATGTACGTCGGCTTACGCTCACGCTCACACTCAACACAGCCGACGGACAACGGCGGTTGTTGCACAAGTTCAACTGAGATGTTCCCCGTTTCACACTCCTCCGTGTTCTGGGTCTGCGTCACGTTTCGTTGCGCTCAAACTCTCTTTGTTTTATGATTCATTAGATGTATTTTTTGCCTTAATATTTGATTTAAACAGTTTACTCGTAATATTTTAGTAGTTGAAATGGTTGTTGAAGTCTACTTTTAGCTGGTAACTACTGCTGCCGTAAGTTTACTGCTAACATCAGTTTTAAGTTTTAAGAGAGTAAAAAAGCTTTAACTCGCACGAATAAGCATCAACACTGACACATCTCTACATCCACACACACACACGCACACTCACGCTCATAAATACACAAGAACATAAGTAGTAAATGAACCACTTTTAGACAATTAACTCGTCATTTTCAGTTATAAAAAAAAGCTAGCAAACATTTGTTCCTTTTATTTCTTCGATTCTTTCACATGTATTGAAAATCACGCTTTTGATTATACTTAAATATCGGCTATCTTATCAATCACACGCGGTTAGCGGCAAGGCATTATCACTTGTAATTGCTTATATACATTTATTTCATGTACATAGACATGTAGGTAGTATGTACATAGATATAAGTCTAAACTTTTGCCTAAAGCCTCTTTAAATAATCGCAGTCTGTAACTCTGACGTAAACGAAACGCCGTCAGCCAACAATCAACTACAGTCAACAGGCAGTGACAGCTACAGCTACAGCGACAGCTCAGCAGCTAACAGCTAACAGCCACTTTAGCCACAGTAACAGCAGCAACTGGAGTACGAGTACTCCCAGTATCGGTACCAGCAACAACACACACACCAGTACCAGACCAGAGCGAGCAGAAGAAGAGGCAGGCAGAGACAGAAAAGTCGGCCTCAATACACAAACACAATACATATGCACGCAAATATCGCTTTTTAGTGGGGTGCTCTCGATGTATTAGTTTAGTCCACGGTCTCTCACACATACAACTACCCAACAAAGAGTACAGACAGCCACTCGCACTCCCATTCACAAGCACACACACACACACACACAGAGACCCCAACATTCACTTCAACAGTATCTGTCTATTGTTGACAAAGAGCCCGTTTGGAGCGCTGATTTCTCATTTATGTATGGAGATTTATGTGCATGTGTGAGGTTATACACATGTGCATTTAGATACCTACATATGTATGCATTCGTGTGTGTGAACAAACTGATATCACCTGAGCGTAACGCTGAGAAAGAATTGTTAACTTTACCTGGCACAGAAACAGGGCCATACAAATTTTAGAGTGTGCGAAATTTGGGGCTTTAATGGAATTGTATAAGAAACTACTCACTGAGTACTATTCATTTAATTCATGAGTAGAAAAATATAAAGAGAGTGAATTACTTTTGTTAAGCACTGTATAAGTACATCAAGTTTTATCAGAAGAAATCATAAATTAAAACGTCACTTTTTTTTATGACAGTTAATTGCTTTAATTTGAAATTCTTCAACCAAACTCAATTGTCGAGAGCAAGAGGAAATTTCTCAAACATTTGCTAGTGACAATGTCAACTGAATAAAATCTATTATAAAAAATATTTTCAGTTTTCCCCCCAAGTGATTTGTCACCACCATCAATATGGATATATTATGTCCGTTAAGTCGGCCAAGACACTTTAATGTGATTTTGGAAATGTACACAAAAATAGTATATAATAATAGTAGTACAATAAATGTACATAAATAACGAGAAAAGTTATCAAAAGTTGACTAGTATTTATAGTATATCCGTCCGTGTCCGTGTAGGAAAAAGTTGAATCACAGCTCGAATTACAGCTAAATTTATAAAAATAAAGCCTCAATTACTAGATAGAAATACATTTTGCCTTATCATCTTTGCATTGTGCAATTTTCATAACGATCTAACAATAAACACAGAAGCTTTTAATGAATTTAATCGTATTTTCCGCAGTTGGAAAACAGAGATTCCCTTGCGTGTGTGAGAGAATATATATGTATATATACATATTCATTTCACGGGCAATGCCGGATTACATCCGTTATGTGTTCAGTTGGTACTTCTATTCTTAAGAAACATCTAGAAATCATAAAAGGAATCTCTGACTCTCTATCGACAACTAAATGCATATAGATTCATGTATGTTCCTAGTAGAATTCAAACGTAAATTGATGGGTATCAATATCAATATCAATCGCATTTGTGTTAGATATGAATTTTTGCATAAACACAGAATATCTGAAATAAAACAGAAATAATAATCAAAAGAATAATCACAGTTACTCAAAATTAAGAGGTTAAGTACATTTTCGAACATAATGCCCATAACCGATGACTGTATTCGAACTGTTTGTGTGTGTGTGTGAGACAGTGAGTCTGTGATATCGAAAAACATTATGTTTTGCATGTTGTTGGACAAACACAAATTGTAAAATTGATAAACAAAACAACTACTACACAAAGAATTTAAAACATAAATACGAAAAACATTGAACCAAAATAAACCCAATTTTTCAAACACTTTGTAATGATATGTGTATTCAATAATAAAAAAACACATTTTTATTTTACAAGTGTTTAATATCAAGAAAATTTAAAACACATAAAGAGTGATGAATGAAACAATATAGTAGACATGTTTTTGGGGTGTAATCTTCAAGGATTTAAAAAAAACGGATGATAAATAAAGGAATCCCTTACTACCTATTGACTGATTGACGATCAAAGCTCAGCAAAAACTGGGAAACATTTGTTTCCACGGGCAACGGGAATTGAATGCATAAAATCAGATTTTTTGTCGTTTAAAAACAAGGTAAATTTTATCAATATTAATATTGATGTCCCAATATTTTAATATTTTAACAACAACCCTCTCTTTAAAATAAACCCGCCCCAACCTTATTTTGAGTACATACCCTTGAGGTACGCGCCTTTTCAGCGGCAACAGAAGCGCTGTCCTTACATTTGGGTCGCTCAGCTTTGCTGGTGGTCACAATCGGTAGACCTCCGTTCTCAATCATGGTAACGACAATTGTTTGATTGTTTGACTTGCCGCCCGTCGCTGATGATGATGCTTTCAATTCCTTCAATGCGTGCTGTCGCATGGCATTCGATATTCGCTGCTTGCGTTCAAATCGTGCATCTTCCTTATCCTTCTGTAACTTGGCAATTGTAGCAGGTGTATGACTCTTTGATCTTTTCAGAAACTTTAACAGTTGTTTTTTCACATTGTTGGCACCAGAGCTATTTTCGGTGCTATCAGTACCGGAGAAATCATCAAGTTTAGAGGCACGACGTGATATTTGCTGCGCTTTGGCGGGCACCTCAAGGCGCCGGAAAACACCGTCAGGCATACGTACGAAGCAGCCCTCGGACATTTTGTGAAACGAATCGGATGGCAGCTTGTGAAAATTTCCATTGGGACTGCGATAATGACAATAATCGGTTTTGTGATACCCATCGCCAACAATGTAAAATTCATTTCGATTTTCATTGGGCGCCATCGATGCCGATGCCACATCCTCGACAGCTTTGGCAGTGCAATCGATAGGCAAGGTAAAGTTCATCAGATTGCTAGTGCTGCTCACTTCAACAGCGCCATCTCCAATTTCAGCCTGTGCCGTTGCTTGACTCTTCAGCTCGCTTATGGTAACCGGTCGGCGCTGTGGATCATTCATATTTTTGCGCATAATACTGCCGTTGCGTAGCAAAGAATCTCGCAATATGGAAAGCTCATCTTTGCGTAATGGCTGCTGCTGCACCAGTGTTGAGTAATGTTTCGATGATGATGTCGACTTGCGTGCTGATGTACGACGATTTGCAAAATGTGTGGCAGCACTTGCAGGTTGCTCATCTTTGTTATTATTGTTGTGGTTGTGACTGTTCGTCGAATGGGTTTGTTGTCGATGACTCGTAGTCTGACCCATTGTCGTTTACTTAATTGCTATCTTTTACAATTTCGATATATTTATAATCATTCAAACTTTGGCGTGTTGAGAATCTCTGTGACTCATATGTACATATCCTGAATATAACAATTTATATAAACACACACACAGATACTGAAATGTATACAATTGTATGTATGCATGTATATAATTGAAAGTCTTCAACACAATCACAATATCACAGTTGAGTCGAATGCTTTGTTGCTCTTTAGTACAGCTGAACTTGTTTAATTCTATTAGAGCATTAACAGCACAACAAATGATTGTTATTATTATTACTATCCCGTCACATCTTTGGCTATCAAATTTACATATGTAGACAGTAATTTGCGTATCTTCGTTGCCGCCGTTCACATGCTTTACTTTGTATTTTCTTTAATATTTGCAATATTATTATTCCTTACATGACCATGCGAGCCAAAGTATATCAAATAACTACACAGCGTTCGTTGTCTTATCATCATATACCGAGTATCGCACTTTTAATACATATACATATGTATATATATCTACACATGTGTGTATATTTTTAAGTCTTTATGTATGTATGGGTGTGGAAGACTTTTGAGTTTAAGAGCATTACGATAGTAAGGTCCACACCGTATGTAAATGCATTCCACAGTTACAAAGTTGGAACACGATAGTCGCGCTCGCGCACGCCCGTACGTAAACGTGAATATAGAGATAAATGAGACAACGACAACGGAAACAGAAATAGAAGCAGAGACGATGAAGCCCCACTACATATGTATGTATGTATGAAAGCAAGTTTAAAAAAGCTCAACGCGTTTTGTTTTCTTTTCTCGTCTTGTTTCGCTCATTTATTGGTGTTCACTCTTGTTATTGTTGCTATTCTTCTGGTTAGCTCGTTTGCATTAAAGCTCTACTTGCTCGTTTACTCGTACAATCACACATACAAACTTACGCAAACACACAGTTACGCACGCACACATTTTTCGTTGTCTGTCCACTGTTTTTGTATTGGAATGTGTTGATATTTTTTTTTTTTTAATTTTTATCGGTTCTTTTTGTTTTACTGCATGTTGCAGCACACCATATTTGAAATGTATACAATAGTATGTATGTCAGATATCCATCTGTAGGTATCTGCATGTGTGTATGTAAGTAGTCATGTGCATATGTATGTAAGTACCTTATAATTAAATTAACTTATCATTCGCAATTGGTTTGGCTTAGTTGGATCTGAGAGCAGCAAAGCTTCTGCTGAATCTACATACAAAATGGCAATCTAGCCAAAACAAAGACTCTTGTATGTGTGAGTTTACACAAATTGCTTAACTACATCCGTATGTATCAAGATTTTTGCATATGTATAAATTAAGCCACTGTCTTGCACAAAAATTTTTTTTTAAATAATTAATGAATCAGAATTTGCACACACACGCATCCATACACTCATGACGTATAAGAAAACTTTTATTTTCCGCCTATTATTGATGCTGCCATAAGAATTACGCACGGCCCAGCAAGAACAACAACAATGACAATGAATTTAAAACATTCGAGTAAAAAATCATTGCTAACAAGTATTGTTTGTCGATAACACAACACTGTAGTACCGTGTTGGCGAACGTCGAACAATAACAGCGAAAACGACAACGGCAACGGCGAACGCGACAGTGACCACACGAATGAAGTGGAACTTAATACTAAAACAAGCTTTCGACCATTGACTGTGCCGAGCGGCATATATTGGATAAGTTCTACAGCAGCGCTTCGCTGAGGAATGAAAATTTTTGTTATTTTGCAGTCGATAGTTTAATCTTAAACGCAATACGCTAAGAACGACACACCCTATAAAATTGTTTTAAACGATGTATACATCGAAATATACATATATGTATGTTTAATGTAATTACAAATACATATTTATGTATGAATATCTATATACTTTCGCATTTTTTTTATATAAGAATTATAGCAATGTGTACATAATTTATAATGTAAATAAATAAATGTACGTTATGTGTCCAATTCATGTGACATGTATCACACACACACGCACACAAAACATGGATAGAAGCACTCAAAAAATTTAAAGCTTTTCGCTGAGAGAACGGGAGCGAGCTTTAACAAGCAAACAAAACTTGCTGATCGGGCTGAGCGGTGCTCAACGAAGAAGCAAAAGATCTGATCCGAAGGCTTTGCACCACATAAGCTATCAATCAAAAAAAAAAAAAAAAAAAAAGAATGAGTGGGAATGGGAGAGAAGCAACAATAACATTAAATTGGCATTCTCATTGCTTCTTCCATTTCACGCTCATTTTCTGCCGATTACACTTGCACTTGTAGTTGACATGATAGTTACTCACACACCCACGTAAGTACTTAGTTTCGCTAGCTCATCCGAGCCAAAACTGATTGTTCAATAAATACCCTGTAACACAAATTTCTTGAGTAACATAGGATATGTAAATTCTGATTAAAGCTGATGACACTCTCATAATCAACCAAAACAAAAATAACTTAAATCTGACCTAATAAAAATATTCGCAAATCTGTCCACATGATGAAAAATATGTGGTACGTTTGTACATATGTATGTATGTTGACAAAAAAATTAACTCACATGTACAAGGAATAAAAACAAACACATATGCTAGATAGTGTTGGACAGTGGACTCTAACTGACCCCAAGACAGACAAATGGCAAAACACAATTATCAAAAGAGTATAGATAAATACGATAAACGATAAATGAATACAAGGATATATGAGGAAGGAATGAACAATTCGATGAATTAAATTAAATATGAGTGTAAAACTCACCTTTGCAGACGATGTTCGCTGTTTCATGGCAGAGGCGTGAGCCGAGTGTGTGCTAAGAACGTTTTTATTGACAGAGGATGCGATTGGTGCCACGCCCACACCGCTGCCAGGCGCATGATGATGATGATGATTGATCGCTGATGTTGCAACAGTTGCGCTATTGTTGCTCGAGATTCGTGCGCCATCCGTGCTCATATTGTTGGCAACATGTTGTTGATGATGATGATGCGAGTGATTTGTATTTGTATTTGTATTTAGATTTGATGTCACAGCCGCCACAGGTGTTGTTGTGGTTGTTGTATTATTGCTACTGGCTGAATTCGAGGACGTTATTGGCAACATTGTTGCTGCAGTTGTTGATGTTGCTGCTGTTGTTGTTGCTGCTGGCAGTGAGACAATGTTGGCATTGGCTGAATCATGTTGCTGTTGTTGTTGCTGCTGCTGATCCTTGACTGAATGCGCAGACGTGCTGATTGTGTTTGTTGTATAACCTGTTGTTGTTGTTGTGCTTGCAGCGGCATTTGCCGTTGTAACGGCATTTGATGCCATTGACGAGGGCGTGGGCGTGGCAGCCGTTGTCGCTGCCAACGTTGTCCCGTTAGAGACATTATCAGCGGGCAGGGCTTCAGGAACTGGTTGCAACGTTGTTCGCATTGCTGTCGACATATTCTCATTTAATATTCTCTTGTCGCAATATTTATTCGTAATTTAAATCTAATCTATGTACGCATTAAGAAACAGCGTCTCTCACAACGAGTTTTACGAGATTCCAGAATTTCTTATATCCTTTATATATCCTTATATCTTTCCGTCCTTTAAAAGTACTTGCCGTTAATTCGTTTTTTTTTTGTTTTTTTCTTTTATCTTAAAATTATGCAATTGCCTATTTAGTTAGTTGCTATCCATCCAGTTTACTGCCAGCCAATTCACACCTGCAACAAATAAAGATGTGTTAATTCAAAATATCATTAGCAATTATTTACAATCAATTTTATAATGCATTTATTTGTAAAACCGTCTAAAATCCAATAAAATTCTGCCAGCCTCATCACAATAAGTTTCAGGAAGGGTTGGACTAGAAGATACTCTTTGTTTTTATTTTGGGCTTTGAGAAATAAATAAATTTCCTTTTTCTTTTAACTCTCAACTTTTTCTTTTATTAAATATGTTCAGTTTATAAAATGAACTTCATTTTAAATCCAGTCAGAAAATTACACATTCTTAGTTGAAGATAAACCAGAATCGCATTAGAATTTGGTAAAATGTTTGGTAAAATCCTACTCCAGTTAGAATATATAATGGAATCTGATTGACGTGAGAGATGCCATCCTTTGCAGTTAATTCAAATGCACTATAGCAGGGTGGCAGCCCACTGAAAATATCAAACTGCGCATCACTAGCAAACGTGTTTGTCCATCACTTGCTGAAACTATTTCGAGTTTTATGCGAAACTTAACCATATTAACAAAGTTTATATTTCAATTGATTACATAAAACTGCAAATATGGAGTTTAGCATCTATGAAATGTAGTGCAGTGTAAACGAATTTGGTATCTTAGCGGTTGCAGGCAGTTTTAAAGCTTTGTGCTGAAATTCGAATCAAGGAGCAGCTGAAATTCCCCTTGGCATCCGAGGGCATCGTTCAGTATCTAAAAAATAAAATAAAAAGTACATTTAATAAAAGCAGAATATTAAGGTGAAGTTAAAACTCACTGCCAAAGTATTATGGATAACATCAAAACGATAACCGAGAATTTTTGGAAATTCGATGTAGGGACTAGTGTAATAAATTAAAAGTAATCTCTATAATCATAACACTAGGAAACAAATCAATATTCTAATATAGTTGCTTGTTGATTTGGAAGTAATGCATTGATAATAAAAAGCTAACAAATAATTGTGCATTCAAGTGCTAAACTGCCTAAACTGGTTTGTTGGTCAACCATATAATAAATCCAGTAACTTCCCTAAATTTAAGTGATGTTTTATTTGATGTTCCACAAATTAAGTTCTATTGCTTTTAGTGGGTATATAAAAAGGAGTACTCTTATTTTAAATCAAATGCTCGTACACAAATCAATTTCTGTTAATTTAACATATTACAAAAAAAGATTTCTATTAATTTTAGTGGGTATATAGTAAGGGCTCAAAAAGTCAATGACACTCTCGATTTCGGCCTTAAGCTGTGATTCCTGCAGCGTGCACAGTTCCTGCCTGATGGCAAAACTCAAGTCCTTGCGAGAAAGTAGATCAACTAGTTTTTTATTATCATATTTGGTAAGGGCAACTGCAGTGCTGGAAACTTTATCAATTTCCGAAGGATGCAGGCCAATCCAGCGTAGCGTGGGAGTGATAAGACTGTTTGAGGTAAAGTTCATTGATTGCGAACCATGGCGATAAATGAGCATAATCTCAATACCAAATGGATCGGCATCCACAAGGATATAAACGGGAAGACTACATTCAACGGACAGTCTGCGGACAATACGGCGTGTAGTGCAATCCGGATATCCTTTGCCAGTCAACAATATGAAACGCAGGCCAAATGTGTTGAAGGCATTCTGCGATAATAAACTCTCGAAAACGGATTCCTTTTCGACGATGAGAACCATCTCGGCACTTGTCTCAATACGCTCCACATTATCGAAATCCGTTGGCAGTGCGATTGCCCGGGAATAAATGTTGCAGTCAATAACATCGCCGTTGTTCATCAGCAGCTTGACGTCTCCTACAAATATATGAGATTGTTAAATCGAATAGTATTGCTGTTCAATATAACTTCATACCTGATATAAGACCCTTGGATGCCGATAGTAAGCCCAATAAAACTGGCGCCGTGTTTAGCATGCGACAGACATCTAGTTTCGCCGATTCAATATACGATTGCGATCGGATCATTTGAGTATCGCGATAATAGAGACCACGAACTGTGCAACTACCGCCAAACAAATGCAATCGATGTATCTCGGCCAACAAATACACAACCAGACAAAATCGATGTCGACTTTGTCGTTTATTGTACGTAATCTCTCGAAATCTCATCAATTTTGCCAACTTTTCGGGACAATAATATGGCACTTTGATGGTAACGTTTTCATCAGCTATCATATTTGTGATCAGTTCGATCACAATCTGCTCGACGTTAAGCAACAGCGCCATAACTTCGTCATTTACACAAAATCATTCCAGAATTATTCTCAACTAAATGGTAAAAAAAAAATGACTAAAAATCGAAAAATATTGTTGTTAGACCCCGTATTTAAAAAAGCACAGGTGTTAACTTTGTCACAAAAAAAAAAAAATGTGTGCGTTACAGGCAGAAGGAGGCGTGGCAGACCACACAAATATCCGTCTGTCCGTCTGTGTAAGCGCCTAGATATCAGAGACTATTAGTGCTAGAGACTCCAAAGTTGCTATGTAGGTTTGTTTATATTGCAAGCAGATCAACTGTGTTTTAAATTTTTTTATTTTAAGCAGAGCCTGCTATTTTTATAGTAAGTACGGGGTCTCCATCAGTTAAGTATGTTCGACTGTCGCACCGCCCACTAGTCTAATAATGATTACTGTGAGTTATCTCTAAAAACCTCTAAATGATCGGAAAATATTTATTTATTGAAAACAATTAACTATATATAGATATAAGTCATTCAAAAAAGACTTTTAATGTATTAAATTGGTCTATGAAAAATTCTATATTTAATATTCATTCATTTATTCTATAATATTCATAGTATTCATTTAATAGATTTTATAATATCGAAAAATATTGATTTTTAATAAAGATAACAGACTGTAATCTCTAAAAATCTCTGAATTATCGGAAAATATTTATTATTTGAGCACTATTGCATCAAAACAATTTAACTATATATAGAATTAAATAATTTATTCCCAACAGCTTTTAATATATATAATTAGTCTATATATAATATTCTATACTATTCATATTGATTGCTTTAAGCTGACGTTTACTAAACAAATTAAATATTGATAAGAAGCTCTAAGTTTATTCCTATTTTTTAAGTAATTAATGCATTTTACACTGTATTATTAATTTTATCCGCTTAAATATTAATATTAAATATTAATTAAATAAATAAGAGTAAAAACTGTTTAAGCTTTATGTCGCTTTTCCCTTGTCATTTAATCACAAACTTGCACTCCTTTTATTTGTGTATGATTTTTATAAATAAACAAATAAAAGAAAAACTATCCAAACTGAGCGAAAATATATAAATTCTGTTGCATTAAAAGTGATACATGTAAGTATGCAAGTGTATGTGCACATGTACATGTATGTACATATGTATGTGTGCACATACTAATTTCACACACCCTTTTATTATTAATCTATTTTATCATTATGTACATATATATTTCCCTAGCAATATGTGTAATTGTGCGTGTCTGTATATATATATACACTTATATATATTTGTGTATGTATTATATTTGTGTATATACTAATGCTGAATAAATTTACGTATGCACGGCAATATCTTTTTCAATTTGGTTTTTCTTACACTTTAGAAAATAACAAATTATTAACACACACTCAGTCACATTTTAACAATTCTATATACAGTAAAAAAAAAACTGTCAATTTCAATATTAATGGGTTTTTCTTTTTGCTTTATATGCCCAGAAAATGTACTCGTTATTACAAAGCAAGCAGAGTTTATTTTCTTGGACCACGGGGGCTGACAAGGCATTTGGTTGGTTGGGTTAGGTAGGTGGAAGGAGGGGGAGGGGGCAGACAGCGGCAGCGAATGCGAAGAGAAAAACTAGCGAAAACAGCGAACGACGAAATGGCAGCCCCCTAAAGTATTGATTTGCTGCTAGCTCGCTATATAGCCCCATACGAAATCCCAGAGTACTTACCAATAAAATAAATTCCTGAACAAACAATATTAGGTCATAAAATCTCGGATATTTCAACATTTACTTTTTTGAAAAGTCATACGCGTTCCATTACCTCATGCCTTATTTCATTCATATAACACATTATTACTTAATTTTCATATTTTTTTTTCGTTTTTCTTCTTTAATAATTTTCCAACGCCAAGTGGTAGTAGAAAAGAAAGACCGACTTTTACCGAACAGTCGACGACACTACACAACGAAATGCAAATGCATACATACATACATATGTATATATCTTTCTCACTCGCTCACTCTCACAGGCAGCAGCACTAATTCTCAATCGGATTTTGATGAAAAAACCGTTTTCAAGTAATGCTATTAAATAATCACGTACTTTAACTGAAATACTTGGCTCACATTAACTTTTTCTCGTCTAAATTGTTTTTGTTTGCCTTAAGCAAACTACATTGTCATAATTTCAATACTGCAAAAGTGGACAATCAAAGTAACTTGATATTGATATTGCGCTGTATAAGTTTAGTCAGTTCTCTTTGTTGTCGGATATTACATGCAACAAAAGAGTACACAAAATCTTCGTTGCACATCCAAGATTTTAATTATTATCTTTTCTAACCACATACACAATAGAAAATCAGCAGCATACGTCGTCCAAAAAATTCACATTAATATCAGGCAGCCATATTGTAGGGTTGATAAATATCAATCGAATAATCGTTATTTCGAAATACAACGATTATAACGAAATTGGTGCAATCATCGTATCATAATTGACCTGATTCAGGCGAATGAATACCACTCGTTAATTAAAAAAAATGTATTCGATTAATTAGGTCCGTTTCAAATTTGTTTTTCCCTAAAATAGGAAATTTAATAAGTATAAAATAATGCATAGCGTTGCATTTTAAATTGCTTAAAGTTCCGAGAGCAACAAAGTGGAAATCATCTGAAAGTTATCGATATCAAATCAGCTGTCAGATTAAAATTATTTATTTCTCAGTAGGGAAATGATCTATAAAAATAAATTCATTTATGTATACTTTTTTTCAGTATTTGTTATTAATCACCACGACACGGTAGAATATTTCAAATGTGGCAATTATTAAACTACTCTGTATGCTTGTTAACAACCAATTTGAATCCAACGTTTTAAGCCAAACAGCTGATCACGAAATCCAATTACCAATAATCCAATTGGACCGTTTCCAATTTGATTAAGTTTCGTAAACAGCCAGATTTATAAAATTTAAAATACAAAAATAGTGGCCGATAAAGAATTCTTTCAATCAAACTGGTGGTTTAAGGCATTGTCAAATTAACTTTACATACATTGCAATTTATATAAGATAAAAAATAAATGCAATTTAAATAATAATTTTAGTTTAAAAAATAGTCGTCACAAAATAAGTGTAAATGTAGCTACACTCTTCACTTCACTTCTCGCTCGATCGCTTTGCCTTTGCCTAAGGAAGTTGCCTGACGGTAAAAAAAAAATCATGTGGCAGCCTTGGCTAAGCTTGGCAAAAAACATAGGTGGCAGCCTTTAGGTTCAATTAAAAAACCGTGAGTTAATAATGGAATTTGCTTAATTTTGAAGACAACATTTTGAAAATTTCTCTCGAATCTTTGTTGACTTTTTCTTGAATTTTTAAGATTTTTTGTTTAGAAATTCTTACTAAACTTCACCACGCGAAGGGTGTTGTGTACCAAACCAATTTTAAACCAATTTTAAAATGAACTTCATTATTTTAGAAAGTTTTGCATTTTGTTGGTATTTTGAATTTGAAAATCAACCCTTTTAATTAATTTTTTTAAAATAATTAATTTCATTAGAGAAATGACATGGGTCCATTTTTCTATCGATACATATTCTGGCGATTTTGCGACTATCGATAGCAAAAATCGGTGGCATTCGTTGACACTGAACTGAAACACACCTTTTTCCTTTCTTTCCTACATACCATAATGGCGGTAGGTTTCTGAAATTCTTGTCCGATGTAAATTATTCAGCATCGGCAATAATCTTAATATTTTTTTAACAACTCTGAATGCAAATCTGAAGCTAATGCATCGTACGAGATTGTTTAATAAATATTTTGGTGAAATATGACTTGAAACTAAAGTGAAATAAACAAAACAATTTCAGGCTGTTGCTAAGAAGGAACCCAAAATCAAGCGCGACCCCGCGAAGAACCCTATGAGGGATCTGCACATCCGGAAATTGTGCCTGAACATCTGTGTGGGTGAATCTGGCGATAGGCTAACCCGTGCCGCCAAGGTGAGTTAAACTTTGAAACTGTGCGAAACATGTAAATAAATCAATTGGTTACACTTGACCATTTTTAGGTGTTGGAGCAGCTGACCGGACAGCAGCCAGTGTTCTCCAAGGCCCGCTATACAGTGCGTTCGTTTGGTATTCGTCGTAATGAAAAGATTGCCGTGCACTGCACAGTCCGTGGCGCCAAGGCCGAGGAGATTCTTGAGCGTGGCCTGAAGGTGCGTGAATATGAATTGAGACGCGACAATTTCTCGGCCACCGGCAACTTTGGATTTGGCATCCAGGAACACATTGATCTGGGCATCAAATACGATCCCTCAATCGGTATCTATGGCTTGGACTTTTACGTCGTTCTGGGACGTCCAGGTGAGCGCATTTCTCGTATTAAAATTAAACCATTTAATTGTGCATATAATTAGGTATCTTTTTCCCAACACGAAATTGATGCTCAGTATCTGTGCGCAAATTAATTGAAGCTGTGCTTAAATGAATTATGCTTTCATGTTAATTCAAACGGTACAATTTCAACAGTACCTTCGGCTTTAATTTAAACCCTTTTTTTTAACTTATAATTTGATATTAATGGTATTTTGTGTTTTTTAGGTTACAACGTGGCCCACAGAAAACGCAAGTCTGGCACCGTTGGCTTCCCACATCTGTTGACGAAGGAAGATGCCATGAAATGGTTCCAGCAGAAATACGATGGTATCATCCTGAATAGCAAGAAATAAGCTCATTTCGACTGGGTGTTTTTTAAGATGAAGAATTCTGTAATAAAGCCTGCATCGGTTACAATTTCTGAATGACTCAATGTATGTTTCTTACTACTTAAGGGATGTTCATCATTTGTGGAATAATAGATCGATATGATTTCTTTTTAATCTCAATCGTAATTTATTTAAGATTCTTAGAGCTATGCTTTGATTTGCCGCCTCCCTTTCTGTTGCTCAGCACTGCGAATCTTATTTGCTGCACCAGCCACTGGACGCCCTCGTCCAAACCTTCTCCAGAAATGGCGTTGCTTGAACAAATGTGCCAGGGCTTCTCTTTGATGTTATCGAGGCCCAAGGCTGTAAAAAAAAGTACGTGATAACATGTACTCTAATATTGTAAATTAGAAAATGAAAGGTTATCTTCGGCCCACCGAAGATTTAATACCCTTGCAGAGCCCTTAAATAAATGACATCAATGGACAGATTTAGACAAATTTTAAGACAATAGCAAACTCATTATCTCTGCGTTTGGTTAAGATATCTCAAGAAGCATCCAAAATTCACAAACTATTCATATTTTGTGATTTTATAAAAAAGTTTTTCATACCACAGTATAATTTTCGAGCGATCGTTCCTATGGCAGCTATATGGTATAATGAGACGATTCGACAAAACTGATAGTATAGAAACAGACAGACATCGATATTAAACCGAAACGAATATCGGTATCAGTTACGATTTCGGTTAAGTTGGAATTTTGTTTTTCGAATATCGTTTACTCAAAATCTTGGAATATCTGTTTTATAACGGTTAACGGCTATTTGTTTGTTTCGGAATTTTTACACTAATATGTTAATAAGGATATAAACCAAAATTCTTTGATTTCAAAAAAGATTTTTCTAATCAATGGGATTTTTTGTCAAATTTAAAATAAAAATAAAATATTAGTTTTCTAGTTGTATTGTGATTGAACCGCAACTGACCGTTATACATGAATCGGTTACAAAACGGTTCATTCGGTTTGAATAATTTCGGTTTGCTTGTTTAGGAATAAAATAATCGGTTACCAATTTCAATCGGTTAATACCAATTATGGTTTTAGTCCCTGCTTATTAGTGCGTTACACCACATTTCGAAGCAAAATTCGAATACTCTTCTGCCAGGGTTTTTAAATTTTAAATAGTACTTTACCTGCTGCAATTTTAACATTTGAAAGCGAATCCTCGAGATCCGATTTGTTGCCATAGAAAAGTATTGGCACTAAGCGATTACGGATATCTGGATGCTGTAGCACAAGGTCCAGTTCATCTTTTACAACAACTATTGAGGGTAAAAATACAGTTTGTCAAGAAAGTGTTCTGACCTAGGCTGCGAAGCGCCTGCATTTTGGAGAAGGTTCGCTTTGGGCCATAGAGCAAGATACTTTGAGAGTCCTAAGGTAAGGATTCAACTTTGGATTATGTATACAAAAAAATTATTGATTGATTATTGAAAACTTTTAAATAATTTAATATAAAGACTGTTTAGTTTTTAGGGAATCAAACTTAAGAAAATTATTTATTTTTTCATCGAATCATTTTTTTAAGAAATGAGTTTGGGTTCGAGGAGTGGATAAATTTGGAGGTTCGTGACATGGGAACACACACAGTATGTCAATTAACTGTTTTGACTAAATAATGGGATGATTTAATTTATTTTAAAAAGTTAAATCCAACGTTTCTTAATTACATATGATGTTTTAAAACTCTTTCTAAAAACCATAAGATTCTATAACATAAAAAATAAAAAACCAATACAAGATATTTATTCCTTCGAGAAGTATTCTTACCAAACCGCATTCTATCACTGGAGTCAATTACATAGATAATTCCCTGGCAGTTCTTAAACTGATGTTCCCACAGATTTCTGTATCTCGTGGCACCAGACATATCCATAGCTTTAATGCTCACACCCGTGCCTTAATTGAAAATGAAAATTAATATAATTACTTCAAAGTATGTATTTATTTCGAACTCACTGTAGAACTGCTCTATCAAGAATCCAACTGTTGGCACCATAATCGTTGACTGTTCATTTGATTTCTTAAAATGATTGATTATTGTCGATTTTCCACTGTTATTCAGACCCAGCACTAATATTGTCATTTTATCTTTCTTGACCTTGATCAATTCGGCCAAATTGTTAAACATTCCCATTGTCTTGCCTCGACTAAACAATAACAATGCCAAAAATTTTCATTGGCTTTGGCCAAACAAATGTCGAAATTGGTTGCTAAGGTAACGATTTCACACTTCCATCGATTTATTAAGGACACTTTCATTCAATGTCAGGACTTTTTTTATAAAAATAAAAGTTTGGTTTCCGTTCTGAGACGGAATCCTTTTTTGTGAATACGAAAATTTCCTGAAAAATACGTGGTTAAATTCTCATCTTTATTTCTAACTTCTCTATCATTGCTTACTTTTCTGTTCCTTACCAAGCTGCTGAATTCTGATAAGCACGTAGACTTTTGTCGACCACTATACATACAGTATGTCAAGTAATTTTATTCACGAAGAAAACAATTTTAAACAAGTTTACAACATTTTATTTAAATTCTACTTGTCCAATCTTGATGCAATTTATTAGGATGATAGCTAAAAATAGTATATAACGTAAATTAGCAACAAAAAAACTTTGAAAGAGGCGTGGCAATAATTTGAAACAAACTTGATCTGCGTGGGATGTATAGAAGTCTGTGGGCCAAATTTGGTTGCTCTAATAGTCTCTGAGATCTACGCACTCACAAGGACGGACGGACAGATGGACATTGCTATATCGACTCGGATGTTGATGCTGATCAGGAATACATACACTTTATAGGGTCGGAGATGCTTCCTTCTCTCTGTTACATACATTTCAACGAATACAATATAGCCTATTACTTATTTTTTAAGTAAAGGGTTTAAAAGGAACTATTCATTTATTTTTTTCTTTCAATTGACTATTTTAATTACTTGAAGTTTTGCACATAGTTAGGAAATCCAATTTTACATAAAATTAAACAGAACATTTCAATATCCTTAGCAATTTATTCTATTTCCAATCGAATCTTTCATAACATAGGATTATCAGCTTCCGGTTTGACATTTAATAGTAATATTATTATTTTTTTAATGCTTCGCGATCAATGTCTTTATTTTATATTATTGCTCTCCCGGATATTCCAGTTGTGAGTATTATCTGTATCAACAAATTCCTCCAGCTTGAACTTATGTCTTGGGCTCAGATCCGTGGGAAGATTAATAATAAATCATAGGTCATTATAAATGTAACTATTTGTTATACCTGAAGCCAAAACATTAATGAACACAGGGGAATTACATTTTATTTATTCATTTTGTATAATTTTATTTAACATTATCAAGTTAACCAATATCTTAGCAATCTAGAAAGTTAGCTGCCATTAATAGTTCTAAGGCAATCTCTGGTGCAATCGGAAATTCTGGTATTTCAGTTGAACTGTTGGTATAGCGAACTTTATATGTGAAATACATGCACACCTTTTGTAAAACGTGTGATCTGAAAAGCATAGAATTGTTTAAAAATATCAGAAAAATTAATGAATAAAAATTATTTCTAAAGTTATTTTTACTAGTCTGTAATAACATAAACATATGTATGCTGTGGATCATTTTATCTGCAAGTCACTGTAAATGAATGTTTGCAAGCATAATTTATAGAGTGAGGATGAGTGATAAGGGGAGTGTACGGGAACGGTAAGGTGTACGGGAAGTGTACGGCTTTTATATGTAATATAATTATAATTTAAACACTCGTAAAATGTTCACAATTAATAATACATTAATAATAGCACTGATTGCATACATACATATATTCACGCAAGCTTAAATCTGCATACATGGCTGGAAATGTATGTATGTATGCACACACACTTACATGTATGCATATATAATGTACATTGAAAAATCTTCGCATACCCTTCATGAACCAACCGGTCAATAGGTCACACTCTTGATATGAGGCAATGTACTGGTTGCAAGGGCTTGGAATTACGTTTTATACTTACGGAATCTCCCGAAAGTGCACTTCATTAGCCTCGTTTTCAGCAAATTGTCCTGGACCAGATAGCATTGCCTTTATTGTGCCAGAGGTTAGAGCATGTTCGCGTTTTACAATAAATTCGTGGCCGTCGGATGAAATTAGTTTGACGTACATGGCGTCCGGCCCCTCACAACCGCCATAGATTTTATCACTGCGCTGCTCATCCATTGCTATCATCTGAAAAAACTTTTATTGCTTTATTTTTTTCCAATATTAACCATTTATTTGTTTTTTGTCTTACTTGCCAAAAATCAGTCGGTGACAACACTTAAATTCTTACATATGTCTGTATGTATATACAATGCAGTGTTGGCAAACGAACCAAATACTCAAAATGGAATATCGCTTTCTTATGCAACACAGTATTAATCGACTTTAATAATGCAAAACAAATTATTTAAAATGTTAATAATCTTAATATTATTATATTTTTTTACAACTCAGCAGCCCTCGATTTGAATAATGGATTGGTTTCTAACAAACTCCACACAAACTCCACTCTTTCTTGATCTATGCTATTTAAACCAAGGTGGATTTATATATGGTGGTGTATTCGTTTGACGTGCTCTCTTTTTCGGGGCACAAACGTCATTATGAAAGCAAACATCGTAGTGACCGGTTGTATTAAATTCTCTGAAAAATGCCCCGTGTGTGAAAAATACATATGCCGCTCGAACGCAAGTCGTTTGGTTTGTGTTTCCAGAGATATGAAAAGGAGACAAATAAATGCAACAGGAACTGTGGGAGCATGCACCGGTGAGCAGCTTCCACAAAGAGAGCAACAGGGATAACAGTGTCGATGCTGACGGCTAACAGGAGCTTAACAGATCTCCATAATCACAATTAATTAATTGGTTACCTACGGGTCATTACAGGAACAACAAGACAAGCATGTCATTGCATTTTATTTTCATTTTATATATTGCACAGCGCACAAAACGAAAATGAGCGAAGAGTATAGAAAACAAAACAAAACAAATTTTCTATATATCTATCTCTGTCGTCTCTCTCACGTCAGACTCATTTTGACAGCTTTGCCCCGAGAGAGAGCGAATACACCACCATATATAAATCCACCTTGATTTAAACCAAACCAAAACTTAATGACAACTCAGGTAAAAGCAACTCGATTGACATCATAAAAATAAATTTTGACCTATCATTTTATTTAGATTTTTTGTTGAGTGCCGTAAAATATCATTCCCTACTTTACTCGATGCCAAGTAATTTTTACAAAATAAACTTATCGATAAATTAAACAGACCTTTTGAGTTTGACTCATTCAGGTCATCAAATAAAAATAGCACATTTCTAGCATTGCTGCCAGATTCGCTTTTTCCCGTCAAATGTGGCTTTTTTCAAAGACCATTTGCGAGAAAAATTTGCAAACACGGGCAGCGGTAACTCTGCCTTTTTTTAAATCTTTTGTTTTTTCACATTTTTTTTGATTATGCCCAAATTTAGGGAAAACTTTGGGAAATGGCAA
Organism: Drosophila limbata; assembly: GCA_963924055.1. NCBI lineage: Eukaryota > Metazoa > Arthropoda > Insecta > Diptera > Drosophilidae > Drosophila > Drosophila limbata. The sequence continues at coordinate 6,122,684 of OZ001355.1, forward strand.
AATAATGACAGCACTACAAAATTTTTGATTGAAGTCAATTCCTATAAGGATTCTGGGGGCAAGCATACTTTAGCAGAGGTTGCCATTGATATATTATCGTTGCCTTGGTCCAACGCGGAAGTGGAGTGCATATTTAGCCAAGTCAATCTTGTATAGTCAAAACTGCGAAGTAAACTACACTTGAGTACACTTAACAGTGTACTTTATACAAAGTAATTGGATTAATTGTTTGCTGCTTAAAATGAAAACAATATATTTTATAATGAATTTACAGATATGGCTTGCGCAGACTCGAAAAAGCGCTGGTACATATATAAGCTTCCCAATTATCACATGATAATGAAAATTAGGAGAATGGGACAACACTGATGCATTTATTCACATCGTATGAATGAAAGATCAGCTGCTGCTCAAATGGCTTTCTTTCTTTCTGAGCAACTGATATGGTGAGCTTACTCTTTCCCTGTCTGCAGAAAATACAGAAATTAATGAATTAAAAAACTAGCTTTTTTATGCATTTTTTTAAAATTAATTTTTCAGCTTTTTTGAATGGTTTCTACCATAAAACACTGCTTTCTTTTTAAAACAAAAGTTGGCAGCACTGATTTCTAGTCATGTCTTTATCTCATTATCAATCTATCACTCCTTCTTCGAAAAGGTTTATGAATGAAATTCGCTTCGAGTCGAACGATTAATAAAATTCTGTCTTATATTTTGTATTCATTCAGAAGATTAATGCTTGCATGTTAAACATTTCCTTGTAGCTAATTGAACCCCACTCGTTCCCCCCGCTAATAACAAAACAATGTAATATTTTAGTTACAAAGGCAATAAATAGATTTCAGAAGAAATAATTTCGACTTTATTGGGGTTACGACCTTTAAAGAACAAACATTTTAAACATAATTTTTGTTCTCATTTTATTTCACGCAACTTGAGAGAATTTAGTTCTCATCGACCTCAGCCTCTTGTTCTTCCTCGAATTCGGCATCCTCGTCGGCGGTTGCTTCTTGGTACTGTTGGTATTCGGAGACCAAGTCGTTCATGTTGCTCTCTGCCTCGGTGAACTCCATTTCGTCCATGCCCTCGCCAGTGTACCAATGCAAGAAAGCCTTGCGACGGAACATAGCGGTGAATTGCTCAGAGATGCGCTTGAACAGTTCCTGGATGGCGGTGGAGTTGCCAATGAACGTAGCTGACATCTTGAGGCCACGGGGCGGGATATCGCAGACTGCGGTCTTAACATTGTTGGGGATCCATTCAACAAAGTATGAGCTGTTCTTGTTCTGAATGTTTAGCATCTGTTCGTCGACCTCCTTCATGGACATGCGGCCACGGAAGATGGCAGCAACAGTGAGATAGCGACCGTGACGAGGATCGCAAGCAGCCATCATGTTCTTGGCATCGAACATCTGTTGTGTCAGCTCAGGGACTGTCAGAGCTCTGTATTGCTGGGAGCCCCTGGATGTAAGTGGAGCAAAGCCAGGCATGAAGAAATGCAGACGGGGGAATGGAACCATATTGACAGCAAGTTTGCGGAGATCAGCATTCAGTTGGCCAGGGAAGCGGAGGCAAGTTGTTACGCCAGACATTGTCAACGATACAAGATGGTTCAAGTCGCCGTAGGTTGGAGTTGTCAGTTTAAGTGTACGGAAGCAGATGTCATAGAGAGCCTCGTTATCAATGCAATAGGTTTCATCTGTGTTTTCAACCAGCTGGTGAACCGAAAGTGTTGCGTTATATGGCTCGACAACGGTATCGGATACCTTTGGTGAGGGCACAACCGAGTATGTGTTCATGATTCTGTCGGGGTATTCCTCGCGGATCTTGGAAATGAGCAGGGTGCCCATGCCGGATCCGGTACCGCCACCAAGCGAGTGTGTAAGCTGGAAGCCTTGCAGGCAATCGCATGATTCAGCCTCTTTGCGTACAACATCAAGCACCGAATCAACGAGCTCAGCGCCCTCTGTGTAATGACCCTTGGCCCAGTTGTTGCCCGCTCCAGACTGTCCGAACACAAAGTTGTCGGGTCTGAAGATCTGACCGAAGGGGCCCGAACGGACTGAGTCCATGGTGCCAGGCTCCAGATCAACGAGAACAGCACGGGGCACATACTTGCCACCGGACGCCTCATTGTAATACACATTGATACGTTCCAATTGCAGGTCGCTGTCGCCATGATAAGCACCAGTAGCATCGATACCATGCTCATCGGAGATAATCTCCCAGAACTAAAACGAAAAAAAGAAAGAAAACAAATTTTGTTCATGTGATTAGATAACGTTGAAATATTAGCACAAGTTTTGCAAAAATATTGCCAAAAGTTCCCAAATCAATAAAATGACTCCATCAGCTTTTTATTTATTTCTTTGCAAACAATTTAGATTTCTTCTATACTAAATTGTGTTTGCCCAAATTGGCAAGAACGAAAAATGACTTACATATTAACTATAAATTTAATTTAAGTTGTCAAGAAAAGAAGCTATTGGTAAGATATTTAATTACCAAATTTAAATAAACCTATTTCAAATATAATTACTTGACTGACTGTGAAAAGGGAGCGACCATGTATGTTTATATGTATTTAGTAAATCAATAGTGGTAATAATACATAAACACCGTTATGTACAGTGACATGAGTCTGCTCAATTGAAGATAAAAAGTAAACCAAGCTTTATATAGTCAAAGCCGGGGAGTGAGTCTTTTTATGGCTTGTCATGAGATCGTTTTGGTGTAGTGGGCTGAAACGAGACAACGACAACGGAAACATTGTCGTCGTCATCATTGCGTGGGTCTATTATAATGCCAGCTGTCCACCTTTGCTGTCTGCAGTCTTGACTTGGCGTTTCCAAATATGTATGTAGGCTGGAACACAGTCTCCATGCTCCCCACGCACCACACCATAATCGACCTCCAGCTTTATTTTTTTCGTTTAAGTTTACATAGGCGTATACATATGAGCATATATACATACATACGTACATATGTTCAACAAGCGCGCTTACATCATCGCCAGCAACATCATCAACCCACACTCACAAGCGGCGATAATAAAGGCCAAGCTTGTGGTGCAGCGAAAAGCAAAAAAAAAAAAAGTGCCATATGGCGTTAGAAGTGAATTTTCTGGCTTGATTACGTCACTTTTGGGTCTAATTTTGTGAGTTGTTTACTTTCAATAAACAAAACTTACTACACAAATTAATTCTGAATGGGGAAAAATAGTTGTCACGATAGTTCAAATTACCCCTAATATAAATACATGCATAATACATGTATGTATCTGCCTCAAGCCATTGTCAAGTTATGAGACCGAAAAAGCAGTTTGGAATATGAAAACAAAGTAAAGTAAGATATCTTTCTAGCTCTTTGCACTCATCCTGTAACTATTTTTTTTTGCTCTCTTTCTCTCGCGATGACTTCACCTTATTAATACCATTTTGCCTCAGTCTCAGGCCATTCGCCTCCTGCAATGTGCGTGTTTATATCCTACATCAACATGTACACATGTACATATTTAAATGCATAAAGTATATGTACAATGAACGACGCCCTGCAGCTGCTACAGGGGTTGTTTTTCCGTGAACTGCCGAGGACAACAAGGACTCTATTGATTTGCCGAAAGGAAGGCGATGACGAAGCCAATTCGCAATGAGGCGGCAGCCGGCATGAGCAAGCGCTCATACGCATGTGCATGAAAACTGGCAACAACGCCTTTTGGGTGTGTCATGTACTTAAGTATGCAAGCAGATAGACAAATACCATAAAGGTATTTGTGTAAAGGAAATTCTAATTTCTTATACATATGTAGATATAAGTATACATATATAAGCCTCTTATAACACACAAATAAATATCAAAAACATATGTGCAGTTCAATAAAACATTGTTTAATTACATTCAATCTCATTTAACTGGAGGAATGTTTATAATCAGGAATGTTTATAATGTTTCATTTTGTATCACACAAACGTTTAATGTACACATTACATCGGCAAAAAAAACACATACATGTACATGCTGATATCACACACACACACATGCGAATTTATGTGCAAAATATGTAGATATGTACACATTTTGTGCCATTGCTAACCGGTCGACAACCGGTTCAGCCATTTTAGGTAAAATGACGTCATATTTTCTCCGGCAAAGCATACATAGATCGTCGGCAGAAACCGGCCGACACAAAAAAACATGAAAAATATTGTGTGTGTGTGTGTGTGTGTGTGTGTGAGTGGAAATGAAGTCAGTCAAGAAACATTAATTTGATGCAAGAAAAGTACCTTTCACCAAATACAGAAAGATGTACAAAAATATTTTCATACATACATACATTTGAATGTATGCATCAAAGAGCGACTTTCTCATTGGAAGAAAATAGAGAGGCTAAAACATATGACTCATACATCTGTAAATATGTACACAAGTACCATCACAATTACATGTATGTACATACAAAAAGTTGATAAATGCACCGAAATTAATAGATTTAAATACATATACATACATATGTTTGAAAAGTGCAGACACACCCAAAGTTCAATTTATAGATTGCACATACAATCATACTTGTATGTACCATTGTACAAACAGATGTGCATATAATTGGAGAAAACTGCATTATTTGTCTATGTATACATACAATGACGTATATATTTATAACCATAAGTGTATATGTATTATAGAAATTTATGCGCAAATGCCGGGTGGCCTCAATAAATTTGCCACATGGCAGTATGAAAATGACGCCATATTGACTGGTAACTGTACTTTATTCTTATTTTTATCCCAATTAAGGAAAATTCTAAGATATAGAATGCAGAAAAACATACCTTGGCTCCGATTTGGTTGCCGCACTGACCAGCTTGGATGTGTACAATTTCCCTCATTTTGTTTTTTTATATTAAATTTTAGACTTTTAGCTTAAATAATATTTCCTGCTTGTATTCACAAACACACTTCTGCCCGCTTCACTTGACGAATACTGTCTGACTCTGCAGCAGAAATTCGCCGGAATATAACCCACGGTCAGTGTTGCCAATTTAGCTATTTTCCCGATAGATCTAGTGGGTTGCAATTGGCGAATGCGGGATAAATTGTACTAATACTTTTAATTAGGTTTATATTTTAGATAGTTTTAATTAAAGCTTTTGATTAAGGTTGCTTTTTGTGCAGGTTGAAATAGGCTGTGAGCCACTGTATGTAAGTCTTCTTCAGCTTCTTTAGCACAAGCGAACAAAATACCGTTTGTTGCATCTATTTCTGTAAAAACCAGCGAACAAGAGGCGGCATTATGTTTATATATTGCCACACATTCATCTGTCAGAACAATTGACCATTTGGTATTGTTGTGCGGAACCAAAAACACTGGATTAAATCAATAAAAAAAAATATCGTATTAGTACTCAACCGTTTTTTTTAGTTCCCAACAAAATTTTCTGGCTATTTCTAGCTTTTTTCAAAGGCTAGTTTAGCTTTTTCATGACCCGAAGAGTTGGCAACACTGAACCCACGGTTGTCACAACGCCATTAAACACCAAAGGCTAGCCGCACCAGTCACTCCAGTGTGCTGTAAAGCGCGCTCTCTCGCTCTCGCTAAACGCAAATGCAGCCATTTTTTTTTTGGGCGCGCAAATTTGAAGTGAAATTTTTAAAATCAATTAAAAATTAAATAAAAACAATTTCAAAAAAAGAACAAAATTCAAAATTCGGTAAAATAATTAACTTTATTTTAAAATTAGTTTGAGTCGAAATTGAAAAAACAACCAAAAAAAAATTGAGAAATAAAAATAAAATTGAGAAACAAAAGTATCAGAAATTCGAGAAAAATTCAACAAAATTTCTGATATTTTTTTCAATTTTCTAGCTAAAAAAAAAAAAAGTTGATTGAAAAATTGTTCTCAAAAATTTCAGAAGAATTTGGTCCGGCGGACCACTTTTATCACTTTTATTACGCGCGCAGGAGCGAGCGAGATAGCGCGCTTAACAGCAGGATGTTAATGTTAATGATGTTTTAATGAAGTGCAAGTGTGTGCACACTGTTGTTTAGTAGAAAAAGTGCGCTCAATAAGAACCGTTCTTTATCCGGATAAAGGATTTGCCAAAATGCTGCCTCCAATCCTTGATTGCGGCATATTCGAAGTGACTTGGGAGGACAAAGGGAAACGCTATGTGCTTGGAATGTAGGCGTCAATATAGAGTAAAACTCAATCAGACGGGGAGTGTACACAATCACGTTAAGGTAAGAAGAAAGGGGGAGGGGGAAACACTTGCAGGCCCGCGACAATAAGTTTAAATTTCATTCCAGAAACATCATCCTCATATGAAGAAGAAAATCGAGGATAGAAAAGCAGAGCAAAAAGCTATTCGAAAAGAACTGCGTTTGGAAAAAAAGAGGATCTACGGAAAAATAAAAAGAAAATTGGATACCGAGACGAAGAAGAAGCAATTGGAGGAGCAGGAGGAATCATTTTAGTTTTAAGTAAAGGCAAATAAGAAATTAGCACATTATTTTTTACAAAATGGAAAACAAACGCAGCTCCTGGCACAAGTGAGTGAAGAACGCGCGCGTCTCGACTGCACCTGAAACGCGCCATTTTCTTTTTTGCAGGTTTTTCAGTTCTCTCGCCTGCATCTGACTGAGGATGCAGAGGATTGGGATTGGATCGAGTGACTGTGACTAGGCAGATGAGTTAACCCATTCCATTCCCATTGTGTGTAAAATACATGTACATATTTAACTCTGTGTGTATCCAAATGCTATTTGCAAGAACTTTAATGAACGTTATCAATATTAGGGTTCAATACTGCCAATTTTTGAACTTTTTTAAATTCGAAACGATATAAAGACGAAAATAGTTTCCCAATACGCAATTATCGAGACTGCAGGCAATAACCCTTCTTCAGAACTGGTCATTTTCGCTTGCCTGGCAAATACTTAAGTTAGTTAATAGGCACCACGGCGACGTAGTACGATGAAAAATAAACGGTCGAGAAAACAATCATCGAAGATGCCTTGAAACTTTTAAATTAAATAAAAATATATACACTGGCGAACATATTTATTGGCACAGCAAACATCTTAAGATTTGGAGGCTAATTTGACCCGATATCGTTAACATATATTTTTTTATAATTTTTTGAAAATTGCTAAAAATGATTATTTTGTATGAAAAGGAAAAAAATGGATTCCGAAATCGGAATTGCCTATAACAGGTCAGGCGATCCTTTCGAATATGAATTAAAACACATGGATTTGTTTACCCTATTTAAAGGGTCTTTCGCTATATTCAATTTTTTGACATTTATAACATTTTATATTGTATTTCAAATATTGTTGCTGCTACCACAACATTTCGATCCAGGGACACAATAATAAATGTAAATTAATCAATGGACTTCATTTTACACAAATGATTAATGGGTATCATTTTAACCTCGTCATTTATCTTGCAAACAAGAACGTCACCCTCCTGTTTGGATAAAACTTTGCCAACAGATTCTCTTTCCTCGCCATATATGACTTTGAATTCGTCTCCACTATTTGGTGGAACAGGAGCCAGGTGCTCACTCACAATAGAAACGCTGCGATCCTCCTGACGCAGAAACACGGAGCACACACCATTCGACACGGTTCGGATAATGCCAGTTTGGCCAACAAGATCAGTATCGTCATGGGTGTGAATGCGAACTTCAATGTCTGTGGTACACCAATCACCCATGGTTGAGTCCAGGGTGGCTCCAGGTGTTTGTGGATTGTATGGTGATTGCGGCACACCACCAGGTGTATTGGGCGAATAAGTAGATGGCGAAGGCGTATTCATATAACCAACTGGGTATGGCGATGGTGCAGGACTGGGACTCGGATTAAATGGACTATAGCTTCGATCAGAGCCATACAGAGTTCCAGGTGTTTGCGGAGCAAATTGGGATGACATTTGATATCCTGGTGTGCCTAAAAGTGCAATAATTATATAAGTAAAGACTATAAGAGAAAGTAAAGGTAGTACTATACTTGGATTGTATCCAGGACTGGGACTTGGCTCCTCAAGCGAATAATCAAAGTCGGTATTCCTTGCCGGAGTTGTGTTAGCGGTGGGATCCCAAGCGCCGTGTCGTGGCGTCATGCTACCATCATGTGATGGCGTCATAGTACCATAAGGAGTGCGTGAATCTGTATCCCAATTGGGCGTCTGACTTCCAACCAATGGAGTTTTCGAACCGGCAGCGGTGTAGCTTGGAGTCTGTGCTCCGTAACCAGGTGTGCGTGCAGGTGTGCGACCATAGGTAGACACACTGCCTTCCTTGCCAGGCTCGCCAACAATAACGATATGGTTTCGATCCACCGAAATCGTTTGACATGATGTATGCAACTCCACACGAGCTGTGCTCTCAGTTGCATCCTTTACAATTCCAACAGCACCTGCATATTATACAGAAATATACAATTAAATCCATTTTTTACTAACCAATTAATATTACCTTTGTAGGGTCCACCGCAAATCTTAATTGTTTTGCCCAAAAGTTCTCGATCACGCGTCACACGGAATCCACCTCGTCCGCCGCGTGATCCACCACGTGCCCCACGACCGCCAGACGGATGCATTGGCGATTGAATGCGTGGTGACATGAATCCCAGGCCACCCAACGTACTTGCATTGCTCACATTTGTCTTACTGCCGCCTGCCAATTGCAAGTGACGTGTCTTGCAGACAAAGATGCCTCCGTTCTCCGTGTACATGCGGCAATGTAGGAACGCCAAGCTGCGATACAAGTGCTTGATTTCTCCAGAGCGCCCCTTTAAGAATAAAAGATATAAATATTTGAAATCATTATAATATAGTATAATTCCCTGCATATATAATATAAAATATATTATAATTATTAATATGTTATATATTATATACACATATACACATTCTCTTTATATTATGTATAATACTTACGGCATGGGGTCCCTCCATAACTTTGACAATATCGCGACGTCGAATTTGATTTTGATCAGCGTCAAGTGCAACTGTATTTTGATTCTCACGGCGTTTATGCAAAGCTGTTGGCTTGCATTCAATACATTTGCCATTCATGCCCAAAACATGGAAATTCTCGCGTTCCAAGCGCACAATCACACCAACATTTTGCGAGCTGAAAAGTTAAGAAAATATTTGTATTAATTAAAAAACAACAATAGGAAGTTTCAAACCAAACTGTTTAAATTAAGATATTTTAAAATTATTTTTTGCAGATGCAAAGATTTTTGCCGTTCTTAACTACAGTTGCTACTCACTCGAGTTGTACAAGATCTCCCCATTGAAATTGGCCAAGACAGTCAACACCTGTGGCCACATCGGAGCAGAGCTGCAAATCGCGTGGCAGCACCTCAAGTTCATGATTGGTCAAATCCGAAACGAGCACAACTCGCGAGGGCTCCACACGGATAATTAGACCTGTTTCGCCTTCATATCGGCCAGCCAAAACTCTTGCATGATCTCCAGTTTTGAAATATTTACGCAATTCACTTGCTTTGAAGATAAGTGGATCCTTTAAATAAACACAAAAATGCATACTATTAAAGTATAAAATATTAAGATAAATCATTGATAAGGCTACCTTTAAATCCTGATGCTTCGGCATCACCGTTATCATTGTGCCATCGATAGCGACAATCTTTGCTTGCAAATTCTCCAAATCTCCCACGCAAACTTCAACATTATCGCCCATAGAGAATGAATGGGCCGCTGTGGGATCATCCTTCACGTTGGCCATTATTTCCAAGTTAACCTCTGTGAAAATATTTGATATAATATTATCAAATTACAAACAGAAAATCGATTAAGATCTACCCTCTGGTGCTTCTTCAAATCGTTCCAATTCGGCAAGCGTTGGTTTTACACCCTCCGACAAAATTGCGGACATGGTGAAATTCTTGTAAAGAAATCCTTTTCGCGAATAACGATTGCCTTCAAAAAGCAAAAAATCGCCATCCGAATGAACTTCTCCTCCAATTGCCCTGCAAAAAATTTATATTTAATATTGTAATTTTGCTTTTAATAGACTTTTTCATACCGAACAGCCTCTGGATCAAATGGCTTTGCAGGTGGTCGACGTTTCTTCTTACGCTTTCCATCGTCATTTTCCTGCAAGTTGTAATCGTTTAGTATAAGGGAATATATTTTTTTCATTGTTTTGTTATACATACCGTGGCTGTAGTTCTTAAAGCACCGCGCATTCGAGTATAATCGATACGAGGAAGAAGCTTAAGATGCACCTGGTTTTGAGCCAAATCAACATAGTCCACCTGCGCAATGTCATCCTTGTAGAGGCCACGCTTTAAGCGCACCCATTGTTTGACCTTTAATCCCACCTGCTCCTTGACTACTTTCAGTACATCCGTCATTTCCTTGATGGGTACCATTTCCTGTTTCCATTTGCCCATACGTAAATTTCCCACATTTTCAATACATGTCTTGACATGGGTTTGTTTGTACGCTTCTAGGTAGATATATCCCTTGACACCTTCAGGCGCAATAATGGATTTAATTTGCAATGGATCATCTGTATTCAAGTAAGTTAAGAACTTTCTCATCAGAAGCAATGCCGTTGCTTTCTCCTCTCCAATGCGACATTTCACCATCCACAAATTTGGATCCCTAATAATACATATTGCTAATTAGTATCATACGAGAATTGATACAACAAATACTTACTTAATGCCTGGCAAAAGAGTTTGTTGAGTGATTTCATCGGACATTTCCTCGCCGCCATCGCCAAAGTGTCGTTTCACCATCGACTCGTCAGCATATTTCTTCCTTAGATACTCCTCGATTTCATCCTCTTTTTGAGTGCTTTGCAAATATTATTCAATTATTTATAGTTGTCCAATTTGAAAAAAGGAAATCAAGATACTTACTCCCACAAATTGGTTCCTCTGCGTCGAATTTCAATATCTCTGGCAGTTGGGCCCAGTTCATCGATTTCATTACCAACGATTCCAATCTCGTTGGCACCCTCCTCCCACTCATCGTCTTCATCAACCTTAAGTATAAACAATAAATGTGTTCATACATATACATATATACAAAGACTGAAAACTGATGCTTGCCCTCGGAGGCACAAACGGAATACAGCTCGAATTATTTATATTTAATAAATGGGAACTTTACCTCGTCATCCACTTCAGCTTCGTCAATGATAAAACCACCAAAGCGCTCCTTCTTCTTTTTCTTTCTCGGATGATCATCCTCGTTCTCTTCTTCTTCATATTCTTCCGAGTCTATTTCTTCTCCATGTGCATCTTCTTCCTCAGAATCTTCGCTTTTGCGCCGGTTTGCACGGTTACCTCCCTGAGGTTGAGGCGAATCTGATCCTGATCCAGAGTGGGCCGAATGGGAACGAGATCGCGATGATCTGGACCTCGATCTAGAAACAGACCTTGACCTTGAGCGAAATCCGGACTTGGACCGAACACTCTGCTGCGACTTATTCGATATTGATCCATCTTCGGAGCCACTATCCGACATGTTGCTGACTTCGGAGTCCGACATTTTTCACTCTGCAGACGTGTACAAAAAGTGTGCGTTTAATATTTATCGAGCAATAATAACATTATACAAAGTATTTTGACATTCGATCAACGCCATTAACTTACATATATTGTTTTTTAAACTATTTTTATAGTATTCATTTGCACAAAACTAATTATTTTCATAATTTCAACACAATGATTTTTGGAGTGCACTTTTTTTCACGACGCTTAATTTTCACACTCCTCAACTAGAGCTGGGTCGACCACTCACGATAGTATTGATATATCGAATTTTTATTTAAAGTTTACACTATCGATGTTTCGACTTCGATAGTTAAATATAGTAGCCCTTCTTTTTGCAACACTGTTTTTGGCGCAAGTGCAAAATTAATTGGTGCTGGCGGCTGGAATTGTCAAATTATGGAAAATTTTTTAAAAAGCACTTCTAGTATTTGAATAAATAGATGTTGGTATAAAACGATACTATCGATATTATCGAATTTTTGTTTAGATAACCTCGAAAATATCGAATATCTCCACTATCGATGTTTTCCCAGCTCTACTGCTAAACATCGGAACCATCGGTTGGCCACTATCGAAATTAATTAAATTGATTCGACGAGTATCGAAAGTGAACGACAACCATGTCCAGTTCGTTCGTTCAGTTGTTTTGTTTGGTCAAAACAAAACATAGGTAGAGTAAATCGAAAACTGACAAAAGGTGGCGCTTTATATACCTTACGCAAACAGTTCTGCGCAACGAAGTAGTGGTATTCCTTATCCAAGAATAACTTATTAATAAAATATTTAAATTCTTTTACAGCGGAAATCAACTAATCATAATCATTATTTAAAACAAACTGTTATATATTTGCAATTTGTTAAATGTAAGCAATTTTTGAAGTTTCGCGTGTCAATTATCCCGTGAAGATTGTGACGTCGCAATCGGCTTACTAAATCAGTTTTGTGTGAATGCCACAACAGACTGGCACTCCCCTACGAATAGAAAATTTGAAAAGAAGAAGAGTCCGCGAGGAGAAATAATTGCTGTTTTAAAATATTAAAATAATTAAAGAACTAAATAATACTGGTCAAACAATTAATAGAAAATAAGTTTGCTTTGTCTGTAAAGATGCAGAAAATGCAATTGACTTGAAAGCAAAGGGGCAAATATTTATTAGAAACCGAACACTTCGCATTAAACTTGTATGTATGTTTATATGTATGTACATGCATACAAATATTCATATGCACAGACGTACATACATAAAGAGTTTTCCTTAAATATTAGACAATTTTACGGATTAATCGATCGCTGAGTTAGAAGCATTCTTTTGTGGGTAAGTTGTGAGTTGTAGGCTGTCCGTGTGGAGCGGTGTGAGGACGCAGTTGCTCCTTGACATATGATAATCAAAGAGCTGTGTATTGTTTTTAATACCTGCACATAATTTTCGTCTGGGTTACATACATACATACATTAATAGGTGGTGAATGCACATAGAAAATCGCCAACAGTGCGAAATATTTGAAACATGAACACGGCGGAGGTCAACCAAATAAAGAGCAATGAATGTAAGTAACTTTAAACAACTTAGCTCTATTGAATAATATCTAACAAATCGTTAATTATTTTGTTTTTAGCACAATTGGAAGATTATGTTATTCATGTGCACATGCCAAACAAGAGTTTTAAGTCGATTGGATTTAATAAATATGAGACGGTATATCATATTATCAAGAAAACGGTCGCAGAGTTTGCAAAAGACGGTCAGCCCCCTCCAAGCACTCAGCGTTATGCATGTCGGATGTTGAATGCGGTCACAAAAGAAGTAAGTAATTATTCCCTTGCAGAGGCTATGAGAATTTAATGAAAATTAATCTTTAGTATAAAATACTTCGTTGTTTCGTCTTACAGATTGTGTACTTAACACTTTCTTATACATTTTAAGCGAATTTGGCTTAAATTCGATTACCATATCAAATATCTGTCATAGAAAATAGTTCGAAATTCAATACAAAGTTTTGCAATGGTGTTAAATTCTCGGGATGCCAAAGATAAACTTTCGTTTTTGTTTTAATTATTTATGAAACTTTGCTAAATATTTATATTCATCAGGTTGTATGGCTGGCAAGGACAACATTAATGGACAAGGTCATTTCTCACATTTTGTCACCTGGGTGCTCCAATGTCGACTGTCCAAACAATGATCCAACAAAAGCCGAACTTACGGAACACAGAGAGCTACATCAAGGCAGACGATTTATTACCACAGGTGTGTGGCGTGTGGAACTCCGTGTTCGTTATGTGCCACACAAGATTCAAGATTTATTTGATGAGGATAAATACACTTGTGTTTACTATTTTGACCAGGTGAGATAAGCACTTACATTTACATGAATCCTAATATACTTATATAATTTTCGTATCCCAGCTAAAGGAAGATTATATCCAAGCTAATTTAGCTTCGGTTGATGCCGAATTGGCGGTTCAATTGTGTTGTTTGGGAATACGTCATTACTTTAAAAACATAATAACCCTTAAAGCTCCGGATAAGAAGCAGCACGTTGATTACGTTGAAAAGGAAATTGGATTCAAATATTTTATTCCGCTATCTGTGATAATCACAACAAAGCCAAAGAATCTGAAGAAAATGATACAGGTCGGATACAAAAAGGTCTACAATTACAACGACATTGAGTACTTGACAAAGTAAGTTTACTTTGATTGTTCATCAAATATGCAGGAGTTAATAATTTGGATTATTTTTAGGTTCTTTGATCTTCTGAAGAGCATTTCTCTAACCGACTATGAACAATTTTCGGTTACCTTAAGCTCAGCTTGGAATATATCAGGAATCCTGCATGTTGGTCCCCTTATAGGTAATAATTATTGTTGGTATTCAAATATTTATATTAACATTCATTTATACACATTACAGGAATCTCTTATCAGACACATCCACAAGCAAGTTTAAGGAACGTTGCCCAGTTTAAGGATGTCGTTGCCATTAAAACCTGCGCTCTTCCAAAAGAAAAACTCTCGAAGGATAAATCAACTGAATTTGAGCAACAAAACTTGAACTGCAACTGTCAAAAAATCAAAACGCAAATCAAAATTTCAGCATCAAATATCGAAGAACCTTTAATTATTACATGCAATGGAGTTAATGTAAAGTATCAATTATATATTTTTATTTAATGTCATGCTAATTATATATAATTTTCAGACCGCTGAGAGTATAGCCGATCTTATTGATGGATATTGCAGACTATTAACGAAAGATTTTGAATTTACAATTTGGGAACGAGAATCCAACGCACAGAATGCGGAAACTTTAACGAAGGCATCAAGTACTTTGAGAGACGGTCCGAACACTTCATCTCCAGCTAAAAGTAAACCTACTTTAACGGATGATTATGCTGAAATTGGAATGCTAGAAGGCGAGGGTGATTACTCCACGCCCACAGGTAAGCAAATGTTCTAACTAGTTGAATTCTCTGAAAACAACTTTTTGGTTTTAGTGCGCAATTATGAGTTGGATCGATCTCAAATAGTTCTTAGTGCGAAAATAGGCGTTGGACAGTTTGGAGATGTTTATGTTGGAAGCTATACGTTTCCAGTATCAGCTAAAGCAAAGAATAAAGCAAACGATAGTTCATTAAGTAATAGTGATGCCAAATATGATGTTATCCAAGTAGCTGTAAAGACATGTAAAGCAAACGAGGATCCAGAAAAGACAGAAAACTTTCTTGCCGAAGCATGTAAGTTAAGAGTAAACTGTATTTTAAAAATGGTATATCTATATTAAATGCTACTCCTTTCAGATATAATGCAAAAGTTCGATCATCCACACATAATTCGGTTGATTGGCATTTGCAGTATTATGCCCATTTGGATTGTTATGGAATTGGCCAAGCTCGGTGAACTACGTGCTTACTTGAAGACGAACAGTGATAGGTAATTTAAAGATTATAATCACATTTAATTGAGACTAAATACTGTAAATTGGACGTGACTGTATTGATTTCAATAACCGTTCTTTTAATTGATGATTCGTTAATGTTCTTAAATGATTATAAAACCAATTTCGCTGTTCATCTGTTTTATTTGTCAGATTAAGCCAAGGAACCCTGCTTAAATATTGCTACCAATTGTCCACTGCTCTAAGTTATTTGGAGTCTAAGAAATTTGTGCACAGAGACATTGCTGCACGCAACGTTCTTGTGAGCACTCCCACTTGTGTCAAGGTGAGTTATTAAATTCCAATGGATGATATAATACCATAAACATTTTTACTTGCATTTTAACAATATTAGCTCGCTGACTTTGGTTTATCTCGCTGGGTTTCTGACCAGTCTTATTATCACTCAACGCCCACAGGTGAGCAAAAACCATAATAAAATATTTATTGTCTTGTTAAACGCAACTAAACATAATTTAATTACAGTTGCGCTGCCTATTAAGTGGATGTCACCGGAATCTATTAATTTTCGTCGATTCACGACTGCTAGTGATGTCTGGATGTTTGGTCAGTGACAGATATTACTATAAATATGGTATTCATTTTACAAACAACATTTATTGAATATCTGCGAATAGGTGTGTGCATTTGGGAGATACTTATGCTGGGCGTGAAACCTTTTCAAGGCGTGAAAAATAGCGATGTTATTACAAAGCTGGAGAATGGCGAGAGGTTGCCATTGCCACCAAATTGTCCACCCCGGCTATATTCACTTATGTCTCAGTGCTGGGCCTACGAACCGTTGAAGAGACCGAATTTCAAGCGTATAAAAGAAACATTATGGTATTTCCTACATTACTTAAATGATAATATTTTTATAAACATAAATATGTATGCAATTTCAGTGAAATTCTATTAGAAGACAGCATAAACGCTTCGGAAACGATGAGGCGGGAACAGCGACGTGTAGCAGGAATATCTTGGCTGGGCATTGAGGACAATGACATTCCCCCATCAAAACCATATAGAAGTGTAAATGATATAGGTAAATATTGCCAATTAATACTGATTGATACGATGTTTGACAAATAATCGTAACAAAAACAATATTAATGAACTAGACTTTATTTAATTCTTGTTTTTCTTATTTGAAACTTCCCCTTTATTTATTTGCCTTGTTCTTAAAATGTTTTTCTTGATGTGATATTAATATAGCAAATTTAATATATTTATTGCAGATAATCCAGGCATTATGAATGCCAGCGACGAAAATAGAGTTGTACCTCAGACATATATAATTGCACAAAATCCCGCGGTGCTTGCCAGGCTAATGATGGAGAACCAGAAGCGAGGCATTAATCCGGCCGCCTACACCACACCCGCCTCGGTATTTAATACTTTAGCCGTAGGACTAGATGCCAGTAAATCAAATCAATCGCTTAAGACCACTAAACTCCCAGCAGCGGAGCTATTAAAACTGGATCCTGTTGCTGATTCAGAAAAGCATAAAGTCAAACTCCCAACTAACAGCATCTCTTCTCAAAATCTTAATCCATCAACATTGTCATCATCATCTGTAGCTAGTACATTTGATTCATCCCTTATGCCAGCTAATTTACACCCCATGCATATTAAGCCTCAGGTATCAGGATTTTCCAACGATCATTTGCCCTTAAAGAATAACTTTATACTATGTGCACCACCTACGGAGAGTGACTTCCATGTAAATCAACTGCAGATGGATCAAAAATCAGTCAATCAAACGCCTCGATCCTCAGGTTATAGCCTTTATGGCAGTCTGGAAAGGCATCAGCCACCGATGGAGAAGGCGATGCATTCAAAGGGCGGCAGTCTGGAGCGTCATCAATCGTTGATGTCAGCTCAAAACATCATCTTCCACAAGCAAGGATCGTCTGATCGTTCTAGGAGTATGGAACGCAAGACACACCTTCACACATATCGCCAGCAAATGAAAACATCCATTGAATGCGAATCTTTGCCCGAAGAAATCTACGATTTCGGCGGAGTTGGACTCAAGACCTGTGTGTCTGTGAAACAGAAAGTCGATGCTTTCTCAATGCTAAATGCCTCCCCAGTCAATTCCAATCAAATGCCACTCGATTACAATAGTCCCAGACAGGACATGGTCTCATATTCCAAATCTCCACTGCAAGAAGTTGATGAAACCAGATGCGAATGGAACCAACAGTGGACAACGGTGCCTTTCCATCCACTACAGGACGATATTTCGGAAGGAGCTGCTTGCAATCCACTAAATTCTGATGCTACAAATCAGGTTTGACTGGATGATGTATTACGCTGGCACATGACAGGATGCCTTTTCCTCTTTTCCGTTTCCTTTTTGTATTATTTTAACATATTTTTAGTTGTTTACCTTTTAAGTTAATTACTAGCTAGCATTTAACAAATTTTTACATATTAATAACGATCAATTACGATACTCAATTGCAGACTATTCTCAATCCAATTGGTGAAAAGCTACGACAACAACGTAAAGACAGCAACAGCGATGGCGAATGGTTATATCAAGAGGAAATGCTCGTAAGTACCTAATTATAAATATATATATAAAAAAAAGGAATAACAATTATATGTATTACAGCGCAAGCGATCCAGTTCAATACCACCCGGAGCTGCAGCAGACTTATTGGCCAAGCATCAGACATTGACGTCAGTTGGTCCAACCAGTTTACCCAACTCAAATGTCTTTCCACATCAACTAAATAACTTTTCCGGGGATCACGTCGACTCTCTGACGACAGCGGATGAGAGTAATGGCTCGAGGTCCAGAAATACTGAAATTCCGGACTCGATACGGCCAGTTAATCGTGCAAATGACGAGGTCTATTGTGCCACAACAGCTGTAGTCAAATCGATAATGGTACTCTCACAAGGTGTGGAAAAGTCACACATTGATGGATACTTGCATTTGGTTAAAAATGTTGGAGTCGAACTCAGAAACCTACTTAAATCCGTTGATAAAATATCTATACTCTTTCCGGCTCAAGCTTTAAAGTAATTTACATTGTAGAAAGCATGTGAGAATATGATTTTAAAAGGTTTCTCTTTTTCGATTGCAGAGAAGTCGAAATGGCCCACAAAGTACTTTCCAAAGACATGCAGGAATTGGT
The DNA here is from genome assembly GCA_963924055.1 of Drosophila limbata. Taxonomy (NCBI): domain Eukaryota; kingdom Metazoa; phylum Arthropoda; class Insecta; order Diptera; family Drosophilidae; genus Drosophila; species Drosophila limbata. The sequence continues at coordinate 6,141,319 of OZ001355.1, forward strand.
GTCTGCAATGCGATTAGCCCATCAATATAACGACACTACTCTGGATAATGAATACCGAAAGTAGGTTTCTTTTATTTTGCATAAACTAAATAAAAATCTTTAAAATTCTGCAGGAGTATGCTATCGGCTGCACACATCTTGGCAATGGATGCAAAGAATCTCTTTGATGTGGTTGATTCAATAAGGAACAGATATAAACAGATATCGGTATCAAAAGAATCAAGCAGCTCATTAAACTGTGAATCGACTTCTGAAGTTGGCGCCGTCTCATCATCAATGCCGATTTCAACAGAGCATATTAACGAACTCGCTGGAAATGTTAATGATATAAGCCTATATGACAATGAAAATTTGCAGCATAGCTTCAACACGAGACAGCTACAAACGGGAAGTAGCTCTGGGCACAGAGGAATCGATATTAGCCACGATACAACGGGCAATGAGCCCCTAAAGATAATCGAAGACACTTTAAACAGCTCTGGCGAGCACATGTACTGTAACACATCCGCCCTCCATAGCCATGCATAATTCAATAATTCAATATTTTGATGTTTTTGTTTACTTTATTATAAGATGTCGAAATCTATAATATTAAAAAAATAGTATATGCTAACATTCTGTGTATATAACAAGCCAAAATACGTATGTACATAAGTATGTGCTTTCTCACAAAATGCGCAATTCATCCCAAAAACTCATCTAAATACACGCATACATTAATATATTGCTTATGTTCATAAAATGTGACGAAAACTCAACGTCGGCCGGCCGCTGTTAATGCATTATTAAATCGTCAAGTAGTCAAAATACTTTAAGAGACATAAATGTTTATGCAATTTAAATGAAAACACATAAAAATCGAAATTACTAGTAGACACATGTAATTTATATGTTTTTATTTCTAAATTAGTTTATGCTACTAAAATAAAATAACTTATTTTACATGAAGATAACCAACAGTTGTGTCTATCAGACTGTGCTACACAGTTAAAAGTGGATTACATAGTGATTTTTCTTAGATGTACAAAGATTGTCAAACTAAGCTTTATTTGAATGCAACATAATTCCCTGATAAACGGGAGTGTCATTAACCTGGTTCAGAATATAGTAAAGGCAAAACTTATTAGATCTCTGAAGTTAGGCATGTGTATTTAGAGCTGATCTATGTTAAAGATTGGACGCTGTACAAGTATTGCTCTTAAAAATTTCATTTAGAACATGATTTTCTGATTTTATTATGACTAGATAAAACTAAATCCAATATTATCTTGCTCGCCACGTAATTTTCGAAGTCACAGGGAAACTAATAAGATTCGCTCTTTTAAAGGTAGATTAATTATTTTCAATAAATTTTAAACATGAAAATTATACAATAATTGTCTAATATCTAAACCAGGAAGCAACGAGTAAAAGTAAAATACATATAATTAACTTTGTAATTTTATTGATAGACATTAAATCATGACAAATATAAGAATATAAAAACGAACAAACTCGAAGCCAACACTGATACAACTATTTATGAGAGGGTGCAGAGTGTGCTTCTGTTTTATATAAATATGATTTATAAGGCCTGATTCGAGACATTCACCGATTAGCTAACTATTATATAAGAGCATAAATAGATTGGTAATTAAGGCGTTTTCTGGTTTTCCGTTGAATGCAGTTAGGAATATATTGTCCGTTCAATCCATTCCTCTAGAGTGAAGGTGGCAGTTTCGTTCTTCTCCGTATCTCTTTCCTTAAATATTTCTGTAAATTTTGCAAATATATTAATATTAAAAGTAAATTCAATTTAGGCACTTTGTACACTACCAATATATGTCTTAATTTTAACCGCACACATGAGGAAGTCATCAAAAGCAATCTTTCCGTCTCTCGATCCATATCGATGGCCCAAGGCATTGAGAACACGATTGTTCAAATGGTATCCAGCTGATTGAAGAGCTTCGCGCAGCTGAAAGCCGGGAATTCGACCGCAATTCTCAGTATCATAGGTCTTAAAGATAGCCTTCCATTTGGCGATATCCGATAATAATATCTCAAATTCTTCAAAGCCCAATTTGCCGGATTTATCAGCGTCCAACATGGCCACCATTGAACGGCACACATCCTTGGAAAATCCATGGGTCTCATCGACTATAGCTATAAAGATTATACATGTATATTTTTGGCTGTAATTGTTTATTAGCTTGATGTAATACCTCGATTCCCTGATGGATTGTCATCTATAAGCCGCTTATTGGACTGATCATTCATTCCCAGCTGTTCCTCGAAGGGGGTACCTTTCAGGAATGGTCCACACAACAGGGAAAGCAAGCCACAGGCATTTCCAGATTCTTCTCCCATGCCTGTTGCCTGTGTTTCAAATGCATTGTTGGCTGAAAATCGACTAAACTCAACCGGTTTTGGCAAATCTAGAATTTCAAAGAAATCTTGAAATATCTAAATTGTAAGTATGTAACTGCCTTAAGCTCACCATCCTTCATTGAGTGATCCAGAATTAGTTTCAACTCCATCCAATCTACTTCCATATCTTTTCCAGCAATGCTGTCAAATAATCGTCGCAAACTGTCCTTTTGTGGATCTGTTGGTCTTGGCGATGGTATTACCGGCAATACCTAAAAGAATAATCAATGTTATGTTATAATAATATATTAAAGGGTCCAAGGATTGACTTACCTTATCGGAATGATCTCCGTAGCCAACATGGTCATCATTCTCTCTACAGGAAAGTGCGGGGAAATATGATTTGGAAAATGGTATGAATACGTGGTTTAATTAAACTGTGTGAATCTGGCTTTAATAATATATTTATACATTCCGAAATTGTAAGTATAGTATATGTACAATAGGTTAGGGGGATATGCATTAAGTTGATATACAGATCAAATTATAATTTATCATTTACTCTAATCGATTTAATAATGATTTTTGTAATACATATAGATTTTTGTTCACATTACATTTTAAAATTTAAATTAATACTTGTAATGATATAATGTTTTTTTTTCAGATTATATTAAATGGAAAAAAATACACCAATTCAACTATAATTTTTAAATAAAGAGAACTTTTAAAGTTTCTATCAGTAAGGAGATTATAATTCAACAATATAAGACTAAAAAGTGGAATGTACCATAAAAATAACTAAGTTTCTAATGTTACACCTGTGGGTAAAATAATTGCATTAAAATATATTATACAGACCTGCTTTTACAGTTAATTGTTTGTTATGAGTAATCATTTTACTTGTTAATTCAAAGATTTAATAATTATACTAAGATGAGTGATTCATATGACAAACTCATGTGGACAACGAACTGCTTAAGTAAGGAGAGAGTAAGATAGATGGACCGGGAGAGTGTTGAGAGTGAGCGAATAATAAACGTGCATTCCAAGCTGCTGCATTACTCAACTGACTTTAAAAGTGGCCAAGTTTATACGACAGCTTAATTGCAGTTCTAAACACTTTTTTAAGACAAAGTGGCAGCTATAAAATCTTAAAAAAGCGTGGGTTAAACTAATTTGGGTTAAATACGGTTTAGCTGTCGTATAAACCTAGTGGGTGAAACATTTATTACGGTTACGGTTACAGAGAGAAACAGGTTTGTTTTTACCGATAAAGAGCGCACAGTTGACATTTAAGAGAGAATTTTTGAGCCCAACCAAATAGAAAAAGCTTTCAACTTATTGATTTGTCATGAGAATGAGAAAGAGAAACCTTGGAAATGAGTATAAAGGGTTGTTAGACTAAGAACCACTTATTTTAGATTATAGCGCTGCGTTTAATACAAATTCAAGAAAACTACAGTTTTATTTTCCCACAGGTATACTAGGTACAAAGTGTTAGCGAATACACATGCACACAAATACAGGTACAGGTACAAACAATTATGTATTCACATACCCACCCCTTGCATATTGCATATTTTCGTATAAATTGTATAATTTAAATATCAGTATAATGAAAACAGCTGCCGAATTAGATCTAATATACAAACTCTGCTTCATTTGCATTGTATACGCACTCCATATTATTTTTAGTTTCGGAAAAGACTCGAATGAGGAATTCGCCCTCCTCATTTGGATCGAAAGTCGAGGGCACAATTAGATAATGTCCTGGTGGCAATTTGAAGCGAGCGCAAACCTAATAAAATATTAAGAATTCGTTAAAATAAAATGGTAGAAATATGAATTTAAAAATAAATATAAATATGTGTCTACCCTTGCAGAGGTTTTGAAATGTTCATGAAATGTGTTAAGTGTCTTTATGCTGAAGGCATTATATATCCCGAAGCCGATCGGATCTGACAGCTATATCATTTAAGTATCATCGAAACGATCATTGGAAATTTAACCTTTACCTTTGGACATCTCAGCTAAACACACAGAATCAGCCGATTTAAATTTGGCTAAAATCACTTCACAATTCCACATAACTATCTTAGGAACAATCAGTTAAAAATTATGTACAGGACTCTGCAAGGGTATCAAATCTTCTGGGTTAAAATTTATGTACTTCTCGGGTGTTAATAAAGTGCGGCGACCTTCCAACTGAAGACTTGTACTTGAAGTAATTGATTCCTTGCGGACGGTTCTGCAGATCGTGATCAGTTAGGCTATAAATAGCAAAACCAATTGTTAGGCATTCCATTCCTTGATTGCGCTTGGATCTGCGATTCTTCTGCATCAGAGCAACAATAACCGTACAGTGTCCCTCCTCGTCCTGTTCGTCCGGGTCCACCAAGGTAATAATGTACTGAGGATTGTGCCAGAACGTTTCCAAGAAGTTTCGGCAACCACCAGCTGTCACACCGGGAGTCCATTCGCCCTCGAACATAGACATCTCCCATTTACGTTTGCCACTTTGGTTATAGTCCTCGGCGCTCTTTTGGGAAAAGGAGTCTGGCGACAAATTGCAAATCTCAACGCGATCAAAATGAGCTAAGAAGTCTTGGAATGACATCCAGAACTCTCCATCTCTGTCGAAGGTCAGGCCTATTTCCTGCTTCTGTTCCTCGGGAATGTATCGCCATTCCGGAGAACTATCACTCCACGGTCCGTTCCACTCGGCTTCATTTCCCCAAGGGTTGCGCATCCGTATCATTGGAATCTTTCCTTGCCGATTTGGCGTGACAATGTCAATAAAGCACACCTACATTTAAACAACAACAAATATGTCAACATCTCTGTTTATAGTATTAAATTCCAACCTTTGTAATTGAGTAGGCATGTCCACGAATTAAACCCTGCGGTGTTTCAGCCTCTGTAACATTGGGATCCGCTTCAATTGAGCATCCCATCATGGAGCTACGTTCTGCAGCTTTCTGGAGAATGGTAAACAAATTTTCTGGCGATTCCTTAAGATCATACCATTCACTGACACCTCCGGTAAAATCTTCCATGGCTTCGCATGTAGTTCCTCCCTTAAGGGCCTCATAAGAGCCGTACATCCTAAAAAGCAATAAATTTGCATTAGTAAACCAGTTATTTTAATTATGATCAATGCAAATACACGTACTTGGCATATGCTTTCTCCAACAGTGCACTCCAGAATTCATTCTTCTCCGCTGAATGCATGTACAGAAGTTCACCACGATAAGTCGGCAGACGATCATCAATAATTACGTCCACCCATTTACCTTAAAAATTTTTAAAAGAAATCAATAAATTGGAGAAATCTTGAATACATTTCAATAAAACTCACCGTACTGCCAAAAGCGAAAATGAAATATTCCAGCATAGTTCTCTTCAAAACTCTGTTCCGGCGGAATTACTCGGAAAAAGAGATTCGATTCTTGTGTCAAATTGGCTGTGGCAGCCAGGAGCCAACAATCCCCAAGTTCGCCCTGTTGCACATCAAATCTTGAGTAACCTTCGACAAAGAACTGTGGATTGTCAACAATCTCCTGAAAATGATAAAGATAAAAGTGCAGACATTAAATACAATTTTAAAATTTTCACATTTTAATTATACATTTAATTAAAGTATATTTTTCAAATAGTACAAATAAATAAATTATTTAGTACTTACATGAGGACGTAGCCATTCAATATGACGATCTGGACGACGAGAAAACATCAGAGATTCATTACTAGCCGGAAATAGTGGATCCTCGAATAGAGATCCGTTCATCAGACAGTTGTTTAACAGTGCCTCATAATCCTGCACATCCGCCTGGTATCCAAGATTGGCATTGTTTTCGCCCAACTAAGAAAAACAATTTTGTTATTCAAAGCTTTATAGAAAATACAGCAAGTCAAGTAAATATTTTGAAAAAGGAAATGCACTTATTTATTTTATGTTATATTTATATTTAATAATTCAAATTAAAATATGGGTATTTCCAGGATCGAGAACGCGACATTTGTACGTCTTCAAGTAAAAAAAAAAAATGGCAAAAGTTGTCATTTTCAAAATTGTTTTCTCACGTGTTTAATGCATTTTATCAACACTTTCTTTTATTACAAAAGAAAAGCTTTGAAGACTTGACGTTTTTGAATAATTAATAGAAAACAATGCATCGCGAACGTGACGAAAAATGGAAGTCATGTTTGACTTCATCTTGACAAATGCGAACGTCAGCGAAATGTGGCGAGTAATTTGGAAGACAATACTCTTAAATTATAATAAAATAATGTAGTTTTCCATTTTAGAAATAATTTTGATATGCTATTATCATTTTATTTATTAGTAATTTGTAATGCGACATCGCGAACGTGACAAGATTTCCACCTAGTTTGTGCCAAGAATTTGTTCATCAAATTTTATTCGATTCATCGAAAACAACTTGTTTTAAATTAAACATTCAATATATTTATATGTATGAAAATGGTTCATGTTGGAATCTTACTATCTTTCTTAGTGTAATCGTCAAAATACAAACAATCCATTTTGGAGGTCCATTTTTAAGATAATGGGCAAAATTTGTTCATCCTATTGAATTTCTTCTAGTTTATATTGCTTAAAAAAATAGCTTGAATATATTTTTAGAAGAAAATCTCACAAGATGTAAGTTTCTGATCAATTTTAAGCTTTATCCACGACGGACCTTTTTCTGGAAATGCCCATACGTAATTTCTTTATTTTGTCAAAAACAATTACTTGACTGTATTTCTGTTTTTTTTTATTCAAAATGATTACCTAAATATTTGCACATATTTTACATAAGATATGAGTTGAAAATATGTATTGTAAATAGAAAATTTGATAGAATTTACGACAGCAACCTACACAGTGTACACTGGAGTGCGAGTTACAGAACACACATCACACATAGAAAAGTAGGACGACAACGAGTTATCCTTGCAAAGGAATTACTTACAGTGCCTTTGAATGCAGCTACATCATTTTGCAAGGGTCGCTTAGTTTAAATGAAACATTTGAATAACAAAATTAAAGTGTAAACGGATGTACTACATATAAGAGCTGTCACCACTGTATATATACTTGCAAAAGACACTGTCAACTGAAGTACTTACATTACCATTAAATGCAGCTACTTCATTTTGCAATGGTTGCTTTGTTTTTGTTTTAACATTAAGTTTGTTTCGCATGAGTAGAGTGTAAATGAATGTTTAAGAGCATGTAGTGTGTATAATACTTATTTTTATGATATATCCCATCTCAACTTGGCACTTACAACTCGCATGTTCTTAATACTCGGAAGTATTCGCTTCGTGTCCGCCTCTTTTTTAATAAATATTTCATTTATCACGGATCCAACAACATCTTTTGCCGCACCCATCGCCGCTTCGCCAGCCGCATTGAGAAACTCCTGACCGGCCGATCTTAAGAATCCTTTGAGTTCATCCATCTTGAATTTCTTTGTTCAGTTGGCAAATCTTTAAGAGCAATAGAAAAGTTTAAATTATTGAAATAAAAGTTGATAACAGGGTATCAAACCGATCTCAGTTACGGTTTCGGTTTCACAGCATAAATTTTTTGAGATATTTAAAATTTAAGGTCTTTTTATTGAGATCAATAAAAATCAAATTTACTTTTGAAAACCAGGATACGCCTTAATAACTTAACCGTTATGGATGAATCGGTTTTTAAACGGTTATTTCGGCTGGAATAAATTTGGTTCTTCGTTATCGGAAAAATATAAAGGCTTTTTCGGTTACGGTTTCAGCTATTTTTACCAATATTAATCGTTTAATACCGGTTAACGGTTGCGGTTATGGTTAATCCCTGGTTAATAGTATAGATTTCGCAGTGAACCTGTTTTAGTCAAATATTTTCAACAAACACTATCCCAATTTCATTGGGCATTAAAAAAATGTGTTGACATCATGCACAATTTTGTCCCGTAGGAAATTATGTTTTAATTATCTTGGGTGTAAGGTCCTTATCAAAATTATAAGACACATCAATAATTTGTATTCCTCCCCTCGCAAAATCTTTGTCTTTTAGAATTTGATAAAAACAAAAATATAGAAAGAAAGAAAATAGAATTGGCTACGAAGTTTTACCGTTACAGTTCTTTTTTGGGTTTGTCTGGAGAACTTCAGCTAATTTTTCGTAAATGTGCAAGAATTTGGACTGTTTGCAACCGTATCAAAATTATAAGACATATTGAATTAAATGAAGTTTAAAGATTATCTTTCCGAATTTTTGAGTTGCTTATCTCTCACATAAGTAATTTACATAAAATTAAATAAAATGGGTGGCTCCACATTGCATCGGAAGGATGATATTGACTCCATTCTTGCCTATTCAAAGTCCGGCTGGACTGTGAGCATGATATCAAAAGAAATCACTTGCTGTCGGACCGTAGTCGCCATTTTTTTATAGAATCCTCAAGATTATGGTGAAAACCGAAGCACTGGTCATAAAACAATGTTAAATGACCGATATAATAGGCGCATTATTAAGAAAGCCATTAATTCGACTGCATCCTGTGCCCATCTTGCTGCAATTACCAGCAAAAAAGTGTTATCCATGACTATTTGGAGCACTTTAAATGAGTCCGGAAACATTGTCCGAGGTGTGCACAAAAAGATTTCTCAGTTGACCCCTCATTACAAAGCTGCGCGGATTGATTTTGCTTAAAGGAACTTGAAAACGAAACGGGGTTCGGTTAGGAAAATGTTGTAGTGGTCTCTTGCATTAGTTATATTGTCTAATTTCCAAAAAGGTACTTTTTTCTGATGAGAAAAAATGTAATCTCGATGGACCAGAGGGTTTTCGTTATTACTGGAGCGATCTGAGAAATAAACCTCTTTATTTCTTGAAGAGAAACTTTGGTAGCTGGGCAGTAGTGGTATGGGGAGCATTTAACAAGATCGTAACGTTAAACCTGCAATTTTCCAGCTCTAGGATGAATAGTTCTGACTATATACGGATCCTAGATAATAGCTTGCTTCCATATTTAAATGAAAATTGGAAAAATCCTTATGTTTTCATTCAGGAAAACGCCCGAATACACACAAGTCGCCCGACAGCACTGTTTTTAGAGGGGTGTTCGGTCGATTTAATGAACTGGGCAGCATGCTTACCGGATCTAAATCCAATTGAAAATGTCTGGGAAAAATTAACAAGGCGTTTCTATAAGGAAAACAAAAGATACGAAAATTTTAATGAGATCAAAACATCATTCATAAGGGAATGGGGTCAGATAGACTCGAAATTATTGATAAAACTGTCAAATTCCATGAAGATGAGAATTTTTGATGTTGACAGATGCCAAGGATCTTTGATAGATCGCTAAACTATCGAAATCCAATGACTTAAGTAGATATTTTTGGCATATAAGTACTTTAAACCAGACATGTCTTATAATTTTGATATGGTTGAAAATCCCACTTTTTGTTATTATTTTAAAAATAAGTTACAACACTTAATATTTTGAAATAAAAGGTGTTGAAATACTTTAGTATTTGTTTATGAAGTATGTTGATGTGTTTTTTTATTACCTAGATTGCGTATCATGAAAAATATTTAAAGAAATCGAAGTGTCTTATAATTTTGATAAGGACCTTATATACAAATATATTCATAAGTATCTGCAGGCGTGTGAACTACTTCAAGTCACGCAATGAGAGCTCTCAATTGGATTAAATGAATTTACGTATATCTTACAAAGGTTGTATTCAAAATTAGTCCGAAATGAATCTCTTGATTCAGTGTATAAATACACTAAAATAAGCGAATTTATTTTTGCCAGAACATTTAGTGAAAAAGAAATAAAAACATATTTAAATGTACACTGCAGGCTACACTTAAAAAACTAATTAATAATTTTAATTAGCTATTAGTTTTCAACTGAAATTCTTTCAATTAATTTTATCAGAGTTCGCTAAATTTGCACTCATTTTATAGATTAAAGAACTGTTGCCAACTTTGGCCGTTAAAAAAGGACAGACTTAAATAAACAAATTTAAAAGCTAAAATAATAAAAAAATATGCTTGTTTTTAAGCATACTTTTATTTTATTTCTACCTTCCTTGCATTCTAATTTCGAAATAAAATAAAAGTATGGCAAAGAAAACACTGGCACGTTTTATATTTTTTAAACTTTATCTTTAAATATTTTTCATTCAAATCTGTCCTGGCTGGCAACAATGGATTAAAGCCTTTCTTTGGGCGCCTTTCCCATCCAGAAATTATACTTAATAATGTTACATATGTACATACAGATGAACATACATATGTATATTCAACTGGATGGTGACATCATTTCAAATAACATACAAACATATGAGAAGATGTATGTGTCATTTAAATACACATATTTGTATGCTTAGCGGCAATCAAAAATAAATATTTTGGTATGTACATTTATTTAGGCACCGATTTCGAATCTCTTTAATTAGCATAAACATTTACTTTATAACGATTTTAGTAATTGTTATCACAATGTAGCTGAATAGGTTTCATTGCGTACTTTGACAAACGTAGAAAAGAATGTCGATTAATTTCATAGGTATTTCTAAAATGAAATTTGAAATTCAATTGCAAAGTTTAAACTGGTTTACAACAGCAACAATTGTTAGCATGCTTGTATATTTACGGACGCACATATGTACGTATGTATGTGCAGATGTGTGTCAATACTAATAGACAAAAGTCTATTTATATTATATATTAAATTTAATTTTAATATAAACCTTGTTGATTGAATAAACGATATTCCACTTCACACACACACACACTTTAAGAGTCTCACTTCCAAACTAACAAAATAATACGTATATCCACAACCACATGTATCTGCTTAATTTTGAAAAGAAGAAACAATACATTCACCAACGCTATGTAGTTACTCACTGAAAGAATTTTCGAAACTTTCGCCTGTGCTCAACAAAATTGTTAATGAATCTGCTGCTTGCTATTTTATTATAGCATGTACAACTACATGTGCAGTTATGAACAAACAAACACACACATACATGTATGTATTTTCTCATCAGCTGACACGGTCAGAAAGTCGATAGTTGTTATGGCATCACTTCGCGATAATTCGATTACCTGCTATAAGCGCCAAACTAAATTTTTTTAAATAATTATATTTTTTTTATGTGTAAAATTTTACTAAAATCGATTTATGTAGCAACTGAGATATTTTAAATAAAATAATGGTTGCAGAATTATATTTAAAAATATAAAAAACAAACTTTATTTAAAATTTTCTTTAATCTGTTTAAAAACAACAAAAACTCGTGTGGAATTTTCAAAGTTTTCAGTGGCTGATGGTTGCCACCGTGTTTTGGGAGCCAAGGTTGCCACTTTGATCTGCCAAGAAAGTAGAGGTGGGAAACATCGATGTGTGATCCATCGATGTTTTTTAAATATGTAAATAAATAGAGCATGTTAGTATAATGTACGCAATAAGCAATATTACTTAAATAAGCTCCATATATTTGTACTTAATATACATATGTAGAAATGTATATACGTACTTACATGAAAGAAGGTTGGGATTTTAATGTCATAGTAATTTACTTTTCAGATAATTCTCCACGCTTCCTTTGACCTTCACAGCTTGAACCAACACCACCAACTTGAAATCCTACATTTTAGCAAAGATTTAAATAATTATGCGAACAAATTTAAAAGTTCCGTTAGTTACAATTTATAAGCCTGTCGACGCCATTCGATAGTGGCCTACCAAACATCGATGGTTGCGATGTTTTGCAAACATCGATGACATCGATGTCTACAAGAAAGGTGATCAAGAAAATGCATCCATGAGATAAAGATACATACAACAAAACTTAGTACAAGTGTGTAGAAATTTTCAATGTACACATAAATAACTGAACAATTCGAGGTTCGCATTTAAACAATTCGAGGAACATACCAAGTTTAAGAAAAAACAGATGCTCTTCGCTTGAAGCATTTAAATATAAAAAGAAAACAAGATGACAAGATCAGCGGTATTTTTGCCATCACTTTGGCTAATTTCAATTTCAATTTTGATCATTTTTATTATGCCATATACGCACTCGACACAGTCGGGGATTTACATAGACAATGGTAAGGATCAGACCGTCATGGAACGTGTCCTCAACGACGACGACAAATTGGATGTCTCATATGAGATATTGGAATTCCTGGGCATTGCCGATCGTCCAATGCATCACAAGAATCATGGATTATCATTGCGCAAATCGGCGCCCAAATTTCTGCTCGACGTCTATCATCGCATTACGGCCGAGGAGGGAATCACCAGCAATAATAATGATGATCACAAACGAACCAAGCGCGACGCAGATGAAACTGACAATGGCAACGAACAGAATTTCATCACAGATCTGGACAAGCGAGCGATAGATGAGAGCGACATCATCATGACGTTCCTGAACAAACGCAATCACAATGTGGAAGAGATGCGTCACGAACATGGCCGGAGATTATGGTTCGATGTGTCCAACATTCCCAATGACAACTATCTAATGATGGCCGAGCTCCGTATCTATCAGAACTCCAATGAAGGCAAATGGTTGACGACCAACAAACAATTCACCGTGACAGTCTACGCCATTAGCTCTTCAGGATCGGCGCATGATCGAAACATGATGGAGCCATTATCCTCGGTCAATACCACGGGTGACTATGTCGGCTGGCTGGAACTCAATGTCACAGAAGCCTTGCACGATTGGTTAATCAATGCCAGAGAAAATCATGGCATTTATATTGGTGCCCATGCTCTGAACAAGCCGGATCGGGAAATCAAACTGGACGACATTGGACTGACACATCGTCGTGTCAAGGCGGATGATGAGTACCAGCCCTTTATGATTGGATTCTTTAGAGGACCAGAGCTCATTAAATCCACAGCGCACAGTTCGCACAAGAGGACAAAGCGCAGCACATTGCATCAGCGCAAGAAGAAGAAGTCGGCGCCATCGCATCCATTCCTGGACAACTTTCCCACGGAAAATACCCGAAGCTGTCAAATGCAGACACTCTATATTGATTTCAAAGATTTGGGCTGGCACGATTGGATCATCGCACCCGAGGGCTATGGCGCCTTCTATTGCAGCGGAGAATGCAATTTTCCACTCAACGCACATATGAATGCCACCAATCACGCCATTGTCCAAACACTTGTGCATCTCATGGAGCCCAAGAAGGTACCCAAACCATGCTGTGCCCCAACGCGATTAGGCGCTCTGCCGGTTCTCTATCATCTCAACGACGAGAATGTCAACTTGAAAAAGTATCGCAATATGATTGTCAAGTCCTGCGGGTGCCATTAATTAATATATGTATATACATACATATATGGATATTTATATGTAATAACATAGTCTCTTAATTATTAATACATAATCTATGTGTGTGTACATGTCATTCTCTGTAATAATCTCGAATATTTTGTTAAGAAATAATCCAAAAGTATTGTACGTCTTGCAATTCTCAGCATTCAAATAAATTTTACAAGGAAATATACACTAAATACATATTTGTGTTTATACGTATGTATATAAACAAAAAAACAATGTTGTTAATTTCAATGTGTCTGGTGTTTTTACTTAATTAATTCCTGGCAATTCTATGCATTCAAATTAATTTAACAACGAAATAAACACTAAATACATATTTGTGTTTTAGCATAAACAAAAAACAGTTTCATAATTCTGGAATTCATAAGTCTGTAATTTTTACTTAATTAATTCCTGGGAATTCTCAGCATTCACATAAATTTAACAATGAAATATACACTAAACATATATAAACAAAAAAAAAAGTTTCCTAAGTCTCGAGTTTTTACTTAATTAATTCCTTGCAAATCTATGCATTCAATTACATTTAACAGCGAAATATACACTAAATACATATTTGTGTTTAAGCATAAACAAAAAACAACTTTCTTAATTTCAATAAGTCTGGAGTTTTTACTTAATTAGTTCCTGGCAATTCTATGCATTCAATTACATTTAACAGCGAAACATACATAAGATATACATTTATGTTCATATAATCTGTGCATATGCATATAAAAATGTTCAATTAATTTACTTTCATTTCTGGAGTTACAATAAATAAATTTGCTGAATGTAATTGTAGAATATTTAACAAATATTAAATTATTTATTGTGCACCCAATGGTGTCGGAATGCAAATAAATCCATAATCACATTCCCGACTCGTTTGTCGATCAGCGACGACAATAGGCGACCCTCAAAGCTGGGAGCATTCAACTTTAAAGATGCGCATTCTTCCCTGAAATCCAATAGATACAGATACCAATTAATGAATATTTATATGCTTGTAGTTCTCAATATATACTTACAAAATCTCGTAAACTGGCACAACGTTTCTAAAATATTCCTTAAAGATGATATCGCCTTTCTGGACTTTAACACGACTGAGGCTCACCAATACATCTGGATCCTTAGAATACAAAATAACATAGATATGCCTGTTTGGTGACTCGATCGGTCGGACAAACTTTCCAATCACGTTCTCAATATACGCTGCATCGATGTTTTGATAAAAATTACTGGAGTTCTCTGGCGAGTAAAGCAAAAAATATTGCTTTTCCACAAATTGCAAACTGATTTCGGATATATTCTGGCGCTGTGCTAGGGCGGATATATCATCGATTTGATGTGGCCAATTGAAGTGCGAATTAATACTTAGCAAATAATTATTTGGTAACCTTGCCACGGGCTTAAATCCGATTTGTGGGCAGTTTTTAAAGCCGGCAGCGTAGTCTTCATTGGCAAACATTGAAGCCAAGGTTTTGATTAGTAAAAGATACTGCTCCAGAGTAGTTGAATCTCCACGCCATTTATTTAAATCGCTGCAGTTAATTAGGAGATATTGGTAGAATCTGAAGAAATGCTGACGAACTTTCATTACCAGCTCGAAATTGGACTTTGATGCAATCATCCAAATCCACTCGTCAATAAAGAAATGTATATTGTCATCATTTGGTGACGACTGAATCTCACTAATCTGTCCAAATCCCAAATTGGTAGAGCCAGCAAATAAAGCGACAGCCAGAGGAAGAACAATTGTTGCATATTTGATGTTATCCCTTTGTTTGCTGCACACGATCCACTGCGATCCATTTAAGATGCCTTGGCCAGATGAATTCAATGGCTCCAAGAAGTTCCGGATTACAGAGTTGGGATGCAGGCTAATGTCCATGGAGTATGCGGATTTTAGGCATCTGATTCCGTTCCTTTGGTCGACAGCACAAATGTTTGGATACATGCCGCCCGTTAAGGCCGCTTTAACCAATGGCCAATTATCCGACTTGGAGCTGACGCTTTGTGTACTCAGCGGCCCTTGGCATTGCACTAAGTTTACAGCGCGCAATGCACTGAGAATCTTGGAGCGAGTACAATTTAGCTGCTCCATGAGCCCATTGAGCAGAAATTCGTGCTCATCGGTTAGATATAATGATGAATTATTGTTCTTCAATCGGTTCTGCCATTCGTGAAAGAGACGTAGGAATACAAAGTGATCCGAAAATTGATCTGCCGCCAAACGCTTACGTTCGCATTTAATGCGATTTTGTATATAGATTGTAAATCGATTCCACATGCGATCAATGTCTTCGTTGAACGGAATGTTCAGCGGATCGGCGGTGCACAGTGAGCTCACAATGGTCAAGATGGGATCAAGGCATTGCAATAGAATGCCAAAAATTAAAGTACGTCCGAGCTGGCAAGGTACAGGTATGTCTACCAAGCGACAGCCCAACCATGTGACATCCTCCGAATCATCCAACACATCAATCTTCTTGAGGAACTGCACTGTCTGGTGTATGTTAGCATATGGTGGCGGTGTAATGGTATATGTCAGATATTCACTTATTATCGCATTTGGGGACAACAACTTGACAATCAAACAGATTTTATCCAAATGCATGGTCTGCAATGCCGGCAGTCCTGAATCCGGCAGTTTTTGGTAAGTATCTTTTGGCATTAAGCGAAAACACTGACAGTCGGACAATTCTGAAAGAAATTACATACAATATATATTATCCAGAGTTTGAGTCGATTATGAATATTAAAATACAAAAGTAATATTATTTGTCTTTTTATGGAAAAAGTAAAAAGTTAGGTACTCCTTTTTTATATTTAAATAAAAGATTAATGATATACAGGCCTGTTCCGGTTTTCACTTTTTATTTTATAGCATTTAGTGAAATTCATTTATTCACTTTCCATTTAGACTAAGTATTTCAGAATGATCATCTTTCACTTTAAATAACTCATCAACTCAAAGTGATTTCAATCCGCAGAATTTCGCCGAAATGATATTAGAGCAGTTTGAAAAAATTCACTTCCACAAAATCTTACCGAAAGTGAAAACTGGAACAGGCCTGATAAAAAATAAATTAATCAATTCAAATCATGATTTCAAATTCATTTTGATAATTTAAATTAAATGCAAAAGACAAAATATACTAAAAATATTACAGAAATACAAATAATACCACAGATACTAAGATAGTATCCTAAAAAAATATATTGTATTTTGGACTTGTGCATTTAATATTTATTAAAGAAATATCTGTATTATAGAGATATTTAAGTGAAGAATAAGCGTTAAAATTAATATTAATGCAAATGAAAACTAAGTTACTTTTGTTACTGGATGCCCCAACTATAAATGCTCTATTTAAATCAAATGTATTTGTATGTGTATGTATTAAATCAAACGAATGAAGACACAAACCTTCAGCATTTAAAATCAACAGTCTCCGCGATAGGCAATCTTTGGCGACCCATTCAATTGCATCAACGGTGCTGCAAATGCGACCATCATACCAAATCTTCTTCGCGCATGCAGTGTCTATCAGGTATTTGAATGAAATGAATGGAAGATGCAGTGACTCAATAACGCCAGTGGCCAAAACTATCTTGATGCCATTAGGCTCTGCGTTAATTAATGAGCTTAGATACTCCATCTCCATGTCGTCATGCAACAGAAATGTGGCAAAGTTTCGTAAATTGCCGATAATCAAATGAATTAACAACATATAGTTAAGTTTAACCATGTGAAAGTAAGTCGGCAAAATGATCAATATGTTTCCTGCAATAATAATAATGAATATCATAATATGAATAAAATAATTAAGGTTTGAACTGCTGCAGTGGTTTATTTCAATTAATTTATATGTATCTTTGAATCTTAATTATGGTAAAAACATACTATCAGTGCCCTTCTGATTGCTAATGACAACAAAATACATTTACAAGAGTACACATTATTACAATTAAAAGTATTTTGGGGCTGCCTTAACTTAAAACCATTAAAACTATTTAACAGATAAGTGTACGATGAGATGAGACAATTGAGGCAATAAATGAGGCTGTTAATGTAACACAAGATATTCACACAATATTATGTGAGCGGAGACGACTCCTCAATTTTCCGCAATTGCTTTAAAATTTCCGATTTCTTTTTCACCTTGTCCAGTTGATCTTTATCAAGCTTATTGACGTCGCCAGCTTGAATTTTACTTTCGATTTGCTCAATTTCCCTGATTTTCTTGCGCAATTTCTTGATTTGTTTGGCAGTATCCACCTCCACTTCGTCGGCATCAGTAGTTAGCTTAAGTGCGCCATCCAATGTGTTGGATAAGACGGATATTTCGCTCTCTTTGCCGCGACCATTCTTATTCTTTGCTGTAGATGGCGCTGCTGCTGCTGTCGCTTTTGTTGAAGTTCCCGCGGACGCTGACGTAGTTGCCGTTGTTTGCCTCTCCACTTTCTGTACCTTTGCTTTTTCCTTCTTCTCGTGCGCCTTCTTAAGTTCGGCTGCTACGAGTGGACACATGCCTGGCGGCACGCCAGTTTGTCTCTGGGCAACAAATTGTTTGCCCTTGCTCTCATATAATGGCACTTCTTCTTGCGGAACGTAACCGTCTTTAACTCGCCGTGCTTTGCGCCATGTGCCATCCGGACGCTTAGTTGCCGGAATAAATTTGCCCTTATCACTCTCCAAATATGTGCTCATTTTAATCAAAATGCAAAAAAAGCCAGTCTCGTTTTCATCCAAAATAGGATTCTAATGTGAATGCGATAATGTATCGATATACACAGAGATGGGTAAATTTAATCGAATTTGCTCGTGTATGTTTACACGAACGAAATTAAGAATTCGTGAAAAGTTTACAATTTAAAAAAAAAAAAGATTTACTTTTGAATTAAATAGAAAATTATCCTGAGAAAAAGTAAACAATATTTGAAAGTATCTTACCTGGTGAAAAGTCGGTCTTAGCGCTGCATAGAAGATAGATTATATCAATTATACCATCGTAGTCAACAAATTCAGGTTTTGAATCTTTGTAAACAAAACCATGACGACTGTAATTGTTCAGGATATCAAGACATTCGGTGTAACCTCGTGCGGAAGCAATAGACATCGCATTCTCGTGTTGATTGTCTGTGAGATATGGACTGGCACCTATAAATAGGAGCAAACGCAGATGGTTGACATTGTTGAGCTGTACGGCAATATTAATGGCCGTTTTTCCCGTAAATGAGTGTTGATAGTTGATTGGTGAGAAATCGTAGTTGACCGAATATAGAAATAGACGAATGGATGCATCGGTGCCAAGTTCCTCGTAGACCTGCAGGCATTTATCAAGTTCTTCATTTATCATGCTCTTATTTCTGAAGATTTTTGGTCGATTCTTGTAAATCTCCAGACCTTTGTATATTTTTGCTGTGTTAATACGACTTTGAATGTCTTCAATATAAAAAATCGGAAGATTTAATAATGAGCCAGCAGACTGATTTGCAGAGAATTCAGCACCTTCGCCAAAGAAGGTGATAAATAGCTGGGAGTCGCATCCTTGTGAAAGTAATATGATTCTCAGATTTTGGTTAACAGTCAGTGACCTTTTCAATTCGCACAATAAGATGTCAGTGTATGGATCGTGCAGGTGCACATCGTTCACCACAAAGTGACTTATGTTATTAAGATTCCTTGGGCTCTTGTTAATCAACGAGCGTAGAAAGTAGTTGGCAGTTGTGAACAGAATGTGAGTGGAAGAGCTGAGACAACTGTGCTGTGGCACTTCGATGCCAACAGTTTCACCCACATTCTCATCTAAAAAGTCGGCCAATCTCTTGCTGTTATAGCTTGCGATAATACTCTCCTTCTCGATGCAGATTATCTTTAAGTTGGACTTTTTGAATTCGGAATCCTCTAAAATGATGATCGGAAATAGCAACGATTTATCCGCGTGAAGATCAGCTTTAAACACATAAACGCGATGTGAATAGACAGATGTCAGTATGTCACTGAGGCAGGAAAAACTTGAAATTTTATCCAAGAGCTGGCGATGTTTCTCCGATTTGAGACGAGGTGCTGGCGGACGAACTGCCGCCATAGGAACATGCAGCGACGGAATCTTCAGGCCAATGAATTCCGCTGACATTTTTAGCTCATCCCTTCCAAAGAAGACTGTGTGTGGCAACAAAGATGACATCTCCACTACTGTTGATTGAGATAATGCTAGAGTTTTTGGCTTCTCCAAATAGTGGCGGCAGGATTGCTTGAATACCTTCATGCATTTCTGGCCGTCACTTACAACGTATTGCGAACGCAAGCCCAGAGAATTCGCACATTCTACGAATTTATTGTAATCTTGTCTGCGGAAGGTGCACGCAAATTGTAGACAGCATCGCCGACCAGCAATAAAATATAGCAATTGCTGGGGTATAAATCTATTTTGAAGTGTTTGATCCATTTGCTTCACTTGGAGCTATTTCAAAACTGACGCCACTCAAGAAATTGATTGACATTCCGTTACAATCAAATAAACAAATGATAGCTGCTTACGGAACGATGGAACGAAATGCAAAAACATTGCCACTACTTGAATACACTTTCATTTGTATACCAAATTAAACATCGACTTTAAGCAGTATTTAAATATTATAGAATTGAATTGAAATATTTTTTTTTTTAAATTTAAATAATCAATCATCATAATCAAATTTGTCTTTGTGCGATATATTTGAAAGTAGTCAAAATAGTTGATTTGGTTGCTCACGATAGAAAACAATTGATATCGATAAAAAAGGCAGCTAAATTTCACAAAATGCAAATCGGAAGATTTCCATACATTTATATTTTATGAATTATTAATTTTTTTAATGTTCCAAATATGCTCGTACTTTTTGGTACTTTGGCTGTGGCACGAGGGGAGTACAAGTTGTAGTCGCTTAAATTTTACCAAGAAAACAAAAGAAAATAAACAGTTTCAGCCATGATGAAATTATGACAGGGCCACAGCGCACAAAACGAAACTGAGTGAAGAGTAAAGAAAACCAAACAAATCAAGTTTACTATTTATCTATCTCTATCGTCGTGGCCCCGAAAGAGTGCGAATACATCACCCTGTTATAATTTCATCATGGATTCTGCATTCAGCAAACAAAAAACAAATGACAAACAATTAATAACACGAACTGGGTATTTTTGGACATATTTGTATTTATACATACACATAAGAAGGTAGGAATAGCTACAAATATTTCAGTTGAATCAAAAATAGATTCAATAGTACCAAATTGGTAAAGTAGTGTAGTATTTTCAATTGAAAAGCTTAAAGGAAATTAGATTTGTCCACAGAATTTTGGGAGCCACTGCTTTGATTTGACCAAGAGTTTCCAGGCCCGCCGTTCTGTAATGTTCAAGTGGAAAACAAAAAAATACATGTTAGATTTTATTAAGAAGAGTATTCGGATTTAACAAACTAACCTGTTGATCGTTAGAGGAGTTATCGCCTTTGTTCATGCCGCCGGAGTTGTTGGGATTTCCTTTATTCCTGCCAGAGTTGTTAATATTGGAATGCCCGCTGTTTTGAGCCATCCATGATAAAAAATTGCCTCCCTGAGAAGTAACTGAAAGAGTTTTTTGTTTGAAACAATGATAGTGTATAGAAGGCTTGCCTGCTGGTCCTGGTTTTGATTTTGCAGCTGATTGCCAAGAAGGCTCCACTGATTCAACGCAGCAGCAACCAAAGCAGGGTTCATCGGCAATGAGTTTAAATTAAGTCCGACGCCTAAAGGGTTGTTCATGTTTTGCCCTTGATTTGATGAGTTGGATCCTTGTGAATTAATGCCTAAAGCCTGTAGGTTCGGCATGTCCAAATGTCCCCTGTTCATCCAACCGCCATTGCCTACGTTGCCATTGTGCGGCTGGTTCATGCCGTGAAAATTGTTTTGCCTATTATTATTATAGGGGATGCCACCACCGTCTTGACGGTTCATGTTCCCGCCACTATTGTGATTAGCGCTATTTGTATAACCCCCACCCATATTTCCGCCAAAATTATTTCCACCCATTCCGTAGCCACCACTGCCAATGTTGCTGTGACTATTGCCGATTGCAGTGTTATCACCTCCGTGTGCATTGTGTTGGTTATTACCTCTGTGGTGTCCACTTCGGCCCGAGCTATGTGTCATGTGGTTGCCCCCTTGCGGATGATATGAATGCATGCCAAAATTATTCCCCGAGTTGTAGCTGTAATTTTGTCCTTGATGGCTTCGATTCTGTTCAGCTTTGGGCGCAGCATTCGAAACGTGAACAGACACACCTAATAAAAGATCATATCAAGTAATATCTATAAATATAATAACTTCTATTTAAATGCATACCTTTTATTATATGATCCTCTCCACAGAGAGATTGGGCCACGTCTGGATCAAGAAATGTAACAAAGCTAAACGCCCGAAATGGACGTGGAATGAAAACATCCGTCACCTCGCCAAATTTTGAAAAGTAATCGCGTAGATCATCCGAGTTGATGTCCTCGGTGCAACGACCAACAAATACCTTACATGGCACTTGATGGCCCATACCCTTGAAAATATAACAGAGAAAAAAAAGGATCTTTATACATCTGTTGTGTATTTGTAACTCTTGTTAACTACACACCTTTGAATTTGGAACTTTTACTTCACACCATCGGCCATCGATGAGATGTCGATTGGAGAGTACACGCATTTGTGCTTCATATGAACCGAAGCGAACGAATCCGAATCCCTTTGACTGACCAGACTTTACATCTTTCTTAATTTGAGCCATTAGCACTTCGCCGTAGCTCTCAAAGTATTCCCGTAAACTGTCTTCTGTTGTTTTCCAAGCGAGTCCCAGGACAATTAAGTCCGTGCATCGTAATCGAGTTTCAATACGTTTCGTTTTGGCAGTCGAATTTTCCAAGTTATCATCGCTCTTACGTTTGTTCTCTATGGGAGGCAATGAGGGGCGATAAGGACTGTCGATCTGTGGCGGAGAACTACTGAGATTTGGTATACCTTTTGGAAACACACAAAAGTAGATATCTTCTCCCCAACCCGACTCTACGCTTGGTGGAAACAGTCTTCCTTCATTTGAGCGAACACCGCGCACCACTTGGGTATCCACATTCCTGTATTTAAGACCGCACGAGCCTGGAAATTGGGCTTGTAAGGTTGACAATAGCAACGTTCCATCCTCTTCCGCTGGAAGTTCAATGGGTTCATCACCCTCCTCCTCGGATACTTGCACGAAATCCATTTGGGCTATTTATCCAAACTCTACAAAATTGTATAATATTTACATTATAATTTGAAATGTAAGAAAGTTCGATTGCATTGTGTAAACCATTCAATCAATTAAAGACTCGCTCAGTTGTACTCCTATTATTGAAAATTCCTTTTAAAACAATAAATGCACTCACTCAGGTCTAAATTGCTCACACATTGCTTTCAAAAATTAAATTCATTAAATCAAATTTGTAGTCATATTTTAAGGAAAAAAAAAGACTTCAGAAATGACTTGTGAATGCTGCATTTAAATTACTTCTGAAATTGCACAAAACAAATTATAGAATTACAAATACCCTGTAAAAAAAAAGAAGCCCGGCCTTCTGCCAGTTTTAAACATTTGCAGTCATTGTGGAATATAAAATATATAAGAGACAAAAATGTAGTTATGTTTTCGATAACAATTTATACACAAGTTTATTTACACACACAATATTCAAGTATGTATACACATACACACACATACGCAAATACATATACATATACACATACATATACTCATTCTCATATCAATATCTTCCAATAAACAAACACATTCCATTATCGTTTACCTGGTCAAGGGATATTTAGTTATACATTTCATCCAATTCTAGCCCAGTCATTACCACATAATCAAACTGATGGAAATTCAAGAAAATACATTCAAATGTTGACATCAAGGATTAAAGGGTGTGTAGATATAATAATAATAATTATGTAGTTGAAGTTACCTAAAATTTCATGTCTATATCGTGTGAGTATTTTAAATATACAAATTATCGATATACAATTATCGATCGCATAAATATTACCCATTGTAGAAATGAGAGGACTATTGGTGTTAAATTCGAATATGTACTAAAACTTTCTTTCGACTGTTTAATTTTTTCTTCCTATTGATTTATGTGTGCATATGTGTACCCTTTGAAAATGGTTTAATAAAAAACTGTATAATTTCTTAATATTTAATATTTTCTGCTTTGGTATCAATCAACACTCTTGTAGATTTAGCCATTTATAAGTCAAATAAAGATATGTGCAAAAAAACATTGCAATTTTCCAAAAAAGATATGACTATATCGACCGAATTATGTACATTAGATACCACAGGACATCGAAATAGAAAAAAGATTCTGGACTTAAAACTGAAATATAAATATGTTCATACATGAACTTAAATAAATAATAAAATATCTAACAAAATAAAAAAAAAAAATCTAGTTATCGAGCCCCTTTTTTTAAAGGATAACATTTTAGAGATGTCCTGTTATTAATATTACATTATTAAAACTTACACATGCATGCATAGTATGTATATAAGTATGTAAGAAAATGCTTCAATTTGATAAGGCACGTTATTACATACAAATCCAGTCTTATGTATGCAAGCACGAACATACGCATGTACATACATACATACATATGTACGTGCAAGTGTATGTAGACTCTGCAAAAAGTATACCAAAAAAAAAATGGTTGATTGATTGGCGACTGGGGTCTCCTAAAAGGTTATACAACAATTCTTACACTATTAATAAGGGGTTAGTTGTAACACTACAGTTGTAATGCCTTCAATAAATGTATGTATGTATTCTTTAACAGCTCACACACGTAATATTTTATGATGTATGTATATTTCCTTTTTACGCTCGCTCTCTCACAAGATTCACACCACAGTCAGAACCAGAAATCGAAGTCACTTTTCTTTTCACGCTCGATTCTCGACACAACACACGCTAGTCAATATGCACATCCACTTCCACTTTTTAATAAGTGCGTAATAAATATAAAAATATTTACAATTTCGCTTTAATAAAATTTGTTTTCGCAAAATACACCATTTTCTCCTTGCTAGATAAAATTTTCTGTATGCTTAATAGAGCTGGGTCGACCACTCACGATAGAGTATCGATACATCGATTTTTTATTTAAAGTTTACACTATCGATGTTTCGGCTTCGATAGTTAACGATAGTTGTGTCGCTTCGTTCTGAAAAAGTTCATATGAACGGATCATTAAGATGAAAGAATGAACTTATTCAGTCTATCATGAACTACATGGTTCATTCGCAGTTGGTCGGTTTTCTGTTTAAAATAGCTTTAACTTTTTTACAGGGTACAATTAGAAGAATATGCATGCAGTTCCGCGATTTGATTCAATTTCTTCTTTAATTACATATTATAATATTTCAATTTCATGTATTTTTACGATATCAAAATATTTAACCCATATCTACTAAAAGCAACATGACTTAGATGGGGTGCAATCGATACTTAAAATATGTCCTAAAAATGAATGTGGTTCTTTTCATTGGAACCAAGGCTGTCACACGTTCAAAAAATGTGGCGCCACCAATTGTCTGTTTGAGAAACACAGATACGCCACCTATGCTTTGGTTTTAGAAGTAGATTGTGACGTCAGAGCTTACGACATAACACAGCGTCGCCAATTAAATAAATAAATTAACCAAAAAGATCGCTGGCTCTGCTGCTCATTGCTAGATTTATATTGGAATGTAATATTTGTCAATTTTGACAAATTTTGTATCCCGTCAAGTCACAGTAGTCTTTGCTTCCACTTAGATAGTTGGTACATTTTTATCAGAAGTACTATTTCGAAAAGTGTACAAGTTCTTATCTAATTTTTAGTTCTGTTTGGAAGAAATGGTCCAGCAAACCAAAATGTACTAATTTGGGTACAAATGTAGTTTCTTATTAGAAGACAATTGAATCCCTCAACGAATAATATTTATGTACATATGTATGTAAATATGGGATTTTATATATTTCAAAGATACATATTTTACAATATTCACTCCAAACAGTCACAATATAATATATTATTATGTACACAAACACATTTTAAAATTTAAAAGATACAGGGTTATAAAAAGGCATATTTGATCTTCACTACAAAAATATTATTGTATTTTTTCGTAATAAAGGTAAAATCACAATGAAATATTACTACACGCTGCTGAATTAAAAATATAGTTTTGGGCCTCCAGTATGTGCATTTCAGTTAGGCAAATGGCAACTAGTAATATTATATATCCACTGTAACGGATCGCTCGGAGGAAATCCCACAACTTGTCACAAAAGATACTAAGCAGTACGCAGTGGAGCAAAGCATGTACGTTGACAATGCGCCACATCCACGCCACGCAGAAGAATAACGTCGACTTAAATACATAATTCTGGCACTGGTACTGACTGCTACTGACATCCTCCCGGTCCAGCATATTCTGGTAAACTGCAATATAACGATTCCATGCTGTCGAGCTTAACAACAGTTGGCCCGTAAAGCTGATAATGTTTTTCGCCACTTTCCGGGTAGTTGCCTTCATTTTAGGTATCATTGTTGGCTCCGATTTGGAATCGCTCATTGGAATTATTGAGTAACCTCGTCGAGGTGGGTTATTTTTCAGGTAGAAGAACATGCCCAACAGTAGCGCAATACAGCCAAGTCCATCACAGAGACCGTCAATGTAATAACCAGACGTTCCAATCTCTGACCGCTCACCACGAATATGCTTCTTGACGCGTGCCACATGGCCATCCAAATCATCCAAAAACGTACGGATCTGAAAGAGTAAGACGCCCAGTCGTCTATATCCCAGGCTATCGGATGCCACAAGTTTTCCGGACACACAAGCGACGCCCACGTGGAAAAATGATATCATGTTTGGCGTAATAAATGTCGAACGCGATATTCCAACCACATTATCGAAGATTGTGGCCAATGGTGCGAAAACATAATGATTGGTCTGATCCAGGAGTATTGCTTTAACTGTTATATGACAGAGTGGATTTATATCACACGATATCCACGTATTGTCCTCATATGACGGCTCTTTCACTTTGTCAACGGTGGGAAGCTTCAGGGATTGAAACGAATCAGATGCTGAATTTGTATTTGTTGGCTCCGACGAGGTTGTAAACATTGGTGTCGAGGTATTCGTGTGATAATTTCGATTGATTGCATAATTATGAATTCGCAAATAGAGCTCAACATCCATAAAAATGTAAAATATTATTAGCAAAAACAATAGAGTTAATAATATTTTGCTTATTTGCGAACTCGGCCCAATCATTTTCTCGCCGTGAGGTAGATATCATCTATAAGTTTTCGTGATTTCAGTGAATTGCTAAAATGAGAAGAAAACAAAAACAGAAAATACATATTAAACAAAATGATTAATTCAGTTGTGACTTTAAATTTAGCTCTTTTTATCAAGACAAGTCATTGAATTCCAAATATTGCTATATTTTTATTCTGTGTTATTATAAGTGGAAATCATGACGATTGCCTGGTTCTTCCTACTTTGATTAACGCTAGACTTATTCTTTTTCTTTCTAAAGCTTAATTGACGTCCTTATCAACATTCAGGTATGTATATCGTCATAGAGCGTATCTCGTAATATTGCTTTACCATGGGGCAAAGTGTACACAGTCAGTTTTTGCAATTCTTATACATCAGCCGCTATTGTAAAGATTAGAATTTTTTATTTTTTTTATTTTTGCAGATGATAGTCATTTATTTGGCAAGCGTAATGTCAACTATATAATAATATAATATATAAAAAAAAAACATAATTTAATCACTTTACAACTGAACGCGATAAAAATCGAATCAAGCTGTCGTATAAACCTAATAAATATTCATATCTCTACATTATGTATGTTTGGTCTGCTTATTACAACAATCTCAATCACGGGAACCTTCCTTGAGAATAAATAAACGCACTTGTGCGAGAGACTAATAAAAAGAATATATATATTCATTTCAACATGTTGCGTATTAATTTATATTCACATACATACCAAGTGTGTACTTATTTACAATTTATACAAGTAATACTTATTTATGGCTTCACATGGAAAATATTTACATTTGTACATACACACAAACATATGTATGTAGATGTTTAGTTACTTGCCCTCAAAGTTGAAACACCAAAAAGATTTGTCTACGCTCCAACCAATAATAATCAATTAACGATCATATTTATGGACATCCACACACGTTAAGTATTTCTATGCATGTGTCCATTTTAATAAAATCGTATGTTTAGACAAATATATACATATGTATGTACATAAGTGAATGGTTCTGTTCACAACATTTACTTAGCAATAGATAAATGATAGAAATACAGCAATTGGGAATTTTTATTACTTACTACCAAAGTGACACTCTTAATATTATTTATAAATACACATATTCCGTCTTGTTTCGTTTAACTATTTGTTTAAGTGAGGCAATTTATCCTACATTAGTATGTATGTATATACCATATGATCATACGTATATATATATGCATATGAACATGCACATATGTATTTTTCTGGTGCAATTGGTAATTCTTGTTAATGTTTAGCTTTCTTTATGTTTTGTTATGTGTGTAATAGCAATCCCGTACACTTGTAAGCCGGCAACCAACTTTTCGACGCAATAGAATAACAATTTTACTACTTTTTAATATTTTTTTTACATATGTGAAATAGAGGTGGGAAACATCGAGTGAAACATCCGATGCTTGCAAAACATCGGAGCCATCGATGTTTGGTAGGCCACTGTCGAATGTTTTTATATACCAAAAAATAATAAACAATCCTGATAATAACGACCCTCTAATATATTGGAAAGAAACAATTTCAAAATATTTTGAGAAACATGATTAATACAATCATTTTACTCTTTATTTTATTTATATTAAAAATATATATATGCAAGAATTTATAATCATTGCAACCGTGTGGCAACTTTGGAAAACATGACGGCAGCCTTTGCTGCCAATTCATCGATATGACCCGTTCATTTGAACTTTTTCAGAACGAAACGACACAACTCTAAAGCTGTTCACCGCACATCGCTAATTTTACACAACAAATTAAAGTTTGTTTCCAAATTTAACTACGATGATTATACAAACATTGAAATCTGTGGCGTTAAGAGCTTCTCGAGTGCCGTTTCTGTCTCAATCTTTGGCTCGTCGACAGGCACTCTCGACGACAACGCCAGGATTGAGCAAGGCATACGATTACGATGGCAAGACAAAAGTTACAATATTCAATACTGAAACCGACAATGGTTTAATGGTTACCGGCTACAGTCAATATGGATTTCGACTCAACAACAATATGGTCTTGCTAGGACCCATTTCAGTATTTCCCAGGTATTTACATATGGGTAGCAATTTAATGTCGGTTTCTCATATAACTGAAACATTGTATTCAAGAATGTCGGACATTTCAGATCAGTGCTGTCTTGGAATGTAAACTCCTTTGAAGATATAAATGAGGAAAGCCTAAGTCTTTTTCCAACGCTTGAGCCAAAGATTGACGTACTGATCATTGGAATTGGTGATCAGAGTCCCACAGCGGTTCTGTCCAGGCGAATTATTGAATTCATGAAAAAGTACAGAATAAACGTAGAGATTCTCCGGACAGAACAGGTAACATTTCCTATGGTTATATCATGTTACATGATAATTAACGTTTAGTTTTGCTTGCAGGCGTGTGCTACGTTTAATTTCTTAAATGCAGAGGGTAGAATGGTGGCATGTGCTCTTATTCCACCTGTACACATCGCTTATAATGAAAATGATGTTTTGCAATCGAAATTAAAACGTCAAGAACTTTATGAAACCGATTAAATATATGTATGTTAATAATACTTACTTGTATATAGACAATAGAAGAACAAATTGTTATTTATGTTGCTAATTGTAGAACATAATTTACAAAATATAGAACAAAAAAAATGCCTACGTAAATGTATTAAAATGTTATTTATTTAGTTGTAATTGCTAATAATAGAGTAGCACGAATTTTTGATATTCAGTCGGCATTTGCACCTGGATAGCGCTCGATGAGCATGGCCACACCTTGTCCACCAGCAGCACACGCGGCAACCACACCATATTTGCCATCCTCACGAACAAGACGATTTGCGGTGTGCATGCAAAGGCGAACTCCCGTGGCAGCAAATGGATGGCCAATAGATAGGGAGCCACCCCAGTTGTTCCACTTGGATAAGTCTGGAGTGCCGACCTTTTCGTTGAGGCCCAGATATGTTTTGCAGAACCATTCCGAGTCTAAGGCTTTCAGGTTAGCCACGATCTGACCGGCAAAAGCTTCATGAATTTCCCAAGTGTCGATATCTTTAATACCAAGTCCCACTTTTTTCAACAATTTGGGTATACCATAGGCAGGGCCCAAAAGCAATTGATTAACAGGATCCTGAGATACATAGAGAAAATCACGTAGGAAGGCTTTGGGCTTTAGGCCCAGCTCCTTGGCTTTCTCCTCTGTCATAACCAGACAAGCTGATGCACCGTCAGACTGAAAGAGCACAGAGAGAAATACAGTTACACACTTTTTGACAAGGGTATAACCATTAAATTTAAATAAATACCAGGAATGATGCATTGGCTGCTGTAATTGTTCCGTAGGGCTTAACAAAAGCTGGTCTAAGTTTAGCCAGGCTTTCGGGAGTGGAAACGCGAATTCCGTTGTCCTTGTCGACCACTTTGTCAACGCCCTGAACTAGAGTATTAATTTTAGTTAGTAAGCAAATGAATGTATTTAATTATTTCCTTGCAGACCTTTGAAGGGCACCAAATCCGTAAAGTAACCCTTTTCCTGTGCTTCCTTTGCCAATGTGTGAGATCTTAATGCGTAGTCATCCTGCTCGCGGCGTGTCACATTGAAAGCTGAGGCCAATCTGTCAGCAGAGTGACCCATAGTCTCTCCAGATGAGAACTCAGCCACAGCCGGCAACTGTAATGATTAACAATAAGTGCGAATCAGCTTTAAAGTTGCAAACATATGAGAATATGCCATACTTCCGGTGCCAAAAAACCAGGTCTGAATGTGGACAGCAAAGATAGACGTTGACCCAGTGTTTTAGCCTTGTTTGCCTTCAACATGAGTGAGCGCATCTTGCGGGAATGACGAATTGGCACATCTGACATAAACTCAACGCCTCCGGCGACAATCACATCATATGTGTTCGTGGCAATTAATCCCATGCCCGTGGTAATTGCCTGAAAATGTTGACGTACATGTATA
The DNA here is from genome assembly GCA_963924055.1 of Drosophila limbata. Lineage (NCBI taxonomy): Eukaryota > Metazoa > Arthropoda > Insecta > Diptera > Drosophilidae > Drosophila > Drosophila limbata. Next base: position 6,172,393 of record OZ001355.1, read on the forward strand.
TAAAATATTCATCTGCATTATCTAAATATATATTTAGATCTGTTACCGCATTGGAACTTATGCAGGCCATTGTCACGGTGTGTGCTGGAGTCTTATCACTGAATCCAGCTGAAAGTGCCGCCTCGCGGGCAATATTGGATGTCTTCACCTCCTGGATGACGCTGCCATAGACTATATAATCAATGAGCTCCTTGTCAAGGCGACTCTTTTGCAATAGCGATCTGCATATAAAGAATGTCAACAATTATTACTACGTGTAAGCATACATACAGCTCGACCAGTAATTATTTGGACAAAGTAAAGAACTTTTTAATGTTTATTTCCCTAATTTGTCAAAACATTTACTTGAGCCACTGTTTAAACTGTGTTTCAACTTACAGCAATGAATGTCTGGCCAATTCGTGGGGCATTAAATTCGAGTAAGATGTGCCCGATGTCAGAAAAGGTGTACGAACTCCATCAACAAGCACTATATTTTGGGCATTGTTGTTTCTTTTGGGCTGCGCTGCGACTTGGGTGGCCAATTGGCGATGCTCAACTGTGTGAAATAATAATAATTAATTAAATATAAGATTATGACACCATCCATTTGCGTATATAAATGTAAAGACATCAATCTGTGTGCAATACATATTCATATATGCATTTGTTCATAAGGTCCATAAGTTAACTTTAAGATGTTGGACTTTGGCCACTCAGTTTCCCAATATGTCAAATGCTTGGCGTACATGTATTTTTTGTTTGTGCCTTAATTAAAGTACTTACGTCTTCGGAAAAGACTTGTTGCATTTAAGTAATTTGTTTTGCTTTGGATAATTCGGAAATTCATCTTTCTTGCACTTTTCGCTTTTAGAAACTATTATAAATTAAATAGATCGATCGTTCAATAGGGTTCAGTGTTGCCAGATGATGTTCAGCGCCCGTATAAGCTAGATCTGAGTAAAAATAAGCTAAAATAAGCTAAAAATAAAATTGCAAAGAAAAGGCAAGAAATCATACAAAATCATTAGGTTTTTGTTGAAATTAAATTAGTTAACATATCATATCATATTTCTAGTTTGATAAATGATAAATGTTTTTTGGATCCGCATGCTGTCTAATATCAAAACATCGCGGAATAATTGTTTGTACATATATTATTTTTGGCATTTTTGATTTCACAATTCCAAATTGATGATATCGGCGGTAACACATCGTTGCACATTTATTGCTAGAATATTCTATATGAACTTTAAAATATGCTAGATTTCAGGCTATACGCTATTTGCAAATTTTATAAGCTTTCCATTTTAAAATATGTTAGATCTAGCCTGAAATAAGCTAATCTGGCAACACTGATAGGGTTGTTGATAAAATTATTTATGTATATCGATAGAACTCCTTGACAATAACGTAATTTTTTCGATATTTTATGGTGATGACAATATCAATATCGATATTATCGCGTTATTTGTAACAGTTTTTTGTGATTATTGTTTTATTTATTTATTGTTTTCTTATCTATGTTAATTCAATAAATATCATTAGCATATAATCATATGCTTAACATTTTTTATTTGCAATTACAAACCTTGTTAACTCCTTAAATATACTCAAGCTTGTGTAGTTTTTCATGAGAAGCACAGCAAATGAAAATAAGTTATGTTCCCAATATACACATAATCTATTCAATGTCCTTGATCCTGACTGCTATGTACTCTGATAACTGCAGACATTTACATATGTAAATGTTGCACACGACGCCCACGTGTACCCTTTCTTTTGCAAGAGGTAATAAAATTTGTCCTTGAATTGACACACTGCAACCCTGCTGCAATCGCTTTCTACATGCAATTAATTATTTATTTAGGCGTACGCAAATGGATCGATGGGCATGACTGACCATAAAACTATTAGCTACATCAGGAGAGAATGATCTATTTTAAAGAAAAGTGTGCTCAGTTAAAAGATATTCCATTCGTAGTGTTATGTTCATATTTGCATATGGGCTAATCCGAAAATTTTTATACCAAGGGCGAAAACTTAAAGTTGTCAAAAATCTGCATGTTTTTTAATAATTGTTGTTTATTGTTACAATAGAATACATTTTCAGGCTTCAAATTACAAAATAAAAAAGGGTTTTACGGTGGTTTGGTTGTTCATGGTCGAGCCTAATCAGTTACTTCCTCTTTTTGCCTCTTAACATAAATAATTCTTGTAAAAAAAAGGGTATTTTCAATGGCCAAAAAAGTGGACAAAACAGTCGTCTGAGTGTACATACTTCCTTACTTATACACACTTATATGATTAATGGTACGGATATTACCCCCTTTTAATAACATTTTTGAGATTGGATTTTCAATATTTTTAAAATTGTCACTTCTTAATAAAATCATTTGATTTTTTATAATATCGAAAACAAAAGGTGATTTGGTTAAAAGTACTAAAAATACTTTAAATACATACGTAAGCAATAAGAAAATAAAGTGACCACATATTTTTGAAACATTATTGCGGTCACTTCAAATTTTAAATAAATCAAATTGAAGTTAATTTCGAAATGATTTCGTTGAATTTATTTTGTTTTTAAGCACATTTAACATTCTTTAAAATAGTTCAACAAATATAAAACAAAATTAAAATCATATTTTTTTATAAAACATTCATTTTACAAGCGATCAGTAAATTTAAATGAAATTTATCCATAGTTTTTTTTTTACATCTTTACGTACGTTTAAAAGAAACTAATACAGAAAAACACCAATAATCACCCTTTCCTTTAAATGGGACAGTAAAACTTGTCCTTGAATACGAAGCGTATGCAAATGGGAAAATGAGCATGAAAAACTCTTTGTTTGAATTCCCAGAGTGCGAAGGAGTAAAGACAATAAGTACTTTCTGCATGTCCTTGAATTCCAGTACAACTAATGAATCAATGATCCACATTATTTATCTATGAACAGGCAGTTTGGCACACAATGCTTAAATGCAAGATAGATATATGTATGTATATACAAAGTATATATTTGTACCCAAAATGTACATTTGGTAAATTTGTACCCAAACTGATACATTCTTTGGTACATTGAATAAGATTTATTCCAAATTTTTTGTAAACTAAACGAATTTTTAATTATTATTCTTACAGTTTTTATGAAATTACAATCCAAACATGCACATAAAAATTTTGAATTCATAGTATTGAAAAGATTGTACTCGATTTTCAAAAACGAAACAATTTCTCCTAAAATTTGGTACATGTTTTCATATGGTGGCCTTCAACTACAGTTACTTCTCTACTTATGTATGTACATCATTTGAAATAAGCAGGTGAGGAATAGCAAAAACTGTAAGATTTTTATTAAAATAATAAATTTGACTAAATATTATTACTATTGAAAGCACTTATACATTTGAACGACATTTTTTAGTCGTATTAAGTGTTAAAGCTTTGTTTTAGTAATAAACTTTTTCTTTACTGATAAATAAAAAAGTTATTAAGCTAAATTAAAAGATACTTCTCTAAATGCACGTTCATATGAATGTAATCAGTTTCAGTTTATTGATGAACATGTACATATGTATGTATGTACATGCATTCAAATGTATGTACATGTGTACATTAAGTACATTAATACATCGAGAGTTTAGTTTTTGTTACAGTGTTATAATAGCCACTCTTGGCAAGGGCATAACACATCATAAAACGAAGTGCCTGCGAGAACGAGAGCGAAGACCAACATTTCCACACGACGACGCTTCGCTGGTCTGATCTCGCTAGCTGCTGCCGTCGTCGTTGTCGTCGCCGTTGCCCGTCGCGTCGGTTTCCACTGCTTTTAGTTTTAGTGCACAAATAGTGCTTTGGTAAGTCGGACGTATTGTCGGCGCGCGCATATCAATAAGAGAAACGCAGTGTTGCTCGTTATACGAGAGAGTCGAAAAGCCCGATCTCTCGCTCGCAAAGTTGGAAAAAAGTTTTACCAATCAAGTTTTTTATTTCGCAATAATGTATTACATATAACAAAACTTCAACCTAGTTAAAAGTTAATGTTGTTGTTGCTGTTGCTGTGAACTTTTTGTATGTGTGCGGAGCATACATACATACGCATTGGTATTACTACATACATTTATTTGTATGTGTTGTTTGTTTGCTTCGTATTGAAACAGCAAAAGCTAATGGAACTGTGAACTGTACGTGCGTTGCTTCAAAACAAGATCCAACTCAAAAGAGAAATTTAATCTACTCTCTACTCTAAAATAATATTGTGTTTAATAAAAATTCAATGAAAAAATCGCATATAAATATGAGAACCAAGAACATAAACAACTGTCTAAGCTATATGAAAGTGTGTTGATGTTGATGAAACTGAAAGTTATAACTGCATACATACAAATACGTACATACAGACAAATGTGCATATATAATCTTTAAACACACATATACATAGTATGAATGTATATTCAGTTTGTCGCTGCAAAAGGAATAGAACGTGTTTATCCACACACATACTTGGACATACTTACATATTCATTTATATGTATGTACACAAACTTTAACCAGAGACTGTGAAAGTGGAAAGCTCCGCTCAGACACATGCATGTATGTGTGTAAATTCACAAATACTACTGCATTCATGATCGTATGTGTGTTGTGCATACATGTACATTTATTTCGAAAGTCTACAGAAGTTTTTCCACCTATTTGTGAAAGGGAGTAATTGCTATAAGATTTAATGAAAGAGGTAAGTTACAAATATAGTTTATTTGTGAATGTAAATTGTTATTATTATTGTGTGTTTTTATGTTGAATGCTTTTACACATTAATACTTTAAAAGTGCAGGAGAAAATAAAACATGCATAAATATGTATGTGTGTAAGTAATAGTATTGTGCAACTTTAAAAATTTTAAATAATATACACATATAAGATAAGTATTACTCTACACATACAAACATATGTACATACATGTACATATTTACAAGGCCAAATTCAAAATTGTTATAAAGAAAAGCAGACCAACGCGCACAAAGTTTCACACATAAAACACATATACATTGTATATGTATTATACATATATGCATGTGAATGTGCAGCTGAGCCAAGTTTTGTGTATACCGTCTGATCGTCACGATTAACAGCGACAGCAGAAACAACAGCAATAAAAGATCGCAACGCAACGCGCGCACCCAAGCAAAAGACAAGAAAGGCTTAGTGACCTTCATAGTCCGCTTATATGCATGTATGTATGTAGGTGTATATATACATGCATATGTATATTGTTTATTAGTATGTGTATGCTCGTGTAAGCAACTTCTGTATTGTGTGCACGTCGTATATGCTCAATGCTTTTTCTCTTTCATTTAGTGTTGCGCAGAAATGTTAATAAGCTTTAGCAACATACATACATAGAATATCCCAACATACGTACATACATATTTATATAAGTAAATGTAAACACATACATACATACACTCTACTGTTTTCTACTGAGTCGATGGTGAAAGAAGAGTTGGATCATTTTAAATATTATGTAATTGAAATTTGGGTCATTTTTACGAGTGTAGCATTTACATGTACACGGAATGACGAATGGCGTTTGTGTGTGAGTCTGAGATTTTTTAGCTGGTTTACCAAAAAAGAGCTTTCGTGAAAGGGGAAAATGAACAGAAACTCTGCATTGCATTAGTACTCGTGACGAATTTCAGCAAAAACAAAAAAAAAACAAGTTTGATTATGTATGTATGTATATGTAACCATAAGTTAAATCCGCTCACTACGCACATATTATGTATCTTTCTATGCAAATATGCTTCTCTTTTTATTTATTTTATTTTGATTTTAATTATTAAATTTTAATGTTTTACTTTCTATTTATGCTGATCTTTGATGTTTACGGACATTTACATGTACAATAAATATTGCTACATATTTTTACACACACATATCGTAATTACGACGACAAATTCAGAAAGCCAAGCGTAAATGAGTGATCGCATTTTTAATATGGTGTGTGTGTGTATGTGTATGCATATTATCATACGTATTGCTTAGCTTTCGTGCACACATCTATTCATACTCATTTAGAGTAATTCGAAAGCTTTTTTACATGCCTTCATCTAACACAGCCATGCAAACACACACACGCACGTGAATATGTATGTGAATGCACGTGCATATGTATGTATGTGTTTGCCTTACATAGAGAGAGAGAACTGAAGCATCGAGAGAAAAGCTTTTTGTGAAAGGTGATTTTTTTTGTACACGATTGTAAATAAACGAGTTGAATTTTTTTTTGTTCTCAATTTTCCTGTTTTTGCCTTATGAACAACTGTTGTTCATGCTTTGTATGTGTGTGTGTGTGTAGATATGCAAACAATCAGAAAGTTTATTCCATTTGTATGTATGTACATACATACGAACATAGTTTCCTAGTGGGTATGGGAATTGTTGCAAAAAATGTTTTATTGTGCCTGTGACTTAAAGCAATGAGTATGAAATTAAATGTCATAGTCCACACAGATGTACATACATACATATGCATATATATCCAGTTATATTAATAGAACTAGAAGAGATCAGTCGATTAGAGATGAGTTTTACTTTGATCGATATGGAGAAAGGGAACTTTTAGCGGCACAAAAATGAAAGGCAACATCCTTCTGAGAAACACTTACTTTCTATTTTAGTTTCTTGCAATTTTTTGTGAACTTTTTGGCCAAGAAATACTTTATTGTTATAAAATATCAAATTTTAACTTGTAAGAACTTTCAGCAGCTTTATAAAATTTAAGAAAATAAAGAGCATGAAATGTTTTTTTTTCTTTCGCAAAATCAACTATTACTTTCTAACTGCTTCACTATTGAATGTAACTAACTTGACTTAGAGTGCTTGCTTAGGCATTAGGGTATCTCAATGACTATTACAATTCCATTAGGTTGTTGTTGTTGCTTTTTCTTTTATTTTTATTGTTTCATTTTTTTGCTGTAGCTCTCCATGGCACAAAAAAATTCACAATAAGACGACGACGAAGCTTATTGCTTACTATCCATTCTCTTGCTGGGCAAAGCCAGTCATTCAAGTTTTATTGAAAGTGAACGTTTCGTTTCTCCAACGCCATGCGCAGTATCGTCGCTCACTCGCTTGAAACCGCAACAAAAGCAAGACTATCTCTTTCTAAAGTTTGTCGGAGATCTGTGAACTTTAGCTTCAATGTGTGGCCCTGCAGACTCGCACACACACAGACACACATAGAGGCAGACACAATTCGACAACCAGTCATCTGAAAGTATGTACCCACACATATGCATGCCTGTCTGTCTTTGTATAGTTGTGTGTGTGTGAATGTGCGTTTACATGCAAGCAGTGTAAAAGCACCAGCTTACAAGCCATGCTCTTGCACAATACAATAATGACACATGGCCTTTTATTTGTGCATATGGCATATGTATGTATGTATGCATGTATGTGAAGTTTACATATATTTGTATGTATGTATGCGCTTTTTGATGTAACAATTTCGTTCGCCTTCACATTATTCACGAATTTATACCGTTGACGCAATCAACAGCAGCAACAAGAAGAAGAAAAAGATGATGATGATGAAGAGCAGTAAGCAGAAAGCTTTTCGATGTTGCAAATGTATGTGTGTGTGTGTGTGTATGTAGGACATGCAATTTGTACGAATTAGAAGATAACAGTGACAATCAAAAGTATATTACCATACTGATGAATTACTTTCATATTTGCTTACATCGATCGTTTCAGTTTCAAAGAATGTTGATGTTGCAATACAGCAAACATGGCGAGTGTATACTCAAAGAAATCGGAGCAGCGTTCAGGGGGGAACATCCAGCGGACTTAACTATCGTGTGTGAGAATAAAGTGAAATTGCATGCTCATAAATTGGTACTCGCCGCTGCCAGTCCACTTATAAGGTATGTACATATGTCCCCAACTACAGCTTACAGATTATTAATGATCTTGTATTATTTAGGAATTTGTTGGAGGATACTCATTTGAGTGATTGTACAACAACCGTCTACTTTCCGGATGTTAATGCCACCTATTTTAAATTCCTACTGGATTTCTTATATTCCGGTCAGACATGTATCACCTCCAGGGACGTGAACTATCTGCACGATCTGTTGCTATTGCTGCAAATCAAGTCGGACAGTTGGAAGACAACAGATTCCGCATATCTGAGTAGTAAATGCTCGAGCTTACGGGATCGGGATCGGCCAAGAAAACAGCAGTACTCGTCCTCTCAAAATTTGGATCAATCGCTGAAATATGAGGTGGAGAGTGTCGACGATAGCAGAAATATGACGGATTTTTCCACATTTTCCGCTGAGAATTGTGAGAGTGCGATCGATTGCCCGCAGAAGGACGAAGATGATGATGAAGATGCCGCCAATAAGGACAATAAAAGCGATAAAGACACTGATGAAATTGTAAATCTTTCAAACATTCCAGCTAGCAACAGCAACATCAGCAATAACAACAACAGCAACAACAACAACAATAATAATAATTCGACAATAAACCCAGTTAATTTATCGCTCGATCTTCGAACAAAATGTGACAATAATAAAAATAATAATGAGAGCAAAAGTTATCTGCAAAAACACAATAACAGCGATCCAATCAGCGCGAATGAGAGTACGAAAAGGAAAGGACTCTTCTTTGAGTCTCACAAGGATGTAATGAAGCCCCTTTCCGATGGATCCGATATAAACAGTTCACCCGAGAATTATGTTGTAACGCCGCATCGCAAGCGACGACCTGGTTTTCACAATACACAGAGCGATAATCAACCGTTTACGACATATCAGCATAATCTATTGGAGGAACTGCGACTGGTGAAATCAACGTCATCGCCAATATCGGGACTGGGATCGGAAAAGAATCTGTTAGCGCATCTGGAAGATGGTGCACTTAATGCGGAATCAATGACGCCAGAACGGAAACTACTTGAAACACAACAGCAACAACAGCCACATCAACGAAACCACCGAGGACAAAGCCCCGAACTGCAGATGCATCTTGGCCAACAGTTTGTCTATCAATGGCAGTCGAATCAAAGTGCTGCCATTTCGACAATGCCCAACTTGCAATCACGACTCTCATCGCTCTCACACATCAACTTGAATTTGGACCCAGATAGCCGCAATAGCAGCACATCCGTATCAAATATGGCAAGTAACAACAATACGCACACATCGTCGGTCCGTGAATATCGATGCGAGTACTGTGGCAAACAGTTTGGCATGTCATGGAACCTTAAGACGCATCTTCGAGTTCACACCGGCGAAAAGCCATTTGCATGTCGCCTATGTGTGGCCATGTTCAAGCAAAAGGCGCATCTTCTGAAGCATTTGTGTTCGGTTCATCGGAATGTTATAACCACAACGAATGGCACCGATACGGAGAATCGATATAGCTGCTGTTTCTGTTCCATGTGCTTTGAGTCGGTGCAGGAGCTTGTCCGTCATCTGTCCGGGCATCATAACAACCTTCTGCTCACTAAGAATCTTCGGGAATAATCTGAAAGATCTGTTTGATTTTGGCCAATAGTGTTTGCCAATCAAATAAGTAATTGCAAAGAGACCTGAATTTTAAATATATTATATTAACTTACGGTAACAGTAAACGTTAAAGTAAAAGTAACAATAACAATTAAAACTTAACAGTTAAAAGTAACAGTAACAAAATGCAAATACTTAGCTATTGTATAAAATATATAATATGTACATTTAATGCGTAATTTTATATATACATTCAAATTGATTTTACTCGATCATTTCATCGGCAATATATTGCTGCTCATTCAAATCCAACAAAACTGTTATGAGTAATCGATACCGATACCTAATGTAACGGCTGGTCCATTGTTGAAATGGAACAACATTTATAATATAAGCATATTTTTTATTCAAAACGGTATTGTAATTTGTATTGTATTTTCTACCTGTTTTATATATTTTAATATTTCACAGTTCTGTTTTACACCAGATGAACATACATTTTTATTCACGCCTGCATACATTCATATGTATTTACTTTCAAATTTTTAATGTCGTCAGTATGGAAGTGTTTTAATTGTACAGCATAAATTTACAAGTTTGTAATAAAAGAAAAGAGCATTTCATTTTTAAGTTTATTGTCTTTTTGAATACAAGCATTTTGAATTGATATATTGTATTATGACCTAATAACAAAATTTCTGATGGACTGCAAGCTAAAATCAATTAGATTTTTGATTTTCCTGTTCCGCAAAACTTTTAAAAGCTTCACAAAATTAATCGATGCCAGCGCGTAATTTTTTTATATTTTTGACGTTCGATTATAATTCGGGATGCAAGAGTATCGATCAGTAGGTTTACAATCGATATTTTGATTACTCAAAATACGCTTTTATCGATGTTTAATTTTGCGATATTCAATTCGAGCACAAATAGGCGAATATGATTAGGTACATATACTTAATTGGCTTATGTATTAAACTTAATTACAAATTTAAAGAATTAAATATTACTTTCATTCAGATTTTGTACGTAAAAAAATCTCGGTTCTGACATCGAATAATCGGATTTTCTACTTTAAATGGTACACAATCGATAACTCGATTGCTAGCACGTCATTTACATCCCTTTAACAATGGCCGCGTACACCAGAACAAATCGAAAACAGAATATCAATTAAATTTGTATGATTGAGAACAATATAATTATGGAATAGGCTTGCCAAATTTAATAATGTTTAAATGAGGAAAATAATAATGGGATGCCTGAAATAGAAATTGAATTTATATAATATTGCACTTAAAGCAAATTTGGCGCCAACTGGCGAATCTGTCATCGACCCATCGTCGGTTGATTGCAACCGAGGCAACGGTTATAGATAATTTTTCGACTGTTAGGCTGCAAATGCTTTTACAAAACAAGGAACAAAACGTCAGACGGTAAACTGCGTGTTTTTATCTGTGGACGAATTTGGTTGCTTCAAGTTAACTTTAACTGTTATTTTTAGTTAAAAATTTCTAGTGACAAGTTGTTCAATGATGTGCTGTGTACAATGTATGGGGACAACTAGGCAAAACATTCAATAATGAAAGTTGCAGATTTCTGTGAAGGCTAAATGCATATTTCTTAATCCACATTTGGATGCATGCAACTTCTGCATTACAGTATGTCGAGTAATTGTTGTGATAAAGAACAGAAAAATATGAATTAATTTAATAAATATTTAAACAAATTAAAACCATAGGCATCTATAATAAAATAAGATCAAAATGATATTTGATGAGAATTTTTCCTTGTCAAGACAATTACTTGACAGACTGTATATGTCCCAGTGTGCATATGTATGTGTGCATAAACGGCCTAAATAAAATGTGACACAAAAAATACAATAAGTTGGCGAAATTTAGTACATTTAGAACATATGCATGCAGATGCATGTACGTATGTACAAATGCACTGATGCAGCTAAATACCTACATCCATACATAATACATCGTATGTATGTATATACACTTACACACACAAGTACAATCAGTGATTATTTGAATATTTATCAGGATCAAGGAACTATAAACAGTGTTTAGTGCAATCAGGAATATAAAAACAAAAAAGGAATAAATCCAAGAAAATAATAATAATAATGGCGTTGCCAAAAAAGATCAAATGTTTTAAGTATTTAGTTTACAGTTATGTGTTCCTCTTGGCGGTAAGTAAAACACAAATAGATAGATACATACATACATACACGCACTCATACTTATGCAATAATCCTTGCCAATAATTTGCAAATATGTATTTATGTACGTATGCACTTGTGTGTACATCATTGCACACACGCATACACACATACATACATATATTATATTGGTTACATTTTCATTCATTAATTTATTCTATTTGTATACAAATGAAATTCATTGCATATAAAAACAAATGTATGTTTATATAAGTGTATGTGTACAAACACACACGGAAACATGTGTAGAAGCTTCCATGTACGCATTTACATACTTACATACATATTGCAATTTTCCGTATGTATGTAAATATGTGTATGTTTTCGTTTGTAGACGTACATACATATAGAAGTGTACATACAATTTCACATATATTTATATTTATGTATGCATTTATTTATATATGTATGTATCTGAATCCTAATTTCATTTGACGTCGTAAAAATTCGATACATTGCTTACATATCATAAGGATATTTTAACTCATTCTATGTACATACATATGTATGTATGCAAATGCATGGATATGTATGTATGTATATGCTGGTGAACATTAAACAGTGACCTTGAGCTATTTACAAGCAGTGCGTACTACACGCATACTTTCAGACATATGTACATACATACATTCATGTAAACAGGCTGGATTCGCATCCACATTATTATGACGTCAAAAGGTAGCATAGATACATACATACTACCGTTCATCAAAAATGTCTAACAACAGTGTTGATTTTAACTTGAGTGTGTACATGCTAAAATGAGATGTATGTATGCTTACATATGTATGTATGTATGTATGTCTGGCAAGCAGTGTACATTTCTGAATGCAATATGTACATACAGTGGGTCACAGCTGCAATGTAACCAGGCATGACCTTGATCAATAAAGGAGTGTCCGCTTCTACATATATGAAATATTCAAGTGATTATTTATGAGACTATGCTGATTTAATAATAAATGATTTCAGCTAACGGGAGCAGCTCAAATATTTTTGGGAACATCCCTATTGTGGGGTCACTCGGTTTATTACGGCATTGTACAGAACAAGCTATGGGCACCTGCCGCAATACTTTTATGCCTGGGTCCTGTTACCTTTATACTATGCTGGATGGGCTGTCAGGCAACCAATCAGAGGAAGCGCTGTCTGCTTGGAATGGTAATCGAACACGTCAAAACTTCTAATTAGTGGTGTAATTGTAAATATTATTTATATTGTTTATTTACTTTATTTTTGTGTTGTTCTTTTGTAGTTTGCAGCTCTTTTAGTGGCTTGTATATGTGTTCAATTCATTATCTGCGGTTGGTCCTTGGCAATGAGAGAGAATCTTCCAACATCCGTTGAGATTTTCATCGACGATTCGTTTGTAGAGTTTTTAGACAAGTTTTCAAGAACTAAAGTTGACAACTTACATTTGTGGAATCGCATGCAATCTCAGGTAAGCTTAGTTGTTACAATTAAACAAAAACAAAGAGAAATGTAAATTAGTATTCGCATTCTTATAAGACCGATTGTACTGAATTCTTATCAGGAATGAGAGCTGTAACAAGCAGTGCAAAGAATGCAGTGCATTTAAATTTAAAATGTTTGCCAAATATAGAATTAGAACATAATTAAGTGGCAGCAATAGAAACTTTAAAAATAGTGTCAATAATTAAATTTATAGACTTGATGAATGCTGTGTTAGTTGAACCGTTATAACAGAATAGATTTGAGCAAAATAAAATAAAACTAATATAAAGAAAATAGGCAGAAACATGACAAAGAAAGAGAAGTTAAGAAGTGGAATAAATTTAAAAAATAATAAAAAAAAAAGTAGAGAATTGATCAATATTAATAAATCATACTTCATTCAAGAATGTAATGAATCCGTGGGCTAATCTAATCAATTTATCGATTGTAGCTACAATGCTGCGGAGTTGACGGCCCTCTTGACTATCGACGCCTATCGCTACCGTGGTCCTGCTGCTCCCGTCCCGAGCACGCCTACGAATCGGCCTGTGACACTCACTACAAGCGCGGCTGTTTGGCGGTTGTATCGGAGCAAATCAAGAGTCGTCTGCTGATAACCGCATTTGGAGCTGCAATTATTGCCATTCTTCAGGTAATTAATTTAATTTAATTTTAATTAAAATTAATCAATATTTATGAATTATTTATCTATACTTACAGAGCTTAGGCATCTTCTGTGCGGTGCACTTGACCATATTGTTTGGAAAGAACGACAATACCCATCCAATGAACAATATGAACAGGAAAAAGAAGCAACAGCAATTCTTGCCATTGACCATACAGGATAAGAGGCATGATCTACCATCGCCCATCAATCTGTCGCCATCGGCACCCGGGCAGCGTGTTTTAAAAACTGCTCTGCCTCCAGCAATGCACAAATGACAGACGATTAGTTTTTAATGTACTTTAAAGATTTAAAAAAAAATATGAAAACTCCAAAAGTTATAAAAATGTTGTAACCTGAGATGGAATAAGAATATAACTGTGACCCTCAATGTTACGTTATGGTAATTTTCCAAAAATTTACCGTTCGACACAAAACACAAAAAATGAAACAGCATTCAAATTTTGATCAACTTTCCAGTAGTTTAATTAAATCGTAAAAACTGGACTGCATTTGTTTTTTAACATATGTAACATAAGATAAGTGCAATCAATTGCCGCCTCGCGAAATTTCGGGTGGTACGTAGAATGCATCCACCGTCTTGGGCTTCTTCTTCTTGCCGAACCAACGCTTTGGATAGAAGACCTTCTTCTTGTAGATTTGTATGTCAATGTCCTCCTTGTTCTCAAAGTACCAAAGACTTTGACGCCGCGTCTCCAATGCGTTCAGTGTACTCTCAATTTTCTCAACACGATCGTGTATATTCTGGATCCTTTGTTGCTCTTCGAGAGCTCGTTGATAGCCTGTCTCCCACTTCTTGTAGCTTTTCGAGTAGTCCGACATGAGCTGCGGCTCCACACTTTCGGCACTGACTTTCACACGGGCATTCAAGTTCTCAGCAAAGGATTCGGTTCGTTTACATTCATTGATTGCCTGATCCAACAGATTGATAAACTCTGTTGCTTTGTCTTCGTTTAATTTGTCAATCAACTGACGGCCCAGTTCCAGAATGTCCTTGTACAGTAGATCCTTGTGTTGGCCAAGATACGTTTCAGCTTCGCCAATGCGTCCACTTAGCATGTGGCCAAGCAATGCAATATTTTGTCCAAAGTCCTTGAGACCAGCTTCATTTGCACTCGCAGCCAACTTTATCATGGCTTCGCCCAGTAACTGATCTTCGGTTTTAGGATTGACATCCTTGACGTAGTTGCGCAGAAATTTAACACGCACCTTTTCCTAAAATGTGGACAAGTTTTTCGTAATTAAAAATGAGGAAGAATTGTTTGCGGAGATTTGATACCCTTGCAGAAAAGTGAACATAATTTTTAACTGATCTGTCGTTATCGATAGTTATTCATACTAAAATTGTCTTCTTTTGACATATTTACTGCCGGGAAATGATTATATCGACAATCGATAACACCCTCTGCAAGGGTATAAGAAATTCAATTTAATAACTAACCACTTCCGTTGACTCCTCAATTTTTTCAGATACCTTGGGCTGAAAGCTCTTCAGAAATGTGTAGAATGCTTGAATTGCTAGTGAAGTGACGAGTTCGTTGTTACATAAGTTTCTGTCGACGAGAAGAGCTGCAACTTGTGCCGCTTCCCGATCGCTGCCATTGTGTATCAGCAAATCGATTAAATGGCAACCGGTAAACTGATCGATAAATATGCCATACTGCAGCGGGTTCTGCAGCACGGGAATAGTCTCTTGTGGCCCATTCAAGTCCAGTAGCTGCTTGACCACCAAATTTGGCAGAAGCGGCACTGACGTGCTCTCTTTCTGTTTCCTACAAACAAACGTAAAAATGAGCTTAGTACGTTGATAAGATGTCATTTTAACACGTTAGACTTACCTAAGCTTAACTAGCTTGTCCAAGAAATCCATTTGTCTTTGATCCGGATTAACAAATGCATCCAAATTCAAAGGCTTGGCATCCGATTTTTTCTCGTTCGGCAGCAGGCCTTGATTGGCCAAATTGTTGAAGGCATTTGAGAAATATGAAAGGCATCTTCTGTGTGGTTGGAAGCACAGAACTCTCGATTTTAGCATGTTTGCCTTAATAATAAACAATTCCTACGGACAACGGCGAATCACGTGCAAATGCAGATACGTTCAGACTAACGGCTGCAATGTTGAAACGATCCACTGATGCAGAGTTTACGCAAAATCAAAATATATAGTTAGTTCATTCAAAATAAACACATAAAATCATAATAATGCAAATTTTACCTTTTGGGCCGTCCGGTTTCCGTAATATATTGTTGAGTTGCTCATGAGTGAGTGAACAAAAAAGAGTTGCTCTCTGAAGTGAGCAAGTGAACATGTTCCTTCCAAATTGCTCTTTATTGCTCACTTGCTCTTTTTTGTTTAGTTGTTCCAAACAAATTTTTAAGATTTTCTTTAGAATTTCCAACTAAACTTCAGCACGCGAAGGGTGTCGTAAACCGAACCAATTTTAAAATTAACTTCATTATTTTATAAAATTTATAGTTCTCTTGGTTTTTGAATTTGTAAGTACAACTTTTTAATTAATAATTCGATGTGTCGAAGCTCCAATTAGTATCGCAGCTTTGAAATATCGTTGGGTTTGCGATATATCGTGCACATGTAAGTATCGATGCTTTCGCAACCCCCATTTTCCCGCGTTTAGCAAGTGCGAGCTTTTTTTTGGTGTGGAGCTTTTTAAAACAACCTTTAGACTGATCGAACATAAATTAAACATTTTCATGTACAGCAAGGATGTAAATTTTGCCGAATTCAAAAGGCCATGTTCTGCTGGAAAGAATGCAGGAAACTGAATAAAAGTTAGGACACAACAATGATATGAGAGGGCATTAGCAGTTCACCTTTAGCAGCACGGTCATGTACCTGTTCACTCTTATTATGGGGCCCACAATAATTCTTCACGCATTCACAAAAATGAGGAGTATGAGTGTGCGTTACTCGCGGGTGCAACGAGCGTGTCATGGATCGCATGAAGGAAAAACAACAACACATTGTATTACTTTCATTTCTTTTATTTCGAATGTGCCTCCAGGTGTGTGTGTGTAAAATACAGCAGTAGTTCTTGCTGCAAGATAATATGGGGAGATTCGTAGCAACTGACTGTTAAAAGACTATCTAAAGTAGACAACCAAAATCAGCGGAGCAGAAAGGCTTTCCACCCCTCACTCATGTGGCAGCTGCAAAACATACACACAAACACAAGTGTGTGTGTGTGCAAGTGGCACGAGCTGCACATTTAGACACACATGTTATAATCAACATGCTCTCTCATGTATGCAAGGTGCATATGTATGTGTGTGATATTATAAATTACGCGATCAAAAGAGAGTGGAAGAGAGAATAAAGGAATAGACACTTGTACAATAAAACGGGTGGGTTGTTGTCCATATCCCTCTCTCTCTCGCTCTATGCGCTGCTCTCTGTTGACGGTTTTGCTCATACATATGTAAATATACATACAGACATAGGTATGTAGTTATGCACATACATACATATAGCACGGTCTAAAACATTCAGTTGTGATATATCAGACATTTGTGCTTGACCATGCCCAGCGAACGGTTCGGCTGCAGCATTTCCATTTAAATTAGTGAAATTTTCTGTACCTTCTGTGTTATATTTCCTAAAATAGTAAAAAAACAAGTTGAAATGCAATTTCTGCTAGTTTTCATCATTGTTACATCTGTCATTTATAACGGTAATAATTTCAAATGCGCATTTTAGCCAAATTTGAATTGAAAAAATCGTGATCATATTGAACATTTAAAAACTATTTATAAATCAAGAGATGAAATCATTTTGGTCAGTGAAAAAATACATACATCTGTGTACATATGTACATATATATGTAAATGGGTACATACATACATATATATGAATGCTCGCATAAATTGAAAATTGGTGCAAACAGTGTGAATATTATAAACATCTTATATTCTTATAAGATGACCCAAATAATTTGTGCTTTATTTATCTATCGAAAACAATTAACAATTTTTTTATTACGAAATAAAATGTTGTGGTTGGTGCTGTTGTTGTTACTTGAAGTAAAAGTTATAAATAATGACTAAGAAATGAAATATTACGCGTCCGACCTTCAACCTCCCCTCCCCCCCATTGCCAATCGTGGGTGTAGATACTTTTTATAAAATCGGCGAAAAACAGAACTATAAAAAGCGGGAAAGGCTATTATCAAATTATTAAATTAATACAATTAAATAATACAAATAATTTTAATTAATTAAAAAGTTATGTTACATTCTTCTTTAAGATGTTGGATGTCAAGCTGATAGAACGGATGGAGAAACAAAGTTTCTCGTACTCAAAGATGACAATATGGAACCAACAATTCTGGATTGTGACTTTAACTTGAATGATACAGAATCATTTCTGACTGTTAAATGGTTTCGCAATGATAAAGCTATATATCAATGGATTCGTGGCTCACAGCCTGCTCCAATTGTATGTATAATTTAAATATGATCTTGCCATAGATAAATAATGAGTTGTGAAATTTCCTTAGCCTGAATTTAAAAATGATGTGGACAGTTCGTACGAGAGTTCAAAGGACCCAAATAAACAGTACAGTTCACTGGCTCTTATAAATCCCACAATAAGTTCGACGGGAGACTATAAATGTGTTGTACAGTCGAAAACGGATTCGGACACCATTCACAAGAGTGTACAAGTAATTGATATTAGAAATAAAACATTGAAACTGGATCGTTATAGAATTCAAAATGAGACTCAATTGGAATGCACTATTTCTAACGTATTCCCGAAGCCAACGTTAACTATTGTGTAAGTAACTAGTTTTTATTTGTATTACATTTATTAAATAAAACTATATGTTTTTCTCAGATCCGAAGACGACGATATTGTCAAAGTGGTGGCAAATGATCCTCTTGAGAACGAGGATGGGTACTTCAATGCATCTACTTTAGCTGTAGTCCAGGATAACGATGATGACATCGACTCCTACAAATGTGTGGTCACGTTCGATGGTTATTCACAAAATCTAACCGTGGAGATAACCTCGGCGTCTAGTCGAGGCTATGTCGATTTTCGAATAGTATTACTAAATTCGTTTGTGTTATATTTGCTTGCAAATTTGCATATTTTTATTTAAATAAAAGTTGTTGAGTTTTATTGTTGCAAAAATCTGTGAAATCTTCTCTAAGACACACTTTAAGAACTGATTGGTGTACAGTTTAATTTAAAGCGATATCAGTGATGCAAAAATGGGCCTTTTTCGGATAGATTTGTCTGGTTTTTACCTGCTTCAGCCGGAAAAAATCCCAACATCTATCCGAAAATATGGCCTTTTTTAGATTCAATTTACCATGGTAGTATTTTTCTAAAATTTCTTTTATGCTCCTTCAAATTGATCTTCTTTAAACAATGTGACATGCCTTTTTGTATGTTGATTTCGATATTCCTTGTAATCAAAAGTTGAACAAAGCGCGGTTGTTTATAATTGTGAGAAAATGTCCAATGAAGTTTACAAACAAAAATTTCGCGATTGTTGGCTACTGTAGCCAGATTTTAAAAATTGGATCAGTCGTGATGAATCGACATCAACAAAGCATTTTGCAAGTACTGCAAATTTAACATCAAATAAACAAAATATGGCCGGTTTTTCTGTCTTTTTTTTAGTTGTTCAGCTTTTTACCCACTGTTTTCTTTGGACGTTTTGTCTTTATTTTGCAGAAAATGTTTGGCATCACTGGTCTGTATCCTTTGGTAACATTCTCCAATCTGATTGGCCGCAGCTAACTAACGGGCCATAGTTTAAAAATCGAGTGTGTAATTCGAATTTAATTGAACGAACCAAACGATCTTTCAGTTCATGTCAATCGAAATCGCTTTCATTAAGTTCATTTGAACTCTTTCTCGACCGTAGGAATTCTATTATTGCTCGTTCCAGTTCGAGCATGAGACTCAATTGAACTAATAGAACGAAATTGTCAGTTCAGTTTATAAATTCTTTTTAACGGATATTTTGTATCTGCATTCCTACCTTATTCTTTCAATTATAGTAGTGGGATTCCGGTAAACGTTTTTGATTTGCTTTTGAGTATTTTTAACCAAATCAAAATCATTTGACGGAAGGACCCTTTTTGCACACTGATTATTTTTTGATTTCGTGAACAGCTGACAGCCTGGGCGAACAGCTGATTGACAACTAAAAAGTATACAAAATGCCGAAAGAAAGCCAGAAATGGAAATTTATACGCGTTTTAAACGAAAGTTTGCTTTTCGATTATGTTTTTATTGAATATCTCTAATAATTCGAGTACTTTTGACTCCGTCCACTTTATGCTGTTGTTTCTGCGTTTTTTAAAGAGGGGCTGGTAAGCATCCTAAAAAGCATTAAATAAATATTAAACAAACATTTTACATTTATTTATTTACAAATACTTTAAATGCATTAGACTTACGTTCTCCATATTGATATGACAGCAGAATGTAAACAAACACCATATGCCACACAGCTGACACAGTTTTGAGTTGAAAGCAAATCAAAATGCAAAAATAATCAGTCTCAGAGCTGATTTTTTGAAATCAATTAGTAAGACCACATTTCCCTGATTTGCTCTGGGCACACTGAAAATTTTGTATGGAGCAGCTGTGAACAGCTGACTGAAAAATCAAAATCAAATCAAAAGCAAATCAAAAACGTTTACCGGAATCCCACTAATGTACAAAACTCAATAATGAAACAGCATATTTTTTCAAGAAAATTATTTTAAAAGCTCTTGTATATCCAATATTTAGTGTATATACATACAAATGAATTTCAACACACACAAAGATGTTGGGGATTCTTACATTTTATCATAAAAACATTTTATTTGACATGAACTTTGAGATCCGTTAAGTGCAACATCATAACATTGGCTTCCAGATTGTGTTGTATTCTGACGATTTTCCATCTTAGCACTTTTATCTTTCATAATATATATGGCATGTCTTTCCTGCTTTCGGAATTTTGCTCTTCGATTCTGGAACCAAACCTAAAAGCACATAGATAATAGAATGGTAAGCTTACTTAATAATTCTACGAATCTTATATTTATATTTATTTTGTCAGAAAGGTTTTTTTTTTGGTTTTTAAAATTTGAATCTCACATTAATATCAAAAATATTTTGTTATGGTATTATTTATTTCATTTATTTTTTAATTTTAAAATAATAATGTAGCAATAAATTGTTATTATCAAATATTAGTTTAATAAGGAATATTGGTATACTTTGCAAGGGTGTCGGCAGGGGGAGGGGGGGGGAGGGGCACAACTTAACATTATTTAGCTTTCGAAATCTAATCAGAGTAGTTGTGAAAGCGTGAAAAAAATATTTTTGGCCCCCCTTATTGAAAATCTGCCGACGCCCTTGATACTTTCTAATGTTTCTTATACTACAAATATCTAATATCAATTACCTGCACTCTTGCCTCTGTTAAATGTAGTTTAGAAGCAATTTCTTCCCTTGTGTATATATCTGGATAGTGAGTTTCCAAAAATATCTTCTCGAGTTCATTCAATTGATTCGAAGTAAACGTGGTTCGAATTCGCCTCTGTTTCGATTTATCAGTCAAGCTCGAAGCCTCATCAGTATACGACTTTAGTTGAAAATCTATGTTAAATAAAGTTATAGTAAAATGCTTTAATTTAACATTTTTCTTCACTCCACATGTACATTTTAGTAGCATATACATAAAAGACGTACAAATCTATTGCAAATTAAAAGAAAATGTTCCCATTTTATAAATCCAGATGAACTGGTCAGATCTTAATTTATATAATATATAATATATATATATATATATATATATATATTTATATAAATTAATTTATCTACTAACAACACTTGAAAAATGATTCTATGACTATTATGCTCGTTACTCAAAAATGTATGTAACAGGGAGAAGGAAGCATCTCCGACCCTATAAAGTATATATATTCTTGATCAGCATCAACAGCCGAGTCGATATAGCCATGTCCGTCTGTCCGTCCGTCTGTACGTCTGTCTGTCCGTCTGAGGGCGTAGATCTCAGAGACTATAAGAGCTAGATCAACCAAATTTGGCACACGGACTTCTATAAACCCCAGGCAGGTAAAGTTTCAAAATTTCGCCACGCCCCTTTCCAACACACGCACAGTTTTCAAGATATCATGACTTTTTTACTAATTACCATTAGCTACTATTATTACCTATCATCCTATTAAATCGTAATAAGATCGAACAAATATAAAGATGGTAATGGCTGATTAAAGCTTTAAGGCAATATAAGGGCCTAAAAGCATGCAATAAAAAATATTTTAAATTAATTTAAGTAAGTAACGGGTATCCTATAGTCGGGAGCTCGACTTTAGCCTTTCAGAATTGTTTTTTGGTCAAAAGTCACGTCAAAATTAACAAGAATTTTGACTTGTTAAAAACGTCTAATTAAACTTCACCTCATCGTAACTTTATCAAGACCGAAAAGGTTTTCAATCGGAATGCTATTTTGATCATCGTTTGACCAACGAAGCTGGGGGTGTTCAAAAAATTTCAATCTTCTAACATTTGCTGCAAGAGTTGGCGAAATCGCTGAATCTAACAATAGTATTATTATCATTAGTAAAAGTATTAGTATTATTGTTAGCATTACTAAAAGTATCAGTATTAGTTTTAGTATAGGGAGGGAAGGCTGGTTCTTTCTTGGTTGGTATGTACGGGGAAATCTAAATTTTGAGGCTCCTAAAAGAGAAAAGGAAACTAGAATCAATCTCGCCAATTATCAATTTATGAAAATGACAGCATCAAAAGTTTTTCTACGAGTGTTTAAAGGCGGTCGTAAGTTGACAGATATTTCGATAAACAAGACAAAATTAAGTAAGGCTTACAAGATAATATATATTTCTTGAAACACTCGTATCTATTTTGACCTAAAATGTATAGAAAAGAATATCAAATTAAAAAAACTATATCCTTATATTTTCCAGACATTTTAGAAATACTGGAGCATGCAATAATCCAAATTGTAGGATTAAAGTTTAAGAATTGTAAATCATTAAGATATAGCGAAATGATTGATAATTTACCAAACTATATCTGATGTATAAGCTGATCAAAAAAATTTTACGGAATATAAGAATGATTAAAATCTATGTCATTAGTAAGGAAATACAGCAAACTTCCCTAACTCGAATCACCATTATTCAAAGAAAAAGTTTGAATTATTTAGACCTCGACTTATGGAATTCTTTTTTTAAGTTTAGTTCGAGTTAGGGAAATGTTGAGTTATAAACATTTGAGTTATGGAAGTTCGACTGTAGAAGCAATAAATGTTTAAGGATAGTTCAACAGTTGCTCAAAGTTAAATACGATGCTTAAATTTAGAATGAATTGAAGATTTGTTAACTGAACAGTTCTACAAATGTGTAACTTTTCATTATTTAAAGTGTTAATCAATGAATTTTTGTAATTATTGCACTTAAATTAATGTATTGAATTTCATGACTTACCAGTATTATAGGGAGTTATATTATGTGCACCCGGGTAAAAGTCGGCGACATTTGTGATTTTTGAAAACAGAATATTCGATTCTTGGGTAAACGAATTTCGGATTACGGTTTCATTGGCACGTAATTTATAGCCGGAGTCGATTATCAAGTTATAGTGGCTCATGTGGTTGGCCACTGAGAATCCGGAATTTGCATTCGTATTCGCATGTAGTTGGGAATTGGAATTGTATAGACAATCTTTATCATAGCTCGTTTTGTTTAAAAATGAAAATTCCATTGCATATAATAGCTAAATAAGCATTTAGATTCGACACTTAATTTAAATTGATTTCCCGCTAAAAATCACATCGCAACAGTAAATATAATAAATAATCGTGAAACCACAGAGGAAATGCAATTTGTTAACTGGGCTTAAATAAATAAGTTTTAGTTACGATTGCCACAGCTTCAACCTGAGGATAAAAAAGGATGTTTCACTTGCATCCAACGAAAGAGAGAAAAAATCACAAGTTCCGCATTTGGGGGCGGTGCCAAAATTCGTACTTTTATTTAAGGGTGGAAATATTTCAAAGTACTTTATACACTTGGCCAAAAACAGTGAATAGAAGTTAATGCAAACAATTGAACATGTTTTTAAATCAATCAAAAACATAAAAACCATTAAAAAAAATACAAGACTTACATTTTACCATAAATAAAATCTATTGACGTTGAAAAACGGGCTTTAAATTAATAAATTATCGAATATCATGATGCGACAATAAACTCTATTCCACTCTCTTACTTTTTTCAGTGTAATCTAAAATTAGCTCCATAAATAGTCATCTGAAGATGTGAAAAATTATTATTGTTTCTAGGGTATACTTATTTGGTTCACATGAATATAATATTCTCATTTGCTTGCTTTATTATGTGTTTATTTCGCTCGTAAAGGATTTTAATCTTTAAGAAATACAGACTATAATTATGTCAATTTCACACGACTATGAAGTTTGCTTAAAATTCCGTATACTTATTTACATTCTATTTTACATCAACAATAAATTAGTAACTCTTTTATTTTGAGAAACTCTTCAAAAAAATATTGAAATTGTACCGTTTTAAATAATTTGAGTTTGGTCCACTGCTGCCAAAATTGGTACACTTGTACCAAAACGGGCTGGTACATTTCTTCACTAAGGGTACACTTGTATTAAAACTGGCTTGTACACTGCATTACTAAGTATTATTCGAATTGTACCCTAATTTATAAACCCAGTAAATTTGAAGAATGGTAAATTGGTGATTGTACCCTAATTTATATACTCATAAAATTTACAAAAGGGTAAAATAGTGCTGTTTTTATTATTTTTTTGACCATCAATTGAGCTAGGTAAATTGATTTTAATAAAAAATTGACAACTCACGATAGTTTGGTCCTAGTAGTTTATTTTCAGAATTAAGTTCAGTTAATTAAAACAGGAGATTATAAAATATATGAGCTTAATTTTAAAAATGAGCATAAGGTAAGAAAAGATAAGTTGATTAAAAATCGGTATCTTGGCGCACATAATTATTTTAACGCAATTATTGAGATTCGAATATTGCAAGTTAAAGGTTGAGAGTAAATATTTTGAATTTTTGGCACCAGAATAATATTTTGGCAGATCTCCCAAAAGAAATTGGTTCGCTTGCAAACGCTTTTAGAAGTGCTCAGACCGGAATCTAATATTTTGCTCTCGAACAAAACAGCAATGCAAGATATTTCGTTTCCTTTTTGCTCTCCTGCTTAGCAAAACCAATTTCATAAAAGTAGGCTGTTTTCTTTTTCACGGAACATTATGACTCATGTAAAGCAAAAAGAGTTGTCGATCAGACATGACTGTGTTGTTGCCGACCACTGATGTACACACATGTACATATGTACTTACATACATACAAATTTATTTAGAGACCACATGTCAATGGGCTTTTTAGCAAACTCCTCTCGGTCAGAGCCTTTCCCTTACAAGTTTCTTAGCAAGTGTTTTGAGCTCAATACGGACCAAAGAACACAATCACAGGAACAAATGGAATCGTGCTCTCTTTATGCTCTTGCTCGGTCTACTTTTGCGATCATTTCAGTGCACAGACTACTTAGAAAAATTTGGTTGAGCTTATTAAGGGAGCCTTCATCTTGAAAATCTGTTCAGTTTTGGAACTGTGAAGTTGGTCACAACATAGACCTAGACATAGACCTTATCGGTCAACATTTTTGAAAATTTTGTCATGATTTTTTACAAAAATTTAACAGTCACAGAATCAATTTTTAAGTGTCTTACTTATACCAATTATGACATTAGATGTTGACAGCAAGTTAAACTTTAGATTTGAAATCACAAAGTGGAAACCCTTGCATGAATATCGCATCTTGGCGAACAAAAATTATTTTATCGAAATTAATAACGTTTGGACGCAGAATGAATTAAGGGCCAACACTTAAAATTACAATTTACTCGGAAAATTGCAGGTACTCAGTAAAGATAAGAAAGCAACCCAAAAAGTGGTCAATAGTTGACATTAAAGCGTAGTACGCAAGCAAGATAAATTTTACGCTGCGTAAAGGGCTCAATATTTAGCTAGAATCGGCTCTGGAAAATGTAAATTAAAGTTAATGGAGGAGAAATGTGCAATGGCATGCAAGCACAGCTCGTATTGGGTGCGCCAAACCCTTTTGAGCTTCTAACGTGTATTCTTCATAGCGAAACTCTAAACAGTTCGATGTTCTTCAAGGCCAGTCAGCTGTTTGCAATCAGTGCTGGATAATGTCAGTTCCTTATCTGGCAAATCTGATTTTTTCTTGAGTGTCCGTACCCCCAAGCGGAGATAAATATCAAGTTATTTTTCTTTACATTACGCCGTTTTTTTTTATACGTAGTTTCGGCTTCTTCGAGGCCTCTTTTAAGTTTGCGTACTATGCTTAAGATACTCTGTACAACGATTTAATGTTGTTATGCGAATTTAAAATTTTGAAGCAAATGTCGAATAAACGTTAATGATCTACATTTAAATAATCAACCAAGTAAGAGGTTAAACTATATGCAGGTCAACTCTCCGTAGTTTAAAGTTAAAAAAAATTGTAGGGTACGGTGATGCTATTAGCAGTAGATGAACGCGAAAGGGGACGCATCCTTTCGATTATCCTGCGATGGCATGTTCTCAAGGGTATCCGTGTTCTTCTTTAAATTGATTATTATTTTATTTTGATAAATATACATGCTCCACTCGCCTATGTTTCATTTCGTGCATTTCATTTGTCGACGCTACCTTGGCGAAGATTCCATTTGAATTTGAAAATTTGTAATCGAATATAAATCGAGTTATCATTGACATTTAGTAAGTGACACTTGTGAGAGTCGTGAGTTTTTGTTGATAAAATAAAGAATCGGTGTAATATGGAGAAACCACGGGCTAATAAACGTAAGGAGAAGAAGGATAAATCGAACCATGCCATCAAAGTATGTTCACATAAAGATATTCACAGATGTACACAGTAAATAATGCGTTGAATTTAGATTGTAGTTCGTCACTTGCCACCAACAATGACCGAACAGGAGTTTTTGGAACAAGTGGATCCATTGCCGGAAAACGATTCCTACTATTATTGCCCAGCCGATTGGTCCCTTGGGCAAGAGGCAACATGCCGGGCGTACATTGATATGTCGCTCAAGGATATTTCGGAAGTATTACAGTTTCGCGACCGCTTTGATGGATATGTGTTTGTTGATTCGAAGGGCGCTGAATATGTTGCAATTGTGGAGTATGCGCCATTTCAATGCTTTATGAAGAATAAAGCGCGCAATCACGACAACAAAGTGAATACCATTGAAAAGGAATCCCATTATCAGGACTTTCTCCAAAAACTCGCCGAGGAACGTGAAGAAGCAATTCGGTTGGGTGATTTAAAGATTGATATCCCGCTTGAAAGCAGATCGGATGAAAAGGTTAAATCTACGCCACTGCTTCAATACTTGGCCAACAAGAAAGAGAAGCGTCGCGAGGAAGCCCGTAAGCGAAATGAAGAAAAGCGAAAACAGCGTGAAGAACAGAAGCTTCTAAAATCAATGGACACCCCTGAAAATAGCAAGCCGAAGGATGCCGCTGGTGAGAATAAAAAACCACTCAATAATAATAATCAAAAAAACAACAAGGAATTGAACAAGGAGGGACAAGGTGGAGATAAATCTGCCAAAAATTCACGTTCTAAGCGTCGAACAGAACGTGACCAGCGCCGGCGAGAAGAGCACGAGCAAAGGAAACTGGCGCGAGATCGCGAGCAACGCGACAAGAAAAATGATCGCAATGAGAACCCGGAAAAAGATAATTCGAATAAGAAGTCATCAAAGCAAACCAATCAATCCAAGGAACAACAGAGTTTAAGCAAAGAAGTTACAATACTGAAAAAAGAGGCTAAAGCCGATTCCAACTTAGCCGTGTCCACTACGGATACGGATAAATCAGCAGAAGTGTGCAGTGAAAGGCTAGCCTTAAGTCAGGATAACAAAGGAGTCACTAAGACGGCTCCCAAGTCGACAGAACAGGGCTCCCAGTCAGCAAGTCAGTCGGAAGCACGTAAATCAGCCAACCGTCGCTCAGCTGCCGAGCGTCGCATAAGAAATAAGGTATGTATTAACCAGAGGATGCAAATATGACTATATTTAATAAATTATTTGTTTTTATAATAGGATCGTCCATCAATTGCCATATACCAACCCAAGTCTAGAAATCGTCTGGGATCAGAAGAGAATTCCCCAAACGACTCCAAGGACTCCAGCCGGCCGACAGAAATGCCTGTCTTTCCAACCGAAGCGGACAGCAATCCAATGCCAGATGAAAAATCAAAGAATAAACGCTTTGGAAGACGAAACAAGCAGAAGCCTCAGGGCAGCAAAGAGAGCACTGAGCATGCACGTTGTGTATCAAAGTCATCCGAGAGTAGCACAAGTGCACATTCGACTTTAAAATAATTTAATAATAATGTTCAAAAATACAAAATTTATACTGGTTGTAGATGCTGATGATTTGTGAATTGATTTATTAGTAAAAATCATTCTCGATGTCCATAGGATTCGCTGTTTTTTGGTTATTCTTCACTTGATCCTGCGACTGATACATGTGGGCAACTTGGTTAGCATCTGTTGCGTTTTCAGGATTCTTATCATCACGGATGCGTATGAAACGGGGGAAGCGAAGAGATATTCCACGCTCCCCATCGACAATGCCTATAGCTGCTCTGTGAATGGGACTGAGCGATAAGTCAGCGCATTTGACCTCCCACACTTGGACGGGCTCGAACCAAGCGTCGGGCTCCAAGCTGGAATCGTATCTAAAATATGATTTGGGACTGTCGATGACGTGTTTACCGAAGAACTCCGAGTGTACACGCAAGTCCTCATCCGTAAATCCTTAAAATAGAAATCCTATTGAAATAACCACAAGCAAAATGATCGATCAACTTAGTACCTGTTCCAATTTTACAAATGCTCTGATATTCTTCGTTTTCTGTATCATAACAGGCAATCAAAAAGCCACCGTAGATGCCGGTGCGTCGCCCTTTGCCTTTGTAGCCACCAATAACAACAAGGTCCAAGGAATCGCCAACACCCGACAAATAATCCTTCTTCAGTTTTAACCAATTCCTTGACCTTTTGGCAATTTCATATGTCGCCTCCTCATCCAGAGTTTTTACCATTAGACCCTCACAGTTGCCTGAAAGAGAATCAAATTAATGTCAGAAGAAAGTCAGATAATTCATCATCATCATCTACCTTTTATTGATTCTTCCAGGAATTGCTGAACTTCATCCATATCATTTGTGTTGAGGGCGGTGGCAAATTTCCATTCACCTTCGACTTCTTGAAAATGTTCAAACAAAAGTTTTCGACGCTCGGATAATGGCTTCGTGACGAGGGAAGTTCCATTGATATACAGTAGATCAAATATGTAGACACACACTTGAACCTTAATAGTAGCAATATCAACGTTTTTTCTCTTTCGCGTGGTCAGAACTTGGAATGGCAATATCTGCATCCGCTCTACATCCCATGCAACAATTTCGCTGTCGATTATATAGGATTTAACATTATCCGTTTTGAGAATCGACTTGCTTCTGGCAATGAGATCCGGATATTTCTCGGTATTATTCTCGGAATTGCGAGAGAAAATGCTCATCTCGCCCACATCACTTAAATGTATCTGAGCCCGTTCGCCATCGTACTTCCATTCGCAGGTTATATGCAT
This sequence comes from Drosophila limbata, assembly GCA_963924055.1. Taxonomy (NCBI): domain Eukaryota; kingdom Metazoa; phylum Arthropoda; class Insecta; order Diptera; family Drosophilidae; genus Drosophila; species Drosophila limbata. The sequence goes on from OZ001355.1 coordinate 6,202,029, forward strand.
GCCACTGAAGCGCTCCAGGACCTCATGAACGCCCTTTGTGGGCTGCGCCAGCATTGGCTTGAGAGGCATACCAGGATGCATGGGACAACGTGTCTGAAGCTCCTTAATATCATATTTTAAAATTGCTGGAATAATGATGTCATAGTTTGGACACTGACTGCAAGAAATAAGAGTTTACCCAGTTATTGGGGAAGTAAATAAGGGGAATCCTAAAACTAATAAACTGTAACTGTAACTGAGTCCATCAACTCATGATGAAATTATTACAGGGTGACGTATACGCACTCTTTCGGGACCACGACGACAGAGATAGATATATAGAAAACTTCTTTTGTTTGGTTTTCCTTACTCTTCACTCATTTTCGTTTTGTGCGCTTTGGCCCCGAAAAAAAGAGGGCACGACGAGCGAATACATCACCCTGTTATAATTTCATCATGCGTCAACTGATCGAGTTTCCTTAAACAAAACTCCATCAGTTTTAGGAATACCTTTAACATTGAAGTACTTACCAAAATGTTGTCTTCAGCATTAGACTCGTCTCAGCAATTTCGTCCTTGTAAACATCGGATATCTTGCTGTTCTTGCAGTCTTTAATATGATTCTTTTTTACTAGAGCTACAGCCAGAGCCGTCAGCAAACTCTGCTCTGCAATGCCAATGCGCAATTTGCCAATTAGAGAGCGTATGAAGAAGCGCGCCTCCGAGAATCGACAGGCAACAAACACATCGTACACAAGTGTCATTTTAGACTGTCCTGTGGTTTTGGCAATTTCCTTTAGTTTGCTGAAAACTCCGCGAATATTTAAGGGCTTCGGACGAAACATCATGCGCTGCGAGACGCGCGATTGCTCTGCCACAATACCCAGATCACCGATTAAGTGCGTTTGCGACTTAATATGCGCCAGATTTCGGCCTGTAGCTTTGGCAATTGCCTTCATCAGCGTCGTATCGGCAACTCCTAGTTCAAGTCCCTCGTAGGCAGGCGCCAACTGATTGATGCTGAGATACACACTGGGCAACAAGTCCTCCGGACTGACCAGCATTACCGAGCAGAAAAAGTTGCTGAGAATATCAATCATTTTTAGACGGCCCTTCGTCTCCTCAATGACTTGAAACGTGCGAGCCAAGGCCAAGTATGGTGTCCTAAAATGAAATGATTCGATAAGTATGCATTTATAATTAGGTCTTCCCTAGAAAGTAATATTTACAAGCCTTGAGCTTTCCAATAAGCATGATTCAGTGGATGATAGGAATCCCTAGATGGATCGTAGACATCTGAACCCTCGTCCTCATCTACTTCTGCATTCAACTTAATCATTTTTGGCTGATTGGGAGCTGGGTCCGTATCTTCATCCATTGCTTCAGACTTTAACTGCGACAGCTCTTCCTTCACATCTTCTTTTCTAATCTTGGGCAGCTCTTCCTCGTCGTCAGTTCTCTGAATCTTTGACAGCTCTTCTTTCTCGTCATCTTTAGTAATTTCAGTCTTCTGATTATTGTTCTCAACTTTTCTTTTTTTTCTATTTCTGAAATAATTTAAGGAGTTGAACAATTATACTGAATTTTCATACATAAATCCAAATAAACTGAACTTACTCAGATTCATCAGGGGATGAACTTTGCGGCTCAGCTTTTGGTTTAAAAAATGACCTACAAATAAATGGGACCATTAGGTGATATTTATATGTAGCTGTACCAATAATTACGTTATTGACTTCTGCATTGCCTGATTTATTTTTCAACAATATAAATGATCTATTTATGCACACAATCCCGCCTTTTTGTTATAAATTATCGTTGAATATCAATACCACATTTATCGATATTGGCTACATAAGCGTGTGTGCAAGGCATAAAAAATCGAAAAATAATCGTAAAACCACATACAACCAAGGTGAATATATAAATTCATCTTGCATGCAACATTAGAGTTGGGCTTTTTAGTTCAATTTGCTGAATAAGTTCAATCGTTCATTTTTCAGTCGTGAACTAAATCAGTCATTTAGTTCAGTTATTCAGTTGGTCAGTTGGTCATGAACTATGAACGAGATGGTTTCTATTCAGTTGTCATGAACTATGAACGAGATGGCTTCTATTCAGTTGTCATGAACTATGAACGAGATGGCTTCTATTCAGTTGTCATGAACTATGAACTAGATGGTTTCTATTCAGTTGGTCATGAACGATGAAAGATGAATAGGTCTTTCTGATCAGTTGGTGAGTTATTTATGAAAGTAAAACGATGTGATTAGTGTAAAACTGTTTCTTTTTAGTGGAATGTGAAATGTATTTTAAGTTTTTAATTAGGATAGACGACAAATGCCAAATATATTTAGGATTATTAGGTAAGTTAGTTTATTATTTTGGGCTTAAGTAACATTTCACATTGTTCAAAACTTAGAAATATATGAAATTGAAGCATTGTTACATGTAAATAAAGAAGAAATTTTATCTAATCGGGGAACTCCATATATATAATTCTAATTGTATTTCTTTAAAAAATTTAAAATTTCTTTGAAAACTTACTGACCATCGGCGAAGTGATCAATTTAGTTCATGATTGACTGAATAAGTTCATTAGTTCATTTTAATGACCCGTTCATTTGAACTTTTTCAGAACTAAACGACCCAACTCTATGCAACATGTAATCTCATACATTTTTGTTTATTTTCTGCGACAAATTCTTTTTGATATTGCGAAAAGACTATAAGGCTTCAACTAAAATAAATAAATGTTGAAAAAAATTTAAAGCAGCCTTGTCGTGTATTTTGTTTGTGTCATATGCATATTCATATGAGCACCGAAGTTTTTCACTATATGCAATCGTTCCAAGTTCGATAAGCGTCCCAGTGTTGTAGTCACGGTTGTCACTTAAAAAAATCATATTGAGCCAAAAAAAAAAAGAGCCAAATTCACTAAAAAGAGCCAAAACTTTTTTTTGCAGTTCATGCTATTCTTGCCTTTAATAAATTAAAAAATATTTTTCATATTTCCAAAGCATTACACATTTTCATCCTAATCTAGTGATTCTGTAATTAAATAAAAATAAATACGTTCCTCAACCTAAATCTATACAAAATAACTGATTCTGCAATTCAAAAATAAAAGTGCCATTACGCCAACAGAAAAAAAAAGAGCCAGTTTTGGCGCAAAAACGCCAACTAAGGCAACCGTGGTTGCAGTACTTATCTTGTGAGGATATACAAAAAATACTTTCCATAAAATACTTGTCACAAATCGAATTTTGCGCATCTCTAAGATTTGTAAAAGGCTTGTTCTTAAAAATAATTACAATAAAAGTTTGGAAAACAATAACATGGCGGACGAAAGCATAACTCGAATGAATTTGTCAGCAATAAAGAAAATTGATCCATACGCTAAAGAAATTGTTGATTCGTCATCGCATGTTGCATTTTACACCTTTAATTCGGACCAAAATGAATGGGAAAAAACTGATGTGGAAGGAGCGTTTTTTATTTATCATCGAAATGCAGAGCCATTTCACAGTATATTTATTAATAATCGACTAAATACAACATCATTCGTGGAGCCAATCACTGGCAGCCTGGAATTGCAGTCGCAGCCACCGTTCCTGCTGTACCGCAACGAACGGTCTCGTATTCGCGGATTCTGGTTTTACAACAGTGAGGAATGCGATCGCATAAGCAGCCTGGTAAATGGCTTGCTGTTGAATAAGGAAAGTAATGGACATCAGCCTTCGTCATTGCTTGGGTATCCGAAACCGGGCAATTCGAGCATATTCAATATGCTGACCCAGGCGCAGAAGGAATACAATGCACAGTTGAACAGTCAGCCCCAGTCTGGAGTCACAATAAATCAGTCTGAAAACGTGACTTCATGTAATGTGTTGAAGTTCTTTGAATCCGCTAAGCAGGCCACGGTGGAGGCGCAGTTGAACCGTCCTCAGCCGCTATCTGTCGACCAGTTGGAAAAGCAACATCGTGCCGTTTCTCCCGTTGAGGCGGCATCAAGCCAACCCTTTACTAGGGACGGCGAATTTGTCGGCTCTTCGGAAGGTCCACTATCACCATTTTTACAGGCATCGTCATCGACAGTATCTCGGAACAGTGGAAAGCCAATCTCGCTCTTAAATAATATTAAATTTGAGAAAAATGTAAGTGATTCACCAGCGTCGGCTTTAATTGCAACTGACGATGCCGAGCAGTGTCTTAGAAGGTTGCTGGTTGGAGATAAGCCCGCGGATATGAAGCCCGCGCTTATGCCGCCCACAATGTTCGATGTGCCCAACATAAAAGCCGAAACCGAGCAGAACCACTACATACAACCATTAAATTCTGCACAATTTGTGCAGGCCTTTACTTACCTTATTCAGAACGACAAGGAATTTGTCACAAAGTTGCATAATGCCTACATTAACGGCTGTTCTAATTCGTTGATTGATTCCAATACAACATATCAATAAATAATTCAATATTATTTCCCCATAAATAAGCAACTTCGTCTTTCTATTTGCATTCGAATGTTCCAAGGAGCTAATGTGGTTTGTATTTGATTGCATTTTTTTTTGTTCTAATTCATTTCGTAAGATGATGATTTCTTTGCTACTTCTTTATTGGAGCTTACACAAGAAGATGCCACTTGTTAATTTTCTTACGTATCATAATATAAATTCCTTGATACCTTGAAATGTTGAACTTGAAGCATTTATTTCTTGACTTCCAATTGGTGTCTCAAACATAATTCAATCTCCAACAAAATCAGATTAATTAAAAGCAGTTTGAATTTGAATAATTTCAAAAACAACAGACCTGCAATAATTATTTATTTATATTTATAAATTAACTCTAAATTTATTTTTGATTAAAACTGGCAAAATCTTAGAACAGATTGTTGTGCAGATTTTAAAGAAATATAAAAAAACAAGGCAATTTTGCAATCGCGGAAATCAAGAACAATCGCTTGCAAACTGAAAATCAATTTAATTAAGTCATCTCCAGCCAGTTTCATCAAAGCTGAGCATCTGATTGTATGGAAACATTGGCAAGGGTTAAGTGTACTAGTAAAGCATAAATGCAGACACATATTTATATTATAAAGATACAAAAGTAGATTTAAGTAGGCTTTTTGGAAAGTACAACAATTAAATCAATTAACCAATAGAATGATTGTCGAAGGTCTCCTTCGCATAAGTACGGCGCTTTTGTCCAGGACTCCACGCGAAAACCCGAATTTTCGAGTAATTCCAAAAAGAGTGTTGCCTCTTCCTCGAATGTTGGCCCGCGGCCGTTTCCCTTGTTGGGATTATCCAATAGAGGCCTTAAAGGTAAATGCGATGTGTTTGTTTCAACGTAATGCATGTATGGAAGGACTAAGGCAACCACAGCTCGTCCTCCAGGAGCTAATGCAGTGTGTATATCTTCCAAGAGTGCAAAGGGATCAAAGCATCGATCAAGCACATTGAGACATAAAATTAATTCAACATTTTTGAGCTCACGGATCTCGGTAACAACATTAAAGTTCAATTTCTTCAGCCTCTCTCGCATTGTCCAGCTAGCTTCAGTTGCGAACACTTGCAGCACAGCATTTCCGCTTAGTTCGGACACACTGTTTGCCACACGTAGAGAGACTTCACCGTCCCCGGCACCTATGTCTAGCAAAGTAATCTAAACAAATGTCATCATAAATAATCATACAGAATTTGATAAGCAGTTTATATTGTTTACCGTCTCAGTTGGAAATCTGGTTGGAAAGCCGCCAGCCTCCAAAAGTTTGTAGAATTGCTCTTCGGACAAAATAAACATGGATCCACGTTTTAGAAGCCCATTAATATCTGTCTGCGTCATAAAGAACTGCAGCACAGATCTGGCCAAGGCATGCCAAAGATGCATCCATATGTTGGAAGATAACATTTTGGTCCGTTCCAGCCATCTAATTGTTGTTGGGTCGGGCTGCTTGAGGGCAACAAACTTTGACTGGAACTTTTGAGGTAACTCGCAGTTTAATGTATACCACTGCAATGTTTTTTATTTGAAAAGTTAGTATTAAATTTCTGAACAAAAATTAAATGATTTGAGTGTATGTGCGTTACCTGTTGGGTGTCTATATTCTCCAGAAAATTGTCATTGTGGAATTTTGCGTGAATAACACGTGCCAAAGTGCCTCTGGGTCGATAAAGGTCCATTGTAACCAATGAATGCTTTGGCAATTGCACATCTGAGCTGCACACACAGAAAACTACATGCGTTTTACAATTGTCCAAGAACCCTAGAACTTAAAAACGCCAATCATTTGTAGTAAACAAGACTAACACATATGAATTCACTTATATCGTACGACTAAAAAATATCGATATGTTTCAGTTAGTAAAGGTAGCGTCGTTAAATTTGTGACTAGTTTTATTCCTTCTTTTAAGAGAAACTGCACCATCATTTCAATCAATTATGTTCTATATTTCTTAGATAAAGTGGCATACAACGAACACGGTTGAAAAAGTGGAATTGAAATGAAATAAACGAATATCGATTAAAAAAAGCGACGAATCGATGATTACATTCAATTGTTAATTATACAATGTGCATCACTAGTTGTATGTAAGATTTTTTTTGTATATGAAAAAATAAAAAAATGAGTTCTCACATCTTGGCAAATGTGGAGGAAAAAGCTGCCACTGCAGGCTTTGATGAACTGCCCTATTTGCCGGAAAAGTATCCGGGGAAAGTTTGCTGCCTGTGTAATCTTGGGGAGAGAAGTGCGCTGGGCCAAGGAATCATGTTTCAACTAAAAGTGCCTTCGGATTTCAAAGATAGAAATTCAGTGTATCAATCTAATGACACGGATAAAGATCTGGACTTGAGTCGGAAACTAAAGTGTTTTAAAAACAAACCAATTGCGAGCGCTGAATGTTCCTATGAATTGGATAAAATCGGATACGCAGACATTTTAAATGCTTCGGTATTCCTCGATGACGACTTTGTTTACGTGCATCGCATGTGCATTATGTGGTCGCTGCGAAAAATGCAAGTGACGGATCCCGACATTTTCCAGTTTTTGCGCCAATTATCGGAGTTTCTGGAGCAAAAGTGTAGTTTTTGTGGACAATACGGAGCATCAATAACGTGCAAAATGAATTGCCGCCAAATACATCATTGGCCGTGCGCCACAGCAGCCGGTTGCTTACTAATCCTGGAGAGCTTCACAGTGTTCTGTACAGAGCATTTGAGTCAAGTTCCATTGATTTGTAAGTATTTTGATAATGCATATTTTTAAAAACATATTTTAATATTTATGTATACCTTCGCAGGCAATGATAATAATGTCGAATGCTTGACGTGTTCTTCATTGGGCGATCTCTCAAAAATGGTTATGTGCTGTTCATGTGGAGATCATTATCATTCCACGTGCATTGGATTGGCAAACCTGCCTGGTACGCGTGAAATGAAACAACCCAATATGTAAATGTAGTTAATTTAATGTGATTTTATAGATACTCGAGCTGGTTGGAGCTGTGCACGCTGTACAAAATGCCAAATTTGCAGGCAACAGGATTCCAATGACATTAAATATGTGAAATGTGAGCAATGCCAGAAAATGTATCACGCGACATGCTTGCGCCCGATAATATCATCGATTCCCAAATATGGTTGGAAATGTAATGTTAGTAATTTGTGTATTTTTTAAAATTTTCTTTGATTCAATTTTGTCAACTTATTTTATTTCATTTTTAGCGCTGTCGCGTTTGCACTGATTGTGGATCCAGAACACCCGGCGGAGGCAGTTCATCCCGCTGGCATAGTCACTATACGATCTGTGACTCCTGTTATCAACAGAGGAACAAAGGATTTTCTTGCCCAATCTGCCAAAAAGCGTATCGAGCGGCAGCATATAAAGAAATGGTCAAATGTAGTTGCTGTCATAAGTAAGTATAGAAGTTGTTTGTTTTGATCTACGGCTGTAAACCTGTATATCTTTGTTAGATTTGTTCATAGCACTTGTGATGAGGAAGCTGATTTGACTGCATATCACAAGAAGAAAGAGTTGAATCCTGACTATGATTATGTCTGTCCTAATTGTAAGACAAACTCAAGCGGAGGTCAACTTAAATGTGAACCACTCGAGAGATCAATTGAATCACAGTCGTCGGAGCACTTTAATATTAAGGATGGCGATACAGATCCATTGGAAGGCAAACCATGTCTCGAAATCAACAGTGAAGATCCCCTCAAGTTGCCAAGCACAAAGAAGAAAGTTTGTCTGACCAACATTCGTGGCAAGGGTGGAAAGTTTGTGCTGCAGCGCATGGGATCAATGTCGCAAATAGGCAAAAAGCGCAGCAGTCGTGGAAAAGGACGACCGCTTGTATTGCAAAGCGGATCGAGCGATCGCTATATCAGCCGCAATTTGGATACGGACTTTTCCAGCGATAAGAAAATGCTCCTGTGCTCGGCTCGAGATAAATTCGTGCTCACACAAGACATTTGTGTGATGTGCGGCTCGGTGGGCAGTGAAGGCGATGCCGTCATGATCACATGTGCCCAATGCGGACAGTGCTATCATCCATATTGTGCCAGTGTTAAGCCCTCCAGGGGAATTCTCCAGAAAGGATGGCGCTGTCTGGACTGTACGGTGTGCGAGGGATGCGGCAAAAAGAATGATGAAGCGCGTTTGCTTCTGTGCGATGAATGCGATATATCCTATCATATTTACTGTGTGAATCCGCCGCTTGAAGCGGTGCCTCATGGCAATTGGAAGTGCTCTTTTTGCACCATTTGCCAAAAGTGTGGTCGCAATCCGACGGAAAAGGGCGACTACACTGATCCCAATCTGCCGGAGTGTCCGCCTTGTGCTAGTCAAAATAACTGCTCAGTATGCACAAAAGTCTACAGCGATGGCGAGATGATAATCCAGTGTGAGCAGTGTTCCCATTGGTCCCATTTCCACTGCGACTCGATAAACACTCAGTACACCATAGAATATTACGAAAATAATATGTACAAATGCTTCAAGTGTCGATCCAGCGGAAAAATGCCATCGCAACAGAATACAACAGTCTTAAATGAAAATTCGGTGAACAACTCGAAACTGTTGCCAGAGATTAGTCCAGAGGGGAAGAATATGAATGTAACTGATCGAAGTCTTATATTGACAAATGATTTATTGGAGAGCACGGAGGCGATTCACTGGATAGACGGTGTGTGCTTGAGCGAGAATGGCTTGAACATGATCAAATCGCTTTCCACTGAAATCAAGCGTAAGAGGAAAATGCGACAGCCGATGGCAAATTCAAATAAGGATGGACAAATCGATACAGCACAGTCAGATGATCTTCCCTGTGATAAATACAAGGACGGCATGATATGGGACAGGGGGGAAAGTGCTCTCCCCGAAGGATTTAACATTTCCACCAACGACGACGGTGTTCATGTGTTGCGCAAGAAACGCCAACGCAATTTGCAAAAGTTGGGAATCGGTGGATTCTCAGTTCGAAATCGAGGACTAAAAAAGGACAACGAGGATACTGTTGATCAGCTCAATGCAGTCTTAGTTGTCGACAAGAAAAAGAAAATCATACGGAAGAAGCAGAAGAACAAGCTCATTGAAGCTTATCCGGCGTATTTACAGGAAGCCTTCTTCGGTAAACCGCTCTTGGAGTCCGGAGAGGTTGTGGCATACGATTCGGAGTCTTCTGATGAAATCGATACGACAATGAAAATGTTTTTCACCTACTCGAATACTAAAAAACCTGACGAGGAAGCCAATTTGGCAAACAAAAGTCCTGTCAAATCTCTGAAGAAAACGAAAGCTGAAAAACCTTTGTCTTTACCTGAAAACAAGAACATTTTTGGGGATCAGTTTTCAATAGCAGCACAACAACATCAGAACGAAGAGCTGGTGCCGGATGCAGGTCTTTTTGGTAAGCATTAAACAATCAATCATATTAATCATAGATCATAATTGTGACTTGGAATCAATCTCTACAGATACGTCGATGACAGAGATGACGAGGAATGTGACTGCGAATAACATACATACGTTGGATCCCTTGGTACATACACTATTTATTTATGTAGTTTTAGTGATATCTTTATTTATTTATTTATGCAGGCATCCCAGGGAATTGCAGGCTTAGATAGCTCAAACCCCAACGTCAATTTTATTGCATCATCTGATAACATGAAGAATGCTTTAAGGTAATATCTACTTTTTAATACTTGCACATGTCCATTTAATGTCTCAATTAATTTCAGTGAGCCGACAGTCTTTGTAGAGAATTATGCTGTACCTCCACAGTTAACGCAGGATCAAAAGTTCCACAGTAAACTATACTTGCCGGCGAATATAACTGCCAAATCTTCGCCAATGCATTATCACGCAAAAATGCAAAATGCCAAGTATATGGAAGAGAAGAGAATTGTCGAAGAGCCTAAACCAAATGAGCCTCAAATGGAAGGCATCAATGTTGGCACCCAAAAAACAGCCGAAAAGATGCGAAAAGATGAGGGTACACATCATTATTATAGTTTTAAGCGAGTGCAATTTAAAAGCCATCTATGTTTCCTTACAGATCTGGGCTTAATGGCGACAATTTCGGCTGTCCTGTATGCAAATACTGAGCATGCTAATCTTAAGGAGCAATATCCCAACTGGAACGATCGCTGTAAACAGATCCTCAAGAGATGGCGATCATTATGCAATGAGAAAAAGGCACCATTCTTGCAAAAGGCCAAGGATAATCGATCAGCATTGCGACAGAGGCGGGAACAGTGCAAAATCAGTCAACCTGTGAAAGCTGAGAAACCAGAGAATCCCGACAAGGGATTCGTTGTGAAGCCAAAGGAAGTCTTCTCATTTGGCAATTATAGTGCGTACAATTCACTGAAATTCGTATTCAAATTCTCATTGCTATTATTATTATATATTGCAGATGGAATCTCTTACGATTCAACGTGCTATATTGGACCATCTGTTCACACTCCAAATTCACATCCAACGACGCCCATTCTCAATGAGAATCTAGTTGTGAAATCGACAATCCAAAGGACACCTATGCACGTTACAGGTCCGTCCTCTTTGAAAATTGCATCGGTTGAGCAGCGGATGGAGCACAATCCGTCATACGGACCTGAACCAGTGCCAGTGGGCGATAAAAAGCTGAGGAATCTATTGCAAAAGTCCAATTCTGAAGCCATGATAATGTCATCGAATTCCGAATATTTTATGGCTAACGATGTTCTAAGAATGGGACTCATTCAAAATGCTCCCATAACTCAAAACAATCCAATGTTGAGCATGAGTGGAAAGCCACAGCATACGGAAATCAGAAGTCTTGATCAGGATGGCAAGAATCCACTTGATATTAAAATGTCAGATCCACAGGAGGGAATTTCAACATCTGCTGTTGAGTTGGAAAACGTCGGCTTTGGAGATATATTAGGTGGATTCGGAGAAGGAGATGATGATGATCTATTAAAATCATTGACATCTGAAATTGGGGATGATTTTAACATACTGGAATATGCGGATCCAGAACTAGACGTCAATGTGCTCAACACATTGGATTTCGAAGATACGGAAAAGAACTCTGCTTAATGATAATCAATATACATATTTTTAGACCCTGTACTTAAAAAGTACAAAGGAATTATAAGGACAATTTTATATCTATACACTCTTGGCAAACATGAAACAAGTCAAGTAAGAAATTTATGCAATGGAAGAATTATGTATGTATGCTTTTATTACAGAATAGGTACAGGGTCTCTCACAGTCAGACTCTCTCTCGACTATAGCCTTTTCTAATAGTGCTCTGTTAATGTTGTACTACAGAATGTAAGCATTTCAACCCAGCAAACATTTGGGCGATTGTACAATCGCCCATCGCCGAAAAGAGTCTTCTGCGAGTCGCGCAGGAGATTAATAGAAGATGAATCTTCCAGGCGATTGTTTAGCGAGACCAAAACACAAAAATGAGCTCCACGTCTAGAGCAATTTAATTCAGATTTTTTCTAGTAGTCTAAATTGTCGATCCCGTAGCTCAATAGTTAGAGTTGCCGACTCCGAACTTTAAAATCTGAGGTTCGATTCCACTGTTGTGCTTCTTTGGCGAGCGCGCACAGCACGTCATTAAAAAAAAAAATTAAATTTAAAAAATTTTTTTTTTTTTTTTTTTAAGAAAGTGAGCCACTTCCGCGGCCCTTCTTAGGGAGTCTTTTGGAGGACTCGCAAAAGAGTCTTCCCGAAGTGTCGCGGAAGTGGCTCACTCTCTAACAAAAGGAGATCAAAAAGCGATGAAAAGGCGATGTCGCCTGAAACTTCTAGGCGAGTCGTCTGAGACTCTCTGGCGATTAAAAATGTTTGCTGGGAATGAATTAATATAGTTTTACATTGTTTGTTTGTGACGGATTAAGGAAAACATCATTTGACATAATAAAATCGTGTAAATTTTAATTTCTAGCTTGCTGAAAGGTTAATATAAGGAAAATACGTGTAAAATCAATTATCAATTTTATTACGTTTCATTCAATATTTTGTAAATTCTGTTTTGATAACAGCTTGAGCTCTTTTCTTGATAAATTGTATGGATAATGCAAGCTCGTGGGAACATAGACTTTTCCAATAACTTGCCTGAAAGTAAAGATTAGAAATAAATAGTAATTACTATAACATGTATATTTTTAGAAGGTATTTGCATACTTGTTAAAATTTTCTTCGTATCCGACAGTATAATCGTTTGGAATTTTAGCTACTGTTGTGAAGGATGTGCATTCGCTGGGAGGTGATTTCAATGCATAAAAAGGATAGTCGAAGGTATTAATGTAGATGTCAACACACAGACCATGACTGCCCAGATGTAATTGACTGGCCACCGAGGGCTGCCAGAGACCACAGCTGCCAAACATGATATTTCTGTGGCATGAGTGAATTATAGTTCCCTTATCGCGACTCGAATGAAAGCATTGCACATTTTTGCCAGCTTTCGAGTGATCCACAGCAATCGGATCAAATCCAGGTCCGGCCATATCACAAGCTATAAAAGAATCATCATTTAATAATGCACAAATATCTGAATCAATTCCTCATAATTACTGTCTATATTTTGGAGTGTGAAATGCGATTGTAAGGATCGTCCGACGGCAGACGCCAATTGGCCACCGAAACTGAAGCCAAACAAATATCCCCGGCTTGGATCAAATCCGTATTGAATGAGACCAATAATTATTGAGGCAACAGCTTCAGTTATCTGCTCGAAATTGGAATATAGCCTGAGTAAAAGTATGAGTTACTTTTTGATTCGTTCTCGGACTGAATTTAAATATTTACCGTATGTAAGAGGAGCTCGCGACAGTGCTGTAATCAATGCATATTACACAGCCTTTTCGGTAGAAGCTCAGTCCTAAAAGAAGATACCATATTTTGCATAATCTCAATAATATTTACAAAAAAAATAATTAAACTTACGATCAATCAATGCAAGCGCCCATTCATCTGAACAACTTTGGATCCAGCCATGCAGTATAATCGAGAATTTATCCGACGGTGAGCATCCAGAGTTTTTTAACATATTCCCATTAAGACTAACTGAAGTCTCCAATGTTTTTGTATTATTTCTAGAAGAAATAACGCATGTCTTCAGGGTATCAACATTGGGAGATTAGAGATTAACAGAGAAGTCATCTTAAAAAAAGATTTCACATTTCTCAGCTGTACAGAAAATTTTTAAACTTACTTGTAGAATTGTACAGTCATAGTTTTGCGAACATCAGTTTTAAATGCTCGCGTCTGGAAATCTTTAGAAATACACTTTAGTTATTAAGAATATCTTGTAGTGAATATCTTGTATTTGAAACATACCTAATGTTTCATTACGAGCCCCAAGAATTTGTCCATGTCTTAAAAAAATTTGTTTTGGATTCCATTTTGAGTCAGCCTTGTAGAAAATGAGTGACCATATTGTTACGAGCGTAATATTATAAATAACTGACTTTTTCTTAAAGAATTTCATCTTATTCTATTTATATAAATATTAGATGCTAAGCATAATTTAAAGTAAATAATATACAGTACAAATCAAGCCTAAAATATTATGAGAACTAACCAAACTGTGTTCAAAAGGCGAATCTGCGTGAAACTCTGATTGAGAGATTGATATTGAGATAAATCTCAATAATCAACATTTTTCAAAAAGAACCGCCAAACTAATCCTAGCTAAGGACATTTTTCAGTGACATTTCAGTTGCATGAATGGGTTCTCTATAGATTATTTGCTTAGTGGTAAGTGGAAAAGGAACAAGGTAGCTCCGATCACTGATTGGGCACACTTTTGTTTCAATTTATCGATAGCCTTCGAAGCTTATCGAGGCTTGAACGCTAAGCTTACGACAGATAAATGCAGAATTGGATCTCCACATTTATCGATTATGGAAATGAAATGCACGCGCTTTAAGAAAAGGCGCCAAAATGCGTAGCTTTCATTTGTTTCCCCACTTTTGCTGAAATAGATTTAAAACGTCTTTTCACTTGCTGAATAAACATATGGATCAAGCGCATTCATTCTTTGAAATTTTAATTCACCAAAATATATTTTAAATATATGTATGTGTGTGTGTATACTTATATACAAAGTTTTGCAGCTGAAACATCAAGATATTATATACCCTACTGATTAGGGCACTCGTTTGGCGACTGTTTTTTGTTTCCACCAGAGGTCTTGTTACGACCACCTGCTGGTGGTCCACCTCCCTCATTTTCATCTTCGTCGTATTCCTCCTCTTCGCTTTCGTATTCCTCTTCATCCTCATCGTCCTCATCATCAACGATGTCACCAGTATAATAAAGCACAGCTTTCGGAATAGTTCTAGCACGCAAAAAGTGTCCGATCTCAAAATCTGTGGCCAATATCTGTGAAAATATAAGCAATTTGTAACAGTTGCAATGATAATTGGTTTACAATAAAGGCTTACTTGCTGATTCTCATCGTCAATTTCTACCTTATCGGTTGGAACCTCTGGTGGATTAAAGAAATTGAAGAAGGAATCTGTAGGAACCTGTTTGACAATGGTGCGTACGGCGCCGCGTTCCTTGTGCTTCTGTTTCTTCCTAATAGTTTTAACTGTCAAGTTCATTTTCTTCTCCCAGTTAATAACGCAACCCTTGCATTTATAAATCTCTGGGCCTTCGAATGCGAAAGGATCGTCTGGATCTACAGTGGATTTTAGGAAGTATTGCTTGGTAAGCACAGTGTTCGAGAAGTATTCATTTTTATCAAAATGAAACTCCAAAAAGTATGAATGCTGCAATGAAGTAAATGTATAAATATTTCAATGTTTAGTACAAGAAAACAATATCGATGATGTGATTGGAGACTTACCTCGTTATCGTATTTAATAACAATGTCGGTGAGCTTACGCATAGCCGGTTCATCGTGACTCTGAACCATTTCGGATAACATGGCTGTATTTCTAAATACAGTTAGCCAGAAGTCTGGGATGCCCTTGGCATCCTCGGGCATACTCTTAGTATTCTTTAATGACTCGCGGATGTGATCACCGACTTCGCCATCAATTGACGGACTCTCGGGTTCCTTCCACTTGGGACTCTCCACTGCAGGATCAACGGTGCCGACAATAATTTCTTTGCGCTTCTCAAACATTGGTTGGTATTTCAATTGGTACTTCTTCTCCAACTTGTAAACCTCTTCGAAGAATTCGGCTTCCAAGGACAGTTGCTCCAATTGCAAATTCTTCAAAACGGTGAGCCTGTTTTGAACGCCGGCTGGCAATGACTTTACCATTTGTTGCAAAAATTGTCGGCGCAGCACCGAGTTCATGTAAGCCGGCCTGTCAAATTCATTTCAAGTTGTAGCGTTAAAACTCCACATACGAACAAATAAGAAATTATTAATTACATGGATTGGCAGTCAGAATTCGATTTATCATCATCGACTTCATTGCACGACTCAGCATCGATATTTCCCTCTTGTGGTGCGTCCATTGTCTCTAATGTAAATGCAGAATTCTGTAAAACGCACATACGTATTAATTTCACATACGACGATTTATATACTTAAAATTATTTGGAATTTGGGGTCTACAGACCGACGTCAGACACTCCCATAGTGTTTAATTAAACACACACACATGTATGTCTACATACATACATCCAATCAAACGCAAGTACATGTGCATAAGAACATATGCATGTATATACATATGTACATACATACATACACTTTACAAATGCGCAGATATGTAATTTCATTACTTCAACTTATTAAGGAATGTATGAATTAGGTAGATGGATTTTGTTATTTCTCAAGTATAAAAACATGTAAGCACACATTTGTCTGCAGTGACAGTTAAGAAAACTAGAGAAAACAAAAAAAACACAAAGGGTACACATTCCTGTACACCGCATTTTCGCAAACCACGTGTTAGTTTGTGCTTAGTGTAGTGTGCTTGGACCTACGCTTTTGTGTAAAGACGGAAATGTACATGCATTTATAAAAATTGTGCAAGTGAAATAACATTTTTTAGTAATTATGCAAAATAAATAAGCATGCAAATACGATTTATTAGCGATACATACCTCCAACCGAAAGACTTAATGAAAAGCACGCCGCAAAGTTGTCGGAACCAAAAGGTCTGCTTTCACAGGGTAACGAGGGAATACAAAATTCAAAATGTCTTCGCATTGGCTTTCACAGGGTGAGTTGAGTTTAACGTTTTTAAAAATCTATCCTCTGGTGTCCGTCGAGATAGCGTCGTAAAGTTATCTTCGGAATGTAGGCTTTAAAAATAATTCGATATACAAAATAACGCAAAGAAAAATTAAAAAGCAAGAAAAAAGAGATTAGGGTAAACTATACTAAACTTTTTTTTGTCTGATCAATCTCAACAAAGCGAATTGTATTCGCGCTTTTAATAGTTAGTTGTGTTCAAAACTAAATTACTGCTACTTTATTTAGCAGCTGATCACTTAAGCACTTTCGTGCTTAAGCTTAGTACTCAAGCTAGATAAATTTTACGCGGCGTAAAGTGCTCAATATTTTGCTGTCGACCCAGTGTTGCCAATGCAACACGGAAAAATAACAAAAGTTGAGTTAAAAGCGGTTTATTTTAAATATGAACATGCAAAACAAATTTGGATAAAAAGAGGAGAGAATAGGCATTGAAAATGTAAATTAAAGTTAATAGAGGAGAAAAATGAGATGGCACACAAGCACAGCGCTTATTGGGTGCACCCATCGCTTTTGAACTGCTTACGTGGTTTCTCCATCCATATTAATGAAAAAATACAAAATTATCTAATTTACGTCTATAAAAACAATTTAAGCTTTCGTTCTTGCTTATAATCTACCAATCAATATTGTCATCGTTATAGAACAAATTCAAATACTCTTCATCGTTTTCACTTGTGTGCCAGACATTTAGCTCTATATACCCAGCGAAACTCTAAACAGTTCAATGTTTCGCTGGGCCTGTCAGCTGTATCAAACAGTGCTGCCCATTCCGTTCCTTTACTTAACAGCTCTATTATTTTCTTGAGTCTGAGGACACCCGAGCGTTGCTAAATGTCAAGTTCTTCTTCTTCCCCTTACGCCAGCATTTTTTTTATATGGAGTTTGGGCTTACGCCAGGCCTTTTTTTGAGTTTGAGTACTATGCTTTAAGCTTGGTACTGACGACGAAAAAAAGGCCTAGCGTAAACCCAAACTCCATATAAAAAAACGCTGGCGTAAAGTGAAAAGGAAGAGGAACTTGACATTTATCTCCGCTTGTCGGCCCGGAGGAAAAATAAAAACGGAGTTGCCAGATAAGGAACTGGCGATAGGTAGCACTGTTTGCATTTAGCTGAGAGGCCTCGCGGAACATCGAACTGTTTAGAGTTTTGCTGGGTATATAGGAGATAAATGTCTGGTACATAAGTGAAAACGATGAAGAGTATTTGAATTTGGTCAATAACGACGACAATATTAGTAAATTATAAGCAAGAACGAAAACTAAAATTGTTTTTATTGACATAAATTAGATAACTTTGTTTTTTTTCATTAATAAAGAGGGAGAATCCACGTAAGAAGTTCAAAAGCGATGGGTGCACCAAATACCCGCTGTGCTTTCGTGCCATCGCATATTTCTCCTATATTAACTTTAATTTACATTTTTCATTGCCTATTCTCTCCTCTTTCTATCCAAATCAGTTCTGCACAATCAAATTTAAGCCGCAGTTGACGCATAGAGTTACCACTCAACTTTTTGTTATTTTTCCGTGTTGCATTGGCAACACTGTCTTTCCGTTCGTGGACAGCGAAATATTGAGCATTTTACGCCGCTAAAAATTTATTTTACGTCAGTACCAAGCTTAAATATTCAGGGATGCCACAGAAATCGCAAGCGAAATTGAATTCCGCAGAAAGCAATTCCGCACGGAAATTTCCGAGGTGCCACAGAACTTCGAATGATTTAATGTTTTTTAGCAATTTCACCAACCTTTTCGAACTAGGCTGCTAAGGGCTGACACCTTCTTAGATTAAATTACCCAAGGGTTTGTTTAGCAACTTTTTTAAGTTTATAATTGCAGTACAATAGGTTTAGATTTTTTTGGTAATTTAATTAAAATAATTTAATTTATTTATGCAATGATTGCTTTTGTTTAGGTGAAAAAAATTTAAAAGTAATTGGCGCGAAAAAATGAAAATTACTCGACAACTCTAGCAATTGTCTGCCATTAGTCTGGCAGCTCTTCGTGAAAAATGTTTTCACAAATTGCACAATAAGTTAAAGGTTTTTTTCGGTAAAACTTGATTTACCTCAAAAGACCTATTTTTGTAATGCTTAATTTAATGAAAACTGAAGTGGTTCCATATATTTTTTTCAAATACCTTACTTCCAATTCTGACTAAAAAATGTGGCATCGCTGACCCTGACTTCGAAGATCTGATTTGGACTAGGTGGCAGCATCGGACGTCAGCGATCTTAGCGCTAGTTTAATACGCGTAAAATTATTCTGCGATTTGACCTGTGGCACAGCGAAATGAAATTGAAGAGAAATTCAAGCGAAAGCGATTTCTGTGGCACCCCCGATTAACATGTTATCGAAAATCTGCAGCACTTTCGTGAGATTTTAAATGTCCGTCGTCCGTTTTTCGCATATTCTTAATGATATGTTTCGTTCCCATCGTTTCTGAGCAACAAAGGCGAAATTTTTATCACACAGAACATTTGCAGTCCTATGTATCGACTTAATTCTTTGAAATAGGATTTGAATTGTTAAAATAATCTGCTCATTACTACAAGGAATTCTTGAAAATAAATTATTCAACTGTGTTGCAATGTGAATTCTATCTAAATCCCTTGCGAAATTTGCTCGTTATCTTGAAGTATAACTTTAGACGGTATTAGATTACTTTTAAGTAACTTTACTTTTTAAGCATTCCTTAGAATAAGATTTGGAAAGAATTACCTTTCGTATCCGATATCGATCTGAATATTCCTAATAAGGATTCCTGATATTATCTTACAATACGTCGAGGGGAATAAGAAAGACATTTGATTTATTGTTACAATTTTTGATATTTTATTTACGTAAAAATAAAATATTTGGACATATGATTTAATATAACAAATTAATAATAACATTCATTCAAAAATTTGATTGATTCTTAAACTTGTCTAATGTTGCGAACTCTTAAAAACCGAGCGATTAATGCTCTTAAGAGTAAATTGTTATTACTTCACGACCTCCTCCACGAAACATTAATACTTTTTCAAGACCCTCTGTTAAGACTTCCAGGAATTCCATATCTAATTATTGGAAAAAGAGATCAAAATAGTTAAACACTGTAAGTATTTCTTTGTACTTAGTAATGGACTTACAATTGCTTTCACGTTCCGCTCTCACTTCCCTTGGGGGACCTAGTAAATTCATTATGACCAATTGGGCATCTTGTGATTTCTCTACTATAACTTCATTTAGTTTTATTGCCGTGTGCATGCGACGAACATTGAATTCATCTCTGTAAACAATTATAATCAAATTAAAGACTCGAAATAATACTTTGAAATATAATAATACTAACGGTTTCACACTCGATTTTAAGTTTCCGTCAGCTTTCTCAGTTGACTCATCCTTGTTAGATGTTATATCAGGTGTTTCCGAACTCTCCGGACCATCTGAATCAAATGAATTGCGTTTTTCCTCATTGTGAGAATCCTTTGGAAATAGAAATTGTATTATATATCAAGAATGTTTGATTAAGTTGTACTTTTAAGTTATCCTGCGCATTTAAATACAAAAAATTACAACAAAAATCTATAAAAATGTATAAAAATTATAAAAAAAAAAAATAATAATACTTGGGATTAAAACAGAAAGCTTAAGTGATGTGACAAATTTGAATGAAATATTTATTTTAACTGCAATTTGCAGTAACTACTTTCCTGAGGTTAACTGAGAACTACACATTGTACTTTATTAATTATTAGTTTTTTTTTTTTTTTATTACACTTTTGCTTTTATTTGCTGGATCTTCTCCTTATCGGGACTAACAGCAAGTTTAAAAAATCTTATTATTATAACTTATTTACAGTCTTGACGACTGATTAAGGTCTGGGGGCTCCGATATATTACTGCTGAGCTGGGAGGTCGTTGCGGTCGAGGCGGGTTCGATTGCAAACCCGAGTTAGACGCCTTGCAAGAAGATTTGGATGTGAAGATAGCTTGATGTTGTAGTTCGCCTTCTGTTTTGCTATTTCATCCTTCGCGGTTACAATGTTAAGATCTCTAAGGATGTTCTCGTTCCGAACATACCATGGTGCCCCAGTGATAGTTCTCAGGATCTTGGATTGTGCTCGCTCAATGATATCAATGCTGCTGTTGCTCGCATTTCCCCATAGCTGCGAACCGTAGGTCCAGATTGGTTTTAGAGTAGAACTGTACAATAGGACCTTGTAGTCCTTGTAGTAGGGTTAATGTTAATGGACTTCAGAGCTAAGTGCGTTTTCTTAGCTTTAATGTGTTAATTCCAGGTGAGCCACCTGTCAAGATGGACGCCAAGGTACGTTACTACATCAGCTTGGGGGAGTTGAGTGTTATACAAAGTTAGCGGAGGGCAGGTTTGCCTGTTGAGGGTAAACGTTACGTGTTTGCACTTTTGTTCGTTTATTTTAATACGCCAGTCTGAAAGCCATTTCTCCACTTCCACAAGATGATCAGCTAGTTTTGATGTTGCTTGAATAGGGCATCTGGAACGGCTTAGGATCGCGGTATCGTCA
This sequence comes from Drosophila limbata, assembly GCA_963924055.1. Classification (NCBI taxonomy): domain Eukaryota; kingdom Metazoa; phylum Arthropoda; class Insecta; order Diptera; family Drosophilidae; genus Drosophila; species Drosophila limbata. The sequence continues at coordinate 6,223,277 of OZ001355.1, forward strand.
GCAAACGTGGATGTTGTTAGGCGCTCGTTTGTAGGGATGTCCGATATATAAATCTATATATATAAAACTCTTTGTCCTGACTCACTGACTGACTCACTGACTGACTCACTGAGAATCAACGTGCAGCCCAAACGGTAAAAGATAGAGAGCTGAAATTTGCACACAACATAGATGAGATAATTTCATCGTGCAATAAGACGGCGTTTTGCGAAATTCCACCTGTAAGAGGGTCAAAATCAAGGTCAAAGGTTACGGAATTGCTTAGTATGAAAAACTTTTTTGTTTCTTAAGATATCTCAACCAAACTCACAGATTACATGTTTGGTAGTGTCTCTTACATTCTGACCAAATTTGGTCAAAGTGGAATGACTATATCTTAAAGCTGCCATAGGAACAATCCGATGAAAAACACCTTTAGTATGAAAAACTTTTTTGTTTCTTAAGATATCTCAACCAAACTCACAGATTACATGTTTGGTACTGTCTCTTACATTCTGACCAAATTTGGTCAAAGTGGAATGACTATATCTTAAAGCTGCCATAGGAACAATCCGATGAAAAACACCTTTAGTATGAAAAACTTATTTGTTTCTTAAGATATCTCAACCAAACTCACAGATTGTATGATTGGGGCTGTCTCTTACATTCTGACCAAATTTGGTCAAAGTCGGATGACTATATCATATAGCTGCCATAGGAACAATCGGATGCAATCGGAGATAACCTAACAAAACTTTTAGATTAACTCTTCTTGCAAATTTTGACTAATTCGCTTAATTTAGCTTTTTCCCGCCAAATTTAGCTTTTTCCCGCCAAATTTAGCTTTTTCCCGCCAAATCACCAAATCCGACTTTTTAGCCAAAGTTCAATTGCAAGGAAAAAAATTAAGGCAGCGGACAGCGGACAGCGGAAGCTAAATATTTCAGTTTTTTTTTTTTTAGAAAAAATGTTATATTATATAAATTTGTTAAAAAATACAATGCTGCGAGCGTAGCGAGCTGCGGGTTGGCGAGCGAAGCGAGCAGGGGGCGAATATTATGTAAATTTGTTCAACCGGACAACTAAAGACAATGTTGCGAGCGAAGCGAGCTGGGGGTTGGCGAGCGAAGCGAGCAGGGGGCGTAGCCCCCTAGTGACGTATAAGGTTGGCCCCCGTACGCTGCCTTGAGGAACTCCAGCTTCAATTATGTGGTCGTCAGACGTAGTAACGTTGCATCTCACTGCATAGACTCTATAGTAGAGGTACGACTCGAGTAGCTTGTGGGTGTAAACAGGGAGTGTCGTTTTGATTTTCTGCATGAGGCCGTCAAGCCACACTCTATCAAAGGCCTGAGAGACGTCAAGAAATATCGCACTGCAGTATTCCCGGTGCTCGAATGCAGTACGTACTTCTGATATTATCCGGTTGACTTGCTCGATAGTTCCATGCTTTTCTCTGAAGCCAAATTGATGTGCTGCGATTACATTGTGTGCTCTCAGATAAGGAATTATGCGCAACAGGAGACATTTTTCAAATAGTTTTGACATGCAGGGTAGTAGGCTTATTGGTCTATACAATGATGGCATTGTATGATCTTTTCCTGGTTTCGGAATCATAATAATGATAGATTTTTTCCATTTGTTAGGGAAATATCCCAGTCTTATGATCGCGTTGAAAAGCTTACAAATCAGGCAAATAGCACAGTTGGGAAGTTCAATAATCATTTTTTGAGTAATTAAATCATGCCTTCTTTGGTTTCATTTGCTCTTTGATGACTTTTGCAATTTCGCTTGGGCGAAGCTCAGATGGCACGGAATCGGCTGCAGTTTGAGTTGGAGAAGGTGGTAGTACAAAAGAGTTAGTTGCCGGATTTGGTTGAAACACATTACGCAGATGAGCAGCAAATGTGTTGGCCCTGTCTTTATCACTTCTGGCCCAGGAGCCTGAAGAGTTTCTTATAGGGATTACTGTTTCGATTGGCGCCCTTAGATTCGGATGAGCCCTCCACAATGGGTGCTTTGTGCTGGTTGGCGATAATTTCTGTATGTACCGGCGCTGGGCATCCGCTTCTTCACGCTTTAGAGCTTTGCTGAGCCTGCGTGAGGCATCTTTAAGCCGTTGCTTAGTAGATGGCGAGCGATGTGACTGCCAGTCGCGTCTCAGTCTTCTCTTTTCCAGAACAAGTTGTTCAATTTGAAGATTGGTTTTTTGTTGGTTGTGCTGTGTAGTCACGCTTTGCGGTGTAGAGATCTTGGCTGCAGAGACGAGTATATTTTTCAGTAAATCAGCAGAGCAGTCGATGTCAGCTTCGGTGTTGAACTGTGGGGCTAGATCGAGGTGAGACCTTACATATTTCTTGTACTTGAGCCAGTTAGTCCTGTGTGTAGTGAGTCTATTTGGATATACTTCAAGCTCCGGGCATTGAAGAAAGTTGATTAGAACGGGCGAATGGTCGGATGATAGGTCTGAAAGTACTTCAGCATTTATCAGATTGCGTGGAATATTTTTTGTCACAGCGAAGTCTATTAAGTCTGGTTTCCTATTAGGATCTGATGGCCAGTAAGTAGGCTTACCCGGGGAGACATAGTTGAGTTTGTTTCTTAGTTGTATTATTGCGTTATATAACTGCTTGCCCTTGGGGGTCACAAGGCGAGAGCCCCAATACGTGTGCTTCGCATTGTAGTCTCCTGCTGCTATAAAACGATTCCCCAGTGTACTGAAGAATTGCATGAATTGAGCTTCAGTGATTGCAAAGTTTGGAGGACAGTATACTGCGGCAATAGTAAGGTTGCTGTTGCCCGATTGTAAGTTTATTGATGTAGCTTGCAAATAGTTTGTTGCATATCTTTTATAAAAATGATGTTTGATTCTGTTTCTAATTAAAATACCCGTTCCACCGTGTGCTTTTCCATCCGGATGATCTGTGCCGTAGAATAAATAACCGCGTATTTGGAAGTTGTATTTGTTAGTGAGATGCGTCTCTGAGAGCAGCATTACGTCGATTTGTTTGTCGTATAGAAAATGAGTTAGCTTAAGTTTATGCCGTGAAACACCGTTTGCGTTCCACATTGAAATTCTTAGGGCCGCCATTGATTATTTTGACTGTTGAGATGCAAGCATCTGTATCAATGTGTTTTGATTTTGCATAAGGTTTTGCATAGTTGTTTTCACAAAGGTTACAAAGTCCATCATACTTTGTTGCAGACTGAAAATCATCATTTCTATCGAGCTTTGAGGCTGCTGCTGAACGCTTGCCAAGTTTGGCTCTGCTTGGATTACATTTGGGAGCGATGTTGAAGGAGTTGGTTTGTTTATGCCTGATTTTACCGCGCTGGCATAAGAGAAGCCATTGATAGTGTTGATGGGGCCAAATGAGGACCTGGCTGTTTTGGCAAAGAAGACATCGGGTGTTGTTTGAGATGGTATAATTGCGTTTGACATGTGCTGGGAACGCGTTGGTGGAACTCGCCGCATACGGGATTTCAATTCTTTATACACAGGACAACCTCTGTAGTTAGCTGTGTGATTTCCACCACAGTTTCCACACTTTTTTGTGCTGGGATCCTCTTTATTGACTTGGCAAAGGTCAGAGCCATGGGAGTCTCCACAGGCAACGCATACTGACCGAAGCGTGCAGTAAGTCTTAGTATGCCCATATTCCTGACAGTTTGAGCACTGTACTGGACCGTTACGTTTGTGTAGCTCTTCAACCGTGATTCGGCGATGCAACAAGAGCTGAAGTTTGTAGATTGGGTGGACTTCGTTTTTCTTCAAAGTTTTGCTATCTGGTTCTAGCTCAACTTTGAAGAGAGGTTTTTTGTTTTTATTTATAATATTCGATACTCTCGCAGCATGGAAACCTTTTTCTTTTAGAGCACTTGTAATTTCAGCAGGAGTGACATCCGGTTCTATACCTTTGAGGATCACCTGCAGGCCTTTGCTACTTTTCAGTTGGTACGTGTAGAAATTCTTCTTGGTCTCAGTGAGGTAATTGGTGGCCGCACGAAATTCTTTTTCAGTTTTGGCTTGCAGTTTTATTTCATGAATATTCCCCTTTGTAAGAGGAATGACATGAAAGTTGTCGTTTCCAATAAGTTCAACAAATTTATTTACAAGCGCATTAGATATCTTCTCCCGAATGTATATTGGTGGAGGCTTTGGATTTCTTGGAGCCCCTTGTCCAACTTCGGTTAGCTGCTCATTATCAGCCAGCGCAGCAAACCTGTTGCTGTTGTTTGTTGATTCCACAGTTGCGTGGGTTGTGTTAGTGCAGTTAATTTTGGTTACGTTGCCTCGAATTTTTTGAGGGCTTAGTTTTCGCTTTATTTGTATATAGCGATCCATTCCGGTTTGTATAGTCGCTGTTTTTGACGCTGCGCTTACAAGCGAAGCAATGTTGGAAAGAGCTATTGCTTGCTTAGAGTTAGATGGTAACTCTGCTGACATCGTTACTGTTGCCGATGGCGTAGCGTTAGATGCAGCAACTTTTGAGAGCGACGTTGGCTTTACTTGGTCTGGACGCGGGGTATTGGGCAGTGGGGAGGCACACTCTTCGCTCCAGGTCTTGTGACCTGCGCTTGGCAAAGCTGGGGAACAAGAACGGGATCTCTCGTTGTCAGCTGATAAAAGTGAACTTTTTGGTTTATTTACTTCCGAGACGAAGCTGTAGTACGCGTTGTTTTTCTGTATTGACAGACGCCGCTCGTCTTGCTCACGTTGACGTTGAAATCGTGTATCTTTTTGGTTCATATTTAAATATAAATTTTGGCGCGCGGTTGCCAAAGTCTAGTGATCTGGCAACACTCCTTCGAGCATCAACTGACTGGCAACTCTGTGCACAATGTTTACGCCGATCAGCTGGTTTCACGTGTATTCACTTTGTAAATAAACTATATTTAACAATATTGCGCTTATAACAGTGAATAGTAAGCAGTCCAGACACCAAACGAGCAATTAGGCATCGCGCGAGGTGGCTCTCGGCCTATTATCGGATATTTACCGCACCTTATCGCGATTTAAACTGTGTTTTATTCAGAGCGCTCGCAAAAACACGTCTGCACGAGCTGCCAGGTGGAATCGAAAAATTATTAGTTAATTCTAATTATTAGTATTATGATGATTACGTATACATACGTGATTTTGTATTTCTTCTATGGTAGGATCGGCAAACCGAACTTTCGACGCTGTTTTAATGGCGTCATAATGGTGGTCTACAATTGTTTGAACCTGAAATTGTTAGCGTAAAGTATTTACATACATCACTGCGGACGGCAGTCCGCGCTAATGACGAAAGCAGCACGAAGGGTGCGAAAGCGACTAGCATATATACACAGGAAGAATGAAAAATTTGCTATGACCGTCCGATCGGGTCGAGTTATATACCGATCGAAAGGTATCAATTTAACTTACAAATATGCATATGCAGGTTCGTGAGATAAGCAGGTGTAAGTGGGAGGGGAAAAATTTAAATTATTGGAGCAAATGGGGCCGTTGGGGCCTTTTTGATTTATTTTTTAATTTTTTACTCTTCTAATCGAAAATACGCGTCGAATGACACCTCGATCATCGAAATCCGATTACTGGTTCAAAAAATAATTAATGTTGAAATTTTTAGTCGCCTTTCGAAAATGAGATGAAAAGTCAGTATGTCTGTTTGTTTGTTTGTTTGTTTGTATCAAAGCGTTGATTTAGCTTAAATGTTTGAATGAGGACTTGTTCCCGCTCAAAAATATAGAAACGTTTGTTCTACGACTTTTTCGAAAAATAGCTAGTTTAGCGGGAAATCGCTAAAAACCGCTAAAATTAAAACTGGGCACATTGCGCTAAATTTTTCATACCTAATAAATAGTACTTTTTTGCGAAGTGCCAGTGACAAAAATTTTATTTTTTAATAATTCATGTGTAAAATTTAATATTTTTCGTCACAAAATTGGATATCACAAATTTTGGGGCATGAAAATGTTTTCGGCACTAGACTTTTACCTCGTAAAGAGGTTTTTTTTATAAGATATGCATACACATGTGTCCCACTAACCTGGCCAATTTATATATTTATAAGCTTACTTGTGTTAAAGTCTTAGTTTCAATTCAAGTCGAATTAAATCTATTGTTTATGTGAAATCCTTTTAATTCCGTAAAAAGTAGTAACTTCTTTTACTACTACTACAACTTCGTCGTCCTCCTCTTCGCTTTCGTATTCCTCTTCATCCTCCTCTTCGCTTTCGTATTCCTCTTCATCCTCATCATCAACGATGTCGCCAGTATAATAAAGCACAGCTTTCGGAATAGTTCTAGCACGCAAAAACTGTCCGATCGCAAAATCTGCGGCCAATATCTGTGAAAATATAAGCAATTTGTAACAGTTGCAATGATAATTGGTTTACAATAAAGGCTTACTAGCTGATTCTCATCGTCAATTTCTTCCTTATCGGTTGGAACCTCTGGTGGATTAAAGAAATTGAAGAAGGAATCTGTAGGAACCTGTTTGACAATGGTGCGTACGGCGCCGCGTTCCTTGTGCTTCTGTTTCTTCCTAATAGTTTTAACTGTCAAGTTCATTTTCTTCTCCCAGTTAATAACGCAACCCTTGCATTTATAAATCTCTGGGCCTTCGAATGCGAAAGAATCGTCTGGATCTACAGTGGATTTTAGGAAGTATTGCTTGGTAAGCACAGTGTTCGAGAAGTATTCATTTTTATCAAAATGAAACTCCAAAAAGTATGAATGCTGCAATGAAGTAAATGTATAAATATTTCAATGTTTAGTACAAGAAAACAATATCGATGATGTGATTGGAGACTTACCTCGTTATCGTATTTAATAACAATGTCGGTGAGCTTACGCATAGCCGGTTCATCGTGACTCTGAACCATTTCGGATAACACTGTATTTCTAAATACAGTTAGCCAGAAGTCTGGGATGCCCTTGGCATCCTCAGGCATACTCTTAGTATTCTTTAATGACTCGCGGATGTGATCACCGACTTCGCCATCAATTGACGGACTCTCGGGTTCCTTCCACTTGGGACTCTCCACTGCAGGATCAACGGTGCCGACAATAATTTCTTTGCGCTTCTCAAACATTGGTTGGTATTTCAATTGGTACTTCTTCTTCAACTTGTAAACCTCTTCGAAGAATTCGGCTTCCAAGGACAGTTGCTCCAATTGCAAATTCTTCAAAACGGTGAGCCTGTTTTGAACGCCGGCTGGCAATGACTTTACCATTTGTTGCAAATATTGTCGGCGCAGCACCGAGTATGAGTAAGCCGGCCTGTCAAATTCATTTCAAGTTGTAGCGTTAAAACTCCACGTACGAACAAATAAGAAATTATTAATTACATGGATTGGCAGTCAGAATTCGATTTATCATCATCGACTTCATTGCACGTCTCAGCATCGATATTTCCCTCTTGTGGTGCGTCCATTGTCTCTAATGTAAATGCAGAATTCTGTAAAACGCACACACGTATTAATTTCACGTACGACGATTTATATTCATAAAATTATTTGGAATTTGGGGTCTACAGACCGACGTCAGACACTCCCATAGTGTTTAATTAAACACACACACATGTATGTCTACATACATACATCCAATCAAACGCAAGTACATGTGCATAAGAACATATGTATGTATATACATATGTACATACATACATACACTTTACAAATGCGCAGATATGTAATTTCATTACTTCAACTTATTAAGGAATGTATGAATTAGGTAGATGGATTTTGTTATTTCTCAAGTATAAAAACATGTAAGCACACATTTGTCTGCAGTGACAGTTAAGAAAACTAGAGAAAACAAAAAAAACACAAAGGGTACACATTCCTGTACACCGCATTTTCGCAAACCACGTGTTAGTTTGTGCTTAGTGTAGTGTGCTTGGACCTACGCTTTTGTGTAAAGACGGAAATGTACATGCATTTATAAAAATTGTGCAAGTGAAATAACAATTTTTAGCAATTATGCAAAATAAATAAGCATGCAAATACGACTTAATGAAAAGCACGCACAAAGTTGTCGGAACCAAAAGGTCTGCTTTCACAGGGTAACGGGGGAATACAAAATTCAAAATGTCTTCGCATTGGCTTTCACAGGGTGAGTTGAGTTTAACGTTTTTAAAAATCTATCCTCTGGTGTCCGTCGAGATAGCGTCGTAAAGTTATCTTCGGAATGTAGGCTTTAAAAATAATTCGATATACAAAATAACGCAAAGAAAAATTAAAAAGCAAGAAAAAAGAGATTAGGGTAAACTATACTAAACTTTTTTTTGTCTGATCAATCTCAACAAAGCGAATTGTATTCGCGCTTTTATTAATTAGTTGTGTTCAAAACTAAATTACTGCTACTTTATTTGGCAGCTCATCACTTAAGCACTTTCGTGCTTAAGCTTGGTACTGACGACGAAAAAAAGGCCTAGCGTAAACCCAAACTCCATATAAAAAAACGCTGGCGTAAAGTGAAAAGGAAGAGGAACTTGACATTTATCTCCGCTTGTCGGCCCGGAGGAAAAATAAAAACGGAGTTGCCAGATAAGGAACTGGCGATAGGCAGCACTGTTTGCATTTAGCTGAGAGGCCTCGCGGAACATCGAACTGTTTAGAGTTTCGCTGGGTATATAGGAGATAAATGTCTGGTACATAAGTGAAAACGATGAAGAGTATTTGAATTTGGTCAATAACGACGACAATATTAGTAAATTATAAGCAAGAACGAAAACTAAAATTGTTTTTATTGACATAAATTAGATAACTTTGTATTTTTTCATTAATAAAGAGGGAGAATCCACGTAAGAAGTTCAAAAGCGATGGGTGTACCAAATACCCGCTGTGCTTTCGTGCCATCGCATATTTCTCCTATATTAACTTTAATTTACATTTTTCATTGCCTATTCTCTCCTCTTTCTATCCAAATCAGTTCTGCACAATCAAATTTAAGCCGCAGTTGACGCATAGAATTACCACTCAACTTTTTGTTATTTTTCCGTGTTGCATTGGCAACACTGTCTTTCCGTTCGTGGACAGCGAAATATTGAGCATTTTACGCCGCTAAAAATTTATTTTACGTCAGTACCAAGCTTAAATATTAACATGTTATCGAAAATCTGCAGCACTTTCGTGAGATTTTAAATGTCCGTCGTCCGTTTTTCGCATATTCTTAATGATATGTTTCGTTCCCATCGTTTCTGAGCAACAAAGGCGAAATTTTTATCACACAGAACATTTGCAGTCCTATGTATCGACTTAATTCTTTGAAATAGGATTTGAATTGTTAAAATAATCTGCTCATTACTACAAGGAATTCTTGAAAATAAATTATTCAACTGTGTTGCAATGTGAATTCTATCTAAATCCCTTGCGAAATTTGCTCGTTATCTTGAAGTATAACTTTAGACGGTATTAGATTACTTTTAAGTAACTTTACTTTTTAAGCATTCCTTAGAATAAGATTTGGAAAGAATTACCTTTCGTATCCGATATCGATCTGAATATTCCTAATAAGGATTCCTGATATTATCTTACAATACGTCGAGGGGAATAAGAAAGACATTTGATTTATTGTTACAATTTTTGATATTTTATTTACGTAAAAATAAAATATTTGGACATATGATTTAATATAACAAATTAATAATAACCTTCATTCAAAAATTTGATTGATTCTTAAACTTGTCTAATGTTGCGAACTCTTAAAAACCGAGCGATTAATGCTCTTAAGAGTAAATTGTTATTACTTCACGACCTCCTCCACGAACCATTAATACTTTTTCAAGACCCTCTGTTAAGACTTCCAGGAATTCCATATCTAATTATTGGAAAAAGAGATCAAAATAGTTAAACACTGTAAGTATTTCTTTGTACTTAGTAATGGACTTACAATTGCTTTCACGTTCCGCTCTCACTTCCCTTGGGGGACCTGGTAAATTCATTATGACCAATTGGGCATCTTGTGATTTCTCTACTATAACTTCATTTAGTTTTATTGCCGTGTGCATGCGACGAACATTGAATTCATCTCTGTAAACAATTATAATCAAATTAAAGACTCGAAATAATACTTTGAAATATAATAATACTAACGGTTTCACACTCGATTTTAAGTTTCCGTCAGCTTTCTCAGTTGACTCATCCTTGTTAGATGTTATATCAGGTGTTTCCGAACTCTCCGGACCATCTGAATCAATTGAATTGCGTTTTTCCTCATTGTGAGAATCCTTTGGAAATAGAAATTGTATTATATATCAAGAATGTTTGATTAAGTTGTACTTTTAAGTTATCCTGTGCATTTAAATACAAAAAATTACAACAAAAATCTATAAAAATGTATAAAAATTATTAAAATTATAAAAAAAATAATAATAATACTTGGGATTAAAACAGAAAGTTTAAGTGATGTGACAAATTTGAATGAAATATTTATTTTAACTGCAATTTGCAGTAACTATTTTCCTGAGGTTAACTGAGAACTACACATTGTATTTTATTAATTATTAGTTAATTCTAATTATTAGTATTATGATGATTACGTATACATACGTGATTTTGTATTTCTTCTATGGTAGGATCGGCAAACCGAACTTTCGACGCTGTTTTAATGGCGTCATAATGGTGGTCTACAATTGTTTGAACCTGAAATTGTTAGCGTAAAGTATTTACATACATATGCATACACATGTGTCCCATTAACCTGGCCAATTTATATATTTATAAGCTTACTTGTGTTAAAGTCTTAGTTTCAATTCAAGTCGAATTAAATTTATTATTAATTTGAAATCATTTCAATTTCATTTAAAACTACTACCAGGCTTAAACACAAGAAATCTATTAACAAAATTGGCACAAATCTTATACATAGGATCTATTTTTCTATATCAATTGAGATCCTAAACATGTAGCTATAAGTCCATCATCTACTACTTATGCTAAATGGAAAAATCCATAAACAAGCTTCAACATCATAGGGTTAGAGTATCTTCCAGATACATTAAATATAAATATTTTTAATTCTCATACATGCAACACGTATACATACTGACTTTTAGAACGTGCAAAAAGAAGAGTGACATTAAAGAAATCAAGTAAAAACACTGCTGTGATACCCTGTACCCAGCTATAGTAATTTACATCCTCATACACTTTCATTCACGCACGCTAGATGGCGCCAATAGATGCACTATGAAACATAGTTTCATGAATATCTTTTGTGTTTATCATTCATATCAGACAGACGAATGTGAATAGTCGAGAAAATAAATATTTTTTAGTGTTTGAAATATCTTTTTTTATCATTTATATATATTGCAAACGAGTACAGGGTATAGAAATGCGTTTATTATTGAATTTGTTTGCGATTTGCGAAAGAAACAGTGGGTCAAGTATGTATGTGCTCAAGGAACATGTAATGGGTATTCATGCAGCGTAATACATATTTATATTCATATGTATTTATCTATATAAAATTTTCCATTTACAGTCGCGCACATCAGTAATAAACCACGGGATATGATGGTTAAATTTGTGAAGCAAGCATAAAATAGTTGGATACTTTAGTATGTATGTATATATGTATGTATATGTATATAATATAGTAACTTATGATAATATCTATAGATACGCCTAGAAAATAGTATAATATATCCGCATATATAATTATGTATAAAGACAGATATAGATTCGAAATTCTGTATGTTTGTTTGCTTTACCAAAGATAACTTATTATCACTGGGTGTTTCCTTAAAATCCATTATAGTTTGAACCTTTTATCAAATATACAAAGTGTGAAATTTTTTTAATTGATCTCAATAGTAATTAGATTTGATTTTGATTTTGATTCGGATAAAACGTACTTTGAAAATAACAATCGAAATAAAAGGGAAACCAATTAAGTAAATGAATTAAAGGTGTGCGATAAATGATAAATCATCCTAAATATATAAGTTATTATTGATGATAGCATATGGATATGTATGTATGTAGATATGTACAATATGTATGTATATCGAAATATTGAGGATATGGAATCGAGAATGGATTAGATTAAACAGTATACTCACTACTTTGGAGTTCTCTTTTTTGTTTAAACCTAATGCTCGTAGCATTTGATTGCGCTGTTCCATCATGAGAGTTCTCTCATAGGTATAAGCCGAAATATCGCTATTATTCTGTGATTAAATATGATATTAATAAAGAAATTGATCAATTGAACTGTCAATTTAATTACCATTTCAACCACTTCAACATCTGCTTCAATTCGCAGATGGTAAAGGAATGTCTTCAAATCTTTCTTCATTTGAATCGAATTGTCTTCGATTTGAGCAACTGTGAAAATGCGAAGTTTGCAATTGCGCCATGTTCTGTGCTGTTTCAGCAGGAAAGGCAGCAGCATTAGCAGACCTCCGTCATGGACAATCCACCAGATATCAATGTTTCCACCAATCTTCAGCAGAAATTAAAAATAAAAACAAAATTTAAATTAAACAGTTTTTGAAACACATTTTGTTTTTCGTTTCTTCTACTTACTTTGTGATTTGACTCGGGATAGAAATTGATTCCCTTGGGCACAATCAGTGCCATATGACAGGCGGCCACAGTTCGCACTGTCTGAATGAAAGTCTTCCAGCTATTACGACCTTCCTGTCGCCAGCTGTACGGCCAGCCAATGATCACGGTGTTTGGCTTCATGCCTCCAAGGCCAATTGTCTGAATGCTGAAAAAAAAAATATAGATATCAAAGAATCTCGTTGTTTAATTATCAGTCTTTCTCCGTGTTTTGCAAAACGAAAGTTTTAAGCGATTTATGGCGCAGTTTCTCTGAAAAAAGGTGCAAAAAACGCAGCACACGCAAAGGTTTTTGCCATAACTATAAAAAAAACCAAGACAGCTTTTTTCGTTTGTCAGAAAATATAAAAAAAAATGTATAACTTGGAAAGTAAGAGAAGGCTATTGATATAGCTATTTAGCTATAAAGATAGCTATTTTTGTCGCTCCGAAACCGCGTGAATATGAAGCTTAACGATAAAGCGTAGTACGCTCTAGCTGAAAACATTTTGGGCGCTCGAAAAGTTCGATGTTTTAAAGTCCGGCCTTACAAACTTCAATGTGACATTATTATACCAAAAATCACTAAAAAGTTGAGAGATTGTTGGTGTTAGGCTGCTGTGGTCACGCTGTTGCGTCAGCTGTGCACAACAAACTAAAAAATAACATTGAGAACAACAAAAAAGAGAAAATGGATCAAATGGACAGGATAATTAATAAAAGTTGCAGCGACTAATATCCTAATTATTAAATTAAAAATGATTAATTATAAAAATCCCATTAAAATGTTTTTTGTCGGTCAAATCACTCTAATTAGATCTTTGTGTTCAAAGATCTTAATTCGGCTTTTATTTTGCTGCTTGTTGGTCGCCATTTCTGTTCAAAAAGATTTCGACTAGTCGAAACACTGATTCAATCGATGTTTTGAAAGATGAAAAGAAAAGCTTCCATCTGTTTACCAAACAGAGTTGTAAAACGCCAGAAAATATTCTGAGCTGCCCATATTTAGGCTTAGAAATGGCCTTACAAATTAATTTCGTGCATGTTTGCAACCCTTTTTTTTATATGGAGTTTTGCCTTGCAAACATATTTTCGGCTAGAGCGTACTACGCTTAACAAAATAAGTTTAAATGGCAGGAAATTAATAAGAAAAGCAAATTGATAAATTTTGCTATTAAAAAAGTGTGGCTCTATAAATGACACTTACACTGAACTGAGGCCCTCGCCAATTTCCTGGGCAACGAGAACATCACAGAATCCCTTGACCTTCTCATCCGTCATGTATTTGCGTAGAGTAGTCTTTGCATCGACTGCCTTATTGGAGATTTTTGTGTGATCACCTTTTATCACAGACACACAAATTGTCAGACCCTTGCCAGCCTTCAATTGCGTGGCAAAGGAGAAGATTTTCCTATACTTTGGTATGAGGTTGTCATTAAGTTTCGATAGCACCAAAATCTGTGGACGCCAATTTTTCGTGTGTGGTGGGCCTTCTTCTAGGCGCTGTAGTGAGTATCTTGCCGCAGTTAGCGCCATGCCGCGAATGCCATCGCCCCATTCCTTTTCGGCACTGCAAGAGATCAATCAATCATTTTATAAATCAGTCAATCAATCAATCTTTGACTTTATTTTGTACTTCAATCGAATTTGCATTAAAAAATACTTACATTTCAAATGTATTTTAAATGAAATAATGATAAAAGTTCTTGAATTGCCTTCAAATTTGATGGATAAGTTCAATATTGATTGATTGATTGATTGAAATAGGAACTTACCCTCGATATTCGATGTATTTGTATATAACAATTGCCATACTTATGGCAATGAGTGCAAAGTACCACGATGTCATGATCATAACTGATATGCACAGTGTAAGTCCCAACAAGGATAAACTCCAGTGATAGAATTTGAAGCGTGGTCTCCAATTCGGCGTTCGCAGCAAAGTTTGCACCGCGCAGGCCAAGTTAACAAAGCCATAGCACATTAGGAAAAACATTGACAGCAAAGGCGCCAAAAGATCAACGTTTCCTATTGATTAATAACAATAGAAATATGAAAATTATCGAAAACTCTTGTGATTTGCGAGAAATAATTAGAATTTTTAAATTCCAAGAATGTTTACCTAGTAAAATGCCACATTGACAGATGACAATGGTTAAAAGCAGAGCTCTCACTGGCTCCCCGCGCTTAGAAGACTTTGCGAATGGGGCCAAAAATGGTATAATCTCATCCTTGGCAATTGCCTGCAGTAAACGTGGTGCGCCCGTCAAGCTCTGTAGTCCAGCTCCCAGCGTGGATAAAAATGAACCAATCAATATCACCCACTGATTTGGCCATGCAATGTTGGCCACGACCAATTTGCCACCAATCGATTGACCAAATCTATTAGGAAATTAAATTTATAATATGAACGATATTTAGTAGATAGGATCAATTTCTTACTTGTCTCGCAGTAAAAGATTATCAACAGTTCCCGCAAAAAATAGAACACTTGATAGATAGACAGTACTTGTTGTTAAAATAGCACAAATTGTGCCAATGGGAATACTCTTTTGGGCATCAGCCAGATCTCCCGATCGATTAGAGCCAGCCATAATGCCTAATTGAAAGAGGATCAATGAAAGATCAGTTGACAAAGAATAAAGACGATTATGACTTATATACCTGTGACTGAGGGAAAGAATATGCCAATGAGCAGCGTGAAAGTTGTCGTTATATCGGCCATAATTTGATTGTACGTCTGACCGCCAAGATTCTCAATATCGACTGAATCCTGTCCATATGATATAAATTGTCCTTTTTCCAAAAACGATGGCCAAATATTGTCGTAGAAGACTCCGCTGGCCAGACCCTTGATGCCTTTTACCCTGCTCACATTGTGGTCTGGATTACAAATAATTAACATTAAAAAAGCATTAGCAAGTTATTCAAAAGGTTTCAATTACTTTGGAAATAATCGTCGCATTTATGATCGGGACAATACAAATCGAATAGCAGTGGATCCTCCTTTGTACAGTTCTCGATTGGAATGTCCTTCAAGACACGTTTTCCCAGCACGCATAGACTGTGAAATGGACGGGGAGTATTGTATAAGCTCACATTTGGATACATTTGAATCCAGGCACAACTTACTATAACTTATCGTTGCCGTGAATATTGTCGAAAATTCCAACATAGACAGCAATTATGGAGAATATTACACACGCCAGGGCAACCGTTGCGAACTTGTTGACAAATTTGACACCCAGGAATACAATCATACCTAAACAATAAGAGGAATATATATATATATATTATGAACTGCAATGATATGAGCTGACTTACCCATGAATAGCAGCAATATTGTGCCGTAGACTCGGAAGTTGTTGTACATGGCCTCGGCATCTTTGGTGAAGTCTCCAAATATAGATGCCCATGGCGCCATATATGTCTGCATTAAACGATCTATATAATAACTGAATAATTGAGTGCGCTCTTAAACACTTCTTACCAATACAATTTCAACGGCACCAACAATATACATTGCCGCTGCCAACGTTGTCCCCGTATAAAACAACATCCCCACAGCTCCGCCAAATTCAGGTCCAAGGGATCTACACAGAATTCGTCATATGAGAAGTTAGCATATAAGATATGATCAATATAACTGTACCGTGATATCATAAAGTAACTTCCGCCCGCCGGCACAACTCCATTCGTTGCAATCGCTGACATGGATATCGCGGTTAGCATCGTCTAAAATTCAATCATAAAGAATGCACTTAGTGGAGAGCAAGGAATGAAGGCAATTAGAAGGTATTCTTACCACACAGCAGCAGGTCAGAACAATCAAGAATCCACAAACAGCGCCCGCTGTGCCAACAACCCATGTTAATCGAATGAACAATATTACACCAAAGATATTCTGAATGCATGGCAAGAAGACTCCAATTAAGGTGCCTAGAAAGATTTATCAATAAAAAAAGATAAAATATTATAAAATTTTTAGAAAAGTGTTTCCTGATGACCGTTTCTCTACATTTTTAATTTATTCCTTGCTATAGATACTTTTGAAATGTATCTTGTATCTTAAACTCACCCATTCGAGCTGATGGTGGCGATGGCTTGGCATCGGGATCGGTGGCAGCTGGTATCGTATTTTCATAATTGGCAATTGATGAAATGAATGTTGAAATGTGTGGCCTAGTCTCAAGATCATCGTCATATAAGTACAAATTGGGATCGATTGTGGATTTCTGATTCTCCTCTGCACTGTGGACATCGCGTGAATCTAGAAACCAATTAATTAAATTTTTTTTATATTTATAAATTACAAATGTTAATTCATACCATTTATAAAAACAAATTCATATAAATAGTTAACTCTTATATCTATCCGTTATGTGATCGTGTGAACATATAAGTTAATTTATAAGTATAAGTTCGAACCAACTGCTTTCTCTTAGACAAAGCAGTGCAAATGTAGCAGCCAAACTGCTGGAAATATCTCTTATATTCATAACTTATATGAACGTATGCATATATGCATATAATAATAATAAGTAAATATATAACTATAAGTTTGTAAGCATATGCATTCAAAGCTTAAGCAAGCAGTGCGCTTACTGTCTCTACCAAATATTGCTTCCGCTTAACATCAGTCAATGTAAATTAAACAAATCTCTTATATTTATAAGCCATATGATCGTATGCCTTAAACTATAAGTTTTAAGTCAAAAATCACACTTATTTCGAATAAATATGTTAAGTATGTATATCTTCTTTTTAAAAGATAAATGATCTTTTACGTCTAAGAAAAAGTATAAGTTCGTGTGTATGCACTGCTTGCGCTGTGAGTCACTTGGACAACAAGCAGTGCGGTGTAGCACCGGGCACTGCTTCCCCCCTGACCTTTACAACTTTTTGTACATTCCCCAACCACAATGAGTATTCATAGGAAAATAAGTTTTCGCTTTCATACCTGCATGTTTAGTCTCGGATGTGGTTCCATTGTGTTCTGATGGCATTATATTCATTTCGTTGGAATCATCCTTTTCACTATTACATTGCATGTTACCGCTTAGTGTAAACTTTACACTTCTCCCAGATCACGGAAATCACTTAAAATTAGCTAACACTTTTGGGGCGTTATACGGATAACATTTTCATAAATATTTGAGCATTATAAATGTTTTATTATGTAATACAAAGTACACACGATAGACGGCCAATTATAAAATACGTTTTTACATGAAGTGTGTTGGAATTTTTTTTGTTTTTTTTTTTTTTAAGATTTTTTAATTTCTTAAAGACTGAGAAGGATAAAACGGGCAAATTAATTATGGGCCTTGGTTAAAGCTACTTTTTGGTATTCAGCAAATCCCAGGCTCTCTTTAATAACCGAAAAGAGAATTGGGCCAGCTACCTCGGAAATGTGTAGCTGGGAAATCTAGGTCAAGAATTTTAAGCCCGTCAAGATTATGAGGCATATGAGCGAAAAGCCATCGAGATGAAAATAACTAAGCTAAACACTTGAAACCTAAAAAGCAAATCCCATTTTTCACTGGCACTATTTTGTATTAATTTGACAACTATTGTATCTTTTGCAATTGTTAAAAGGATTTTTATTGCTTGGTGTTTTTTTTTTATTGTATGAACCTGAATTTTATGTAACTTTGTACATTGTTTTTGTCATTGAATTTCAATATATTTATTGTGATTTTTTGAATCCAGCGAAGACGGTAAAATTTGTTATATTTTTTTTAAGAATGATTAAATAGAAAAACTTAAGAAAACTGTTTGTATGCTACCGAATAAAAATTATGTTGCCCAGGACTCTGAGCATTGAAATTGAGATGAAAACGAAAGCTTCTGTCTACACAGAATTTCACCCCGTGTTCTGAGAGATACAGAGATACAGAGAGAGAGCGCCAACTGCAGATACACACATACGTATATACATCTGTATTTGTGTCTGTATTTGTATTGAAAATCCTCTCCTTGCTTGCACACAGCATCAGTGAAAGCAATCACACGCACACACACACACAAAGCTGAGCTGCTCTCAAAGCTTTTAATAGTGAGCTTTAATCTGCAGGTTGCGGTAAATGTGTCAGCGGGACATCTGGGACGTATAGTACAAACATATACATTTACACAAACACATGCACTGCGTGTATGTATGTGATAGCAGTTTTTGCAGATACAAATCTTAACCTATTAACATACTTAGGCATTAATGTTACTGGTATTAAGTAGAGTCCTTTTTGACACACAAACACATTCACATACATATGTATGTATGTATTACAAATGAATAGTTTGTATGTGTATAAGATGCATGCACTGCTTACATTTAAAAATCAAGCACAGCAAGCAGCGTACTTTTTATTAATATTAACCAGATATGAATAACCAAATAACTGTACCTTGTAAATCATCATGAGTATCCCCTAGAAGCTTGCCACTTGCTGATTCATCCTGAAGATAATCCAATACAGTCTCTTCGTCTGTTTTTGTAACTTGAAATCTATCCGGCATAGTTGTGGCTATGGAGCACTCTGCAACAGAAAGGTATTTAAATTTTAACTAATAGATTGCAGATTATTATTAAACTCATTTGCATTAATCAGTAATTAGTATACATATATAACGATGTACATATGTTTTTATTTACATAAACATTTGCATTGCGTTGCCGATCAGCCGATTCAGGCACGAGGCGAACGCATACCGAAGCTGCTGCTGAGAGAGTGACTTCACTATGTATGTATGTTACATATGTAAGTCGCTTTTAGCATCGCTGTATTTTTGATGTACTTTGGTTGGCAACGCGATCATTATTTGTCATGTCGCCAAGTTTATACGACAGCTTAAATCAAATTAAAGTTGCACAGCACTTGCAAACAGATTTTTATTTGTATGATTTATCGAAGTTTGCCTTTTAGCGTTGTACTAAAAACACTTAGCGCCTTTAAATTTATTTAAAAATATCAGCTGAGTCTCATAAATTATATATTGAATGACGTAAAAAACACATAATTTAATAACAGCCATAAACACCTAATAAAAGGTTTTACGATTTTTGTCAAATCCGGTTCAAGGCAGCTAGCCTTACTTACAGTCGAACTTCCGTAAGTCGAACTTCTATAAGTCGAATTTCGTAATGTCCTTTTTTGTCAGCACATCAGCGCTTTAACCGAAAATGTTTATCGCTTAAAGAAATATTCAAACTTATTTTCTCAGCAAAAACAGTTTTCATTATATTTGAAAATAGAAATTTTATATGATGTCATTTGAATCGGGAACTTCTTCTGGAGTCGGACTTTTTCATTGGATAATGATGATTCGAGTTAGGGAAGTTCGACTGTATTTATTGGCAACGCAACGATCATCGTTCATCACGCATTGCAACACTCTTCATGATTTACGCTGATGTAAGTACATATGTACATACACACAACTATTGACATACATAAGCTGATCACATGTTCTTAATCTAAATCTTATTCTTGTTAATCAATCTTATTAAGTACAATCAATCAATCTTATTAAGTACATATTTGCATTGATGTACATATGTGTAAATATGTAGGTACATCCTTACATACATTTATTCATTATGTATGAACACACTTTTATATAAGTTTTTACCTACATACATACATAAAACTTCATTCATACATAGATAAATAACATTTTTTTTTTTTGCTAATTGTTTGATAAATGAAAATACATGCATTTATATGCAAATGTAATTGCATATGTAATTGCATACTTAACATACAAGTAAACTAAATTGCATACATTTATCAAAATTAACATTATGTTAAATTGAATGTTACTTCATACATGCACTTATCACACAGACACATACATACATACGCACGTGAGTATTTGCAGACTTAAATTCAAGTTGAGAATTATTTATGTGTACAAATATATGCACATACATATGTATGTAGATATCAGCACTGTAAACTAAATTAACCAAAAGTACACAATGAATGCAAAGGTGCAATGTAAGTACATATGTATGTATGTACATATCTAGTTATTCAAATGTTTGTTTTTATATGGATGTATGTATGTATATGCACCCATCTACTTACATGCGTACACATTTACACATTGTGTATGCATTAAAATGATATTTACTTGAGTAAGCGCCTTTGTTTTTAAGGTGAACAACAGCCGGAAAATGTTCGGAGCTTCCTTATTTGCTATAGTAAATTTGCAGCTTAGTTAAATTTATTTTCCTAATATTATGCGAACTTTTCAATTGTACGAATAAAATTAAACTATCATATTGAAGGCGCATGAGTAACAGAAAACAATTTTCTACTGTATATAATTTGGAGTCGTGAGTTGGGGGAAATACTGTTGTATTAATGAAAAAAGTAACTGAAAACAAATGAAGAGCATTTAGGACACATGGATGGATACCGATTGTACTTTAGAAAAAAACAATAATCATATCGCGCTAGTTATATATGTACATACATGCATATGTACATATTTATGTTATTAGGCATAAATTCATAAGTACATACATACATATGTATATTGTTTGTTTTTGTTCATATACATATGTATGTACATACATATATTTTCATCTACGAGTACTTATGTTTATGTACGTAGGCATATGCATATGTAATGTACGTATGAATGTATACGCTCTGCTAATAAAATGTCTAAAGTGAGAATTAAAAACACATTTATGTCGCAGCTAGAGATGGACTTTCATTTCAGTTGTGATATTGAGTGTAAGTAGGTTATATAGGTTGTATGTGTATACGCGTATGTACATATGTATATAAGTATGTGTGATCTTAGAGACAATAAGTGAAAAACTAACCACTTAGTAAGGTGAGTAATTAAGTTCTGATATTTAATGCATTCTAATCTCTGTTTCCTTCAAATGTGATTAATGGAAAATACTTATTTAATGCCATTCCCTACATTCTACAGAATACATTATCATGTGTACATACATATATTATAAAATCATAACATATTTTCAAATAATTAACTATTCGAAAATTCTACTAGATTAAGCCGACTAAAGTGTCCCGTGAATAATGTACCTATTCTGGATTAGTTCCAAATTCGTGTTCAGATGAGCCAAAAAGTTCCATTCATTATGGAATAATAATAATTGATATTTTGGGTACGAACCAGTCTGGTTCACATATTTTAAATAAGAATCACAATTAAGAGATACTGAGTTATTTGAGTTAATCGCTCAACTAGGACATACCCTACCCTATATATAATTTTTAGTAGATAGTAGTAGACATTCACTAAATAAGAATTACAATGGCCCTATTTATAAATAAAATATGAATCATAATCAATACTTCCAGTCTAAGACTAAGAAGATAAATCTAATAAATCCTAACTCGGGAACTCTTATCTACTTTTGCATCAGGCGATGCAAACTTATCGATTTCGCCCAATTTGCAGCATTTCTGCGTCAGGAATTCCAATTTCCGAACTTAAAGGTTAAGATTTCTTTCGTTTTTGCTTTATTGTCCATTTTTATACAAAATACGCATAAAATGCAAGTTACGAGTGTAAAACATGTAGGTCTTTGCTCTCATTACCAAAATTAAATTACTAGAATAAATATTAAAAACTATCAGATATGTCTTTTATACCAAATTTAAATGTTTCCCAACATTCCATCTTCCAATTCGAATAGCATCTAACAAATATACTGAAATTTTGACGAAAAAAATAGGGATTATACAGAATTTAAGACGGTGGTAGAGCCCATAATGTGGCCGTCTTGTCTGCAGACGTTGATATAAAGGAAAATTCGGTTGGATGCCATCTGATTGTAATAGCCTTGTCTTTATGCCTTGCCACGACCACTGAGGCGAGATCGTTGGCCAGATCGCCCTGTAGATCGGTTAGTTTGATGGTGTTATCATAGCTACACGTGAGCATGTAGTAAGCAGATGGAGAGAATCGTACGCATCTTAAGGAAAATAATAGAAAATATGCGATAATTGAATATACTTTAGGTATGATCAGTTGAGGAATTACCTGATTTCGGCATCGTGCGGATAGAATCGTTGTATAATCCGGTTCCCACGGATGTCATAGAGTACACAGGCGCTATCTGCGTGTCCTGAGACAAGAAGTCGTCCCGTCGGATCCACACATACTGCAGTTACTGGCGAGTTCTGCAGAGCTCCCCCCTTGTACTCATTATCAAAGGAGTTGACTGCCACATTTACCCGGAGATCCCAAAATCGTATCGTTTGATCCTGCGAATTGCCGCATGAGTCAAATTAAATCGCTCATAAAATGTATCCTAAGCTATTACCTGAGATCCGGAGACGAACATTGCATTATTCCAGCTGTACAGAGATGAAATGTGCCCGGTATGACCACTAAACACCTGAAAGGGCATTCCTGTCACACAGTCTGTAACGTAGATCTTGCAATCGCCGGCTCCACCGCTCACAAGTAACCGCGATTTCGTCGATGAGTTGTCCAGGAAACACATATCCCGAACGGTTCCATCATGCATGTTCAGTTCGACCTCATGGCCCACCAACTGGTTAGTGTCCTTGTTGAATCGCATATACTTGATGGTCTTGTCATTTGATCCGGTTGCAACGATTTCGCCATCTGCCGACCAACATGTGCAATAAATTGAGCCTCTGTGGTGCTTTGTCCGTTTGCATAAAACGGATGGCGGATAAATGTGTTCCTGATCTTGTCTAAAAATTTATAAAAATTAAACGGCTATAGGAAAATATGTAAATTTAAATATTACCTCAGCTTGGACAGTTGTGGATATTGACAAATTCGGAATGTTTTGGAATTCGATCCCACCGCGTAAAGCTTTCCATCGGGATGAAAATCAACACTCCGAATCGCCTGCGAATCCGAAATTGTTGTAACAGCTACAAAATGTGAACGGTCATCACTCTGAAATATGTCCAAGTTCATTAAAATTAGAAAACGATCTTAACAAAAACACAGACACTATCACATAGTCAGTGAGTATCTAAATTTGGTAAGACCACATCACAAAAACGGGCAAAGAAATTGATCTTTAGCTGACAAAAAGAAATTCGATGATAACTTATAAACAAAGCTTAAAACTTCTTTACTCACCTCTCGTAAATTTGTTTCTCTTTCGTCAGTATTCATTAAAATAATGTATAAAGAATTTGTCCAAAAAAATTGGAAACTTTTCTATGTAAAATAACGCAAATTGTGGGCTAGGCACTCAATTGTAATATCCAATACAATTTCGTTTTTATATTAAAACTCGTTGGGGGAATAATCATCAAATAGAAAGTTGGCTTGTGTTCTGAAATTTTTCACATTTCATATCGCATAAATATCGAAAACAAAGTCCATAACATTGAGGGGAATTTAATTTGTATTCTTAAGAAGAAAAATAATAAATAAGGTATTAGTAAGCTATATTTGTATAAAATAAATTGTAAGATCCTAAACGAGAATCAAAGAATTTCCAAGTGGAAAATGGAAACCTATCGAAACGCAAGTCACCACAGGGTGATGCAGGACACCACATTTATATGTCTATTTTTAAATGAGATTTTTAAATATAAATACAAATAAACAGTTTTAAATTAATATTAATAAACAAGTAAATAGTTTATTTGAATTGTATAAATTATTTTTATAAAGGGTAACTTATAAGTGTGAACTTTTTTTGTCGATAAACTATCGCTGATGTTGTCAGCTGCATCTGCTGTTTTTTTTTTGTGTTTTTATACAAATTTTTGATAATTTTAATTAATTGGCAATAAATCAAGGCAATCCAATTAACATGAAATCACCAATTTAATTAATATTAAATTTACTTATATGCCATGTATCGAAATAAAATTGCTCACCATCAACAGTATCGATGAGTCAGCTCATTCACTCAGATTGTAGCACTGATAACTATCGGCAGTTGCTACGTTCCATTTTTTTTCTCTAATTCGAATTCTCACGGCGCGAAATTAAAATGTGAATTTTTTTATTTGTTTATTCAATAATAATTCAATAAGGAACAACTTCAATAAATCAAAAATTTTTTAATTATCTTAAATAATGAATTTTAAAGAATGTTTGTTGCAACTTTTTGTGTTATTTTGTAAAATTTATACAAATTTTTAAACATTTTAAAAAATGTAACAATAATGTTTCAAGAGAAATTCAAAAAACTAAGAAAACTATAAATTTTGTAATATAATATACTTCATTTTAAAATATGTTTGGGGCACGTCAGCATTTGCGTGGTTAAGAAAATCGAAAAAATATAAAACAACAACAACAAAAAGATAAATGCATTTATTTATTAGAGGTGTGTGTTGTGTGTGCGTTTCCCGATGCCGATGTTTGCTGAACACATACATTTTTTGGACACGGCTTTCAAATCTGTAAAACTGATCTGCAAAAGGGATTGTACTGAACATATTTCTCATTATATTTTGAAATTCTTTTCTTTCAATATTTTAGAGGGCCTTTATTTGTTTACTTTTTGTATATAAAAACATTCGATAGTGGTCTTCGACACATCTTTGGCTCCGATGTTTCACTCGATGTTTCTCCACCTCTAACACTATCTATTCATTCATCATTTATTGGGAAAAAAATAAAGGTGTGAGTGTGCTGCCATTTGGATTTGGATAGCCACCTTCTTATGGCAACACTGCCAACATTTAACATTTGGTATTAAATTTAACATCACCTCCGTATGTTATGTTAAATGTATGTTAGTCCGCTCTCTCGCTCTTTGTTTCTTTTTGTTTTCTTTGTTTCTCGCTCTCTCAAACATTTCATTTTCTAATACTTTCAAAAATCCAAAATTAGGCAAAATAATTAACTTTGTTTTAAAATTGGTTTGGTAAAAAGTTCTGAAAAAATTGTGGTACAATTTTCAAAATTCTAGCTTCAAAATTAGCTGCGGGACACTTTTAAAACACCCGCGAGATTTCAAAGCAAATAAAAGCAAATCAGAAAAAGTAGCAAATAAATTTAGAGTAGTGCAGAATGCGTTTAGCGTTGCGAGTGGATCTTTCGAGCGAGAGAGCGCGCTGCTGTTAACTGACTTTGTTTTGTTTTACTCGCGAGGGTTTTAATGGCCGCCGTTTGCTGTTTGTTTCTTTTGTTTTGCATCAACGCCGACGAAAACTTGTACGCTAAAGAGAGAAAGAAACAAGAAGAAACGAGCAGAAACATTCTCCGCCTGCGTCGCTTTGTAAGAGAAACGAAAACAAGGAGAGAACAAGAACGAAAAGGAATTTCTGCCAGTCTTGAAACAAAACTCGTCCAAGTAAGTCGACGTGCTGCAATTCAGTTTGTGCTGGAATAATTTACAATTTTTTAAAAAATTACTGACCAGCTGCGAAATGAACGATTTAGTTCATGATTGACTGAATAAGTTCATTCGTTTATCTTAATGACCCGTTCATTTGAACTTTTTCAGAACGAAACGACACATCTCTAATCTCATTCATTCACCATTTTAATTGGGAAATGGAAGGTGATCGCGTGGTTAAGAAGCAGAAAATGTCGGCTCTGGAACAGCTTAAAACAATTACTACAATAGTTGCCGATACCGGTGACTTTGAAGGTAAACTGAATTATTTAATTTAATATCTACCATAATTCTTAATCAACCATTTGATATTTAATGTGCATTTGCTTTTATTTGCATATGGCAGATGTATGTACATACAAACATGTGTCTGTGTGAGGTTTTAAAAACTAAGCTTATTGGATAAACTGGACTCCAATCAGAAATATTACTTTATCTTCATTATTCTGATCGGCATATCACGGTATATATGCTCACACGTATATTTTCATATTAATGAAGTTCAAATCAAAGTTAAAGTCGAAGGTGAGTCCGACTTTTGTTTGACCTCAAAGTGTGTTCATACATATGTACATACATGTGTGTATATAAATGAAAGTGATACGATAAGGCTCTTCTTCAAGGGTAAATGTTATGCATGAATGAATGAATGCAAAAGTATACAAAAATATGCAGTTTCAGCTAATTTTTAATGCCTCTTGGCCCAAAAATGCAAGCGCAGCACTTTGTTGGCCATAACTGCCTGATCGACAAATTTATCATAAATGCTAATTGTCATGAAGTAGCTACGCTAACGACTAACTCTGCACTTATTTTGTTCTAGCTATCAATGTCTATAAGCCTACGGATGCAACGACTAACCCATCGCTTATTTTATCTGCGTCAACTATGGAACGCTATCAATACCTAGTACGCAATGCAGTTGATTATGGAAAATCTAAAGCAGGGTAATGTATTTATTTATTAGTGTACTCAATCATATTAATTAACAACCTTAGCTAAGCTTAGGAAAAAAAAGGTAGCAACCATCAGGCCCCTCGGATAATTCAATTCCAGATTTAACTCAATGCAAAAAATAGTAACTTGCATAATTTTGAAGCTAGAATTTCGAAAATTGCACTCGAACTTTGTTGAATTTTTCTCGAATTTTTAAGATTTTACCAAGCCAATTTTAAAATGAACTTCATTATTTTAGAAAATTTAAAGTTTTCTTGGTTTATTGAATTTGTAAGTACAAATTTTTAATTATTTTTAAAAAATGATTAATTTCATCAGAGAAATGACGTGAGAACAATTTCTTTTCAAATTCTCGTCAAATTATTTCACAGCTTCTGAATTCAAGTATCATGACATTCCGTTCTGAATATTTCGCTTATTTTCGCATGCATGCTGTAATCCTTGCTATTATTATTGTTTTCTTTTTCTTGTACTTTTAATATTTAGACTCTAAATTTTAGAGCATTTCTTAAACAAGTCTTCCCGCCAAATCAATGAGCTACATTTTTGATTTTATACAGACGAGATAGCTTACTTTTTCTTACATATTTTTTCAGATCTTTGGAGAATCAAGTAGCTGAAGCCATGGATTATCTGTGCGTCTTGTTTGGCTGCGAAATTCTGAAAATTGTGCCTGGAAGGGTTTCGACTGAAATCGATGCTCGCATCTCGTTCGACACCGAGAAAAGTGTGAAAAAGGCATTGAAGTTAATTGACTTGTACAAAACCTTTGGAATTGGCAAGGAGCGCATTTTAATTAAATTGGCCTCAACTTGGGAGGGTATAAAAGCCGCCGAAATTTTGGAAAAGGATCATGGTGTACACTGCAATCTGACGCTTCTGTTCTCATTTGCCCAGGCGGTGGCCTGCGCTGAAGCTGGCGTTACGTTGATCTCTCCATTTGTTGGACGTATATTAGATTGGTTTGTGGCAAACACAGATTCTAAAAAGTTTGAGCCTTTGCAGGACCCTGGTGTGATATCCGTTACGAGCATCTATAACTATTACAAAAAATTCGATTATAAAACATTAGTAATGGGTGCATCGTTCAGAAATGTCGGCGAAATAAAAGCATTAGCTGGATGTGATTTGCTCACCATCAGTCCATCCCTATTAAAGGACCTAG
Source organism: Drosophila limbata (assembly GCA_963924055.1). Lineage (NCBI taxonomy): Eukaryota > Metazoa > Arthropoda > Insecta > Diptera > Drosophilidae > Drosophila > Drosophila limbata. The sequence goes on from OZ001355.1 coordinate 6,251,260, forward strand.
AAAAGGATGAGAGTGTTGTGAAACCGCATTTGTCAGTTAATAATGCGAAACTGCAGAATATTGAGAAAATCTCCGTCGATGAGAGCAAATTTAGATGGTTACTCAATGAAGACGCTATGGCGACTGATAAACTATCCGAAGGCATTCGAAAATTCGCTGTGGATACAGTGAAACTGGAAAATGTTATTAAGAAGCATTTTGCCTAATTTTCTTGACCACTTTTTATTTGACTTTTTTGTTGGAATTGGTTTAATTAATAATTCGCTAAGTAAACACTATGCATTTACTTAAATAAAACTATTTTTGTATCAAAATCTAAAATTACATACGTATCTTTAATAGATGGTCATATATTATTATACGGCTATTTCAGAACAATTTCAAAAACATTAAATACCTGATCATTGATTCTTAACCGTGGCTCCCTCTATGTGTGATGAACGCAAGTTTCCTTACGTTTTAGCAACCCAAGGACTGTCTTAATATATTTGAATCTCATGTTATCGATCGCTGTGATGGAAACGCGAAAAGTTTAGTTTGTCAAAGTATTAGAATGTGAACCAAGTGGAACCAGGCAATTGGATGTTGTAAGTATGTGTATTAGCGAAGGTGCTACGGCAGAGAGTATTTTGAAGTGCAAGCACAAATTAAGGCAAATATGTACACACACATACATATGTAAAACGGGAATCATTGAGAAAATTGAGCGGAGAGCGAGCGCGCTGCCAACTTTTTGAGAGACTGCAATTTACAAACATACATACATATGTGATGTACATATGTATGTATTTATATAAATGTATTTTCAAAAATCTGTGTACAAACATACTTTCATTGATTGTACATTTACATATGTATGTATGCAAAAGTATCATCAATGTATATCTGTTTGTATTTACATGTGTATGTATGTGTGTATGCCCATTCATATATTATATGTACGTATGTATGTATGTACATATCTAACAAAACAGAAAGATCTAGGAAGCTCATTTGAATTTTCACTATAGTTTCCCTTTGGTCATAAGAGTGTAAGTACTAAAACGTAGCTTGGATAAAATTTCTCCCCAAAAAGACGAATAAATGCAAATACCTGACAAAAATTTTTCGAATAAATTTAACTAAATTAATAATGCCCTCCTTTTGTGAAAATATGTTATAATATCTTGATTCTTGACATATGCAACACACAACGGGTTTAAAAATGGGATCGAGGTCGATTTTGCCAAATGTTGTGTTTCATCACAATGGTTCCTAATTAATGACAACAATGACACGGGCAATACCGGATCAGCTAGTTATATATAACAAATATGTATGTATGTATGTATTTGTACCATATTACATGACTATTTTTAAAAACAAACTGCACTTGTGTTAGCCTTATTATACCCTTCGTCAAAAAGGGCAGTGTAGGGTATAATAAATTGGTAAATATCCTTAAGTTATCAGAATCAGTATCTTGATTTATGATGAGCTTTGATAATCGACAACCCATTGGATTTATCGATAGCGATAAGCATTTTAAGACAAATCCATGAATGCTATAAATAAAAGAGAAACGATAATTTGAATATTTATTTTAATTCTGATACAATTCTGTATTCTAAATTATTAATTAAAATATTGAAGTTTCATTGTTATTGTCGTTAGTTATTAAAGTATTTCACAAATAATTTATGTTTGTATTTAAAATGATTACCCATAACTAATTTTCTAGTTGTTTAAATCATTTTAAATTTTAAATATATGACAGTTTTATTTTTAGGGTCATTATACAGTAAATGCCTTATAAATTTGCACAACTTTATTATACCCATTTTGCTTTAAGTGCAACGGTAAAAACACGGACATGTACATGTATAAGTATGTATGTTCATGCATACATATGTACATACATATATAGATAATTGCCGTACAACGCCGACCAATTAAATAGGACTATAAATTTTTAGTCGAATACAACAACATTATAGATTTATTTTTATACTTATTCAGAATCTTAATTTAATGTTGCCATTATAAAATATCCAAGAAACATTCAACTTAACTTTTTGAGCAGCATTTGTCCCTATTCAAGGGAACATTATATGTATTTATGAATATATACATACATTCATACATATACACTTGTCACTGACACGTCCTTCAATATGGAAAAGGAAGGAATCAGAGTAAGCCCTATGGGACAGTTAAAGGGAAGATGTCCAGATTAGGAAAAAGATATTCTAACAAAAGATCGACGAAGACTTTCAAAATGACTGGCAGCCAGTTGACAGACAGATCTGATCGACTCATTGTGTGTCTACTTATGTATATGCACATATGTACATACATACATATTGCATGTGCGCATACTTACATACATAAACACATAATTATGTGAGGTTAGAGATGTCACCTTCTTTGTTTTATTTTTAAATGGCAAGTCTTGAATATACCCTTTTTTTGCTCATTTTAATAGTGAATATTATAATTATTTGTAATATATAAATCCATGAGCAGGTGCGGTAAGTGTGTCAATAAGTACACATACGTACATACATACAAAAATATGTAAAAATCTATGTTGAGAGCTAAAATTTTAGATCACAGAACTAGTTCTTTTTTTATGATCTAAATGCTCGTGCTCAAAACGAATTCATCCTAGATCAAAAGCTCAATATGGGATATTCAATGTGTACATATACAATTCTACAAACTTTTAAACATAAATTTTAATGTGTGATAATTATTTATGTGTGGACATGCAAACGGCATGAATATGCATGCATATATGTACATACATACATATATACATCAAATAATATTTAAACGTGTGTCTCTTTTTCTATATATGCATACAAAAGTTTCCGTGTGTAAGTGTGTATACACTAACACAACCGCAACAAATCGGATAGGTGGTAAGTGCTTAAAAGTTTGTGCGTGCTAAAAGTATTTTCCCGGGGCCAAAATAGAGAGTGTATCTAGTTTTGGGAATTTTGCCAAAATATATGAATTTTGTAATTCAAATAGACACTCTCATCAAGCAGCGTTCTCCTTGCGTTCAGTTGCCGTTGATCGTTATAATAGCGCGATCTTTGTGTTAGCTCTTGGTCGCTTGCAAACCAAACAAAATTATTATATAACGGAATTTTTGTTAAGAATTTAAAAATTGTAAGTTTTGTTGATATTTGATTTGCAACAATTCCAATAATTAGTGTACAAAGAACATTTAGTGTAAATATTCCAATTACATATCCCATACATTTTGTGCATACAAATATTAAAATATTGAAAAATACCAAAAAAAAAAAAAAAAAAAAAAAAAACCGCGGACATAAGGAATTGTACATACATATGTACATCTAAAAAAAAATTAAACACACAAATATACAGATTTTGTATTCTTGTATATGAAGTTGGTGCTTTTAAGTGTATTTTAAATAAAATTTTAAAAGTTATTGAACGAAAAATATATTGAAATTTGTAAATTCATTAAAACTCAATGTTTCACATCTCACATTCATACACACAAACATACATACATATGTATAAAAAAAGGAAAATTAAAATAATTATCTACGTCTCCTGTAAATATTTAATCATCGAATGATCCTACATTTATAGGCACATATGTATGTACATATTTACATGCACTAAATATATGGATGTATGCACGTGTATCGATGTGTGCCCTTTAATGGAATCACGTTTAAATCAAAGTAAACTTTTTCATTTAATTTCTATGTATGTACACACTGGTACATTCATAGATATGTACATACGTATGTTTTGTATATGCAAAGTCATGCAAAAGTATAGGCACATGGATATGTATGCATACATACATACATACATATGTATGTATGCATATATGAGTGAACAAATTGATTATGTAATCGAAATCATGGCGAAATATTTGAAATGAAATAACATTCTACGGCAGGTGTGATTTAAAAAAAAAATATTTTATACGTATATAGTATATATATAGTATATATACTATATACCTTAAAACACATGTACATATTTATAATTACTCTTATGTGCACACACATATTATGTATATCCCAGCTAGCAATTGTAAGATCTTTACTGATCGCAATCTTCTTGGAGAGTCTTTTTTGACTCTTTTTCATGATAAAAAAAAGATTAATCTCCTGTGTGATTTAAAAAAGAGTCATAAATGATCCATGTGTATGCCTAAAATGAGATTACAATAACAAAATATACAGCGAACTCGAATTGATCATGTTGCGGACCGAAATGTGATTGCTTTGATTCTTTCTATGAGCGCATATTTCGAACAGTTTTCTGATGCAAATGAGATTAACAACAACAAAATATACAGCGATCTCAAATTGATCCTGTTGCTGACCAAAATGTGATTGCTTTCGTTGGAATTTTTACTGTAATTTTTCGAATTTTGCTTTGGGTTTGACGATTCAACTAGAAATGTAATTGTTAATCTCTTTACTTCTTTTGAATTTCGTCAAATCTTAAGTGTTTGCTTTTAAGTTGTCGGTTTTGTAGTTGTCTGACGGTCACGTATGTAAGTCGCTGCTGCAAGGGAATGAAGACAAACTTTATAAATTGGTACGTATTAATTACATCATTCAAAATATACACAGGCATACATACATACATATAATACATTCAATTATGATATTTCAGAAAGAATACATTGGGAAAATAGGTGGAGACGGAGTGGCGCAATTCTTAAAAAAAGACGTTCGAAAGGTTTTTACCGACGAATTGGCTGTTCCATATAGTTGGAAGGGGACCAGAATTAAACCGAGCGCTGAGAGATCGTTCGGGGTTACGATTATTGAAAGTACGTACATATATTTTTACTAATTCTTCAGTACATTTAATGATCAACTTTTCTTTTATTAGACTTTTGCTATATAAAATTTCGGGCAACGGAAAAGAACATGAATTCGGTACTCCAAAGGCATTTTGTCCATGCTGACGACCGCGTTGCAGCAAAAAGAAAACGCACAAATTAAAATTTTAAATTTAAAATCAGTACATTTATAAATAATGAATAAATTGAATAAAAAATTTAAGAACTACGAAATGATTTTAATTTTTTTTTTTAACAGTAAACAATTGGGAATAAGATCCAATTATGACTCGCAAATGGCTCTCAATTGCGACTCGAATAAGACTCAAAGGTGACTCTCAAATGACTCTCATTTGTGACTCAAATATGACTCAAATGTGATTCACAAATGACTCTCAAATAAAACAATTTGCTCAGAAATACGACTCCGAACTGAGTCTAAACTGATCAAAAAATAGAGTCATAAATGACTCTTCCAAAGGAGTCTTTGCTAGGGTACCATTTTCTCACAGGAAACAATCATTTGAGATTCGAAAAAGCGCTCATTTAGATTCATTTTAATCAGTCAAAAGACTCTTTTAAGACTCTTATGTGATTCGAAATGCTTGCTGGGATACAGATATTGTGATTATATGCACGTAAATAAATGTATGTGTGTGTGTTTATGAGCGAGCACATACGCCGATGTATGCATGTGTAAGAGTACTATGTGTGTATGTGTGTGTTTTTGTATATTTATACATGCAAAAGACTCCTAGCAGCTAAAGTTCTATTTTTAGCTATTATCTTGTAGACTCAAAATGATTTTCCCCAAAAATACATATGTATGGATGTGTATACATAGATATATTTGCTAGTACTACCTGCACACAGACATACATATCTACAATGTGTATATATATATATTTATATGTATGTACATATGTATGTATTATCATTTTATTTATACTCACACTCAGAACACATTTCATGAACAACAACACAAATACCAATTTTTGCACACTATGTTATATGTATTATATAAACTCGTATATACCTTTGAAATACCCTTACAAATTGTACTTGAAACGTATTACGAATGTGTAACTCATTAATAATATTACATACATACATATTTCTGACCCCATAAACTACATATTTACACACATACAGATGATTGGCAGCGAATCGCATAATTTCTTATATCATATTTATGTATGTATGTATATAGTTGACATAGGAACGATCATTAAACCAAAAAAAAGAAGAATTTTTATGAAATTTCTTTGTGCTGCCAGATAAAACTGGTAGCTCGAGCGGTGGGCAAAAATAGATGACAATACTAAAAACATACTAAACATATTTCGAGCACAGCGCAGTTGGCCAGGTTCCGTGTGTACATACACACATATGTACATACAATACATACATGTATGCATATACAATTATACATATATACAGATTCACTGGTCACTCAAAAATTATAACTAAAATTTATATTTCCCAAAGAATTTGTTTTATGTATGTTTGCCTTCAAAGTCTCTTTTTTTTGTCTTTATAATTTACGTAATTTCTTTAAATAATAGAGAGCAAATACAATCTGAGGAATTTTCTCAGGTACGAGTATTATGAAGATAAATTGGTTATGTGCAATATTTAAGCATTTATATTTATAGTTACAAATATGAGGGCTCTAGCCATGACCATATGTCTATTTGTCTGTCTGTCTGCAACATTGCAGCCAACAGATAATTATTTAGATTTGTTAATGTAAAAGCATTTCGCATATTTACATTATTTAATAATATGATTTATAAGAAATGATCAGAATTTATTGCAAATCAACTGATTTTTTAATAATTTTTAACTACAAATTAAATCAAGTCAAAAAAATAAAATAACTAGAGGTTTGAAAAGCACTTTCCGTTAAATCACTTCGCGCGCTAAATGTGTGTTTAGAAATGCCAACTTAAACTGTCGTGTAATCTTGGTAGCAATGCACACGGTTGCAACACATTGCAACATGCATTTTTATGGGGCATCAGTTTGAATCTCGATTTATATATGCCGATATCGATAGAAATATATTTTGTCTCTTATTACATTTGATGCTTATATATCTTAAACTATTTTGTATCCTTTTTACAAGGATCAACGATTCATGCCGATGACTGCAAATTACCTTCTCTGTTATCGATATTTTGATTATTGATAACAATTAAAATCAGCCCTACAGTCGATATTGTCATGTCATAGTCGAAAATACGCCGGAGAAACTAATTAATGAACGGCTTTCAACTGTTGTTTTTTATCAGAGTACACATATGTATTTAGAACAAAAAAAAAGCGCCATGGAAGTATAATATATAAATATTGGTCGCAGTAAAAATTAAGTACTTAACAAAAATAGTTCTTCGCTTTTTTGAATGTTTGTTAAAAGTTGCACTCATTGCGTCCGAGTGTTGTTCGCATTTACATAGGTGAACAAAAGTGACACGTGTGTGAATCTCATAAGTCAACGTTGCAAAAATTAATCAAAACTCATTGGTAATGAAAGAAATGAATATTATAATATTATCATAGGCATAGACATGTGTTTGTTTTCTTAACATTTATTGCGACTCAACAGTCTTACGATGTGTGTATGTATGTATGCATAGACACACGTGTATCATTAGAAATATCCGTGCGTTCGTTCTTAATGTACAAATTACTTTATGTACTTAGAGTTGCATACATATTTACATATGTACTTAGGTTTAATAGTAGTTTCTACCACATACACGTAATTAGATGTACATACATATATAATAGTATTTACGTAGTAGCCCTCATACGTGCTTCTTAGTTTTCCAAATCATCTTTATTGCTACAACTTGAATATGTCTGATACTCATTACGATATTCAAACGCAATATTAATTTATATATACACATGCACATATATAGACCCACATATATATTGCATGTACATGTCATAGACATACATACATACATATGTATACACATATTTTTCTGCTGCTCGAGCACTTGTGAGATACGAGGTAACAAAGTAGATATTTTTATTACCTATAATCACCGAATTACGCAGAAAGATTCGTGCAATTAGATGTAACAGGTAGCAGGAGTCATGCATTACGCATAAGTAATATATAGAAACATTTGCAGGATCAATGACCACGTCAGTCTATGCCGATCCCCAAGGATTATGGGCAAAAATTTCATTTAGTTGCACTCTGTCCTACGATTTTTGTAGTATTCTATCTATATGTTTCAAAAGATACTTTCGCTGATTTAAAAAAAAAAAGTAAAAAAACATTTTAGAGTAGAAAGTGTGTTCCAAACATAACCATTGTTCTTTATCAGTACACTGCGAAATCGATTCGTAATACATTCTAGACTAAATTCTGATTGACGCAGAAATTCCAAGAACAAAGGACTTCCTGAAAGTTTGACACAATATGCTTCAAATAATGTTTTATAGATAAAATCAAAAAAATTACTCGTCAGAAAACCTTGCTATTATCGGTCAATGGGAAGATAATTTTAACAGAGAAATACAGTTGAACTTCCATAACTCGAATTTCTCTCTAACTAGAGCTAAATGAGTGGCAGTAAAATTAATAAACTTAAGAAAAAGAGCTATATAAGTCGAATTGGATAGTGGTTTTTCGAGTTAGGGAAGTTCGACTCTACAGAATTCGACTATATTTTCTATAAATTTTACTTCAAAATACTTTTCAGTTAGTTATTAGTGTTTTAATTAATATTGAAATTTCTATTTGACATCACGTCTTTTTTGTAAGCTTTAAAAACGAATTTAATGTGATAAAATTCAATGAACCGAGTTTTGTTGTTATTGTCATTTGATAAATAGAAATTGTTATAACTATAAGCTTGATTTTTCTTTCCATTTATTGCAGGGTACTGTACGCGGAGGATAACAATTCAAAATGGAAGACGGTCACGCAAAAACCGTCGAACAAACTCTGAACTTCTTTGGCACAGACGGAGAGCGCGGTCTATCCGTTGATCAGATCAAGACGAACCAGAAAAAATATGGACCCAATGGTGAGCATTTGTTTACACTGATAAATGTGATAAGATAATCAAATTAATTAAATTTTCTTACTATTATTTTGTTCCAGAATTGCCAACTGAGGAAGGTTCGTAAATCTGTTCCAATCTGCAGCATTAACTACTCTCGTATTTGGTTGTAAAATCTAATAAATATTCTTTTAATTCATAGGAAAGAGTATTTGGCAACTAGTTTTAGAGCAGTTCGACGATCTTCTGGTGAAGATTTTGCTATTGGCAGCCATCATTTCATTTGTAAGTTATTTCGTGTTTTTTATTCTAACCTTGCAGAGGTTAATTTATAATTAGAATCTTGCCGGCAAATGTGTAATGCATTAATGGAGGAAAGGCAGACCTTATTAATTATAAATATTTATGATCAGGACGACGAATCGAATCTATATAGCAGCGGTGGGCACGAAATCTGAGTTCGGGAGCACTACAACAATAACCCTATTAGAGTCTACCTACTTTGTCGATCACCCAAATGTGCGAGCAAAAAGTTGGGAGCAGTCGCTAGCTCCCGGAGCTTATGCATGCCCACGGCTGCTATATAGCCATGTCCGTCTGTTTCCAAGCAAACTAATCATTCACTTTGTTGTTGAAACTTGGCACAGATATGAATCATTGCTCCAGGGAGCACAAACTATAGTATAGTTCCCATAGAGGCGTTCTTTCGAAATTCAATCTCTAGTATGATTAACTTTGTTGCTTCTTCAGATATCTCAACAAATCTTAATTAAATCTCTGCAAGGTTATCAAGTCTTCGGTGATCCGATCCGTATCTTGTTATTAGTATACTAATTGATGATTGCAACTCTATTTTTGTTTCAGGTATTAGCGCTATTTGAAGAACATGAAGAAACGTTCACTGCATTTGTAGAACCTTTAGTCATTTTACTTATTCTAATTGCAAATGCTGTCGTTGGTGTTTGGCAAGAAAGAAATGCCGAGTCAGCAATTGAGGCACTCAAAGAATACGAGCCCGAGATGGGTAAAGTGGTTCGTCAAGATAAGAATGGTATTCAGAAGGTGAGAGCGAAAGAAATAGTTCCTGGTGATTTGGTTGAAGTGTCCGTCGGTGACAAGATCCCAGCCGATATTCGTATTACTCACATCTATTCGACCACATTGAGAATTGATCAGTCCATTCTCACCGGTGAGTCGATATCGGTTATTAAGCACACAGACGCTATCCCAGATCCTCGTGCTGTTAACCAGGACAAGAAGAACATTCTATTCTCTGGCACTAATGTTGCTGCCGGCAAAGCACGTGGCGTTGTTATTGGAACTGGTCTCATGACTGCCATCGGTAAGATCCGTACTGAGATGTCGGAAACGGAGGAGATCAAGACACCATTGCAACAGAAATTGGATGAGTTCGGCGAGCAGCTGTCCAAGGTTATCTCCATCATTTGCGTTGCTGTCTGGGCCATCAACATTGGACACTTTAACGATCCCGCCCACGGTGGTTCATGGATCAAGGGTGCCATCTACTATTTCAAGATTGCCGTCGCCTTGGCTGTCGCTGCCATTCCCGAGGGTCTGCCCGCTGTTATTACCACTTGCTTGGCTTTGGGCACCCGTCGCATGGCCAAGAAGAATGCTATTGTACGCTCCCTGCCATCTGTTGAGACTCTGGGCTGCACCTCGGTCATCTGCTCTGACAAAACTGGCACACTCACCACCAACCAAATGTCCGTCTCCCGATTGTTCATCTTCGACAAGGTCGAGGGCAATGACAGCAGCTTTTTGGAATTCGAATGTACCGGCTCCACCTACGAACCAATTGGTGAACTCTTCCTTGGCGGCCAGCGTGCAAAGGCCAGCGATTACGATACCCTGCAGGAATTGTCCACCATCTGCATCATGTGCAACGACTCTGCCATTGATTACAACGAATTCAAGCAGGCTTTCGAGAAGGTCGGTGAAGCCACCGAAACCGCATTGATTGTGTTGTCCGAGAAATTGAATGCTTTCAACGTTAACAAGTCCGGATTGGATCGCAGATCGGCTGCCATTGCTTGCCGTGGCGAGATTGAGACCAAATGGAAGAAGGAATTCACTCTGGAGTTCTCTCGCGATCGTAAATCCATGTCCTCCTACTGCACACCACTGAAGGCCTCTCGCCTGGGCACTGGCCCCAAACTGTTTGTCAAGGGTGCTCCCGAAGGTGTTTTGGATCGCTGCACACACGCTCGCGTCGGCACATCCAAGGTGCCTCTGACATCGGCGCTGAAGAGCAAGATTCTTGCTTTGACTGGCCAATATGGTACTGGACGTGATACTCTGCGTTGTTTGGCCCTTGCCGTTGCCGACAGTCCAATGCGTGTCGATGAGATGGATTTGGGTGACTCGACCAAGTTCTATCAATATGAAGTGAATCTGACCTTTGTTGGTGTCGTTGGCATGCTGGATCCTCCACGTAAGGAAGTCTTTGATTCGATTGTTCGTTGCCGTGCCGCTGGTATTCGTGTCATTGTTATCACTGGTGATAACAAGGCAACCGCTGAAGCAATCTGCCGTCGCATTGGCGTCTTCACCGAGGACGAAGACACCACTGGCAAATCGTATTCTGGACGTGAATTTGATGATCTATCGCCTGCTGAACAGAAGTCTGCCGTTGCCCGTGCTCGTCTCTTCTCTCGCGTGGAGCCACAACACAAGTCCAAGATTGTCGAGTTCCTGCAGGGCATGAACGAAATCTCCGCCATGACTGGTGATGGTGTCAATGACGCTCCCGCTTTGAAGAAGGCTGAAATTGGTATTGCCATGGGCTCTGGTACCGCTGTGGCCAAATCTGCCGCTGAAATGGTCTTGGCTGATGACAACTTCTCATCCATTGTGTCCGCTGTTGAAGAAGGTCGCGCTATTTATAACAACATGAAGCAGTTCATCCGTTATCTGATTTCATCCAACATTGGTGAAGTTGTTTCCATCTTCCTAACGGCTGCTCTTGGTTTGCCCGAAGCTTTGATCCCCGTTCAGCTCTTGTGGGTGAACTTGGTGAGTATTCAAATACTTTTACTTATTTTTTTTGTTTATTTATTCATTGTTACAACTGTTTCTTTGAATTATATCTAGGTTACTGACGGTCTCCCAGCTACTGCTCTCGGCTTCAATCCACCTGATTTGGATATCATGGAGAAACCACCCAGGAAAGCCGACGAAGGTTTAATCTCCGGATGGCTGTTCTTCCGGTTAGCAATGCGACCATACATATTCATTTTTTATTCTTACTTTCCTTTTTGATAAACAATATGTAATAATTGGTATCTTGTTTAGTTACATGGCCATTGGTTTCTACGTCGGTGCAGCAACTGTTGGTGCCGCCACTTGGTGGTTCATATTCTCGTCTGAAGGTCCAGGCCTAACATACTGGCAACTCACTCATCATCTGTCCTGCTTGGGCGGTGGCGAGGAATTCAAAGGCGTCGATTGCAAGATCTTCAGCGATCCACATGCAATGACCATGGCCCTGTCTGTGCTCGTCACAATTGAAATGTTGAATGCCATGAACAGGTGAGTCTCTTATCGCATTAACAACAAGCTGAATTGTACAATCAATTGCTTTCCTTTTTCTTTTGTTTAGCTTATCCGAGAATCAGTCCTTGATTTCGATGCCTCCATGGTGCAACATGTGGTTGATTGGTTCAATGGCCCTTTCCTTCACTCTTCACTTTGTTATCCTTTATGTGGATGTACTTTCTGTAAGTATTAGTTTAGTCATACGAATTTAGCATATTTTGCTAGGAGTTTAAAATTGAAATCTAAAACATTTTTAAATTTAAAATCATTCAAGTTGGAAAAATATCAAGTTGTGCAAAATCTGAAATAAAAACCATTTGATAATGACATGGTTTTAATTTGGATTTTCCAATTTTTTGCAAATAGTTTTGTGTTGCTGACTTAAAATTGGGCAAATTTTAGTAAAATATTTTTTTAAATATTTCCTAATTTGTTTCCTAACCAAGATTACCTAAATACAATTTTCTTTAACATTTTGTTTTAACATTTTGTGTAATCTCTTTTTAGAACGTCTTCCAAGTGACACCGTTGTCTGCTGAGGAATGGATAACTGTGATGAAATTCTCAATTCCTGTAGTTTTATTAGATGAAACATTGAAATTTGTTGCTAGAAAAATCGCAGATGGTGAGAGCATGATATATAAAATGCATGGGATTGTGTTAATGTGGGCTGTCTTCTTTGGCCTGCTGTACGCTATGATGCTTTAAGAATATAATAATTATAATCATTAAGCCCAACAACATCATTATTCTAATTACTAGCATAAAGTGTTACTAAATATAAACAAAAAAAAAAAAAGAATTACCTAAAAGTAACGACTTTAACCACAACAACAACCATTACAACAAACAAACAACAACATCAAGAACAACATAGATTTGTTTCCGAATATTACTAAAACTCACAATACTTTGATAAGCGATCAATTTACCCCTTAATTTAAAACCAACGCCGTGAACTGGTCAATAGATTATGAGCTAACGATTAATTTAATACGTATACATACAATTTCTGTTTCTGTTTGAATATCTCGCATATTTTTGGTTATTATTTTTTCACCCCTCTTTTGTGTATATACAATGCTGTAGCTAAGGAACTTTCAACATTTTTTCTAAACATACGTGGAGTAGGTTTCAGAGAATGTTTAATAATTTTTTTTTGGCGTAGTTAATTCCTTTACAAATTCAGTTATTCAGTGTCTCTAACTGTCAAAAAAAAAAAAACCAAAGTTCCAAACGTAGATTTTGTAGTATATTTAAACAAACTGAACAAAAAACAACATACAAAAATGGAAGAAAGAAAAACGAAATAATTAATTGTAGTTATTGTACAATACTTCAAAATTGCATTCTCTACGAACGATGAATACGTAAAATCTATGTAAATATTTCTTCAATTAGGGGTCATACTTAATAAAACTAATAAACTTTCGATACATTAGATAAATCCTGAATTCCTATTTATATAAATATACATAAACGACACAATATTTATTTATATATTTATACATATATATATATGTGTGTACTAAATATTTTAGTTATGCGTAAAATCGTCAATCGCTTGGCAAACAATTTACGCGTATGGAATTGCGGATATATATTTTGTATTCAATTTACTTATGTATATGCGTTAAGTAGACTTATTGCAGAGGCAGAGTTCGGTTTTAAATTTTAACAGATAATTGGTTCATCCATTCCATAGTACATAAGAATTCGACGCTTTTGAACAAAAACAAAAAAACAAAACCAAAAAATAGACGACATTTGGATCATCTTTATAATTTAGTTGATTCAATCGCAATTACTTTTCCCTCCTCTCAAGACTAAGGCTCAACTTGGCACAGATCCCGACTTAAGATCCGGTTTCTTCTAAAAGGGCTGCAAATGGATCAAAAAAAAGCCCCTTGGTTAGAATGTCGAAATGTTAAGCAACCTTTCATTTATCCAAGACTGAAATCTTAGCAAAAGTTGGCATATTTTGTTGACATTTTCAAACAAAAAAGACCTGATCGAGGATTTATTAGACTTTTTGGACTTTTAAGGTGATTAGCATTTGACTAAATGGGATAGACTTAATCCGACTAATTATTTTTAGTAGACATGGAGCGTACGTAAATGAAAGTTAATGGGATTTTTATTTACAGTCAGTGGGAAGCTAATTCGTTTCAATTTAGTCGAAAATATAAAATAAAAGAAAACAAAAAAAAGTAATTAAGCATCTAACCAATTTTAGAGATTTCACTTAAATTTACATTATATACATTGTTATAAAAATTATAGACGCTGTGAAATAAACAACAAAAAAAGAAAAAAAAAGAATTACAAACAAAACATAATCATTACTACTAGTAAATATATAAATATGCAAAACTAAACTTGGCGCCTACAAACCCATTGAATTGTGCAGTGGAGGCGTCTGCTGATCCCAATTATAAGTAGCTTATTGAATGAATTGCCCGCAACGCCTCCCCCTGCCCAACGCCACGCCCCCTGCCCACGCCTGCGCCATTGCAAATTGTTGACGAGCGTCATTGATTGATGATTGATGCGAAATGAATCCTTCCAATTACAACCATTTATTTACGAAATATTTTATTGTTTTATTTTCATACAGTAAATCCCCGATTCGGTTAATTAGATGACACCTAATTAATTTAATTAAATAAATTAAGTCCATCCCTGCTATAGAAAAGTATGTGAAGTTGTTCAATTTTCGAAAAACTAGTGTGCCAAAAAAAAACCAAAAACTCTATGTGAATGCGAGAGATCCATTGCTGTACATTATGGTCTACAACAAAAAAAACAGTCAAGCATATTCGCACTCGTAATGAAAAAAGAAAAAACAAAACCAAGAACAAAAATAACGAATGAATTCATATTTCAAATTCAGCATGTAAGATATCTGAAACTTGATAACGAAATATAAATACTGAAACCCGAAACCGAGCCTGGTCTACTTCTTAAACACTTCCCCTGCCCCCGCCGCACAACCGACACCACACCTATAAGCAGGCCGCTTATTCCCTCAGTTGTTGCCGATTGCCGATGTTCTTGCCCCTCAAGTTCTTTCCAGCTTTCCAGTTTGCTTGCGCTATGATTTGACCTGATATTAATCGATTATTGGTAATTATCGATAAAAATGTTATTGTAGTTCCTGATGTCGTCGATCAAAATAAATGGTAACAACGATCTTGGCCATTATTCAAACCGAATACAAACGTGAAGGAGATCCTTAAGGATGTCAGATTTGTATACCTTTATAAATCTTGTATTAATTGCTCAGACAGCCCTGTTACCTGAAAAATTGCAAATTGTAATCCAACATGAATAAAATTATAATTACTTATTTGAATTAGAAAGTAATGGAAAACTTTCTTAACTCTCTCGGGTTAGTAAGAATGAATTATCTAAATAAACATTACAAAACTATTACATTAGCTTGTTTTTCAATCAATGAACTATTATTTTCCTTACAGCTTTTAATAAAATTTAATTTGTAAGAAAGCAATACACATATTTTTGTTTTTAATAAATAGACAATATTTCGACCATTCCGACAAATATTCATATTCATCATTCAGACCAAATTAATCGATTTCTCGTGTCAATGCAAAAAAGCTCCCGGGCCTGCTCTACAAAAGCCCCCTAGCCTTCTCTGTGAAAGCTCTGGCCTGTGGCAAACAAAATGGCCGCTCTTATGCAACGAAACAGATCATCGACCATGGAATTAAGCAACATGCCCATTTGGAATAAGTAATGTGACAGTCTATAAATAGATTTAAGCAAGCACACCAGATACCCATTAAACAGTGCTGAGATACCCCATCACGTATTCGCTTTAAAATACATACATATACAGATATGTACATAGAAACCCAACCAGAAATAGCACTTACGTACATACATATGTACATACGTACATACAGTTACTCAAGTTATCATTTTGTCGAAGCCAAACACAAATCGCAAATATTTACATACATATGTATGTACGTTAATTTGGAATATTGACAAAACAATTACTTGATTGACTGTAACATATATGGGCTATACAGTAAATGTAGTTCTTTGGGAGTACTTTCAAACATATTTCAAGGTAACAGCCTTACAGTTTATGAAAAAAAATTAAGCTTGCTTAATGTTCCGTTGTGGCCGTTACATGGAATTCGTTTTGAGGTGCATATTCACTTTTTTTTTTTAGCGAATTTTGCATAATAGACAAAAAATATCCAAATACAAAAAAATAAGTATAATATATGACCATATCAATTCAGCTGAAAATATAATGGTACGAAGTCTCGTTAAATAAAAATTTAGATTTTTGTCCGTTGCGGACGTTAAATTATCGAAGAGATTTCTCTATACTACTCTATAAGTCGAATATCTCCATAATTCGAACCTTTTCTTTGGATAATGGTGATTCGAGTTAGGGAAGTTCGAATGTATATATTAAATATCCTTTCAGTATGGTTCTTATCTTAAATAAAGGTAAATGGAACAAAGTTTAAGATTTGCTAAGTGCTAAACACTCACTTTTTTGGCTATTGAAAATACATTTTTTTTTAGAAGAATTAATGAATTAACATTTAGTTTTTTGACAACCTTGCCCTTCGTTAAAAAATTTTTGGACTAGCCCATATATGTATGTAGCACACATAGAAACAAACATGATACCAGCAATTTACGCTAGATGGCGACAACACATTATTTATCGGATATAAATGAGATCGAGGGAGAGAGAGGAATGAGGCTAGATCAATGGCAGAAAGTATACTAAATGGTATATATTCGTCTTAGTTGCCAGTATAATAAGGACGTGTTCTTTTTTAATGATAAACCGTAACCAATGAACACGATGCATAACCGTTATAAGCTTCCAGCAGGGGATTCCACTCCATAACGGCGATCATAAAATTATGAAACATAATCTGCGACTGTGAAGCTGTAAAATAGAAATCTTATAATTAATAGTAACAATAGGTTTTTAAATTAATACAAGTAGTAATCTCTTGCATTAAAATTTAATTATTATGTATTAAATAAATATTTTTGATTGACTACAAATGACGGGGGGAGGGGGTCATCGAACCCAGGTTTTTCTAACTGAAAGATCTAAATATGTGACAGGTTGGCGACTCTAACCAGTGAGCCACCATAATCAGAAGATAAGCATAGAAATTATATGTCAATGTTACTCTTAAGACTAGGATTTTAAGAATAAAAAACCTCAAAATATGAAATTAAACGGTGCTTATTTTTACTAAAATTAATTTATTTTCAGACTAAATACCAGGAAAACGGAATATTTAAAGCAATAAATTTAAATTTACCGGTCGCATTCACTCAAAGAGTAGAAATTTCATAACCGAAAACGAGCAAAAAGGGAATATTTTATGTAAGAGAACGAGAGAAGCTGAAGGTCATATTTTAACTTTATTTATAAGTTGGGTTGCTTTCTGCTCATTTCTGTTCGCCTGGTATTTAAGCTGGTATTTTGGCTTTTTTAGTCCCTGCTCTCTAGATATGTGTGTATTTATTTATGTTTGTAAGTATGTATGTTCGCCTGGTATTTTCAAAATTTCCTCCAATTCCATTGAAAAATCCTTCTAATTTCAAATTTACAGCTTCTTTTATTCGTAGAATCCTATCCTTATAGACTAACATTGAGTAAATACTATTTTTAAGTTTTCTTAATCTTTCCTTATTTTCCTGTGAGTCTATTAATTTCCAGCTTTCTTATAATTTTATAAATATAAATATTGAATCCATCCACTAACAGCTTCTTATATTACAGTCAAGTATATGTGCATATAGTCTCAAGTATATGTCTCCGTTGGCGAATACATTCCTGGTAGCGTTGACTTGTCGGCATCAAAGTATCCAGCTTCATCCATCAGCTGTTTACGCCGTTATCAGAAGACTGGGTAAGAAGGTGATGAAGATTGCAGACTTTGCCTTCGGGCACCGCAAGAAAGAAAAATTGAGCTTTTAAGCAATAATAAATTTTAAACAATTTATTTAGACTTTTTACATGATTATTTTAAAATGATACCTAATCATTATTCGAGAAGGAATATGAATCGCTTGTGCCTGCGGTCAATTTGATAGCGTTTTCATTTCCAACGATGTTACTTAAACTAAGAACGTCATATTTAGTGTAAAGAACTTTGACACTCATTGAATCCTTTAAGCCATCTCGAGGATTCTGGTTAGTTTCAAGCATCAAATTAATTAACTCGGAATAAAAATTGGGAAAATTTGGTGGTTGATAGAATATCAAATGTCGAACGCCCTTGATGCGAGTACGACGGAAGAAGTGGGCTCTTTCTGAGTATAGCAAAAACTGTGCACCACTGTGGAAGAATATATCTCGTGCTCGCGAGATTTTCTCTTTTTTTGTATATTCACTTATTTGAACATAGTTAACCATTTCATTTTTGAAATGATTTCGCAATCGAACGTAGTCAAAATAGCTGGGAACGTAGAGCAGACAATGCGATTGACCAGATCGACTGAATTGTGGCAAAATATGTCTTACGAAGTACTGGAAACGATCCTCGAATGCCGATTCTACGCTCGAACAATCGATGCGTTGAAAAACCTGTTCAACGGGCGTTAGTACATTGGATATATCACCATATTCAATCTGATTTGTAATGCGCACTCTTCCTTGATAATTGTGGCATTTGTTGTTCATTAATCCACGAAATTCGGGCAGCTCATGGGATGAAAAAAATAGAGTTTGCCGATAGAAACGAGACGTTCCATTAAGGCAATACGATCGAACGCGTTGGCAATTTGTCTCTGGTAGTTTTTGCGGTTGCAAGTGAAGATGATCGAGTACATAGAGCAGATTCTCCCAGTTTTGAGCCATGAAAAGTTCGGCTTGGTCAATGATGAGTAGTTCAATTGAATTAAGGAAATCAAAGTCCTGCTCCTTATCGTTAATAATCATTCGCAGTGCCAGTGGGGATGCAATTAAAATATCCGATGAACTAACGTCCGAGTACAACGCCATAGTTTTCTTTGTAAAGCGAATACCAATTTTAAAGTTGTCATCTGTATTACCCTTAAACGTCTGCTCATAATCAATAGGTTTTGGATTTGTCTTTGGAAAATATATGGTATCTCCGGAAAAATCCTTTAGGAATCGCTCATATCTCGCTATGGGTAATCCCGATTTTTTATCTAAAAAAGACAGAAGTATAAATAAAAACAAAATGTTATTGTTCGCCGTATTTACCCTGATGATGTGCAAATAAAAGGTTTCCCATAATTTGTACAGTTTTTAAAGCTGATTCTCGAAACGGCAATATGATGAGAACCTTCATGCGCGTAAGTCCTTGATCCCTACAACTATCTGGTATGGATACTTCACTTGGTAGCAGCTTTGGATCTTTTACAAGCCCAGCAATCTTTTCGTTATTACGTAAAATCTGGGCTCGACTCTTTAACATATGATTAACGGCGTGTAGACAGTATGCATATCGAATTGCCTCACCATTTTCATGTGATCGCCGTGGAAAGTATAGGTCTAGGTAATTATTTGCACAATGAAAGATTTCCATTTGAAGGGGCGATAGTGGGTAAGCAGCATTCGTACATATTGGCATTTTCACCTCCAATACTTGAAGGTCTGCCGGCCTTAAGGCTTCTGGAGGTCGACTGTAGTTGGCGTCTGAACTAATTGATGATTTTAGAATCGGTATTTCAATTTTGAAATTACCGATTGCCGACCATTTAAATTTATATGTTTTTCGTTCATCTGCAATTAAATCGGTGATATCATCTGTAGACAGGTCAATTTGGAAACGCTTTGTAAATGAATTGTGCGGCTTTAAATTGCTTGTAGGTAGTTCTTCCTGTTCCTGTTCCTTTTCAGTGACGTTTTGAGTTTTCGAAGATATGAAATCATTCTCTTCATGAACTGCAGGAGCTGTTAACAGGTAATAATTGTGTGTTCAATATTGAGTTCAACAATAAGCTTATACGGCATGCCCACTCACCTGTGTTTGCAGAACTATATTGATCCACAAGTTGCTCGTAGCACATATTTGTATCTTCCTTCAATGACGGCAACATATCTACAGCCATATTCAATTCATCATTCGTAATTGTGCTGTGAAATTGGTTCTCTGTCCTATACGACTTTTCCATTTGCCTGCTCCTCTGAATGAATTTATTATTTTTGGAAAACTTGTCAGTTTTCCGCACGGCGCCCGTATTCCTGTTAGGCCGTGCACTTCTGTTCTTATGTTTTCCCCTCATTTTAATTGTTAGTTACAAACAAAATTGAGTATGTTAAAAATTGTGCCTAAAGCGTGGACAACAGCTGGTGTTTGTTTATCGAGACCTTATCGATTTATCTGTAATGCAGCCCTAAAAGTATTTATAATAATATTTCTTGATAATTATCGATTAGTTATATGTTATTGTATATTCCAATTGGTGTTATATATGTTTTTTTATTCGTTTATTTTCATGAGATAATTTCATATTGAAATAAAAATTTTTAATGTAGTGTTTCTAATGGGAGGTGTTGAAAAATTGATCGATTAATTGATTGCACGGCGTTCGAAAATAAAAACCGTGAGACGTAGATGACTAACGGTATTCCATTTTAAGCTTTTTAATTTAAAATTGATTATTATTCAATACCCGTTATCAAAAAGCACATAACAAATTAAAATTTTGTTTTTTAAAACTTTTAAAGTTCGTTACATATACCACAAGAAGAATTTCTTGTTAGCTCCGATATGTCCATGCTCGAAGAAAATTACATGTCACTCAAAATGGCTTTGCAAATTAAGCGTTAATTATCTTTGCAAATATGTAGAGTACGATTGAATATTTTTACTGACATCTCGCAGGCTAAACAGTTTTTTTTTCCAAATTATACCAGATTCGTAATTTTTTCATGGTCACACCCTAAAACATACAATCTATTTTACTATCAGTTGATATTAAAACGGGAATATCATTATTCACAAATGATTCCATCAGTCTCAATATATCGATGAGCATTTTTACAATCGATAAAATTTTCCAAGACGATAGTTTAATTATTCTATTCAGAAGTTATTTAACAAATTTGCATATAAGTAGCTTCTATTGCTGACAATTGATTTATACACACTAAATGTATGGAATGCATTTTTTCGTTATTGCTGGGGAAAACGATACACTCATAATATAACGATGAAAACTATCGATCACGGGGCATCTCTAGGTTGATACATAAAATAAAAAAAAGTGAGTTTTTTAGTTAATGAAAATAAGTTTAAAATCCGAATAATTCTTTAATGTGAACGTTAGGGCGAATGACAATTTTCCTAACTGAATACCAGTTACATGAACATCAAATGAATAATATCAAGTGAATTTGTATTTCTATGTATGTGTAGATTTTTCTCAGATATTGCTTTCAATAGATGAATAGAGAAATGATTTTGCCAAAAAAAAATGTATCTTTAATAATTACAATTACAAATATAAACAACAAAAGGATAATTCTGTCAAAGCTCTGTCAAATTGAATACTTAATGTGCTCACATAGATACACATGTACATGTGTATGTATGTATATTGTTGTTCAGCTCGCGTAAAAAGAAAGATATGTGATACGAGTCTGACCTTTCAATCCTGAGAAAATTAAAAACCGTGAAACAGTATCACATCAAACACATTTAAATAAAACGTTGCTTTATGTACTTGTATTTGTATGTACATATGAATAATATACATATGTGCTTTTGTATATAAATACTTCGTTATAAATGTAGATACATGTGTATATGCGACACACAGATGTGTGTATATATGTATATACTTACATATATATTTATGAAATGTATTTATGTATTCATGCATACAAATACACAGGTATCTATGTATATTTTTGCATGACACTCAGTAGAAATATTTCGGCTATACGGCTATTTATTTATTGGATAAAAAAATTAGATTCTTTTTTTTATGATTTAATCGTGAAAGTCTGTGTATGTATTTGTAACATTATGATTTATTTACAAGTGTGTATATATAAAAAAAAAAATTACACACAATTATACACATACGCATGTCCTATATATACATACGTATATATACTATCTTTAAGCAAAAATAGTGTTGGTATCTATTGTACATATATATTTGTATGTATGTGTATCTCTAACGTGTATATGCATATGAATATACATGTAAGTATGTATATAAGCATTGTCTGTGTATGCGCAAAACGTCCAGCCCACTCCTTCACCTGTTACACTGTAGATTTCCAAGTGTGCCTCTGTGTTTAGAATCGTTCAATTTATTCCACACACGCATACATACATAAAGGCGTACATCAGCGTGTGTGAGTGTGTGCGTATATGTGTGTGTGCTTTCGCCTTTCAGTTGGCTTAAGGAAAGGATTCGTTTATTTACGAATGAATAAATACATTAAATTAGCAAATTAAAATTTTAGTGAATTATTTACAAATAAAATGCCAAATTTAGTTTGCTGTACTAAATACCAAACTCAAAGGATACGCTTTCTTCTTATATGTGTATTGCAGTGCAAAAGTGCGCGGAAATAATTTGCGTTCTGTGTTCTTAAATAATGAGAATAACAATTAGAAGATGCAAACGTATTTGCAGTACTTTTACTACAATTATTATTAATTTTTTTATGATTTTAGTTGGCATTTTGATCAAATTACAAGTAAATGTAAATGTCGAATCTATTATTATTACCATTATATCTATCTAATATTGAATGGTAATTTAAAACGGTGTCGAGTTTTAACCGCCTACCTTAAACGGTTCTCAAGAAATGACGTTATTCCTCAGTTTTTATTATTTATTTTATTTTTTTTATTAATTGTTGTTAGTTTTAGTATTAATTATATTTTATATATATTTGTAGATTAAATATAAGCCCATCGGAGGAATTTGTACATAGACCTTAATACTGACTGGGACACACTGGCACAAGTCGAATAACGTATCAAATTGTGCAGACAATTGAAAACGCTGTTATACTGGAGCAGAACGGAGAAAGTACCAGGGGTGCAGAGTCCCCCGACGCGAACCAAGAGAATCGAACGACGTGCTGGTGGACTCCGTGGGCTGCTATGGGTTGTTTTGGTTCGCCAACCTCCAAACAGTCCGATGTCAGTTCGGAGGATTCGAAAAGTCAAAAGCGTCGCAGCGATGCCATATCCAGGCAGCTGCAGAAGGATAAACAGCTCTATAGGGCTACACACAGGCTGCTCCTGTTGGGCGCGGGTGAGTCTGGCAAATCAACTATAGTCAAACAGATGCGGATATTGCATGTCGATGGATTTTCTGAGCAAGAAAAGAAGCAGAAAATTGATGATATTAAAAAGAATATTCGGGACGCTATATTGGTAAGTAACTAATTTTTAATATATTTATATTAATGCAATTTCTCAACTTGATTTAATCACAATTAATAGTAGTTTAACAATTTATTTAATTTGATTTATTTAAATACTATTGAAGTCTGGCTTATTCGGATGAATTCTTGATTGCTTACAGACTATTACTGGAGCCATGAGCACACTTAATCCACCTGTAGCTTTAGAAAAGAAAGAGAACGAGCCTAGGGTGGAATATATTCAGGATTATGCCTCTAGTAAGTAATATCAGCAACTACATTTTTAGAAAATAATATCTTTTTATTTATTTAATTATTATAAATCAAAATAACTCTCAACCTCAGCTCAGTAACAAGTTGAAAGTGGAAAGTTGTGTCTTTTATGTACGCATAAAAAAGACATTGAGCCCAAACTTGGTGTGGCACATTTCCATATATGGATCGAGTTCATTTATGATATGATAATTTGATAACTTCCTCGGCTGCCTAAATAACTTTTTTATTGTAATTATTATTGGATTGTTTCGAAATAATATGGGTAATTCTCCAATGTCGCATGCGACATTCGTACGCATTCAAAGTGAAATAAAACATATGCCAAAACATTATTTTGTTGTGACAAAAGAGGAAACTTATAGGTCTTGATTAGCACTATTATTGGTGCAAATGTTGATTTTGGGCCATTGTTCGTTTTCAAGATAATTTAAAAAAACCAAGATAATTTCCAAAAACCAAACAGAAGTATTTTGTTCGGCGACCAGTTCTAACACTGATTTCGGCAAAACGTGAACCAATATTTTTATGAAATTAATTTTAAAATGTAATGCATTGATTTATCTTAAAAACGTTTTTTGTTTGATTTAAAAATATTAAGTAGTATTTTTTAAAATTTAATTTGAACCACTGTCGCACGCGACATTTTGTTCCACAATATAAGTATTTATATTGTTTCTGTCTCTCTTTTTTAAAATATGTATCGAAAACAGCTCGAAAAACTTGTTTTAAATCAAACTTTCAATATTTTTCTATGTAGTTTATGTTACAATCTGACTTTCTTGTAAGTAAATTTTTAAGAAAATGAGCAAAAATATAGAAAAAGTGTATTTATACCAATGTAGAATGTATTTGTTCATCCTATTCAATTTCTACTGGCGTATATTGCTTAAATAAATAGCTTGAATACATTTTTGGAAGAAAATTTTACAAGTTGCAAGTTTTTGATCAATTTTACGTTTTTGGCCTCGGTTGACATTTCTGTGGAAATGTCCTTATAAAAAAATTATTTCTCTTTGCCTTATAAATAATATTTAAAATTTTTGTATTGCTCGTTTCTTTTAGGTCCCGACTTTAACTATCCTCCTGAATTTTATGAACACACCGAAGAGTTATGGAAAGACAAAGGAGTCCTACAAACCTATGAAAGGTCAAATGAATATCAATTAATTGACTGTGCAAAATAGTAAGTACTATAATAGCATAGTTTAAGTCAAGTTAAGCATAAACTTGTATTTATTTTTGTCATTTGGGTAGTAAAAGCTAGTGCCCTGTTGTTCCTTGTATTTATATAGTTTAATTTCAATACTACCTTACTTAACAACATCTCTTTATTTAGGACGATGGAAAGAAAATTGGTGGAATTTCACTAAGGGGTAAATTGGTTGTCCATAAATTGTACATAAAATAGTATAAATAGCAAGCTAGATGTACAAGTTGAATGCCAGATTAGACATATGATTTAGGACAGGAGTCTGTTATTTAACGAAGAGCTTATTATTATTATTGTCGATCTTAATTTCAGAATTTTGGGAAGAATTTGGGGATAGACAGAGTTTCTACTTTTAGGAAAGTTGGTAGAAATAGTATTCTATAGTGTAATGCAATAACTTTTTACTATAATTAACTGTCATATTCTATATATTAAAGCTTTCTGGATCGAGTAAGCACAATTAAGAATCCAAATTATACACCAAATGAACAAGATATTCTTCGGTGCCGTGTATTGACTTCTGGAATATTCGAAACAAGATTTCAGGTGGACAAAGTTAATTTTCAGTGAGTAATAACACATTTAACATATTTACATATCTTAAGCGATAACTTAATCTACTTATTTATATCTATGCATAGTATGTTCGATGTGGGAGGACAGCGCGACGAGCGTCGGAAATGGATTCAATGTTTCAATGATGTAACTGCTATAATATTTGTAACAGCATGCTCAAGTTATAATATGGTTTTGCGTGAGGATCCCACTCAAAATCGACTTCGAGAATCCTTGGACTTATTTAAGAGTATTTGGAATAACAGGTACGCGCAATATTCATAATTATATTGTCATAAGATAACATTACTTATAGCAATTCTTTCTTTCTGTATATAAATTCAACTTTAGATGGCTGCGCACAATTTCCATTATACTTTTTCTAAATAAGCAAGATTTGTTAGCAGAGAAAATAAAGGCTGGAAAAAGTAAATTGTCGGAATATTTCTCCGAGTTTAACAAATATCAAACGCCAAGTAAGTAATACACTAATTAAACTTAACTAGATTTTTTTTAATTTTTAGAAAGAAATCGAAATCAATCAAGAGAACGAACCTTGTAATTTTTAAGTGGTTCATCTAGTTCACTCAAATGTTTTAGTTCAAAGTCAGGGTCAGGGCAAGCAGTGCAAGTTCGTTTCCAAGAGTGAACAAGCAGTCCCCAACAGATCACTCTTTATAAATATGCAATTTATGCAATTTTATTACCTATAATAATAATATATATATTTAAATTTAGGTGACGCAATAATGGAATCCAATGATGACCCAGAAGTAATAAGAGCAAAATATTTCATACGGGACGAGTTTCTGGTAATTTAGACTATCAATGATTTAAGAGATTTCGTAATTAAATTAAATTTATGTTACTTTTAACAGCGTATATCAACTGCAAGTGGAGATGGTAAACACTACTGTTACCCACATTTCACATGCGCCGTTGACACAGAAAACATAAAACGAGTTTTTAATGATTGTAGGGATATAATTCAGAGGATGCACCTTCGTCAATATGAATTGTTATAGGCTATCCCTATCGCCGTAATTCAAATAATAAATAAAGTAAAGAATATATTAATGAATTACTGTTTTAAATATAATTATCAAATGTAATTTGTATTTAAATAGTCCCTTGAAAAAAAAAGCGCTGCATTTAGATCTGGTATGACCTTTCACAAAACTCAACATTAAAGAAGAATAAATAAACATGTTAATAACAATCATAATTGTTTTTATTGACAGAGTTATCAGAGAATATCATTTATTAAGTATTTATATATAAATATCTATGTGGTTTGTATTTATCATTAGGTTTCGGACACAATCATTTTTTACTTTTACAATTATTCCCTTGACACAAAGCGGCCTTGCATTAATTCTAATCGTAAACGCGAGAATTTTTTAAACTATACAAGTGGATTGAGGATGCCAAAACTGACCGAAGCCTTGTCAATTTCATCAAAGTTTCTTTTCATTTTACTTCTCCAGGCATTCTTGTTGTAAATATAATCCTGTCCCATCATCAATGGCCACACAGAGTTACGATCGTTCGATCTCTCCGGTGTTGAGTTAAGGAATCCATCCTTAAGATGGTTTTGTGGCTTGTAATCGGATCGTCTGCAGAGGAGGCACTTCAGTACCTGCTCCTTGGAAAGGAATACCATTCTGCAATCAAAAATATTAAAATCAACATCAGTAAAATCAATCAATCAGTTAATTCAATATCCATAGAATCCAGAATATAAATGAATACATACCTCATCATGGATTGTCCATCTATCTTTTCCCAGCCGGCTTTTAGAGAGAAAACAATTATTTGCGTTATTTAAATTGATTGAAAATTAAAACAAGAAATATATACGTTTTAAATATGGATAAAATTTCAAAAATTCTACACCATTGCCAAAAGTTAGGTCATTTCGTAGAAAAAAAAAACAAAAACAAAACAGAAGAAATTCGTTGATCAATGCGAAAAGTTTAAATGTACCCTACAACTGCCACAAGGCAGTCGATAACTTTGACATTGAAGCGATTGCAGTTCACTTTGGTTACTTAAACGCCTCTGCAATCGATGTATCACCCACAGCCTTGTTGAAAATATGCAGCTTTAACCGATGACATCATTACCAAATTTTGCGCATGTATTTTATGCAAATATTGCGCTGATTTTCCGTGACACAATTACACGTATCGATAGGCATTTTAGAACGTAAAGTATCGTTTTTTGCTGTGAACAAAATTCAAATTATTTACATTAATAATATGATGTTCCCTTCAAACATTTATTTGTCAGTAATGAAAATTTACAATTTGCTTAGATTTTATACAGTTTGATTTTTTTATGATCATCAACACAAGCTTCATATTTACACATATCGATGTTATATGTTATCGATATGCTAGGCTAAAAATTAAAAGATAATTATAATAATTTATTTATATAATGCATAAATACAGAATTGATAATGTTTTTTTTGAATGAATTAAATTGAGCCAAAAACATTTATATTGCTTCGAGTTCGTTATTTGCAGTTCTCTTAATAAGATGCCCTCCGCCAATGCTGTCAAGATTCCTTTTTGGAAACTTTTGTAGTTGCTCTTGATTAAAGTATCTTCTTGGCAAGGAAAACAAAAGATTTTTTGTAAATGAACCGATGAAATCATTTAATATTGAGCCGGAAGTATATAATCTCTCGTTTAAAATAACTGTTGGTTGAAGATAATTGTAGAAGCCATCAAAAGGCTGAGATGAAGTTGATATATCTGGCCAAAATAAGATAAAAAATACAAATAAAGATATGTTAATATCAAAACGGTCATGCATTTTCAAGGAAATAATATTGAATTAAAAAAAACATTTAGTATACAGCTAATATTAATTACATCTACCCGCCCGTGGAAATTAAAATTTTAAAATTGGTGAAAAACGTATTGATTATATATTTATATAGTGTGTGATAGTTATTACAATTTTGAAACTTAAAAATCCATTGAGATGCTCTAAATTAACTTAACTTGACTAGACAGGAAATACATAACACAATAATGTAAAAAATACGATAAGATACATAATGTATAATACATATTTCAGCAAAAGAAAATTAATTTGGGCACTGCTTGGCCATATTAATGGTAAAGCAGTGTAGAAAGCAGTCCAGCGATCAAGCTACTGTTGTTCTTGCTCTTTACAACACTCAATAAACAGATTTTTGTAAATTCCGTAAACACAAAATATATTTATTTGCAAAAAATTCAACACGATTTAAATATTCATAACAACCGACACAACATTAAATGTTTACAACTGAAGTCTGCTTGTAACAAAAACAAGCATTGCAACTACAGTTTATTCAACTACAAGTAACCACTGTGAAATGTTAGAGGAGACTGTGCGTTTCAGTGTTGCTCCTCGGCATTTTATACAATTTTTAGCTAAGAACGGCTAAACAGGGTGTCTGTGACAATACAACTAAGCTGGGCGCAACTAAAGGCTAACCACTTAAAAATGCACCCATTATATATGGCACTTGGGTTGCAGTGCATACCCTGCAGAAATGCAATGGGGCAAATAGAGTAGAATGTGATATTATTCTGAGATTCATTTTAAAATGACTTTATTTTTCAAACTTAAATTTAACTTATCGTATTTATTTTATTTAGATTGAAAATATGAGTATGTATAATTTATTGTGTTTTTGACCTGTTTATAGAGTATTTGCTCGTCAGGAAAGGCACAACTTCTGATTTCCTACTTATTTCTAGTGACTTTTATACGTCACCACATTTCTAATAATTTGTGGTAAATGGTTCAACAAACAGTGGCTAAGAACTTGGCAAACATATGTATGTACATATGTTTGTATAGTATGTATGTATGTATGTGTGCGACTTTTAAGCATATGGTCAATTATATTATCTGTGATGTCGTTGAAACAGCTTTGTTATTGTTAAATTCTTTTAGCTCTGCTTTTGATATACTTTAGGACTTAAGACAAAGGATAAAATAATTTACTTATTTATTTACTTAATGCTAAATAAATACGGTTGACCAACTAAATTTAAAAAAATTAAAATAAAATAAAGTTATATAATAGGTTGTTCATTTAATGGGAATAATAGTAAAGTTTAAATTTAAACAGAAAGAATAAAAAAAAATTAAATTAGGAATTAAAATTTAAGAATCTGGGGATATTCAAAAAATTATTAATCATGTTTGTATCAAATAAATATTCATATAGAAAGTAAATAGAACATATTTTAACTGATCATATAAAATCTCTTTTTCTAATTTTATTTTAAATCTGAACAATTCTAAAGAATTCTTAATCCTGATCCCCTATAATGTTAGTGGGAGTCTGTCTCATGGTGTGTGCGTCATGTCATCCATATTTAAAACTATTTGTGGTTAATACATGAATAAACAGCAACACAGAACTACGCAAACACCTAAATTTTAAGCATATGGTCACATTTCAGAGGGACAATTTCTTTTTGCTGCCATTTTGTTAAACACTCGACCCATGAATTCTGCTTTAAATGGATGTGTTAGTTTTGCAAATTCAATTATTTCAATTCATTATTATTATTCTCACCATTCATACAATTCATTTTCCAGCTAACTCTATCATAAAAGCATAAGAATTCAATATAATGCACCATCGATACTTGAGCCATCTTATAAAAAATTATAAAACACAGAGAGAGACCAATAAATAGTTGATACGATATGCATTTTATTTAATTATATCATTTATTAATTGTTAATTTTTTGACGGCTGGCAAGAAATGCCATTGTCTACATTTTTTTACTAGAACAATAATAGCACAAACGACCATTTATTATAATCGATGACCTAAAGACACATAGCTTAAGTGATTCTGAATATTCGTAATAATAAAAGATGATTGACAAGAATATGTGAATGAATAAGTTTGTATGTATGTCACAAGTTTATACAATCCATTGAAAACTTTGATTTTTTGACACAACAGGCAGAATTAGTAATACATATTTGTTGATTAACATAGAATATACAAAATACAAAAAATGATGAACCAATCTGAATCTGATACGCTCAGAATAATAAAAATGATACTCGAGTCCTTCTTGCATCCCCTTTGGCTCTTCGAGCCATTCCATAATGTCACATACTCCCCTCGCTGCTGCTCGTCGTTCCCTTGGAGTCACCCATGCCGCCAGCAAGATTCTCATCTCCTCGCACGGAACCGGAAGTGAGTCCTCCAGTTATACCAGTTAAATTTAATTTGTACTGTTGAAATAGGAAACAATTCGTAAAATATTAATTAGGTAGAAGTTGTCATGTAAAGAGCTAAGAATGGTTTAAATTAGGAAAATAAATAAAAATACAAAAATTAATATACAAGGTGTGATTTTAGACCTACAATCGACTATTTTCTTCTATCTACAATGTTGGTATAGATAGCTTACGAATAGATAACTAGAGAAGTGTAGAGTAAGTAGAAGAGAGGGTAGGAACAAAAATGTGGAGATGGCAAACCAACTCGATAACTTCATTGTCACTTAGTATGGAATCTAAGGCTTGGGCTAAGAAGTCTTTCAGATGAAGAGGAACTAAGTTTAGTCAAGTGATATGAACCCGTTGAAGAAGTTCGTCAACTTCACAGACATCATTCATTCGCTGTACTCGAACACCATCAAGAATATACCTTAATTTGGAAAGCCAAAAATATGTGCAAGTATATATTTTTAAGTGTTTGTTAAATAAAAATAGTTAAGACAATATAAAATTATTATTAAACCATAGATTTAAATAAACACATTATTTACATACACACTTATTGTGATTTAATGTAATTTACCTTGTTTGCGCACTCAAAACATTTCGATACAACTTTGTTAATAACATTCATTAGATTTTTCGTTTCCCTAATGACATGATCGACCTTAACAAACGTTGCCGCCTTTCCGACTGTATGATCTTTCACTGTAAATTGAAGCGCTTGGACAAAAGTCGGCACTCTATCTAAAATACCTAAAAGATCCTTCTTGTTATCACTTGCGGGCACCTGTCAATTGAAAGATATTAGCAAATCTCTTTATATTCAGAATAAAGTTATTTACCTGGTATGAAAAATGGCGAAGCACTTTGTAGAGTCGATTGGCTTCTTCAGCAAAATATTCGGCCTGAGTAAACAAATCTTGGGTTGTTCTTAGAGAACCGCTTCCCTTTGTAAATTGATACATAAGAAAAGCCATCGCAGACATATTCTTGGCTCTCTTCAAAATGTCGTTGTCATCAGATCCGTCTTCCGCCCATTTCGATTGAAATGCACCAGGATCTCCATTATTTTTACCATCGATTCCTGAGTATTCCACCATTTCACCATCGTCCGTGGCAGGTACATATGGTTTTGCTGATTTTATTGTAGTTTCGCATTTCTGTTGATGATAATAAAATTAGAATTGATTAAAGAGATCTATTTGATCGATTTCTTTATAAACATTGAAGGATTTCAATTAATGCATCGGGAAAGTAAAACGTTACAAAAGTTGTAGCATCGATTCATTCCGATAGTCGATGTTCTCCACATCTCTAGAACTGCTTAGTACTCACCTCTAGCTGAGAATCGAGATCAGATTTGGATGTGTCGACCGTTACGAGTATCTTCTTGGCAATCATTGAGATTTCACTTATCAACCATTTCCACATGTCTAGAAACGATTCAAAATTCTCATTGGCCGCGCTGCTGTTCGTATATTTCCACAATATCTTGGCCGCAATGAATACTTGTGGACCGTAGATTCGTAGATTGATTGCCAGACACTTGGCATGAACTTGAAGTCTTTCCGTGGGTGCAATATGCTGCAACAATTTGCAAATATCAAAAATGTGATCACAGCAGTCGTGGAACTTGGTAGAACACTGATTGAGATTCTCTAGATCATGGGTCATGGCCAGGACATGAAAAGACTTAACGATCTTGGTACACAGCTTAAGCGATTCATTGAAATCTGCTATTTGACTGGACACGGATATGACCAGTTGCTTGCACAGCTCCTCCAAGCTGGCCAGCATACTCATTTCCGGCTCCCTGCCTTGGATTTGCACTCTTGCGGCGCCCATATTATCATGCTGATCCTTGATTAGATGGTTCAGATACATGTCAAACTCGAGTTTACAATTGTCACAGTAGGTCAAAATATTCTTGCGATGATCGTGACTGATGTAGGGGGAGTCTGTAAAGTCGTGTGCCTTCTCAAACAGCTTGTCGAACGCCATTGATAGTTCATCCCGCAGATCCAAGCTATCGTATGTCAAATTCTTTTTTAAATTCATATTCTTAAGCATGTGGCTATGGCTACCGCCAATCGGAGCTAAATTCTTATCTTTGTGGTAAATATCACTTTTCCAATGCTCGTCATTAAACGAGGAGTAGAAGGCATCAGGATCAGGATGATTGCCCTCGTTATTATTGCTATTACAATCGTATTGGCTCGTTTGCAGTTTGTATCGCTTGATCAGGTTGATAATACGCTTTATTGTCGTGTATATACTCTCGTTCTCATAGTTTGAATTGCATCTCGCGTTACGAAATGCCATATGTTTGGCCGAATCGAAAATACTGTCCTTAATCACAAAGTGTATGAGATCCATGGCCCGTCTGATTTGGCAAAATACTGTATCCCGATTCTCCTTGACTATAACGCAATCGCTGTGTATCAAACTACTTTTCGATGATGTCAGTAGAATTGATATGGACTTCTCCAGAATTTGGCGAGCGGAGAACATTTGAGCTCGTCGACGCTCCTCCTTGAACGAGTTTCGATGGTGGCCCGTCAGATAGGCCAGCTCAATCATCTCGGTTCCAAATATGGAAAATGCACGCACAAATTCCGTGAAATTCATCACAGACTCAAGTTTCTCCAAGCTCTCCGATGCGCGCTTCTTTGCAGTTAACAGTTTCTTAACCACAATAATGTCCACAAGCAAAAGAATTCTTGTTATTGATGAAAGTAGAGATCGTGCTGCCAATACGATTGCTCCATAATCCTTTAATGGCTCGATATGATGCCGCAGCTCCATTCCACTTAACGGCGAAAGGTCGCATAAATGTTCAATAGACTTTCCTAAAATAAAATAAAAATATCTGCAATTATTTTCATATTTAAACCTTCTACAACAATGCATTCAGCAACCGCGTACACTGCAGTGCTGGATTATTTAAGTGATTGCAAGTTGCAGCTAAAAATAGTACAACTGAATAATTGATTGAAATTCAGTGCAATTAAATTGCTTGACCAATTAGCTAAATAATAGCAATAAGAAAGTTTTAATAACAGTGCTGTAAATCGTTGAATAAAAGGACATAACTATTGAGTTAAATTTCGGATGAAAATACGAATCGATCTTTTAGAAAATAGATCGTTCGAACTTTTTTTGATTGCAGGAATCGATATCGAGTACCTTTATGATAACAAAAGATCGATTTTAATTATACTTAAAACAATTTTTATAAAAATAAAGTTGATATACAAAAACAATATGAGTTTACATGAAAATAGACAACATTTTACCTGCATCTCTCGCTTCTTTAGCAGCCTCATACATATCGGCCTTGATGTCAGAATTTTCCTCGGCTATTATTTCTCCAATAGTTATAAATCTCTCCACAGCAGTACTTAATGAATGCCCAATGTTTCCAAACGTCGACATGATTTGTTCGTTATCGATATCACGAATTCGAAAGCGTTGGTTCTATAAAACAAGAATTGTTTTCATGCTTAATCAGTATTTCTGATAACTTATTTTCATATTTAACCAATATACATGTTCCACACGCGTAAATCTAATTTAATTGTTTTGATTTCTATCAATTTATTATAGGCCTGAGTATCGGAAATCTAATTTTAGAATATGAAATTGCTTTTTGATTCACTCAATTATCAAAATTGACAAGTGGCTTATTATTGAGCAGGACCGGTTACAAACTTACATTAACATCAAGCGCTGAAGGGGATAATCCATACATTTTGATGGCTCGACCTTTATAATATACTTAATGTAACCTTCAAATATTGATATTTGCACATTAATGTTTACTTTGTGTTAATTTATTGATTTTCCAAAAAAAAAAACGTCACGAAAAACAATTAAATTGCGTGTAAATTTAACCTTGAATATTTGACACTTTTGAATTCGATGTTGTTTTTTTTTTGTTAAGCTCGCCTTTAACTCTAACAAAGCTAATAGATTAAATTTATGGATATTTAAACCACCTTGATTTTTGTATACATCTATAAATGTATATCTGTAAACAATATTAAAGCAACTGTTAGAACCAGCAACGATGCAATACAATCATACACGGATATACATTATTATTTGATATATTCTGCGCAGCCATAGCTTCTGCGCATATTGTGTCAGTGTTAGAAAGAGACATTAGATGCCACTTTTTATTCCTAAAATGAGTACTTCGGTTGCATATTATTTTTTAATGTTCAGGATGCATCTCAATAAAAATCTCTGATTTGTTCATTCATTTGCTTATAAAAAATAATTATAAATCTTCAATTATGTTTTCTTAGTAATGGCAATTTATTATCAATTAGTTCTGGGAATTCTAATAAATAATTTTACTTATAATTAAATTTTAAAATTTTTGATTTAGAGCTCCGTACCTTGCTCTAAAAAAAACTATCGATCAATTAGAAGAGATATCTATATTGTTATCGATAAAAATTCACCTGAAACAGCTGTTCTTTCGATTTGATTTGATAACCTAAACGAAACTATTAAATATGAAAAAGTTTTAATAAAATAAAATAATACTTATTCTTATAAGACATCACTGTCTTTATCGAGATTTATATCTGCTCGGCGACAAGTCATAGAAAAGCAATCAACTCAATAATTGAAAAAATTATATTGTGCTCAGAAACATATGTAATTCTTTCTATATATACAATCACAACACATTCAATTCAATCAAAATGATGCGCGGACCAAAAATTGTGTGGCTGAGTAAATGGTACCACAGAGAACGGCCATGGATATCTGTTATGAGGAGGTTATACATGAATGAAGTGGAAACCAATAAGTCAGCATTTCCTTTAATTCAGAAATGCGAAATAACGCGAACTGCCTTCGAAAATAGTCATGAAAACAAGCCAAGAAGCAATCCCAGCTCGGGTCAAAACAATGAGCACAACAAAAGCCGGGAAGGTTTGGAGCGAGCTTACAGTGTTCTCAAGAGTACGCTGCCCAAGCTGTTTGTCGAGCCCCTTGACTACTCCATTTACAGTCCAAACCTCATCTTTCAAAATAACATAACCGGCAAGCATACCGTAGGTCTGTACCATTATGTTAAACAAATTGCAATTCTACGCACAGTTGGGCATTTGAAGTATGCGTACGTTAAATTCGAAATACTTAAAATCACAAAGCACCCTGAAGATGACACGGTTCGTATAAGATGGCGTGTTAGAGGCATATCTGGCCTCAAGGTAATGTTCCAGTTCTGGAAATACAAAGTGTGGCAGCTGCAAGAAGTGCTTAAGGATCAGGAGGCATGGTACGACGGATTTTCTGTTTGCTATTTAGGTGACGATGGTTTAATTAGCAAGCATGTCGTGGACAAAGTAATGCCGGATGAGAGTCGCGAGATCGATGAAGGCAATACCACATCAGCGCTACCAACAGGTTCATTGGCGGCAACGGCGTCACAGAAAATTAATTTTCAGTAACCGTATAAATATGTATATACATATATGTATTTATTTGGACACTTTTTGGCCATCAGTCAGTCAATGTAACTAATTGCTTAAATAAATCTATTAAAAAAATGTTAGTTTATGCTTTTGGTAATATTTCAAATTACTAGCATACATATACATGTTTCTTTATTGTTTAAATGTGTGTATAGATCCCTTCGTTATATATCTGTACGGGCGCAAGCGAATGCGTTTGGCGAATGCGCTAATGTATGGCTTCTCTTTGTTGTATTCCCTTGTGGTCTGCATTGATCCTTCCGTCTCTAGGAATATATCAAAACTGTAAATGGTGCGAAAGAGCTGTGCATAAAGCAATCGATGATTTTTCTCCAAATCCTTGGGCTGTAGGGAGTTTGTCCAGTACTCCATCATCTGTAAATTTAAGATTTATAAATCATACATTTACAGAGGCTTTTACAATCTGCAGTCTCTCACCTTTATAGCTGAATTATTCATTGCTGTAAGTCTTCCATTCCAGTGCACGCTTAAAATCCAAAGTGGGATTTCCATGGGATAATTGCTTGGTATTCTAATAAAACACTCCATTTTAGCGGATCCCCGTACGATAACAGCTCTATAGGAAGTGTAGGTGATGCCATTGTCAGACGACAAATTTGTAAGCAAATCTGAATTCTGTACATTGAATTCTTCCGTAGATATGACAGTCCATTGCACAAGACTGCATGACAAGCCTTCCGGATAGATATTCTCCTTTAAAGCGTACAAATCGACATCCTTGTACACCAGCCCTCGAATTTGCTGGGTTAAACTCATCCAGGAGTGCCATCGCTTTGAGATTCTGGCGAATACCTCGCGAGTCCATTTATGTAAGTTAAGTTCATGATTGAATAGTTTATTTTTATTGACGGTCGCTATTGAGCACATGCTTTGTAGCCAACAATATGGTTTCCCGAATCCATTTTTAACAAGATATTCCAAACATTCTTCACTGCTCAAATTTAAGTTTTGTAACTGAGATAAAAAAACAGATATTTAAGTAACAAAGAGACTTTAATAATAAAAGTTCATCTCTTACCTCGTACTCGATGCCTGGCACAGGAATATCATTCCCCATGTCGTTGGGATACAAGTGT
This sequence comes from Drosophila limbata, assembly GCA_963924055.1. Taxonomy (NCBI): domain Eukaryota; kingdom Metazoa; phylum Arthropoda; class Insecta; order Diptera; family Drosophilidae; genus Drosophila; species Drosophila limbata. The sequence goes on from OZ001355.1 coordinate 6,288,944, forward strand.
CCAAGAAGATTTTGTAGCAAATTTGTATCTCTAAAATATAAAATTTGTTGTAAAACTAATTTATTAAGTGGCATAATATAACAAACCCTTGAACGTTTGTAGTATTAGAGCTGTTTAATTGTGCTCGTACTGTACAGCATTTTAGTAAAGTCCAGTAGCGTACGAATAATACCAATTCATAGGACTTGTCGGGGGTTTCCATCTATAATGAGCTATGTGTAAATACAAGCTTCAATTACGAGTAGTTCAATTAAATTTCAACTTACAACCAGGCGTATATGAAGTGGATGTGATTTAATTTCCCGTTCCAACACATTGTTAACCGTTGCTTCCAATGGATGATTTACTTCTTGAAAATGCCGACGTTCCTTTAATGAATTTTCCGATTCTAGAAGCAGCTCCTGCATTTGTACATCACTCTCATAACCAATTATTTCATGCTTAAACGAAAACCCGCCACTTGCACGTTGCAAGGCCTCCAGGTTTATAAATAAAATATACAAAGGCCTTGGCAGATATTTAACAATTGAGCTCAGTTTCCATTCAACATCAAGGGAAAGCTGCAGAGCATCGTGCAATGGCTTTGTTGAGTCCAGCAAAGTACGCAAGGCTGGCGCAAATGAAAGATATCTTTGGGTCTGATTTAGGTTCTCTTGCAACAACTCCTGCTTTGATGTTAACAGGGCACTGTACTGATTATCGAGTTCTTTGCGCAATCGTAGCTCGCACTCCAAACGGTATAGATGTGTTTTGTGGTTGGTCATATTAGATGGATCCTCGGCATCAGCTGCAAACTTGCTGGAATACTCCTTATCAGACAACAACTCCAAGTAGGTATCGCGACTTTTGAATTTCTGGCATCGGACAATCTCCTTCTTTAGATGGCTGACTTCGTACAACAGATTTTGCAAATGCAATCTGCTCAGGTCAACTTTTGACTTCTCCAAATGCAACTCATCTCTTCCTGACTTAATGTTTCGTTTAACTTCCCGGTTCGAATGCTTGAGTGCAACAAACATCAAAGCGGCCGAAGATTGCTTTACTTCAAAAACGTGTCCCTTTAAGCAATAATAACCTTTTATAATTTGAAGATTGCAAGACACACAATACATACAGTTTGTTTCAATTCCAAAATTTCATCCATTGCTTCTTTTAATTTAACAAATTGTTTATTTAAAACATTTTCCATTTTGTTCTCGTTTGATCAAAATATATACGTCTGGGCCAGAGTTGTATTTTACTACGTCAACCAATGCCAACACACATATGATTCTCAGAAAAAGGGTTCACCGTGTTTTTGTTATCGATTTATGGCAGCACTGATTATATGTATCGATATTTTTGCCTTCCATAACATATATAACTAACTTGAAAAAATTAAATTTAAAATAAAAGAAAATAAAATCAAAGCTTTTTGTTGGTTCTGTTAAGGTTAAATACATTCGGTAAACAATGCTGCGGTTAATGTGTCAGAGAGCCAATCTACTTAAAACAAAATTTCCAAGTCGCCGGCTACAACAGGCTGTAGTGGACACACAAGTCAAAGTAGGTATTTGATAACAACAGTGTGGACATTATGACTTCATACATAACATACTAATCATAAGTAACTGATGTTATAGCAGTTATTTTCAGTGTGTTCTAATATATGTATATCTTTTACATTTCCTTATTACCAAACATTTAGCCAATATCACCGCAACCTCCTGCATTGAAGCACATAAGCAATGCAAAATCGGATAGAGCAGTAGGAAGATGGTTTCTTGGATGCAGCGGAATGGTGTTCGTAGCAGTTGGACTTGGTAAAGATAATATAGGCTCTAAACTATTCTCATTTAATATATTTTGATATTTATGAACAGGTGGCGTTACGAGATTAACGGAGTCGGGACTCTCAATGGTTACTTGGAAACTGATGGGTGAACATATGCCCCGCAATCAAGAAGAATGGATAAAAGAGTTTGAGGAGTATCAACAATATCCAGAATTTAAAATGTAAGAATGCACTTAAATGTACTTTACTATCTTTATTTGATAATTATTCATTTTGCAGGAAAAATGCGCACATCACATTAGAAGAGTTTAAGTTTATATACATGATGGAGTACATGCACAGAATGTGGGGTCGTGCCATTGGAGCCTTTTTCTTAATCCCGGCAGCTTACTTTTGGAAAAAGGGCTATTTTTGTGCCAGAACAAAGAAGATTGTTCTTGTCTTAGGAACGTTAATTGGCCTCCAAGGCTTAATGGGTTGGTACATGGTGAAATCCGGCTTGGAAAACAGATTCGACAACCCAAATGATGTTCCGCGTGTTTCGCAATATCGATTGGCGTCGCACTTGGCTGCCGCATTCGTCCTTTACAGTCTATTCTTGTCAAATGCGATGTCTAAACTCATACCAGCTGAGAAATTCGTGTCCATAGGAAAGCGGGCACTTAATATTAAACCTTTGACCCATCTAACGAAGGGCATGGTTTTCCTGACTGCCATTTCTGGAGCATTTGTAGCAGGACTGGATGCTGGACTAGTCTATAATTCATTCCCAAAAATGGGCGACGACTGGATACCTAATGATATATTGCAATTTGAGCCTATGCACAAAAATATAACAGAGAATCCAACGATGGTTCAATTCAACCATCGTGTGCTCGGTATTACAACAGTTTCCTTGATAACAGCCCTGTGGCTGCTAACGAGACGACAACAGCTGCCGAAGCGTGCCCGTTGGGCAATTAACGCCGCGATGGCTATGGCCTGGACACAGGCAACCTTAGGTGTAACCACATTACTTAATTATGTACCTGTTCCGTTGGCTACAGCCCATCAATCCGGATCGTTACTGCTCCTAAGCTTTGCAGTGTGGGTCTCGCATGAGCTTCGCTTTCTAAAATACATGCCTAAATAAATGTTTGTACACAACAAAAAGAGTCTTAGTTTGTACTTTTATGTAAATAAAGATGAAAAATGTATATTTATAACTTTACAATTTACAAGAGAAATTGTAACAGTTTTCATAATCATGAAACAGATTTGGATAACAGGATAACAGATTTGAGCGACAATTTCTATGAAAAGGAAGAAGGATACGTGGCCGTAAAAATTCTCAGGACAAATGTGTAATTTTTATAATATATATATTTTATTTATACATTATTCATACATTATTTATACATTTGCAAATGGCTGTGTTCTCACAAACATTTATATTCTTTTGGTGCATACACAACACACACAACAAATTAGCACGTACTCTGTAATTGCATGTATTCATGTATTTATTCATTCGCGACAAGTCTTTCGTATTGTGTGGTGTCTTTTGCTGTTACAAAATTATTCGACAACAAATTAAAATGAAACTATGCGCTTGTATTTTTATTAAAGTTTTTCAACTTGTTAGTATTTATGACTCAATAAACACACTTGAAACTTTGAAACAATTATTAAAATTCTAAAATTCACAGATAAATGTATAACTGTTCATATATGAGCTCTAAAACCTTTTACAATGCAATTTATTTTGTCTATTGTCGGAAAATGATTAAATGTAATTTGGACAATTTTCCCATCAACAAATTTTTTCGTTTTTGCAGCGTATTAAAGTTTTACATGTGACCTCAACTCAATTGAGCTGTAACTGTTTAGATATAAATGCATTTGAGTGTATATAAAATTATCCGGTTATAAAAAAGATTCAGTTAAAGAAGTTTTCTATTTTTACAGCAAAATGTTAATCAGTTTTATTTCCGATTTATCCGTTATATATAGATTTCTTGTGTGACAGAATTCATACTGAAAAAGCTGGCTGACACATATTCCGATCGCATGTTAAGAAGCAATCAAAAGAATTTGAGAGAATGGACGCTTTTGAATACGATTTCGTTGACGAAAGAAACCGATGAATTTAGCATACTGACTATTATGGGATTCACATTTATCTCGGCTGTTTTGTTGATTACCAGGTAATATTGATTATCATATAATAAAAACCATACCTTCATTTGTGTTTAAATGGTACTTATTTCAGAATCATTGAAAAGCACTCCAACTATCATACATGTGAAAATATTTTACTCAGTTGTGGGGTCATATTTTTTACCATACAAGGTATGTATTACTAAATATATTAATCGCCCATTAAATTTAACTTTAACTTTACTTTACTTTTTTTAGGACTATTAATATTTGGTACTGTGGAACAGTTGTCGGATAGTATTTCGGATTATGCCTTTTCTCTAGCTGGATTATCTTTCATCTGTGCTCTTTTGTTTGCAATGGACCTTTTATTTTTTAGACGAATGGCAAAATCGAAAGACAAATTTTCTCAAACCGATTTAGAGTCTGCAATGGCAACAACATACAAAAAGGAGAATTATGTTCCAAAACAAAGCAGTAAAATGAAAGCCCTCGATCAATGTTGTTCCTCCACAACTTCCAATAACGAAATGAAACTTACTTATTTGCGAACGGATCTTTAATTTTTATAATAACAATTATTATCATGCGTTTCGTTTTCTTTGTTTTATTTCACAAGAAATTCATTCAGATATAAAAACAAATGATTTCCATCTTTATATTTCAATGTATTTAGATAATAAAGTTTAAAAAAAAAAAATAATTATCAAATCTACATTTAAATCTTGCATTTTAATCATCAGGCACGGTTGTCACAATATTGGCGTTTTTGCGCCAAAACTGGCTCTATTTTGTCCTGTTGGCGCAATGGCACTTATTTTTTCGAATTGGCTGATTTTTTCATCAGTTCAGAATTAGGAATTTATATGTTTATGCAGAAATCAACAACTTTGTTGGTTAATCACGAGTATGCATAGTAAGAAGAAGAAACCGCCGATAGTTTCGGAGGCAAATTCCACACTGACAACTGAGAAGAAAAAAGAAGCACTGTTCCTTCTCCCTCTCACTTCAACTCCAATTCACAAAACAAACAGCAAAAACGGCGAGGACTCCGACCCCGTCACACACACAGCGCATTTGTCACTCCCTAATTTTTGAAAATTTCACGACTGTAAATCTTGCAAAATGACAGTTTTTCACTGATTTTGCAGCCCTGGAATAGGCTTTCCAAAGCTTTTCGATTTTGTTCGATAAACGATTTCCCAAGAACATTGACAATTAGTTTGAGAGCGATCAGAAAAATATAAATTTTTCATTAACATAATTCATTTTAATTAAAATCAAATTATTTTATTGTATTATACATATATTTTATATTGTGAAAACTCGCTATATTCAGAAAGGGAATACCCATCTTAATTCTGGATGTCTTGCATTTTTCTTCTTAACTGAACACAGGGTGGTTCTAGAAACATATGATGTTTTCGACATTATATAGTTTGTCTAAAGTTCATAATAACTTAAATATTTAAGAAAAATGTCGCGGTTACTGTTTTCAGCCCGAAGATTAATGCCTCAAGTGAGTAAAGAGTAAAGTTGTCATGCATTAGGATATTTGCTTAATTTGATAAGTTTACAGCAAGACTTTTTGCTTGCCGGCTCATGCATTTCAACGCAATTCACGAGAGGAAAGGCCTCAACTCCAATGAACACAATTGTGATGTTTGTTCCACAACAAGAGGTATTTACACACACACATACATGTAAAACACATTAAATAACCGCATTTTTGTGTTACACTTGATTTTAAGGCCTGGGTGGTCGAGCGCATGGGAAGATTTCATCGAATCCTTGATCCCGGCCTTAATATTCTGGTGCCAGTTGCCGATAAAATCAAATACGTTCAGAGCTTAAAGGAAATTGCCATAGATGTGCCCAAACAGAGTGCGATTACATCCGACAACGTGACACTCAGCATTGATGGAGTGCTTTACTTGCGCATTATTGATCCGTATAGAGGTAATATCTAACCTCTAATCTCTATTTAAATGAATTACAAAACTAAACACTTCCGAACTCAGCTTCCTATGGCGTGGAAGACCCGGAATTTGCGATTACTCAACTCGCCCAAACGACAATGAGATCTGAACTGGGAAAAATGTCATTAGACAAAGTGTTTCGGGAGAGAGAATCTTTGAACGTCAGCATTGTCGATTCTATAAACAAGGCCAGTGAGGCTTGGGGAATCGCCTGTCTGCGCTACGAAATTCGTGACATTCGGGTAAATGATGAAATTATATTTTTGTGTCCTTAATAGTTTTATTTGAATATTTAATTATGAACAGCTGCCAACTAGAGTTCATGAGGCAATGCAAATGCAGGTTGAAGCCGAGAGAAGAAAGAGAGCCGCTATTTTGGAGTCGGAGGGAGTTCGTGAAGCTGAAATCAATATCGCTGAAGGCAAACGGAAATCAAGGATTCTTGCATCTGGTATGATCAGAATTTTGCGATTCCCTTTTGTGCGAATTAGAAGCGAAAGTATACATATGTTTGCGAAAATAAGTGAAGATGAGTGCGTTCGATTTGATTGATAACAGAGATCGACAAACTAGTAATAACATTGCAAGATGCTGCACAAGCTCGCACATAACATTAAAGAGAGTTTGTTTACAGTATACAGATCATAAGCTTAGCACAAGTGCATCTTAGTATTTACAAATGTTAGTTATGTTGCGTGCGCGACGAATAGCATATTAAAAGAAGTGCTCAAAAATGCAATATATAAAATTAGTTCTGCTCCCGACACTGGGCTTACAACACAACAGCCCATCGACTGTAATTTGACAAATTCCATAAAAAGGGTCATTTAGATTTCCAGTTTATCGGGCTTTAAATGCAGATGCAGTTGAGTGGCGCTGCTTATATTTATAATAATACTTGCCAAACTATTAAAACTTATAATTATTGCCACTATTGTCACTTTTATTTTACAGAGGCCGAACGTCAGGAGCACATAAACAAAGCCAGTGGCGAGGCTGCTGCCATGATAGCAGTTGCAGATGCTAGAGCTCGCAGTCTGCAAGCTATTGCAAAGTCTCTGGCACATACGGTGAGTGCATTATTTGAATTAAATTCAAGGAAGCATTATTTTAAATGTATTAAATGTGGTTATTTTGTTATTTTAGGACGGTAAAAATGCAGCATCTCTAACATTGGCAGAACAGTACATTGAAGCTTTTAAGAAATTGGCAAAATCGAATAATACAATGATATTACCGTCGAATCCAGGCGATGTCACCGGATTCGTTGCCCAAGCGATGGCAGTTTACAATCATGTGTCTAAGCAGGGCAACGATGCGTTGCCGTCAAATATTGATAGCTGCGGTGATACGAAAAAAGCTGAATACAATTCGCTAAATGAGGAAAAAGCGGCTGTAAAAATTAATATTGAATAAAAGCATATTATTAATAATAGCAATAAAATGTCCTAAGAGATAAGATCAGGCTGTAGATGCTGAAAAGAAATCTATGTTTAACTGTTCAACAATTTATGCTGTTGTGTACAAATATGTATAGGCAATTTTAATTGATTTTTACAAAAGTTTCACTGTCTACAAGCTTAAATATGTCCTCTCGAAAATGAAGTAAGTTCTCGTTAAAACAATTGCTACTTTCGATATGCAACTTGGCCATAACGGGTTTGATATTCTCAATTCCAGCTGTCTCTGCCAATTCCGTGAAGTAGCCCATCTGAATAATAATTTTAAGTACCAAAAAAATAATAAATACTTGTAAATTTATAAATAGTTACCTGGTTTTCTCCCAGCATATGGGCTTGTCGCTTCTTGTAACCCGCTTTCCATAACCGATTCATGTTTTGTACCGTATCATCGTGCATTTCTTTGAGCGAAGGCAATCGGTTAGTTCCTAAAAAGTAGCTCAAAACGAAGCGTGCCTGTAAGTCCATCATTTGTGCAGCACATACGTAAAACGGTAGACCTATTATGGCCATGGTTGGGTTGCGTATATTTATGCATTGTTTGTAGAGCATTTGGACATAGTTCTCTTCAACATAGATACCAGCGTCGACACTCAGAAAAGGGAAGGCATATTTGTAGCCAGTGCAGTAAAAAATTGTATCAAATTGCTCATAAGACCCATCATTAAAATAGGCGCCCTTTTCATCGAATTCCTTGACATCTGATTTAGTTGTAACGTTTTTCAAAAATATTGAATTTGAAATGCCAACCAAGTGATGGCTAAGCGTGACTCGTTTTGCCGATTTCGATATTATATTCGATAAATCCAAAGCGCTTGGCCCTCCTCCAATAACCAGCACGGATTTACCTGAGTAAAAAATTTCGATAGAAATATTGGTCCCATATCATTTCTCTAATGAAAATTTAATATTTAAAAAATGAATTTATAATTTTTAGGTACAAGTTCAAAAATCCAAGAAAACTATAAATTTTCTAAAATAATGAAGTTCATTTTAAAATTGGCGTGGTGCACGACACCTTTCGCGTGGTGAAGTATAGTAAGAAATTCTAGGAACACTCCTAAAAATTCGAGACAAATTCGAGTGCATTTTTCAAAATTCTTTAAAGTTAAGCAAGTTTTAAATTTAACTAAAATAACGAAAACTCGGAAACACAAAATTTATATCCAACAACAGATCGAACACTTGGTTTTCTGAGAAGTTTAATGGTGCTTAATCTGGAAGGAAATCCCATTGCGAAACTGCCCGACTTACCACTATCCCAATATGTAACTGCCTCAGTTAAATTATTATTGTATTGTAAAATAACAAGTTTATAAGGCAGTTAAACCTGATTTAAGCAAGCTGTATATATTTCATATAAGCCGACTAACTTGAAAATGATTAAGAAGCTTTGCATATTAACAATTAATAAATTTTAGAATATTTACCTTCAAATATTTCGCTGGTTCTGTAGTCATGACTGTGCAGATATTCACCTTTAAACAGATGTGCATTGGGAATATTAGCGTAATTTGGTGTATGATAATGACCGTTTGCAATGAGAATGTTATCAAAATAATGCACCTGCAGCGTATTTGTCAGTAAATTCTTCACTATGACCTGTAATTATTTCAAATATAAGTTAAAAAAAAACAAAAACCTGTTCAGCAAATTATTCGTATTAACTTACTTGCCACTTGTTGCGCTTTTTCAGAACTCGTATAACGTACGAATTGAATTCTATATACTTTTTCAAATCAAAATGATCGGCATAGCGAGTTAAGAAAGCACAAATTTCTTGCGAAGTGATATAGGACTTTTCATTTTCTTCAATTTCAAAATCTGGATAACCCATTATCTCTTTGGGCAAGTTTGTGCTAAAAGAAACCAAACGAACATTCAAATGATGGCAAATACACAATCAACGTATGCTTATGAATGCATTAAAATAGATCTTTTTATACGCGTTACTTATTAAAAATAAGTAAAAGGGGATATTGTATTCGTTGCAATGTATGTAACAGGGAGAAGGAAGCATCTCCGACCCTATAAAGTATATATATTCTTGATCAGCATCAACAGCCGAGTCGATATAGCCATGTCCGTCTGTCCGTCCGTCCGTCCGTCCGTCTGTCCGTCTGTCCGTCTGTGTGAGCGCCTAGATCTCAGAGACTATAAGAGCTAGAGCAACCAAATTTGGCACACAGATTTCTATAAACCCCACGCAGGTCAAGTTTGTTTCAAAATTTTGCCACGCCCCTTTCCGCCTCCGTAAATCGCGAAAATCCACCACACGCACAGTTTTCAAGATATTATGTTTTTTTAAACGGTGAACGTTAGCTACTGTTATTACCTATCATCCTATTAAATCCCAAAAAGATCGGACAAACAGAAAGGTGGTACTGGCTGATTAAAGCTTTTAAGCAATTAAAATGCCTAAAAGCATGCAATAAAAAAATTTTAATTTGTTTATGTAAGTAACGGGTATCCTATAGTCGGGAGCTCGACTATAGCCTTTCCCACTTGTTTAATCTGAAACACTAAGCATTTAAAAAACTTTACAAAAGTATTAATTACAAAACTTTAAATGTTGAGTTATAGACCAATATAAATTTGTTTATTAATTCCCTAAAGTACTAAGACTCACCGCAAATTTTCATACATACTGCTGTGAATATCAATGCCATCGACGATTCCCACATCTTTGTTAAATACCCAAGTACCCCCGATCTCGTTGGAAAGCTCAAAAACCGTAGGACGCAACTGATGCTCCAATGCACGTCGAGCACAGCAGAGTCCCGCCGTCCCAGCACCAATTATGCACAAGCTCATTTTCCAGATTAAATTGTTTTCTCATGTTTTTTAAATCATTTTCATTTGGTCGAATGAGAACGAATCCAAAGATCATCGTTGAATGCCAATTTCAATCGCTATCAGTTCATACTTGAAACTGAGCTTTAATCTTACACAAAGATAATGTGGTATGTTCCGAATTTTAGAATCGTCAGTAAAATAAAAGTATTACACTGATTGTTAAAATGATGTTCAGAAATCACACCGAGCTTCAAAAATGTATAGACATAATGATCTTAATTATAAATAAACTTCGCTTAAATAGCTTTACAGATTAGAGTTCTTGGAACAGGGCCACTTAACATAAACTGTTTATTTGCACGCTGTAATCGAATTACCACATCATCTTAACCCTGCGGTCCCCTTTTTTTTAAGATTATAAAGACTGTACAATATATAATATTAAAATCCGATATAGCCTTATATTACTTAACCGAAATTTCCATATGCTTAAAATAATATAAAAATTAATTTTTTTTACTAAATAAATGTATTAAAAACAAGTGGGCGCGGCTACAGTCGAGTTTGCTCGACTGGAGGATACCCTGTGCCAGTCTCCATAAAATAGAATATTGAAATATCATATACATATTCTGTCAGTTTGGTTCACATATCTTAAACAACAAAAAAGTTTTTCATACTGATACTTGATTTTCGACTGATGGTTGCTATGTCAGCTATATGATATAGTAATCCGATTACAATCAAATTTGGTCAGAATGTATGCGACCAGCTCATATACATATTCTGTCAGTTTAATTCGCATATCTCATACAACAAAAAAGTTTTTCATACTGAGACTTGATTTTCGACTGATCGTTCCTATGGTAGCTATATGATATAGTGTTCCGATCCAAATTTAAAAAAAAACTTGATCTGCGTCCGGTATCCATCAACCTACATATCAAATTTGAAGTCTCTAGCTATTACAGTTTCTTAGATCGACGCGTTCAAACAGACGGACGGACAGACAGACGGACATGGCTCAATCGACTCGGCTGTTGATGCTGATCAAGAATATATATACTTTTTATGGTCGGAGATGCTTCCTTCTGCCTGTTACATACATCACACAAATCTAATATACCCTTTTTGACCATTTTCAATGGGCACAGGGTATAAAAAGCTTGTGCCCCAAGTTTTGCATTATCTCGCATAGCAACAGAAAGCTAGTTGCTTCGTCATCATGACCAGGAATATATCGTTCACTCGTACGAGAATATCGCATTTTATTTAGCATGCCAAAAATATCGATTGTGTTTGACTTATCGAAATTTTATCATTCCTAGTGTTCAATATTTATACTAATTTTTAGTTTTGTTATTTATGTAAATTGAATCTCTACTATGATAAAAGCCATACTTGTGTTTAACAATCATGGAAAGCCTCGACTATCGAAATTCTACCAATATTTTGTACGTTGTACCGAAATCACTTCAATATGTCATACATTATATTGCTCATACATATGTATGCACATACATTTGAATATGTTTTGCAGTTTTGTGCAACGTAGCAAACCTAAAAAAAAGAACAATTGTATTTATACATATGTATGAATAATATTACAAAAAAAAGTCTGAAATATACCCATACCACACTTACTGACTTTTCCAAACTTAGGATGAAAGTCTTCAACAACAAATCATTAAAGAGACGTTTCAACTAGTTTCAAAGCGAGATGATAATGTCTGTAATTTTCTGGAGGGCGGCAGGTAATCTTTTATTTGGTACTTAATCCCTTCTAATCCTTCTAATTAAATCATTTCTTTATTCTAGCTTAATTGGCGGCTCGGACTACAAGCTAATATACCGACATTATGCCACATTGTACTTTGTCTTCTGCGTTGATTCGTCAGAAAGTGAGCTGGGAATTCTTGACTTGATACAAGTATTCGTTGAAACTTTGGACAAGTGTTTCGAAAACGTGTGTGAGTTGGATTTAATATTTCACGCCGACGCCGTTCATCATATTCTCTCGGAGCTTGTGATGGGTGGAATGGTGCTGCAAACCAATATGAACGACATAATGGCCAGGATTGAGGAGCAAAATAAGTTGGTTAAGCAGGAGGCTGGAATATCCGCAGCACCAGCTCGTGCCGTCAGTGCGGTCAAGAGTATGAACATTCCACAACAAATTAAAGATATAAAACTGCCAGATCTACCCCAGGCTATTAAGGATCTAAAATTTTGATAAGTGTATGTTCATATAAAATATCTTTCAATTTCTTCGTAATATTTCGTTTCTTAGCAGGATCGCGTAAAGCTATGTATGTTGAAGCCGATAGCTTAAGTACTACTAGATGATATCTAAGTTAAATAAATCGCTTTCGAATCAAAACAAATAATAAAATAATCTTGAAATTCTGTCAGCATACAATATTGCTTAGTTTTTAATTTAAGCTTTGATTTATTATAATTGTTCACGTGGATAGTTATGTTATAATTTACGATTCATGATTTAGGCTCAAGGGTGAACCATCTGTCTATTGAATCTATCTACATACTTAGAGATTCGCAGACACAAGACGAATATTGCAATGTTTTGGAAACGAAACGTTGCCAATAATTGAACGACAGATGAATCTTATACCTTTCTTACATAATTACAATTTGTATACAATAATTATGTGTTATTTTTTCACTTCTAACTAATAATTTGATAAATATTCCAAATGAATTTTGCTGTATCAGTTTGAATTTGGCGATGAACTCGTGAGTTGTTTGTTTACTAACCTGAAAATTGCGTAATGTTTAGATCGACATTTCTTTTAAAAATATGTTGTCCTAAATGGGTAAATAAAATTCAAGCTTCAACGTTAATTTGCAGTTTACAATAACATTCAACCATTTATTTATTTGTCATAAAGCACATTACACCATTTTAGCAATATAGATAATTGTATTTTTTGTGCGCGTAAAATAATAGAAATAAAATTATATATTCATTTGAGAATTGAAAATGTGTAAATAAAAGGATAGCATCAAATTTGAATTGCACCAATACCAATATTAATTTTAATTTAATTGTCATGATGCACATTACACCATTTCAGCAATATAGATAAGTATATTTGTTTGTGGTTTGCTCGTATATAGGGATTCAAATCATTTTAAGCTGCCACTGCTTCCAAGCGGGGACAGTTAGGAATTCCGCATTCTAGATCTGGCGAATTATCTTTATGCCAACAACTCTCGCTGTTGCAGAACATGCAGCCATTTGGGGTAAGAGGAACATTTGTCGAGAGTTCGAGCATATCCCAGACCTTCTTTAAATCAGTTACGAGAATATTCATCATTTCAAATGTATGAAAAGGCGTGGGGGCTAGACGAAGCTTCTCCTGGCCGCGGGCAACGGTTGGATAATTGATGGCTTGCAAGTAATGTCCAAATTGATCCATAAGCACATTCGAGATTTGCGTGCATTTTTGTGGGTCACCTATTTTGATTGGAATAATGTGGCTGGGTGTATCTTCAACCGGAAAACCTGAAATATATATTTAAATTAAAGTGATTAAATTAAACATGATTTAAATATAAAATTATAAATTACCTTCTCTCAGAAGCAAATTTCTCAGGTAGGACACATTCCTTTGATGTAGGCTGCGTAGTTGTCGTCCTTCTTCCGAGGCCAATATAGTAACCGCTTCGAGAGCACCACAGAGAACGGTTGGTGGCAGTGATGTGGTAAAAATGAAGCCCGCTGCATAAGATCTTATCAAATCGACTAGCGTAGATGAACCAGCAATGTAGCCGCCGATGTTGCCAAACGCCTTTCCCAATGTTCCAGATATGATATCCATTTTGGCCAAAACACCGTCCCGTTCACCAACTCCAGCACCATGATCGCCATAGAGACCAACTGCATGGACTTCATCAATGAATGTAATTGCTCCGAATTCGTGAGCGACATCAAGAAGTTCCTCAAGTGGGCATATTGCACCCGTCATGGAATGCACGGTCTCGAATGCAACAATCTTCGGCGTTGCTTTGTCCACTTGCTGGAGAAGTTGTCGCAAATGATTGACGTCGTTGTGACGAAAGATATGCTTTGGAACGCCACTGTTTCGAATGCCTTGAATCATTGAAGCATGATTGCCAGCGTCCGAAAAGATATGGCAGTTGGGCAATAATTTCGCCAGCGTAAATAATGTTGAATCATTTGCCACAAAGCACGAGGTGAACAACAGTGCACCTTCCTTTTCATGCAGCTCCGCTAGCTTCCGTTCAAGTCGCTCGTGATACAATGAATTGCCCGATATATTTCGAGTTCCCCCCGCACCCGATCCGTGCATTTCCAAGGCCTCCTTGACTTTCTGCTTCACATTCGGATGCGCCGACATGCCCAGGTAGTCGTTGGAGCACCACACGGTAATTGGGCGCTCCGTCTGAGCAGAATACTCGAGAGCATGGGGGAACAGGCCATCCCCAGCCAGTCGGTTAACGCGTTTGAAAACGCGATAAGAGTGATCGCGTTTCTTTTTCAGAATTTGGGCATTGAAGAATTTCTCGTAATGAAAAGTTGAGTTTTGGTCAGCTGCGGCCATTGCGTTGCCATGGTCACCCCTTACATCATACAGCGCTGAATTGGTGTCAACCGAATAGCTTTTAGTAGAGTATGACCTTGTGGCCATAGTCGAAAATTGCGCAGAGGTGGCAAGAGAAAGTTTTTTCTCAGTAGCATTGTTAATGGTTTTGCCAACAACTGGACAGAATGTACCATAGGATTGGTACAAAACCTCTGCGTAACTCCGAACATAGTTCGCACTAAATCGGTTAAGGAACGGACACTGCATGATTAACAACAAACTCTTCAACTTCAAGATAACTAATGAATGAACTTTGAATGCGAGCTTATTTCTTATGCAAGAAAACCGAAAGTTGGCAAACTGGAAATGACGAAATCGAATTGGTGTATCGATATGTTTAAATGTTAGTGAAGGCATTCCCTGATTACGTT
Organism: Drosophila limbata; assembly: GCA_963924055.1. Classification (NCBI taxonomy): domain Eukaryota; kingdom Metazoa; phylum Arthropoda; class Insecta; order Diptera; family Drosophilidae; genus Drosophila; species Drosophila limbata. The sequence continues at coordinate 6,304,091 of OZ001355.1, forward strand.
TATTTTATGCAAAACAATAATGACGAGACAAAAATATCTGATAAGAAAATAGAAAGAGAGCGAGCAGCTGTTTATCTTATTCTTAATGGTATTCCTGAACCGTTTTAGATTTGATTTAGGTTATTTTTAACCAAATCTAAATCAGTTGAGGGAACGACCATTTTTACACTCTGATTAGTTTTAGATTTCGTGAACAGCTGATTGACAACTAAAAAGTATACAAGAAAGGGCGCAATTGCACAAAATGCCGAGAGAAAGTCAGACATGGTAATTTATAAACTTATTAAACCTAAGTTTGCTCATCGAATATGTTTTTATTGAATATTCGCACCTTTCGCAGATAATGAGAACGAAACCAAATGGAAATCAAAACGAAATTAGCAGATTTCCCGAAATCAATTGGTAAGACATTTCCGTGATTTGCTCTGGGCACACTGAAAATTTTGTATGGAGCAGCTGTGAACAGCTGACTGCGAAATCTAAACCAAATCTAAAATATCCTAATAACAGAGGATTGCTTTTACTTAAATAATCATTTTAATGCTTATAAACCGCGTCCTTAATACACACTTCAATAGATTTAAATAATTTGATTTACCCGGGATGGGTAAATAACTTTTCGTGAGAACAGCCTGCATCTATTTATCGAAATTAGAAATAATGGAAACGTAATATCGCCACTTATCATCGATTAATGTAAATCAACTCTGTTATTTCATGAAAGGCAACTAATACAATCACAGACCATTTTTATCCCAAGGTGAAAAGTATGGAATTTATATTGTTGAAAACGTGTGAATTTAGTTTTCTTTATACATTGAGTAATTTGTTGTGGCAATCTGTAAACACAAAATCGTACAATTTTTCAAACAAAGGAACTTATAACATTTGGTTGAATTAGAAAGAAAACGTACAATTTCAACCTCTGACATTTCGCAACTGTTCTGATCTATTTCATAGTATGTACATCGATGTATGCATGTATGTAAATATTATTTGTGTAAAACGTTAACATTCAGTTATGTACAACAGCTTATTGATGAATTCAACCATGAGTGATGAGTAAACACTGTTGGTGTACCAAAATGCATCTAGCAGCAGCAACAAAACGCAAGAAAATGGATTTTCGCAAAGAAGCACAGCAGAAAAGTTGTATTTTAAATGGAGTTGCAAAACATTTACTTGTCAATATTCTTCACTCTACTGCCTGACTATTTGCTGCATCTGTTTCGAATGATTGGAGTCATGAGTTCACCAATTCACGATCACTATCGATGCGTCAACGCGTCATCGCGTCGCTCCCAGGCGAATTCATCAGTTCAGGAATCTGAAAAAGCGCGAATGATGGAAAAATCTCCAGAGGAGACAGGAAGCACCGGGGGACTCCTGGACACTTTGCAGCCAGAGCCATTGGTGGCGGCAATGTACTCCTTACAGTTTGTGGCGGATGTTGTCAACCGGGTGCAGTCGGCTCTGCATCAGTGCACAACATCGCAAAAGCCAACAAATTCATCTATGACGGGCATTGAGTTTGCTTCTAGTAGTGAGCCATCGTTTTGCTATTTTTTTATTGATATGCAACCACAATACGCAACAGAATTTGAATCGTCGTGTCATGATCCCGACCTCGACCCCGACACCGACCTCAAAAATATTTCTGATAAACAAAGCACCGAGAATTCCCCAGTTAAAACTTCTTTCTGCAATATGCAACGTCAACGAAGTATTTCCGAATGCAGCGATGACAGTTTCATTTGCTTTGAGGACGACAGCAATTCTGTGGATTGCACGACATTCGAGCATGTTGATTTCAATTCCACGGACAACACGGATGATTGCAAGTTCGATGATAGCCAAGAACAACGCAAAAGGGTAAATATAAACATACATATGTGAAATGTTATTTTTAAACTAATCTAAGTTTTTTTTCACTTTTTTAATTAGGTGCGCTTTAATCTAAAACCAGAAATCCACGTAATGCACACATGGGACTTTGCTTATCGGGCGGCTCGAAAAGGAGGATGGCAGGAGATCGCTCGGGATAGGGATAGATTTCAACAGAGAATCAAACGTGTTGCGCCAACGATAAACACTATTCTGAACTCCAACCATAGAGATAAAGTTTACAAAGACCGCTTCTTAGATGTAAATTAGTCGTAACGTTTCTTTTAATTAATAAATTCTTGTACATACAAAATTCATTTTTCTTGTGATTCAAAAATCTTGTTTTCAATTCACTTTTAATTATATAAATATGTGAAAATTGCGTTGCATTGCTTAAAGAAAACTAATGAATACAATATGTACAGAAATTTTTTATAAAGTACAAATAGTTGTCAAAACTTGCATGCATTTTAATGAAAATTATATGGAAAGTTTAAAAAAATAATTAATATAGTGAAATACTCATCTTTTATGACTTTTAAGTAGTAAGTATATGGCCAAAGAAATTGTAGATTTTGGTGAAATTGACAATTCAAATAAAATGTTTATTTTCCGACTATATGTAATCTAAAGTTGTGCAGAAAGATGAAGACAAGTTCTGTGATTTAATTTAAGGATATCTGCCTGTTTATCAACTGTCTATCCCCCAGAACGTTTCAGTTGTAAGTAAACCGGAAATTAACATAAATTACTGGCATCAATTAGTGCTCGTGTATTTCTCATCATCTTCTTCGCCAACTTCAAGCATAATTTGCATAATTCTACGTTTTAGTTTTTTGCGTGAAATTGGAGAATTTAAATTACGAAACTCATTAGCAATTAATTCGCCAAACGCATCCCATTGATCACGGATAACGGCAGGGGGATTCACAAAGTTTTGTTTATCGATAGTGCTTAGAGTTGGGGAATCCCTGCGAGTTGTCATCGAGGGAGTCGTTGAGATGTTTAGCAGGGCTTCTGATTTAGGTGCCACTTGTAATTCACAAGTGCTTTGCTCCTTTGCACTGATATTGCTGACATCCTCGACGCTAAGTAGCTCCAGCTGTATGATGTCGCCTCCCGGCTGACTTCGTGCACTCGTCGAATAAGGTTCTGTATTTGCGCATTCTTCGCTCTTAAGCAAGTTCTACAAAATCAACGAAGAAAGTTAGTAAATCAATTCCAGACTGAAATAAGAAACTAGTCACCTTGCATTGTGGTTGATATCCTGGTCGGGGTTCAATTATCGGTCGCAAGAACATTAACGTTTCAAAGTGTTCCCAGCGGCAAGCTTTTGGGGAGAGAGCTGTCATTCCGTTATCCGTGTCCTTTAAACGGCGTTCATACTTTTTTAATTCCGAGTTAAACTGGTTCCGCAGGTTGTGGACCTTCTTTCCATAGTCATTTTTAGTGATTGAGAGAGATGTACATATATGTTCAATGGCCTTTGTGCGACAGTCTTTGTTTTTGTACAACTCCGAGTAATGATTCCACAGGCAATCCGACTCACGATACAGCTCAATCAGTTTGTATATCTTCTCTCGTGTCCATATCGTTGGCTTACGGCGCTGACGGCTGCTGTTCCGTTTTGAAGCAGTCGCAGATTCTTCTTTAGCAGATCCTGCTGAGCTATACGGCATTTTATTTGTTTATTTACAATACACATTTATTTACAAAACAAGAAAAATTAGATGGTTGTCCCAATATTTTCACAACATTTAAACGAAAAATGAAAACAATGTTGTTGCTGCTAGCGCATTATGCTTGGTTCACACTGCGACACATTGGGTCACACTTTAAGTTCCCAAAAACGCGATCTGTGACGCTGTGTTTCACTTAATATCGAATAGACTAATTTTGAAGAACTGGTAAAAATATATTTAAAAACAAAACACAATAACAATAAAGAATAAACACAATCGCCTGTTTTAGCTATTAATTGCTAGGACTAAAAATTACACAAATACATTTGTGATGCATATTAACTATATAAAATAACTCAATAATTTAACAGAATACAAATTTAGTATTTCTAAATAGAAACTTTAATTAATTTTTTATTAATAGTTTTTCATATAATTAAACATTAAACAATTTAATACGATTATTAAATAAACTCGTTATTCGTTGTCACAACTTGGCATTACAATCGTTCTATTTCAGTGCTTTTATCGAATAGTCGAATAATCGATAATTCTCATCGCAATTAATATTGTCTTCTCTGTACGACATAAATAAAATAAATGAGAGAAATAAAAATTATATTTATTAAATATTAATTAATTTGTATTGTCATTGAAATGAGTGTATCGTAATCAATAAATAATTTAAATGTTCTTCCTGTGTGCTAGTGATGAGCATTTTTTTTTTATAAATATGGCCGACGCCCACGCCCATTAAATATTTTAATTTTAAATAATTGCAGTTCTGGTAATTATGAGCATTATTGGTTAGCAAACATTGCGCAAACTTAATGCATACACTTTTATTAGCTTGCAGACATTCTTAAATCCGGAAAAGATTCCAACGTAGAAGGAAAATCAAAGGCGTAATGTCACAAGTAATTCCAAACACGCCCACACCTCAAATGCTGACGACATCAACGTTAACGCCAATAGAAGCAACGAAACGACCCCTCTCCTTTCCAACATTAACCGAGGGTATTCACTCAAATCCAGATGTCATACTTAGAGCCTCAACAATATTTGGTGAAATGAAACACGATTCGCCAATGGATCTCGAAAATGTACATAACACAGTAGAGACTGACAACAATTTAACATCCAGCAGAGGAGACCCTTTAGAATTTATGGGCGATTCAAAGATTCGAATAATGCCAACCACAAAGCTGATGGCTGCTCCGCATGCAACGGATCCCAAGCGAAAATTCGTATGTCCGTACGACAACTGTACGAAAAGCTATGGAAAAAGTTCCCACCTACGTTCGCATCTCACGTGGCACACGGGCATCAAACCATTTGTGTGCAGCGAGCCGAAGTGTGGCAAGGGATTCACTCGATCCGATGAACTAAATCGTCATTTACGCACTCATACGGGTGAAAAGCCGTTTGAGTGTGTGCAGTGCAGTAAAAAGTTCTCGAGGAGCGATCACCTAACAAAGCACTTGGCCACACACGATAGACAATTGAAGAGTAGTAATCCGAAGCGTTCCTTGCCCAATGCGAACAGTACCAGGCTGAAGTCAACGAAAAAGATTGCATCGGAAGCAGAGTCGGGGTTTCATTTTATGGCCGTGCTTAGTGGAAATGATCCCAATTCGAATGCAAATGCAAATGCGAATGCGAACCAAAACCAGAATCATCACCAGAATCAGTCGCAGTCGGCAGAAATAGCTGGATTTAATCATACGCCACTGCGAATCAAGATCGAACGGCCGGAACATAGTGACAAATATCAAATTGCAGCGCCAATATCTGATAACCAGCTGACATCTAGTTTTAGTGCAAATCCCGAGGTTAAGTATGAGCCGGCTGATGAAATTGTACGCACACTGAATCAATTGCCGTCTCAGGACGGTCCCGGCACCTATGGCATGCCACATTTTGTACAGGATCGACCCTTTCGATGCCGTCAATGCGAGAAGCGATTCAAGCGGCAGGATGATCTTAACCGGCACATTCGAACGCACACCGGCGAGAAACCATACGCCTGTGTCGAATGCTGTCGACGATTCGTGCGCAGCGATCACTTGAAGAAGCATCAGCAAACGCATTTAAAAACTCGGTAGTTTCGTATTATTAAATAAACTAGTTAACGTTTAAGTTTCAAAAGCCAGTGGCATGCGAATAACTGTTAGTTAAAATCAGGCATGTGTTTGTTAACAAACCAAACAAACACAGTACAATAAAATTAATTCACAAATTACTATAATCGAACTTTTCTTATTTCCTACTCCTTTAATGATTTTCTACAACAATTTCTTACTAGAAAATAAGAATTAGGAAGAATTTAAGCAAGGGAAAAAAATAGGAAAAAAAAATTAAGTATAAAATAAATTGAAAAGTCAAAAATAAAAGCTTAAAGTTAGTCACACCTTTGATTTAGCAACTTTAAAATTCATAATTTTAAATCTTGATATAAAAATTTTGATTTTTTGAAAACACAAGGCTATTTTTAGATTTATATTTTAAATGTATATATATATTAGTCTTTGATTTAGGGATTTCCTAGTCTCAGTTTTATTCATCAATTTTATTAATCCTTTTTTTGGTCACCTGAAATCTGTTTGCATCATACTATATTTATTTACAAGCAAATTCCCTGACTTTGATTGGACTATTTTTTTTAAATACACACTCACCGGGCTTAAATAAGTTAGTAATTGAAAGTAGAGTTTCAAGACAGTCATTGTTGTTGCCCCATTAATTTGAATGTTTCATCTGTTATTTATAGAAAATTCGACAATTACTTGCGATAAATCCCTGATTAAAAATAATTTGTTTTATGCAAAGCATTTTATTGTTCGTTTATACATGGAATTTATGTATATATTTATGTATTTACTTGTATATATATAAAATATCTATATGTATTTTTATGTATATATATTTTGGTGTATAATTATAAACGTAAAAACATTAATTACAAATTACAGATTACTGATTACAAATTACACAAAGCTTAAATATTTCTCTCTCACATCTCACATTTTGTATAAACTTGAAAACTCATATCTGTTATTAAATTCTAAATGACTACCAGTTGGCTGAGGTGGTAAATCCTCAAATGTGTAAGCTAGAAGAGCTCCGTCATTATCATGTACTGTGTAGTTGAGATCATTGTGTGCTCCAATCATATTGCCGCTATAGTCCTGGGTGGAATATGATGAGCATGGATTGGCAATACCATCTGGCTCAACCAAACTGTTGTTACAGAATCCAATATGCGGTGAATGCGTGGAGGTCAGAATGCTGCAGTCGCTGTCTTCGTTCGCCGATGGAATTTGAATTGGATTGAATGCATCATCATTTTGGAATGTATGCCCACCGACATAGGAGAGCGCACTATTATGTATTTCAATGTTCATTGTTACTGTTTGCGGTTGCACCGCATACGTTGTTGTTGTTGTCGTCGTCTGCTGATGCTGATGATGATGATGATGACTATGTGATGTACCACCCTCCGAGCCACAATCTTCTGCATAGCACTCGTGTGCTGTATCTGGCACATAAGGGGTTGGTATATGATGGCTCGCCGAATGCAGATTTGCATCACAATTAACAATATTCTCCTCGGTATCAAATACGGGTTCACTTATGGATTGGCAATCGTCGACATTTAAAAGATTCTGATGATGATGATGATGGCTAACACCTCCAGCTCCGCTTCCACCTGCTCCACCTCGGCTATTTGGCAGCGACACCTCCAGCAATGAGTCTTCGTTTTTCGGTGATGTATCAAAAAGTGGAAAATATTTTAGCACCACCTCTGATAGATTCTCTTGCGTATTCATTGAATTAATCTCAGATATTGTATCTGTTTCCGTTTTAACTGCAGTTGAATCTGTACTCAGTTCAGATGGTACAAATTCCGATTGATTTGGGTAACTTAAATAATTATTATCCATATCCATTTCCAATGGGAGTATAATATCGACAGTAGTAGTATCTGAGGGTGTCTTTACATTGTATTTTTGTTGTTGTTGTTGCTGTTGTTGTTGTTGTTTTATGGTAGTATTATTATCACCTGAATCGTTTCTCGACCTTTTCGATATCGTACCAGATTGACAAGTTGAGGTAGATCTTTTGTTTTTCCGACCGGCGGCAGTGCATGTTCCATTCATTGGCATTGCGACAGAGGTCGATGTATTATTGTGTGAGTCAATATTATTCTTAATATCGTTGTTGTTATCTACATCTTGATTTTTGTTGTTGCTGTTCAATACACCTGATAATCGCGATTGTTTCTTTTGTGGCCTATATTTATAATTTGGATATTCTATCATATGGAGTTTTCGAAGCTTCTCCGCTTCCATTATATATGGCTGCTTATCGTCCTTGTCCAAAAGCTGCCACCGTCTTCCCAATTCCTTTGATATCTCTGCATTATGCAAGTCTGGCGTTCTCTCGCAGATCTTTCGTCGCTCCATTTGACTCCAGACCATGAATGCATTCATTGGTCTCTTAATATGGCCAGGCGAGTGTTTTTTTGTCTGTAAAATATGATTGAAAAGTCGAAATTGGCAAATTAGCAATGTATCAATCAATCCTTAATTCTACAAAAACTTTAACAATTTAATTAAATTGGATAAATTACATGCAAGGTTATTAACCAGATAATTGAGCATGAATCATTTTTTTGGCTGTCTGTATAAACGAGGAAACTAAGTGTGGTTTCCGGACGGACAATAATTGATATACGATAATCACATAATCAAAATACCAAAATTTATTGAAATCAGACCACTGTACTATAGTGATGACACAAGATCTAACTGATTAGAGATGAACTAGATGAACCAAAAACAAGTTCGTATGCATGTGTATGAAATATGTATATGTATATGTATATTTATATGTATATGTATATGTGTATGTAATATGTATATGTGTATGTAATATGTATATGTATATGTATATGTATATGTATATGTATATGTATATGTATATGTATATGTATATGTATATGTATATGTATATGTATATGTATATGTATATGTATATGTATATGTATATGTATATGTATATGTATATGTATAAGTATATGTATATGTATATGTATATGTATATGTATATGTATATGTATATGTATATGTATATGTATATGTATATGTATATGTATATGTATATGTATATGTATATGTATATGTATATGTATATGTATATGTATATGTATATGTATATGTATATGTATAAGTATATGTATATGTATATGTATATATATATGTATATGTATATGTATATGTATATGTATAAGTATATATATATGAATATGTACATGGCCATAGCAGACTTATGTTGTGCTTAGACGTGTACATACATAGACACATAATGCGTCGTCCTTTGGCCAAAATGTATTGATGTGAATAACCGCTTTATTTACACAAAAGAGAGACAGTAAAAACACTATTAATAGCGTTAACTTCGACCTTGTGGCAGTTCGTGAACCTCGAGTTCAACCAACCAATATACTCGTAGCCTGCAGCAGCAACGACCGAGCCGGAGCAAGAGCAAGAGAGCAACAACAACAGCGACAACAGCAACAACAACAGCAACAAGAGCAACATCAGCAATGTGTTAGCTGAAACGGATGGGATGTCGAGTGATGATGAGGTGGGGACCAGACGAGTGCTACAACGGTCATTGCCATTGATTTTGCCCTTGCTGAAATTGTAGCTATGCAATGTTTCAATGTCGTCGTATGACTTTTTGGATGTCTAATACACGAGTAAGATCTATCCAACCACAGGCGATTAGAGTTGCAGAGTTTTATAGACGAAATTATGAATCATCTACAGTGGGGTAAGTAATTATTTGAACAAAAATCATATTGATATTTGTATTGTTTTTTTAATTAGAAAAGAAGTTAAACCCAATTTATTTCAGAATCATTATGTGCGGTAAAATTAATTATTTTCACCTCTTTTTGTCAATAAAATTATCTAACATAATGTACACATTATAATATATACTTATATATGTATATACTGCAATCAAGACTTCCGGACATGGAAATATATGTTATATTTACAATGTATCTAAACTACTATAGGAGAGATTTTCAAAATCTATTTAAATATTCTTGACCATAGTCACGTACTTAGTCGAGCGGTTAGACTCTGAAATCTAGAGACTATGCGAGGGAAGAAGAAGGCACATATCAAGTTTATTTCACCACTCGATTGACGAAAAAAGCTTACTATCTGAGGTGTATGAACTCACGAATATAAAAAGTAAGTACATATTTATGTATGTAGTTGTAGCAAGTTCATAAACAAAATTAAAATCTAATCTGCGAAAAGTATCTTATCAAGCCAACGTTTCATTGACCCATTCTATCGATTACCGATGAATTCACGATATCATGCATAGAGTCAGACAAGTAATAGCAAAAATATCGATTTTATAGAATAGTTTTATGGATGAATATAATTATAATTAAATAATGAATATTTATGCATACGAATATATGTAAATATGTAGAATTCTACTCACTTGAGTTGCATCAGAATATGGAGTACTGGAGTTAACGGGAACGCGTGCTGAACCGAAAACCAAATTCAGATTATCGTCCCCGATTTCCGTTGGAGATCTTTTGTTTTTGCTGTTGTCATCGTTATCCATTGTAGAGATGATGTAGATAGTTGTATGTTGTTGTATTTATTATATGTTATGTATATCCAGCAACAGGCACCGAACGTCTTATGACAGTTGTTTATATATGTATAAATATATATCGACTTTATTTTAGTTGTAAATAATTGTTGTTTGTTTTGTTGATAACACGGCGTTAGTTGTTGTGCTTTAGTTGCTCTAACTACCGCTGAGGTATGGCAGGATGTGTGGGCTCGTGTCTATGCTCGATATTTAATATTGTTTTTATTTATAATGTTTAAGAGCAGTATTAATAGCTGTTTATTCCTGAGTTGACTGCACAATAACATTGTTGTTTTATTTGAATGCACATAATATTTATTTGTTGTTTTTTTTTGTAGTCATAAATGTTCATATGTGTGTATGTGTAGGTGTGTATGTATTTATTTATGCATCCTATGTACAAACAGTTACTCAAGTATTATATTCGACGAAATAAAAAAATCATACACTTGTTATTTTTAAAAATATTTAAGCCCGTTGAATAACATTTAATGTATTATCAAAAAAGTTAAATTTCATTTTGTCATAACAATTACTTGACTAACTGTAAATGGGCACAAATAAGTAGACTTTAGTATAAAAAATTAAATAAATGTATCTTATATCTTTTTATTGTTTATACAATATTCGCTTATATACATACATACGTATTTATAATTAATCATTTGTACGGAAGTAAAAAGCAAAAGTCTATGGATAAAATGCGTACATTGCAATTGCACATGCACAAATTACATACATACATACATTTATACATACACATGTCGTGCATCTGATCGTTTTAACATACACACACATATCTACATACATACATATATGTTTAATATATGCATGTAAGTAAATGTATGAAGTATATGGAAGTATTTGATCGTGCTTGCAATGAGAATGTATGTACAAGTGTGTGAATGTAGATCCGGACATTAATGTACATACATGTATTTATACATTGGCAGATATATTATATTATACATATGTATGTAAATACAGATACATATGCATATTGACTCAAGGTGAAACTGGTTCCTTGTTTTGTGTTTGCAATGTTCAAAGACTCACGTTCGAGTTTCGTCTGTGGTAATGAGTTTATTTTATTTTATTTATACATGTACGTATAATACATACATATGAACATTTTGTATACAGATACACGGTTGGGGGCTTACACACTCATAATAGCACACACACACAGATATGCACATACACACACATGCATATACGTGCATGTATGGATATGCACATGCACGCACACACTTGCTTTACTTGTTTTAATGCGTTTCTTGTAGATGTTTGTATGTATTTTTGCTTTTGAACAATGACGATTGTCGCTCTCGGAATAATTCTCAAGATTCACATGCACTGTGTATTCATTCATACATACATATGTATTAATAAGATTTTATGCATGCATTTGTATATTTATATACATAAGTATGTATATTTATATTGTTTGTGTGAGACTACGTTTTAAAATATATTTGTCCGTATGAATGTACATATATATGTAAGCACAGGAATAACTTTGTAAGTATGTATGTATGCACTAACACTCACAAAGTACAATGACTAAAACATGCGTATTAAATTTGATTTAAAATTTTTTTAAAGTTTAATCACATTAAAGTGCATATACACATATGTAATAGTGTATGTATTTAGATACATAGGCGATATATGTACATATATATGTACATATGTATTTAGATAAACACTTGTTGCTAATTTTGTTGTAGTTGGTTGTTTTGTTTTTAGTTTGGATTGATAACATTTGTCGTATTTAGTTTTCTCGTTCTTACTATTTAACGTTATACGAATCTACGATAAAGCGGAATCACATAGTGCGACCGACTGCTCCGCTCTAAAGACGGAGCATTCTTGTTCAACCCAATCTGAGCGCCAACAGAAGCCAGCAGAAAACAGAAACAAATCGCAAAGCGACTACGACTGTGACGAACACGACGAGCGCGAGGCGATTGGAATACGAGGTGAATGCGACGAGTACATACAAACAAGCATACATACATATGTTTCTACTTATATATGTATGTATGTACGTTCATTTGTACGTACGATGGGTCCAAAAATACGTAAATAAACATGTACGTACGTACGAATAAACTACGCAAAAGATGATAGCTTGTATACATATGCACATACATACATACAAATACACACATTTACACAAATCTATGCATATTCTCTTATATATTTGTATTTGATATATGTCCGATTGTTTTTATTTTATTTGTTTGTTTGTATATACACACACACACACACACACACACCCAGGAACACACATATTTATGTATGTGCCTTTTTTAATATTTTCTTAGCGTTTTCGTTTCTGTTTTGTATTAACCGTTGAAGTCGTCGCCGATCGCTTACAGCTGTTCAAGTGAACTGTTTGCAAAGTTTATGACTTGAATCCCCGCAGTACATCTCACATATGTACACATATTCATACATATGTACGTATATACATACACATTTATGCATTTCTTGCGCTTGCATATTTGAAATGGAGAGCGAGAGACCAGACTGGGAGAGTGTTTGTAAGTAAATGCGACGTCTCTCAGCGAACCTCGCCAGTAATGCATCGCGGTGAAATTGTGGCCCAAACTATTTTGACTCAATAAATTATGAAGTACAGCTTCATATTTAGCATCGAGAAAATAACACATAATTTAAAAAAAAAAAAAAGTTAACATTTTCCAAACTGTATGAACGCACGCTCATATTGAAAAGCAGCGCTGCCCGAAATGCGGACCTGACCATTACTGATATCAACAGTTTGAGTGGCTGTTCCAGCTGGTTGTGTTGTGTGAGTAACAAGCAGAGCACGATTGTATGTATGTACGTACATACATACACACAACCATATGTCCACATTGTGTGTGTGCGTGTATATACGTTTATATAAAAGCACGAACATGTATGTTTGTTTGTATATAAACATTGGGTAAACGCGGATGAATCAGCTGTTCAGAGTGTATTAATCATATGGTTGGCTGACATGCCTTCGTGTGTGTGCATATGTATGTACATACATATGAACTTATGTTTCTCCTTGCGGATTTTACTTCACGGCAACTTTTAAACTGTATGCGTTTTCGTTTTCGTCTATACGTACATGCATTTATATGTATGTACATATTTATATATTTGCATACATAGAAGATATATTATGTAGGTACATTGTACATACAAATATATTTATAAATATAAATTTCATGTACAATTGTTTGTATTGACTGATGTATGAATCTTGTATGTACATATGTATGCATTACTGTATGTAAATGCATGTGTATCTTTGTATTTAATTTGTTGCCAAGTATAATTCTGAGTATGTGCATGAGTTCATATTAATTATGTATGTATATTTGAACATACTTACATACTTGCATAAATATGTACATCCCTTCAAGTTCTATGCTGGACAATTGCCCAATTTTACGAAAACTAAATTGCCAAAATCTGTGTGTGAATAGAATCAGAGGTCACAGCTTATTATCAGTACTTATCAGTATTAACTGATTTCTGTATCGAACGATAGATCGCTAGTAATTTGTCATCGACATCTTTTCGACTTATGATGAAAATACAATACATGAATTATTGTTTTTGTTTTATTGATTTTACACTTATAAATCTTTCAGTTCCTCTGCAAATTGTATTTTAGAAACTGTGTTTTGGAAGTAGTATTTGCCAGCAAGTCGTAAATTTGTTTTTAAAAATTTCCTATTCCTATGCGATCGTTTCATCCCTGAAAGTTGTCTTCCGCCTTTAACAAAGTTTATAAGGCAGCTAACACAGTTTAACTATTTACAGCTGTAATAAATATCGCAAACCAGTAAATGGCATATTTCAACTGCTTTTGTAATTTATTTAACAACGAAAAGTGCTTAGAATAGATATAGAGCCGACTTTAAAAATTAACAATGAACTGAAATGAACTCTGTCAAATTAGTTCTCCCATTACGTCAAGAAAGTAAACCCGATTTGAATTAAACCGACGCAAGCTGTCGTATAAACTCTGTTTGGTTTCACCTGTTGAAAACGCAACAGATGATACTGCTGTTGTAACATATTCTATTGTTGCTTTTACAGTTCTTTGACGCAATATTTTGAAGCTGGGAAGCGAACTTACTGCAAAAATATCGATTCTATTTTGCTATCACGGCACAGAGCAAAGTCGTGTTTTAAAACATTTATCGATTATTGTAGAACCAATAGCCTAAATTCTTATCGATAGGAAAATTGAAAGCCTCTCACCTCTAAGAAAAATACAACATATTGAACAAAAAAAAACCTTTATTAGCAAAATATAGTTAAAGCTTTAAAATATTAAATTGAATATTTAATTCATTTAAGAAATGGCACTTCTGCTGCTCACATTTTATTCATATATTCTGCTTTGGAATACTTTGACTTCATACGGACTAGTGGATCCAAAACTGAACATCTACCAAAGGAATGAAATCTATGAAAATAGTAATGATGACGTTGAGGACCGTACAGGCTCTTTTCCATTCTTAATGCCCTTCGTCTCGCCAAAAACAGTAAGATGAATTACAATTTCTTGATAGCAAGTGTGTATGTACACGGGTCAATACATGTGTACGTATGTATGTATGTTCGCAACTAAGTGTGTGTATTCATGGGGTACGCAAAAAAATTGGCATTTGATAGATGCTCATTTGTACCATGTATAAAATACGTTCACAGGTATTTCCCGCACATGCAGGGGGAATTACCAACGAAAGTGTCATTTTTATTAAGTATACGTACTCATGTATGTATGTATGAACATATGGAAGGCGCAAATTGTAGTGCAAATTTTGAATTCTTCGATTTGAATAGTAGTTTACTTTTTAATTGTTTATGTGAATACTTATGTTAACTAAAAATCACATTCGATCATTGATCGGATATAATTAACAGATAAATTGAAAATTGTTATCTGTTTTTTCTCTTGTTCAGCGAAATTTATATTAAAAGTGGCTTTGTTTGTTCTCTAAAGCTATTGTCGAAATACAAAATGGGGCCATTTTAATATTCTTTTTGTTTTAAATTATTTATAGCCAGATTTATACCTGTGCACTCCAATCAAAGTCGATCCAACGACATCATATTATATAGGTACGTATAAAGTTGCCTAAATAATAAGAGGGAATTTAGAAACCTTGTCTTTTTAAAGTTGGCTACAAACCAAATGCAACCATGAATACCGCCCATCATATGTTGCTTTACGGATGCGGTGAACCGGGAACAACAAAAGAAACTTGGTAAGCAAATATATACTAGTTATTTCAAAATTTACTTTTATTTAATAATTTATTTTTGTTTTATTATCAGGAACTGTGGAGAAATGTCAAAATCAACTGAGGAAGCAACGGGAAGTCCCTGTGGTCCACATTCGCATTCGCAAGTAAGTTGAAATTGAAATAATCAAAAACTTGAGTTATTCCGTTTTTCTCATTCTTGTTCAGATTTTATATGCTTGGGCCAGGGACGCACCAAGATTGGATTTACCTGAGGGTGTTGGCTTCAAAGTCGGCAAGGATTCCCACACTAAATATTTGGTTTTACAAGTTCATTATGCTCATGTTGATAAATTTAGGGGTAAGTTTCTTTTAACTATTCCGCGAGCATTGTATTGATATTTGCTTATGGTTTTTAGATGGAGCTACTGACGATTCTGGCATATTTCTACAGTATACTGAAAAGCCGTAAGCACAAAAAGTTAAATACCCTACATTATCCTATGATGAGATTTGCCTTTTTGTTACAGATTAAAGAAATTGGCTGGTACATTACTTTTGGGTACTGAAGGCATCATTCCTGCAATGAAGACGGAACATATGGAAGCCGCCTGCGAAATAACCGAAAATAAAACGATTCATCCCTTTGCTTATCGGACTCACACGCATGCATTGGGAAAAGTGGTGTCCGGATATAGGGTGCGGGCAAATGCGCAGGGAGTTCAAGAATGGACGCTACTTGGAAAGAGAGATCCACTGACTCCACAAATGTTTTATAATGTCGAGGACACGTCGCCAATAACAACCGGTGATTATGTCGCAGCGAGGTGTACAATGAAAAGCACTCGTCACCGCATCACAGGGATTGGGTAAGCTTCGTTTTTGCTCTTTATTAAGTCAATTGTCCAACTCTGTCTATAAATTATCTTTTTTTTTCGAATTCTAGACCAACAAGTGAGGACGAAATGTGCAACTTTTACCTGATGTACTACGTAGAAGAGGGGGAACCCCTTGATATGAAATATTGTTTCAGCCAGGGTGCTCCTGTCTACTATTGGGCCAATCCAGATACCGGACTACATAACATTCCACATATCGAAGCTAGTACTTTGTAAATCTGAAATCTATCTCGAAACTATTTCAAATCTATCTCAAATCTATCTCGAAACTATCAAATCCAAACTGTAAAAAGTGAAACGAATGTATACTGATTTATCTGGGTTATTTTTACCGTAAATTTATATACTAATGTACCGATTTATTGTTGAACGTCATAATGTATGAAATTATGTAAAACTATGTTTAATTTGAACATTGCCAATTATTTATTTATGTATATACCAACATATACATTCAAATATACATATATGTGTAGCTGAAAATGATTTTTCTTTTTTCGAATATTGTGGACTTGTCATAATCAATTTGTGTGTGTGATGTAATGCAAGAATATGCGTCCTTTAAAGTTAACGTTCATCTGTTTTCTTCCTTTGGAATTATTTTAATAATCGGAAATGAATAATGTTCATATACTTTTAACGGAGACTGTTAAGGATTCGTTTACACAAGGCTTCTTTTCCCGCCCTGGTTTGTTTATTGAAGCTGTTAACCTGTAGTTCCGCTAGGTGGCGCCACTATGATAAATTACTGACTTCGATTAAAATAACCAAGGCTTAACTAACAAAAGCGACTTTATTTTATATCGTTCATTAATATGTATATATAATATATGCATTACAATTATAATTACTAACAAATTTGACCGTTACATATGTTTGTGTGCTGTAATTGGTGTAAATCCGTAGAAATGTATGCGTGTATATTTGTTTTAAAATAATGCATTTGTGTTTTTGTAATCGCGCTCCCAGTAGCATCCACTATATAGCCAAACATCACATTTTGTGTAAGGACTGTATACCTTTTTGAACCATCTGAAAGAACATATACATACATTAATTATATATAGTTTTGTTGTTATTTGAAAATTAAAATTACCTGGGACTAAAGTCCGCAAATTCTGCGGCCTTTTGGCTTTTTCGCGAGTCTCTCTGTTTTTCTTCAAGCCTTGTCTTTTCTCTTGATGCTCCATCTAAATCGCCGTTCTCTAAACATAATATATCAGGACGCAAACGAGCATCGGTGGGGCAAAGGGTATCTGGTGGTTTCATATTCTTATCCATAACATTCAATTGCATTGCGAAGTTCGTAAAATTGTAATACTAAAAGACGATAAGAAAAAGTTATCGTTTAATCGATATTACCGTAGCTAGATTAAAGGACAAAGTTGCCGATGGGCATTTGATAGTTTTAGTTCTCATAATTATATAAATCGTTTGAGTCGGTTCCAAATTTTAAATTAATTTTCCGCTTTAAAGAATTTGTTTCTTTTCGATTACCTCGCTGCTATTGTCAGGTCTGGGATGGCTACTCCACAATAATGTAGATTCTGGTATATCCAAGGAGAAGTTAGATTCACTCCTCGGAAGATCGACGTCGAATTCAGCAGGTGGGAAGTTATCATTCTGTAATTTAAAAAGGAATATTTCAAATATATTATATATTATCTTGATATTTTTACTTACATCCTGAATAGACAAACTACGAAAGGAGTTTAGCTTAAAGCTATTCAATTTGGAAAACATTTTTCTCGGAGTTGCATTTGGTGAAACTGAAGAATCTTTTTCCTCCTTAATTTTCAATTCGTGTTTACGATTTTCTTCATAATTTTCGTATGAACAGGACTTTAAAAACTTGGTCCATTTGCCATAAAGAAAGAATAACTTTTTATCGCTGAAAAATATATATAATTTGAGTTAAAAAACAATTGAATGAAATATGATCTATTACTTTTCATCCTTCACAAATCCTTCAACTCTGTGGAGATCCTTATCCGTTGTCGCTGTTTTAAATATTAACTTGGCAACATATCCATTTGAATGATTCGTAATTTCCATTGTCCCATATTGCTCTATCCACAGTTTTCCAACAATTATGTTGTGCACACAACAATTGACATTGCTCCAAGTATAAGTTTCATTCCATCTATTGAGTAAATATATCGATTATCAACATTCACAATGAATCGATTATCACGACGATAGCTCGTGTGGTACGCACTTAGGGAATTCAACGGTAACAATTCCATTTGGATGCACTTCAACATTTTTGCCGCAGAACTTAATCTTGGGATTAATCGAGCCATGAAACTTAAAATCGGCTGATTCAGCGTGAAAGGCCGAAACGGGTGGATGATGAGAGACCTGCTCACAAATAATTCGATAATCGTCCTTCTGCAGCTCGTATGTTTCTCCAAGAAGTGGATTAAATGGTTTCCCCAAACGATCCAAGTTTGCCGCCAGAGCAGAAACGGCAAATGCTGAAAAATTATATATATTTTTTGGTAAATATTATTTTGTAGTATAAAATTTATACTGTATATGAGGAGGAAAACAACCGATAACTGTGTCCGATTATTGAGTTAAAAGAAGAAATTTCATCTTTCATCAATGATAATGGAGTAATCCTCTTACTGAATCTACAAGTCTTCGATATGTTGCTCTTTCAACTTGGCCACAACTGGGTAAGATTGAATCGCATATTATTTCTTCCGAATCCTCAGGTTCCTTCACAATTATAAAATCTAAAAACAACAATACGAAACAAATGAAAAATAAAAAAAAAATAATATAAAAATTATTAAATAATTACAAAATAATATATGTATAATTAAATAAATAAAAATAGAGTTGAAATTTTATCTACTTTTATCAACCTAAGAAATTCGATACTTTCAAAACCTGAATACTGAATTTGCCTAATTTGCGCCTTATAAATATTCAAAATATACTATAATTTGGTATATAATCGTAGTACTTGCCTGCAACATATTTCATGCGGTCTTCAGGATTCTTTTCTTGGGCAGCCTGAGTTAAGATTTGTGCGTATTCCATATATTCGCATAATCTTTGAAGGAAGCTTAAAGGTTCATTAAGTACAACTGGCATTGTGATTTTGCTGAGATCTTTCCCAATACAGTTCTTAAGAATAGACCAAACACTGATTTTCTTGCGTGATGTCATCGCAGCAGGAAGTTCATTACTTAAATAAAAATAATACAAATATTAAGATTTAGTTTAACATCTTATATAATAAATTTAGTATATATATTTACTTACCGTATAATATGTTCACCTTCAGCCATGTTTCTTAATGTGCAGTTTTACGGAAGTTTCTGCTATTGAGAATATATACAATATAATATATATTAAAAAAAAATGCATTCTTTTTTAAAATAGTAATTTCTTTTATATCCTTTTAAAATTTTAATTTTATTTTACTTGAAACACACATCTACAAATTTTAATTTTATATATAATTCATATTATTTTAAAATCATATTATTTATTTATTTGTTAACATCCTAGTGCTACAAGTTGTAAGTTACTTAATTTTAATTTAATTTTTAAAATTACTTTAGGTCAACTGCTCTTAGTTTACATTAAATAAATAATTAATGAAATAATGCATTAGATCATTTAGAACATTTACTACCTTGGTAGAATACGAGAAATAGTAAAAAAATGTGTTTGTAAATATGAAAGTAATACACATATTCTCTACCAAGGCTCATGTATACGGCGCAGAACAAATCAATAATATTCGCGTCACACTTAAGTGGTTGTCCATCTCATTAGCTATAAACTGGCAAACAGTGTCAGCCTTAAGAATATGCACGCATTTTGTGTAATTGCAATTTATTACAGTTACATATACATATGTGCAATTGCCTATGCAGGCAAAAGTAAACGCTAATAATTTTCACTTAAACTTGCTAATTATTTGTGCATTATAGATGTATATGCTTACACTCTATTTGAACTTTCATTAAAAGTATTTTGCAATTGTACCTACTTGAATTTGTATTTTATTGCAGATATCTTTATCAATCGGAAGTGATAAGAAAGCTCATGAGTGTGTATGCATTTCGTTTAGAAACGATAAACGATAATTTAAAGGTTATTTTTAGAGAGGATTTAAATATATCGATTATGTGTCCTTTTTGTGTATCTATTGCCCAACAATGAAGCAGAGTGGTAACACTTGCCAAGTTTATAAGGCAGTTAAACCTGACTTGACCAATTTCAATTAGCATTACATTTAATTTTATTAAGATATCTGTATATAATTAACCTGACAAACTAATTAGTTGATAAGTGCTTAGCTTAGTCAAATCGTGTGGCTTATTGCCGGTCACCATGCGAAACAAATTGTGTCCTATAATCATATGTATTTAATTAAGTATACGCAAATATATATATATATATATATATAAATAAATATATATATGTAATTATTACATCTGCATACACATACAACCATGTATATAAATATATTTAAGTATCTCCCAGTACATATGTATGTATTTATTATTTTGTGCATGGCAAGCGTTCAAATATACATACATACATACACACTCGTACATACAATTGGTTTGTTTTATATGCATTGTATGTACATACATACATACGTACATACTTGTAAGCACCCATTTTGTATGTTCTCGTACGTACATATACTTATGTAAATTCGCAATGCATGTGCATTATTTTTAAATTGTGAATTTTTTTTTCGTTAGTTTTTATTTTAATCTTTTTTTTTTGAGAAGAACTTTTGTTGTGATCAGCAAATATCGATCAGTACACTTTGTGCTCAGTCGTTTAGTTCTTGAGATGCAGTTAAATTCATTTCAGTTTTGTGGCACTTTTTAAAATCATTGCAAGTGAACGGAAACCTAAATTATATATATACATTTACTTATATATATATAAGTATATTTTTCTAAATATATTGGATGATTGAAGATATTTACAGCATGTGACAATTGTCTAGTTATAATTATTATGAGAATAACCGGTACATAATGTTACGCAATAAGTATGTACCTTCGGAACATACGGAACATACGGTACATACATATGTACCTATGGTACATAAGTACATTCCTATTCAGTGATTTATTGAAATACTCGTGTGTGTTAACAATTTCTATAAATAATTTGCAACAAAACGACAATTTTTAACTTAATATACCAGGTTTCGTGACAGCAATTGCCTTGCAATCATTTCAAATTTGATTTTCAAGTCAAATTCGCGCGTTTTATTTAAATTATAATAATTCGTTAAAAATAATATCTAGTATTTTTTGTTGGTTAGTGATGGAAATATTAATTGATCACTCCAGTGTGCTGAAAATTCAAGTATAAAACGAAGCGGAAAGTGCGCTGAAATATAAAAATAATTAAATTTACTTAAAATTATAAAACGATAAGGCTAGTAGCCTTTTCCTCATGGAGGAAGATCTCGGCGTGGAGCATTGAACTTTTCAATTCCGGTTACGAATTTAAATTGTAATAAAAATCAACAAAGACAATGTCAATCATTTTAATACTCGACAAACCAAAGTTTGCTATTTAAATTTAAAAAAACTACAAATTTTGCCCTGCGCAAATACTTAATTTGGGTTAGTGGGCTATCAGGTTATCAGGCTATCGATCCCAGAGAAAATCGACAGTCAGACAGTGCTCGAGGCAGAAAGAATTGCTTGGTACGCCAGACGCCGCATATCAAGTTTATTTCAAATACGTACGTATTTCAAATGTAGAGTGCAGAGTAGAGGAAGCAGCACTGGCGCCATCTAGCGGCGTGTAGCAACCAACTTGCTTTTATTTTTATGCATGCAATAGATTGAGCTCGTAATCTATCGATGGCACTATCGATATGTTCTTGTCGTTGGGTTTTATTTCTTAAATTATTTATTTAAATTTTAAACTTTTCCTAAAACATTTATAAATAAATATAATTTGTTGAATTTCAGATGTTTTATAATATTATTTGACGTGTAACAATTTGCGATGGAGAGCCCAATAGAACTATTAGATATTAACCCAAATTCACTTTCCTTGAATGGAAAGGAAAGTGAAGATTTGGAGTTTAAGAAATGGTAAGTTATATTCAATCTTTGTTAAAAAATAAGATTTATATGTAGGGTATTTACTAGATTTTATTAATGTTTTTTTTATTTATTCGGTTCTATTTGTAGCGTTATCATTGGAGAACTCATCGAAACCGAAGAAGAATTCTCCAGAGATTTGCAATATGTAGTCGACAAGTATATAAAAACCACCGATAAGCCAACAGCCCCAAGATCCGCCAGGGACAACAAGGATGTAATTTTTTGTAATTTCTTGCAAATTGCCGAATTTCATAACACGTACGATTTGAAATAAGGAAGTATGAATGGATTTTTGTGATTATAATTTGAACTACTCTTCCAGGGTGCTAAAGGAAGGTCTCAAATGCTATAGTCATCAGCCGAATATGGTGGTCAAGACTTTTTTACGACTCGAACGTGACTTTGATAAGCATGTGAAATATTGTCAAAACGAGCCTCTGGCCCAAGAGTTTCTCGCGACGAATGTAGAATGTCAGAATTACTTTCAGGTATGTTTCTAACATAATCACACATAAAATAATCACAACAGAACATCTGTTCGATCAGTATTCTACTTTTATTGGAATTACCGATGTAGTACAAAATTCTGTAATTCGAACGGTTAACACTGTTGAACCATTTGGGACACTTTTTTTTAATAGTTTGTACATTTAATTAGTGTTTTTTGTTAAAGAATATGAATTTATTAATAAGTTTTATTTGCAATTTAACCGGGTTGAAGTATTTGTGTTTATGTGATGGTTAAATTGAATGAAAAAACGTTATTAATATAAATTTAACAAAAAATTTAAAAAATATTTTTTTTACACCTAAAAGAAAATTATTCCTAAAATCAGGTACAAAGTGGCAGCCCTGCCTGTAAATCACTCAATTGTACCATATTGTCAAATGTACCGTGCCGTGCAAACTTCATAAGCAAATGAAACAATAATTTGTTGGTACAATTATGTGTTTGCTTCTTAAACTATGGACAAGGTATTGGCTAGTCGAATATTCTTATGAAATGAAAACACTTCGTACTCTCTGGAAGTAAATAATATTGGCATAAAAAACAACCACATCAATCAACAAAGTATTTTTTTTTTTTGGGGCGATACACAAACAAATCTTTTAGATATTTTGAACTAAATGAAAAGTTCGATGGATAAATTTTTGTATGTGTGTCGCATTTGCGTCTTTGCACTTTTCTCCACAAAATATTATAAATAGTAATGAGTAACAAGTCACTATTTCCAATCGCCAATCTGACGGAGTAGGTTTTCCAATGTCGTAAACGTAAAAATAAGATTCATATATAGTATGTATTTATGTACGTCATACATACATACATACATAGATAAGTACAAGAGTATGTATGTGGGTACATAAACTAGGGTGCAATTTTTGCAATATGTATGTATGTATGTGTAATTTCCACTGTCCGGCCATATGTTCAATGCTTTTACGATATTTCGTGTGTATGTCTCGAGAATATAACAGTTTATTTTTAAAACTAGACGATTCGAAATATTAAAGCTTTTGCACATCTCAGTGTCTTTTGAGTAGTGTTTGCCGTCGTTTCGTCGTGTTAATTCGTTCCACACGTGGATATTTGCCTTTTGGTACCTACAACAACAATTTAATAATTTAGTACACACACACATATATATATGATATCTACCATATACATATATACAAGAGTTATTCAAAATCTGCCAATTTGGTATTTAATGGTCACAGTATTTTTCCTAGTTATGCAACATTATTAAAATTTTCTTTTTTTAATACGAATATTATACATGCGTGTGTGTGAATGTGTGTATGTGTCTATAGACAAATTCGTGCTAAAATAAATTTGTATATTCAAGTACACATATATATAGACTCTCCCAAGAATATATATAAATATATATCCGTTTTAATATCGCAGAGTACAAATTCATAAATAGTTGTGTGCATATACTATATATGTGAATATGTATTTAATACTTAATAAAAGCAGAAAAAATAATTATCTTATTTTCTACTCAATTGTAGATTTTTATTTGATCTTTATTTAAATGCTGATCAATTTTAAAAGCGTCTGTTTAATGTTGACAGCCGCTGTATGAAGCATAATATAATTGTAATTAATTATCTACAATGTAATGCAATAAATAACTGAGCACAAAAGTACTAGACTATGGGCTACCCTACAAGCAGCTCTATAATTTATTATCGCTTTCACTTTCACATTTACACATATACATGTGAAATCGTCAACATCAGACACACAAAAACAAAAAAGATGGCGCCAGTACGGCTTGCATATATAGTATTTTAACAGGTGGCGCCAGTACGGCTTCCGTGTATAGTATATATGTGTATATGCATATTCATAAATTCACAGGTGTCTTCGGACCGCCGCTTTCGGCTGCTGCTTCATATTGCTGTTGTACCTGGCATTGCAGCAGCATCGTTTTGCCAGTTTTTCATTGCTTTACGTCGCCCTGTTCTTAATTTTTTTGAATCAACCTTACTTTTCTTACATTACTTTTCTAAATTCGTGGTGTTTTCCTTTTATGAGATTTTCAATTCGAGTTGCGCTGCTCCTTTATTATTGACTAGTTCATTAAGTTAACGAAAATCAATTATTCAACAATATAATTGTCGGGAGCAGAACCCTTAATTAAAGTCTAATAAATATGATATTATTAAATGTAAATGCCTTACGCAAATGTTTGCTTTGCCAAAATTAAGCTCTATTGTTATTGTAACCAAAGCTCTTAAAGCTTGCATATTCTTGCACTCTTTCTCTCTCTCTCATGTCATTAAATTTGAGAGTCAACTAACTTTGTAACTGGCAACTCCTTTTTTACTCTCGTTTGATCTTTCGATTAAAGCAGACGCGCAAAACATATTCTTGCAACTCGAAAATAAACATTACAATCAATTAAAATAAACCGAACACCAAATTATTTCGTTGGCAATTAGTGCTAAGGTGGATATTGTTCTTCCTCTAAAAAATAATACTGAGATTATATTATAATTTCAGGAACTATCATCAAAACTTGGGGACGATAAGTTGCTATCAGAGCACTTGAAGTTACCACTTCAGAGAATAAACGACTATAAACTTTTATTTAAGGTTTGAATACTTTAATTTACCTTACTTATTAATTTACTTTTACTTTATCTATTTATACTTCTGTGTGACATTCCAATCATTATACGAGTGCATCAACAATCATATTTCATATGTGTATTTTGATCAATTTCAATTTCAATTGTTTTAACTGTTGTTTTAATTCACAGGATCTAATAAAATTATCGCAATGCTTGAAAGAAAATGTTAGGGACTTGGAGAGAGCTTTAGAACTTATGCTTAGCGTGCCAAGTAGAGCATATGATAATAGATTTTTATCAAATATAGAGGGATATCGAGGTAACATTTATAAATTGGGCAGGTTATTGCTCCACGAGTGGTGCACATTTACTGATAAGGAAACCAAGGCACATGATCGTTATTGCTTTTTATTCAAATCAAGACTTTTGATAACGAAAGTTCGAAAAATATCTGACAAGAAATCCGTATTCATTTTGCAAAATATTATCAAGCTTCCGCTTTGTGATGTTGAGCATCGAGTAGATGAGAAACAAATCCATCTGTCGTCAAAAACACCAGCAGACGAAAGTTCAAATTTACCAATTATAATAAAACCTCACAATGAAGAAAGTCACTTAATTTGGTACAACGAAATTTGCTCATACATTAATCACGAAGTGGCACTGCAAGAACATAATGCAGATGATCTTAAAGTAGATTCTACGAATATAAATACTGAATGTGAATTGATTCTTCGCCTGCCGCAAAAGATTGAAGCCCATGATCCAAATGTTGGTACGCGTCCTTCTGACGTCGCTGAAAATTACTTTTTGAGCAAGGAAACGAAAGAAAGACTTCAGTTTGAACAGCAAGAACTGCTGAAATTTGAAAAGGAATCTATCGAATTATTTAAGCTGCAACAGAATCAACAGAGCCAGAGCCTTACTCAATCGAAGATCCCAGTACATACTGTACCTGAAAAACCAATCACTCCCATTAAGATTGAAAGTACCTCGCGAGTTAAGAAAGATATTGAAAAAGAAACGAAAGAGAAAATAGAAAATATTGTGGAGGTAGAACCGCCAGTAGAGCTTCTTGAATCCTCAAAACAAGCAGTCAGCTTAGACATAGCGTCAACTAAAGAATCTAAAACCGAAAAATCAATTGAAACCAAAGAATATAGTATCAGAAAAACTGAGGAGCTGAAGAGTATTACAACAGAGGAAGAATCTCAGACTCAGACTCAGTCCCAGAATCTCGACATACTCGTTCGCACTGAGAATTTAACCGAGGGTAAGGAAACAGAAGAAGATAAAGAAGTGCCCAAGTCTAACAAAGCAACAGATTCAATTCCAATAATTCAAATTAGCAATCCACCAGCAAGCATCCTCCAAGAAGCACCTCCAAATTGCATTAAGCCCCAATCCCAAAAAAGGCACAAGCCAATCGAACTGCAACATATCGTTGGCTATAACGAATCGAATCCAGTCCAAGATAGCGATAGCATAAATCAAAACTCCCAAGGCCGACAGGGATTCTCTAACTATACTAATATAACCGATTCAGCTTCATTAACCCATTGGAATAATGAGCTGGCCAATATCGCATCTAGGGGCGGTCAAGGCGATCGTGGAGATCGTTCAGCTCCTCCTTCAGGTCCTCCCCCACCACCCATACCACCTCATTTTGTTCGAATGCCTGGCTTCTTTCAACCGCTTCCGCTTATTGCGTATGAGACCACCATAGAGATACTAATTATTAAAGCACGGCCACCATCACCGCCTCCTCGATTGCCGCCAACCATCAAGCGCGTCCATGTCTATACCGAAAGTCTTGAGCAAAAGACCCAGAATTTTCTGGAGGGCATCTATGACATATCATCAAGTGCAGATACATCGCTGCGCAATGCAAAGCAAAAAATACGCAATATTAAAAGTACAGTATTAAAATCAACTGACTCCACAAACTATGCCCAAGATACTGTAAAAAAAGCAAAAGCTCGCGATTTTATTCATATCTTTACACCGCCCATTAAAAAGAAACGACCAATCTATGAGATTGTCGAAGAGCCTGTAAATATATGCGAACTCGGCGAAGGCGATTATACTGAGTCTATTGCTGACGATTTCAGAGAGTCAAGTGCCGATTTCGAGATACGCGGCCAAAGCGTTGGCGTTATGGATGATAACTATTCTGGGTACTCCCTGGCTTCCAGACGGCGTCTCGAAAGTAAGTTAAAAATGTACCTTTTATGTATACATACATACATGTGTAAACAACGCTCAAAAAGGTTGAAGAGAGTTGACTAAGACTTCTGACCCAGCCGTTAAGTATATGTTTTCCTTATGTGAGACAGACGTATTAATATCGAATAGAAGCCTCGAGACCAGGGTTTAAAACCGTAAACACAACCGTTAACCGGTATTAACCGATTGAAGTTGGTAACCGTAACTGAAACAGTAGTAACTTTTTTATTCTACCGAATCCCAAAAACCTAAACTATCTCAAGCGAAAAAACCGTTAAGCAACCGATTCATGCCTAACGGTTAATTTCGGATCGGTCAAGCGTAAAATTTAATAACGTTGTTAATGTGTAATCTTGATTTTTAGAAGTAAATTTGATTTTCATTTGATCTCAATTAATTTTTGCAATTTTTTAATATTTGTTTTCAAATTTACATATTTTTAACATTTAAAAAAATGTTTTTGTTAATCGAAATTATACCGGTATTTCGATACCGAACATACGCAAACCGGTAACCAGTAACCGTTACGTAAGCGATATATACAAATTTTACGTAGTCGTTAACCGAAAACCTAAAAGCGAACATAACCGATACCCTGATACCCTGCTCGCAACACATTCATCTTTTTATCATTCCTATCGAATGCTATCTGTGTACTCCGCCATTTCAATTGTGATTAAACTTTTAACAGTCGAATGATTTTTAAAACCCAGTCAATACATTTGTAATGTTGCTTCATTAGTTCCTCTTGTGCCTAATACGAGTACAGTTAAAATATCCTATTGTCTTTGTTTTAATTTAATATCTTCAATCCCATTGCATTCTGTTTCTCTGCAAAATAAAAAAGAAACTAGCAGGTCCCGGGATTATGATAGAGGAACCTCCTATGACAGCACTGTAGAGAAGCAACAGTATGGCATAAGTTCGAGACGCGAGAGAAGTACTTTGGATCGAATCGAGGCACATTCCTCACATCTTCTGTCCAGCAGTCGCGCCGAGAGTCGCGCCGAGAGCCGTGCCGAAAGTCGAGCCGAGAGCCGAGCCTCCTTTTCGCGCGCCGAATCGCGGACGGGAAAACGAGGAACATCTTATTTGGCGGACGACGCTCCGCCCCGCTCCATTGATAAACCCTTGGTCGTGAAAATGCTGAAAAGCGTGCATGTTGAAAGTAAGTGAACTGATGTTAATTTTAATATATTTACAGAATCACAGTATTTTAAATTACTTTTGAAGGCGGCGAAACTGCGCATTTTGAAATTCAGTTCAAGGAGCAGCCAGGTTTAGTTACTTGGTTGAAGGACAACAAGCCCTTGGACGATCGTCTAGCAGATCGCATTGTACAAACTAGTGCTCCGATGAATTCTTATCGCTTGGATATCAAGAATTGCAGGTTTGTTAATGTATTACATTGTAGTACATAGTACATTATAAAACGTATTGCATACATTTAGGCAATGTTGTTGATAAAAGCAACTAGAAACAGACATAACTTTATTTATGTTTATACGACCTTAAGGCGAAGAAGTAGGATGCGAATTAATGATAATACGAAATGTTTCGACAATAAAAATAAAAGCTTTCTACAAAACTTTGGACATGGTAGAAGTTTTCAAATTTATTTAGAGACAAACAAAATTTAAGTTAATATATTTACATATTTATTTACAAAAATCTATTATTTGTAGAGAGAGTGACGCTGGAACATACACTGTTCGTGCCCAGACGGCATCTGAAACAACGACTGTTACTGCACAGCTTGCAGTTGGCCAAGGTGAGAACTACTTTAACTAATACCACTAAGCAAACAATACAAATTGGCGTCAAGCAAGCATTTTTGTGAGCGCAAATGCTTTGTATGCAATGGAACCCCAGAGCCTTCGACAAAAGCCGAACGCTCTTTTCATTAAAAACCAAGAGCGTCAGAGCGTAGCTGTGAGCGAGCGCACAGAAAAATGTTCAGTCTTGGATAGGCACCAGAACGATAAGCACGCTTTGTGTCGCTCTCTCGTTCATTATCGTTTCTGTGTGCGAACATGCGCGCGCTTCTTAGTGTGCGAAAATGTACACATACACAACAGCGATTTTGCAAAGCGGGCTCGATCACCCGATACCCTGTTTTAAATAAAAACATTATTTTTTATTTTCTTTGCTTCTTATTGCTTTTATTTTTTCCAGCGTATTTATTAATAGAGTTTGCATATATTTTAATTTTATAATGTTTGTGAATTGTTTAAAACAATTAAAAAATAATATAAATAAATTTAAAATTAAATAAATAAGCATTTGCGCTCACAAAAATGCTTGTTTGACGCCTCTATGTATTGTTTGCTTAGTGCTAATACTGTATTTAATGCTTTATTTGGACATTTTGTTGGAATTTTACAGCATCTGGCCTTGACGAGACTAAAACTAATGTACCGCCAGCATTTCTTGTTAGCTTAAAGGATGCGGAAATGATTGAAAATACACTGTTTCGCTTCATGATTAAAATCTTGGGCGATCCTAAGCCCAGAGTCAAGTTGTAAGTGCTTATATTTGGATTCTTTTGGCTTTTTATATATCTAATTGTATTATATGTCGTTTCAGCTACAAAGATGAGGTGGAAATTCTGGAAATCAATGATCGAATTCAAATAATTAGGGATAAGGATTACCTAGGATTCTATGAGTTAGTCATTGAAGACGTTCAAAAGGAAGATGCCGGAGTCTATTCGTGCAAGGCAGTTAATAAGCATGGAGAAGCTGCCTGTGAGGCAACAGCCACAACTATTGGTAAGATCCAGCAACAATTGTAGATGGAATTTAAAACAAAAAAAGTTAATCATCTTTTATTGTTTTGAGTAGATTTTAGAAATCCCTTCGGGGCGTTGAGTGGTCAAATCTTGCCACCTGGCGAGAAGGCAATATTCTCATGGAAACGAAATGGCGAAGATTTCGATCCAGAAGAACGTTTCAAAGTACTTTTTGGTGATGACGAGGATTCATTGGCCCTGGTTTTCCAGCATGTGAAGCCCGAAGATGCGGGCATCTATACGTGTGTGGCACAAACTACAACGGGAAATATATCCTGCAGTGCTGAGCTCTCCGTTCAGGGTGCAATTCAAACCCTCAACCGGGAGCCTGAGAAACCCACTCTGGTGATCGAGCATCGCGAGGCAAACACAAGTATCGGTGGGTCAGCGATACTCGAACTTCAATGCAAGGGTTTCCCTAAGCCTGCCGTGCTGTGGAAGCATGAGGGTGAAATTGTTGAGGTGGATGATAGACACAAGTTCATGTACGAGGACGAGGAGAGCATGTCTCTGATTATTAAGAATATAAATACTGAAGACGCTGGAGTTTATACCATTGAAGCTGTAAATGAGCTCGGTCAGGATGAGAGCTCTATCAGCTTGGTCGTTCAAGGTAAAGTTAACTATAATTAAAATTGAACTGGGAGAAACAGTGTATTCCAACTAGATTCTTAATATTCATACTCATTACAATTTCAGCTCCTCCGAAAATAAAGAAGGTAACGGATATAACATGCTCGGCTGGGGAGACTGTTAAAATGGAGGTAGAAATTGAAGGGTTCCCCAAACCAGATATTAGTGTGACCAATAACGGAAAGGATGTTTCTGGCGAAAAGAATGTGAAAATTACGTCTAGCACAGTCGGCAAAAGTTCGGACAAAGTTGTTATTGAGATTGTTGATATAAAACTAGCACAATCTGGCAATTATTCAATTAAAGCCACGAATACGATTAGTCAAACTGCCGAGTACTGGAATTGCACGGTCAAATCAAAGCCAATTATTGTGAAACATTTTGAGAGTGAGTACATTCATGGCGAAAAGGAGAACGTACAAATGTCCGTACGTGTCGATGCATTCCCTGAGGCGAAGCTAACCTGGTATCATGATAGTAACGAAATCAAGTTGACCGACAAGAAATATAAGATCGATTGTGACGGAAATACGTATACATTGAAGATAACGGGCGCCACTCGCGTCGATTCCGGCGAATACTCCGTCAAAGCGGTCAACGAGCACGGCTCGGCGACAAGCAGTACTCAACTACTGATGAAATGTACTCCAGAATTTACAAAGAAGTTGCAAAACATTACCGTAAAGGAGGGCGACACAAATGTCGAGCTCGTTGTAGGCATCGATGCCTATCCTCAGCCACACATCAAGTGGTTTATTGACGGCATTGAAATCTGCGAGAAACGCAACGATTTCCGGCAAGTTCAAGATGGTAATAACTTTAAGTTGGTCCTTACCGAAGTTGCAACCAACATGCAGGGAAATTATTGTTGCAAAATCATGAACGATTACGGAAAGCTTGAAGACAATTGCACGGTAACTGTTAATTGTAAGTACAAATTATTGGTAATACTATAAATATTAAAGCTCATGTTTTAATATTTTTGTTAATTCTTTAATTCTAAGGCAAACCGAAAATAAGAAGGGCACTTAAGGACGTTGAAGTCCAAGAGGGCAGTTCCTTAACTTTGGAAGTTGAGGTTTATAGCAATCCCGATGCCACCGTTAAATGGTAAATTTAAATATAGTTAACAACGGATAAATACAATAATAAATCTTGCTATTAATAGGTTTAAAAATGGACATGAAATTCATGAGGATGCACGCATCAAAATCAAAAGAGATTCTCAACGTATTGAAAATTATTATCTAACTTTGAATTTGGCTAAAAGTGAAGACGCTGGCACTTATGAGGTTAAGGCAGCAAATTTCATTGGAGAGACAACGTCAAGTTGCAAAGTTCTGGTTCTGAGTAAGTATAAAAACTTAAAAAATACATTTCAGAACAAAAATACACATTACATTGAAGTTTTATGTTGAATTCCCTATATTTATATTTAAAACCCATTTCCTAAAATCAATGAAATCAATGTTTTCACTATCAAAAATGGTGAAATTAAATGTATGGATCGTAAGTTTCTCAAAAACATTAAACTTTTGGGTTTCTATGTTTAATTTGATAGTTATATTACACAAATATCCTAAAACTACACATTCTTACATATAAATGCAACTTTAATTTAGCCCAAGACAATATTTCCGTTGGAGAATCCGTGACAAAAACATTGCTCGCTACAACAGAACAACCTGAAGAAGGGGGTAAAACATACATTTCCTTAAATACATGCATACCTTACTAATGTTTGTTTATTAATTCTGTATATATACACGTGACTCTAATTAAAATGAAACATACTCTTATTTGAAGTTAGCAATGTCAATAAGAATGCAAGTCTTGAAATTGAAGAAAACCTAGAGTCAAATTTAGAAAATTAAACCTTATCCAGTCTATTTTTATCTGTAAATATTGTTTATTTTTATGACTACCCTCGCTAAGTACGATATGCATGCCTTCATGAACCAGTCAACGAACTGAAATAGGAGATCGATAAGCACGACTAGCAAACAATTTAACTTGTTTTAAGATAAATCTCATTTTTGTAATAACAAATTCAATAACTCCCAAACTATTAACTAAATGTACAAATTGTATATATATATGTATATAACTAATTGGCTTACAAATGTATATAAGCTTATTTTAGTGTAAAGATTTTTCAATTAGGAAAGTTTCAACCGTCTCTGAAGAGTAAGAACCGTTTCCATCATAATAAGATGTTGGGATGCTAAGCCAATATTTATGAAGACTCGTCGGCCCTTCAAAGACCATCGAACCATCCAGAAATATAGATTTTTGTATCTCTAACCACTTCTTTTTCAGCAGTTTTGAATATTCGTGCGAATGTCCTTAATATAAGAGGATGCACGTTACCATCGTAAAAAATGTACATAGAACGAATGTTTCTAATATGAGATGCAACTATTAACTGTAATTTAACTTGGGATGGAATGGATTACAAACATATACAATTGGATTTTATTGATAATATTCTATTTAAATTTCAGCACTTCCGGAAATCGTTCACTGTGATGTTTTCCAAATCAACAGCTTCGAGAGTCTACCCCTTAAATATGAAGTGATTGCGACAGGTATACCAAAGCCAGAGGCTTTATGGTATCAAGATGGGAAACCTATTAAATCCAGCGATCATTTTGCACTTTCCGTCGACGGGGTTTGTCTCATCAATTGAAAGATTTATATTTCAATACTATAAAGTTAAATATTTTAGGATCACTACAAACTGGAGGTGAAGTCATTGGAACTTAAGGATGCCGGCGAATACAAGGTTGTGATGAAGAACAAATGTGGCGAAAAGAGTCATCAGGGCGTTCTATCGTTATCAAGTATGCTTAAGGAAATTAAAGAATCCAAATTATTAGCTAAATTACCAATAATTTAAATTCGTAGATGAAGCCGAGTATCGCAAGCCCTTGCTAATTTCAAAGAGCGGCCTACGAGATCTGAAATTAAAGAAGGGTGATGCCATCGATGAAACTGTAATATTTACGGCTGATCCCAAGCCAGAAATCCTTTGGTTTAAGGATGGTAAACCACTTCAAGGAACTGAAGCGCTTATCCTAAAAACTGAGATTAAAGATTTAGAACATGGACTGAAACAGTATACATGCAATCTAAATATTGCTAAAGGTTAGTTTAAGCTAACACAAAAAACTGGAATATCAATATGCAGTTTGCTAACTTCTGCAATAAATTCATTTACTTTTATAGCCGATATTAAAGATTCTGGCCGCTATGAGCTGAAGGTAAAGAACAAGCATGGAGAATTCACAACAAACGGAGTAATCGACGTTCTAGCCAAGCCAGAAATATCCGGTTTGGTGGATCACAAGTGCATGCCCGGAGAAACGGTCTGCTTCGAGGCCTTGGTACTTGCCAATCCAAAGCCAAAGGTGTCGTGGACACGCGGCAATGAAAACCTCTGCAACAACGAAAACTGTGAGGTTATCGCAGATGTGGATGGGGACAAATATAGAATTGTATTCCAATCTGTGGTACCATCAGAAGACGGAAAATACACAATAACGGCTGTCAACTCCGAAGGAAGATCCGATTGCCAGTTTAGCCTGAACGTACTTGGTAAATCTTAGCAAACTGAAATTAAGACAATAGTTAAAACTTATACATATTGTTTTAGTTGAGAAGCCGACCTTCATAGTTCCACCAGAGAACCAAACGATTCATGACTTTAAGCCCGTCTCGACGAAAGTCAAAGTACATGGCGTGCCAACTCCATCTGTTGAGTGGCTTAAAGGCGACAAGCCGATTGATCTGAAGGCCATTAATAGTTTAACCCAGCAAAAGGCTTACAGCACATCATCAACCGAGGCTGCAACGGATCAGGTGGAGAGTGTCTTTGAAATCGCACATTTCAATGCGAATGACGCTGGCACAGTGAGCATAAATCTACTTCTTTCATTAATTTAAATTAATTATAAATTTCATTCATTGCCAAAAAGTACACTTGTGTGGCTAAAAACGAAGTTGGCGAAACAAAGGCACCATTTCAATTGGCATTGCAGTCGCTGGCTCCGAGCTTTGTCAAGAAACTCAACAATGCTCTTGATGTCGTCCAGGGCGAACCACTCATCCTCGAATGCGCCGTGGACGGAAGTCCTCTGCCAACCGTTGCATGGTTCAAGGACAGTGAGGAGGTTAAACCAAGTCAAAGGTAATTATTTCAATGGTTACCAATCATCTTGGAACGCTATTCCCATCTCTATTTGTGCAGTTTTGATAGGTTAATATTTACAATTCATTTGTGTTCAGCGTCTCGAATCGAAGCAGCACGTTTGCTGTGTGTTGTTGTTCTTTTTATACCCTGAGGGAAGTATATTAAGTTTGTGCTAAGTATGTAACAGGGAGAAGGAAGCATCTCCGACCCCATAAAATGTAGATGTTCTTCATCAGCATCAACAGCCCATATGAAAGATCGGAGTTCAGAGATGGTAGGAGCTAGGACCACCAAATTTAGAGTGAAGACTCCTTATTATGTCAGGCAATATCAGTTTATGTTTAAATTTTGCCACGCCCACTGTGGGGGCATAATTCATTATAAACTGACATCCCCTTTAATTTTGGGTTTTAAGTTAAAATTTTCAAATTTTGTTTACCACCAACGGGTGTAAGATCATGCCCAGAGACTAAACACCTATTTCCGCAGGATGAGGCCATAAATAGTGAAGATATTATGCTATAAAGATTGGCAAAATATATTTGTATATAAATAGAATTATTGGTCAGTTAATTCCTTTTACATTTACTCTGCCAGAATGTACATCGAGAATGTATATCGAATTTGCCAGCATCAGTCTAAGTGGAGAAGTGGTCCAACTGATAGGTGCTCGGCACGCGAAACGGGAGATCGGGGTTCGAATCTCGGTCTGGTCGATGCAAATGATATTTAGTTATTTAATATTTTTTGTTTATTTGAATTGTCAGTTTAATGCTAGAGACATGCGAGAGGGGCGTGGGTTCGATTCCTAATTTGGTCAACGAGTAAGTAAAGGTAACGTGCAAATTGGTTAAAATCACTCATTTATATTATATTATATTATATTATATCGATTCTTTATTATTCTTATTTTTATTGACTATATTATTCGGCGTGCCGATGCCTAGGCTCAGGGTATATTACAGACGAGTGCACTCAACTGTTCCGCTTGTTTTTGCTAGGCTCATAAATTATTTGTTAGATTGTTGTTGTTCTCTTCTCGACGACGATAAAGAAGGCGAAATTGTGGCGACAATATGCAAAACACAACGGCTCGAGTTATGTGAGCAATTTGAGCTACTGGCTGCCCACCTTTCCTTTAATATTTTACATTTAATCTCTCGTTCTAACATTTCTATCTTTATTTTGTGTCTTCTTTGCAGTGTAAAATTGTCCACAACTCCAGAAGGCTTGGTTAAATTGGAAATAGACAATTGTCAACCAAATGACTCTGGAGCCTATAAGTTAATCATTTCAAACCCACACGGAGAAAAGGTAGCATTATGTGCTGTTGCGGTGAAACGTAAGTTCAAGAACAATAATTGATTTCTTGAAAGGGAGAATAAAGATTTCATTGCTTCCTTTTTTTCTTCTTTTTGCTTGTTATTCGTTCCAGCTAATGAAATGCAGCCAAAATTCTTGAAACCTGTTGAAGGTCAATCCGTGATCGTGGGAGAACCTTTGAAATTGACTGCCCAGGTCACTGGTTTTCCTGCTCCGGAAATCAAGTGGTACAAGGACGGTGTGCTTCTGCGTCCCAGCTCAGCCATTAATTTCATTAACAATCCCAATGGACAAATTGGCTTGAGGTAAGCACTTTATATATTATTGCGCATGATTTATATCGGTATTTATATCTATTTTAATTATATAGTATTGATACTGTCGATGGTGCAGATGCTGGTCTATACAAGTGCAAGATTATTAACAAGGAAGGCGAAGAAGAGGGCGCGGCTGAGGTGAAAGTTGTCGCCAGGGAAGCGAAGCCATCCT
This sequence comes from Drosophila limbata, assembly GCA_963924055.1. Taxonomy (NCBI): domain Eukaryota; kingdom Metazoa; phylum Arthropoda; class Insecta; order Diptera; family Drosophilidae; genus Drosophila; species Drosophila limbata. The sequence continues at coordinate 6,341,361 of OZ001355.1, forward strand.
TTATTGCTGAGCTCCAGGATGCTACAAGTGTTGAAGGCTTTCCAGTTAAGATGGACATTAAGGTTGTCGGTTATCCGAAACCAAAACTCCAATGGTTCCACAATGGTCATGAAATCTCGCCCGATAACAAACACTTTGCCGTTGTGGAGAATCCTGATAATACAGTCAGTCTAATTGTTGACAAAACAGCTCCATCGGATTCCGGATTGTATGAGGTAATTGCCCAAAATTCGGAGGGATCGACGGCATCAAAGGCCAAGCTATATGTTGCTCCGAAAACGGATGAAACGGCTACGGAAGAATTACCACAGTTTGTGTCTGGACTCCGCGATGTGAATGCGGATGAAGGCCAAGAGATGGTACTATCTGCTCCATTCATTGCCAATCCAATGCCAGAGATAATGTGGTCCAAGGATGGAGAACTATTGGCCCCAAGTGAACGACTTTTGATGACTTGCGACGGCAAACACGTGGGTCTAACCATCAAACCCGTGGAAGCGTCCGATTCTGGCAACTACTCTTGCTTGCTGGCCAATCCCTTGGGAGAGGATACATCTTCTTGCAATGCAAATGTTAGGAAAGTGTATAAGGCGCCGGTGTTCACCCAAAAGATATCCGATCAACAGCAGATTTTTGGAAACAATGCTACTATTCCGGTAACTGTCTCCGGCGTACCATATCCAGAACTCACGTGGTTCTTTGAAAACAAACCCATCAATTTATCGGACAAATACACGTTCAAAAATGATGGAGATCATCACATGCTGATCGTCAATGATTGTCAAAAATCAGATCAGGGTGAATACAAATGCATTGCCTCCAATAGAGAGGGCAAGGACATTACCCAAGGTCGCCTTGAATTGGTCACTGAAATGTAAGTATTTGAATGAAAGAAGATCAGTTTAATTTAAACTGAATTCTTATTTCTTCTTATAGTAAGAAGCACATGCGTTCCGAAGCTCCAGTTTTCCTCAAGAAAATTGGGGATTGCGATGTCTTTGATGGAATGACAGCCAAGTTCACAGCCTGTGCCACGGGATATCCAGAGCCAGATGTCGAGTGGTTTAAGAATGACCAGAAACTGTTCCCATCCGATAGAATTACCCTCGACAAGGAACCAAATGGTCTGCTCCGCTTGACAATGAAAAATGTAACGGAAGCCGATGTCGGACGTTATGCCTGCCGTATTTATAATCCGTATGGTGACGATTCTTGCACAGCTGAACTATTTTACGATGGTAAACAAATCTCTCTCACTGAAAACATTTTAATTCTTAATATCGTTAATACATTTTAGTGTTGGATTCGCATCAACGTCCATTGGGAGATCAGTACACGGATTTCAAGCAGTACAAAAAGTCTGGAGCTCCTCCACCATTGCCCGATGGTCCTATCATATCTCGCATGACAGACCGTCGTTTGCGACTATCCTGGAAACCATCCGTGCCACTTTCACCTCGTTATCCTGTCACCTACCAGGTATTCTAACAATTTATCTGGATTATCTGGAGTACTCGAAACTCATTCTTATGTTTTTAGATCGAAATGATGGATTTACCCGAAGGAGATTGGCGTACTATTCGAACTGGAGTTCGTAGTTGTGCGTGTGATCTGAAGAACTTGGATCCGCTTAGGGATTATAGATTTAGAGTGCGCGTGGAAAACAAGTTTGGTGTAAGCGATCCCAGTCCGTACACCCAAACCTACAGGTGAATATAATTGCACCACTTGTTGCAAAAAGTATTTAACATATTCCTTATTTCCACTAGGTCAAAACTCATACCAGAGCCAGCGAAAACATACACGTATTTGCCACCTGGCACCGACTTTAGACCAGAAACTTCCCCCTATTTCCCCAAGGACTTTGATATCGAACGGCCTCCCCATGATGGACTTGCTCAGTCTCCACAGTAAGTTCAATTAAAATAAACTAGAGGGCGGTGCTACAGTCGAGCATACTCGACTGTCGGAGACCCCGTACTTACCATCGAAAAGCAAACATTAAAATAAATCAAGAATATTCCCAATCTGTGAGTTCGGTTGAGATACATATCTCCAAAAAAATTTCACACTACGTAAATCTATATTTTCGATCAACAGTTCCTATGTCAGCTATATGATATAGTGGTCCGATTTCAACCAAATTTGGTCAGTATGTATAGGACCATCCCATATGCATATTATGTCAGTTTTGTTCAGATATCTCAAAATTGTCCTTACAATAAGATTTTCTTATTTGTGGGCGTTTAAAGGGGCGTGGCCAAAATATAAAACAAACTCGATCTGCGTGCAATATAGACGAACCTGCATACCAAGTTTGGAATCTCTAGCTCTTATAGACTCTGAGATCTAGGCGATGCCACAGACGGACAGACGGACATGGTCATACTTTCTGGGGTCTGCCACGCCTCCTTCTGCCTGTCACGGACTTTTTTTTTGTGACAAAGGTCATACACCCCTGTACTTCCTTTTAAGTACGGGGTCTAAAAAAGGAATACATGCATGAACTTTTCTTGGTTTGCTTTGCAGATTTTTGCTGCGTGAAAATGACATTTCTTATGGTGTCAAGGGTCACAACACTGAGCTGATGTGGTTCGTCTATGGATATCCTAAGCCCAAGATGACGTTCTACTTTAACGACCACCCAATTGAATCTGGCGGTAGATTTGATCAAAGCTACACCCGTAATGGACAGGCGACTCTCTTTATCAACAGGTTAGTTGAATAACATTATCATTGGAGACATTTATACAACAACGTTATTCATGCAGCATGTTGGATCGGGATGTGGGATGGTATGAGGCAGTGGCCACAAATGAGCACGGCGAGGCCAGACAGCGAGTGCGTCTTGAAATTGCCGAGTATCCGCGGTTCATCAAGAGGCCCGACGAGACATTCATCATGTCACGCAAGAATGGACGCATTGAGGCCAGGATCACGGGTATTCCATTGCCTGAAGTGCATTGGTATAAGGATTGGAAACTTGTCGCTGACTCTTCGCGCATTAAGGTAAATGGTCAACATATTTGCACATATTTTATTATTGTTCTTACCTCCGCTCTCCATTGAATTAGATCCACTCCTATGATCCAGACATCTATGTGCTCTCCATACACGATTCTATAATCAAGGACGGAGGATTGTACTCAGTCAGTGCAAGAAATATTGCAGGATCCATCAGTACATCGGTTACCGTGCATATTGAGGAAAACGAAGATCAATATATCTATAAGACATACGGTAGACATCCATATGTCCGATCCAAGCAACTGCGCTATGAGGATAAGTACGATATTGGCGATGAACTCGGACGTGGCACTCAAGGTATCACATATCATGCTGTGGAACGCGCCACAGGTGACAATTATGCGGCCAAGATAATGTACGGAAAGCCAGAGTTGCGACCATTTATGTTGAACGAACTGGACATTATGAATATGTTCAATCATAAGAATCTTATACGTCCCTATGATGCCTACGAGACTGACCGCCAGATCACTCTCGTTATGGAGCTGGCCGCTGGAGGGGAACTCATCAAGGACAACTTGCTACGTCGCGATTATTACACCGAGCGAGATATCGCCAATTATATCCGTCAAACTCTTTGGGGTCTCGAGCATATGCATGAACTGGGAGTCGGTCATATGGGCCTAACGGTAATGATACCGCTTGAAATTGGTGAACAATTTAATTACTAAATCTATAAACATTTCAGATTAAGGATCTGCTGATTTCGGTAGTTGGCAGCGATCACATTAAAGTGTCTGACTTTGGTTTGTCTCGCAAGATTAACAAACACAATTTATCAACCTTGGATTATGGAATGCCCGAGTTTGTTTCCCCAGAAGTTGTCAATAAGGAAGGTGTTAACTTTTCGCATGACATGTGGTCGGTTGGGTTGATCACCTATGTGCTACTTGGCGGCAGAAATCCGTTCCTTGGTGCCGATGATAGAGAAACTTTGACCAAGATTCGTGAGGGTCGTTGGGATTTCAAGGACACCATATGGACACATATATCTGAAGATGGCCGCGATTTCATAAGCCGACTATTGCTCTACAGTCCGGAGGAGCGCATGGACGTGAAAACAGCATTGAAGCATCCTTGGTTCTTTATGCTTGATCGCCAAGCATCCGAACATGATTATCAAATTGGTGTCGATCGGTTGAAGAACTACTACGATCACTTTAGGGATTGGTATGCCAATGCCGCCTGCAAGAACTACTTCCGTAGACGCCGTCTCAGTGGCTGCTTCCAGCATCCATCTAAAATGGTTTACCCAAGTGGACATGCCTACACGCCAGAGCGTACGCCCGAGCCTTTGGTCGAGCCCAGAAAGAGAGCTAAACGTGAGGAAGTCGTATCCAAATTCTTGCATCCCGATTACGAGCTTGGTCTCATACAATCCGAGAGCCAGTAAGTCCTTCTGAAAGCTGCATTCAAAGAACATTTTATGTACATTTTGTGATTTTCGATGCAGCTATCAATATGGCCCTGACACCTATTTGCTGCAACTAAGAGACGTCAGCTTCCCGGTGCGATTGCGTGAATATATGAAGGTTGCCCACAGGCGATCACCATCATTTGCTCTAAACGATTCAGTTGATTGGTCGGTAAGTAATCACCAATAAGGCTGCAGAGAGTATTAAACCTTTGTTTCATATTAAATAATGTAATTTCACATTTTTCAGCTTCCTGTAATTCGCGAACGTCGTCGTTTCACTGATATCATGGATGAGGAAATTGATGATGAGAGAACGCGTAGCCGAATTAGCATGTACTCTGCTAACGATTCGTACTCTATTCGACGTCTACGCACCGAACTTGGCCCGCGTCTGGATGAATATACGGAAGCGGATGCAATGATCGAAACTCAGCGTGAAGGCTATCCACCATTCTTCCGGGAGAAGCCACAGACCATTGCGATTACTGAGAATAAGCCAGCGCATATTCATTGCTTTGCTGTTGGGGATCCAAAGCCGTGCGTACAATGGTTTAAGAACGATATGGTGCTGTCGGAGAGCAAGAGGATCAAGATCAGTTTCGATGAAGATGGTCGATCTATATTGCGATTTGAGCCAGCATTGCACTTTGACGTTGGCGTCTACAAGGCCGTCGCCAGAAATAAGGTCGGTCAAACTATGGCTAGATGTCGTATAGTCGTGGCCACACTGCCCGATGCTCCAGATTCACCGGAAATCTCAGCGACCAGTGCAACCGAAATCCTTCTCAGATGGAAGCAGCCACGCGATGACGGACACTCAGCAGTTTTGTGTTACAGTCTGCAGTATAAACTGCACAACTGTGATGCTTGGACAACCGTTGCCGATAATATCGATCATGAATTTTATCTGTTGCATGAGCTTGCACCCAATACCAAATATCAAATTCGTCTAGCATCGAAGAATCGCATTGGTTGGAGCGAAATGGGAATACCCGTTAGTGCATCCACTTCAGGACCTGAATCCCCCAAGGTTCATATCACAAAGGCCATGAAACATTTGCAGCAGCTAACGGAAAGGGGCCAGGAAGTGGTGCCTGAAGAAGAGCGTGTTCACACGGACTACCATTGTGAGAGAGAGCCACCCACTTGGGTAACCGATTCGTCTGTGAATGACAAGTATAGCTTCATATCTGAGATTGCCCGCGGCGAATTCAGCACGATCGTCAAGGGAATCCAAAAGTCAACCGACACTGTTGTGGTCGCCAAAATCTTCGAGGTGACGGACGACAATGAGGAATCCATCGTTGCCGAATTTGATAATTTCAAAACTCTGCGACATGAACGTATCCCAGCGCTCTTTGGAGCTTACAAACCAATGAACGTGCCAATCGCAATATTCGTGATGGAGAAACTCCAAGGTGCTGATGTACTTACATACTTTAGCAGCCGTCACGAGTACTCCGAGCAAATGGTCGCGGGCGTGATCAGTCAACTCTTGGACGCCCTGCAGTATCTGCACTGGCGTGGATATTGCCATCTCAATATTCAGCCAGATAATGTGGTAATGGCATCCGTTCGGTCCATTCAAGTTAAGCTTGTCGACTTTGGTGCAGCGAAAAAAGTAAATAAACTGGGCGTCAAAATTACACCGTGTGGCATGTTGGACTTCCAGCCACCAGAGATGCTTAACGATGAGCCGGTCTTCCCGCAAAGTGACATCTGGTCGCTGGGCGTGCTCACTTACTTGCTTTTATCTGGCTGCAGTCCATTCCGCGGCAATGACGAATACGAAACCCAACAGAATATTTCCTTTGTCCGATACCGTTTCGAAAATCTATTCAAGGAAGTTACTCCGGAAGCAACACGATTCATTATGCAATTATTCAAACGTCATCCAACGTAAGTTTGCTTATAATTGTGCAAGTGCAAAGATTAATTAGCAAATAAGTTATTATAGAACTAACAAAAACGATTATTCCATTACATATTAATAAAATGATAATAATGTAATATTAATATTTACATTAATGTTTGCCAATATTTGCAGTAAGAGACCATACACAGATGACTGCCTGGAGCACAGATGGTTGATGTCCTCGGATTATATGGTTAGAAAGCGCGAACGCGCCATTTTCCTGGGATGCCGTCTTAAGGTAAAATATTTATAACAATAATTTTCGTTACTTACAATTATTTGAACTCTTTTCAACAGAATTTTTATGACGAATATCATGAGTATAAAACTAAGGCCTCCACATCATCAAAGCCCATGATTTCAATTGAGGGCGGACCGACACCTTCTCAGTTACTTCGCTCAAATAGCATTCAAGAGGAGTTGCTTACAACGTTTTAGATCAATTTCGACAAAAAACATACATATGTTAATATGCCATTTTTTTCTGTATTTTGGTTAATCAGTTAGAAAAACAAATAATAAATGAGATACCTTTTCATTTTCAAGTGCTTTCAAATTGGCTGTCAAATGTATAACTGCAAACACAAGCTAATACCAAAATGAAAATCTCCCAAAATAAAATTACACTGTCGTATTACTGAATTAACTTTGATAAATATTAAATTGAATTGAATTTTATAAATACAGACTTACTGCACAGCTGCAATTTGTTCGATTCCATCAATCATTTTTATTTTAGCGATATTTTGGCGGGAATTTTATTGTAATAGCTATCGATGATGATAAACCTTAAGTTATGGGAGTGGATTATTTCCTAAATCGATATTTTAGTAATAACAATCGATGGTGGCAATAAGAAACTGTCGCTACCATTAATCGATTGTTTTGCAGCCCTGATTGAAAATCCCATGTCATTTCTCAACTGAAATTTGTTATTTTCAAAACTTTAATTAAAAATTTCTATTCACAAATTAAAAAAAAACCAAGAAATTCATAAATTTTTAAAAATAATGAAGCTCATTTTAAAGTTAGTTTGGTGCACGACACCCTTCGCGTGGTGAAGCTTAGTATGAAATTCTTAAAAATTCGAGTGCAATTTTTAAAATTCTAGCTTCAAAACTAGAAGCAAGTTTCAAATTTAACTCAACATTTTAAATTAAGTAATTAACCTGATAGCTGCCACCTTTTTCTTTTTTTGCCAGTGCAGTCAGCTGATTAATGAATTTATTTATTAGTTGTGTGTGTTGTGTGTTGTCCCCGATGGTTCCGATGTTTTGCAAGCATCGACGACAACGATGGTTCACTCGATGTTTCTCCAGCTCTAGTTCTAGCTTGCAAATTGATTATTTTTATTTAAAAAAATGTATTTTGTAATTTTATTTCTAAAATTTCCATTCAGTGTATTTTAGTGCAATGTGTTAATATGTATGGTTTTTGATTTGGAGCGAACTACAATGTGCACTTAATGGACTTCTGAATGAGTACTTATGTATGTGTATGCAAGTATGTACACATATGTGCGTATATAAAGATGATTCTATGTATGTTAATTTAAAATTGTTATTATATGGCAGGTGCAGTTGAGCTCTCCAAACTTAAAATGACAAAGTACGCTCTCTACAATATCGGTCGGAAATATAAAACCTATCCGGCCAATCTCAACATGGAGTGCAAGTCTCAATTGCTGGAAGAACACGAGAATGTGACCTTAATTGTAAACCGTAGAAGTGCAGTACGACAAACCCCCAAACGGTGGATGTTTCGATGTCGGTGGCAGAAAAAGCTGGCGATATCACTGGCACTTATTTGCATTTGTGTTCTCATCATCTTTGCCTATACGGACCAGCTATTTCGAAATAAAATATTCTCAGTATTTCTGTCAAGCCGGCTTTCGCAGATCACAAACGTTGCGAAATTGCAGACAAGTTATCCGCAAAATGAACAAACATTAAGTACATCGAATTATCCAAGCTTAAAGCCAGTGCAATATCTGTTGAACTATTCGTCTGTCCATCTAAACTTGAGTTCGCATATGAAACAATCCACATCGGACTACAACATATTTGTTATATATACTAGAGAGAACTATCGACTTCAAATGAAGTTCGATCTGTTTGCACATAGTTTATTTAAGCATACCAATGCGCAATTGCATTTGCACATAATCACGGATAAGGAGAGCGAAATGTCCGTCGTGGACATACTGCAGCGGAAGATACGAAGATTTCGAAGGATAGTGATATACACAATGTATGACGTGCAGATATGTTCCAACATTATTCAGGATATAACTGCCAAACTTTCGCCATATTTTAGCTCTATGCCCAATTCCTATTATAGTGATTCGCTTTTCTTTTTATCCCTTGGCTTGCATCGCATTGCGGATATTAGTGTAAATCGTGCTATTCTTTTTGATTGTGATATTGTTTTCCGTTCAGATGTTCGATTATTATTTGCTGAATTTGATCGCTTTTTGCCGCATCAACTTTATGGGCTTGCACCTGAACTAACACCTGTGTATAGGCATATACTCTATCGCTATCGTGTACGATTTCCGAAATCGAATTTCGGGAATCCGTATCATCCAATGCAATTAGTTAAGAACAATAAGAATAAACTGGTAGCTAATCACCTTCATGAGCATCATGGTTACCCTGGCCTTAATTCTGGTGTAGTACTTATGCTTTTAAATCGTATTAGAGATTCGAAAACGTATTCAGAGGTGCTCACACAATATGAAGTGCATAGACTAGTTGATAAATACTCATTCAAGGGTCACCTAGGAGACCAGGACTTTTTTACACTACTCGGTTACGAGTACCCAAATCTAATATACAGATTAGACTGTATTTGGAATAGACAGCTCTGCACGTGGTGGAAGGATCACGGTTATAGTAATATATTTGATGCATACTTTCGTTGCGAAGGCGTTATAAAAATGTACCATGGCAATTGTAATACACGCATTCCCGAATAATACAAAATATACACATAAATTCATGTATTCATATAATAAATTCCGTTGTAAAACATAACATTGATCTAAATGCGTTTTTATACATTATCGAAATAATAGCTTGGTGAGTTAAAGTATCCAAAATAAAATATAATACTGCAGCTATTTGATTGAAAAACTGGTTCAAAACATTTATTTGGCCAACTGATAAACTCCACCAGAAAATAACAGCTTATGTTCGCGGACTTTTCGCTGCAGAAAGTGTTTCAACTCTTCTTGGGTGAACTCAACTCCTCCGCTGTGCGAAGCGAATAATTTAAGCATCTGATGAATTCGATCAATCGGCATTGAATCTAAGTTTGTTAGCATGCCAACAATATATGACCAAAACACCTTAAAAGCAGCAGACATTATAAAATTGCTTTTGTTTTTCAATTATTAATATTACTTACTTGCAGTTCTTCTTCTCTTTGATCACTTGCAGATGCCATGGCGGATTCCAAGTCCTCTTCGTCGGCATCTGTTATATTCATCTCTTCGAACTCTATTTTTTCAGATTCCTCCTCTAATAATGTAAAAACTCCGGGTTCTGTTTCGGAAATCAAGCCGTGATTTTGCCAAAAACTTATACGCCGTCTTAGTGCCGACGGCGGAACTTTGATAAGGCTACTGAGTTCCTCCAGGGTCCATTCACCTATGGGAAAACATCGTATATTTATCATATATTTAAGATATTTAAATATACAAACTTTTATTCTGAAAGTGATAAATGATTACAGCTTGCGTGGGCGGCACCGTCATCTCCATAACTCTTTCGCCGATCTCGATGACAATGTTGACACGTCCCGTGACAGTGCGCCAATTGAGTGTGCGGTTTCCCTTGTAGGACTCGTATGCTTTTGTGAATTTTTTAAATTCATTTTCCAGCTCCTCGGGCAACTGTAAACTCTCCTTATTGAATGACGGCCAGAACTGCGCAGAGATTATCAACGATGATATGTCAAACAATGGACCTTAATGAAACAATCATTAAATAAGTGACTCGAAATATGATTTAAAGTACAATAACTTACTCTCATTAAAAGTGCTGTCTCCATGGATGTGAGAGTTGATTCGCTTGGAATCGGTAACATCTTTCAGCATCACTTCACAGCTATGCAAAAGTGATTCACCAAATCGAATTTTCAACAATTCAAGATTTCGAATCTCTTTTTCTGAATTGAAATCAAGTTGTGATAATAGACGATCGGCCATTAAATTGCGATACTCAACCATAAATAGCTCTTTACTTCCATATATATCAACCACCATCGATATAATATCGGCAGATCTAATAATTTTCGAGCTATTGATCTGCAAAACATCAGGATCAATACCGAATGGATCCGGTTCCCAGTTTTCCCAATTGCTGTATTCATTGAGACCAGAGTCTTTGCCATCCTTAATGAATTCTCCCTTGGCCAACTCCTCAGAGAGATCCGTTGGTCCTTCTTCTGTGAGACTAGTCACAACTCGTCTGACCGTATCGTTGCGTTTACGCAAGTAATCCTTAATAGGAGCCGTAACTATTTCTAATATTACTCCAGTGTTATCCAGATGGCGAATCGCTTTAATTGCAGCCACGTATCCTGTTAATATATCCATTGTGTTAACTCCGGGATGCAAGATTCTTGCCTCCAAAGCACTTCTCAATGATTCAGTCAAATAAACTCTCATATCTATTTTCTCCATACAGATCTTCAAGTCCTCTATAGCGGGTGTAGAATCTGGATAATCTGCAAAAAAGAAAGCCTGTTGCACTCACTTTTATGTTCATAATATCAAACTTACCTATAATTATACTGAAAAACTGGCTAATGACGTTTTGTGCAAAAGTTTCATACATAAAATATGTCAATTTAACTTTAAATGACTGCACAAATTCGGGAATTTGTTCCTGGGACATTTCATCACCCGATCTGCATTCGGTAAATATGCTAGTTAGCCAACTCATAACCACATCATTGATCCACTGTAAAAATAAATATATTTGGCTACACTCGTTAAGTTAATTACTTTTATTAGTTATTACCGTTTCGAGCTGCTTTAGATGGCTTCTATCAAAGATTCCGAGGCACGTGTCGTTGATGTGCTCCTTGATCTTCAGTTTGATTAAAGCTGTCAACGCACTTCCGGCCAAGCGATCTATTAATCGCATCTCCAGCAGTTTCCTGTTTGTCGAGTTTACCATTTCCGTAAGCTTTTGGCAACAGCATTGATCCTGATCGTAGTTGCAGCCACCACACGGAAGTTCATTAAATACTTCCGAATCTAAAAGACAATACGTTACACATTTTAGGACAATATTATAGACACAAATTACATACCGATTGTAGTCGATGCTAGAATCGAGTCCTTCGTATATAGCCGATAATGGACACAGTAAAAGTCGCTAACATAGCTATTAAATGTTGGCGGCAATCGCGCTAGCAATGTGTTCCGTAGGGTCGATATTATGTTCTTTACGTCTGAAGATGAAACTGCGCAGTCATTCAGACTCATTAGCCGTGGTTGCATCTGCAGAATGCATTGATATCCATCATACAGTTCGTTAACTGCATCAATAAATTTGGAAAACAATCCATCTTTAGCTGTAATTTCGGCGATGGTCAAAGCTGGGTCCATTTGGACTTTTGGCTCCAAGTCAGTTGATAAATGTTTCCAAAATTTAGGAGCCAGTACATTTCGTATTGTTGATTCCACTTCCAAATCCAATATGGCAGTAAATGTTTCCAAGCTTCCCAAGCTGTTGAGATGCCGGTAAACATTTTCAAAGACCTCTTTGTCAATTTCTTGAAGCGGATATGTTACCTGCAATATTATATTTACATATGTAGAATCAAAGATACCTGCAATCAGGCATTCGGACTTACTTCTCCATTTAAAATTGGAAATATTTTTAGCAAGTCGGACCATATTGCTGCAAAATCTCCCATTATTCTTTAGAAATAAATAAACAAATCTTATTTTGTGTTGCTGGGTTGCTCATTAGAGCTGGGTCGACCACTCACGATAGTATCGATATATCGAATTTTTATTAAAAGTTTACACTATCGATGTTTCGACTTCGATAGTTAACAATAGTGGCCCTTCTTTTTGCCTCACTGTTTTTGGTACTGGCGCTGGAATTATCAAATTATGGAAAAATTTTTAATAAGAACAAGCGTAGTCGCGATTTTGGAGCTACACCAATATATCTTAGCTGCTTATCCTCCTCATGACACAAATCCCTTGAAGTTGTGGAAGGTTTATATCTCAAATATTATGTTAATATTTGAATTTACAATTAATTTAAGTTAATTTTGTTTAGGTTTCTATTTGTACTGTGAATTATTGTCTTAATTTTTTTTTGATATTGTCTTAAAAGTACTTCTGGTATTTGAATAAATGATGCTGGTTAAAAAACGATACTATCGATACTATCGAATTTTTGTTAACAAAACCTCGAAAATATCGAATATCTCCACTATCGATGTTTTCCCAGCTCTATTGCTCATGAGTGAGCAAGTAAATGAACATGTTCCTTCCAAATGGTTCATTCAATGAACTTCATTAGTAAGTTGCTCTTTGCTACCGTGTGGCAACGTTGGTCCAAGAAAAGCTAGATGTTTATATATCGATATATACACGAATACGAATTGCTTGAATTAAAATGTAATATTGTTTTTTGATTTTTATTTGTGCTGTATTTTAAAATGTTCACATTTAGGTATACTCAAAAAACTAGAGCTTACAAACAAAATATATAAAAGCAAAACAAAATAAATAAAGGATAAAATTCTTTGCCAAAATCATCTTTAGATAAGAGAAAATATTCTTATCTGGAATCCATACTTTTGGACAATAAGAAAATTAAAACCTCCTATTATAGGTAAATCGAAGGTAAAATATTAGAAATTCCCAAAGTTAATTTTTGTAAGTAACTTTTCAATAATTCAGATTGTTATTTATTGCCAGAGTAAGTGAAATTTACAAAAATATTAGTTATTGGAATAGTTCATCAACCCGTATTTAACCGTAACTGTACAATGAAATTCCGAAGTGCCATTTGTTATTTATATCTTGTCAACTGTTGATAAATACATTTAAAATTCAACTATTATTTTATTATCAAAATGAAATAACAGGCAGTATCAAAACTAGCGGTTTTAGTTATTAGTTCACCGAATTACAACTGATCTTTCAGAGAGCATTTTCGTAGGAAAATTGAGTCGATTGTTGAAAAGACATCGCTCGATTTTTTGGCAGCATCAACTTTAAAATGTAATCCCCTTAATCCATAGTAATCAACTAACGGTCTGGTTTGCTTGTGGTAGGCTTCCAATCGTTTTTTAAGGGCCTCAGCATTATCGTCACTTCGCTTCATCAAAGGCTCACCGGTAATCTGTTGGAAACTTTAGATTTTAGAGCATTGAATATAGAATAAGAATTCAAAAACACGTACATCATCTTTCATTGGAACTTTCGGTGGGGCAAACTCTTCATGATATGATCTTCCACTGGCTTGATGAATTAACCGACCGGTTATTCTCCTTACCAACAGGCTGTCATCTATAGCGAATTCAATAACGGCATCCAAGCCTGTCTTCCTCTTGTCCAACAACTTGTCGAGCTTAAAAGGAAAATATCATGGATTTAATACTTCTTAAATTCAAATAAATAGAAAATTACCTTTTCAGCTTGTACAACAGTCCTGGGAAATCCGTCCAAAAGAAAACCGTTTTTGCATTCGGGCTTATCCAGATTAGAATCAATCATATCCACAACAAGCTCATCGGACACAAGCTTTCCTTCATCCATCACCTTTTTCAACTCCGCACCAAGCTTCGATCCAGATGAAATTTCTGCACGCAGCATATCCCCAGTTGATAAATGACACACACAAAACTTTTCTTTTAGCATGGGGGCCTACCAAGAGCAATAAATTAAGCATTTTATTACGTAAATTTGGATAAAGATATGGAAGTATTACGTTTCATTTGCACTGTTCGTTAATTGCCAACCAGTCAGTTTGTCAGTAGTAAGTAATGAATAAATATCATTTCATAATTTTATTATTTTCTCTTTTTTCTCATTTTATGTTAAAAAATGTTAAAAACTATGAATCAAATATGTATGTGCCTTTTTTATTTTGTCTTAACAATTACTTGACCAACTATATATGGACTTGTGAATAAATTAATAGATAAGAACGAATCTTTCTAGAGCCAATTAGAAATAGCATTATCTACGCGTGGTATCGGAGGCCAACAAAAAATATATACATACATAGTACGTATTTTGTTAACCTAAAACATCGTTACGATCGCTTAACGAATAGGTTTTCAAGAAATCTTTCTTCAATACAAACATGAAGGTCACAACCTTGTATCAATAGCGTAAGGTCAGGAGGTCAGAGGATGTTTGCAACGTGCCTGATTTTATGTATTCCTTGCATTTGTATACGCGTGTGTACATGTGTTTGCGCGTACATACATATGTATACTTGTGTGTGCAAATACATGTTGGCGTGTCTTAGACAGAGCTGGGTACGGATTGACTAGAAGTAGAGTGCTCTGAGACTATATGAACCGATTATCGTGTTTTTTGTTATATTTTTAATAGACATTTTTAGCCAAGCCGCTGAGAAAACATTGGTATTCCTATTTCAATAGAAACTTTCTATTTAACAAGTGTAAAAACATGTATGAATATATCCACGAATATCTAATGAGTTAATGTACGATATCAATATCTGTGCGGCTATCTCACTTTCTTATATTATATAATATTCTACCCACCTGTGTTCCTTTGCCAGAGCCTGGCGGGCCCAAGAGAATAGCATTTACACCAATGCTACTGGGCTCGTAGCGTTCCACGGGTACTGATACATTTGGCGCCATTGTTTTACAATATTTTATTATTTACAACTTTAGGTATATTAACCTCTTCTCATAACTTTTACTTATAATTTCTTGATAATAACAAAAGTTATACCGAGGTTCAAGGGTTGATGTCGTCAATGACCGAAAGAACCATTAACGGAACTGAACATTCCAACTTCGATTCACTCGTGATTTTTATTGATAATCACATCTGAATAATACACGTTTTTGCGATATGATACTTATCGATATTATTCAAATTATATAGTTTCCATTTTTCTTGTGTAAAAAGTAACTATTAGACAGATTTAATAATACGAAAGAAAGAGAGCTAGCGTACAGGCATATTTATTTAAAATTTATTTAAAGTTGAAGGCAAAAAAAAAAAACGCTGCACCATCCAAATTAGCTATGGTTTGATGTTAATGCAACTGTATTTTAATGCAACCATAACTTTTTTTTTCTACTAGTGTAAAAGCAAAATCACGCCTTTTAATCGATGATTAATATCGAAAACAGATGTACACCTCTAGTTTATTCGTGTAAATAAAAACAAAATAAAAAAATTCTTGAAATAACTCTTTCTAACTGCGACGACTTGCCAAATTCCTACGTTGGATTTAGTTTTATTGAAATGTGGTAAATATTATGAATTATATTCAAAAAAACATTTAATGTTATCTCAATAGAAAAAAAATATATGCGACTTCATTTGTCGAGAAATTCCAGTCGCACGCGAATATCAAAGACTACGCAAATCAAACGGCAATTGAATGTGCATTTCTTACGTTTACGTTAGATTAATATTTGGGTGTCACTTAAAAAATCGAATTGAAATTTTAGCCAAATTGTACAACCTGTTGCATTGTGTGTGTCAAAAGTAAAACACATGCATATACATTTGTATGTGTGTATGTACATAGTAAATTTGTATGAATGCTTTAAGAAACTCTAAAGTGTAAATATTGTAAAGTAAATTAAAAGATTTTCTAATATGTTTCTATTGTACATTTCAGAGTTTTGTTCGGTGGAAATTCACTGTAAGAGATTGAATCGTTAAATAAAATTGCTTACAAATCGATGGAAGTCTAGATCTCAAAGCTGGAATTAAAAATATAACAATGTTTTTGTCAATCGCACCACCGTTGATGGACTTTGAGGATGAGCTGCTGTGGATCAACCAGTCTAGCAACAAAGATCTAAGTGTTTTATATGATAAATCGAATTATGTAACACCCAACACAAAGCTTTTAATTGAACAAGCGTTTATTCAGCCTCTGAGTCTTCAAGATCAACAAATTCTCTTTGACGATTTACTAAAGCAAAATCGAAATATAGCACACCAATATGGATTGACACCAGCTAAAGTATGTATTCATATTCATATTCACATTCATATACCTGTACTATATAATTACTGTAATTACAGTTGCCGCAATTGGTTGAGAACAATCCGCTAATTTCAATAGAAATCTTATTAAGGCTTATGCTGAATACCGATATCACGGAATATTTTAACATTTTGGTGAATATGGATATAACTTTACATTCAATGGAGGTTGTTAATAGGTGAGGGTAAAATTATTTGTACTTTATATTCTATTATTAAATTCATTTTATTTTGCAGACTGACAACATCGTGCCCCTTACCAACCGAATTCATTCATTTATATATTAGTAATTGCATTTCCACATGTGAAACTGTTAAAGATAAGTACATGCAGTCACGTTTGGTTCGATTAGTTTGTGTATTTCTTCAATCCTTGATTCGAAACAAGATTATAAATGTTAAGGTAATATTGATTCATTTAATTTAGTATCTACATTAACAACTTTGTATTTATATATTTCAGGAACTCTTTATTGAAATTGAAGCGTTCTGCGTTGGATTTAGTAAAATTAAAGAAGCCGCCGCTTTATATCGTCTTATAAAACATTTGGAGTCTGGGGACACAATACAAACTTCAAACTCTTTAACTAAATAGTACTAAAAACAATTTAATATAATATAATAAAGAATGAATAAATGAAATTGATTTTTAATCATTTTCCTCCTTTGAGAATGTGAAATGTATTGGAAGCGGAATCCCCTGGAAAACGATAACTTTTTTTTAATTCTCCGTATATTTACATATATGTATATAATAGGTTTTATTATAATCGATTAATTATTTTCACACTTTAATACAGATTATTGTTTTCGATAAAATTTGCTAGGAGCACAAGAAGACAGTTTTTGTTTAGATTTTGATTCCGGCCTGAGAAGCTTGACCCTTGTAGCGTTTAATGTAAGTCTCTTCGGGATCATATTTGGCCTGCAGCTCCTTCCACTCAGCTGGCTTGTTATCGATAATAAAGCGTATGACTTTGTCGGTGTTTGCCTTTTGTTTCTCGCTACACTTGCTGCATTCCGTTTTGAGGGCATCGGGCAGGGATTTCTTAAGCTCACGGCCTTCGGGAGTGCACTTGCCCGTGTCGACGAGACATTTGAAATAGTTGTTAAACAGTCGTTCAGATTTTAAAATTTCATCCACATCTATATTATCGTATTTTGTAGTGTATTTCTCTTCAGCTGCAACAGATACTATCGCCAGGGCTACTAACAAAAATGCCGCTTTCATCTTGGAAAAATCTGCAAAGAAAAATTCATGGCATGAGTTCAATTTGAATACATGTATATAAGAAAATGCTCCATTAATCTGTAAATAAATAAATAAACCTGTTACATATATGACGCTTTGTTATGACAAGACCAATTTCCAGTGTTGAAATATAGTCACTCTAGATTTTTCAAGCAGTTTGACTTCGTAGCAAAGTTCATTCATAGAAAACTGACGCAATGAATAGATGACTTAAGACACAAACTTGATTTCTGGAATACTGTTATGCTGATAACTGTCTGCAAATGAATGCTCCTTATTTGATTCAAAGGAAATGCAACGCAATCAGTATTGCCACCTCGTATAAGTATAGCACTCCGTTACGGCACAGCAAATTTAACACTTTCAAAACCTTTGTTTATTTAAGTTGGAGTTTAAGTTGGATTTAAAGTCAAATGCAGTCAGGCGATGAAATGGCAACATTCAAGTATCGCTGGTCTCCTTTAAAGACTTCAAGGTCAAAAACTATTGATGCGAATCTTGTTTACTTTACTGATTATGGATTCAATGATTTAAGTTGTTTGATAACCAAATAATTAAATAGAGACCAAGGCTAACAATCAAATCAATAACAAACTTATGTAAACAAAAAAACTAAATAAAATTTTCCTTCGATTTAGTATAGTTAAATGGTTAATGACCTATTTAGTGTATTATTATTGTAAATAGATAGATACACAAAAGATGAATTGAAATGCAAATTGATATGCATCGAATTTGAATAACAAATATTAAGAGCAACTTACTAAATATGATAATTCAACTTTAGTGCAGCAAACAACAATTTGTAGTGTGTTGTAGTGAAATAACTTTAACGAACTGACGAAGACTTCAATGAGGTTTGCTTTTATACTTGGGAAACAAGCAAGATATATATATGTATGTACATATATATATATAGGTGAGTAGATTCGTATACTACTTATAAGAGGCATACTTACTTACAAATAAATATAACTTGCTTTTGCTTTTGTATGCACTTCACTGCTTTGATTTAGACTTTAAAACGTAAGGCCTTCTCGGTCGAATGTCAAGCTAGTGATTAGTCAAAGTACATTATTAAGTTTTTATTTCAACATATCTAGTATTTTCTCTCGCATCTAAATACATATATATATTCTATTGACGTATAGGTTCGACTATTAACAATTAAGTGCTACATTAGAACCTATTATATTGCATGATTCATATTTACATTTACATTTACCTGCATTGAATTTTTAGCATTTGCCAATCAATTTAGTGTAACTTCGTGTACATCTATTCTAAAGGATCTTATGTGCCGATCTCTTACTGTAATTGAATCATTTATTCTTCTTGTCACGTTTCAAATATGTCGTTAGATGAACATTATTTTTTGTATTTTCTTAATTATTTAATAAGCCCAAAGCATTGACAGAAGCTTTTCTAGAACTTTTCTGGAAAACAAGTGAGATGGATCATCCTCTTGTTTAAAATACGCAGCACTCAATTTGGAAATAGGTGATCAGATAATGATGGTACTGATTTTTTGGAAATACCAAGTTCATATCCTTTAAAATCGTAATCAAACTCCGTAATCGAATTCGACACAGACTATGTTAGTAGAGGAAACCATGAAACTGATTTTGATTTAATTAACTTTTTGCAATCAAATGCATACAAAATGAGCAGTGCGCCCAGAAAATGTAAGGGAATTAAGCTGTCGACATCGTCTAGATTATTTTCGGCAGAATGAACAAATAGATTCTACATTGCTATAAATTCTATTTTTTTTCTATATTTTTGCCCATTTTCTTAAAAATTGACTTCCAAAATAGACCGTTTGTATTTTAACGATTACACTTAGTCGGACAGTAATATTGTAGCATAAACCATTTAAATACATAAAAATATATTGAAAGTGTAATTTAAAACAAGTTTTACAAACTGTTTTCGATATATTGAATTAAATATGATAAACAAATTCTTGGCACAAACAAGGTGGAAATCTTGTCACTTTCGCGATGTCGCGTTACAATTAATAATTAATAAAACTTGTAAAATAAATAAAATGATCGTAACATATCAATTAAATTTTTCATTGGAGTTTAAGAGAATTTTTTTTAAATTACTAGCCACATTTCGCAGACTTTCGCATTTGTCAAGATGAAGTCAAACATGACTACCATTTTTCATTGTTTTCTATAAATTTTTCCGAAAACGACAATTCTTCAAAGCTTGTCTTTTATAAAAAAAAATAGTGTCGATAAAATGCATTAAAGACGTGAGGAAACAGATTTGAAAATGTCAACTTTTGAAATTTTTTTTTTATTTAAAGACGTACGAATGTCGCGGTTTTAATCCTGGGAATACCCAATAAAACTGGGAATACCCAATAAATAATTTGAATACATTTTTGGAAGAAAATCTCACAAGATGTGAGTTTTTGATTAATTTTACGTTTATCGTCGTATTGGACCTTTTCTGGAAATGCCCATTTGCAGTTTAAAACCCTGCTATATTTTTATTTATTTTTTTATATTATGTTTACGTCAACAAAGAGCACCTGGCTAAAAGTAAATTATAATTTAAAGTATACAGAACTTTCTAAATGATCTAAAAAAAAAGTCCTATAAATACTATTTGGCGGATTAATTGTCTGCTGTCAGCTGTTTAAAGCTGGCTGTAGTTAAAAAAGTGTGTTTGCATTAGTCTTCGAATGCCGTTGCGATTCAGCAAAAAAACTTAAGGATGCTGACCTTTTTTTAGTTATACTATAGATATTTGATTTAATTATGCCCAATTATTTCACTCCGAATTACGCCAAAGTTTTTTTTGCTGCAAATATATATTAATGTGTAATACTAAAAACTGTTCCATTCCGCTGTAAAAAAAGTAATGATACCTTGATGGTCAACATTTCATGTAGATATACATATTTTAATGGCTCTTAATATCGATAACAATTTTATCGCAATGAATTCGATTATTTCTGCTGGATAGTAGATACATAATTGCTTGTGGGCTTGATTATTTTATTATAATTTTATAGGTACGTCAGTATAAATAGTTGACAGGTGAATATACAATATTTGTTTATAGTGATTACATTAAATCGTAATTAAAGTGCTATGTTTTATCGTTTCGTTAACAATAAGTACATAAATAGACTTTTTCTTATATTGATTCTCATGTATTTCAGGTCGAAACGGATGTTATCAAAAGAATTACAATAGGGATGAATCGTAGAGGTTTAAATACTGGAAACACGATGTCTTCTCAGTCGAATATTGACGAGGGCAGCTGGAAAGGTGTTTCCGAAGGCTCAGCTATGTTGCCTTCCACAAATGCATCGTCTTTGAATCCGGACGCCAGCAATCAAAGTGGATTTCCCCAGGGTGGACTACCATACAATTCGAGCGGTAATCAATATCCACAAGGTGGACAATCATCGCCAGCTGGAAATCAATCTCTAGTATTCCAAAATACTAATCAACCCGGATCAAATACTCCGCAATATACATCATCGCCAGCCCCATCGGGCTCATCCACCCCTGGTCCAGTTGGAGTCGGTGCGCAAAATATACAGGGAAATTATTCACAGTCACAGGCATCAGCCAATTTCAACGGACCAGTTGGTGGACCATTTGGCTCACCCTCATCAGGTTTGGGCCAATTTAGTCGGCCAGCGAGTTCCGGCACACCGTTCAACAGTGGACAAGCGGGTCACTTTTCATCGCCAACAGTTTTTGGAGTTGGTGGGCAATTCAATCCCATGCCGCCGGCATCTCCATTCGGTCACGGCGGAAATCATCCCATGATGGGGGGTCCCCAGCAAATGGATCGAATTGACCAAGGCTTTAGAAGACATAATTCATACTTCAGTCACACGGAGCATCGGGTGTTTGAACTGAACAAACGCCTTCAGCAGCGCAATGAAGACAGCGATAATTGCTGGTGGGATTCATTTACAACAGAGTTCTTCGAGGACGACGCGAGATTAACAATCTTGTTTTGCTTGGAGGATGGCCCCAAAAGATACACGATTGGACGAACACTCGTTCCTCGCTTCTTTCGAAGCATCTTTGAGGGCGGTGTCTCTGATTTGTACTTTCAGCTCAAACATGCTAAGGAATCATTCCATAACACATCCATAACATTGGATTGCGATCAGTGCACAGTTATAACACAGCATGGCAAACCGTTTTTCACAAAAGTATGTGCGGATGCAAGACTAATTCTTGAATTTATGTATGATGACTACATGCGAATCAAATCATGGCATATGACTATAAAAGGACATCGTGAACTAATTCCTAGATCGGTTATTGGCACATCCCTTCCCCCCGATCCCATGCTTATGGATCAGATAACAAAGAATATAACACGGGCTGGAATAACAAATTCGACACTAAACTACCTGCGTTTATGTGTTATCCTGGAGCCGATGCAGGAACTTATGTCACGCCACAAGGCGTATGCACTTAGTCCGCGTGACTGCTTAAAGACAACTCTATTTCAAAAATGGCAACGCATGGTGGCGCCTCCCGGCAAAAAGGATCCACAAAGACCGCCAAATAAGCGTCGCAAAAGAAAAGGATCCAATTCCGGAGGCGGCAATAACGCAAACACCCCACCTGTCGCAAATCAAAAGAGATCGCCCTCAGGACCCAGTTTCTCCCTGTCTTCTCAAGATGTAATGGTAGTCGGTGAGCCAACATTGATGGGCGGTGAGTTCGGTGAGGAAGATGAGAGGCTTATCACCCGATTGGAAAATACGCAATATGATGGCACCAATGCCGTCGATCACGATAACCACACTGGGTTCGGACATGCCGATTCGCCGATATCGGGTTCCAATCCGTGGAGCATGGAACGAGGTGGCGCTATTCCAGCTAGTCCCGGAAATCCATCAGGAGGACCACAGAACAATGCAAATATAGCTGATATAGATAAAAAGAGCCCTATTGTGTCGCAATAGAAACAAATGAACAGACAGACAGACCTAAATGATCATTTCATTCTTCGATATAGTGCATACATATGGTGAAATGTATTTTCATACTTGCATGTAAAAATATTATATATTTAAATAAAGTTTCACAGCTTTAGGAAATGTAAATAAGAATATTAATTAAACAAATCTATGTATCAATGTAATTTGAAATCTTTATATAATATTATATGGAAGCAACCAACAAATCATTGCTCTTAATTTACAAATCAAAAACAAAATTATTAGATCTTAGCGCAGCTTCACTTAAGAGATTTGGGTATAGTTTTTAAATCTAATCCACACAATGGATAAGTATTTGTATAAATATACACCATAGTCACTCAATTAAATATAAATCAAAATTTATAAATTTTTAAACCTACTTTGGGAAATTGTGTTTATAGTTAAATAAATATTTTTATTTAATATTCATTACAGCAAAAAATTGGCTGAACAAATTCATGATTTATACAATTTTATTGATGAACACAGGGGTTAAATATGGTATTTCACGATTAGTTTCGAAGAAAAGACCTTTTCTTAAATAGTTATTGTTATTTTATTTCTGAATCTTTGAACTTAAGATCTAGCCAAACAAAGACATTTCTGATACAAATATTTATTTCTCAACCGTTTTTGCTTTTAGCACAGTACGCTCTAGTTGAAAAAGTTTTGGGCTCTCGAAATGTTCAATGTTTTGATGTCCGGCCTTACAAACTTCAGATTGACAGCATAATACCCATAATTACTAAAAAGTTGAGAGATTGTTGGGGTTATGCTGCTGTGGTCGCACTGTTGCGTCAGCTGTGCACAACAAACAAATAAATAATATTGAGAACAACAAAAAAGAGAAAATGGGACCAAATGGACAGGATAAGAGAAGTAGCAGCTAATAATACCATAATTATTAAATTAAAAATTAAAGCATAAAAATGTTTTTTGTCGGTCAAATCCCACAATATTGGCCCCTGTTGCACCTCTTCAATCAGTCTAATTCGCTCTTTGTGTTTAAAGATCTGTTGGTCAAAAAATAACTGCCTGCTGTTTAAACCGCCCGAAAATTTTCTGAGCGGCCCAAGTTTAGGTACAGCGTACATGGGTTAGAAATGGCCTTACAAAATAATTTCGTGCCAGTTTGCCACCCTTTTTTTTATATGGAGCTTTGACCTTACAAACCTATTTTCATCTAGAGCGTACTGTGCTTATACAATCGCTTATTGAAAATTACCAAAATGAGTAGGTTGAATTTCTATTTTACATTGTTCAAAACTTAAAAATATATGAAATTGAGCATTGTTATATGAAAATTCTGAATCCAATCGCGGAACTCCATGTATTGTATTTTTCTAAGAAATTTAAATATTCTTAAAGAATTACTGACCAGTTGCGAAATTAACGATTTAGTTCATGATTGGCTGAATAAGTTCATATGAACTTTTTCAGAACGCAACGACACAACTCTAGAGTCTAGACACATCTCTACTCATCACCAATTTAAACGATGACTGATTATTTTAAGAATATTTTTGACTTTAATAAAAAATAATTTAATACGAAATTAATTCGGTAAGTTGTAAAATAAGAGAGTGAGTTAATTAAAGCAAATGGTAGTTTTGTTTTGTAAATTTTTCAATCTATAAAAAGGCTGCGACTATTACGTTCTGTGCTTGTGTACTTACATACGTATGTGTACACTAACGAAATGTGTGAACGAAATGTACAGTTTTTTTTTGCAATTATTAAAAACACAATAAAACTTAAACGTATATTTATATTTGCATTGCATTACGTTTAATGTGAAATAAAATCAAGAACATTTGTACGTATAACGAAATCGGTGCACACAAGCGCATACGAAAATCTGTGAACGAGTCCCTACTACCTGTCCGAGGCATACAAATACTGATACAGTCATGTTTGTCAATTTGTTTCTCTTATAGACTTGTAATTTTCAAATTACAAATACTAAATATGCTGTATATTTTGTTTCTTTTTAGACAAGTATGTCGGCTGAAAACTACGCTCAGTTGAGCGATATAGAGATACAGAGAAAACTGACGCAACTTGGATTTCCACTAACTCCTGTGACGGAAACGACCAGGCCAATATTGATAAAGAAATTAATGAAGCATATGAAAAGCGAGAAGCTAAAAAGGGGGAAAGTAACAAACTATGTACTCTACTCCAAGGATAATCACAATTCAACTAATTCTGCAACAGCTTCAATACACGAAAAACCGAATCTCTTTGATAATGTTCTTGAGAACAATAACGATATTCAGGTATTCAAAAATCATCCTGTAATCTACAAAAGCGACGCTAATGTGAATACAATACAAAGTGCAGCCGCAAGAATGTATGCACCACCTCCGGTCTTAGCGTCAAATTACGATAGTGAAAATGAACAGCATGCTTTAAATATTTCGAATAAATATCGTAAGCCTCGTTCAATACCTTGTGATCCTCCGACATACGCGAAAATAAATGGGAAATCTAACATTTGTGATGGAGGTGTTGTGAACAGATTGCTTAGCTTTCGGGATACATCCACGAAAAAGAAAAAATTCAACTCCAAAGATGGATACTCAGTACCTATGTCAAATGCGTTTATAAGCAATGGCACCATCCAAAAACTTGTTGCATTTGACCTGAAATCGTTTCTCAAAAAACCCGATATTAGTCTGCACATAATACCACACGTACTTATTGCGTCTTTCGTCATCTTTCTGGCAATGATTTCAGTTCTTTACGCCGCAAAGAAATTTGAACTTAGTCCCATTTCTCATACCGACTTAAGATATACGATATGTGACCCAAACGACAAAGACTTACAGCTCTCCTCTCAGAAAGCCACGTGTATTAGCGAAGATCTATTCAAAAAGGCCATGTACATAAGTGAGGAGATTTTTAAGTACTTAAATGAAAGAGCCAGAATACACCATTGTATAGATAAGGAGCATTCGCCTACGCTGGAACTGGACGATCTAAAGAAAGCCTTAAGTGAAAACAGTAATATCCTAAAAGGCAACCCACAAAAGAAACTGCTGGCGACGCAATATCTAATTGCACAGAATCCGCAATGGATGATTAAGACAACAACTGTCTCAACTCACAACTCGTCAGAGGAAATCTTGTCATTTGAGCTGACTCAACCAAATTTACCAATTAAGTGCATAGTCCTTAAAAAGATGTCGCGTTTTTTTACTGCAATTGGATTACTACTACTCATTGCATTGGCTTGCCTAATAATATATTTTCTAATTGCTGTTTATCGAATCAAACAGAAGGAAAGACTGTTGGCAGCTGAACATTTCGTTAAGGACATTATTAATGAATTGATGTATCAAAGCTCGGTATCGGAAAACTCGGAGCTTATTATAAATGAACTGCAAGACAAATTTGTGCCTGCCCAGAAACGTTCGAAACTATTATATTCGTGGAATAAGGCCTTAAAGATTCTGGAGGGAAATGACAATCGTGTATTATTTGGCATGATTGTGCGAAATGGCGAACAACTTCGTACTATGACATGGAACAAGAATATTGGCAATAAGGAAACAAGCACATCAAAAAAATGGCAAAGCTCCGCGTTTGATAACTCCAACAAGATCCTTAATCCTCCAACATCCTGCTTGAAAATCCGGCACATGTTTGACCAGTCTGAAATCGAACAACCCAACTTGAGACAGACGATCGTTGAATCAATATTTGAAAAGGTCGGACCCAACTGCAAGATATGCGATGTACAATTGGATAAGCAATCCTGCTGTGTGTACATTCGCTGTGCAACCGAAGCAGACGCTGGAATGGTCCACAACGAAATCAACGGATGGTGGTTCGATAAGAAGCTTATATCCATTAAGTTTCTTCGACTTGAACGCTATTTAAGCCGCTTTCCAAAGTCCTTAGCTGATCCAATGTATTTTAAATCACCTAATATTAACTGAGTTTTATAAGCATAACAAAAAAAAAATTAGTTTTTTAATAAAATTTTAAATTTACTGTCTGCGACTGAGTTTTATTATTGTTTTCTTTTTATTTCTAGAGCAGAAGAAACAGCGGCAATGGACCAAAATAAAGAATAAAACAAAAAGAGAACTAGATAGCCAAAAATCAGGTAAATAGTTCATTTCGTTTCGTGACTCGCTCGATAAAACTTGCTTCGAACTATTCGATACATCTCAAGACGAAGGGTTCTTGCGCACGTAATTTAATATGAATTTATATTTGTTAATTTAGCCATAAAGTACAGCTTTAATAAACCCAAAAAAATACAATAAGATAAAATAATGAAGTTAATTTTAAAGAATATTTCAAAGAAATTACTGACCAACTACGAAATGAACGATTTAGTTCATTGACTGAATAAGTTCATTCGCTCGTCTCAACCTGTTCATTTGAACTTCTTCAGTACAAACTCTATCATTCTTGATGGGCACTTACTTACTTCTAAAAGTTTTCATCATACAAATTAAGATTAACTCGTATCTGAAAAGCGTATATATATAGCGCATTATGGACTGTCATCATCGAATCGAAGTGCCATTGCGTTCTGGAGGCGGCAGGAAATTGAAGAAACGAAGGGAGCTCGACGCTCTGATAGCACATTCCATAACAAAAAAAGGGTCCCACCGCACTGTTCACTCACAGGACAAATTGTTGTCAGTATCCACCGATGACCCTGATGATTACACATGGGTAAGGGGTATACCGAAAATCATATGTACAATATTTATAATATTTTACATATATGCGTCTGATTGCAATAATATCACTTATCTATGCTCATGAACGTATTTGTGAACATATTTATGTAAATGTGTTTTTGTGCATACATACATATATGTACGAATGTGCTCTGTTTTAATATAGATGAATGTTGAGGGCACTACTCTTCGAGGCCATCGAAAGAAACTATACTTTCGGAGGTGTGGACCCTTTCTATTTGGATTCAGCACAGCTTTATTTGTGGGTATATTATACTGGCTCTACTTCGATTTGCGACAACAAATTTCCGATTATCGTCAAAAAGTTGAAGAAGGTAAATACAAACGCACATACATACATACGTTCCCATACACTGCTGTGCACTTTAATAGAAACATTATTGATTTTATTTAATTTATTGACACAAATAATCATGTGGAAAATATTGAAGTTTCTAGAAAGTTGGGATGCAATCCTGCTAACATAAAAACTGGCATGCATAATAAATTACATAACTATAACGAGAATATAATTAATTATTAACTGTAATATTATTAAATGTGTGCTAATCTTAACCAATTTGTATATGTATGCAAATGTCTAAACAGTGTCTGCAATAAGTAAAATCTTTCCGGATACACTCCAGCAATGGCACGAGACAACTTCATTCCTTTTCAAAAATCAAACTTTTGTAATGAGTCAATTAAATGACTTGACTCAAAATGTTGGCATTTTAAGTGGCAATTTAACCAACCTACAAGAAATTGTTAAGGCTCAAAGAAATTACGGCCAGAATGAGAAGCTAGTTGCCGACTTTGGAGCTAAACTAGAGGCAGTTGCAACGGATATAGATGGCATCAAGGAACACTATAATAGATACGTCGAGCTACAGAAAAGTCTGCGCTTTGATACGGAAATTATCAAGGTAAGTAATCAACCAATGCAAATTAATATTGTTCTTTATAACACTTTTTTTTAATTTTAGGCCAATATTAGCCAGTTGTCTATGATGAAAACAAATTCTTCTCCACCAAATTTTTCACATGACGTTAACGCTATCAATCAAACAGTGCAAAATGCATTGAAAAGGCTGGAAAGCGATCTTATGAATGTTAACAATACTCTGATCCAGTCAATAAAAATTCTGAATGGTGAAATAGTGGCGCACAAGGTAAATCTAATAAGTAATGATTATTTGCAATACCTCGATAAATTTAAATTTTTAGATAAAATTGGACGACTTGTTGGATCGCTCTCAGAGTATAACAGCCCATGTAACCACATTGAGCAACAATTGGCAAGAGTTTCAGCAAAAAATGATAGCTGTGAATGAACAGCTGGAGAAAGTCAAAGGAAAGGTAATAAATATTTACATTTTTCATATAACATTACTTCTCCAAAATTGACTAAATATATTTGAATTTACAGATATCAATAACCGATAATAAAAACCGCTTGCTTTCGAACTCGATTGATCAGTTAATGTCCTTATACAAGAAACCTGTGGAAACGGTTACAACTGAGACGAACCTAGTGGGCACAAAAAATAACGAGGTAATTAATGTTAATTAAAAAGATTTAAAAATGAAATTCTCTTCAAAAAATGTTCTCTCTGCAGACAGAAGCAAATACTTATCCTAACCAAGGATTAACGACTCCGTCTAATGCAAATTTAAAGAATGCTTCGACGCGCTAAAGAAACGTATTTATTGAGAAAAGAAAAGGCAAGACCTTTGTGTACAGCTCTTACATTTAATAGACGATAATTTTATTATCATCACGTATTTTTCAAGATATTTAAAACAAGTAGAAAACACTTATATTAAATATAAAACGAGTCATAACGATTGGCAATATAAAAATGTTTGTTATAGTCATAGATTATAAATTTTGTTTAAGCTAAATTTAATTTAATTTATAATACTTGTAAATGTACCGTACCCGTGTCAGATAAATGTTTTCAAATACGAATTGTGATTTGTTTATGTGCTTTTATTCCAAATAATACAATATGAAGCCGCAAATGCAGGCAAATAATTTTAAAAAATATAAAACTTAAAAAATATCTCGCCAAAGAAATAATTAAATACATTTTATGAATTTAATACACATTCGATGTTTAGTTAATTAGTTTGTAACTCGTTTTAACAACAAGTTATAATTATTCTTAACGAATCAATAACTGATTGGTTAAAAACGAAATCGCACAATACTTATTGATGTACCCAGAGTCAAGATAGAATATAAGCTGAAGAACAAATAATAAACACACTTTTGATTCAAATTTTAGCCACACAATTATTGAGTTTCATTTATTAAATGTCGTACTTAAATCGAATTTCTGCAATTGATATATATGATAACCAGGATGTCTAGTTAATATTTATATTAATAATAAAATATTTAATAATACACAATAGTCAAATACATATTTATCTTTATACTCAGTTGTTTACATACTCGTATAATAATGAATAAACAGATTAGTATCCATGCTGTACTACCAATGTTTGCATGACTTTTCGAATTTGATTGCTCGTATTAAGGCAAGATTTGATGCCGAGTGAAAAGGCAATGGATAGAATCTCAATTGCGTGCTCCTGCAGTAGAATACAAATCTCCAGCAAGTTATCAATTGCAGTTGCTGCCACAGAAGAATTCTCGTCGCGCAGACATTGAATGTACGCATTCAAAGTGCACTGATTGATATCTGAATTTCCCGGATTGTGCTTCAAGTGTCTAATTAGGATAATGAAAGCAATGGATCGTATTTGGGCACTTGGTGAGAATATTAGATCCAATAGACGCTCGAATAGCTCATTTATGAAAACGAATCGCTTTGATGTCAGACACTCCATTTCCTGCAGTGGTCCCAAAATCACATCTTCAATGTGCGACTGCTTAATGACTTTGATTAAATCGAGAAAATGTGGAGACACATCGGTGAAATTGGCTTTGTTATATGTGCCCAAGGTAAGAACTGAAAAGGATCCCCTGCCTACAGCTTCCTGTACATTTACATTTCCTTCCATGGAGTCCATATCGCTAACTACAATTTTGTTGGTTGGCTTGACATCTGAATGCCCATCCAGTTCGTATTCCATTTTGACATCCTCGTCATCAAGTTCTGAAGATGTATTCGACTTGTGCTGCAGCAGAGCCACGGCTTGGACAAGAGTTTGGAGCTTCACCATTGAGGTGTACTTGACGGAGAGTTCCGTCAGAATGCCGACATATTGTTCAATAAACAACAAGGCACTTGACGGATTACAATTGATATACGCCTGCAAAACCTGGACAAACTTCACTAGCATCTGGCATGCTTCCTTTACCGAGCTGTGATGCTTAAAGAAGGTGAAGTAACAGGTGAGTGTGGTTTGAATTTCATTCTTATATGTATCCTCAAAAATAGTTGGCTGTAATAGCTCCAAGGTTCTCAGTATCTGCACAAATCGATGGAAATGATGCTCTTCCCGTAAAGCTTTCATGCTATTCTGTGCTCGCCCCTGCATTATTGATGATAACCCGCCCAAATGTCGAAGGAAAAGTAATGGATGCGATGCTGCCAATTTGCGCAATAAAAGTTCTGTATCGGTTGACAATGTTTCAAAATCTTTCTTTGCAATCAGACTTCCCAAACACGTAATTAAGTTATTCGATATTTTATCAAACTGACATCCCTTTAAACTCTGCAATTTGTGCGTTTGTCCAGCCGCACTACAAGCTTTCAAGAACTTTATACGCGGATACATAATGTAAAGTTGTTGCAGAATTTGATTTTTCAATGCTTCGGAAACTGAACTCTTTTCAACGTATTCTACGACTTTCACCATTGAACCTTTACGTTTCTCTGTGAGTTTGAACAGCAGATTCATGCGGGAGCATAATTTGAAATCATAGTTGCTATTATTATCAGCGGATAACTCGGCGATTCCCTCGTATAAGATGAAATGCACAAACGGCTCGAGTTCCCAAGAGTCCAACTTGAAAAACGAATTTGGTTGTATATTCTTGGACATGTATTTGTCCCTACCCTTCCAGAGCTTGGGATTTGTGGTCAACGCCTCAAAATAGTTGAGAACTGTGCTAAAATCATTGTCAAGCTTGTATTCTTTGAACAAACATTGTGCTATTCCCTCGATGGTGGTCCAATTAGTTTGATGATTTATAAGTGATAAGAGATAAAATCGAAATTCGCTGCACGACTTTGAAAACAAGAATTTTTCTTTTAGAAGCTTTGTAGACACAATCTCAGGATCTGCTTCGGCCAACCAGTCTATAAATAGACCATTTTGGAATATTTTGTAATATTTGCCCTTCTCAATATTGGGTTTCTCTTCACTTTGATGCTCAAATCCTTGAATCATTTCTCGTACTATTTTCTTTGTTTCAAGCATTTGAGCATTTTGAGGCTTCAGTTTGATAAAGTAGAATTGATAAGAACTCTTAAGCATGAAGGATAAACTCTCCAGAAATAGTTCCGTCTTGAAAAGATTCGTTAAATCCGAACTAAATTGATTGGAGCCTCGAGCATTTGTATTCAAAGTTCCTTCGATGATTTGATAAGACTCGGGAGACAGTTTACAGCTGAAATATGTTCTAAGCAAAGTGCAAGCATCCCGTGTAGCGTTAATCGAATATTTGCACTTTTCGTTCTTTCCATGATCCCAGGTGGACTGATCCAAAACATCGTTAATGGTGTTGAGGACATCGGTTTTCTTGTTTGCCGGACTGATTGAAAGATCCAGCAGATTGTGAACTAATTTCCGGGAATCTTTGGTGGTTATCAGACGCTGATCTGGTTTCTCAAGAAGAATTGAAACAACCTCACTGGTTGTGGAAGCATTATTTGAGATTTGTACAGAATTTGGCACATAATTACTTATTTGCAAATTCTCTAGAATTTGTGAATTGAGTTTCGGGAGATCGGGAACTGTTTGGGAATGTGAATGCAGGTCAAGTGCTTGGACAGTATAATGACCATTCTTAGCTCCACGAGCTTGTTGTATCTCAATTAGTTGTGCCAAATAGGCCTTGTTAAGTATAGCATTTTTGACCAGGTCAAATTGTTCCAGCACCGCCGTATCGAGCATTGCCAATAGTTTAGACATTGAGTTGACTGGTGTACCAAAATTCTGCACAAATAGCACAATCTGATCCGGTGTTAGATCATTTAGAGCCGCCTCTATCAGACGATCCACTGACGAACGAATCATCTTGAGTTTTAGCCAATCGGGCAAGAGTTGTATCTGTTCTTGGGGCATATTTGGTAGAAATGCGACGGGAGCAGGTCTGCCAGCTGGAAACCAATAGTCAAGGATCGGTATGGACTCGGACATGTTGCTATTCGAATAGGTGAGCAGAATAATAAAGGCATGAATGATGTTTATATGTAATGGCAGCTGGACTCCATCGTCAAATTGTACCATCAACAAATCTGGATACTCTGTCCATTCGTAGGGCTCGTGAAATTCCCTCAATTTGATAATGTAATTGTTAAACATGACAAACAAACATTTAAGCGTTTGAATGCGGTTCTCGTCTGGATGCAGATCGTAATCTTCTTGAGATATTATGATATGCTGGAACATTGTGCTGCGCTCAACAATTAACTGCGCCATATCGATGACATGATCGAGCATTTCATTAACTGGATCGTTCAGTGTATGGGCCGTTATGAATTGAATATAGGCCATGATTAGCTCTGGACAATTCTCAACCTGGCAAGCAGCTCGCAGTTGGGGAATTATAAAGGCTTTGGCTTCGATGAAATGTGGAATTGTTTGGATTGATTTCAAAAGCCATTCATTCTCATATTTTCCCGAGTTTTTAAAGATGATTTTCAGACCGGCCAAGGCGGCGACTCGAGACTGTTTAACTGTCGACGACAATCGCCTGAATATATAGTCAAGTACCTCGCAAACGACATGATTATTATACGTAGAGTCCATGATTAAATTCCTTATAAAACTAACCAGTTCTGCATCTCGGCTGTTCTCCTCGTTAATATTATGCGCATTAAATAGCAAAAATTCACACAAACATTGCACTGGCAGATGACTAAAGTCGCCTTCGCTATTCTGCACCAAATCGGACAACCAAGGCATCGATTGCGTTGTCCCTTGCCTTTGAATTATATCCAGAAGCAGATCTGGCTTCCGACAACGACAAAACAGATGTCCTAGCTTGTATGTTTGATTAAGAAACTTGAGCTGTTCCAAAACTAGACTGGGTACTTTTCTGGGTGTTCCCATTGGATCCATTAGCATTAGCTGCGTTATCAAGATGGCATTCTCCTCCGTGATGACTGCATGCGGAGATGTTTGCGCCGCCAAATAGGTTTCAAATTGTAGAATATGATCGCGTTCCACACTAATGATCTGTAATAGATGAGTATAAGATCAGTTTAAGCAGCAAAGATTTGATACCCTTGAGAAAGAGTACAAGATTGAAGATTGAAACTCACCTGTAGCTCATCCTTGTGGGAGATGAAACTGTTAAACTGACTCGTTATACAGGTTTCCATTAGCATCTTCATTGTGGGATAGTGATCCCAGCAGAAAGCGCCAAACGTCGATGGATTGTGGGCAGATATCATTAATAGAATTAGCCAAGCCTTCCAGTAAAATGCAATAATTGCCAGTTTTGGTGGCTCGTAATCCGATGGCAACAGAATGTTTTCCGGATGATGATATTCAGACATACTGAACAAAAAGTCAATAATGTCAAATTTGTTTGCCTGAACGGCTGGGAAATCGGTAGCTTTCATGCCGGACACGCGTTTAATTACCAGCAGCAATATGTCGAATGTATTCGCGATTGAGAATGGAATATCCTTGGTAATGCCAATTAAAATGATGCGCAACAAGGTCTCCTCGTGAATCGGCGTCTCCGATATGATTCTCAATATGGCTCCCCTTTCTGGCTCCGACGGCCACTGATCACAGCGTGAGTATTGCTCTGGATTCTCCAGCAGGAGCAGCTTGTGCAGAGCTTGATGATATTCAGCTGCTTGAATTTTGAATATGTTTGGAACTGTTTCGTACATCCAAGAAACTGCATCCAGTTGGATTTGTGACATTTGCTTATACAGTTTAATCAGAGCTTGATTGTTTTTCACATCACGATTCGTTTTAAGCGATAAACTTCCCTCGCGTGCCTGCGGTGTAGCTGAAAGGAACATGCAGAGACAGACGAGATCGACCATTGAGTGAAATATTCGCTCTCTGAACTCAAAGTGCTCAATTTGTTGATTCAGTTCATCCCGTTCCCTTAGGAAGGTCTTGCAAAACTTTACAAGATTCACATCGAATCGCAGCATCCGTACAAGTTCTCTGAGAAAGACCCGCAATGTCCGCAGGCAATCATCCCGTTGAAGTACAAACTCCTGGTAGATTTCAGCCAAGTTAACTGCAGACTGATCCGGCGATGTTTGAAACATCGTTGCTATAATAACATTAAAGTAACATTTGAATTTGATTGCGCTATTACAATATTCGAATATAATAAGGTTGCTTACCAAGCATGCCCATATTATTGGGATTCCTTGTATTGGACAGCTCATTCTGTACAACCAGCTTCATGATGGTACTCAATATATCTGGCTGCAGATGTATCATTTCCTTGAGGCATGACATATAATGATTGATGAGTGGCTTTGTTTTTAAACGCATCTTTATCAAAACCAAGAGAACTTCATTGTCCTGAGTGCTTTTTCCTTTGATATTAAAGCATATATATGATAACAATTGCTGGGCGAATTTAACAAGCTTTCCGTTGTGGATCCACAGCTCTAGACGCGAAATGCTGAGGCAGCGAACTTCACCGATTCCCGAGGTGCTGCATAGAAATTTGAGAAAATTCCTGGTGTAATTATCCTGTTGCTGGCGCTTATTAAGCTGGTCCCGTATGGCATCGCTAACGAGCTTTTGAACTGTACTATCTGAAAATCGGCTCTTAATTGCACAGATGGCATCTGTTGTTTGATCCGATTCGCCGTGTAAATAGGGACTGGCGTCTAGACTCGGTGTCGAATTGTCGCCAGAATCATCGTCGATAGTGACGTTGTCTCTGTGGGCTTGGCCAGAAGCTACAGTTGTGTTTGCATCCCAGCGAAGAAGACTTAAGTGAGGTGTTCGTGTGCCAAAAGCAGCGCAAACATTTTTAACAAATGGAGCGCAATAATCATTGTCAGCCCAAAATCGCTCATTGACAGCATCGTCAATGTATGTGCGCAGTAAAATCTCTGGCCATTGTGATACATCGGAAAATCCTCGTGTGATCAAATTGGTAAAGACAATGTGAAGATTTGTATTATATCGCATTTTAACATTGGTCTCTCGCCGCAAAAAGGACAAAAGTGCATAGGCAACGACATCATTATTGAAGAAGTTCGGATGCACTTTTGCCAGATATAACAGTGTTAAATATGCAATGTTATCCGACTTTGGTCTGGTTGCAATTGACGCCGATGTTGCATGTCGAATAATTCCACAAATATATCGTACAACCGCCTCATTATCATTCTGCTCGATGGCACTATATATGCTCTCAAGCACATTGGATAAATCACACTCGACCGCCACTTGTTCCCATACTTCGTATTGTGCAATTCCAGTGGAAGTGGTCATATCAGGACCTCCATCTTTAAGGCTGGCTCGAAATCTTTTGCTCGAATGACTCGCAATGGACGTTGATGCCTCTCGTTTTCTCTCGGAAGACCCTGGACCGCAACCGGCGATCCCTTTAATTGGTATTATTTTTGACTTGGAGTCATCGCGACCACCTTTGGTGCCGAGAGCAAATAGTTCTCCACCTAATAACACCTTTTTTTGTCCTCTACTAGAGCCACTCATTTTATTACGATCCATGTTTGTCTATATTTTTGTTGTTGCTAGATTTAGTGCACACATTAGTGCTAGGCTTGTTTCGATTGTAAACCGATTTAAGTTGATAAGAAATCACCCAGAATAAATCGATAAGTGAATGATTTTAACTGTCCTGCTCCACATTAAATTTGCACTAAATAATGTTTTTATTTTGTTATCTAACTAAAAAACTTTTAAATCAGAAGCATGCCCCCAGTTCTATCTTATAAACATATTTAGATATGCAAGTTATTTTTATTTAATTATATAAAGTAAGAAAACTGACATCTATTTTTCAACTAAATAATGTTTTGACGTAAAATTCAAAGAAATTAGTGTCAAGTTATTCGTACATTCGAGAAAAAATTGAAAAGTGTAATATTTAGGATGCTCTAAAAATAATATATATATTATTTAATATTT
Organism: Drosophila limbata; assembly: GCA_963924055.1. NCBI lineage: Eukaryota > Metazoa > Arthropoda > Insecta > Diptera > Drosophilidae > Drosophila > Drosophila limbata. The sequence continues at coordinate 6,378,193 of OZ001355.1, forward strand.
CAAGGTAATTTACATATGGGTATATTATGATTAAATAACAACATTTAACTCAAGTGTTAATTTTTGTGAACTTTTATTAAAATTGTTCCATTATCACCGTTTCAAAGCCGACGTTCATTTATCGAAATATCAATAGGCATTGCGATGATTCTATACATAAACACAGGGTTTATAAATTTCAAGTGAAAATTAGTATTTTGTCGTTTATACATTTAGTAACATAGATTTCTATATTTATGCCATACGTACGGTTTTCTGGCAATTATAAATCGTCGCGCTCGATTAGTAAACAAATATGGATTTCATTGACGACTTCATAGAAGAATACAAGAGCAATCCCTGCTTGTGGAAAGCCGATTCAGTTGATTTTAGGAACCGAACCAGACGTCAAGAAGCGTATATGAGGCTTATTGCTGTGGCGACTCGACATGGAGAACTGTACAATGTTGAAAGAACTAAGCAAAAGATTAACAATCTGAGGTGTGCATTTCGTCATCAACTGCGAAAGTATAACGAAGTTAAGAAAAAAGGAGAGAAGTATGAGCCGTACTGTCCAAAGCGAAGATATTTCGAATCTCTTATGTTTTTAAAGGACGAGGAAATCCCAGAAAAGAAATCAAAGCAGACTGATAATCTACCTTTACAACAAAGTACAGATAACGCTGTAGTGCAGCAAGAAGCATATGAGGAATTTTCGGATGCCGAAAGCTTGCCGAAACAAATGAAAAATGATAATAACAAATTATCTCCCAGCACAAGCGCTAACGAATTCTGTGCCAATTTATTTGAAGAAGTTGAGGTTGATCCAATTATCAGTATTCAATCAGTTAACTCTAATAACCAGACATCAAGCAGCGGCGGCGGCGGCAGTGCTGCAATAAAGGATGTTGACGGTATATTGCCAGCCGAGAACAGCAGCATTATAACCGATAGAAGAAAATCAGTAAATAATACCTCAATTACAACTACTTTGAACGACAAAATCAACTCGACGACAGAACATACATCAGAGTTGAATCGAGACAAACAAATTACCACCCGTCACAAATACATCAAGAGCAATAGAAAGCGATCATTATCGGAATCATCGCAACTGTCGGACACAGAAGCTCCCACAGGAAAATGTAGGGCCGGCATTTCCAACATTGATTTCGAGCGTCTTTTTCAACTGGCGTTCAAAAATGCGGACAATCAGTTGGATGATCATTTTACAAATTTTGGAAAAATAATTGCTCATAAATTGAGATCAATGGACAATGCACAAGCAATTTATGCGGAGAAAATCATAGCCGATGTTCTCTATCAGGGCCAGATGAAAATGTTATCGACATTAAGCATAACTCAGTTCTTAAGCGTAGATAATACAACCGTCTATGTAGAAAGTCATCCTAAATGATTGTTCTTAAAACTAATGTTAAAACTATAATATGAAATTATATACATATGTACGATTTGGCTACCAAATTTCGTTTTATTGTGATTCTGGATATGTTTTGGTTTATTTACAGAGTTTAATTGAAGCTGATAAGCTTTCTGATTGGAAATGAACGCAACATATTGATTGTCCTTCTGCACCACCATTGTTATTATGTTCTCTCACTCCCTCCCACTGGATAAAAATACAGTAAATACGGCCTTTCAAGTGGCAACACAATACAATTTAGGGTTGACAGGGTAACCTTTGTACTTAATTAAGCGTAGTACGCTCTAGCTGAAAACATTTTAGGCGCTCGAAATGTTCGTTGGTTTGAAGTCCGGCCTTACAAACTTCAATGTGACAGCATTATACCAAAAATCACTAAAAAGTTGAGAGATTGTTGGTGTTATGCTACTGTGGTCACAACAAACAAATAAATAACATTGAGAGCAACAAAAAAGAGAAAATGGACCAAATGAACAGGATAAGAGAAGCAGCAGCGACTAATACCCTAATTATTAAATTAAAAATTATTAATTATAAAAATCCCATTAAAATGTTTTTTGTCGGTCAAATCCCACAATATTGGCCCCTGTTGCACCTCTTCAATCAGTCTAATTCGCTCTTTGTGTTTAAAGATCTTAATTCGGCTTTTATTTTAATGCTTGTTCCCGTTTCCTGTTCAAAAAGATTTTGACTTGTCGAAACACTGATGCAATCGATGTTTTGAAAGGTAAAAAAAAACTGCCATCTGTTTACCAAACAGTGAAAATTTTCTGAGCTGCCCATGTTTAGGTTCAGCGTACATAGGCTTAGAAATTGCCTTACAAAATAATTTCGAGCATGTTTGCAACCCTTTTTTATATGGAGTCTTGCCCCTTGGCCTTGCAAATATATTTTCGGCTAGAGCGTACTACGCTTTAATGAGGTGCTTGAGCTGTTTGAAAATATTAGTATATACTTATTCGGTGCTCATGTTCTTTCCTCTGTACTGAATATCGACGATATCTTAATTAGGTATTTTTTACCAATATTAAAACGGTCACACTTGCATACTTTCTGTAAACACAAATTTATCAATACATACATACATAAACATAAATAATAATAATTAAAAATGAGCGGAGCTCATCGAGAAGCTATTCAGAAGCAAATTCATCAAGATTGGGCAAACAGAGAATATATTGAAGTCATCACAGCGAGCATAAAACGAATCACCGATTTTCTAAATTCGTTCGGTAAGTCTACGCCTTTACATTTGGATATGTGTATGTGCATACAAATGTTAATGCTTGCGTGTGTGTGCATATATCCGACTTTAACTAGAGTTCATCAAGTGAAATTATACTCCATGCACGAAAAGTGCAATGCCTCTCATCGACAAATACTCAATATTCCTTTTTAGTTGAAGTTTAAAACAAAGTAACAACTGTTCGTTCTTTCTATTTTTCGGGAGGGATATGACGCGCTTTTTGGGAGGGGCTTTGACGTTTCTTTTTTCGTTTAAACGCAGTTATCCTCTCAAAATTACCTAAATTAATAAAAATTAAAAAAAAACATTATTTTCTTTCAGATATGTCCTGTCGATCACGCTTAGCGGTACTTAATGAAAAGCTTACGACACTGGAACGACGTATAGACTATTTGGAAGCCTGTGTTACTCAAGGGGAAACACTAACGTAAACATTTACTATGTAGAAATCTAAATACATTATACATTGTGACTTTGCTTATTCAATACATCAAAATATACAGTACATAAGTAAATATTTTATATAAAAACTTTGTTGTTATACACTGCAGCATTTCAGGTCAATCATTTTATTAAAGACAATGGGTAGTGTTGATTTAATACTATATATATATTTTCTCATTTTTTAAGAAAACTAGTGATTAAAATTATATTATTAAAAGTAATAAGAATCAAATTTTAAAATAATAAAATTTTAGTTGACGATATTATGTATATCGCTACACGGTATTTTGTAACGATAAAAACATTAAAATAATCTTTCCAAGTACCTCGAGTACAAGTATCGCCCATCTCTAGCTGTAGTCACCGAAGCAGGTTTGGGATTATATCGATATTCACTCATATTGATATAAGCGATATTAATATCGTCGTGTTTATGCCTTTTCAACTTACATATATAGGGGCCATCTAAAATTATAAAAACATAAGAAATTTTTCAAGAATTGAGCTTTAAATTCCCCGAATGCTATGACAAATTTTATTAAATTCAAGTTTTTATCATATTAAAGTGTAAATACATTTCAGCTGCCAAACATAAACAATGTATTTCAGTTCTTCATATAACTTAAAAATAAAAACTATGTTCTTATAACCATAAAATGAGATCCTATCATTCAATTTAATTCTTATAACTATCGTTCAATTAAAATCAACTTCAATTCGCATAACTACAAGATATAATCTTGTAAACAAAAGCTATGCTTTGCTTTGCTTTTAAATTCGAGCGTATTTTGTTCAAGATAAGTCCTGCTTTGCTGAACATCCTTTCGCTGGATTGACCGACGCCAAAAATATCGATAAGTTCAAAATCTTATCGATATTTCCCTTCCAACAGCCTTATCGGTAATATCGATATTTTCTCGATATAATCCCAACACTAACCGAAGCAGCTCTCTTTCCGGTCTGATTTGACAAAAGGCGGACGAAATGGTAAAGAAAATCGTTAATTTTTTAATGCATCATTTATTGTTGTTTAAAATGTAACCCGTAATAATGTTATTACTATTTCTAATTCTTAGGCGGCACACAAATCGTTCCGTATCAAGCAGAAATTAGCTAAAAAGCTAAAGCAAAACAGATCTGTTCCACAATGGGTTCGCTTGCGCACTGGAAATACCATAAGGTAAGTTTAGTGTACGCGCAGAAAAAGTAATGTTTTTATTAAGTTTGTGTCGAAATATTTGATCGCTGTTACATACAACATTAACGAAGAAACATAAAAAGAAAACAGTATACAGGTTGTGCAAATTTCGAGCGGTGTTTTTAATATGCCTGAAGAATATGCGACAAAAAAACAAGACATTTTCTTGTCTAAAAATCGAACAAATCTAATGACCGGCACTTTGAAGTTCCGGACTGCCGTAGTGATTGTGTCCAGTGACCAATATCTTGCGTTGCTTTCCGTGGATATTAATTTTCTCCAACACTTTACAACTACATGTATATGTCTTGTCAAGATTCCCGTCATTTCATTTATTGAACGTAAATCTGACTAAAGGCTTATCTTAATATCCATGTCCGGCTGTCTGTTTTTTTCTATGCAAAAATATTGTCTTTATTTTTAATAATACAAATCTATCTAAATACAAATTAATTGGGATGTACACTTGCCAGTAAAAGTATGCGGACAAGCTCAATGCGAATCTGTTATTGTGTTCTTGTTATTTAATGAATAACACATTAATCATAAATTTTACTAGTAGGTTTTCTTTTTATTATAAATTATAATTTTTTTTTAAATTAAACTAAAAAAAAACTAGGAAAAAACAAATAATCATCAAATCTAATAAGAAATTGGATACCTTTCCCTTATCTAGCTATCATAGAAACAATCACCAAAACTAACATTAATTAAATGTACACATACTAATATTCAAACATTTTTCTTTTTAGGTACAACGCCAAGCGCCGTCACTGGAGGCGTACTAAGTTGAAGCTGTAAGCTCCTGGAATGTCCCCTTGCAGTTATTTTGATTTGCAAATATAACTGAGAGTATGAAATAAAAAGTTCTTTATTGAAATACGGTCAAGACATGTGTATTTTTATTTAATGCTGGAAAATTCTGGTGCTTAATTTGTTTACGAACTACACACATGTACATTGTACATTGCTACTGCATGCTTAGTATTAGTCGATAATTGGCGCCATTACGTTGTGAATTTCTAAAATTTCTATTAATCGAAAAAATCCACAGGATAGCTCGGGTGCGGTGAAGTTTGACGGCGTAAGTGCAATTTACGCTAAGATTTAAAATAGAAACTAGTAACTTGGCTTTAGAATAAATATATCTATAATTGACATGTACACATAAGATTTCGCATTACCATGATAAAAACAGTATTGGTAATTGCCAAATTGTACCGGTCACTTTGTTACTGTGACGTGATACTGTAAAAAATATTTTCAATACATAGCTGAGATCGAGGATAAACAAAGTAAACACTTATAAAAACGTATTGAAATTTGTTTTAAATAACAGTATGTTGTAATATCCTAATAAAAGAAATCAGGGTGAAAATGGCGTTAATCCAATCGCCAACATCCCTGTTTGATTTTATATTATTGCAGAGCACTAAACATTGGCGGATGTCGATAAATCCAAAAACACAGCACAGTTGTACCAACTACATTTAAATTTATTTATGTTGCTAATTTATGTAAATTTCTATATAAATTTGTATATCATTTTAAAGACATCAGAATATCTATAAAATACTTGTAACGCTAATTAGATATTCTTATAGTGCTAAATCGTGACTTGCTTAACAGTAACACTTACATTATTATGGTTCATATCTAAAAGATACTCAACACATTTCTTTACAGAAATGAATTATTTTTAAAAAATTAATAAAAATGTGCACTTACAAATTCAAAAAACCAAGAAAACTATAAATTTTCTAAAAAATTCAGTTAAATCTGGGAATTGAGTTATCCATGGGACCTGATATGGCTGCCACCTTTTTTTTTTGCCAAGCTCAGCCAAGGCTGCCACATGACATTTGTTACCGTCAGGCAACTTCCTTAGGCAAAAGCAAAGCGAGCGAGCGAGAAGACAGAAATTCACAGCAGTCGGTGCTATTCATATGTACCATGCATAGTAAGGTTATTTGTTGTAGCAGCTGGAGCTGTGACGAGTTTGTTTTTGTTTTAAAAATTGTCTGCCCTTTTATAATTTCACGTTGCTATATATGAATTGTGGTATATTGTATTTGCAGATAGCTGATTGATTTCTAAACTGTGAATCGAGTGAAAGTGGTTTATTGCAGTGCCATTGCAATTGATTGTGATTTATTGATTTTAGACAAAACTTTTGAGCATCGTCTATCAAACTTATATATATTATAAAATTATATATGAGGAACCAACGGTAAAGATGCACGCTCAAGGACAGGGTCAACAGACGCAACATAACACCTCGACACATTCCCTTCTGCAACAGCCGCAAAACCATTTATCTAACAACAATGCAGTTGGAAAACCCAACGAAAATCAATCGTTGTCATCTGTCGGTAAGTATAGATAGATTACAATCTATAATAGTTGCAAGTAAGTATGTATTTGGTCACGCATTTATATGTGAATATCGATATTCCTGTATATTGATGCAAACGAAAAAAAAAAAAATAATGGAAAATTCCACTAATGTATGTATGCACTTTAGTTTGTGTGAGAATACAGTTAGTTGGGAAAGTATGTTGACCTTGCGACAAAACCCTTAAAAATAATTTAAAGAAAAAAGAACAACAACAAATATTAACAAACATCAACCTAATGTTTATATCGAGTGAAAATTAATTAAGCGCAGCTTCGTAAAGACACCGCTTTGAGTTAGAAATAGGGTACGCCGTTTATGTAAATACAAATAAAAACGCAGTATTATTCCAGTGTAAAGGGGTCGTTAAATTCGATGGAATTTTTTGTGTAACATAGATAACTAGTTTTATTATTTAGCTCATGCGGAAGACAAGAAAAGTTTTTTTCAAACCGGCCCTCACTAAGCAGGCTGTAAATTATTGTGTAAATTGTGAGGTGTCCATTGATAAAAACATTTTCGACACTACCTATTTTTTAACTCGATAGAACATTAATGAAAAATTAAAATGAATTAATTTAATTTGAAATATTATAATGTATATTTCGTTTCGTAAAAGTTCTTTTAGCTCCAATTATAACTAAATAATTTCCTTAATCGCATTAGACACCTAATTAAATTTATAAATAGGTGTGAACACGCAAATTAACTGTAATTTCCATTTGTGAACAGATTCTTCTCGTTGACAAGCCTTTTTTTGTCAACTGCTAAAATAGGACACAAATAACTATCGGAACGCTTAAAAAATGAAACACTCGATATTAAATTTACAATATTACATGGAACGATCTTTTGCTAAAGCTTGGTGCGGATATAAAAAAAACGCTGTAAGGAAGAACTTGACATTTATCGCTGCTTGTCGATCCGGAGGAAAAATAAAAACTTAGCTCCCAGATAAGGAACGGTCATTGTCCGGCACTGTTTGCAAACATCTGAGAGGCCTCGAAGAACATCGAACTGTTTAGAATTTCGCTAGGTATATAGGAGAGAAATGTCTGGAACATAAGTGAGAACGATGAAGAGTATTTGAATTTGGTCAATAAAGACGACAATATTGGAGGACGAAAACTAAAACAGTTTTTATAGACATAAATTAGATAATATTGTATTTTTTTCATTAATACAAATGGAGAATCCGCGTAAGAAGTTCAAAAGCGAACCAATGCGCGCTGTACTTGTTTGCCATAGCATATTTCTCCTCAATTAAATCTAATTTACATTTTCCATTGCCTACTGTCTCCTCTTTTTATCCAAATCAGTTCTGCATGTTCAATTTTAAAATAAACCACGGTTGACGCCTAGAGTTACCACTCAACTTTTTGTTTTTGTTTCCGTGTTGCATTGGCACACTGTCGTCGACAGCTAAACATTGAGCACTTTACTTCGCGAAAAATTTATCTCACGTCCGTACCAAGCTTTACGCATTTAATTTGAAGCATCGCAAAAATGTGCATTTTGTTTGATTTATGATTAAATAAAGCATGATTTTTAAATTATGTTTTCAGGTTTATTGGAGTTGGCACATCGAGAATACCAAGCAGTAGATTATGAAAATGCAGAAAAGCATTGCATGCAGCTGTGGCGCCAAGACAGCACCAACACTGGAGTCTTATTACTGCTATCATCGATCCATTTCCAATGCAGACGACTCGATAAATCAGCTCAATTTTCGACATTGGCAATAAAACAAAATCCCCTTCTCGCAGAAGCATATAGGTAAGTTTACTGAACTATTTTCTTTTTGACATTTTGTACAATATGTGCTAATTGGCTTTTTATTTTTTTTTAGCAACCTGGGAAATGTTTACAAAGAACGTGGACAATTGCAAGAAGCATTAGATAACTACCGTCGAGCTGTGCGATTAAAGCCCGACTTTATAGATGGATACATAAACTTAGCTGCGGCTTTGGTAGCCGCGCGAGATATGGAGTCCGCGGTTCAAGCATATATAACAGCATTACAATATAATCCCGTGAGTGTTTTTTTTTCAAATTTATTTTCTTTTATTTTACATTACATCTTCATTACAGGATTTGTACTGTGTACGTAGCGATTTGGGAAACCTGCTTAAAGCTCTAGGACGATTGGAGGAAGCCAAGGTATGTTCTGTTTAAATACGTATATCATTTGGGATGTAAAACTTAATTATTATTTCCTAGGCCTGTTATCTGAAGGCTATAGAAACATGCCCTGGATTTGCAGTCGCATGGAGTAATTTGGGCTGCGTGTTTAACGCACAAGGAGAAATATGGCTAGCTATTCATCACTTTGAAAAAGCTGTCACCCTCGATCCCAACTTTTTAGACGCATATATAAACCTAGGAAATGTCCTTAAAGAGGCCCGCATATTTGACAGGTTCGTATAATGTTATTCCTGAGTTACCAATAATTTTTAAGCAAAAGTACATAATTGATGTGCTTCTACTAAGACCTAAGCCACCAAATAAAAAACGAATGGCCTTTGACTTCTTATAATAGCACCAAAGTGCTTAACGCCCGCGGTTGACATTCAGAATCCTCATTAATTTTTATTGCTTTACTATGTATTTTGAAACATAGATCTTTGATTGTCTAACTTATTTGCGAGTCTATTTCGACAAATAATACAAATCGAAAAATATGACTTTTACTATTCACTCAATGAAATAAAAATTTACCTATTTAAAAATGTTTGTTTTTGCGACCTTTCTATATTGTAGAAATAAGTTTTAGCTAACTTGAGGTCTAGTAATGTCTATAAGACACCAACAAACAACAACACACAAAGGGCTAGATCAGCTTCACAGCTATTTTTCACTTTTGAGAACTAAAATTCACAACTGGTTCTGGCTTCTCAAAAGTGACATTAGGCTGAGATCGCTGGTCAAGTCAGCACAACGGTACTGATGATAGAGATTGGCATCTCTTGAAACAGCTGTATACCGTGCCATGCTCCTTGCAATCTGCAAGTGTTTTGTGTGTTGTTGTTTGTTGGTGTCTTATAGACATTACTAGACCTCAAGTTAGCTAAAACTTATTTCTACAATATAGAAAGGTCGCAAAAACAAACATTTTTAAACATAAACGGACGACACGCCGGAATAATTTTTGAAATAGTAGCAACACTCTCTTGTTACTGACAAAAACATATTAAAAAAACAAAATTGTTATTGTAACAAAAATGCCGATGGCATTTGCACAATAACGACGGCAACAACAACACACAAAGGGCTAGATCAGCTTCACAGCTATTTTTCACTTTTGAGAACTAAAATTCACAACTGGTTCTGGCTTCTCAAAAGTGACATTAGGCTGAGATCGCTGGTCAAGTCAGCACAACGGTACTGATGATAGAGATTGGCATCTCTTGAAACAGCTGTATACCGTGCCATGCTCCTTGCAATCTGCAAGTGTTTTGTGTGTTGTTGTTTGTTGGTGTCTTATAGACATTACTAGACCTCAAGTTAGCTAAAACTTATTTCTACAATATAGAAAGGTCGCAAAAACAAACATTTTTAAACATAAACGGACGACACGCCGGAATAATTTTTGAAATAGTAGCAACACTCTCTTGTTACTGACAAAAACATATTAAAAAAACAAAATTGTTATTGTAACAAAAATGCCGATGGCATTTGCACAATAACGACGGCAACAACAACACACAAAGGGCTAGATCAGCTTCACAGCTATTTTTCACTTTTGAGAACTAAAATTCACAACTGGTTCTGGCTTCTCAAAAGTGACATTAGGCTGAGATCGCTGGTCAAGTCAGCACAACGGTACTGATGATAGAGATTGGCATCTCTTGAAACAGCTGTATACCGTGCCATGCTCCTTGCAATCTGCAAGTGTTTTGTGTGTTGTTGTTTGTTGGTGTCTTATAGACATTACTAGACCTCAAGTTAGCTAAAACTTATTTCTACAATATAGAAAGGTCGCAAAAACAAACATTTTTAAACATAAACGGACGACACGCCGGAATAATTTTTGAAATAGTAGCAACACTCTCTTGTTACTGACAAAAACATATTAAAAAAACAAAATTGTTATTGTAACAAAAATGCCGATGGCATTTGCACAATAACGACGGCAACAACAACACACAAAGGGCTAGATCAGCTTCACAGCTATTTTTCACTTTTGAGAACTAAAATTCACAACTGGTTCTGGCTTCTCAAAAGTGACATTAGGCTGAGATCGCTGGTCAAGTCAGCACAACGGTACTGATGATAGAGATTGGCATCTCTTGAAACAGCTGTATACCGTGCCATGCTCCTTGCAATCTGCAAGTGTTTTGTGTGTTGTTGTTTGTTGGTGTCTTATAGACATTACTAGACCTCAAGTTAGCTAAAACTTATTTCTATTTACCTATTTATTTAAAACGAAATTTTTAATTCAAGGATACATTTTCTAATAAAAATGAGCCAGACTTTTTTTTTCTTAATTTCGTTGTGCTCTGAATGCTTTTTTTTTTAATTTTCTACTTTTCCCTTAATTTTTCGCATACACTTATTTTGGTTTCCCTTATATTTATTCATACTTATTTTGTCTTCGCTTATCAAATTTGCACAGAGATATTCAAAATTCACACGGTACTTTCTTCGATTTGAGGCTCACAGAGGAAGCGTTCAAAAGTTTATAATATAGAGAACAGTGAAAACCCTGTTGTCCACAGCAAAAAGTGTATTCATTATATTCATTATTCGAGCAGCCCTCGGTCGTGATCTTTGTGTTCTAAAAATATCTGTCTGCGTGGAAATCCAAATATGGAGCACCTTTTATTGTTTATACTTGTTCTTTAATTTAGATTCCCTTCAAATAAATTGTGACCTCAAATGTAAAAGATAATTATTGCATGTAGACACATGTAAAATATTTTTTATAATATATAGATTTGTTATCTATTTGTTCTATTGTGGTTTACGTCATCTAATATTCAAACATAATTAGAATTTTGCATAGTAAACATACATATAGTGAGAGCAATCAGTTTTATACTGAAACATAAATACCCTCTGAAATTTGAATATCAAAAAGTTTTAGCTCTTAAATATACAAATATTTATATGGTTTCAATAATGCTAAAATGGAAAATAATTACATTAAAAATGTATTTTTCTTTAACTGTTTGTAGAACAAATATTTTTAGATGGACATGCGCACATATTCACGACCATGTTATACCATTTAATGCGAACAGGGTATAGAAATGATCTCTACGTAATTTTGTATAATTTAAATAATGGGCACATGGTTTTTGTGGCTCTTTTTGGTGGGCAGCTTACCGAAGTCTTTTTTTCGTTTCGTTTGTTTTAATTCAAAAAGTCCAAGAAAATTCTAAGGCCTTTTAAATTTAGACTCTGTTTGATTATTAACTGATTGCAAATGTGTTTACACATTCAATGTTTCAAGTGTTTTCAAAATCGATAAGTATACTATTTATTTAAATATTGTTGTGCAAATATATCAATGAGAGATACGATTTATTCGTCATGGACTGCCAATGCGTAATTGTTTATACAATTGTTCCCATAAAACTAGATCAACATTGCACAAAAACTTACCAAAGTACAAATAATTCCAGTGGAAATCAATATTTTATACGTTATTTAAGCCGATTACGATTCTATTGGAAACGGTAAATAAATAAAAATGGATTATATTAACTATTCATAGTTTTTAAAGATAGGCAAACAAATTGCAATCAATCTGTCGGAATTTCCGACTCGGGAATAATTTGCAAGAGTATTTAATCTTCCCCTTTTAATTCCTGAAAATTGCAATTGCTTCGTGTTTGTGATTTCATTGTATTATTTTTATATAAATAGATAAATTGTATAAATAGTTTGACTAGAGATAAGTTCAAGTTTATTGTTGGTATATAAGTTAATTGAGCATATATTTTTAAGCACTAACCAGGTGCGCACCAATCTGTTTATTTCGTGAAAAATATTCTTCAAATGACACTCTTTTTTAATACCTGCATCAAGATAAAACTTCTTAGATTAAAATGTTCCCTTGACAGTTGTCCTACAATGGAAGCTTATTGTATATAAATAATGTAAATAATATAATCATGAACTTTTATTTCAGGGCTGTGGCTGCATATTTGCGTGCTCTAAATCTTTCACCCAACAATGCTGTTGTCCATGGAAATCTGGCGTGCGTCTACTATGAGCAAGGACTCATTGACTTGGCAATTGACACATATAGGCGGGCCATTGAGCTGCAACCAAACTTTCCCGATGCATATTGTAACCTTGCAAATGCTCTTAAAGAAAAAGGACAGGTAATATTTGATTTATTACATTTTTTCTTAGCTGTCATAGGAACAATCGGCAGTATAAAAACTGCGACGTGTCTTTTATTTTTTTATTCATGTATATTTAGTATTTTTTTATTCCCCTTTTACATTTCGTTGGTTTGTTTAAAATTAGATGTTCTTTTTTTTACGTGGAAATGCAGTTCGATATTCAAATAATTAATGATCTTGAGTTTTTTCCATTTGTTAGGTCAAAGAAGCTGAGGATTGCTATAATACCGCACTACGACTATGCTCGAATCACGCAGATTCACTTAATAATTTGGCAAATATCAAACGAGAACAAGGATTCATTGAGGATGCAACGCGCCTTTATTTGAAAGCCCTTGAAGTGTTTCCCGATTTCGCAGCGGCACATTCGAACCTGGCGTCTGTTCTGCAACAGCAGGGCAAGCTGAAAGAAGCCCTAATGCATTACAAGGAAGCAATTCGAATTCAACCCACATTCGCCGATGCATACTCCAACATGGGAAATACTTTGAAGGAGCTGCAGGATGTTAGCGGGGCACTACAATGCTATACGCGAGCTATACAAATAAATCCGGCATTTGCCGATGCACATAGCAATTTGGCGAGCATTCATAAGGATTCTGGAAATATTCCAGAAGCAATACAATCTTACCGTACAGCTCTAAAGCTAAAACCTGACTTCCCCGATGCTTACTGCAATTTAGCACATTGCTTGCAAATTGTTTGTGATTGGTCGGATTATGATGTACGAATGAAAAAATTGGTTGGCATCGTTGCCGAGCAGCTGGACAAGAATCGTTTGCCATCTGTGCATCCACATCATTCAATGCTGTATCCATTAACCCACGATTTCCGCAAAGCAATTGCCGCGAGACACGCCAATTTGTGCTTGGAGAAGGTGCACGTTTTGCATAAGCAACCGTATAATTTTGCAAGAGATTTACCAAGTAGCGGACGTATACGGATTGGATATTTAAGCTCAGATTTTGGAAATCATCCTACCTCACATTTGATGCAGTCAGTACCTGGATTGCATGATCGATCAAAGGTAGAGATTTTCTGTTACGCCCTCAGTCCTGATGATGGTACAACGTTCCGGCAGAAAATAAGCCGTGAAGCTGAACACTTTGTTGATCTTTCCCTAATTCCATGCAATGGCAAAGCAGCCGATCAGATTTACAATGATGGCATACACATTCTAGTTAATATGAATGGTTACACAAAGGGCGCAAGAAATGAGATATTTGCTCTTAGACCTGCACCAATTCAAGTCATGTGGTTAGGCTATCCAGGCACAAGCGGTGCCAGTTTTATGGATTACATTATCACAGATGCAGTTACCAGCCCCATGGAATTGGCCAATCAATACAGCGAGAAGCTATCGTATATGCCTTACACATATTTTATTGGTGATCACAAGCAAATGTTTCCGCATCTAAAAGAGCGACTTATTGTTTGCGATAAACAGCAGCAATCATCTGTTGTTGATAATGTTGCAGTCATAAATGCTACGGACTTGTCGCCTTTGGTTGAAAGTACGGATGTCAAGGAGATCAAAGAAGTCATTAATGCGAATAAACCAGTAGAAATTACACTTAAAGTAGCAGAACTGCCAAGCACCACCCAATTAGTATCGATGATTGCTTCTGGACAGGTTCAGACATCATTGAATGGTGTCGTCGTTCAAAATGGACTGGCAACTACACAAACAAACAATAAAGCAGCCACTGGAGAGGAGGTTCCGCAAAATATCGTTATTACAACACGTCGTCAATATATGTTACCCGATGACGCTATAGTTTACTGCAATTTTAATCAACTATATAAAATCGATCCTCAAACTCTGCAATCTTGGGTAGTCATTTTAAAAAATGTGCCTAAATCTGTTTTATGGCTACTGCGCTTTCCGGCAGTTGGCGAGCAAAATATTAAAAAATCTGTCAGCGATTTGGGTAAGCAATAAATTGAAGCTGTTGCGAATATTTGTTATAATATTAAATATTACTTATTTTAGGTATTTCTTCTGAAAGAATTATATTCTCAAACGTTGCTGCAAAGGAAGAACACGTACGTCGTGGACAATTGGCCGATATTTGTTTAGACACTCCACTGTGCAATGGTCATACAACTTCCATGGACGTTTTATGGACTGGAACTCCAGTTGTCACCCTACCCGGAGAGACATTAGCTTCCAGGTACAATTTTACAATTTGAAAATCATAGAGTAACTGTCAATTTATTCTGCATTATGAAGATCAAAAATATTTAATACGATTCCTGTTTTTAAGAAACAATTTGTCAGCAATTATTAATAATTATATATATTTTATTATCTGCATTTCTATTATAGGGTTGCGGCTTCTCAATTAGCTACACTTGGATGTCCAGAGTTAATAGCCCGTAGCAGAGATGAATATCAAGACATCGCTATTCGCTTGGGAACGGATAAGGAATACTTGAAAGCTTTACGAGCAAAAGTATGGAAAGCAAGAGTCGACAGCCCGCTGTTCGATTGTTCACAATATGCCAAAGGCTTAGAAAATCTGTTTTTACGCATGTGGAAGAGATTTCAAAGAAATGAACTCCCCGATCACATTTCTTCAGAATAAAGTTTCAAAACTAAATGTAAAGCAGACTAGGAGAGTTTAAGTACTACGACTAGAGTGGGGAGGCGAATGTATGCTATTTAGTTTGAATTTCTGTGACATATTTATGTATGTTTCATGTATACCTAAAAATATTTCTGTATAAGAAGCAAGCAAAGTGTAACTATTTACACACATATTCTTATTTTTGAACAATTTAACAAGCTCTCATAAACATTTTGACCTTTTAAAATAAGACGTTACCTTGTATTAGAAACAAAAATAAAATCGCTTACTATTGAACACAGCATCATCACATCCCTCATATAACAATAACCTTTGTTTTTTTACAACTGTGAGCTGGGATTGATTTGATTGTGTTAATAATTTCTAAGTTCAAATATTTTAACTCATCGAATTAACGTTTATTCCTTTGTAGGATTACAGGACAGATTTTGTTTTGTGGTAAACAAAGCCAACCCCGTGAGATAAATGAAAATTATAGCAATGATAACAGTATAATCAAATAAATACGTAATCAAGCAAACCTGCGAAAGGCCAGTTTTGTTATTATCAATTTTAAAATAAATATGCTTAAAAAAATTAAAATTACATTAAAAACGTGTATTATTTAAAGCGTAGTACGCTCTAGCTGAAAACATTTCTGTTCAAAAAGATTTCGACTAGTCGAAACACTCGATGTCTTGAGAGGTAAAAAAAAGTTGCCATTTGTTTACCAAACAGTGCTGTAAAACGCCAGAAAATATTTTGAGCTGCCTTTATTTAAGTACATAGGTTTAGAAATGGCCTTAAAAAATAATTTCGAGCATGTTTGCAACCCTTTTTTTTTGTATGGAGTTTTGGCCTTGCAAACATATTTTCGGCTAGAGCGTACTATGCTTGAGGAAAAACAACGCAAGTATCGTCCGGCTTGAGCTTCGTAGCAATCTTAAAAAATTTTTAGCGGCGTAAAGAGCTCAATATTTCGCTGTCGACGAGCGGAAACACAGTATTGCCAAGGCAACACGTAAAAATAAAAAAAAAGTTGAGTGGTAACTCTATGCGTTAACTGCGGTTTATTTTAAATATGAACATGCAGAACTGATTTGAATAAAAAGCGGAGAGAATAGGCAATGGAATATGTAAATTAGAGTTAATTGAGGAGAAATATGCGATGGCAAACAAGCCCAGCGCGTATTGGGTCGCTTTTGAACTTGTTACTTGGATTCTCCATTTATATTAATGAAAAAATACGAAATTATCTAATTTATGTCTATAAAAACAATTTTAGTTTTCGTTCTTGCTTCTAATGTACCAATATTGTAGTCGTTATTGACCAAATTAAAATACTCTTCACCTAGCGAAACTCGAAAAAGTTCGATGTTCTTCGAGGCCTCTCAACGGTTTGCAAACAGTGCTGGACAACGCCCGTTCCTTTTCTGGCAACTCCGTTTTATTCTTGAGTCTCCGGACCCACAAGCGGAGATAAATGTCAAGTTCTTCTTCTTCACAATTCTTCAAGGCCCTTTTTTAAGTGTTTACTTGTTGTACACAGCTGACGCAACAGTGTGACCACTCAGCTTTTCAGCGATTTTTAATAAAATTGTCTCACACTAAATTTTCGAAGCCAGAAATCAAAATATTAAACATTTTGAGCGCCCAAATTTTTACAACAACTAATATTCTGTTGATGAAAAAATTTTGGGTGCTTAAAGCAAGAAATAATTAGATACAAATTTTTCTGCGCCGTAAATTCATTTATGATCGAAGTAATCAATTTATCGATAAATTAATAGCTGTAATATTTCTAGCTATTTTAGCAATTAAAATAAACTATCTGAGACCCCTACAAATTTTTTCACCAAAATTTGTTCATAAATCGCCTTTTTTTTATTTTTCTTAATTATTTTTTTGATAGTATGCCTGCAAACGTTGTCGGAAGGGGTTGTATACCGCATGATTTTTTTATTGTCTTCTTCTTTACGAATAAACTCGTTTTTTTTTGTTTGAATCAAAATATAATTTATATTGAATTATTTCGTTGCATAGTTCCTTTATAGTAAATTCGCCTTGATCTGAGCATTTCTACCTATTAAGTAAGAGTTGACAAAAATACTTCTGACTATTTTTATAAATTAACTCTTTAATGGCGTACAAAACAAATGCATTTTTTCTTATTATAGTATAATGATCTCTCGTCATGCTATGAAATACACATAATCATAACCGAATGTGTTCTCCTATATTGAACTCAAAATTAAATATCAGTATGTTTGTGTTTCATTTCCCTGTTCCAAAGCTGCGCTGACTTACAAACAGTTTTACCGGAAATAACAAAGTGTTTGACAATCATGTTGACGTTTCTTTCTTCTTGTGGCATTTTAGCTGAAGGTACGTTGCTGAATTTGTACCTTTTTAAAATCTGGAAATTTACGTATAATCTTTATTTTTCAGCGGTTTAAACCACCAGTATAAAAAGATGCCTCCTAAATTTGATCCCACGGAAGTAAAATTAGGTAATTTTAGCATTAATTTGCTCACAGATAATCTTTGCAAACAAGGCGGCACATATTTACACATAATTTTGAATGATTTTAGTTTACCTGCGTTGTGTGGGTGGCGAGGTTGGAGCTACTTCATCGTTGGCTCCCAAAATCGGTCCTCTTGGCTTGGTGAGTATTCTCTATTTTATTCGTGGAACTTAGTACTAATATCTTGTTTTTTTCAGTCTCCCAAAAAAGTTGGTGATGATATTGCCAAGGCTACAGGCGACTGGAAGGGTCTGAAAATTACCGTATGCCTGACCATTCAAAACAGGCAGGCTACCATTTCTGTGGTACCATCTGCTGCCTCCTTGATCATTAAGGCACTGAAGGAGCCTCCACGTGACAGGAAAAAGCAGAAGAACAGTAAGTGTATCCCCAGTGAAAATATCTATTTGATGCAATGTTATTGTGTGTGTAATATGCCTGAAGCATCTCCGACTCTAAAATATTTAGACGTGCTCATCTTTCTTCATTCATCACTATGAAAAAGCCAACTAAGGTGTAGACACGCCGGTTAATGTTTTTGTGTAACGTAAGCATATAAAGTTTGTTGTGCATATGGAGAATCTAAAGTAGTCAACAGTTAACGACAAGGAGATACCCTAGCACGTGCTCAAACTCACAAAACCTACATAACAAACAAACCAAAACAATTACAAATGTGAATACTTCAATTTTGAACTGTATAAAGTGCTTGGGCCATTTTCTGTTTAAAGTTTACCATAAAATTATAGGCATTTCATACAATATTCGTAGAAAGCTAGTCTTAATATACTGTACCGTTTAATTCCATTTAAGGAATATGCATACTTTGTGGAGTCGGGGATTTCTTCTCATTTTATTGCCCTCTATTTCTTCAATATTATTTAATTAGTGTTTTACTTACAAATTTTTTTATTCTTTCAGTCAAACACAGTGGAAACATCTCCTTCGATGATATCCTGGCTATCGCACGCACAATGAGACCTAGGTCAATGGCGCGTGAGTTGAAGGGAACCTGCAAGGAAGTCTTGGGCACAGCCCAAAGTGTTGGATGTACTGTTGACGGAAAGCACCCACATGATGTAATTGATGACATCAACAATGGATCTTTTGAAGTCCCATCAGAATAAACATAAATTCCATTGAAAAAACAATAAATCTATGTTTTACAGTCCGTAATGTGAGACGATCAAGAGAATTTTTATACAAGAAACATTGATTTAATATCTGATAATCCAAATAATTTGTAGTTGCAATTAAAACCATCCTTGTCCCGCCTAAAAAATTTCATGGCGTTTACGACGAATTTCTGGAAACTACGCATGCCAAATTGAAGAGAATTCTTTGTTTCCACTTTTATAGGGCTTTTATAATGAAAAGATACACAGTCGGCGTAAATACTCTTCGTGTTTATTTTAACTAACTTAGTTTCTGCTTTATATTGTTTCAACGACTTATTGACTCGGTTCTTTAATTATAAAATATTAATTATGGTAAGTATTTTTCCATGAATTTAATTATTTTAAACCTTTTTTTACAAGTTTTCGATTATTTATTTCCTAAAACATCTTGGCAGAGCATTCAACAAATTTTTGAGTTTTGTAACTGCAAAATTTATTTTTCAAAAGTTTAAATCCCAGGGTCTCAATTTTAATCGATAGGAGGTAAATGCAATGCAAAACGTCAGAAGTGTAATGCAACTGCGGATGTATCTATCGATTGTCGCTAGTTAGCAATCGACTCGACTGTGAAAACCAAGTATTAATCTGTTTCCACTGAATAAATGTTAATGCAGTTGTGACCAGGGATTAAATAAAACCCTAACCGAAGCCGTAACCTTTAAAGCTTAGTACGCAAGCTAGTTAAATTTTTAGCGGCTTAAAGTGTTCAATATTTAGCTGTCGATGAGCGGAAGGACTGTGTTTCCAATGCAACACGGAATAATAACAACTCTATGCGTCAACAGCGGTTTATTTTAAATATGAACATGCAGAACTGATATTAATACAAGTATTATTTTTTGACGATCAAAATTTCGCATTGAGTTTGTACACATTGTTTTTCTGGCGAGTGTATGTAACTGCTTGGTCCCTGTGCCCATTGAAAATCGGCAAAAGACGGTATGTTGGTTTTTTGAAATGTATGTATGTAACAGGCAGAAGGAGGCATGGCGGAGCCTTTAAAATACATTTTTTTATTTTCCTATTATTGCAAAACAAATTGGTTTGTTGTGAACGAAACCATACCGGTATTTCAAAACCGAAACATACCAAAACCGGTTCACCGTTACGAAACTTTACTTTAAAGATTTTGCGAAACCGATAACCTAAAACCAAATGCGAACATAACCATAACTGAAACCGATATGTGACAATAAAAATTGCTTATATTATTAAAGTAATAATTTGATTAGAACGAAGACATTAGTTGGTTTGCGTTTGTTGAATAATGTGACACACAGTTTATTGATAAAAATTACTTCAATTTTTGCATTATGTTTAAAATATTATGGTTTCAAATTTGTAATAGTAATTTTAAAAAAACCGTTTGCTATAAAGAAAAAATGCATTGTGTAACATTCGATTTTATAATGCTTGCATTTGTTAATGTGAAGACCATCTGTGGACTTGCGGTTAAGGGCCTGGAAACAAAGAATTTAGAAAAGCTAAAATTGAATTCAATGTGTTTCCATCGAATTAAATTATTTTAGATTCTTTAATTCTATTTATTCTTAATGAAACAGTTCTAATTTAAGTAAATAAATAACATGTGTTGCAATATAGGAAGCATACTTCGATAATATATTTATAATTCTTTTCAGATATTTTAAAGTTACTTTTAATACTCGTCCAATGACGTCTGTTTGGAAAAAGTAGTTACATGTACCGGGTACGTACGTATTATTAGAGTTGGGCTTTTTAGATCAATTTGCTGAATAAGTTCAATCGTTCATTTTTCAGTCATGAACTAAATCAGTCATTTAATTTAGTTATTCAGTTGGTCAGTTGGTCATGAACTATGAACGATGAATAGATCTTTCTGATCAGTAGGTCAGTTGTTTATGAAAGATAAACGATGTAAATAGTGTACAACTGTTTCTTTTTAGTAAAACGTGAAATGTTTTTAATTAGAATAGACGACAAATGCCAAATATATAACGGATTATCTTTTTATTTTTTGGGTTATACCTACCTTGGCTTACTGAAAATGAGCAAAATGAGTAAATAGTTTTTTTTGGGCTTAAATAACCTTTCACATTGTTCAAAACTTAGAAATATATGAAATTGAAATTGAAGCATTGTTACATGTAAATAAAGAACAAATTTTATCCAATCGGTGAACTCCATGTATATAATTCTAATTGTATTTCTTTAAGAAATTTAAAATGTTTTTTTTTTAAATTACTGACCAACTTCGAAATGATCGGTTTAGTTCATGATTGGCTGAATAAGTTCATTCGTTCATCTTAATGACCCGTTCATTTGAAGTTTTTCAGAACGAAACGACACAACTCTACGTATTACTCATCTCTAGTTTCTACATTGTCCGTTTTCACTGTTTTTTCACTGTCCGAGTGAATAATATTCGTGAAAATAATGATTGTCAGCCACAAATATAAAAAATAAAAATATTTGTCAATACGTGCAAACTGCATTTGTCGTGTTTTGTTTATTAAAAAATAATTGAATTCTTCACAATGCAAATGTACATTAATCGTTATTCTCTTTAAGTGACATTAAATATAATTTTAGTTGTGAAACAATCGTACATTACATATAAACGAGTGTCGTAAACATGCGAGAGTTTAAAGTTGTTGTGCTCGGATCTGGCGGAGTTGGTAAATCGGCTCTAACAGTTCAATTCGTTTCGGGATGTTTTATTGAAAAATATGATCCCACAATTGAGGACTTCTATCGAAAGGAAATAGAGGTTTGTTACATACACTTACATATGTATATGCATGCATCACACGTCTTGTAATCAGAATTTATACTTATGTATGCAAACTACATACTTACATACATACAGACAAGAACATTCACACTAGCATATTCATGTATATGTGCATATAAATATATATAATATACATGCATATAGAATCCAGCAAACTCTAAATACACATATGTACAAATATATTTATGCTTATACATACAATTTTATGTATTATTACATGTACACATTTATTGCATTTTTAGTATTTAAAATAATACCAATACCAATGCATATGTATGCCCATATGTATGTATACATACAATGAGAACCAACATATATGGATGTATGTACGCATATTTACGTATGTATAAACTTGTATTGCTTTTGGAAACAACAACGGCTTCATTTGCTGCATTATTACTGAATTTAATAAACATGATTCGACATTTAAGCTGTCGATTTGCATTAGTTTTGTAAAGTCTTAAAAGGGTAATGTCTGTTGCGGCAATGTATGTATGTATGTATGTATACGAAGAGCAGACACTTAGATACATATGTATGTATGTACACGTATATAATTGTATGAATGTACCCTGTAGTTCGGGGTGGTGGCTACGTTGATGGCGATTCACCGACCACCGGTGGCAGGGACCGGACGGACCATTTGTCAAGCCACAAGCTGCATGTTTTGCCAGCCACATTTTGTACGCGCATGTATTGGCCGCGATAGATAACCGTTCATGACATGTCTGTTTTCTATTTAAGCAATAGACCGGGTTAATCCTTGTAAACTGCAAAAGTAAAACATAAATGAGAAATTTTAATCAACTTTGGCCAAGCGCTGCTTTTCGAATCACGCCTATTGTGCAGGTGTCGAAAAATATACATACATATGTTGATTATTAGTCACTGCGGCTTTTCATCACTCCAAGACTTTTCATCTTATTAAATTGAACAAAATAGAGTTGACTTTAACCGCATTCATAAACACTTTTGTACTATTTTGTAAGTCCCTTTAAATTGTATAGCTTGAAATTAACTACAGAATCAGCTGTTTCTTAAAAAATAAAGTGACTGCTATAAATTTTTAAAAAGAAGTGTTGTAAATCCATTTGATTCATGCTAAATCAGGTTTAGCAGTCTTATAAACTTAGTTTGCTTCAATCAAATGAATCTTCCTGTTTCTTGCTGAAATTCCTGTTAAGAGTTTGATTGAGGTCATGTGAGTGACTCACTCAGAAACATAAAAGTTATGCTCTCAAAACGTATCAAATACGTTGAGCATATAAGATTTACCCGTTTGTTGATTAGCCTGTTTCGTCTTAAAACACTTGGGAAACATAAAAACATTATACAAATTTGCAGTCACATCCAACTTTTGTGATTGCCTATTGGACTCAGTAATTTATTAGAGTTAATGAACTTTGTAAATATAATATGCTTTCACGATTGTTACAGGTGGACAGCTCTCCCTGCGTTTTGGAAATATTGGACACGGCAGGAACTGAGCAATTTGCGTCCATGAGGGATCTCTACATAAAAAACGGGCATGGATTCATTGTAATGTATTCGCTGACTAACCATCAAACATTTCAGGTAAGCTTAGGTTGAAAAAAAAAGACTTAAAACATTTCAAATTTAAAAAATATTGTCTTTTTTTATTTAAAATAAAATAATACAATTTCAAACGGTTTTTGTTGGTGAGCGGCCTTGTTTTTTTCTTTTTATTTAAATTTAAGTACACGTATTAAACAATTTTAAACTATAACTTTTTTTTCTTAATTTCGCTTTTAGGATATTTCTAGTATGAAAAATGTGATTACTCGCGTTAAAGGAAGTCAACCAGCTCCAATATTGCTTGTAGCGAATAAATTCGATTTGGATTGCCAAAGAGAGGTGTCTACTGCTGAAGGTAAGCTTTTTATTTTCCGAATAAAAGTCAAATAATTTTGGAATTAAAAAGTTTTTTTGGATTAATGGCCGTGTTCACCAGAACTAATCAATCAGTAATCATGTATCACAAATCAAAAAATTGTTGATGCGCTTCTGGTGTATGCTTTAATGAAATTTTAAGTTAAAGTTGTCATTTGTTTTTAAGTCAAAGCTTTTAATATTTATTTAAAGAAATCAAAAAAATGTGGAGCAAAATGCTTAATGTAATGAACACAGCAAAAGACCAGATTTAAATTAATAGATTATATATTTCATTAATAATTAATTGAGCGCATTTAATATTTTATATAAGAAACTTTTCCCTTTTCCTATCCATTTTCCTTTAAAATACGCAGAATCCAACGTCGTCTTTGTATTTTTTTAATGCAAACCAAAATAACATAAATAAAATGGTTTCCTTACTAAGTTCGTTGCTTTCAATTTCAAATCTAGTGCTCTTTTGATTACAACTTGATTTATCGATAACAAATCATCACAATCAGAGAATTTCAGCGTACTATTTTGGTGATGAATTTTCAGTCATCACAATCACACAATTTTGAAATCCTGATTGCTTATAACTGCCGTTCACCAGAGCAATTATAAAAATTTCATCGATTTTCTGTTGTCGATTTGTTCTGGTGAACACGGCCATTAACTTCATGTCGCCTGGACATAAATGTTAGAAGCATCATGAGAACTTTACTGAAGATTCAGTTGCTTGCTTTGTTAGAATTTAACTGTTTAATTGTTAAAGTGGTTTGGTATTCTTGGCGATATGTCGAGTACCTCAATAGCGGATGTTTCTTCCTAACACTAGTTTCAAATGTTGAATAATATTAAAACAACTCATTGCTTTTTTATGGTCTGGATATATTTTCTAACTACTTAACCGACATATTTTACTGTTAATAAATGGTTTCACCTTTCAATTGCAGGAAATGCCTTGGCACAACTTTGGGAATGTCCATTTATCGAAGCTTCAGCAAAAGATCGAATAAATGTCAATGAAGTCTTTGCCACGATTGTTCGAGAAATGAATTTAACACAAGAAAAACGACAAAAAAAGAAATACTGTTGTTGTACGCTTTTATAGAAATTTGTAAATATATAAGATAATTATAGTTAAAAATAAAATCACTTATATGTATGTCATAATTATAATGAGCAGTTATTAGTTGCCCGTAGCGCAGGACTTGGATTCTAACAGATTCGCCTTGGTAGGTATATTGCAGGAGAATCCTTTCATTCTCTGGACTGGTAACTGATTGGGCAATCCTCTTGACAACCATCTGAATAAGCAGTCAGACGCTTTACTCAATCCTCATTCTTGGCCATACCAAATAATTTGCTCCGACTGTTAGACTCTGTTAAGCAGACTTTTATGATGGTGGGATTGCAATGGGTTCCGTGATTCTACTAACGATTAATATATGTAAGTAAATCCTTTCACTAACTTGATTGAATAAGTAAAATTCAAAGAGCGGTTTATTATTCATTTTATTTGACATGACAAAGTGCATAAATTGTTGATAATATCAAGCTGCCAGTAAAAAAAAACTGATTATTATTAGTGTTTAATTACTTTTAATGTTTCCTTACAGCAAACGATAACTAAATTCAATTGGCCAATTTAATATTAACTATTTTAAATGATGTTTTTTTTTGCTACAAAAAGATAATAATGTCACTATGTAAAAAACTTTTCCCGTAAATTCCCAGTAATTGTTAAAAGTAATAGTAGTAATACTTATATCTACAGCTACATCTACTTTTTATTGCAGCCACACTAATTGTGTCATAATCTTTTAAAATATATGTACAAATTCGTATATACAAATTATGTTACAAAATATTACGGAAATAGTTATTCGAAAAATGACAGGTGTATAAATTGTTGAAGATTAAGCAATTAATTATTAAGTAATCAATTGCGATTACAATTACAATAATTTTAAAAAATCCACATCAATGATCGGGAAATTAGTGTAAATTACTTTAAATTTATTAATGCGATTTGAAGTATGAGGCATTGCTTGTAAAATACTTCTAAATATTTCTTCTCAAATTCAACGTTTGCTGTTAAAATTTGAGTTTTTCGATTTCAAAAATTAGAAATATCTCAATTCCAGCTGTCATTTAAAAAGAATGCAAATCTACTGACATATATTTTGGAAGGTTTCCAATTAAGAGTATATAGTTTTATAATATTTAACATTTTATTATTTTCAGCATTTAAAGCACCATTATAATGAAAAGAAAATAGATGTGATCTATGTGTAAAAATAATCCAATACGTGCAAGTTTCCTCAAAATAAATTCAAAACTAACAGAATATCTGTGATGGAAATAAAAAGTTGCATATAGTATAAGCATAAAATCGGAAAAGGCTTATTGCTCTATCAAATTCGATACACAGTTAACAGGTAAGGGGCTTATATTGAAATATGGAGTTAATATTAAATGAATTATTCATGTGAGTATTCGAAATAAATTTGAGTATTTTGAATTTAGTAATTCACAGGGAGGGAATTAAGTGGACCCTAACCAACGTAGGCAAATGGTGGATATGGAGGTGGGTAATAATTCGGGAATCCAGATCCAGAGTTTTGAATTGGGAGAGTAGCAGTAATCAATTGGGTGACTGCAGTAGGAACAACAGAAGTTGAAAATATTGTTGTATAGGCTGTTCTTGCTCCAAATGTGAGTTTCAATACTTTACTACTCGTTGCTGTAACCAATGTGTTTAATATGTTAGTAGATGTGATAAATTGCTGTTGCGGAAGGCCCAATAGGGGATTGAACGGATTAAACGGATTGATGGAATATGGAAATTGTGACATTGGCGACATTGGCAGTATTGGCAATGTGGACACTTCGGTTACGTAATCGGTTTTCTCAATTACTCCAACGGACTTGGACAATGTTCTTAATATACTGTCAGTTCCTCTTTGAAGAGGTATTACGTAGGATTCCCAAATAGTTTCGAGCTTAATAACTGGACGTGTGGATGTTATTACATTATTACTGGGATTCGGATTAAGGGGATTTGGATTCAATACTGAAATTTCGGGATTGTTTAACTTTTCCGGGTTATTAAATTGAATATTTGGAAGAATATTTGTTGAATTTAAAATA
Organism: Drosophila limbata; assembly: GCA_963924055.1. Taxonomy (NCBI): domain Eukaryota; kingdom Metazoa; phylum Arthropoda; class Insecta; order Diptera; family Drosophilidae; genus Drosophila; species Drosophila limbata. The sequence goes on from OZ001355.1 coordinate 6,405,350, forward strand.
CCCTTATTCTCCAACTTATTATTCGAATTAAGTTTTGAATCGAATTGACCTGCATTGCCCTCATCGCCAAATTCAAGGTCCAAATTCAATTCGGAACCAGCCTCATCCAAAATCGCTGCAAAGTCTTTAAAGTTCTTGGCAGGAATGAAATTGTCCCTGAATGGCGAAATTGTCTGAGTGACTGTCACTAAGCTAGTATAGTCAAAGGTTTGAACTAGAGTTATCTGTACTGTTTCATTCTTCTTTTCATTAATTATCGGCAAGATCTGTGTTCTCAACTTGGTTTGAGTAATCGAAAATGAATCAGTTATCGTCTCCAGTTCTGGGGTCTCAAGGCTATCAGTGATATAAATAGGCTTCAATGTAGAAATGCTGCCATCTAAAGTTGGTTCGATCATCGGCATCGTAGATTCCAAAATGTTCTCAGACAAGGGTCCATCATCACTCGAGTATTCCTCAATTTGAGATGTTTTTATTGTTTTTTCAATAGTTGAAGTTATCGTCAGGAAACGCGTCTTCTTCACAAGTCCTGCCTGAAATTTTAAAATGAAAGTAAAATCCAAAAAGGATATGGGAATAATTAGTCAATATTTCGAACTTGTGGGATACACATAGAGATCATTTAAATATGTACCTGGAATACAAATGGACTTTTTATTGTAGCTATTTCATAGTAAGTATCCTCAAAATTGCTGGGTGTTGATATCTCGACATTCAATGTTCGCACAAAGTTTTTAGGCTTCAGTTCATCATTGTCAGCTACAACTGAGTTTTGCGAGCCAACGGCTTCCAGGTCTCTGCCCAGATTATTGGCCTTTTGTAGCTGCAATTTATCGTCTCCTTCCAAGATTGTCTCATTGATGCTGTCTGGCGTGATTGTAGCATTTCGAGTCGTGTTGCTGGACGTTGCTTTTCTTATGTTAACTTTTGGTTTTGGCGCTGATTTGTACTGCCAGCGTCCAGGTCGCCTATTCAGCTTTAAAGTGTTTTGGCTAAGATTTTGTACGTTTTCCTCGGTTTGTTGCTGCTGTTGTTGCTGCTGCTGTTGGCTGGTTTTCGTTCTAAACGAACGACGTGAACTTGTGTCTACCGCCGTTGCCGTAATTTGCGTGCTCGAACTATGCGTATTTTTATGTCGCCTGAAAATCAAAAGATTAAGTACATTTCTAGCGAATAAAATATTACAATACCTTTTTCCTTTGTTGCGAGATGACTTTCGTTTTTCGCCTGGTTCGCGATTACTTTTACGACTGCTCTTCGTATATCCATTCTGCTGAGGCGTCGATTCAATAGTCGCCTTGCTTGGCTGAATCGTTGGAGTTAACGTTTTCAATACTCGCGATGAAGATGGTGCACGGTTTTTGTTCCTCTTTTCAGTACTTGTTACGGATTGAGGTGCTTGCGCGTATTTAGTCGAAGGCTTCGATCCTAAAGCACTGTTTTTATTAGTTAAAGTTTCTCCCTTTTTCAAAAACAGTCCGGAAGACAGATTATGGTTGTTCTCTCGCTTTGACTGGTAGATTCGTTGTCTATCGGGATCCGCTCGGGATTTGATGTTAACCAAACGGAACGTCTCTTCAGCGAACTCTTCGGGCTGGCGAGAAAGTAGCGCATATTCTGGATAGTCCAGCGTTTTAATCGGAGTATTCGATAGACTAATTATATTATTGCTTTCAACTGTGGAAGTTGTTTCAGCATCCACTTTTAAGCTGGATGCAATAAGTGGCGTCGGCTTAATTCCATTTTTACTCGTCTCTTTTTCATGCGAGGGAGGTCTGGTCTCAATAATACTTATTGGTTTCGGTGTGGTCTTGTTTATGGAAAGCTCTGTAATTTAAAATATTTATATATTAACTCTAACTCTAACTGTCACAACTGAATGACCCTCTCGCAACCAAGATGAATTTATAAGAAGTTGGTGCATTCGCTCTCTCTCGGGGCCACTCCTGCTGACGTGAGAGAGACGATAGAGATAGTTTGCTTTCGTACAGACAGATGTGGCCCCGAAAAAAGAGGGAACGTCAAACGAATACACCACCTTTATATAAATTCATCTTGCTCTCCACTATTGCCGGAAGATGACATATCTGACAATCAGTTGTTGTTGGTACTTACCGAATAGAGGAGAGCTTTGTGGAGAAAATACCATAACTGTATTCCCAATAGTAGTTGTGAAATCCAAAAACCCATAAACTGTTTGTGTTATTTGCGTCTCCGTGGAAGACACTAAAATTGGATTTTAGAAATAATATTTCAAATTTGATTAAATATTTATTTGTGTGTCATTTTTATTCTTATTCTAGTGAATGAGTTAGGAAAACTCCCGTGGAAATATCTTTCTTTTCTTTAACATTTCATAAAGGACTTACCACAGTTTACGAACAAAATGATGCACAAATAAAGTAACATATTGAATAGTGGTTGACCAAAGGCGATAAAAATGTAAAAACTTGATAAACTGAAAATTTAAAAAAAAAAAAAATATATTCTTATTTTAAGTTTTTGTAAATAAATCATATTGAATAAATAAATAGATTAAGTTTTAAATATAACTTAAATTATTTCATCGAGTCGATTAAATTGAACTCGACTAAGTTCGTGATTATCGATCAATACATCAATCAAGTTTTCATAATAATAATTCTGAATTCCATTTTCCTTCGCTCATTCGTCCCAATTCATGAGTTCGTTCATCGATCCTTAATACTCGCATATAAAAAATGTTATTGTTCCAATAAGTTCAATACAAAAACCAAATATATAATGTCGGCTTTAATGTAATACACGTACATATATTCTCATGCTGATGATTCTAAGATATCCTGGCCGTAGATAAACTTACCTGTTTCTAACCCGTGTCTGCAGCCAAAGTCGACTGCAACGCTAAAAACCCCCAGTAAAGTGATAATCCAACATGATCGTAAAAAAAGCAAAGAGATAATTTGTTAGTAAAATTTATTTTTAAATCTTATTGTTAGTTTCTTCTTAGCAAAAAAGATTGAAATTAATAAATTTATCTGATGAAAAAAAGTAAGAGTGATCTGTTAAGAGGGCTTGACTATGAGATACAAGCTTATGTACATACATACGCATGCTCCAAGGTCTACTTCAAATACACACACAAACTGCTTGCATAGATATACATATGTACATATGTATGTCTTTACATACACTGCTTTACAAGCAGTCCGCTTTATTCAACGTATTTACACAAAAATATGGTCAAAATATAATACAAATTCATAAAATAATTTATGTAATTGTACCATGCACAATTAAATTTCACATTTAAGTATAAATCTACATATATTTATAGTCATTCATAGGGTTTTGCAATATAATTAAACGACACTGGTGCCTCAAAACATATGTATGTACATACATACATTTATGCCCACATCATAAGTTTGTATACGTATGTAAATGGATATACATACATGTACACAAGCTCACAAACACCTTTCTCCGCACATAATCTCACATAAATATTTATGTATATTATTATTTACTATTTCCATGTCAATTTTATGAATTGAATGAATTTTATAAATTCAGCAATTTATTTTTTAAAACAACGAAATATAAAACTTAAAAACACTTTATTTTTTAGTGTACCTGTATTTTATGCACGAATGATTACAGGCATAGTTATTATTATTAAAAGCACACACTCAGGTAAAACCAAATAATAACAGAAAAAACACCATAGAAGTGGCCCAAAACTGGCTGTTTTTGCCAAAGGTAATGCATTCAATGGTCTCTTAAGTTTGCGTATTGTGCGCACACACACAGGTGTCAGCTCCCAAGCAGAAGAATGCAGCAATTGAGTTACATATATTTGAACATTTGTATGTGTGAGTATCTACGGGTATGTTAAAGCGTTGGGGTTACTCGTGATATGAAGCATATTTTTTTCTTGTGGATTGATCAATTGTTTTTACGATCTTTAAAAGTATTTATTTTATCGACGGCTTGCAAAATATATTTACAATTATAAAAAATAGTCTTTCCACAGATAGCTATGCTTGTATAACTACTGTCGATTTCATCATGTAACATTAATAAAATCGTTGTACAAACCTAGCAAACACCCTACTAAACAACTTATAATGTATATGAATATCGAACGGGCTTTCGCGAAATATTAAGGGCATTAAGTTAAAATAATTTTATATGTTAAGTCTAAAATAGATACAAAATAAATGCCAGCGAAAAGTGTAGATTATCTAAATAAAACAGATTCCAGTTTGTTCAAGACCTGTCGATATTCTCAAAAATTGATTTTTACGTTCTTTTGCTCCAGAAGAAGTTCCCGATTCAAATGACATCATAATTATTTTTATATTTTTTAATATAATGAAAACTGTTTTCGCTGAGATACCATATTTTTCAGCCACTTTAATATTTTTGGTCCATTTTCGGATTCCTTAAATAATAAGGTTGAATATTTCTTTAAACGATAAGCATTTTAATACACGTGTTGGTGCCACGGAAAATAATCTTGCGCTGACAAAAAAGTACATTCCGAACATCTTTCCCATAGCAATTTCACAAACCTAAGTAATTGTTGATGCAATATTCTATCATATTACATCACCAAATGTCAATGCACAGCCGGCAACAAAAGCATAAAACAGAAAAGAAAAAAATTCAAACTTTATTGGGGATTTTCCCGAAAAAGTCGACTTACAGAAGCACGGGCCAATATATATTGCCACTAAATTTAAATAAAAAGTGGAAAGGAAATGAGAAGTGAATTGTATGGTTTACTAAAAGAAGAAAAAAATCCAAGATCCCGCAAGCGTTTCGCATATTTAATATTGAGTTAAAGCTTGTAATTTGGCAATCTTGCCACGATAATTTAACAAATCCTCATATTTTTTTCGATTTTACTAGCATGCTACGGCCCCCTAGACGATTATCAACTCATTTGCCAAACAGTGCTGGACAACGCGAAACTATTTTTCAGCATCTTCTTATGTCATCTGAGAACTGATCTACCTGAAACACTGGCCAGATTTTTCTGATTTGTTTCCGACACCATTTTTTGTATGGAGCTGACGCCTATCGAAACGTGTTTAGCTTATCTGATTACTAGGCTGACTACGCAGAAAATCTTGGCTGTGCTTGTTTATAGCTTTCTGCTATTGGTTTTAAGCTGGTTATTCAAGCTGTTTCAATTGTAAGCATGGAAAATGTTTTTGCTTAGAAACTTTTTCGTTTTCGGACCTCGGATTTGTTTAATCTGTGTTATTCGTCCCCTAGTCTCACCCACATACATATTTGTTAAATGCGAATGTACTACTATAGTCTCAATATTGTGTTGCCAAGAAGTTGTTGAGCCTCCCTCGCTATGTTGAGACAAATGCTAATAAGATCGAGGCTGCAATTCACATTGCTGTGCGGGGGCTGTTTCAAAGGTTTCTTTTTTAACTTTCCAAAAAAAATAGGATATAGTTTAAATTATAATTTCTTGGGACTCCCATAAATAAATAAAATAAATAAATATATTTAAATATATGCAAAAATATTTATTTTTTTTTAATACAAAATATAAAACTTTAATATCTAATTAAATGGTTTAGACATAAAAATGTATTAATTTATTTTATACCATTCCAAATCATCAGGTTTGTGGGAAGACGGTGTAATGATTGTTTGGGCATCATTAAAAATATTGCTGCAAATATTATCTCCGATCTGAAAAAAATATGAATAATATAGAAATGATTTAGTTTGCACTAAAATGTTATCTAATGAAATAAAATAATTTCATCCTTTTACACTAGATGGTGCAGCCGGTTTTTCGCGCAATGAATTTACATCAGAGAATTAATGAGGAATTTTCGAGTTGTTTCTATCATTTCTATTTTTTGTTCTTGGTTATTTTCATCCAGTCACAACTGCCACTTATAATTATTACTATATTGTTGGACCAAATATTTACCTGAAGAGACGATACTAAATTATCGGGGCAGTCTAGTCCACTAAGTCCAGTTTCTAAAAAAATGCAAAAGTAAAGATATATACGTAAGTAAATATTATAATATAAATTTGCTTAATAATACGCTAACTTAAGGCGATAGATTAATTATTTTATTTTTGAATTAATAAAATATATTTTCAAAATTTTACGCTTAAAATTTAGTGAAAAGAAAACACGCCAAAAAATGGTGTTACATAAATTCTTATGATTATCTTGGGAAAGGCCAAAAAGGAAATTTTATTATTATTGGATATTAAGGATTGCGTATATAGGACTCGAAAAGCCAAGCTGTGAATTGAAGCTGAAGCACAAGCTAACTCTGTCGGGAAATAAGGGAATAAGGACTATTAATTGGAAAAGCCGAGGCTGTTATTCATGAATTACCTTAATAACGAAAGAATTGTCATTTATAAAATCGCTATAGTGAGAATTTAATTAAAAAAACCAATTTGCGACTTCTGACTTGGGCCGATTAATTATCAGCCACCCCCATTTTTATTTGCGGATCGGAAATGTTCTAGCGTTATACTTACGAATTCTCGGATCGTTCCACGAAGTTGTTCGATCGATATGATTTATAAAATATATGTCTCCAGACTCAGTAACAGCTTGTTCCCAACCATCGGGTAGTGGGCCAATGTGGCTAGCAATAGTCGGTGCGCTAGATTGTTTTGTATTTTGTAATATATCTGCACAATAAAAAGAAAAAACCTCAAGTAAATTGAAAGGAATCTTGTGGATGGGGTAATGCCTATGTAAATCATATAACCGAACACATATTTTATATTTGTAGTATCTTTACAAACTGTTACTGCAGTAAAGTCCTATCTTTTGAATCTGACAAAACTCTACAAAACATATATAAATATGGTAGAAATAGAATATATTCCTGCTCTCTGATTAGAAAATCCTCGACAAGAAACCTGCTCTCTTATAATTGAGTCCATATATTGTAATGTTTATGTCCATCACAGTCGGCTTGTGGCATTAAATTTGTTTAGGTAACATACTAAATAGAAAAGATAATAGCGTACCATTCGGCTTTATCCGCTCAGCGATAGCGCGTTGTTGTTGGCGAAACTGGATTCTTGGATCCTCCCATTGCGTGGTTTTTGTTGTATGACTGGAAAGATCACATTAAAATTAAACAATGTTAAATTAAATTATGTTAGTTAAAAATTTAAAGGTTTATAATAGTATTTATGGTACTCACTTCAAGTAATAAATCTGTCCATCATTTGTTTTTGCTTGCTCCCAGCCCGGCGGCAATGCTCCCAGTTGGCTTTGCAATTGAATTGGACTTACAACGTCATATGATCTTTGTTTTTTATGTATGGTTTGCGTTGATATTGGATTCTCCTGTCCCTGTGCTTGTCCTTGTCCCATGCAAGTATTAATTACATCTAAATCAATATTGTTTGCCGTACTATTGGCAAAGTCCACACTGTTATCTGGGTATGCAGGACCTGGACCTTGGTTGGTGTTGTTTCCACCACTTGTTTCATTGTTTCTCGAACGCACATTATAGTTCTGCTGCAGCGATGCTGGGCTGCTCCTTGCGCGAAAGTGATGTATTGTAAGACGACTCTGTGATGGCTGCTGCTGGGGCTGCTGTGAGAGGGGCGACTGCAATTCTGACTGCACAGTCTTGTTGATATTAGTTTGAGAGCCATCGTATGTGGAATCAGCGCTATTTGCTCGCGAATGCAACGGAGCAGGAGGATTGAAAAACGAATTCGGAAGCTTGCGCATTCGAAATGGGAGCTGCAATGGAAGCTTTGCGTCACCTGGATTTAACACACTGTCAAATAAGGCTTGCAAGTTGTCATCGGAATCTTGATTTACTCGAACAACAAGATTTGTTGATAATTTGGTGGGTGCCAACATATCTTCATCGTCGATATCTTTTTCGCTTATGCTGCTGCTTTTATTGCTTAATGACATCGTTAACGTATGTTAAATAAAACAATTGTTTATGTATTCAAACGGTTTTAAACAAAAACAAATTAGAATATCGTCAGAAAATTTCATTTGCTTGTCCTTGTAAGTCACTTCATTATTAAAGGCAATGGTAATACATTTAAAATTGTCTAATTTCTCGTTTCCATGAGTGATATGTAGGACTTAAACAACATTTGTTATATATACATATATATGTATATTATTCCATTCCCAACAGAACTGCCAACATAACACAACAAGTTATACAAAGTTCAAATGAACGGGTCATTAAGATGAACGAATGAACTATTCATTCAACAAGTTATACAAAGAGCACCATCCAGCACATTTATTTTGTATCTAGATACAAATATCAATATATCGATGTCTCAATTTTGACACTGAAATATTAATTATATATAAAAAAGTTATATATTTTCTGTGTTAATTAAATTAAAATTAAATTAAACAAATATATTTATGTATGCATTCATATATAAATTTTATTTTTACAATTGGATGCGCTTTTCGATATTTTGGGGATGCAAGTTACGTTTGATATTTCATGGATGCAAGTTGTACATGTTGGATGTTCGATAACACATGGACGCCACCTAATTTTACTAAAGTTTTGTGCTAATATTTTTTAAATTGAATTAAATGAATATTTCGACAAAATTTGCAAATTTAATTTGTTTAATTCTTAGAAAATTAATATCGTTCGTCTACCTGCCTGGGCACAAATATCGATTTACTTTATTTATTGGTCCGATTGGACAAAAGTCAAAAGTTAGGTCTTATCATGATTATTAAGACGATTGGAACCAATGAAAATATTGCTGGCTGAACGTTAAGCTTCAAGCTTGGTACGGACGTGAGATAAAAGGCCTGGCGTTAGCCCAAACTTCTATAAAATAAACGCTGGCGTAATGTGAAGAAGAAGAACTTGACATTTAAGCATAGTACGCAAACGCAAAAAAAGGCCTGGCGTAAGCCCAAATTCCATATAAAAAAAACGCTGGCGTAAAATCAAGAAGAAGAACTTGACATTTAGCTACGCTCGGGTGTCCGCAGACTCAATAAAATAACAGAGCTGTTAAGTAAAGTAACAGAATGGGCAGCACTGTTTGTGACAGTTGACTGGCCCAGCGAAACATCGAACTGTTTAGAGTTTCGCTGGTTATACTGGAGATAAATGTCTGGCACACAAGTGAAAACGATGAAGAGTATTTGAATATGGTCAAGAATGAACTCTTAAATTGTTTTTATAGACATAAATTAAATAATTTTGTATTTTTTCATTAATATAGAGGAAGGACCACCGTAAAAAGTTCAAAAGCGAAAAGTTGCTGTGCTTGCGTGCCATCGCATATTTCTCCGCTATTAACATTAATATACATTTTGCATTGCCTATTCTCTCCTCTTTTTATCAAAATCAGTTCGGCATGTTCTTATTTAAAATAAACCGCTGTTGACGCATAGAGTTACCACTCAACTTTTTGTTCGTTTTCCGTGTTGCATTGGCAATACTGGGTCGACAGCTAAATATTGAGCACTTTACGCAGCGTAAAATTTAGTTAGCTCAACACTAGGTCGACAGTTAAATATTGAGCACTTTACGCAGCGTAAAATTTAGTTAGCTCAATATTTAGCTGTCGACCCAGTGTTGCCAATGCAACACGGAAAACGAACAAAAAGTTGAGTGGTAACTCTATGCGTCAACAGCGGTTTATTTTAAATAAGAACATGCCGAACTGATTTTGATAAAAAGAGGAGAGAATAGGCAATGCAAAATGTATATTAATGTCCTTCCTCTATATTAATGAGAAAATACAAAATTATTTAATTTATGTCTATAAAAACAATTTAAGAGTTCATTCTTGGTTATAATCTACCAATATTGTCGTCGTTATTGACCATAGTCAAATACTCTTTTTCGTTTTCACTTGTGTGCCAGACATTTATCTCCAGTATACCCACCGAAACTCTAAACAGTTCGATGTTTCGCTGGGCCAGTCAACTGTCAGAAACAGTGCTGCCCATTCTGTTACTTTACTTAACAGCTCTGTTTTTTTTTTGAGTCTGCGGACACCCGAGCGTAGCTAAATGTCAAGTTCTTCTTCTTGATTTTACGCCAGCGTTTTTTTTATATGGAGTTTGGGCTTACGCCAGGCCTTTTTTGAGTTTGCGTACTATGCTTAAAGCTTAGTACTCAAGCTAGATAAATTTTACGCGGCGTAAAGTGCTCAATATTTTGCTGTCGACCCAGTGTTGCCAATGCAACACGAAAAATAACAAAAAGTTGAGTGGTAACTCTATGCGTTAAAAGCGGTTTATTTTAAATATGAACATGCAAAACTAATTTGGATAAAAAGAGGAGAGAATAGGCAATGAAAATGTAAATTAAAGTAAATAGAGGAGAAATATGATATGGCACACAAGCACAGCGCGTATTGGGTGCACTCATCGCTTTTGAACTTCTTACGTGGTTTCTCCCTCTATATTAATGAAAAAATACAAAATTATCTAATTTATGTCTATAAACACAATTTTAGCTTTCGTTCTTGCTTATAATCTACCAATATTGTCGTCGTTATTGACCAAATTCAAATACTCTTCATTCTTTTTCACTTGTTTACCAGATATTTGTCTCCAATATACCCAGCGAAACTCTAAACAGTTCGATGTTTCGCCAGGCCTGCAAACAGTGCTGCCCAGCCCCGTTCCTTGTCAGGCAACTGTTTTTTTTCTTGAGTCTGCGGACACAAGCGGAGCCAAATGTCAAGTTCTTTTCTTCACATTACGCCAGCGTTTTTTTTTATATGGAGTTTGGGCTTACGCCAGGCCTTTTTTTGAGATTGCGTACTATGCTTAAAGCTTGAAATGTTTTCACAATACTCTGTTTTAAACTGAAAAAAAAAAACAATTGACAAAATTGCAGCATTTTTTATTGGTAACACTTCGAGCGCCTACCCCTGAAATAAATTTCATATGTATGTTTAATATATTAGACAGTCCCTAATTCATATCCCAGAGAAATCAGCTAAACAAAATGAATATAACATATTATTGGCTTCACAATCATATACAATGTATATTTAGCAAGGTCAAATATTTATAAATTTTTAGCTTTTGTAATTACAGTTTTAAATATAAAGTTTTAAATCAATGCTAATCAGATTTTAGTCGATTTGCAAATTCAATTTGCTGAATTTCTCTCCATTCTTTTTTCGGTTTCATTCGTTTGAGTTGTCCATCCCAAACCAAGTCCACTAAGCCTCCCTGTTTCGCAATAACACCTTTAACTCGGTTAGCGAAGTCAATCGCCGATTCGCCATCCTGCCGATACATTGGTGGAAGGTACCAGACATCGCAAACAATTGCCCATGAGGTCATCATCATGTAAAGATATTGCATCATTGAGTATTTAGAGCTGTTCCAAAATGCATCGCCAAATCGTGGATCGTATCTGAAACGAATAAAATCGTTAAATATTGTTCTTAACCGCGTATCGGCATACAAGAACTTACTTAATGGCTACTGGATAAATAACTCCGCCAACTTCAAAGCTTCCTTTCTTGAATTGCATCACAGACGTATTGTTAATGCAAGTGCCCTCCGGAAATATAAGAATAGGTGGATTATTTGGATCTGACACATGCTGTTTTAGTCTTTCGGCAACTAAATGTCGGTCCTTTGCTTCTCCTCTTTCAAACCAAATATGAGGCGAAGCCCTGGCCAGGGCTCTTTGCAGTACTCCAAGGAAACCTCCATGTCGTTGACCAATCTAAAAGATGTACATAGCATTATTTAACTTTTTTTGAATCATTTGTTCATTTTCCATTTACAAGCACTTAAAAATATATTTTTAATAGCCACATAAACCAATACAAGTACGTTATCTATGTTATGCATAGAAATGATTAAAAACTAGTTCGTTGGAGCAACGACTTTCAGTCAGATATCTCGCTCAAATTCACCCAATACCAATCGAAATTCCCAGCTCTGCAATCCGAGCTACGACCAATGTTTTCATACCTTCCGTTAAGTAACCAGGGAACTATATTTGAGGAGAGGAGTTTGGTAATCACTCTTTTAGCACCTCCTGGCTGGAAATTGTCCTCTCGGTAGCGAGACGCGACAAACTGTCGCATTTCTTAGATCGATCTCATAAATTTTGCGGAACTTAAGTTTTTTGCCTGTATTGAGCCCCTCCACCCAGTTCCAAAACATTCTAGAGTTCATAAATCTTGCAGATATTGTGGATTTCCATGTCCACAAGGGATTTATAGCGAGGCTTTTTTTATTGGTTTCAGATTACGATGCGGATAGCTGCGATGCGATCGATCACCAAGGGCTGCACAGAATTTCTCCGCTGAGATCTAGTTGCAATGACCCCAAAATTTTTTGTTTTAGCGCCATCTGCCAATCGGATTTCCATCGGCAGCATGAGTCGATTAATGTGAATCGCAGTAGTTAAACGCAGCTACATTTAATTGTGGCCTATACCAATTGAATGTGTGTAAAAAGGGTATAATAAACTTGTGAAAATCAGTGTTCGTTTGCCTATTTTAGGCGTGGGTGTAGGGTATATGCTGTAGACTAATTTTCTAGATTTGATGTAATTTATGCAATATTTATGTTTATGTGATGAATGAGCTTTTAACCAGGCGAGAGCGAGATGTCATTTTATCCACAAAAAACAACATTTTTCGCTATGAGATCAATTAAATTAATGGAAATCGAAGCGGAATTTGAAAAAGAAAATTCTTACTGTCCCTGTAGGAACATCTACACTAAGGCAATTTTTTTTTGGCAATTTGGACGTTGATGTACTAAACGAGCAGTACATTCAAGTGGCCCAAACGACACCAAGCACGGGCTTGTTGACGCGCGGACAAAGAGACAAAGACGGACACACCTTTTATTAAACAACATAAAACAAAACCATAAATTAACTATAAGCTAGATAAGTAAGAAATAATTGAAGTATTTAGAGATTGTACAGATGAAGGATTAGTTACAAACTGAGAAAGATTGTTATAATTACAACAAAGTACTCGGAAAGGGTTATGAATTGCATAGTTAGCAACACAGTATTGAAGAGAAAGAGGTAAAAAATTTCTAGAAGTTCTGATCGGGACAGCAAAACTAATTTGGCTAATTAATTCAGATGAATCAATTTCACCAATAATTAGTTTGTGTAGAAAGACTACACCAAGCATTGTTCTCCGATCAGAAAGAGAAGGAAGATTAATTAGTAAAAGTCTACTACGATAAGGAGGCAGGCGAATGTTAGTATTCCAGTTCAGACCCCGGAGGGCAAAGAGTAAAAATTGTTTTTGTACAGATTCTATTCTGTCCTGATGAATCTTATATTGGGGACTCCATATACAAGACCCATATTCCAGAATAGGTCTGACAAGTGAAGTATAAAGTAGTTTAGTAATATAGGGATCATCAAATTCTTTCGACCAACGCTTTATGAAACCCAAGACGCCAATCGCTCGATTAGCAATAGATGCAATGTGCTTGTCAAACTTCAGCTTAGGATCCAGAAGAATACCCAAATCAGTAACCGACATAATGCGTTCAAGCGGTTTACAATAAAGAACGTAATTAAACTCAAATGGAGTTCGCCTACTAAAAGACATAACTTTACATTTACTACAATTAAGATTTAAAAAATTTACTTTACACCATGTCTGAAAACTGTCAAGATCAGTTTGCAGCCTGACACCAAGAAGATTGTCAGTGGCCGACATACAAAGTTTAACGTCATCGGCGTACATGAGAACCCGAGAATAATTTATAACAGAAGGCAGATCATTTATAAAAAGCGTAAATAACAAGGGGCCGAGATGACTACCTTGTGGAACTCCAGAATAAACTTGAATAGGTTTAGAAACTAAACCATTAAAAAAAACTTTTTGGGTTCTAAAATTTAAGTAACTTGAAATCCACAAAATTAGGTTATTAGGAAAACCTAAAAGATGGAGTTTACGCAATAAAAGTTTGTGATTAACGGAATCGAAAGCTTTACTAAAATCAGTGTAAATGACATCAGTTTGCATTTTATTTTGAAATCCATGTATAACAAACGTAGTGAATTCTAATAAGTTAGTGGTAGTAGATCTATGTTTCACAAACCCATGCTGGTAGGGTGAAATAATAGATCTACAGAGATATTGCAGCTGAGAAGTTATAATTTTCTCAAAAGCCTTAGGAATAGCAGACAACTTAGAAATACCTCTATAGTTACAGACATTTGACTTGTTTCCTTTCTTAAGGAGAGGAATAATAAATGATTCTTTCCAAACTTTTGGGAAAGAGCTTAACTCAACAGAAAGTTTAAATAAGCTATACAGGGGTTTCAAAAGACCTTCAGCGCAGTACCGTAGAACACATCCTGGTACTCCGTCAGGTCCCGGTGAAAATACCGGTTTTATGGCCTTTAGATCACTTAAAAGCGAGCTTTCCGTAATTAAAGGTCCAAAAATGCAATTAGAAACATTTACACGATATGGATAAGGCGATCTTAATTGATCATCTTGAACGCTGTAAGTTGTTTGAAAAAATTCGGCAAATAAATCGGCGATAGCCTGATCAGAATCCGCTGTCTTTTTTTCAAAAAACACAGTTGATGGAAGTGTTGATGATCTACGCTTGGAATTAACAAACGTATAAAACTTTTTAGGATCATTTCGAAACTGCAGTTTGCATCTTTCAAGATAATCTTTATAACATTGGCTATTAAGAACAGAAAAATTGGATCGTGCAATCAGATATCGAGAAAGATCCAAGAAAGAGCCAGTTTTCTTGAACTTTTTATACATTCTTGATTTTCTATTTTTCAAGCATGTTAACTCCCTCGTAAACCAAACAGGTTTATTAGACCTGCATGGAACACATAAGGGAACACATAAATCAAGTAAGGAGTTTAAAGTCGAATAAAAAATCGAGACTGCACTATCCAAATCCCTGCACCCATATAGCCGGGACCAGTCAGTCTGTAATAAGAGTTGAGAAAGCTGTGAAAAATCGGTTTTCCGAAATTGACGAGCTCTCTTTGTAGGCTCATTACAAGAATTTGTAGGCTCATTACAAGAATTAGGAGCACAGACTGGTAAGTCCAACAACACCTCCAAAGTCGGATGATAAGGGTCTTCAGGAAAGGATATGGGATTAGTAAGAGAAACAGATAAGAAAGAGGGATCCAAAACAAAAATAAGATCAAGCATCTTATTCAAAGAATTTGGGATATCATTGATTTGACACAATGACATCCCATAAAGATTATCAAGAAAGTCATGCTGCGTCGTGGAAGTCAAGACGTTGGAGTCAGGACACGAAATCCAATGTGTTCCGGCAATATTGAAATCACCAAGAACAACAAGAAAATCACGATCAGAAAGCAATGATAAAACAGAATGTATAGCAGAAGCATGCGAAGAATAGACTGAGTTGTCTGAAGAAGGAGGAATATAAGAACATGTAATGTAAACATCAATGCCACATATACTCAGTTTGACAGCAACAAATTCAATATCAATAGAACTATCGGTTATTACTACTTCAGAAGATAAATCAGCATCAATAGCAATAAGCACACCACCACCAATACGTGGGGAACGATCTTTTCTATAAATGGAGAATTTGTTAGAAAGTATTTCAGAATTATGAATGTCGGGCTTTAACCAAGTTTCGGAAAAGGCAACGACATTAAAATGAAAGGACAGGCTATTTAGATAAAGATTAGTAAGTTTACTACGAAGCCCTCTTACATTCTGATAGCCCAAAGAGAAGGAGGATGTTAGTTTTTTGAGCTATTAGAAAGTACATGAGGTTGAACAGGTCTAACAGATGTAGAAGAAGATGAAGGCAATACAATCGGAGTCCGATTTTTCTTTTTCACAGTATATTCCTTTACAATTATGTGATCAGGCCAGAAATCTTTACAACAAATTTTGTTGAAATGATTGACCGGAACACTTATTTTGAACGACGAAATCTCCCGTAGATATGAAAATTGAAATTTTTCCACCGTAATTTTGGCATCAGATTTGGCCTGAATAAAGGCCATGACATCATCAGATGTAGTATCAGGGGACAGCCTAGAAACAAAAATTTGCTTTTTTGGTGGAACACCTACAAGGGTCTTTTTAACACCATCAGCAGTTACTGCGTTTGTTGATTGACCGTTTGAGACAGCTGTTGTATTAGCGCTGTTATGTTGATCGGCAACATCAGCATTGACAACAACCGAATCAGAAGCTTCTACGGTGTCAGGAGGAACCACATCCATAGACAAGGTAATGCTATCCGTACTGACAGTCGTTTGAGGAGAAGGGGACGAAAGATTAATAAGAGAAGGAGCAGACAGAACCGGTGAAAATGTAGGAACTGAAAGTTCATTCGGGCCAATCGACAGTCTAAAATTGGCCTTTTTGCGCTTTGGAGACTCATTCAAGAGTTTCATGCCCTTATAATTGGCATCCAAAGCTGAGAAGCTATCGAACAGCGATTTAAACTGGCCGAAAAGATTCCCAAAGCCTCTCTTAGTCTGCCTCATGAATCCCATCATATCCCTCTCAACATCCCTACATGACTCACAAGTCCATTTTAAGCCAGATTTGGCTTGAATAAGATCAACAATTCGGCCGTTAAGGCCAGCACATTTTTCGTGTGAAATGTTATCACACAGCCAGCAACAAACAAAACCCATCTTAACGTTTGCTCGAACCTGGCAATTTTTATTGTAGGAACTCTTATAATACTACTTAATAACTAAACTACGAGTAATTGGAAAGCATAGAAATATAATTTGAAATAATACAAATTTAGAAAGACTACGAAAAACTAAAATTAAAAAATGTATATATACGCTATAGTTCATTAAACTAGATATATTAGACAATATTTGTACATTTTACAATATAAAATGTGTTAATTTCTTAAAATATAAAGATATACCAAAAGATAATACCAGTGTTAGAATGGTTACAATTAAAAGTGCATTTCCATCTGAATTCTTAAGTTGTCTTACCAGAGAATATGTTGTGTCACACATCAGAACCAGTACATCGATAGGGCTTGTATGGTTTGCCACACAAATACCTGATGACGGGCGATTATCCTCATTATGGTAAGTTATAACAGCGGAAATAGCGCTGGACAAGACGCCGAAACACTGCCCAAGAACACTACTCACAATAGCCCGCTTTTTATTTCCATCCTTTAGATTTCCCACAGCAGCTGTACATAATGTCAACCACAATACCTGAGATTGCATAAAACAAAAAGTCGTATTTTGTAGGTATTGATAATGCAATTAAATTTTCACAGCTGTATAATTGAAATTTTATAATAATTACATTTTCAATTGTACAAATAGTCAACTGATGATTTATTTCATTTCATTTAGTTTAACTTTTAAGTCAAATTTATATGATCATTTTTTATATATACAAAATAATTTGTGTATTGATTACTTCCGTAGAAGACATTGATGGCAACTGGCCAATTGGGGATATAAGCCAACGCTATAAACAATTACTAAGATCACGTCATAATCTATCTTGCAAAGAAGAGCTCCAAATCAAAGTACTGAAAATAAATCTTTTTCTTATATCAACAGACACACATATTTCTTGGACTTCTGTCTATTGCGTTAATTTTTGTTAAACTTAAAATCAAAAGCAACTAATTAAAAATGTTATGAAGCAACATACAAAAAAATAGGTAAATTATATTAAGAAACATACAATTTATATTATTAATGACAAAGGAAGAGTGGTAAAAAAATTAAAATAAAGCTTTTCTTATCTATAAAACTAGTTTTTAACCATCAAAATGACAATTTTTGCATTTTGCGAATACTGACGCGATACTGAGAATTGTGTAATACCCTATGATTAAATGTTATTCCTATTTCAAAGTGAAAAACAGTGAAGTTGTCTTTGAGAAGTTAGCAAAATATATATAATTTTAGGCGGAAGATGAGGAAATGATGCTGTTGACCAAAAAATTAACTTATCAAGTATACTAGCGCACAAACTTATAGATATATATATTTTAAAATTACATATCTTTATGGAGTCTTGCTTATGACTTAGGTTTCATCACTGATTTAAACATAGAGCGTAGTCTTGTCGGTTCCGTCCGACAAATACATACCTAAATACTGGATTTGTTATATTAACATAAATATATTATGTACTTGACTACTTATCCTAATTTGTAGAAATGAGATGTTATATTTGTTTCCCTTACAATTGTGACATGAGTACGTTTTACAAAACCCTATGTATGATATTTGGTATATGAGCCTCTTCTAATTCCCAAGATATTTCAAAATCTCGACTCGACTATCACAAGTTTATGATACTCTTTTTAAGCATACTAAGGGTACAGGGTATGAAAATAAATGGTTAGGAAATTGTCTTACCTGCTTACACGTTCCTTTCTTAATTATAAATAATCACAACTGAATTTTAAAGAATACAAAAACATTTTACAGAAATACTATTATAATAAAACCATAACGCAAGGACAAAAGACAGAAGCATAACACACATATATAGTTTCCATATCAAATTGAGTATGTGAAAAAGTTTTAAAATAAATAATTCTCAATAATTATTAATTAACTTTATATTATGCAATTTTCGCATCAGATTCAAAATTTGAATTGTAAATGTAAGCATTTTAAATTGAACTCTTATTGAAACTTAATTAAAAAATATTTCTTCAATGTGATATGGAAACATTGAGTTAAAAAAATCTTCTTTCTCACCAAGGAAAATGTACAGTCTGTTGATAATATTGCCACGTCCAATGGGGTGGTATGATTTGCTACACAAAACCCAGTAGTTTTGGGCTTATATTGTTTATTGTGAAATATTACAAGGGATGACAAAGAACTGGATATAAGACGGAATGTAATTTTAAAAGTCAAATCCGCTAAGGGGAGCCGCAAAAATCGGAACGGTATTAATGCCACAAACGCGTTTGTAATAACTGCAAATAAAACCTAAAAACCAAAGTAAAATATTAATTAGAGAAATATTGTAAAGAATGCGGCTCCATTAAATCAATATAAAATGAAAAAAAACTATCTCGAGAACGCAATTAAAAAACTATAACTTCCTATAACTATAACGATAACTTCCAAAGTAATAACTGTGTTTAAATTTTCTTATTTAAATATTATCAATTGCTTGATAATCTTGACTTGCTTTCAACCGAATTTGACAATTGAATTCCTTTTGACCTTATTTACATCTTTAAATTAAATACAAAATATCTCTAAAATGGAAATCTTTTTGAAATACTCTATAGCGAAGTTTAGCCAAATATCAGAGCTTTGAATTTTTAGTTTTTTTTTCAATATAATTATATATATAATTTTGTTAAGTTTCTACACTTAGATTTAAATTAATTTGATTGGCAACTAAAAATTAAATAATAAGAGCGCAGCGATTGACATTTGTACTTACATTCTAACTACTTTAAAACACATACACTCATTCACACACACACAAACAAACGTGTTATTAGCAAAGTCCGCTGCTGCCCTACTCTCCCCTAATAAAAAAGACCTTCAGCAACTTATATGGTCATTACTCGATCGTATTGAAATTTTCAGATTAGATAAAGTATGAGGTAAGGAGAGAGTATACCAAAGTTCAAGGCAATACCTAGAAATTTGCTATTGATATTCATTACTCACGAATTGTTGTCTCTATCTATTCCAGTTTCTGGGTTTACACAGATGGACTTTAACAGACGGACAGGAATAAATTGGCTCCGCTCTTGACCTTCAAATTGATTTCGTTTGGAGCTACGAATTTCCCTTTAAATGAACGCCAAACATGTAGAATAAAACGTTCTTTGTCTGATAAAAAAAAACGATCAAAAGTTGGGGACTTTTTGTTATCTAACCTAGTCACTTTGTCAACGAATGCGGTAGTACCAAACAAGTTATATATGTTATAACTGGTAATTATAATAGTTATTATTATAATGTTAGTTATATACATATACTTACACCAATAAAGCAAACCAAGACACGAAGAGGCATTAAAATAAAGTACCGCACGGCAAATCCAATCACCCATATCATGGTGATTTTCCAAGATATGAATTCATAATGTCGGTTTGTTCGTGTTAGCATGTTCCAGCTCTTAAGCTCCTCGGCTTCAAATCGCGATGTTACATCATCTTCGATAATTGCTTCTATACCTGATTTTACATAATCCAAACAATTCTCAAAATCGAAACAAAATTCATCCTGAAATTCAATAAATAAAAAGAGTTAATTTTGGTGGTAAGCATATTAATTTACCAAATACATGTAAATAGAATACTCATGGACAAGTGACACTACCTTTTTGCTGCCATTCGCCTTATCATGTGCCGACTCCTGGGCCTGAGGGAGAAGAACAGCATCTCGCGTGATCAGCACCTGCCCATTGGAGGCTTCCTTTGAGTCGACGCCATCCACGGTTTCCACGCCCTGCACTTGTTCATTATTGACTTTTTCCTTGGCAAGCTTTTGATTTACTTTCGAAGCCGATTCGATGCTGACTCGTCCATACTAAAAGCAAATTAAATAGTTATTAATCGCCCGATTATTAAACTGACGACCTTCTATCTCCCATAGATGTCAAAGAAGCTATTAGTCGAATAACGAACATTTGTAATGTACAATGCGAGAAAATAAATATAATTAATAACATTCGCAAATATTCCAAAATTAAACAGATTTCATCTAATTTCTAATGTTTGACCTACACACAGGGTATAAATAACAATTATATTGTCGAAACAAGCTATATTTATGAACTTTGCATTTACAAATTCTATGCAGCAAAATGTGTCTGTATATGTAATATGTATTTATATATATTTACACATGAACACACGTGCACTGGCAGTTCCATTCATTTTATTGAAATAATTAAACTTATTTACCTCAAATATCCTTAAGAGAATATTTACGTACGCCTTTCGAACACCGACAGATTTGTTAATTGCAGATAACAAAACCAAAAAAGAAACAAATCCCGCAAACGGAATCCAACAAATACTAATTATTCCATATAACATTCTATATAAATAATTTATATGTTGATGGAGAAAATAATCACATTTGGCTCGTACGATAAAATTAAGTGAAAATAGCTACGAACTGATAAATGTAAATATCATTATGATTAAAGCTATCGAGAAATCGATTACATTTTTTGTTTATCATTCCAAGTTGCCATATATTTATTTCGACTTCGGTACATGGAATTGGAACACTGAAAAGTGAACTGCGTAAATTACCTACTACGTACTGCGTACTACATATGTATGTTTATAAGGACGCTGCTATAGAAAATTTTGTGTTTATCAAAAACTTATTTTATTTTAAATATGAATAAACGATACAAACACATAGCGAGCACTTGAAGCGCTAAATAATTCTCGATAACTTCGTACAATTTTATTCTGGCACGGTAGACATTTCTGTCAGTCCGACAGCAGTTTTGCGCTTTTCCAATTTTCCAGTTGGAGCTCAGAGATTTATTGTATATTCTACTAATACTATAGGAGACGAGTGAGTAAGTAAGTTACATTTATAATTTCGCAATGAATTCTGTCGATCAATTGTTGATCTGTTGCCATGTTTACCGAAAGAAGTTATCAGTTAAAATTTATATTTTATACTTTTTATTAAATTGATACTGCTACATACGTTTTTATTGTTTTTCTGTTTTATGTTTACAACTAAAAAGACCAGCAATCATGCTAATACATTTACGGAAGCACAATGTCGGCAGTGGGTTTTAAGAGAACTCGAGAGTCTTTGTAATGCGGTATGCAATAAGACCGATGCTTCCCAATGAGTTTTTAAATAGAAATCAAATGAAATGCATGCGCGGGAAACTGATACTTTTTTGAGTGTTGAGTTTAATCAGTATCAGAGCAGTAAAAGTAAACAATGATGTTCATATGTATATGTATGTTTTTACAAAATAACCATTACACAAAATTTATACAGGTTCGCCAGTGTACATAAATTTTCAGAGTGTTTTACATGATGTGTTTTATTAGGATTCTTTTCACATTGATTGAAACTAATTGTTTTTGAAGAGTTTCAGAGCGGGAAACCTATTATATGACATAATAAATTTCATAATATGTTATATTTAATTAGATCCATTTGACGATTTTGTTGAACAATTTCCACCCAGAATGTACATTGATTTGTTTGCATCCCGCTCGCTACCATAAATTTTGCCAGCTTTCTTGGCCATAGATCCCAAAAGATCTTGTGACATTTTGTGTGCCGATCTCAATGACAACGCCCATTCCTTTAGACCGATTTCATCCTGCAAATAATCAGTTAAGTGTCAGAAATGCAAATATAGATTATCACTCTCTGAATATGAATTAAAATCCTTACAGAATTCGTCAAAATGATTCTTCCATCACGACTGCCATCATTGACACGAATTTGAATACATTGCTCGTTCTTGTATTGAATAAAATCGGATGAAATATCTTCTACTTGGTCCAAAAATATAAGTTCTGGTTTGTTATTTCCACTCTCAGAATAAAGTTCCAATCTTAAATGAATAGAATATTAATTAACATCATTTTGAATGACGAGTTAAGATCAAAAAAATATTCCATACCGATTTGGATATAACTTTGCGTATTTAGTTTGCCATAATGATGCAAACGATCCTCCCAATTTCTTTATATATCCATGCAGTATACAATCGGACTCTTTTTCATCGGCATCAAAGTGTTGCTTTTGTTTCGATTTCTTTTTCTGCTCGATCTTATCAGTTTCCAAGTTGATTGTTTCAAATACTGTTTCAGATACTTCTTGTTGCCACCTAGAATATCAACTCAGAGATTATAAGAGCTACCAAATATGGTGAAAATACTTTCATAGATCTTACCTTTCAGAGATTGTTAATGAAAAATGTTTGTAGAGATCTTGATCACTGTCGTTTAATTTAATGCCCTTGGTATCTTCCTCATCAAAAGATCCAATATCGAAGGCATCAGCGGCATTCACCTCGCCACGAGGTGGAACTAATGGTGGAGTATATTTTTGAATGTAAACTTGATGCCAATCAATTCCAGAAAAGAAATTATGCATTTTGACTTCGTCAGCACTTGAATGAGTTAATTGCCATTAATAAAATCAATTTTAAACCAATTATGTGCTCTCTGCTAACTTACCCGTTCCCCATACAGCCAAGACGCTTGGGTACATCTCTCTGCAGCAGCATATCCAACAAGTTTCTCAACTCCACGGAAAATGAATCTGGAAGTTCAACGTTCTGTTGGATAAACAAATACAAAATGCTGTTATTTGAAAATCATGTTTATCTAAACTAACTATATTTATATGTTTTAAATATTAATAAAGTAACTATATATTGTAAAACTTACCTTTTAGTTGTTAAGTTTATGTAATTAAGGTATGTGTAAAAAGCATCATATATTTATGAGTGTGCATGAACTTCTGTCTCTCCAGGCGATGACAACGATATGTGTTAAGTGCTTGCTAATCTCTTTAAGCTATATCTGTTAATCTCTAAGATAACAGGATGTGACAACTACCAGATCAGACCTGCAGCTTAAAAGCTTCTAAATAGAACTAGCAACCCATGGAAATGGGTCTAAATTGGCTCACTCACGGCCAAAAGCCATTATCTTAATATGTTATGTGAGTGAAAACAGATGGTAGTGACCTTTAGACTATTTCTACAAATGCGATATCGAATTGAGCAATTGTGAGAGTATGTAAATTAAACTTAAGTAAATTTAAGAAATACTTTTTAAAATAATAATCTCATAATACTGTTTAGTATGGTTGAAATTGTGATGTGTTTTAATAATGTATAAAAATAAGTACAACAGAGAAAGTAAATTAATTGATTTGATTAGAGAATAGCATACCATTGTTAATGTCATTCTGTCAATCTCATGTTTATCTTTGGTTTTATGCTGTCGAAATGGGGAATGCCCCTTGAGTAGTTTGTAGAGCATGCACCCAAAACTAAACCAGTCGGCACATGAGTCATAAGATGTTCCTTTTGATAATACTTCTGGTGACATGTATCCATGAGTGCCCACTGAAGCATGGGGCTTCTTCCTTGAATAGTCGCATGCTAAGCCTAAATCAGATATTCGAATGTGTCCATTTTCATCAAGCAAAATGTTAGCGGGCTTTAGATCGCGATAGACGATGCAGCGTTTATGCATATGCTCCAGGCCCAAAATTACCTAGACGGGAAAGCTGAATGTTGAAAGATTTGTTTGCACCTGATATGATTGCAAATATCACCTCAGCCGCATAAAACTTCATTTCATCCTCGCTGAAAACTCCATGTTGTGAGAGATGATAATGCAAATCTCCTCCGTTCATTAAATCTAATATAAAACACAGTTTATCCGGTGTATGAAATGCATACGTCATGCACACAATGAAGGGGCAATCAATCTAAATAAAGATACTTCAATAAACCACTATCAATCCGTGTATCTTGAGTGACTTACTCCTGTGCTAACTGCCTGCAGCATATTGCGCTCATTTAATGCCAGCATTTCACCTTGTTTCATTTTGATGCGCTTCTTGTCCAAGCATTTCATAGCGTACATTTTTCCTGTATCGGCTTTTCGACAACCATAGACCTCTCCGAAACCTCCACGTCCTATGATTCTATGTACGCTAAAGTCGTTCATTGATAACTACAAATAGTTTCTAATGAATATATGAAACAATAAGAAAAATTACTTTTAAATACTTGTATGTTGAGCTCCAGGTTTTTCCATTGGCAAAATCTCGTAAATTTGTCACTGCATAAATAAGATAGTCAAGTTATAATCATCAGGGACTTTAAAGAAAAACAAAACATACCTTTCTAAGAACTTCTTAAATGGCCTGCCCTTAAGTTGACCAAAGATTTCCTCCATATATGGCTGTACAGTTAATGGACAAATTTTATTTAGGGTAAGTAGTTAAATCATAAAGATAAAGTTGATTTTGGAATAACCAACAACTTACTTCAAATAAATTCACAGGAACTTCATTTTTTAATAAATACTTCTGGACATTAGCAACAGCATCTTTCGAGTATTCCTATATGGATAGTGGTTTTAAAAAGCATTCAATTTTTCAAATCTATATACTTGCATATGTGTGAGACAGCATTTCCTCCATTATAAAATTGTCATATATTTCTCTGGCTAACTTCTTTCGTTCCTCGTAACATTCAGTTTTCTCAAAGCTTTTGATCTTTTAATGAAAATAAACTCATAATTATATTCAAAATTTCTCTGATTTTTTTTTAAATTTTATAAAGGAATACCTGCTCATAGAACTTTAACTGTTGTATGGGTTCCTCGGAGTCGTTTTCACAGAAATCCTTAAACAACAAATAACCTTCGGGAAGAACGTTAATTAGCAGAGCAATTATCAAAACTATGTAACATACTAAATACCTATAATTTGATTAAAAATGTTGTGAAAGCTGAGCTCATTTTCCTTTTCCAGATATTTATACATAACGCTTCTGACACTGAAAAGAAAATATGAACACGGTATTGAAAATGGATACTAGATATTGATTCGGAATGAAAGCAAAATGGAAAATAAAAAAAAATAAACAAGTAATTAGTATAATCTCCCCCCATTTGGAATACATAAGCTTTGTATTTATTTCTTCTTGGGCTACACATAATTTAACTTGTTTTGATATAATTATTATATCTTAATGGGATATTTATTGTCTATTGTAGGATGTATCTATCAATCTATTTATCTGTAGGATGAAAAAACTAAATTCTGACAAGTCAGTTGCAGAGGATGCAAATAAATAGATTTCAATAATTATAAATAATTTCAATAATTATACCTACAGTAAATCATGACTATCAGGTATTTCATTATACATTTGTGGTTCGAAATTGTGGTAAACAAATACAAAAATGTAAGGGCATTTAATCTGTCTGATTAAGAACTTCAAGCAGAGTAATTGTATAAATATCCTAAAAATACATTTTGCACAAACTAATAAAGCATAGAACTTCCAGCAATGCATTGGTGGTGGTAAATGTTTATACACACAGATACACATACATATGTACATATATGAATCCACAGAAGGCACGGTGCATATGTGTGTGTGTATATATGCCTTTTGTATTTATGTGTGTATAACGGTACCACTGTGAGTAGATACATACGTTCTTTTTGCTAAATGTTTTACAAAATATTTTCATGCAAGTATAATTGAATGTCTCTTTCTAATCCTGGACAAGGTCTTTAAGCACAAACTTACATACATACATAGCTATGCATGAGTCTACATACGCATATGTACATATGTACATACCCTCATTCAAGTAAAACATTTCATATGCATACATACATACATACATATGTACGCGAATATGATTCAAATGTGTACCTGGGATCTGGTAATATTAACTTCTTGCTGGCTCTTGCGGCTGGTGTACATTTTGACTTTTCCATAGCCATCAAGTAGCTGACATCAGCTAGAACAGCCTCCAAATCTGCCATTTCTCTTGAATGTATGTACAATATGTGTTATGTTTACGTTTTCTATGCCACTTTTTCTTATCACTTTCTGGGAAGTCGCTTGATTAATGGCACACGCACACGATACACGATTTTCAAAGTATTAACATTTGCAGCGATTGAATTTTTATTGTAGATTTGATATTGAAAAAATTAAATTAAAAAACCTATGTATATAGGTTTATGTATGTATGTCTGAAGATTATGATATATATTGTTTTGAACGCGACTTCTTCTTTGCAAATACCGTTCACACATGCGTATAAATATAAGGTATTTTTACGTTACTTTTACTTTTACTATAAACGTAAAGTAAAGCACTGTGTAAATCGCTAATAACAGTTTGTTTTTAAGAGTATTGTGAGCCGTACATTAAATCAAATACATTACATTACATTACATTACATTACATTACATTAAATAAATAAAAACATTATTCACTCATTATTTGTATGATAATATTTTATTATTTTATTTTTTAAAAAAGAATTATTCTTTATAGAAGTGGTACAAAAAAAATACCATTTTTGGTACATTTGTGATAGCCGTTATTTTATGTACACATTTCTCAAGTCGCCTGCACTGCAACTGTACAACAGAATTTTTCCCTTTCATCATCGCATTAAATGGGTGGCTTTTGTAAATGTAAGTATTTTATGTTCTTATTTGGTGGTTGATATTTTTTATATATTTTTAAAATATCGTATCGATGATATTTTCAGTTTTAAAAAAATATCCAAATGATATTTAATATATAATTTTAAAATATCGATATATTGATATATTTTGATATATTTTTTTACCTTAAAAAAAAAAAAAGGAATATGCCCCACAATATAAAGAGATAGTCTTATTTATCAAACATAACAATATATTTCATAAAAATACAGTTCATTTTAGTATATATTTCCACATATATTTTTCATAATATATTTTTTTCATAGGCACTGAACTCCCAGGTGTAATTAGATACCTGAGGGCGAGTGTAGACAGTCCCGACATGGCCACTTTATGCGAATTCCAGATAATCATGGGATTACTTTTCCATGATTGCTAAGGTACTAAGGTACAACTTAAGCTCACTGTGATCCGAATTATGCATTGACAGGCCTTTTAAAATTGACCTATAATGGGTTCAAAAAATTCATAAAATATCAAAAAAAAAAATATCGCATATTTGATATATCGGCAAATCTAATATCGCGATATAAATTTATCATTTTTTATAAAAAATATCGATATATTGATATTTGATATATTTTCAACAACCCTTAATAGGTCCTTCGCTCAGTATTTATAAGCAAATCTGTAATTATGTTCTGTTTGTGATATCGCCGTATATCTTTTAAGATTAATGTTTAATAATGGTAAACATTCAATCAATAATTAAAATGTAGTTTCAGTTATATAATGTATAATTTTATAAATGCAACCGCAATCAAAATTTATAGCAAAAATGTATGTATGTATGTATTTGTGTATTTGAATAAAAAATATACTTGGTACATATATTTTATACAAATTAAAAATGGTATGTATAATTGAAATGTACACTGAGCGCCATCTGAATTAGCACACACGCTTAGTTTAAATTATTAAATTTTTCCGAGAGTAAAATTATACACTGAAAAAAAACTGTTAACTTGCTGTTGCTCTTTCCGTAGAGCGAAATTGTTTTCTTTTGATGTTTTAGTATGTTTTTTTTATACATATTAATATTTTTAGAATAAAATTATAAAAAAAAGAATGTTCAATGATTTAACGGAATGTATTCAAGTACACATTTGATTTTTATTTGAGTTATAAAGAATAAATTTGTCTTTGATTTCAAATTTAAATAATTATAATACTATCTATAATTATTATTCGTTAGGGAGATATTGAGCTTTCCATTAATATTTTCGGAGTGGGAACTTCGAGTGGTGCGCAGTGTACTTCTTAGCATTTACATGATATTCTTGCTTGGTATTTTATGTATCTCACTTTTGGAAATTTCTTTTTTATACAATTGTAGGTTCGTCTGCCACCATGTAGCTCCTTAAAGATCCTGCTCGTAATGCTGTCAGTGAACATCTTTTGGCTGGTTAGAGTTTATCCACCGTATGCTTATAATAACAATAATAATAATGCAGGCACAACGCAAAAGCTACAAAAAACTATGCAACAAATTAAGTCTGAAGTCGCTTCGAATTGTCCTTATCATTCAGATAATGCGAATAAGTCGCCGTCACCAACATTAAATTTGGACAGCGTTATTCCAAAGAAACGTACAAATTATAATAATAATAATAATACAATATTAACCTTTGAGAATATTGACTTGAGCTATGGACGTTGGGATAACCAGCATTTGTATAAAATAAAGGATTTTGCCGTAGTGGGAGATCATTATTCAGAATCATCGGAAAGCAGTCTGATCTGCCTGGCAACCCAGACTTCTGTGGAGCGATTGTACTCGCTGCCCCAAGTGGCTGATAACTGGCGGGGTCCCTTATCAGTGGCGTTATTCTCCGCTGGCAACGAGGAGTACACAGTCTTGAGATATTTCGTCACATATATGCGGCTCTGCTTTCCAAATATTAGGGCAAATGCCACATTTCACATATTAGTGCCACGAGAATTTGACAATTTGCCGAGAGTCTTGATGGAATCAAACAATATTAAGAATAAATTTAACTGTCAACATCCTGAAAGAACATTGAAGGCTCTTTTGAAATTGCGATCAGTCAAAACCTTGGAGTGGCGACAAAAAAATACATATCCACAAAATCATATGCGAAATGTTGCACGCAAAGGATGTCAAACGAAATACGTTTTCCTGACCGACGTGGACATAATCCCCAGTATTAACAGTGTTGTGCTGCTCAACAATTTCTTCAAAACTGCGGTTTGCGAAGGAAATTGTGCCTATGTGATTCCAACATTTGAGATCGATGTGCGTGCGAATTTTCCACGTGCAAAGGAGAATCTCTTGGGACTAATCAAAAAGGGACTAGCAAGACCATTTCACGAGAAGGTTTTCATTTATAATCAATATGCGACGAACTTTACAAAGTGAGTAGAATTATAATAATAACAATCTTTTACCTCAGTATTGTCATTGTAATTCTTTAATAATTTATTTCATTTTCTTTCCTTTTTTAGATGGCTATTATCGAAACGAAATGAAACTGCAGTCAGTATAAGCCACACTGTAACGAACTTTGAGTTTTTATACGAGCCCTTCTACATAGCCATAGATACCGTTCCTGTTCACGATGAAAGATTTACGGGCTATGGCTTCACAAGAAACTCTCAAGTGAGTATATTGACATTTACTGACTTTTATCTTTGTTATTAATATACAATATACATTCCTTTTAGGTATACGAAATGTACGTGGCTGGATATAAATTTCTCGTACTTTCGCCCGTTTTCACCTGTCACTGGGGGCTGCAAAGGAAGCAAGCGAGACCCGCCTGGAGAGAACAGCAAAATAACG
Source organism: Drosophila limbata (assembly GCA_963924055.1). NCBI lineage: Eukaryota > Metazoa > Arthropoda > Insecta > Diptera > Drosophilidae > Drosophila > Drosophila limbata. The sequence goes on from OZ001355.1 coordinate 6,435,371, forward strand.
CAAATCGTAAAAAGTTTGACGTCTTTAAGAGTGAAATATTTGCCCGCTATAAGAATGATCCACATTTGTAAATAAAGAACTTTAATAAATTAAGTTTTGGTGATAATTATACTATAAAAATTGAACGTACATAGAATTTCATCTAAAGTAATGTCAGTAGTTAATTTAGTTTATAGATAATATCAATATATAAACTCTAGTGTAATATATATAAACGTTTTATAAATTTAATCATATGGAATTAAGAATCTACATTTGTAAGCATATATATAGCAATGATATATATAAAAATATTGCGGGTGTGATTGGATAGGTTGCTGCAGAAATTGTTGAATTACAGCACTCGGTAGCAAATTGAATTAATTTCGGATACAGATTATTCCAAAACATGACTCTCTGATTATTGGAAAGATAGTCCGTATTAAAGTTTTCATCGATCTGTAGTACTGAATATTTGGGTGGCGTAATTGTACTCCATTTAACATAGACATTCGATTTCGTTGGATTCGATGTTTTAGCGAAATTTGCCCATAAGGTCATAACAATATCTGCCATTTTCTTATCGTTTGATTTCCACTCAACGATCCCCTGCTTATAGGGTAAACCCCATACGAATATTTGATCAAAGTATTTGGGAACTCCAACCCAATTTGGAAGATCAACGATCAGAGACTCTGAACGAAACTTGAATATATACGTGTAAATATTATTGTGTTTGCTCAATATATCTACAAACATTTGCAAAGGTGTTATATAGAATTTCTCAGTGTGAGCATTGATTACATTTGTATTAATTGTGGTTGTTGATTTGCCTTCGTCATTTGTCGTATTTGGTCCGGAATACATGAAGGAAATCGCATCAGAAATTAACGGAAAATTCATGCACCATTCATTGGTACCCATTATTTTCTGAATATCTGTTAGTGCCAGATCACTAAAGAAGTTTGCCCGATCATCGGGTGTCAGCTCTGAGGATATATAATCTTTAAATATCGTAATTACTTCCTCCATATCTGTAATTCCAATGATGACGGGTACATTGTGATAGGCGCCACTTTTAAACAGAATTTCCGGCTGATTTTCAATAAATGGATATGATGTATTGCTTAGCCCAAGATCCACAATAGGACCCCAATGAACTACGGGTAGATTTTCAGTAAGGATCTTTGCATCAACTCGTTTAAGGCATTGCACAAACATCGACGATGGCCTTCGATCGCAACCAAAGATCTTTGCTACTATATCCAAATCATTGTTGAATTCATGTGGCATTCGAACATCGCTTAAGGGATTTCCAGACATTATGATGGCCTTGTGAAAGGCACCCTTTGACCACTCCCCGGATGTCATGTGCAATGCCGTACTGACTGCTCCAGCATCGTGACCCATCAATGTGATGCGATTGTCGTCACCACCAAAGTAATTGATATTCTTTTTGACCCAGTAAAGGGCAGCCGACTGGTCCATCAATCCGTAGTTTCCCTGAGCCTCTCCATCATCGGTCGAAAAGAATCCAAAAATATTGAGTCGATATGCAAAAGTGACGACGATAACTTTTTGCTTAAAAACCAGTTGAAATGGCTCGATATCGTAGGGGCTGCCCGTTGTGAAATTTCCAGAGTGTATCCACACTATCACTGCGTAGCCATTAGCTCCAGGTAGTCCTAAAAATAATATATATAATATCTGATTATATAATCATTAATATATTTGCACCCGTTCAATTTGAATTTTGAATACGAACTAACAAATCGATCTTATGTTTCGCTAGTTCGTTCGATTCCAAATTTAGTTCATTCTTTCATTTTAGTTTTCAGCTAGTTCGTTTTAGAAAAATACCAAGTTTAGTTTATAAGGCAGCTAAGCCTGATTTACACATTGTTCTTTAATTTGTATAGCTATTACCCTATGATAATAATTTGATGATTTTAAAACTTGATTATAAACTTTTATATTTAGATAATATATTTACTTACCATCAGGTACAAATATATTCAAGTTTAAGCAGTTCTCCTCATATTTCCTTCCTGCAGCTTCGGTCAAATTTTCGCCCGATATTATTTCTAAAACTTTATCCAACTGTGGACTTTCTGATGTGCCTGTTGGTTGCCAGCAGCTCGGGGCAAAAGAAGTTGCGTTAAAAATGCCCTTCCATGGAGGCAATTCGACATCAGGAGGCGAAAATCTAGCAGCATGCGCATACCGAATTCCCAAATATGCTTTAATATTTTGGGTTCGGTACATTTTCAAATACTTTCCAGCTATAAATCCATTTCCAGGTATATGTATTAATGGTGCATCCACGCCGCTTACACTTATGTACAAAACATTGAAATTAAAGTAGGTAAATAAAACAAAAAACAAATTCCTTGACCACATTATGAATTTGAACTTGTGAGTACATCCTTGAAGGCTTTGAAATCAAGCCACATTTTTAATATGTTAATCAAATTTACGGGCAATCACAGTTGCCATGGGCCGCGAAATATTATAAACGCCGTTGCTAAGCTTTCGTAACTATGGAAATAAATGCTTTAATATCCTGCACGCAATGAAATTACATAAAGCGGGTCACATTCATTTGTGCAAGCTTGTGTAACAGGCTACACATTTTAGAAAAAATCGTATAGTTATTATTATAATTATTACCCTGAACTTTGGCATATACGTAGCTTTTTAGCCAACTATTAAATAAAAAGGGAATATTTTTTTTAAGAAAAATTTATTTGGTAAATTTGGCATTGCTCGTCACAAAATTGGATATAAGAAATTCACTTAATTTTTACCTCGTAAAAAGGGCATTTCTTTTTATATATTTGACTGAAAATATAAACAGCTTTTGGTGAGGATATAGAATAATAAGGATAAGCTTCCAAGAAATCTGAAAGAAAACGGAAATTAACATATACTACATTTAAGTTAAATATTTTAAAAATTATAAGAAAGCTGAAAATTAGCATAGTATTAGATCAATAAGGAAAGAATTCTTAGAAACTTAAAAATATCTATTACTCAATGTTAGTTTATAAGAATAAGATTCGAAGAATAAAAGAATCTTTAAATTTGAAATTGAAAAGAATTTTTCCTTCCCAAATAAAATTTAACGATCGTTTAAAAATGATCAAAACTACTCAGACCTTCTGAGCTGAAATATTTTCACTTAAACAATTTAAATCGCGATCAAATGAAATTTTCGCCTACTCGTACTGCTGAATTCTGTTCGCCTGTTTTTTTTTGCAGGCTTTTCATTTAAAACGAGCTGATTCAGACGTACATACATACTTACAGCATTCTGTAATACCCTGAGAGCCAAAGTACAAGCTAAAATACCACGCGAACAGAAGTGAGCAGAAATATGACCTTGAATTCCTCTCTCTCTCGCAAATAAAATATTCACCTGCTCATTTCTGTTCGCCTGGTATTTTTGCATGCTTCTTGGTCGTTTGTATTTTATATTAAAAGTCATGTCTTTATTACAATTATAATAATTATTCTAATTATACAGTTATTTAAACTTAAAGCCAAGGATGCCACGCTGGATCCATACGACAAAGGTTCTCAATATTCGTTGCAGACTGAATGAGCGCTGAAACCTTTTTCTTTTCAATATTATCAAAATAGGAGATTTTATTTAATCGCAGTAAGATAATATCCACAGCTGAATTCACAACTCGAACTGTATGCTCCATTGTGTTGTTATCAACAGGGGGTTCATCAGATGCTTCCATTACCTTGCTTTGCCTAAATCCTTTCTTTTGTAGCGTGATGATTTCATCTCGAAGAATTGTTTGCAATATAGAGCTAAGTTTATAGTTGGGTTGAATAAAACAACGAGCTGTCGCTACAATTGCAGCCGATAAGGGCCCAGAAATTCCAATATTTGTTATGAATTCACCAATGTTGGGGGTCAATCTAAATGGCACTGGTCTGTGTTGATTAAACTGCTGTTTGTCATCGTTAATATCAAACTTAAAGTATGAAATATTCATCAGACCCGAGTCCTGATGTAGGTACATCATATCTGGATTCAGACGAGTCAGGTTAAGTGCATGCTCACAAAGATATGCCAACGCCAACTGAAGAGTCAGCTGAAAAATAAAACAGATTGCAAATTGTTAATTATTTCAATAGTTTGAATCACAGCAATATTTTAACTTTTAATCGAGATTATGTATACGTTGTCTTACCATTTTTCTGAATTGCCAAAAGTCCGTTGCCGCCGCAAATGTGTTCAGTGCCCATTGCCTCAGGAGTGTCTTCGATACCATAGTCCACTGAACTTCAGAGAAAATCTCTCTTAAAATGGTATGCGAAATCTGTGTTCCCTGGGCCTGAACTTCCGAAAGTCGCTCATAATATTTTACGATTGGCATGTCATAGTCCATTTTAGCATTGAGGCAACACTTTTTAAATATTTTCAACAATGATACGCTGTTGGGATTATCTTCAGCTAGTCGCATTTGTGGAGAAATCGGGACGACCCTTGGCACAGTTATATTTAGGAATCGCCGACTGGTTTCCTTCTGTTTTTCTAAATAATAGTTAAGCATTCGCTTAAGCTGTAATACTCGTTCCTCGCGCCTTGCATCACCAAGTCCCGAGTCGAGTACTACCAGATAGGGGTAAATCTTTCCATTGGTTCCTCTTATGTACAATCTGCGGGCAGCGGTATTATTCTTCTGAACAATTTCCACACGCGGCATAAACCGAGCGATGCGCACATAGTAATGAGATGATGAGGGTATCAACAGCTCTCCTGGCAGTTCAACTTCAGCGGTCTTTTGACTGAAGTTTGATAAGAACCGGCATTTGTCCTCTATCAAGAAGGATGTAGGTAGTTTCTTAACCTTCGCTTCCAAGACTTTTATCCACGTTTTTAGTTTTGATATCAGATTGTGTAATTTCATAGCGCCAGGCTTGGTAAAATCAAAATCATTTGTGAATTGTTCCTTCATCTTTTGGAAGACAGGATCCTGGAATGTGACTTGCGCTCGCTTTGCTAGCGACTCTGACGCAGCCGAGTGAGTTATGTTTGAAGCAACAGATCCCGGTACGTTCTCAATGCCAATACCAAATGTAGATCCCAGCTTTTTAACGAAGTGTAACGTGTGAGGCGTTATGGTTGCGTTGACTACGGTGTTTCTATTCTCAAATGCTATTGCATAACATTTAATTAATCCTTGACGTAATTGCCGAAGAACTTCTTCTGTCCAACTCTCCCTAAACCACACCATTTGGTCCACAATTCCCTCGAGTGAACTTAAAATGGTTGGATGAACTTCCCGCTGCAGTTGCATAACCTTTGAGCACCTCCACATGGGAGGAGTGGCCTTTATTGGATTAACAGACGCAGCTGTCACTGGATTTCTGCCACAAATCGATGCAGAGTTTTCCAAATTCTATAAAAGAATGGTCAAAACAAAATGTTAGTTCAATGTTGAAATAAAATCAAGCAACGGCGTCGGCAGCTTTTCAATAAGGGGGCCCAAAATATAATAAAATATAAAATATTGTTTTCACGTTTTCAAATTTACGCCCTCGAAATCAATTAAGACTTCAGAGTAAACCAAAGAAAGTAAGGCTATATTTATGAAGTAAGTTAAAGCATTAATACTTACAGAAGATACAAATTTTCCAGCAAATGCCTGTTCAGCTGATTTATGCTTCTCCCGTTGCTCTATCTTCAATGTCAGGTACAGAGTTCGAATTGGGAAATATACCGCTTGAGGATATAGTCGTCCAATCTAAAACGAAAACAGATTCCATTTAATTGCTGTTGAGACTTGCAATTAATATTGTTTACCTGGCTTAGTAAATTTAATATAACATCCCCGTCGAATTGCTCAAGACAACAGAGCAGTTGTGGGATCCATGGTAGCCAGTAAGATGGTGGAATGCCTGACACATATTTCTCAAAGGTGCTTATTAAAGTGTCAGCCGAGTCGTAAGATAAGAACCACAGAACTTTAGCTATGTACTTCCTCGTCTTACTTTCGTTTTGATTGCGACAGGCGTGCAGATAACAAATCAATGCATTAACAGCATAGGACATTTGCTTTTCCTTTAAATAGATTTTCTCCATATAATCTCCCCACATGGCCCACGCTTTAGTCAGTCCATCATGGAGCTGAACTGCGGCACTAAACGATTTTCCTGCTTCATCCGTTCGTCCAATTTGGGCCAACAAAAGGCCCTTCAGCGCATAGAACTCAGCATTCATTTCTCCAGTGAAATACTTCAAATTGGTTGATTCAATTACTTCAAGAGCCTCGTTGATTTCATTTCTTCCCGATGTCGAGGGCATTTGCAAGTAACACTTTACCTGTTGCCGTATTTTCTGCGAAAAATAGAAGGTTTTTTTGATAAGTTGTTGAATATTAAAGCTTAATAATGATAATAGTATTACCTGGAAGCAATCCACGATGGGAACCGAAGGTATAGTGTATATTCTGGATAACGTTTCCTGGCACACTCCAGTAAGATTATGTTTTCTGGCAATTTTGCCAAAGGAAATGATTGCTTGCGCTGAAGCGTGTACTCCCAACATTGTGCTGCCTTGATCCGATTGTTGCTCCAAGTGTTGTGTTATTATTTGATAGTGATGCTGCCTCCAGGTGAAGATATCGCTCCAATGTGATAAATCATCCGAAATGACAGGCAATCTGTTGCGCCAAGTTTTCACAATGGCCTTCATGTCGTGCAGCGAAGAATTTCTCGATGGTGATAATCCTTGATGAATTTGACTCGCTTCATGCAATTCCATGATTTGTTGCGACGCTTGAAGGTATGGTAAATGGATGTGTGACACAATTCTGGGTAAACGACGCCACTCCCTTATGCATAAACTGGAGGCAATCTCTACATATCGCTCGACACTCGCCGCTTGTCTATCCTCTTGATACAAAATGGACAAATATCCCTTGTATAGATTTAATTTGAATCCATAGTGCTTTGAGTAGCATTGCTCTGTTTTGGACAATGCTGTTTTCATAAGATTCCAGTCAGGTACTCTCCACGAGCTCTCGAGAATAAGGAACATGTTCTTTTCTCTGTTTGTTTGAGCATAGTCCAGCATAATGTCCCACTGATTAAGCTCCTTTGCACAGCGCATCCAATGTTTCTCCCACAACAGCAATTCGCTATTAATGTCAATCTGGATTAATCCACTGTTCAGATCCTGCTTAAATTTCGACATGGCAAGATCATACGCTCCCTGAGCTTCCTCAAAGAATCCCATTTGCTCATATGAAATTGCAATATTCGTTTCTGGATAGTGCGCAAATTTTAGCCAGAGTCCTGCCCAGAGATCTTCCTCGTGCATCGCCGAATACATTTTGGAGAGCGAGTCATAGATGTTATTCAAATGCTGACCGTCAAACTCGGGTTGGCTATTCGCATCCGCAATATTTGCATCACTTCGCGTCGACTGGGCCAAGGCCAGATCTTCCAACACCAATATGGCTCTATGCCAAAGATTATGCGATTTGCCCAGATATGTTAAGAGATTCGGCGGAATATATATCGAAGGAGAGCACTTGGTTAAACTCTCCGCAAATGTGTTGAGAGTACTTGGACTGCAGTCTTTCTGATTAACATTTGTGCCTGATGCAAGGAAGGGTATTAACTCCTTTGATATATTTACCCTCTGGTCATCAGTGAATATGTTCCATATGCTCGGAAAGAAGGATAACCAAACGCTTTCGGCCAATTGGGTATCCATGTGACAAAGCTGCGAAGTGGCAACAAGCATCTGATCGGTGCGGATATTACGATTGGCTTCCAGGAATTCCGCTTGCTTGTAAATGAGCTCAACCAAAGTGTCCCGTCTGGTGGGAAGTATTTGCTGACAATCCTCCTTGCGAACGGATGTAAATTCAAGCTTCAAATCAATATCGAACACATCGTCCTTGTCATTAACACTTTGAACATTCTCAAATGACTCGGATTGGGATGACAAAAATGAGACGAATGTATTTTCCTGAGAGTCAGTTGCGTTTGTTGGAATCACAGATGTTATGCTAGGAACTTTGAAAGCTTCATTCGAGCATTGAATTTGAGTCATCGTATTGGCTGTCAAAATGAGTAGTTCAATGCATTGCTTTATCCAATAATGAGATCCAATTGTATCCCACGCTTGTGAGCAAATTATGTACAATAGTCGATCATGAAGCCTCCGTCGCATGGATGAGTCCAGTATTTCAAAGAACTTGGCTCGAATATGGGGATTTTGAAAGCGAAGTCCATTAAGGAATGCGCCTTCCAACTTGCTTGTTAACTCCGTTTGTTTCAGCACCTCATCGCGATATATATAGTTAATAATTTCGAGAAATTGAACATTTAGTTCAACCTCATCGGCGAACTTCTTTTCGACGTACTGCATTAGTTTCACCAGCAATGCGGACTTTTCACGTATGGATGGAACGTGTATTGATATATTGGTTTCTTTGCTCTTCACCCAATCGTCAAGCATTTTAATAATACACTTGATTATCTTGACTTCAGAGCTCTTTTCGATTAGGCTGACTAAAATGGTTCCAATGAACAGTTTTCGAATTTCAACACTCATGATTACAATCCGGTTCTTAATCAATTCCAATGATAATACCAACAGTTCTAGAGCTAGAGAATTCGAATCTGCTGGTTGTGTTGTGTTTACTGTGCCAGTCGTATTAATGTTAATGTGATCCTTTGTAAGGCGATTCAGAACCCTTATGAACTGCACCAATATGCGATCTATATAGCTTGGATTGTTTGTTGTGCACGCCTTTAAAATCATCAAGGTTCCAAACAAAGAAGATGCATTTGGTTGCGGACTCTTCTCATAGAATGTCAGATTGTCCGTTATCATTTTGCTAATGGCACTATATAAAACATCAAGATCGTTATGTTTATGCTGTGCATCGGGTGGAAAAATCGCCATGAGTCGCGTCAAAAAGATATGCATCAAGCGAACGATCCGCGTATTCTGATGTATTATGCATAGAGACAGACCACGTTGAACTGGTCGCACAATAGCAACCAATTGCTCTGAGCTCAATATTGTGGTCAAGAATGTAAGAAAATCAATGGCAGTGCATATGTTGTTCAAATTGTGATGCGGAGTCTCAATTGTCGTAAGCACTTTATCAAGCCAGTTTAGTTTTATATCGAATGGTTGCGGCCAAATCTCTGGACGCATGGCCAATTTTAAAAGCATGATACATCTGAAATTAAATAAAATTCGATCAAATTACATTTTAGATAAAAACAAGACAAAAGGTATGATATGATATGATTTCCATTATAAAATACCTTCTGGACAAATTTTCTCCGGGCGAAATGATACCAGACTGTAGATCATTGACTTGACAAGCCAAGCGTATAAGGAAATTGAGTACAGTATCGCAATAATTCTTGTCTATTGATCGAAGAACGTCATCAGATCTTGAAAAAGTTCCGCCACCTACGAACATTTAAATTAGTTATTTCTTTGAATTCGTTTTGAGCTTAAAGTGTACTTGCCTTGTGCTGTAGATGGATTTGAGCTCTCGGCTGATTTCTTTCGATATTCCGTCGATTCGCTGCCAGAGCGTTTCACCTGCTGAATATCCCTTAGATCCTCTTCAGATTCCTCAATCTTCACATCTCTCTCATCCTCCTTTATTCGATGTAATTCCCATTTTATAATAACTTCAGCTAAATCAACAGCCAGTTTCTTGTGTTCGATAGATGCACTTGGCGGGAATCCCAAACGTTGCATATAGTTAATAAGATGCTGCACCAATTGATGTCGGACAGGGAAATAAACCTACAAGTGAAAAGTGTTTAATTAAAATCAATAAGTCAATTTTAATTACATTCTATACACTACCTTATAGTGCCGAATAATCAGTTGAAGTATGTGGAAGAGCTGTTGTATGGCATGACCTTCCTCAACAATGATTTTCTTCGTCCAGTGGGTTAACATTGTGTTTCCGTCCTCCATGCGCAGTGGCATTGCTGGTGTCAGCACGTCCAGAGCCTGTTTCACAATGGGTCTTGCCTCGAGTGCGTGGCCTTTTAGCAGGGAATGAAAAACTTGCAGCACGATTTTCTTGTGAATTGCCAGTCTGGCAATTATGTGAGCAAGCAGTAAATGACCGTGGTATCGTGCCGTGGGATCGACACAATTTTTACTGAGCAGACAAGGCCATGCGAATGTCATCAGTCGGCGGAGTTTATTGCCCTGTCTCTTGTTATTGGCATCCCCATCGTGGATATGTTGAGAAGCGCGCTCGACGAGCAGACAAGCGAGTTGCAATAACGCGATTCTTACTGCATCATCGTATTGTTTATCCGGATCAAAGACCTTATTAATAAACACTGATACAATATTTTTCTCATCTTCTTGATATGGTGTCGGCGGAGCTCCAATTAACTTGTTGCCTTCACCTTTGTCGAAGCTTACGGTGAAACATGGGATTAAAACTGATGTGATTATTTTCGCTTTCAAATCTTCAGAAAACGTATTATTGTTGAAATTTTCCACAAAATAGAAGAACGCATTTCTTTTCCAGTTAACAGTAAAACTCTGCGCTACTGTATTTTGCAAGAAATCGCGCAAAAAATATACATCAGGAATAAAGTGTAAACACAATGCTCTTAAGAGCTGGAAAAGTAAATCAATGTCATTTGTATTATTTGAAAAATACAACAGAAGTATTTTTCCCACCAAATGCCACAAATCACAAGCTACATTTTCCAAACATGTTGAATACAAATTATTGCGCCACATGTTTCTTAAAGCATCAACAATGTCCGGTCTGGTTGGTATCCACTGATCATCCAGTTCCATTAGTGTATAGATGATAAGAACCGCTTGATGTTGCACATCGTATTTATTTTTATTAACAACATCTGGAGTCCAGTTTAAATACTCCAATAAAATGGTGTATTTGGAATTCTTGATGACAGATCGAAACGCGTGACCTTCTTTGTGCTTTAATATAAAGATAAAGAAACGATTCCACTGAGAATCGGTCATAATTGAATCGATCATGAAGAGATCAACTGTCTCAACTGGAAAGCGTTGAAGGAACATATGTAATGCCTCGCGATATGGACTGGATGCCTCAATCATTAGATTCTTTTCCGTTTGCAGAACGAGTTGGCATAACTTTTCAATATACTTTGATGATGCTGTGATGTGGTAAAACATTTCAATAAGTGTAACAATTTTCTGCTCATAGTCTCCTCCTTTTGATGTGGAAAAGAAATTCATGTTTTCGTTTGTACACTTGTATTGACCGACAAAAATTTCTATTATTTTTGCACAATGCGTCAATATTTGCTCACTCAGTTTCTCATTAAACATTTGCGGGAAAAGTTGAGTAAAGTACGACAATCGTTTTATTGCCGGAATAGACAAGTTCCTGTGATCGCCGAGCTTTAAAAGCAAAGGTCGCATTGCAGCTTGAATCTGTAAAAGAATATGAAAAGAATGATGTAAAATTATTTTATCTAAATTATTAAAATTTGAATGCAGAATGAATATAGATGATAAAATTTATCAAATTACATCACAAATTAAAATCAAAAGTTTATATTTGAATAGTTCATGCTTTCAGGTGCTTTAACAGATAAATGAAGAGAAACGAATGCTCTTTTTAAACTTACTTTCTCTCTCTCAAGCGTTATGCCAGTAATAAACGTCTTCATGCAGAGATAAGATGTTTCCTGCAACTCTGGCTTATCACTCTCCATGACTTTAAAGATAATGTTTATAATTTTTTCCTTATAGCCAATATCATTAATATAATGACATGCTGCCAAAGCGCGTAACGCACTTATACGCAATGGGATAAGGTTTGACACATTCTTATAACAATCCAGTTTGGCCAAAGTAGCATCTTCAGCCTCGCTTAACGTGAGTAACTCATGGAAGAAGAGTTTGTGATACTGATTTGTCAAATCTGCAAATAATATACATATAATATTATGTTAACAAACAGAGAAATTCAAAGAATTTACTAACCAATAGTAAAGAGACGTGGCTCCAATGTTGTACAGAACGTATTACCATCCATCAATCCAATTTGTGCGTTGGCGGGCTGATGTCTTAATAAATGCTTTTTAGGTGGTATTATGTCCGCCAGAACGTCTTTATGTGGATCCATAACTTCGGAAACTGTCTTCTTTTGGATTGATCCAATGTGTTTCAGTAATACCATTGATTCTTCTCTTACAATCGAGTTAGGGCTTGTTATATGACGCACTAGCTCATGGATCACTTCATATGTTGCTTTGGCTTGTAAATCCTCGAGCTCATCATTGCGAGAATTTACACTTATGGGGGACAAACATATCTCCAACATTGTTTTCATATAACTCTTTGTTATATCCAATGCACCATTGGAAACATCTCCTTCCAGGTCCATCAAGACGAACATAAAGGCTTTTAAGAAGTTGAAAAGATGCTGGTACAGAGCACGCAGTGACATGTGCTTGCATAAGAACTGAATCGCCTGGCAACCGCCAACCTTAGCATACCATGGGCGATCGTAACACAAAGCTGTCATTTTCTCAGCCAAATATTGCATTAACGGTAGCTTGCAAGCTCTATCCTTGTTGCCCATTATGTTTGTTGCAGTGTCTAAGATGATTCCCATGCAAGCAATTCCCGGCTTACACAATTCCTTCTCCTCATGGCCCATGCATGCTGCCAAAGCATCAATCAATACCATGGGATCAATTCCATTTGGTGTATAGCTTTTCTGTGGAAATGGTCCAGCCTGTTGGGCAATGGCCACCATTGTGTAGTGTCTTACCACGGCAGCCATCACGGGACACACGGAATCTCTCAGATCTTTAGTGGCCGAAGCAACTAGCATGCCAATCAGGGCTGTCTGGTGTGTTCCACGCACACTTGTTATGTCAATTTTATTGTGGAATATCGGCCAATTCATAATGTTGCTTTCCACAAAGTCATTATGGGTAAACAACTTTAGCAAGGTATGCTTTTCATCATCTAAGCTGATGAATGCAGCTAGAAAACAACGGATTACTTCCCAACTTTGCCGTCTATAAAACTGATCCGTCGTGTTTGAGCTCAATGCCTTAAACGCTGACTCAATTGCATAATCGACAGGGAACTCGATTGGCTTCTCATATTCTTGGAAATATGTTACTATCGATATTTTTGGCTTTTCGTTTTGATCATAATGTAATGTTTGCGGTTCCACCATCATTTTCCGGTTGCCACCTCCAAATTTACCAAGAACGCGAAATGCAACAAGTGCTGCATTGTCCTGATTTCGAAGCGTTTTCCATAGAGCTTGCATTAAAGCTGCTCTAACAGGTTGTATATGATCATACAAAAAGTCAGGTTGCAAATTGTCCACACAAAGTTCCAAAGTTCGTAAGCCCTGAGTGAAAACAATTGTTAGAATCAGTTACCGAAAATAGGTTTGTAACCAAAGTGTAACTAACTAAATTAATAATAGTTACCTGACTTATAAGAGTTGGGGAACCATTCAGAGCAGAAACTAGCGGATCCATTAGCATAGGTAAATATGGCAACAAAGATGAGAGACGTACGGGCACAGTCAAGCAAAGTTCCACAAATAGATCACGCATATGTTGCTTATGAAATCCACTTTGTAGCCGATTCAGTCCTTCGAGAAGATTAGGCAATAGCGGCAAAAACTCTTGGTACAGAAGATCATGACTTCCACCTCCAATTGATCTAAAGAGAGCTCGTAGAAGCAAAAAATAATTGTAAGGCTCGTCCGAAATCAATGCCAACTCCATGGAGCGTATAACTATTTTGTGAAGATGTGGTCGCAACATCTGCTCATTTTCAACTGGAAATAAGCTCACGCTTCCGAAGACAAGCTTGAATAACCGAAGGTATAGATTAGATCGTTCCACGTTTGAACCCATTTCTTCCATTTTCTCCAACAGGTATTCAACTAAGACAGTCGCAAAAAGTGGCGATGTGGTGGGATTAGCCAGAAAAGAGTTTGCTATTACTTGAAGCGATTGATTTTTGTATATTCTCTCAACCAAAAAATCAATAGTAGTAGCAAATATTTCCTGGAAGTTCTGCGAATGCATCATAAGAAACTGCGGATGACAGAGAAAGATGTTAGTGAATATCAATTTAAAACATAATTTCAAAATACTCACAATGCCACTAAAGTGTTCCAAAACTTCCTTTTCCTCTTTACTGCGTGAAATTAATCCAGACGTTCGTTGTTGATTCGGATTAACATTGATGGTATATATATCTAGAGCTTCCATTGCGAAATGCACCAAATCAATGTATGTGCATAGTATCTCGGGATTAAAAAGTTTCTCCTGCATCTGTGTGGAGTCAGATCCCTGAGATTTAAATAGAAACCAAACATTTTTAATTTAATAATATACGTTTTTTTAACAAAAGACAAACCTTTGAGTTAAAGAATCCCCAAGTAATGGTTTTAACGCCACCAACAAGAGTTTTAACTAAACTTCGAAACTCTGCGACATTCACTGAACAAACCAATTGTGATCCTGTTTGTGATATTTTGGATTGATCACCTCCCAGATTATCCTGAAATACATAATTGCTAATTAAAGCACTAAAAATATTAATTGTTAAATACATACATCTTTGACTTCTGGCACATTAAGAACAGGTGCAGGAAACGAACCAATTGTGTTCCCTGGAACGCCAGCTTGAGATTGTCCTTTGCTGAAATAGGATATATTCATTTTACTATTGTTAAAATTAACTAAATATGTATAATTCTACCAACCATTTTTGTATTATTATAGGAAGTTGAATTTGTGCGATGGTTTCGAACTTTTTCACGAAGACTTTCAATAGTGTTCCTAGAATGTTTCTCGATCGTTGTGGCTCAAGTTCACTGTGATGCCGTAAGCAATCGACGAGATTCAATAAAAGCTTACACGACATGGTTTGGATACCAACGGCAAGTGTCTCATCGTGCACATTTTTGGCAAACAAATTTACAGCTTTTATCAAGACGTCCAAGCTTAAGCTTTGACGGACATGGTGAGCAAGATCAGCGAGCGTTGAGTACGCCAAAGGACGAATCGAGTCCAAAGTAACACCTTTTCCAATGAGTAAATCCTCATCAAACAACTTTTCAATTGATGGAATAAATTCTAAAAGTACAAAGTAAAATAAAAGTACAATTTTACATATATTGTATAATATGCAAAATTAAACTCACTTTGACGTAAATCTGTGGCAAAAATATGACGCGCTGCAATTAACAGTTCTTTTCGTAGGTGAGCAGCCTCTTTAGGACAATGTTCCATTAGGTTCAGCATTCCATTAGTAACAGACAATGAATTTGATATCACAACTTCCTGAAAGAATTTGCAACATTTAGCTAGTTAGTTAATAGTTTATAGGTCGTACTTACCTGATATATTCGCACAATATATGCCAAAAATGAAAGAGTTTTAATTTGGGCTCCCATGAAATCCACGAAGATTTCTTTTTGCGCGGAGTTTCTAAAAGAAAAAGATATTAATATAATTGATTGAAAACCGAGACAATAAAGATTTCACATACCGTTGAACCACAGTTGGCTGTAAGTTGATCGTGGTCAATATCAAGGGTATAAATTCCGCAACTTCTTGATGGACAGCATTTTTATATATCTGGTACATTAATACAACGATAATGGGAAGCTCTTGAAGAACTTTCAGTGACAAAATGCCACGAGGAAGGAGATTATACTAAAATAGTTTAAAATGTACATAAGTTATTAATAATTAAAATACAAGTTAGGATGGAACTACCATGTACTCTACTTACAATCATTTGTTGTGAATTATGCTCAAGAGGCTTTTCTATATGTATAGTTCTTACTGAATATGTTTCAGGTAAAAGTAGTTCCAAATCCAAGTCCTTTAAATCACTTATCCAAATATCGTTTGTTGTTTCAAAAATTGATGTTAGATGATTTGGAAGATTTGTATAGATCTCTTTGACAAATCCCAAAAACTGCTGGATCTAAAAATAAAACGCGAAAAATTTGTTAACAACTGACTGCTATTAAATTTGAGCAATACTTACTTCGGGATTAAAGGAGGGACGAAAATGCTTATGCAGCTCAATTATTATTCGCAGACTTATAAGCACATTCTCTTCATTATCTGTTTTCAATAACTTGAGCATCATGGTAATAATTGATTTAACATGTTGCCTTAAATTTTCCGTGATAGGAAGTCGGTGAATCATCTCCAAAATCAACTTGCGAATCTGCAAATTAACAAAAATATTACATTAAAAATTATTTATATATGTAAATAGTCTGTACGGGAATCTTGTGGTCTATAATGGGCAGTTGATG
The DNA here is from genome assembly GCA_963924055.1 of Drosophila limbata. Lineage (NCBI taxonomy): Eukaryota > Metazoa > Arthropoda > Insecta > Diptera > Drosophilidae > Drosophila > Drosophila limbata. The sequence continues at coordinate 6,451,699 of OZ001355.1, forward strand.
GTTTTACAGAGCCCATTCCATTGCAGTTTCAGGAACTTTCATTGCATCCACGGAGACTTACTGGTGTGAATTTCACCAGTGGGTGTCATTTTCCGAAATCACAATAGTTAGATATTGACATATAATGCCCTCAGCTGGTTTTACTGACATGGACATGGATAACATGATGAAGAAAAGTTCAGAGTCGCTTTATATTGAGACAGGCCCAATAAAGCACCTGTGGAACCATAGCATTTTAAACACCTGTGGACTCGTCAAAAGCCCTATAACATTGAACAATTCGCATCTCAACAGGAACACAACATTGCAAGCATTTGTATATACATACATATGTACATACATACATATTTATGTATAAATGTACACATTTTAGCATGTACACATATACACATGTGCGTTGCCATCCTTACTTTGTTTATAGCACAGTACACAAGAATATACTTACATGCTGAATTGTATTCTCCTGTATGAATTGGGGCTCGCCCTCCTGAAGAATTCGCATGAATATCTTGAGAGCATTTTCCAAAAAGGAGGGATATGAAGGAGACTGCATGATCAATTCAAAGTGCTCACTCAGTTCCTGAGTGGCCTTCAACTTGATTTCCTCATTTGCAGCCGCATCATTTAATATATTTAAGTAATTCCGGAATGTATTAACCGGTATATTCTCGCTGTGTGCCATTTTAAGTGACCATCGAATTATTTGCTAACAAACGAAATGTTTTCACCGGCGTACTAAGCTCGAACATTTACCATAAATCACAGGGTGGTTAGGCATTGGTAAAGATAGCGTCGCATTTTTGAACTAAATAGAAGAAAATATTTTGTCATGTAGAGGAACAAATATACCCTATCTATGAAGACACACGGAGTGCATACTGTCATCGAAAATATTTTCGACAGCAAAACTATAAAGCAAACGTTTAAGTAATACTGCGACAAAGTTGTTACTGACAACACAATTCTGAACACATATTACAAAAAAATAAACTCAGATTTGCAACAGATTTAGTGTTGGGTTGCTCATGAGTGAGTGAACAAAAACGAGTTGCTCCCTGAAGGGAGCAAGTGAACATGTTCCTTCCAAATTGCTCTTTGTTGCTCACTTACTCTTTTTTGCTCAGTTGCTCAGTCTTGTTCAGTTTCTCTGCTTTGCTCTTTTTTGCTCACCCATTCAGATGTTCTGTTTTGCTCATTTTTGCTGTTGTTCCTCCTAGGGCATTGTGTGTAGATTCTTTCTTTGAAAATACACAAATCTTGGATTATCGCCAAAGCACAATACACATTTTAAAAATGCAGAATGTCGCTAACCAGAAAGTGTATCGAATTGTTGATCACAGGGCAACCATCAGATTTTAATTGAAATGTAACACGATATTTTTGATTTGTTGGATGAGGGGCTTAGTGAATAGCTCAGTGAATTACTGAGCTACTGAGCAATATGAGTGAGAAACTGAGCAACTGAACAACTGAGCAAGTGAGTAATCTGAGTGAGTTGACTCTTCTAAAAAAAAAGAATAAGTGAACATGCTCACCCAAATGAGCAGTGTTTACCCAACACTAAATAGATAGGAAAATATTGTGCAACTGATTTATTGATGCCACGGTGATCATGTAAAATAATACCATATGCAAGAAGGTATGTAGCGCATGTTTCATTCCATCGTTCCAAAAGAGCGCGTATTATAACCATACCTTCATCAGTATTTTTTAGTTGTGGACACACTTGTGAAAAATATACTTATTAACAACTATAGTTTTTCGTGTGCTAAGAAGAATACGCAGTTAATCCGAGTGCTGTAAGTGTGAAAATTAATAATAAACGCGGATTAAATAATGCTATTGTCGTAATTATCTTAATAGTTACTATACAATCAGTTTTAATTATGCCAATTACCTGTTTTTCACTGTGCAAATTTTTGTACTTCGTTTGAGAATGTACATGCATACATATCAATATACTGTGGACTTGAAAGTGAATTGAAAATATATGTCGGTGTATGAAAAAAAAAAAAAAACAGTCAAGATCCGGCGTGTGAAAAATGTTGTTTTCAAGCATTTACAATCGAAATATTTGCTGCGTGTGCATATAATATTTGTATACTGTCAAATTTTTTTAGCATACACATATACCAATGTATGTTCTATGTATGTGCATTTTTATACATACATACAAATATGTAACATAAAATACCGGACGCTTAAGCAGTTTATTTTATTTAAGGAGAAAAAAATTATTGTTGATCAATTTGGAGCATATGGATGTGCATTTTTCTTTTTCGAATGAAATGTGTTGAAACTTTATTAAATTGATTAACTTTTAATTTACAATTAGTATCCGAATTTTGATTGTATAAGAAGAAAACCTTGAATTTTGTTTACGTTTCTATGAATGGAATTTATATCTCGAATTCGGCACTATTTTATTTGGATGTTTTTTTAAATTTCCTATTCAAATGGCAACTAATCCGTTAAAAACAATTTGCAGACAATTATTTGTAGAAAAAGGACACAAAATGAGGGAATCCGCTCATGACATCAGTATGGATACGTGGAAGCAATGGATACTTGAAGCAATATCCAAAATCCGATCCCAAAAACAAAGGCCAAGTGTGCAGAGAATTTGTCAGGCGATTGGTACACATCATAAGTTCCATGAAGACATCGTTGCAGAAAAGTTGGAAAAAGCGGTGGAGTCGGGAGCTGTTATTAAGGTTTACAACAAAGGCTTACATTCCTATAAGGCACCAATGGCCAAAAGGCGAATTAAAGTGGATAAAAGTACAAATCTGTACAAAGTGGTGGCCAAGGCAGTCAATGATTTGGGTGAATGCGAGGGATCTACAATTAAAAATATAGAAAACTATATTCAAAAGTTTAATTGCATTGACCTTTCACCCGATGTCGATTTTAAGACAGTTATAAAAATATCAATTAAAAAAGCTGTTGATGCTGGCTTCTTGATACAAGAAGGAAAGTTATATAAAAAGGGCAAATCCCTAACAACACCACGAAAAGCAGCACCAGAAGCTGAAGTACTTATAAAGGGCGAAGAGACCTGCACTCACTGTTCCGGGAATGCTCAAAAAAATCTAAATGGGATTCCAGAACCATTAAGCTCTTGCAAACAATGTGGAATATCCTTGCATACGACTTGTGCAAATATCGCTGGCAGATGCAAGTCGCAATCCTATGTACTTCTTTATATGCTTGTTACTAAGGGAACTTTGTGGAATTGTCAGAAATGTGCCGATTGTGCTGTATGCAAAATACGCAATCGTGGTCCATGTCTTCTTCAATGTTTCGTTTGCAAAAATCATTTTCATCTAACGTGCCTTGATACGATACCGGACAAGAAACCAAAGCATCCATACCGGTAAGTTAACTAAAACCCGCAGATAAATGTTCCTATAAAAAATCTTGTTTTTACTATAGATGCAAGGCGTGCTTAAAACAAAACGTCGATAACCCAAAATCCTTTAGGAGGGATAGTTCCAGCATCAAATTTGAGCTTGGCAATGAAAAGTAAGTCACAATTATCAGTTTGGCCTAACTGTTTTTAAAAAAAAAAATTCAAAGAATTTAAGAACTTATAATGAGATGAAAAATAAATAAATACATTATCAATTTCAGAATTGTTCCGTATGCTAATGTCGCTCAAAAACCGTACAATAATTGCAAGCGACAGATGATTAAAAACGAAAAATTTATTGACAATCCGTCAACGTCCCAACAGTCCAACAATATGGTCGGCAATAAGCCAAAGAAGAAGAGTTGCGCCATAATTAACAAGTTTGACACTCAAGTTAAGCAAAAGAAAGCAAATTTTCAACGTGAACCAATAGCTACCCAACTCAGTCGAAAGCGTACATATTCAGATTTATCGTCGTCGACTTCCTCGAGTGACAGCGAAGATGATGATGACGATGATGACGAGAAGAATCCGGGCTGCGATGATCAGGATGACAGTACATCTTCGGATTCATGTACTTCATCCAGCTCCGAGTCGGATTCGAGCGATAGCTCGAGTGATAGCTCTGAATGCGATGAGGATAATGATGATGAAGATTATGATTCGGACAGAAGTACACTAAAGGAAAATATTTTCGAAAATGAAAAGAAATTTGATTTTCGATCGTCATCAAATGATAAGGAAAGTTTACTTGAAGGATCTTCTGAAAATTGGGGATTTGCAGCTGTGGCAAAAAACCCCGTTGACAACAAATATAAAAACAATTTTAAATGCCTCAGTTATACAAGAAGTAAAATATTGGATGCCAACTGTCAACTATCACCGTCTATCGAATCTATTAAACCACGGGAAACTACCACATCCGACAAAACTGAAGATGCCGTTAAAAATGGTTCCTTGGGAACAAAGCAAAACCAAACGAATCTGGGAAAAAAGAAGACGGTAATCTTGAAATCGATGCCCCTTGAAACTGCAGCTAAATCACATGTTAAACAAGATGATGATATTCCATATTTAACTAAAGAAACTGTTCTAAAATATCGCATGATGAACGACATAGATCGTATTCAAGAACCGACAAAGGAAGCTCTACAAGCAAAAGAATCCAATACAACAGACTATGATGAATGCATGGAAAATATAAACGATCAAAACGATAAGTTTATAAGCCAGTCTAAATCATTTGGTATGTTTAAACTTGTATTACAATCATATTATAAAACATAATTATAGTCAGAAAAGATTTATCAACTTACTTATAATAATATGTTCAATTATAGAAAATCAACATCTACCACCAGGGGTTAATCAATTGGATATTGAGTTATATCAGGAATGTCTACAAAAAGCTGTAGTTAAGGTGTCTAATAACTATTGCGAAATGCCACCTGAGAAAAGCCACACGCAGATTCACATCGGACAAAGTCCCAAATCCATTGAAATTGGCAAATGGAATATAGAAACATGGTATTCAAGTCCGTTTCCACAGGAATACGCAAGGTAAGTTCAGAGCCACTCCTCGAGTAGATAATAAACTATAAACAAATCATCCTTTTTTGAATACTAAATTTCTCATTTATCTTTTTAGGCTATTGAAACTTTATTTATGCGAATTCTGCCTGAAATACACTAAAAGTCGATCCGTCTTGGACAGGCATCAAAATAAATGCATTTGGAAGCAACCGCCCGGAACGGAGATATTTCGTCAAGGCGACATATCTGTTTTTGAAGTGGATGGAAACGTTAACAAGATTTACTGCCAAAACTTGTGCCTGCTTGCCAAGTTTTTTCTAGATCACAAGACCCTCTACTATGATGTTGAGCCATTCCTTTTCTATATATTAACAAAGAACGATCAAGTTGGCTGCCACCTCGTCGGATATTTTTCAAAGGAGAAGCACTGCTCACAAAAGTATAATGTCTCCTGCATTCTGACCCTCCCACAGTATCAACGGCAAGGGTATGGAAGATTTTTAATTGACTTTAGCTACTTACTAAGTCGTGAAGAGGGCCAGTTGGGCACTCCGGAGAAGCCTTTATCTGATCTTGGACGTCTGTCATACTTTTCATACTGGAAATCCGTTGTTCTAGAATACTTATACAAGTATAGGAACAAGAAAGTTATAACTTTCAAGGATATTGCTATAAAAACTGGCTTAGCTATTTCTGATATTGCATTGGCATTCGAGTTACTTAATTTTATAAAATTAAGAAAGAACGATGGCGACATTCGCTTTCAAATAACAGTCAAAATCGATTGGAAAAAAGTTTTATTGCATCATAATCGAGTTGCTCATAGCAAAACTCGAATTATAATTGACGCCGATTGTTTAAGATGGAGTCCCTTAACTTCGATTTCAAAATCCCCCACTAATAATATAAAACCGATTTCGAACCGTGAATATTTGAGCTATAAATTTCTCGAAAGCTGTGACGAAAAAGATTTTTACAAAAAGAAAACCGAGGAGAATGTAGAACCACATGTGATTGCGACTGCTGAAATCAATAAGGACTGCTCCAAGCCGAGCATATTGAGTTGTGAAAAATATGATGAAGATATCAGTTACTTGAAAAAAAAAGTATGCTATTCAGAATCTACGCCCACAACATTGGTTGATGCAAAGCGATGCAAGCGTCCATTTGAAGAGAAAATCGAGAATTCAGATTCATCTGATAGTAAATATTCGAAAAAATCGGAGTCATCTGATTATAATATGTTGACCAAACGAGCATTGCGATTGGCGAAGAGAAAAGACGTGGTTCCTCATACAAACAAAAGGAAACACTTTGAACGTGAACATAATACAGACAACTTGGATCTTAACCTATCGAATCTCAAAGATACACAGAGTTGTAGTAAGGAAAGCATAGAAAAAGTCTCGGTATTACAAGGATCAGCATCAGTAGCTGCTGCCCAAGAAGTCAGCCAAGATATTAAGAAACTGGAATCAATTGACAAGCCCATTAATATTGTACCCAAATTGAGAGGTAAGAAATCGCATGGAAAACGCAATGAAGAAGACAATTCTGTTGACAATATATCTAATGAAGTTGCATTGAATGAATGTGACAATGAAGAAACTATCAAGTCGATCAATGAAGAAGTTGCAACTAACAATGAAAAGGAAAGGGAAATAAGTTTCCCAGAACAATGTAATGAACAAGTTTTGGATGCTGTTGCAAAGAAAACTAAGAAAACATTGTTCTCTGATACAACTTTATACGATAAAAAAATAAATGACAATAACATCGCAGAATGCAAAGTTGAGCCGAAACCATTTGAAAATGTAATCGAATCTAAAGAACCAATTAAAGAGAGCAGTGACAACGCAGGCGTGTTGGCTGCTTCATCCGAAATGATTATCAGCGAAAAGACGGTCACTAACAGTGTTACTCCTGAAAAAGTGGAGGCAGTTATTCCCATTGTGGATCAAGTCGAAACTAAAGTACTCAGTTTAGAAGATGAAAGCTTGAAAAACGACACTGAGATGATGAAATCTGCGGATCAAAACTTAAAGAATTGTACTGCAACTGTTGCTACTCCACCATGTGTTGCAACTCCTGCAACTGTTGCAACTCCTGCATCTGTTGCAACTCCTGCGTCTGTTGCAACTCCTGCTTCTGTTGCAACTCCTGCATCTGTTGCAATTCCTGCTTCTGTTGCAACTCCTGCCTCTGTTGCTCCTGTTGCTAATGAAGAATCAGTGAGCAAAAAGCCATTGCCGAATTGTAATTTAACCAAACCTATTGAAGAAAGTGTTATTGAAACCAAGGATATTACTAAAGCCGGGGCAACACTTGAGGCAAATGAACCCAAGAAAACCGAAATGGATGCGCTGAAGATATCAAGTGCTTCAGTAGAACCAACCTTTTACAATGAAGTCAATAAGACAAATATGGCGAACCAACAGGAAAACATTGAAAAAGCGGTTGTTCCTTTAATGCAAGAAACAGATATGAAGCCGAAAATAAATAAGAAACCAGTTGTGGAACCTGCTGTTCCAAAGATAGAAACTGTCAATAATGTTGGTAAGAAACCAGATGTTTACTATCCCAATAAGATGAATACCGTTGCTGAAAAGGAGGCAATGAAACCAACGCAATTGGTGCAAGTTAAGGAAGAGGAGAAATCAAATGTACGTGCACCGTCAACGTCGTTGCCCATCAGGGATAAGATACAACTAAAGAACAACGAACATGCTCAGTTACAGAGCCCAATCACGTCTCAGTTTCCCATTAATCAAATGCCCAACTATCACCATACCTCGCAGTATTGGCAGTGGGACTATTACAGCTATAACCTTTGTAATTTGGATCCTGCAGCTCAAAAGGGTCAAAAGCAATTCCATAAAGATCTTGCAACAACAATGGCATACACACATAATTTTACACAAAATCTGTATCAATCTGCAATGCATGCTCACCATCAGATTCATCATCCCAAGGATAAGCAAAAGGTTGAACGGAAAAATAGTGGAAAAAAGGATGATTTGTCCAAAACGGGGCCCAGCATAAATCCCGTCAACACACCGAGAGATGAAGCTCATTTACTTAACTGCAATGAATATAATCTCAACAATCAATCTGCAAATTTTAATCAGAAATGTGCAACACAACAAAAACAGTTTAAAATCAGCGATCAGACTCAACAGATAAAACCCATTGGCAATGCTCAGAACTCTGGCCAACGACACGTCAGTTCCAGCCAGACGGAATCGACAATTCTTTTGCCGACCCGGGAGGCATCGGGTGTGCCCCAGAAGCAAAAGGCAGAGCATAATGTTAACACAACATTGGTTAATTCACGTGAGGAAAAATTGAAAATAGCCCAACCCATTATACAGTCGAGTACACACTCAAATTTGCCAGTTGGGGGTCAATCGGATGTTAACTCGAACATGTCATACAACTCGGAAGCATCCACAAATGCGCCCATTCAGCATTATGATTGCGGAATAAATGTGCAAATCAATATGGACTCTCCGTCAGCCATTGGAAGTTCGATTAATCATGGATCGGAGAACTCAAATGTTCATATGCATAGACAATTTTCCGACTGTTCAATGCAAAATCAGTCGGCGACGACTCCAATGCATATGTCAATACAAAATTCGCATATGCAACAACAGAACAATATTAATATGAATTTAACACCAGAAGGTTCACCGAATATGAATATTATTGGAAACGCACAGCATCAACATCAAAACAGGAAACTGAATGTTCAGGTAAATTTTTAAAAGATTCCTTTTCACAATTTTTACAAATTAGAGAGTAGAATACTCTAATTGGCCAGAAATTGAAAAAAGAAAATCAAACATAATTTTCAAAATTTAATTTCCTAGTCTGTGGTTTATAAATTTCTAGTTTTTGTTTAAAATTATATTTAAACTCATTACGATTTCTTTTTTTTTTATATATATTTATAGCCGGATATTGTGGCAAATTCGCCGACAACGTCACATCGGGCACCCACACCTAAGCAAATTCGCAGCGCAAATGCATCAAATAGTTCACAGCAAAGAGACACTAAGATTCCGTCAGCTACAGCGACTACAACACAGAATACTCATCATCAGCACTCGCAGCAGAGTTCGGCAGCAAATATTTCAAAAGCACAGCAAGATTCGCTTGGAAGTCTGCAGTTTACTCAACTAAGTGGTCAGCATGGTCATCAGCAAAACATGCAACCGTTGGACTACGTACCCATTCCGCAAATTTCTCAAAACTTCTCGTCGAATCCATCCAACTACGACATGACGGCTGTTATTCAGCAAAGGATGTCACTTAATGGCTCCGTTCATTCAATACCCAATTCACATCAGCGAATTGAGCAGCCGTCGTCAGCTTGTGCAGTGAATAACTTTTATTTGCAAAACAATATTCCAACTAATGAATCGGTATCGAATGCACCTCGAATACCAGTATCGAGTACATTAGGGCCATCCACGGCAACCAGTAATGACCAACGTCAAGCGAATCACGATTCCATATCAGTGTCGAATAGCACAGGAACAACATCAGCGCTGGTTGGAAATCTATGTAGTCTCTCGAAGCTACAGCAACTTACCAATTGCCTTGAGACTCAGCCATGCAATACATCGCCGGGTGCACAATCGAATTTAACACCATCGCCACATCATGCTCTGCCACCGAATTCGATGACGCCACCACCACATTTGTTAATGCAAAACAGGAACATTTCAACGCCGCCGAATATGTTGCAAACTCAAGTGACGCCTTTGCAGTACCACAAATATTACAGCAGCAACATGAATATTGCGCCCATAACATCATCGCAGAACACAAATCGGAACACTCGGAATACTCCATCCGCACCAGTGCAACATTCTTCAGCGCCAATTGGCGGCAATTCAAATAATCGCACTGCAAATGTTCACCTCAGTCCGAATTTGATGTCACATTATGGAGCCATTAACGGCTACAGGATGTCACCTCAGCAGAGTCCACCGACGGGCGCCTACAGTTCCGGTGGTGAATACCCCAATTCGCAGATTCCAATGCAAATGGGTGTCATGAATATGCAGTCTCAATACCAAGATGCATGTGTTCTGCAAAGAGCTACACAGCCGAATCCAATGTATTCGGCGTATTCCCCATATCTGCCCCTAAACAGCTCCATTCGCAGATAGTTAAAGAACAATAAGTTTAACTAACTACTTATCTAACTAACTGTTTTGTAAAGTATGTACGAGTAGGTTTGTGTTGTAAATATAATTTCTGTAATTTAAAATAAACATTCATAAGTAACAAATAAATACGATACATATTTGAATATTTTGGGTGGTAAATGGAATTACTTTCATGGAGTATTTTAAACCTATTATTGGGAGTATAAATAAATAATATCTGCTTAATTGCTTATAATGGCCTGTTTAATTTGAAATAATTTTAAGTTTTGTTACAACAAATATACAAAATACAAAATTAATTTATGGATTCTAAAATATATTTAGAAGCATTGCCCGAATATCATCATGACGCCAAAGCTAGCAATAAATTTTCCAATACGCGTATGTATGAAACTTATCCAGGAAAACAATACATTCAGTACACACAATTGTCCTAAGCATTTTGATACTTCCGCAGGAGCATTGCCCAAACATCCGGATAGCGTGCCTGCAAAAAGGCTGTCAATTTCTGGGCACTTTGAGCTTGCTGAGGAGAGCAATTGCGGCACTTTCTGGTTATAACTTCTGGAAGAGCAGCTGTAAAAAAACAAGAAAATAAGTATTATGTTAAACGATTTGTATGAAAACGTCGTTTTTAGTTACTTTCTTTAAAAGGTGCTTTAAGTATAGATATTTAGATAGTTATGGATAGATATTAACTTGCATTTCGTATTTACCTTTTAATTGTCGTCCTAATTGGTCACAAGGACTTTTCTCCAGAATGCACATTATTTGGCGACTCACAACGGCCTGGTTGTTCAATAGCTTATTAATGTTTTTCTCATCGGCATCGACTTTGGAAGGCTTTAATATTAATAATATTAAGCAAAACAATAAAACTAAAATATTCTTTTGATTTCTCTTTATCAAACACATAGCTTTTTTTTTAAATTGTATTGTATGAAATCGAAAGAACTTTCTTGTGTATTTGGTTTGTTGATTTGAACGCATGCGCTTTTCAACATCATTTTCTGGGGGTTGTAAATATATATGTATATATATAAAGTATTTAGAATGCGACTTTAAAATTAAAGTTGTTGGCATTTTGCCAATATTGAAATTCGTTGTCCATTCTAATTTCGTTTTTTCACCTTAGTATATCAAACATACATATACACAATATAACACAGACTTTTCGATTGGGGAACCCCAAAAACCTAATTTTGAGCATCCAAAATTGATCGTCAAAATTGCAACTCAAAAGTTGCATAGTAAAATTAATTATTAATTAGATATTGTTAATCCGTTTCATCGTGCTGCATCACTACAATATTGTGATTTTATTAATTGAACAAAACCAAGTGCTACATTTAATTATAATTAGGAATTTAAATTGGTTCAATCGTCATTATCGTCGTCGTACTCATCGTCCTCGTCATCGACATCATACTCATTTCCGTCCTCTCCGACGTCGGTCGCCTTCTTTTGTTTGCCAAGCAGCCACTCATTGTAGGCCAATTCGTCTTCCACAGACGGATCTGTGGCTTCAATAAAGTCCTCGGCGCCGTGAAGAAACTCCTCTTGGACTTTACCCAAATGATTGAAGGGTATGTTGCGTCTACAGAATTTATGTCCCCAGCCCAGATAAACTGATTCGCATGTATTTTCGAATATAAATGTGAATGCGCCTGGCCACAGATTGGATTGCAATACCAGCAGTCGTTCCTTTTGATTGGTATACTTGCTGGAAAAGCGAACCAACCATGGAACGGAGCATTCATTGGCCATGTCATTACCACAGGATGTTAGAATATCGGGTCCAATCTCTGCTTGAACAAATCCCTCATTCATTTCTTCTTCATCGCCTTCTTCTTCTCCCTCTTCCTCCTCTTCGGCCTCCTCATCCATTTCATCCATAAGTCGCATCTTCAAGTATAAAGCAAGCGCCTTTTCCCGCTCCTTTCGAGCCTTCTCCTCATCGAACCAAACCACACGTCCCTGGGTCAATATATTCGGTCTACAGTGAACCCAAGCCACAGGAGTTGCTAATGTACCCAAGGGTTCGTTTTCGAACCGTTCATTTTTCAATAGCATAACATCATTATCTGAAGAGATAGAGTAGGATCGGATACTACTTTCTTATAACCTATATCACCGCATTATCCCAAATCTTAGAATTGATAAGAGCTAGACATACCAAATTTGGTATGTAGACTTTCTACATGTGCAGACAGATCAAGATTCAAAATTTGGAATGAAAACGATTTACAAAGGCAATTTTAAAAGTATAGCTTTAAGTTTTCACACGTATGTTACATTTAAAAGTTTAATTCTGCCCTGAACTCTTTATCAAGATTGGATAATACAATCAAAAGTTATTCAAGCAAAAGTTTTACCTCTATCCATCAATCAATCAATCTATCTATCTATCTATCTGTTATCTCCTATCTATCTCACAGTCCAGCACTCTCTAAAATTTAATTTAATTTACCTTGTGGCGTGTCTTCTTCACCGTCGTTGAAGTTGTCTTCCTCCTCTTCCTCCTCTTCGAGTTCGTCCAAATTGACGCCATCATAAAGATCTTGCTCCTTCTTTGTCATCCGGCGATAATATCCCTGGGGTGCGATATGTGTACCGGCGGAAATACGCGCAATCATGGCGCGCAAATAATGTTTCTCTTTGCCCGGGAAACATGGGTACGACACAATATCGGCCTCCAGGTCGCCAGTGAAGAACTTCTTGATTTGCCGGGAGACGACAATTTGACGGGGTGTCACAATCGGCAGTTCAATCCAATCGTCATACAGACTGTTGACCACAAAATATGAGAAACGATTGCAGCCACGACCCACAACCTCGGGGGGAATGTCATAGAATTCCAATTCTTCAGCCAGAGGTACTGGCTCCGCTTTTGGCGTCATTTTCGCCAAATTGTCGGGATCAAAGTTTTCCCAGCCATAAATGCCAGGAGTTAGTTCGGGTCCAACATGCGATGGCATCGGTTTGCGCTCCTGATTCTTTCGCATCTTAAATGGCAGCTGCTTCTCCCGCATTTCCTCCTCCATCATTGTCAGTCGCGAAGTGACCTCGTCACGCGTGAGAGAGGCTTCCACAATATAATAGGAGCACTTCAGTCCATAAATACAGCCCCAGAAGCGACATTGCATTATCGACGGATGCGTCTGCAGGCGATTAATGGAGCTGGCCAATTGAAAGATATCATCCTTGCTGATACTGAAGCCAGTCTGGTTCCAGAAGAATTGCAGCTGCTCGACGCGCTCGTTGAAGGACACAAACATTCGCATGGAATCATCGATGTCTATCTGAAGCTCCCCATCCGCATATGGAAATGCCTCCTCTCCAGTCATTTCCTCGTCGCACACAAAATTTGTTCCTTCCGCACTGCACGGAAGCTAAAAAAAAATAAATAATATTATTTTTAAGTAAATCCCATTGATCGATTCTCGGTCAGAACTTGCCTTGATTGCATGCAGAATCTTTTTGGCCGGCCGAAACATTCGACTGTCGGCAAAAACGCCGTTTGGCGGGAATCTTTCGGGCACGTGAAACTTTTGCTCGCGAACATTTCGGCTGAACTCTTCAAAGAAATCAATCACATTCGGGGGTCTTTCGTCAATGACTCGCTTCACAATGTCACTCAAGTGATCAAATCTATAAAATATACAATTTAAGTTTTATACATTTTAGTGGAGTTAATTAAACATATATATATATCTGCCATTTAAAGATATAGAAATATATCTGAAAGATACATCAAATTAAATTACATAAAAAAAAATTGAATAACATTTAGTAAAAAAATTACAATCGTAATAATATAATATAGAATTGATTTAATAGATAAATAAAATTATTAACTTAAAGAATATATACTTACAAATGTATAGAATGTATAGAACATGTATAGAATAAGAACCGAAATGTGAAAAGCAGGGACTAAAACCGTAATCATAACCGTAACCGTTAACCGGTATCAACCGATTGAAATTGGTAACCGTAACCGATATAAACCTTTTATTAAATACCGAAACTTAAAATACCGCAATTATTTCAACAAAAATAACTGTTAGGAAACCGATTCATGCATAACGGTTAATTTCGGTGCTGACAAGCATAAAACTTAACAACGTTGTTAAGGAATAATCGTCGTTTTTTAAAACGAAATCGAATTTTTACTTCTTACCTAAGTAAAATTAATTATTGATCTCAATAAAAAAATTTTCATTTTTAAAATTATTAAAAAGTAAATACCAGTCTTTAAAAATTTTGCGTTACCGATAACCGAAAAGTGTGTTTTCAGTAAAATGCTAATTTTCAATCAAATGCAGCCATTATGTAATAATTAAATCGAAATGAATAAAATTATTTAATAATAATATCGTGACTAACGCATTAAATAATAAGCTTATGCTTGTAAACAGTGCTGGGACTCTCAATAAACCTACTGTAATAAATAATAGGCAATACTGCTCACTTACAAGTTGTCGCCACTCAGGGTGCTGTATTGTTGCAGCACTGCCTTGGCGATATTCAGTTCATAGCCAATGTTGGGAGCCTCAGCAGTCGTTGACTTTTGCTGTCGACCCTCGGAATTGAGTGCGCCCATGGAAATGGAAGTCGACGAGGATGTCGTCGATGATGTTATGATGTTGGAGCATTGTGGCGAGGTCTGAAGCTCCGACTGAGGCGCTGTCTTTGCCCCGGTTTTCTTGTCCTTCTTCTTCTTGGCTGTTTGCTGTGCATCCGACTGGGATGTTGAGGATGAGCCCATTGAAAAATTGCGACATGATGGATTGTCATTATCCATAATGTTGCCAATTTATTTATTTATTGACTTTTATATCATGTACTCTCAAAAATATATATAATTATAATGATTTATTGTTGACACAAAACACACAGTTTGCATTGTTTGTTTTTGTTTTCTCTTAGCAATTAAATAAATTTGCATGGCTATGTGAAGTTCGAATTCGAACTCGAAATCGATGTTGTGACGTCTCATTTTTAATGGTCACAATTATCGCATGCAATATAGAACTTGATGATGCGATAAGGAAACAATTAATGACACATATACACGATTTGTGAAATAAAAAGTCTTCAAACGCTTTTTATTGATTTTTAGTGTCAAACAAAGCAGAAAACGTAATGGACAACAAATTAATATATTTTCTTAAATATAATTTCTACAACAAAGTGTAAATTTAAAGAAAAAACTGCGAGAGATAAACAGAGTTAAATTAATAGAAAAATACTTGACAGATTCTTTTGGATATGCGTTATCCTAATTTCTGGTTGGAATATGGGCGCCATCTTTCTTTTAATGATGACAAGATTTCAAACTGATTCCACCAGCATTGGACTAACGACCACATACATCCATTGGACCAATACATTTCCAGCCGTCAGCATCTGTCTGATAAAGAATAAGTTAACCGAGGACTTTACACAGGCCGTAAAGCGACGAGCGCCTCCCAATAGAACCCTTGAAAATACCTATGTGAAGAACTTGTACCAATACCTGTTCCTAATACCCGAAAACAGTAATATCAAGGAAGCCTACTGCAGAGGCTGGAATTCAACGTGTGGAGTTAATATTTTGGATATGAGGAAAGAGGTACAATCTTTTGTAATTTCTTGTCTGCCCGTTTTTTCTTTCATTTTGTTATTCAGTTTCTTACCCAATCATGCAAAACTATTTTCAAAGAAATTTATTACGGTAATAATTTGCTGGAGAACTGCGAGACATTATTCAAATTTCATGAGCTGGAGGTTGGATACTGTTTTCTCGCCAACAATCTAATTGATTAGTAAGTATTTACCAGGGAGTTACAAACATTTTAGTAATGACAAATGCACGTCCGCTTCAGTCGTAGCTTGATCCACAATGATCTCGCCTTCTCTTTATTAATTTTTATGTATCCCTATGTGCTCTCTCAGCAAGGCTGTTGAGAGAGCTAACAGTTATTGCCAGTGCTGCCAACTTTAGTTTGAAAAAAAACTGTTTTTAAAGGGAGGAACAGGTGCAGAAATCTGAAAAAATAATGAAAATAGCCATAAAAAAAAAGCTAGTTTCTATCATCCGCAGGAATTTATTACGAAGCTTATATGTGAAGCAGCAATAAAATAAGTTATTTTAATTTTAAGTAGCAACACTTAAGTGTACTCAAGTGTAGTTTATTTCGCAATTTTTACTTTACAAGATTAATTTCGCTAAATATGCGCTCCACTTCGGCGTTGGACCAAGGCAACGATAATATGTCAATGGCAACCTAAGCCAGGTCTGCAAAAGTATTGTTGCCCACAGAATCCTTATAGAAATTGACTTCCATCCAAAATTTTGTGGTGCTGTCATTATTTTGCCATTTCACAAAGCGCATTTTTTTTATATTGAAAAAAGCCAGATTTGACGGAAAAAAAGCGAGTCTGGCATTACTGGTTATTGCACATTAAACTTACAGACTATGTTATTGTTATGTTATTGCTAAAAAAACTTGTTCTTTAAAACACTGCATTAAATTAATTTCAGCGAAAACATCGATCACTTGCCTTTGAAATACTCTTCATCGGATAAATACCGAAATCTGAAATTAGTCTTACAAAGTGATCGGCTATACAAATATCAAGTGGGTGTTTTGCTTATTTACTACTTATTTAAATCATGGATATTAACATAATGATTTCAGTTATATGTTCATAGTCCCGAGGATGTGCCCTATTTTAATGCGGAGGCTTTTTCCGTTACAACCAAACCAACCGCCTACAGTTTTAATATTGAAGAACTGCACAACAATTATGATGTTATTCAGGAAAATGTTAAGCAACGGATGTGCAAGTTTCCAGAAGAGAGTAATCATTCAAATTTTGTTTACAGGTCAGAAAACTGGCTTACAAAAAGTTAAACAAACATGTTTTCTAATTTTAATTTTTACAGTTTCTCAACCTGCATGTCTCAAATAAGGCAGCAAATGGAGATGGAAATTTGCAACTGCACTTTATTTAATTCCATGTCGAGTAAGATATTTTAAATATGTTAAATTCTCATTTAAACTCACTAACTTAAATTTTTTTCAGATCAAGATTATTGCGATATTCAAGGAATTAGATGCTTGCAGGATGGTAATATTGGTTATTCATGAACTTGAATTTCTAAGTTTATGTTCATTTTTTTTTGTAGCTTTTGTTTCGAAACTAGTAAAGGATTATGTGTCCATCAACTTGGTGTGCCTGCCCTCCTGCATGGAACAACAGATAAGTTTTGTTGGGTAAGACATTCCTTGAAGTAGTTATTTCAATATTTCCATTTCCAAATCATCTAACATTATTCTTCTTATAGGTCTATAGAAAAAGACGTTGATCAAAGGGATTTCAGCGTTGAAATTGAAATTGCCAGTCCACCCTCAGCTAGGTTTTATCGCGTCGTTACTCAGACCAAATTAGATCTCATAGGTAAGGGAAATAAGGGAAACAAGTGTAAATTTTAATATAGATAATTCTTTATTTATCTATTTGTCCTTTCCAGTTGCGGTCGGAGGTGTCATTGGACTATTTATTGGCTTATCTTTGCTCAATATTTTAGAAGTAATTTCCCTGCTTCTGCAAAAAATAAAGAAGCTTTTCATAAAATAAATTCAATCAATTTCAGCAACCGAATTTTTATTATAATTGTTCTATGATACATTTTAATTATTAAACGTTATACAATTTTTACAATATTATATATTTGATCTTGAAATAAAAAGCTTTGCAATGTGTTTTATATGCTGCAATATTAATTCATCGATCAGTGCTTCAAGAACGTTCCCAGTTATAGTATAAATATTTTCCCAGTGTACGTCCATATTATATAGCTCGTATATAATCACCTTTTCAATGTGATCGGAAGTACCTCGAGGAAAAGATTTTAAAATTGGTGAGTTATCGAACATATTTTGTCCACATCGCAGCCATCTCAACGAATTCAAAATGTTCGATGGGGAATCATCTTGGCCCAGGACTTTCTTATGTTCTTCAATTAATTCAAAAGTCATGTCCTCGTTTATACGCTCAATTATTGAACTCTCATTCTTATTAAAATTGTATACTTGAAGACAAAATTTAATCTGTTGAGGAAAAAAAAACAAATACTCAGATTTCGATCTTACTTACGCAATTTTTGAGGAAGATTTAGCTGATTGGGCATTGAAAAACCTTTAATCCGCAATAGTGACGGAGTCTGAGCTTGGTTTGGAAAATTACACAGTGTGTCTTGAGTTTCAATATTCTGAAATGAGCCGAAACGACTAATCAAATTTCAATAAGCAATTTTACTATACAAAATACCTGAGAAGGTGGAATAACATCGATGTCATCACATAGATTCTCGGATGGTTCCACAGTATCCATCAAGTTTTTATTGATCGTCCTTGCTGTACTTTGCAAGGATATAGGAGTTTCAGCTCTTCCTTTTAGTTTCTCACTCTCAGATTCTTCTACAGTTGTGCTGTTTTTAAATGCATCATTTCTTTGGGAAGTCCTTGAATCCTTGTGGACATTTCTGTCCAGGAGCCATAGACATAAATTATGGTATCCTATAGCTCCTACAGATTGATCAATCAAATATGCCCGGTATTTTGTGTTAAATAAAAAATTAATACCTGGTTCCTTTCTTACATCAGATGAAAACAGCGAAAAGCAATCGCCAAAAGATTGTTTTGGCTCTGGATGTGCTTTAATTGGAAACGTGGATCTATTTTCTTCGCAGCGCATTAACAATCTAGAATGCAAATAAAAATCACAATATACATATTTTCGCATTGACATAAACATTTAACCTATTTATGTATTGTCTCTCCTTGTGCATATTTAGCAATAGACTCTCTTGTCTTTCCCTAATTTCGGAAATGTGCTTTAAACGATTTTCTGTCTTAAGTCGTTCCATTTGAACTTCAAACCAGAAAATCAGCGAAATCGCCCGATCTACCAATATTTTTTCGCGTAGTCTTAAAAGATCTCTTAGACTTTTGTAGTGAGTTTTCCCAACCGCGGATAATTGTCTATTCTAAATGAAATCAAGAGAAAGAAAATCAAAATTGAGTGTGAACACAAGTTACAATACTTACCCAATATTTTCCATGTGAAATGCTTTTGCTATTTTTTGTCTTCAGATTTGTTGATCTCTTTTCTTTCGTTCGTTTGAAGACGTCCAGTTGTTGGACAATTCGCTCCTTTAAAGCACTTAAAGCATTCCCCAATTTGGGTGTTTTCCAATTAATTGGTAACTTTAATTGCTTATTTTTTTTTATTTGCTGAAATTGCGGAATCAATGCAATAAATTGCATTTTAATTTCTATATTTATGCGTGCTAAAATATCTTGTGGTCTAAAAACTGGTCTCGACGCTTGCAACAGAAATTTCGATGTTTGAATACAATATTTATTGGGTTTATTTTCCGCATTATTGTTGAAGTTTAATCTGAAAGTCTTCGAGGCGATCTGTTCTACTTTTACTTTCTTTTGCACAGCGAATATAAAATTGTACGGATAACTTTGAGCTGATTTTCGGCGCTGCAAAGACGATGTAAATATATATCTATACATGACGATATCCTAGGTCCCATAACGACTTTGAAAGTAACCCTTAAATTGTGAGCAATTTGCACTTATGAAGATATTATATTAAATAACTATATAGGCACTTTAATGTGAGTTACAACTCATGACAAAAAAGGCCGTGTCTCCTAAAGTATTTTGAAATTCCAAAAACCCTTTTAGGACGGTATTCTCAAATATCCAAGCTATAAAAATATGCAAAAAAAAAAATTGAAAAAAATGGTCAAGCAGCGCCACTTTCAGCTATTTTCAAGAGCGGCATTTTTCGCGAGTTTTTCTTTCTTTCTTTGTTAATTTTGAAGCTAGAAATTTTTATTTGCTTTTTTCTCGAATTTATAATTTTTTTATTTTTTGGATTTTTTCTCAACTTCGCTAATTAAAATTAATTTTTAATAAACATAAGTACTTTAGTTGAATGCCCAAAAGTATGCAAAGCTTTTGTAATACTTTTAAACAGCCAGATAGTGTACCAGTTTTGGTACAAATGTTGCAATCGTGGCATCAGCTCCAAATGTACGCGTTTTGGTGTATGTATGTGTTAACAGGTGTCTGTCAGATGGCAGGGTAATATTGAATCCTGCATTTCCAAATTAAAAACTTAAATTTTTGGCTTGGCAAATCTATTATGAGAAAACAGACACCTTTTGGTTGGTACCAACTCTTGTTTTCTTTTCATAAAAAAAGTGTACCGTTTTATAGATAGTGTACCAGTTTTGGTACAAATGTTGCAATCGTGGAATCAGCTACATATGTAAGCACTAGTGTGTATGTGTACGTGCTAGCAGGTGTCTGTCAGATTGCAGGGTATAATTAAGTTTAGCATTTTCATATGAATAAGTTACATTTATTGTTTGGCAAATCTCTCATGAGAAAACAGGCACTTTTTATACTAACATACGAACATATGTACGTATATATACACACGCCCATGCATACATACATATGTACATACGTACACCTGTAATTATTTTTGTATGCTTTTGAAAATATTCCATAGCTGTGTGTTACACAATTTGTGACAGACATCTAAGAGAACTTAAGAATAGAATAATTATAAATCTTACATACACACACATGTTGGTATTTACATAGATACATATGTACATTCCAATATGTATGCTAATGTATGTATGTATGTTTAGAAACATGATGGTACACTTATAAACAAAGATACACAAATAAATATGTACAATATGTTTGCATTATTAATAATCTATTTATACTTATAGTATATGCACATTGCACATGTATGAATGTATGTATGTATTATATGTACACATATAAATATAATTTGTTATAATAATAAGAGTGTTGCTCATAAATATTTATGTACATATGTATGTGTGGGAAGGTATATTTATGTCTATATATGTAAACAACGTACAGTGGCACACAGATGTATATGCACAAGTGCATGTTGTATGCTGTCACAATGCTAATCATTAATATTAGCATATTAAATTAATATTAGTTAATGCTGTGACTTTAAAACAGATTTAGGCATTAGTATGAGATTAATATTGTTGTGATTTATTGGAAAAACTTGTTGTAAACGAATGTTACCAAGCAGTCAAAGAAAGCGGCAAAGCATTCGATTATATTCATCACATTATTGCTGTGTGTTTCTTACGCAAAATGTATTTTGTGTATTTCTTGTTGTGCCGTGTGCATCCACAAATATAGACTACCAGTGTACAGAATCTTTCCAGTTTAGTCGGCAGCATCTTTGACAGACAGGAACTTCGTTACAAGTATACCTTCATCGGTAAGTGTACTATATACTACTACATACATATGTACATATATGTTACACACCCACATACACATATATATTAATATATATAGTATTTAAAAAAATCTCAGCGTATTTGAATTATTAATTTTAAACTTTATTAATAGTAAATAAATTAAATAAATAAATACCAATTTAATTAATACTAAATAAATAAAATTAAATTAGAAATTGATTTTATTTATTTACTATCAATTAACTAAATTAATAACAAATACGAAATAAATTGTTAAAATATTTAAATTGTTAATTTAATTTTGTTGTATTTTTCCTTGCAGATATATCAAAATGCCTTTCGTTCCCGTAGAGACTCCCAAGTGCCCCGCATGCGGCAAATCTGTCTACGCCGCTGAAGAGCGCGTCGCTGGTGGCTACAAATTCCATAAGACTTGCTTCAAGTGCAGTGAGTATTTCGCAACTCTCGCCTATGCTGGAATATAGTCACTTATTCCCAAACCACTTCCGATTTAAGGTATGTGCAATAAGGCTTTGGACTCGACAAACTGCACCGAGCACGAGAAGGAACTGTTCTGCAAAAACTGTCACGGACGCAAGTACGGACCTAAGGGTTACGGTTTCGGCGGCGGTGCTGGCTGCCTGTCGATGGACTCTGGAGCACATTTAAGGAAAGAGTATGTATCTGAAAATTGCTTATATCATTTATTTAAATATTGATATCATCACTTTTTTTCTATTTGAAATTTTTCAGTTAATTCGGTGTCTGACCAACTTTGTTGTTGAAGTCAACCCGTTGACGTCTTGACCCTAAGTGTTAAATTTATCCAGATATATGTAAATTCTATGGTAAAAATTATTTTTGTATTCATTTTCATCACTGACTGTAACCTAATAAAAGGAATTTTAAAATAGAACTTAATAATTAAAAAGATACATTTACAAATCGTTTTTAAATCATAAGGTGATTTTCATACACCCAATAGTTTCGATATACATATGTACATATAGATATATACATATCAAAGATTACATTTTATTACGTATTACGTATTAAACATTTGCTATTTTGCGGATAATTTTGTCGCAACGCATTGAAGGAGGTGTGTCAGACCCCATATACTATATACATATGTATGTATGTATATATAGCTTACATTATACATACATTATACTTTAGTATGACGAACCGTCCGAATATAGCCATGTCTGACTGTCTGTCTCTTTTCACTCTTCTAGCTAATTGGATAAATATTGGCATAGGTTCTTCTAATGATCGATCTTATGTCGAATCGAGCCGAAACGAACTTTTATATCATATGTATGGAAAAATTGTAATTTTTATACCCGTTACTTAAAAACTAAGTAAAAGGGTATATTGTATTCGTTGCAATGTATGTAACAGGGAGAAGGAAGCAGCAACCCTAAATTATATATATTCTTGATCATATATTCTAGAAATAGCCCTGTCCGGCCGTCTCAGAGACTGTTAGAGCTGGAGCAACCAAATTCGGCTCACAGATTTCTATAAGCCCCACGCAGTTCAAGTTTGTTTCAAATTTTAGCCACGCCCCTTTCCGCCTCCGCAAATCGCGAAAAGCCACAACACGCACAGTTTTTAAGATATTAAGTTTTTATTGGTAATTGACGTTACTAAATCTTAACAAGATCGACCAAATAGCAAGTTGGTAATGGCTGATTTAAGTTTTTAGGCAAACAAAGTGCCTAAAAGTATGCAATAAAGTGTTTTGTACATATTTAAAAAAGTAACGGGTATATTATGGTCAGGAGCTCGACTATAGCTTTTTCCGATCATTAAGTTTAATAGTCTGTTAGTATTCTAGTGAAGAATTTAAAAAAAATCTAAAATTTTGTCATATTTCCAAAGTTTAGACATTCAAGAAAATGCCATTTAAAGGATTTTTTAAAATTAATATTATTTCATGAGTTATAGCCGTTTTAGTGACGTGGCTTCGGTTCCGGTCCGACCGCTACAAGTCTTGTCTCAAAACTTTGAACGCGTTTTCCTCGAAACTACTTCAAACAAACTTCGAAGCTACTTTTTCACTAGAATACTCCCTTAAGCAAAATAAACTGAATATTTTCCCAAGAATAAATTGAGATAATTATTCTGCACCTTTATTAAATAGTGATTAAAATTCAACAGTGTTCATTTAACAGGTATTAATACCAGTGATAATCTACTGAGTTTTGGTTAGTTTGTTAAAATATAGTTCAATGGGCAGTTGTGGAATAGCTGTGGTCTGAACCATTCCCTTTGGTGGATCCGGTAAACGCTTTCTGAATGTCGGCATCGTTCCTCTAAAGTTCCTGCCGTTGGCATTGGATATGGTCATTATCGCGGATTCAGCTGCTAGAGCCGTAGTTTCCGTTAGATTCGTACTGCTGATGGGCTTGGAACTGGGCGTACTTCTTATAGTAACTGGGGTACTTCTTATAACAATTGGTTTCTTCGTTTCGGGAGATGCTGAAGTTGGTATTTCTGTGACATTCTGTGGCTGTATTTTATGTTTCGTAATTGATTTCGTTGTGGGCCTCAATATCTTGGAATAGGTGGCTTTTGCATTTGTCAAATTATAGTTGCTTAATCTTGTGAAATTTGAAGCTATTTTCCGTTGCCTTGAATAGGTCTTAGTTCTTCGGGATTTACGGGCTTGTGGGGCCTCTGTACTTGATGTAGTGCTTGTGCTCACTAAATGAGCATTGTAGGAATTTTTCTTGGTCGTAAGCGGCGAGAATTTCTTATGGTTTTGTGCAATTTTCAATTTAGTAGCCAACAAATTCGAAAAAGTCGTGGACGCTGCACTTTTAACGCTATACGTAGTTGGATTTATATTTTCTGTTACAGTTTTGACTGCTTTATTTTCGATGAGAGCGAATTCATCCAGTTTCTTGTCGTCCACATCATTTAATAATGTATCTAATGTTGTTGTCAATGCACTTTTCTCACAAGAATTGCAAATTTCTTCGTCTGACTTGGACAAAGTTTTAAAATTTGGAAATGAGGTGTAGTTCTTAAGCTCAGTTAATATATTGAATACGTCGCTCGGTAAATTCTGATTTAAGGATATAGACTTTAAATCCATTTTTGACTCATTTTTGGCCATAATTGTGGCAGTTGGCATCCAAGACATTGTCGTTTGTATTCGATTTTTGAATTTTGCAGTTGGCATCCAAGACATTGTCGTTTGTATTCGATTTTTTGATCTTTCCATTGGCACAATATCAAACAATTCATCACCAAGAATATCGACCGTTAGATTATTAGATATTTGAGTGCTTTGAGTCGTGAACGGAGGAGGCGTTTCCTTTGGAATTCTTTCCTTTCTCTCTGGCTTGTAATAGAGAAGATTGTCGGATGAACTGGGTATAACGACATCATCGAGAGTGAAATAGGTATGAGATACATATGGTACAATTGGAGCTGGTGTAATTGGGGCTATATTATACTGGGGGGACATACTATTTGAAATTATTTCAAATGGTGGTCTTAAGTTATTCGGTACCGTTATAATACTCTCTTTTGCGGCAATTGTCATATTCTTCTCGGTGCAACTTTTAGTATCTTCAGAGGAAAGCTCATCGTACTGTTTACTTGGTTGGAATCTAGTATTTGGTAGAATCTTTGGCATCGATGTAGTTGGCAAACTGACCGGAGTCATATAGGATTTTAGCGCATTTGCAGAGATTGCACCGTCATAAGCATTTCGATAAGGAGTCCTAAAAGATAAATCAACTAAGTTTAGCTACAATTGAGAAGAAAAGAAAGCTTACCTCAGGGGATTCACATAGGATGCCGACATCTGAAGCGGAACATTTTGGTATCTTGGTTTCATCTGAAAGTTCCCCATACGTTGCTTTCTAGCTGTTAACATCGGTTGTCCCATTGTGTACCAGTAAAGTTTCCTTAACTTGTTTGCCTGATTTAGGCCTATTTGGTTATAAACAAAATAAGCCTGTGGATATACAATGAAAAGATTTAATAAAAAAATTAATATATAAAAAATTATTTTAGTTAGTGAAAACAAAAAGTCACCAACTATATGGTAGCTGAGTTATTCAGTTAATATGAGCACATATGGGCTAACTTAACTTAAAGTTGTCAAAAATCTGCATGGTTTTTAATAGTAGTTGTTTTTTGTGATAATAGAATACATTTTCAGGCTTCAAATTATCCAAATTATAAAGGTTTTACGGTGGTTTGATTTTTAATGGCCGAGACTAATCAATTAATTCCTCTTTTTGCCACTTAATTTCAATAATTCTTGTAAAAACAAGGGGTACTTTTAATGGCCAAAAAAGAGACCAAAACGGTCGACTGAGTGTTTAGCGCTTAGCTCATCTTAAACTTTGTTTTATTTTCTTTTATTTAAGCTAAAAACTGTATCAAAAAGGTATTTAATATATATTAATAATTTGAAAAAAAAAAAAAGTGTGTGTGTAAAAAACAAAAACCAGACAAAAACTAAGATTTTTAATTAACGAGACTACTTATCTTTATTTTTGATGCTGGATTTATATAGTCATATATTTCACTTTATTTTTTGTATGTGGATATTTTTTCTTTATGATGCTAAATTCGCTAATATATGTGCAAATGCACGTTAACCTCAAATCGACTTCCATTCTTCGTAACGGCCGCAATCTTATCTTAAAATAGGCTTAAGAGTACTCCCAATGAAATGCATTTTCCATTAAATTTCATTAAAATGCACCAATCTGAACGCGAGCTGTATGAGTTTAAACATGAAAATTTTAGTGCAAATGTAACGTTCCCAACTCAGGATTAGCCCACAAAATATGTTATGCAAGTATTTTGATAAAGAAAAAAATCTTTAAGCCCAATACGTCTTAAAAAGCTTTTTTAAACTTGTTCTAAGAACTATATGCAACTAAAAAACAAGCGGAAAATGCTATAGTCGAGCTCCCGACTTTAGGATACCCGTTACTTACTTAAATGTATATAAAATATTTTTATTGCATACTTATAGGCCCTTAAATTGCTGGAAACTTAAAGTAGCCAGTACTACCGTTCTATTTGTAGTCTCAGAGATCTAGGCGCTCACACGAACGGACATGGCAATATAGACTGATGCTGATCAAGAATATATATACTTTATAATGTCGGAGATGCTACCTTCTCCCTGTTACATACATTTCAACGAATTCGAATTCAAGCAACAGGTATAATAATAAGAAAATAAACCAATAAAAATTGTTTTCTTAGATAAAATACATATGTGCACTTTGTCAAAATATTTACTTGACTTGCTGTACAAATACTATGTACATATTGTATAAATATACATTTACATACCCCTGTTTGTTGCCGAGCATTGTCAGAAGATATTTTTGTTGAACACACTATAATTATTATTCCTAAAATATAGCAAAAATAAACTGGTTATTTTAAGAATAATTCCATTGAATGGAATTTACATTAATGATCATGTTTCACATAGTACAATTTTTCAGGTAGTTCAAGGTTACATGAAAAAGTGAAAGTTTTATTTATTTTTAATTCACTCGATAACTTGATTGCTTTTTATTACAGAGGCTCATTGGAGATTCATATCTTTCGCGTAAAATTATTATTCGAATATGCAATTTGTATTTTTATCAAATAATCATTAATTTTACCAATGACAATAAATATAATATTGATTGTCCGAAGATGTTGTCCGACCATGTTGCAAAACTTCACTGCAAGAAATTAAATGCTAATAACTCTATGAGGTGCCTGACTGCAATATTTTATGTTTAATCTTTCACAAGAAGCTTGCAACTTGAAAATACTCCTTAATTACAATAATAAAGCCACAAAATACTTTAATTAAAAGTGAGTTAAAAAATTATGTTAAACTTATCACTGCACGTTAAATTATTTACTAATTTTTGTGTCCTTTACTAAAATAAGTTAACGTTCACTTCATGTGCATAAATAAAAAAAATGTTAGATATACAATAATAATTAAACAATGACTTATATCTGATACTCTAAGGTAGCAAAGTTTCGAATACTTTTGACTGAAGCATCATTACTTGCTCAAATTAACATCGTCGGATCCCTGAAGCATAACAATCCATGCATGAACAATTTCTTCAACACGTCTTTCACATGTCTGCATCTTGGCAAGATTGAGAAAAAGTGCTTTCTTCAGTGTGCCGAAATATAAACACTCTTGCAGATTATTTAGATATGATCCGAAAAAAGGCGACTTTCCATGGAACTCAGTATAGAGATGCACGAAACGAAAAGTCCTCTTACAGCTTTTCCAACTGTTCGATCCATGTTGTCCAGCAAATACTCAATTATAAAATACTCAAATTTTAAAATAGGATTCATCTTCCATGTTGCTCTTTAAAACAAGTCTCAGTCGCAGTTTAGACATCATTGAATCTGACAAAATAAATTCTTCAACCTATAAACGCACTTTTTGTTTATCAGAACAGAGTCTCCACGATACTTGGGAAGGAACAATAATAAGCATTTGATTTTCATATATATATATATATATAGTATTTATATATATAATTTTACATATATATATATTGCCTAATTTTATTTATTGTTAATAAACTTTATCTGCTTGGAATGACAAACTATGCTTATTTGGTATTTAGTGCTACGTCTCAAGATAATTTTCTAGTCTAATAAATAAATTAGTCAAATGTTATTTAAAGAAATATGCGTTATTTGATTACATTCTTTATTGGGAGGACCATTCATTGATTGGGTATGTATTACCCATATATTGTTGCTGACGAATTGATTCATTACTTGTCTGATGATTTCCAACAGAATTCCAAGGTTGTCTAGGAAACACATTTGAGTTAATATATGCCGCAGAGCTACCACTATAACCAGGCGCCGAATGGAAGTTGGAATGATAGGGAGCAAAGTTGAAATGACCATAGGGACTATAATTGTTGAGATGATAATTTGCGGGCGTTGTCGGTGTGCTCTTATTGTCATAGTAATTATAATATTGGGGAGGGAAAGTGTGCTGTACGTTTTTACTTGAAAAATACGAATTTTCCGTAAATTCATTATTGGGAATAATCGTTTGTGCATGTGATGTAGTCGGTTGAACGTTAATGGAACTATTATATGGTTGAGCAGTAGGCAACTGTGCCTCATGCTTATATGGTTGTTGCTTTTGATATTCTAAATTTTCCGTCATTGGATGCAAATTTGTTGGATTACTCTCCACACTTTGATTCTGGTTATTGGTTTGTGGTGTTTGTGGTATTTGTGGTATTTGTAGTATTGGCGGTTTAGGTTGTTGAACTTCTCCTACAGTTCCCGTTGCCACAAATGGTGCTGTCTCTGGAGGATCGGTTTTTGGGCACTCCTTAGTTGTCACGCCATTTGAGGGTTTCTCCGTAGTTTTCTCTATCGGTTTGTCTAAAATTGGGTTAAATTTAAATATTGATTCTATCATAAAAGTTTTATTGTCTTTACCTGGCTCTGACGCCTTCGGCTTGGGATTATCTGTATCACAGTCAGATGTAATGTCAATGACGTCATCTTTATTTGTGTCTTTGTTATCGCATTCTGTGCGCTTGGAAGTTGTTCTGATTGCAATTATCTTGCCACTATCCAACTGCATATATATTCCTTTTGCCGATTTTAGCACCATCACCCTTTGGCCGGCTTTGAGTATTATGTTTGATTTTTCAGACGAATTCGTTGGAATGACAACATCTTTAAAGAAATAAAAGAATTTTAAGCATTCAAACATTACGTAAGGGTTCCTAATGTTTTAATCACATGCTTACCAAGGGGTAATGTCATTTCTTGAGCTGTCATTCCTTGTCTTTGCCACACTTCGGCAGGAATCCATCGCGTTGAGCGACCTCCAACTACGTTGTTTGTAGTCTTTTTTGCTTGTAATGGTTTAATCTGAGAATATTATAAGTTTTTAAGTTATGTAAGGATAATTCACAGCTCTAGCTGTACTTTGCTATTCAAATTTAAGTCTGATTATAATCAGATTTTTCCGACTTCAATAATATAAATGTTTTACTTACCGATGCCACAGGTCGAGTGACAACAGTGCCATCGTTGTTTACAATCTTGTATTGCATTTTTCCTGAGGCATATGTTAATTTTTGATTCACTGATGCTTTCTTTTCGAGCTCATAGCTTCTGTGAGCCTGTCTCTTTTCAGCTTGTGAAAGCTTTCGATCCTTTTGATCAACCAATAAGCTTTCATGAAGAAATGGATCTTTTGTAATATAATTCTTATGTAATTCAATAATTGTATTAATTATTGGATCCAAATGAGGCTTCGTCGGGACAACAGTATCATCTTTTTCTTTTTCTTTAGTTGGAGCAGTTGCTGGAGCAGTTGTTGGAGCAGTCGCTGAAGCAGTCGCTGGAGCTGCTTCGTCAGATTTATCAGATTTACTTTCGCTGTCGACGCGCTCATCATCTGAACTGTAGTCGTGGCATAAGTTGGTTATATCCTTCATTGATAGGTGTGCCTCTGGATTGCACTCATCGACAATTCTATCTGACATTCCTTGCTTTTTAATTTGCCTATCGTAAATTTTCTTTTCGAGGCATTTATCCATTACAATTCTGTACACATAACATTGTTTTGTTTGTCCATACCTGCAAAGGAAATGATAATTAAATCGTTACCTAATAGTTTAATAGTTTACTTACCGATAAATTCTATATACAGCTTGTGTGTCGTGACATGGATTCCAGCTGGCATCAAATATGATAACTCTGTTGGCGCCAGTTAAGTTTATGCCCAAAGAGCCCGCTCTTGTAGAAATTAGGAAAAGCTTAATATTACGATTTGCATTGAATTCATTGACGAGTCTCTCCCTTTCCTGCGATGAAGTCGAACCGTCTAGACCTGAAAATGTATCAATAATTAATTGTATTGAAATATATTTAAAATAACGCAATACTTACGAAAATAAGAAATATTTCGAGTCCAAAAGCATGTACTGCCCGGCACATAGCTTGATTTAAGAAACCCTTCGATCAGATTCAACGTCAGCAGACTTTGACTGAATAACAATATTCGATCACCCATGAAAATGCTCTCTTTCATTATGCAGAAAAATATTTCCATTTTTGGTGAACTTGATATTTGATCGGGTACATAGTTTTTCATGATGTCAAGAGCCCAGGAACATGAAAATTCATCATTTCTTTTTGGCTTTATTACCTTTCTAATTAAGTCATTGTTAATACTGTTAAGGCTCTTCATATTTGAAATGTTGTTATCTCTTGAATTCATTAAATTGTTCTGGTGATTAATCGGAGTTGTCAGTGTGTTTCTTTCAACTGTTTTTATTTCGTTTGTATCCAAGTCAACAATTTCAGAGGAGCCAGTTATAGTTTCAAAATCCTTTGCCATATTCGAATCAGTTGGTTTTATAGCTTCCACATAACTTGGTTTAGAAAGCATTGTAGAATCCAGCCAATAATTGCCTTTAGCCTCAGTGTTGTAGTTGCCATAGTTGAGTTGATCCACTTTTTCCGTACAGTAACTGCAATTAAATATTTTATATAATTTTGTATCAAGTGGATTTATTTAAATTTTAAATTAAACACTCTGAAATTTAGTTTTAAAGATAATTTTCTTTAAATGTGTTTAGTGTTTTCAAGTGTTTTATTCAAAATTAAAATAAATAATCTTATGTCATTATAAGTAAATTTACCTTTTATCAGCGAAGCTCTTATTCAATTCGGAATTAAAACCAGCGCTACTTGAAGACTGTCTTGACTGCTCATTCACGTTAGGATTGGGTTCATTGCTCTGAATGTTCATTTGTTGAGGGTTTACTGGTGCAACACTATTGGTAACACAATGGCTTGGATCGACGACTGAACTTGTAGTGGCCTTAGAAGATTCATCATCAATTTCTAAATCTAAATCAGTCTCACATTTTTTTAGAAAGTTGTACAAGACATCGGGATGATTCCAAATCTTACAACAGACTGCAAAAGCTTTCAATGGATTGGGAAATGCCTTCTTTCGCACAACGTCGGTCATAAAGGTATCGTAAAGCTTTCGTTGAAATGGTGTCATTTTCACCAGAATAACGTATTCTAACTTTTGTGGCAACGTGCTTTGCAATACAGTGTGCGAGCGTCGTTGAACAAAGCCCAATAGTAAGGAATGCAGGACATGTGCTCTGTATCTCATCAACTTGATATCATCGGGTGTGGAATCGACACACTGCCCATTTTGGATAGGCCTTTCGAACATGTTGCAGAACTCCGTTCGTGTGCCCAAATAATTGGGGCGTACAAAATCCACCATACACCAATATTCTAATAAATTATTTTGCAATGGATATCCGGTTAGAACGATACGACGACGAGTCCGTATTTGTTTTAAGGCTAGCGAAATGCCAGCATGAGAATTTTTGATTCGATGTCCTTCGTCACAAATGACCAAATCGGGTCCAGGTTTAACCAGTGCTTCAAATGCCATATTCATCAGCTCCTGATTCTGATCCTGATGGCTTTTGCCCTTTTTCTTTCGTGTTGTTACCAATTTAAGGGCGAGCAAACGAAAGAGTTCATATCCGATTAGAAGAACGCCGCCTTGATGCACCCAGTTGAGTATAACCTTTGCTCGAGCAGTTAGGTTCTTTTGTTGATCGTTTAGAACGAATATATCGAAATTGCGAGGTCGAATATTGGGATCTTCAGAATGTCGGGGAACCCACATATTGAATTCACTTAACCAATTTTGTAATGTATTAATTGGCATTACGCATAAAACCGTCTTTGCTGATGTGTGTCTTAAAAATATATCACAGAAGGAAACAACTTGTAATGTTTTGCCTAACCCCATGGAATGAGCGAGGATGCATCCGAAGCCGCTTGATTTTTGAAATCTTCGTGTTGATTCAATGATATTGTCATATAAAAATCGCACTCCGCCAATTTGATGGGGTTTTATGACTTTGGCAATCTGAGGAGCCAAATACAATGTCTCTTCTCCTTCAGGATGTGCAATATTAACAACTACACGACCATGCTCATCAGGGATATTATACAGATCTTTGACATGCATGCCACTATTTGTTGCATCTTCACTTTCATTGTAATCCTCCTCCTCCTCCTCCTCTTCCTCCTCCGACAGCAATATACAATCATCATCTGAACTGTCATCAATGGTAACTACCTCAGTCGATGCTGGTTCGGTGCTGGTGTCCTTATCGAGAACCTCATCATCAATGCTGCAACTTAAGCTACTGCTTGTCTCGTCACAAGTCACTGATGCCAAATCATCATCGGGCAAGACAATTGAATTATCAATTGGGGTTGACAGAGACTCGCACTTGACTTCATCCGAATCTTCCAAGTTCAGAATGCGAAAGAAGTTCTGTTGGACAACATGTTTTCTTATTTCCCGCATTGATTTCTGCTGATCAGCAACTCGAGCCAATCTCTCCGCTTCCTCTTTTTGGGCCGCGAGTGTTGTTGTGTCCAAATTGTGTTCGTTCATCACATCTCGAATATTTTTCCTCAGGTGATTATTCTTCTTTTCCTCAGCCGCAGCAGCCGACAACATGCCCTTCTTAGTAGTCGTACTGTCATCCTTTCCATGTGTACTTTTCCTTTTTTGGCCCTGGGGAGGCACAAGTGAGTTTGTCGTTGTTTCAGTCAAACTTTCCATTGGAGGGTACGGGTGTAATACAGTGGGCATCATGGTGCATGGATTGTTGCTTCCTCCAGTATTTAAGGCCGAATTGGCAATCAACTCGGAATGATTCGTCATCAAATCCGAACGATTCGCCATCATCTCTGTTTGATTGGCAATCAACGCCAAATGATTGATCATCCTCTCTGGATGATTGGCAATGCTCTCTGGATGATTGACCATCCTCTCTGGATGATTGGCAATGCTCTCTGGATGGTTGGGTATTGTATCCGTATGATTGGGAATTGTATCCGTATGATTGGACAACGTATGCGGATGATTGGGCATCGTATGCGGATGATTGGGAATCGTATGCGGATGATTGGGAATCGTATGCGGATGATTGGGAATCGTATGCGGAAGATTGGATAATACATCCGGATGATTGGCAATCGTCTCCGAATGATTGGCAATCGTCTCCGGATGATTGGCAATCGTCTCCGGATGATTGACAATCATATTCGGTTGATTCAACATTTGTGGTGATTGATAATTAAATACATTTGGATTTGTACAGGGATTTGTCTTATGTATACTTTCATTTTCGATTAAATTCGATTCCTGAACACGGCACTGATTTTCATCTTCCATTTTAAGTTTTGTTCTATATACCTACAAATAAAAACAAATATATTTATTAGCAAGTTTGATTGTAAATACATTTCATTCCCATTCTAATCTCTACAGTAATCTCTCTTTGTACTGACTCAGAATAAATCATTACAAAAAAATCCAAAAATCCAACGAATCAGAATCAAGTTTGTGGGTGGGCTGATAAGTTGACCTGTGTGAGAAATCACAAATTTTAAAACGGAAAAAATTTACTTTGCCACATAATCTTTTTTAATAGCTATACATTTTATGTGATTTTCAAATAATAAGATTCGTCAACATATATTTTAAAATGTTGGGTTTTCCTACTTGTTCCACAGACTTGTCAGCCCACCCTCGTAGTATTGTATTTGAGTTTTATCGTAATATCAGCGGATATAGGAACAGATTTTAAGAGTATTTAAGTTTCCGCTTCTTGGGTTTCTTTAGTTTTACCGATAAATCACAAACCCTCGGTAGGTACATACATACTAGTTTATGTACTTATACTTATTATTTTGTATACATGGCAAATTGCTTCACTCTTACACAGTCGCACTTATTTATGCAGATTAAATAAACATAATAAACTTTTGTATGTACATACATATGTATATGGTTTTGTTTATTTTAATTTAACTACCTACCCAACTTGTGTTATTTATAGAATAATCCTTATGTAGTTTTTATATGTATGTTTTTATTGTTATATTGCATTTTATTCCAATATTATCGATGCTTGTACACATTTTATGCACATAAACATATAACAATTATAGCCGGCGACTCAGATTGAGATCAAGTTTTCAGTTTTCAATATACATAGGTATGTAGACATGTATTTTTGTCTGTAATGATCATATGCTACTGCATAGCTAGGATATATAGATTGTTTTCTTCATATTGTTTACATTCACAGATTAATCAAATTGTGTGAGAACCATGACAGTTGAATTAAAATATTTTCTTAATTGTTTTTAATCTTCGAACAAATTGGCTTTTCTCATGATAAAAATATGTATATCTACTGTATTCTATTTAATAACATACATACATATTTTCATGGATTGCAAGTATAAGTATCGATACATCGTTTAAAACGAATGTAGTACAATGCCATACTTGCACTGTTCAGTTCAACAACACAGGGTGAATGTCTTCAATATAGTCATGTATATCGCATTTCAAGAGACTGTTGTTGATTATGTTAATTAAGTAATTAAATGACTTTCCAAATTTTTTGTAAGCAATAATAACGAAACTCGGTATTAAAAACTTTAACTTTATTTATTTCAGAAGAATGATCACAGCCATTTCTAAAATTTTTTAATTTATTAAAATATAGTTGTCGATAACATAGATTGGCGTCATTTCCTACTGGCTAAACTAAATTAGTCATTCTTTTCAGTTATATTTTAACGGTGCTAGGCTAAACTTAGCAAAATTTGACTAAACAAAATTATGGTTATATTCATCTGTCACCGTCTATTTAAATTTAATTGGCATTTTGAATTTAGATGCGGAATGCAAAATTTTATATAATAATAAAGTAAAATAGATTAATTAAAAATAGATATTTTTCAACACTATATTTTTTAGTTTTTTATTCGTGTAGCTACCATTAGAACAAGATGTTAGACTATCTGATAACGCGATTATTTCTTTCGATGGAAACGTATTTTTACGATACATGTAAACAGATTATTTCGATAACTTAAAAGTAGAAGCAACCCTGAATCTGTCAGACAACCGGAAACTCGAGGAACGATACTTCTTTCCTTTTCCCTATTGGTAGGGTAAATACATGTTGGACCTTTGATTTTTATAAAAATAAAACCAATGTAAGTGAATGATTAAAAATATAAATACTGTGAATACAACTTAGAATATTTGTATATTCTAGATGCCACGTGAAATCAAAGAAGTGAAAGACTTCCTGAACAAGGCCCGTCGCTCCGATGCGCGTGCTGTGAAAATCAAGAAGAATCCCTCGAACACCAAGTTCAAGATTCGTTGCTCCCGCTTCCTGTATACGCTCGTCGTACAGGATAAGGAGAAGGCTGACAAAATCAAGCAGTCACTGCCACCAGGTCTGCAAGTGAAGGAAGTCAAATAAATCAGCACTTTATAAAAAAACATGCGTCAAACTTGTATTTCAATGTACACGGTTCTTTGAACATTCTTCATGGAATAAAACTTGGAAAAGTATCGGTTTAAAACATAATACTTGTGTTTACTATTGTACACGTGTGAACTGTTAAATAACTAAGTATTCAGCAATATGTGCACATGCAAATACACGAGCGGCACTAGGGTTTAAGTGCTACTGTATCAGAGACGACAGCAAATATTAAACGGGCTTAAATTTCAAATCCGCGGTTGTGACGAAATTTTCAACCGGAGCTCTACAATCACACCTACAAGAAAAGACATCTTTAATATCATTTGTCAATTCTATTGTCTGAACAAAAAGTAGCCGGTTGCGTGTAATTAGCATTTTTGCAGAAATCGGTGTATGTTAATATTTTGTTTTTGTAAACTATCTCGAGTTCGCTTTTGCGCCTCTCTGGCGCTAGTTTAAAGTTGGGTTCTTGAATGAAACTTGGCACAAATGCTCATGTTATATCTAAACAGCAAAAAGTTGATCCACTACTCGACAAATCTTCATTAGGTTACTGAATATCCTCATTGATTATCCAGGATTGGCATAGCCTACAAGGATAATTTATTACTGAACAGCCATATTGACATGGCTTTTAAATGTTTTTCTTTCTGTATGATCCAACGGTTCCCAGTAAAAGTAAGATTTGTATTTTGGTATTAAATTTTGTATATAGCAGATCAAGAAAATTATTAGATGCCGCCCCTTTGCCCACTAATCAAAATCTGAATTTTATAGCTAAGGTCTTTGAGCACACATGACAAATGTCTTGGGGTCGATGTGTTCCGTAAAATTCATCACGATCGAATTATATTTATTTTAACTGCCGTTTATATGGTGCCATCTTGAATTAGTTCCTTATAACACTTTTCATGATCATAATTTACTGTAGCTCAGCATTTTGAAATTTGACAACTCTACTAATCAGCTGTTTCATAGAATATAATTTTTTTTTCTCTGTCGTCAATACCTGATTAAAAATTTAATTTATGCATTTCAATAACCGTCAGCTTCATATTAAAAAGGGTCTCAGATAAGAAGAAGAATTTGACACAATTTGTAGCTAGTGGGTGGAAATGGAACTGTTAAACTTAGTACGCAAACTTAAAAAAATTTTAACAGCGGAAAGTGTTCAATATTTAGCTGTCGACGAGTGGAAAGACAGTGCTGCCAATTCAACACGGAAAAATATCAAATTTTTAAGTGGTAGATGGATTTGGATAAAAAGAGAATAGAGGCGAAATATGCGATGGCACACAAGCACATAGCAAATTGGGTGCCCCCATTGCTTTTGAACTTCTTACGTGGATTATTCATTTATATTATTGAAAAAATACAAAATTATCCAATTTATGTCTAAGGAATCAATTTTAGTTTTCGTTCTTGCTTATATTGTACCAATATTGTAGTCGTTATTGACCAAATTCAAATTCTCTTCATCGTTCTCACTTGTGTGCCAGACATTTCTCTCCTATATACCTAACGAAACTCTAAACAGTTCGATGTCCTTCGAGGCCAGTCAGCTATTGCAGACAGTGCCGTACAACGACAGTTTCTTATCTGGCAGCTCCGTTTTTTCTTTAGCCTCCGGAGCCACAAGCGGAGATAAATGTCAAGTTCTTCTTCTTAACATTACGCCAGCGTTTTTTTTATATGGAGTTTGGGTTTCTTCGAGGCCTTTTTTTAAGTTTGCGTACTATGCTTTAAAAAAGGGATGGCATTATCTAAAGCTGTTTGGCAAACAGCTGGTTGTCATTAAGATACCTGTAAAAATAATGAACTTTTTAGACTTCCACCAGGCATTAGAGCAGTGGTCGGCACCAACACAGTCATATGCTTGCATTGCGTTAGTGTGAATTTTTGTTCGCCTAAGAGCGGAGCAACAAAGACGTAACAGAAATAAATCGTAGCAGCGACGCAGTTTTACTGTACGTGAGCGGCAGCGAAGCAGCAGCGCACATTTCCTTTGCACACGAGACAGAGCAATGAAATGTCGTTTGAATTTGTTCAACAACGGGGACAGCATTGCAAGAATGTAAACTTCAAATAAAATTAAATTTAAATGGACATAAATTTCTTACATTTTTATTTTTAATTAATAAAAAAGAAATATCCTTATAAAAATATATCGAAAATATGGATTCTTCCTCCTTTGAAATACAACACACAATTATATATTTTCTTCTCTCCAAAAGGAAAATTACTAATAATATTGTATTATATTCAATTTTGTACTTTTTATTATAAGTGAATTTCTTTTTAATATTAGATTGTATTGTTGATTAATTTATTAAGTGTTCAAACACTACAACAAACAAAATTTAGCGATTCCGTTGTTTCTATTATTTGTTACAAGCGGTCGAATGAATATTCTTTGTTTCGTTTCCACTGTTCCAGAAGAGCTGAGTACAACTGAATAAAAATTCATGAACTCTAAGAGTGGCAACTCATATATAAATCCAGCCAAGTGAACCACCACCCAAATTGATTAGTCCGGTTGTTCGTTGCGGTCGGAAGGCTAAGCGGTAATTGTGTTTTAAAGTATACATACATTGCAATTGGTTTTCGAATTTTGTAAAAGTACTCGCATTTTACAGAAAAAAAATGGTAAGGCCTCTTATAGTATAAAAGCTTATAATTTAATCAAAAAATAAAATATGTATAATATAATGTATACTTACATCCCACATATAATGCGATGATTCATTAAGACATTAATATGTAAAATGTATATGTACGTATATATATGTATTTTAGCACTATGCACTAAAAATATTTTTTGAGATATACATGTATGTATGTATGCACAACGGTACATACAAAACTATATGAATAAAGAAAAAAATATATGTATGTGTATGCATGTGTGTACGGAAATGGATATATATATATACATGTATGAGTTCGGAAATATAAATACTTCGAATGGTATATGTACGTCTGCATATGTATCTACGTATTGAAAGACATACATACATACATATGCAGACATTTGTCAGAATAGGCTGAGTAATGCTCATAATATTAATTCCAAATTTATCAATACATGTACATACATATATGTATGTACATCTGTGCAGTTGCGTGTGTATGTACATCGATGTGTATATACATATGTATGTGTTTTGCACATTTATTTGTTTGCAAACTTTAAATTTAACTCACGCTGATACATATTGAATAAAACTTTTACCAGACAAATTATATATAAGAATTACAAATACATACACAAAGTGTCCATGTTAATACAATGTAAAACACATTTGTTTATAAGAGCAAATTGAAAAGTTTGGTTAATTTACTTTCCACAATATTGCCGGCAAATTTGAATAATGTATTCGTATGTACATACATATACATGTATTTGTATACCATACCATTCCTACACATGTACACACATACACTACTCGAGATTTCGCATACATGTGTGCGTATACATATATATACATACATTAGCACAAGGGTTGCACACTATGCTCGCATTTGTTTATTGGGAGATGGGCAGCATTGAAAATAAAGTTGGAAACCTTTGATTGGGAAGAGGATTTTTTCCGCACCCATTGTACACTAGTTATATTTATATAAATAATTCAATGAATTAAACAAAGCATATGGGGAAAACGAGAAGCGTTTTTAATAGTGGGGTACAGTTGTTACAGCATATAAACGAAATTAACATTCACCAAAAAAAAAAAGAGAGCAAAACTTGTCACATCTCTTGACATTTGGACGGTGAAGGATGTGCGCATATGAATGCGCTTGTGGTAGTGACCGGGGGGTGGGGGCGAATGAGATCCAATAGAATAATTGGCATTGCTGCGCCCCATATAAGGCAATGTACGAATTCTCCTTATCTTGAAAGCTTTAAAGATACTTGAAAACAGCACGATTTGTTTTTTTTTTTTTTTACTGATTGTTGATTTGCAAAAAATGTGAAAGTTTGACGATAGGGACAACAAACGAAAAACATACCACACTTTTCAAAGAATTTTCGGCCCCCTAAGGGTGGATTTTGCAAAGTCGGTAAAACAGGTAGCGATTTCTTTCTTTGTTGAGAGATTTTTTTTATCTCTAAATGAATTACAATTTGATCATTGCGAAACTTGCATAAATATTAACTGAATATTTCAATAATTGACAGGCTTCTGGAGTAACCGTATCGGATGTATGCAAAACCACATACGAGGAAATTAAAAAGGATAAAAAACACCGCTATGTAATCTTCTACATTCGTGATGAAAAGCAAATTGATGTGGAAACTGTTGGAGATCGCAACAGTGAATACGACCAGTTTCTAGATGATATCCAGAAGTGCGGTCCTGGAGAATGCCGGTAAGTCACAATCAGATAGAAATCTATAACTATACTTGTTCCGTTTATTTAAAATCTGTAAAACATCTATTATATATATGTATATATTTTTTTTTAGATATGGTCTCTTCGATTTTGAATACATGCATCAATGTCAAGGAACGTCAGAGAGCTCAAAGAAGCAAAAGTTGTTCCTCATGTCATGGTGTCCCGATACTGCTAAGGTACATCTAAATTCTCCCATCAAATTATTAGACAATCATTAATACTTAAATTTATTGCAGGTTAAGAAGAAGATGTTGTATTCCAGTTCTTTTGATGCTCTTAAGAAATCGTTGGTCGGAGTCCAGAAGTATATACAAGCTACTGATTTGTCGGAAGCATCTCGCGAGGCCGTTGAGGAAAAGCTGCGAGCTACTGATCGTCAATAGACTACAAAATCGAAAGTCTGTGCAATGCATTTAACATAAAAACGTGCATGAATCAGCGATTACATTTGTATCCGGTCAAGATCGCCAATTTGTATGAAAATTTTCTACATAATTTGTATTTTCAGTATAAATAAAGAAAATTAATTTAAAAATTGTGGTCACTTTTCTATGTTGTAAACTTTTTGGCAAACAGTAGATACTTTGCAATTAATCCTAATAGCAATGATGCGGGAACAGGAGTCGAAGACCCTTTCCAAATTTACGGTCTAAATTCAGAAATCGTCAATGATAATCCAGTATGAGTCACTAAATAAGTTCCAAATACATAATAGATATGAAAACAAAGAAGTTTCCTATTAGAAGGTGAACGAAATTTGTTGTTGATCTTCTCTTTTCGATCCAGTTCGCTGTAAACTCTCGGATTCCGGAAACGTTGAATATAAAAGTTTCATGCCAACTCCGGATACAGGATTGCTTGAGCGGGTCGAGACTGATCCAGGATTGTCGTGTTTACATAGTATGCCTTCGAAATAAAAAAAAGTATTATAGCAATAAAAATGAAAAAAAAATCTATATTTCATTCTCAAATAAGTCTTAAATTGATCATTGGTCCTATAAAACAAAAGCCAGAACCGTTTTTTTTTTTTATTAAATAAATTGATGCAACTATCCATTTCGTTTTAGTATAAAAATATATGTATATCAGCTCTACCGCAAATTCTATGATTTATCGCAAGAAAATCGTCGATTTGTTTAGTTCGAATTTAACGATAATAAGGGGAGTATATTGCAAAAATATATAATACTAAGTTGACATGAATTCAACAATCAAAAAGTTTAAATAATCAAAAAGTGTTAAATGTGTAATCCTGGTTCAGTTTACCAATCCCACGTCGACGCTATGTTTACGTGTGGTTGAGGAACTTGTGGAATTGAACATTTTCATAATATATACTACTTCAACTTTGAATTAGTACGCGAAGAATATTACCAAAGCATTGTTCGTGGAGACTAAGCTCATATACAGATTTGTGTCTTTCTATCATTAAATATGTTTATCAATACAATTTACTGGTACTTTTAAGGTGGGTAATTAAACCGAGAGAAAAAAAAAACACTCATGAAAATAATAAACTTGAAAG
The DNA here is from genome assembly GCA_963924055.1 of Drosophila limbata. Taxonomy (NCBI): domain Eukaryota; kingdom Metazoa; phylum Arthropoda; class Insecta; order Diptera; family Drosophilidae; genus Drosophila; species Drosophila limbata. The sequence continues at coordinate 6,493,502 of OZ001355.1, forward strand.
CAAATGTACAATAAGTACTTGGAAAGTATGAGAATAATTCAAAAGCCCTTCGTATTCATTTTTGTGCATTGAGCTGAAGTTACATACATATATTCCAATTTGCATATGTATAATTAAATTTGTTTGAATGGCAAATTGTATGTTTTTTCTGAATGCTTTTCTTTGCTAAGTAAAAAATAAAAGGTGCATTTGCTGACACATACATGCATTTATGCAGTTATCTATAAAGCGACACCTCTGTGAAAAATCGATATTTTTAATAAGTATCTACGGACTTTCATATGTACATACTACGTACGTATGTATGCATGTGTATGTATTTTTGTATGTACAAACAGTAGTTTGGAAAACCGCTTGAGCAAAGTCGGCTTAAGTGACACAAAGATTGTAAATAATATTGTTCGTTCATTGATTCCAATTATGTTTTCTTATTTAGTTAATTAAATGTTTGAAGTTATACTTACAATGTAATGTGATATTTTCTACACGCAAATAATCAAGGGGCGTGGCATTTCTATGTTTACTTACAAACATACATATCTACACTTGATTATGTGTACATATGTATATACATATGTGGATACATACATATGTACCTGCCAGTAAGGAACAAGGATATTCCTCAATTCTATGCGAATATGTCTGGCAATTGTGTGCTTTGTCTCTGACAGTTGCAAATTATATGTTTTTATGGATCAAAGATGAATTGTTGCTGTATAGATGATTCATTATGCATTAAATCTCAGCTTGAAGAGTGGGATTTGTTATATTTTAACCTGCCGAAAATAAACGGATTTTAAAATATATATCTGCCACTTAAAAACCTTACGGCTTATGCTAATAAAATTTGTTTTAAAATTATGAATTGTATAACCCTTGTGTTAGTCTTGTTTTTTAAATACAAATATTATGTCGAATATTAAATACCCTTACAAATTGTGTATATTATAAATATTATTGCTGTCAGAATTTGTTTAAAAAAAAATATAATTTTTTTTTGAAATTTAGATTTGTATTAATGTGGCTCTTCTTTGTTTGAAGAATTCTTTTGCCTCAATTCATTTCTTTTAAAAAATCGAGGAAAAAAGATTCAAAAGTAGACGTTTACAAAAATTCTAAAATTTCAATGGGTACTTAATGGGTTAAGGAAAGTTTTGCATCATTCAAACGGAATTTAAATGACCTTTCCAAATTTATTTGTTAAATAAAGAGTTGACTTACTGTAGCTGTTAAAGTAAAAAAAAGAGTGTACGAATAAATGTTGGACCGAGTGTATATACGAGTGACTAAGTTAGACTGCAACATTTGAAAATCTTCAATTTTGTTTATATTTTTGTATTTTGATTATTCGTAGATCTATAGGTAGCTTTTTAATATTCACAGAACTATGGTTTTATTTATTTTTACAGATTAAAAACTAAGCGAAGATGAATCCACAACAAAATTTAAATATAGAGCCGTCGATGGTGTCGGAAACGGGTCATATTCAAACTCAATACACGGCATTTCAAAACTTCGAGCAATACACAGCGGCAGGATATTCAAATGCACCATTATATATATCTAAGCCAACGGGCATGGGGACCCTTACCCGAATGGCGCCCCATTGCTCGACAATTGGGTCTCAAAATAAAATAGAAACAACTTCTCAAGAAGTATCCATTCCCGGTATGGAGGGTCATGCATTAGTACCGACCGTTCGATACATACAAGCTCCACAATTTGATGAAGGTGCTGATTTTGGTATATCTGGTTTACCACCTTGTGGCTTAGAACCTCATTACACAGATGACCAAGTAGGTCCATATGGTTTTACTACAGATCCTACTTATGGGTTGCCGGGTGTAAGTGCAAATATGAAACAATTTGCTTCGCGGCCGTTCGACAATAACCTCAATGGCTCCGAACCAGCTATTGATTCGCAATGTAGAACTTTTGAGGGTCAAGCTGATTTCAAATTAGCACAATTTGCCACAGGTTCATTGAACACTGCCCAACCCAGGATCGGTGAGAAGGAGGATTTCATTGGGGGATCCGATAGTGATCTGTGCTCAACAATGAGATGGCGTGATCCAAACCTCTCGGAAGTGATTAGCTTTCTTAGCAATCCAAATAATGCTATCAAAGCGAATGCCGCTGCATATTTACAGCACTTGTGTTACATGGATGATCCAAATAAGCAGCGAACAAGGACTTTGGGAGGAATACCACCTTTAATTCGATTATTGTCATACGATGCACCCGAAATTCACAAGTAAGTATTTCAGACATTCATTTAAATAGTCACCAGAATATACAACTTAAATATTCCTTAGAAAATTCAAATGTTCAGCTATGATTCTATAATCGCAAGACTTAAAATCTTATACACATTATTTTTATAATTTATATTTTGTTATAGAAATGCATGTGGAGCTCTGCGCAATTTATCTTATGGTAGACAAAATGATGAAAATAAACGTGGGATTAAAAATGCTGGCGGAATAGAAGCATTGGTGCATCTTCTGTGTCGGTCTCAAGAAACTGAGGTTAAAGAATTGGTAACTGGAGTATTATGGAATATGTCCTCCTGCGAAGACATTAAACGGTCAATTATTGATGAAGCGCTGGCTGCTATAGTTTGTAACATTATTAAGCCCCACTCTGGATGGGATCCCGTCTGTTCTGGAGAGACATGTTTTTCCACAGTATTTCGAAATGCTTCTGGAGTGTTGAGAAACGTTAGCTCCGCTGGAGAACATGCCCGAGAATGCCTTCGAAATTGCGAAAACTTGGTGGAATCACTTTTTTATGTAGTACGATCGTCCATTGAGAAGAACAACATTGGAAATAAAACAGTCGAGAATTGTGTTTGTATACTTCGCAATCTCTCCTACAGATGCCAAGAAGTTGAAGATCCTAATTATGATAAACATCCATTTATTATTCAAGAAAGAGCCATTCCATCATCATCAAAAGGTAATTAATAGCATTTCATTCAATAATTTTAGTCAGCTTATAATATTTGCAATTTCAGGAGAGAACTTGGGCTGTTTTGGAACAAGTAAAAAAAAGAAGGAATCCGCATCAAATGAGTCTCAACAGGACTACATATTTTCAACAGAATATGCCAAGAGTACAGGAACAAGCAATCCAACTGGCAAAGGATATGAACAGTTGTGGCAACCGGAAGTCGTACAATATTACCTATCCTTGCTACAAAGCTGTTCAAATCCCGAAACTCTTGAGGCCGCAGCTGGTGCAATACAAAATCTTTCAGCATGCTATTGGCAGCCTAGCATCGATATTCGTGCAACGGTGCGCAAAGAGAAAGGTCTTCCGATACTCGTGGAGCTCTTGCGAATGGAAGTTGATCGTGTCGTTTGCGCCGTTGCCACTGCGTTACGCAATCTGGCCATCGATCAACGTAATAAGGAATTGATTGGCAAATATGCAATGCGCGACTTAGTCCAAAAATTACCATCGGGTAACGCTCAACACGATCAAAATACGTCAGACGACACCATCACAGCAGTATTGGCAACAATTAATGAAGTCATCAAAAAGAATCCAGAATTTGCGCGATCACTTTTAGACGCCGGCGGCGTGGATAGACTCATGAATATCACCAGACGCAAAGAACAATATACAACTTGTGTTATAAAATTTGCTAGTCAAGTTTTGTACACAATGTGGCAGCATCATGAGCTGCGTGAAGTCTACAAAAAGAATGGATGGAAGGAGCAGGATTTTGTTAATAAACATTTTGCAGCACACAGTACCCCGCCAAGTTCACCAAATAATGCTAACAATACTCTTAACAGACCAATGGCATCTCAGGGACGAACGCGTTACGAGGATCGAACAATCCAACGTGTCCCGAATCCTTCTTATAGAAATAAAGAAGCAACAGGAGCTGCTGTCATGTCCAACAACGATACAGCATTGTTGTCGGAAATGGTTCGAAAACAATTATAAAGTGTATATTGTTTGTTAATTATTTTATTAGTTGTAGATACACACACTCACACACACACACACACACACACACACAAACTATTCAACTCTTGCAATAATTAAGAGTCGACAAAAGAATTGTGGTTTTACTGGGGCTTTATAATTTTTCTAGGTGATAATGGGAAAATATGCAATTTCTGGTAGCTCAAAAACAACAGATATTCAACTGATTTTATACATCTTTCATTCTTTATACACAAAATATAAAAGTTGAGAATTGGGCCGAGAAAAACCTAATATAAGTACATATCAACTCAAAATAAAATCGAATCTTTTATCCGATTGTTTAACAACACACAAAGCATTTAAGTTAACGTATTTTTAAATTTGTGGAAATATCTTGGTTGGGTCCTGTTAGCCATTAAATTATCTAAATTTATTACCCTACTTTTAAGTTCAGGAGTTCTTTTATACAGATAGCCCAGAAACGCTTAGAACCAGTATAAAACCCCAAACCAAATATAATTTTTCTGTTTGTGTTATTGTATTACAAATTCAAAGTTTCTTTTGTGTATGCGTTAGGATTTTATAGCATTGATTAAAATAATTATAGTGGTGTAATTAATTAACACCTATTATGTGCATTTGACTACAAAATAAAATAAGATCATTCATGTACATGTTTGTGTATTTATTATATTGGAACAGAACTTGAATCTATAGCTTTTAATTTAAAAATGTATCTTCCAAAGCGACGAGGTTTTGCGAGAATTCTTCACAATTTTGATGCATGCAAAGGCTCTTTAGCAATTGAATTGCGTTAAACCCTTCCTTTAAGGTACGGATTTTATTAACATCGGAATTGTCATCATTTTGAATGTCTTCATGGCCACTATTTCCATCGCTATTTTGTATTAGGGTAAGCAATTTCATCCTCATTTAACTGAACATGGCAAGCCACACATGCGTCAATATTGGCAATTATTTTTTTATATAAAATTGTGTGGGTCAATTAGCAATAACAACTGGGGCCATCAGCTAGATAAATATTGGCATATGCGTCCCAATTAATATGTGATTCGTATTCCACTTCTGCAGACTCTTGCTCATTTTCTGCTACACGATCTGCGCCCTCAAAAATGTATATGTATGTATGAACTCATCGATAAGAACCGACCACAAGACTTGCCGAATTTGATCATAGTTGGCGCAACTAACTTACTTGATTTTCAGTCAGATTGTCTAATGCAGCCAAAAGAAAATTTCAGGCAGCTATCTAACCGATGCAGCTAAGTATCGAGCCAGCTAAGCAAATAATATTATACTGCTATGGATATTATCTGGGAATACGTAAAAATTACGTTAGGCTGCACTGGCGCTGCCCGTTGGTCCTAGACACACCAAGCAACGTTCCTTTCAGTGACAAAAACTTATCAGTCGTTATAAAAGAAAATTTGAAAAATATTACAATTATATTTACGCAGTCCCTTTCCCATCGTTTCGATGATTCTGCATTTAATATTAAATAGCGAGGAAAAATCGATAATATTGTTATTTTGATAACAAATCTTTTTGAGCATAAATATCGAATAAGCGAAAGTAGTTTTCTACATCCCTGGTAGCAGTGTTGCCAGATTAGCTTATTTCAGGCTAGATCTAGCATATATGAAAATGGAATAGCTTTTAAAATTTGCGAAGAGCTTGTAGAAATAATAAATCTAGAATATTTTAAAGTTCATATACCATATTCTAGCAATAAAGAAATAAATTGATGATTTGAAATCAGAAATTAATCAAATTCATTTTATTAAATGTGATTACATTAATGACCCTTTCAAATTTTGGACAGACGTGCTCGCCTATAAAGATGCAGGGAAAAAAATTCGAATGCCGTGGTCAAATGAGGAAGTGGAACGCTTTTTCAAAATTCTAGCTTCAAAATTAAGCATGACCCACTTTTAGATCGCGCGCTCTTTCAAAAGAGCTCAACTTTTTGTACCCAAAAATAGCTCTCAGTAGAAAGTTGCAAGTTAGAGTAGAGCAGAAAGAGTTTTGCTTTGGGAGAAGCGAGCGCGCTGCAGTTTTGTTTTCTTGTTTTCTTCGGTTCTCGTTGTGTGCTGTTCATACGTATGAATGGTATGTATTAGATGCGAAATGAACGATTTAGTTCATGATTGACTGAATAAGTTCATTCGTTCATCTTAATGACCCGTTCATTTGAACTTTTTCAGAAAGAACGACACAACTCTACAGTATAAGTCGTCGGCTTTTACATTGTTTTTTTTCAACTGCCTTGTGGATATGATCAGTCCAAATATTTATTATTTATAAAATGGAATTTGAAACCTCCTTACCTGAGCTCGGCGGTAATAATAAGTTACATCTGTTTTACTTGTGTATCTTACATATATATGTATGTTTATCTAAATGTATGCATATACATATGTTTTTATTTAGTTGCATATATTTAGAGACATGCGTATGTATATAATATAAGTACGTGCATATGAAATATTTGCATCTATTTTAAAGTGTGCGTGTAAGATACTTGCTGGATACATACAAATAAACATATAAGTGCCTATGTGCGCAAAATATTGTGTACATTCTGCATATAATTGCATATGTAAATATATGTCTGAATGCATGTCGGAAACATGCCAAACCTACGATAAGCCAATAAACACCACTACATGCGCATGCATGTGTGTGCCATACCTTTTTTTTTGCCGTATCTGGTATGCAGAGACGTGTTGTGTGTTTGTGTGTGTGCATATATGAACAATACAACGCAAACTTAAGATGCTGATTACATACATACATTTGTTCTAACATACATATGTACATCTTCTCTATATATAAAATTGTTTGTGCCGAGTGTCTGACTGATTCATCAACACATAGTCCGCACCGCAAAAGGTAGAAAGTTGAATTTTCCTAAGTTGTTTCCTTTTATGACGTAAGTGAGCGCTGGAAAGGGATTTTGTAAAATTCTGCCCCCCAAGGGGAGGTATATGAGTGTGCAACTGCTGTATGAATCTTAAAGATATTCCAATTAAAGATTTCCAATTTTAAAAGTATTTCAAACGAAAAGAACGACCAATTCAGAAAATGTTTACAACTAGAAAGAAGATATTTATATCAGGATCTTCCTAATACCTTGAAATAATATGTGTTATCATATTTATATTTTCATGTTTTGTTTGATATAGGCAGCACTCTCTGTATTTACATTAAGTCTAGTAATTGTTTTGAAAAAAATTAAATTAAAAATTTGACAAATTAAATTATTTTGTCATGCTTATTTTTTTATTAAAAAATATTTAAGTGATTTTATTATTCAAGAAAATTACTTGACTGTCTGCATTATATACTTAAGAAAGCATCTGTTTTGAAGTTACATACATATGTACTTAAAAGCAAGTGAAATATTCTTTGTGTAATTGAAATTGATCTAATCCATTTATATATTCTGCAACCTTATTGGAATATTATAGAAGAGTCTGATTAAAGTTTAAGAACAGAAAGTAAATACATTCTCACGTTTGTTTATGTTTTTGGTCTGTTCTTTGTTCGCCTTTGTCTGATTTTTCGTATAGATAAGAATCAATTTTCTTATAACTTATTTTTTAATCAAATTGATTCATTTATTTCAGACCTAATGGCGCTGAGCTGTAATGAGAGGCTCGAGCTATTGGAGTCACTTTTAAGTGATCCCGATGGCGACAAAAAGTTGAATCAAAGCCTAAATTTGGAAGATAATTTTAAAGGGCATCAGTTCTCCATGGATGCGTTATTGGATACATTTATCTTACTTTACGATGAATGCAGTAATTCATCTCTACGCAGAGAGAAAAGTGTATCCGATTTTCTTAAGCTTGGTAAGTGGGAAAATTTAACTGCAAATGATGTTGAAATATTTATTAATTTCGTACATTTTTAGCAAAACCCTTTGTTCACATTGTAAGGAAGCTTCGGCTAACGCGTGAGGATTTTGAAATATTAAAAATCATTGGACGTGGAGCATTCGGTGAAGTTTGTGTTGTACGCATGCTTTCATCGGAAAATATTTTTGCCATGAAAATATTAAACAAATGGGAAATGTTAAAGCGAGCAGAGACAGCTTGTTTTCGAGAAGAAAGAGATGTCTTAGTACTTGGCGATCGACAGTGGATTACAAACTTGCATTATGCGTTTCAGGATAATATCAATTTGGTATGTTTTTAAATCAATTTAAAGTCACTTAAAGCACTTTAAAGTTTGTATCCAAATCACTAGCTGACTGTTATTTGCAATCTAGATTTTTAAATGGTTTTTTAAGATACGCTTCCATATTTCTTACTTTCCATATTTTGTAGTACCTGGTTATGGACTATTACTGCGGTGGCGACTTATTAACGTTATTGAGCAAGTTCGAAGATAAACTTCCCGAAGACATGGCCAAGTTTTACATTACCGAAATGATTTTGGCTGTGAATAGCATTCACCAACTGAAGTATGTCCACAGAGATATCAAGCCAGACAATGTTTTGTTGGATAAACGTGGACACGTGCGATTAGCTGACTTTGGTTCATGCCTACGCTTGGATAAGGATGGTACGGTCCAGTCAAATGTGGCTGTGGGTACACCTGATTATATATCTCCCGAAATTCTAAGAGCCATGGAGGATGGAAAAGGTCGTTATGGCACTGAATGTGATTGGTGGTCCTTGGGCGTTTGTATGTACGAAATGCTGTATGGAGAGACTCCATTTTATGCCGAAAGCTTAGTGGAAACCTATGGCAAAATAATGAATCATCAAAATTGCTTTAATTTGCCGACGCAAGATACGCAACACTCAAAGTTATCGGATGCATCCAAGGATTTACTTCGCAAACTGATATGTATACCTGAGAATCGACTTGGTCAAGAGGGTTTACACGATTTCATGTCACATCCGTGGTTCGATGGCATCGATTGGAAGAATATTAGATGCGGCCAAGCGCCGTATATACCAGAAGTGTCAAGTCCAACAGATACATCGAATTTCGACGTCGATGATAATGATGTCAGATTAACGGACACCATTCCTCCTTCGGCGAATCCAGCATTTTCAGGCTTTCATTTACCGTTTATTGGTTTTACATTCTCCCAAAGTTGTTATCCATCAGACTCCAGAAAATTTGATGTTCACGCCGAAAATAAAAACGCAACTTCTGCTTTTGCTGATGCTCTTGAAAGTTCGCTTGGATGTAGTGAATTATCAAAAGATTCAGATAGCTCCAACGAATTGCTGAACAAGCAGTTGAAAACATTAACAGAACAGCTAATGTCAGCCAAACACGAACAAAGTGATCTATCTGTAAAATATAACGAAGTCTTGGAGCGACTTAAGACCCAAGACTCTGAACTTAAAGAAGCTATTTCTCAGCGTAATGGTGCAATGATGGAATATTCGGAAGTGACCGAAAAACTAACCGAACTGCGAAACCAAAAACAGAAGCTATCGAGACAGGTAAGGGATAAGGAAGAGGAGCTCGATGCGGCAATACAGAAAAATGATAGCTTAAGAAATGAATTGCGCAAGTCCGATAAAACTAGAAGAGAACTCGAATTGCATATTGAAGATGCTGTTAATGAAGCCTCAAAGGAAAAGAAGATCAGAGAGCATGCCGAAGAATGTTGCAGAAAATTGCAAAGCGATTTCCGAAAATCGGTACCCAATGTGGATTCAACAACAACTCCCATAAATCTAACCTCGGGTATATCAGCATACGAAATCGAACGAATAGAACTTCAATATGCCGAAAAACTGAATCATCAACAAGCGCGTCATAGCTTAGAGCTAGAAGCTCTGCGCGATCAGCTCAGCGAGCTGGAAGCGGCAAACTCAATACTGTCAAAGGAATTGCAGCAAACGCATGAAAAATTAAAGTGTAATTCAATTGATTCGATTGCTGAATCAGCTGAAACGATTTTAGAATTTCAGAAGAGGTACGATTTAGAGAAATCAACATGGCTCCAAGAAAATCAAAGGTTAAATGCTGAGGTTAACGTAAAATCAAAGAATTTACGTGAACTACAAACCGAGGAGGTTGAAATTCTTAAAGAATTGCAAGTGAAACGCGAAGCAATCAACCATTGGGAGCTGCAAATGGCTGAGATTATTCAATGGGTGTCGGACGAACGAGATGCTCGCAGCTATTTACAAGCATTGGCTACAAAGATGACGGAAGAAATCGAATATCTGAAGCACGTTGGATCCTTTAACAATAATGCCGTAGATCATAAAAATTGGCGAAATAGACGATCACAAAAGCTGGATAAAATGGAATTACTTAATTTGCAGAGCGCCCTTCAACGGGAAATTCAAGCCAAGGCATTTATAGCCGAAGAGTTAAGTCAAACAAGGGCTGAATTGATTTCCACCCAGAAGGAAGCTTGTGATTTTAAAAAGCGATGTGATTCTGTTTTGTATGATCTAAAAAAGAAAGAGAATGAACTAAGGGATTTGCAAAAAGCGGATCTTGATTATTCCGATACATTTTTGAATAAATCTTCGCATCAAAATAATGCTTTCTTTAAAGATATATCTATAAACACGGATTCGATTGATGCAGTGGAACAATATGTTAACGATACTAGAGACAATATTTCAACCTCATCCAACTTGTTCCAATCGTCAAATACTGGAATGCTATTTAATTACGAATCAAAATATGCACATAAGACTGCCAAGGACAATTTGAGTATTAAGACGTCGACCATGAATGATGACATACGATCGGAGAGTAGCTTAAATTACGAGGAATCGAAAAAGAAAACTTCGAGCAATACGTCAATTCACCAATTTCTTGTGCGCACTTTCAGTAGTCCAACGAAATGTAATCATTGCACTTCATTAATGGTTGGATTAACAAGACAAGGAGTTGTTTGTGAAATTTGTGGTTTCGCCTGTCACACAGTCTGTTGCCAAAGAGTGCCGACCATGTGCCCAGTTCCTATGGATCAAACCAAGAGACCGTTGGGCATCGATCCCACAAGGGGAATTGGAACAGCATACGAAGGCTACGTTAAAGTCCCCAAATCTGGTGTTATTAAGCGCGGATGGATTCGTCAATTTGTTGTCGTCTGTGACTTTAAACTCTTTTTGTACGATATATCAACTGATCGATGTGCATTACCAAGTGTTAGTGTATCTCAGGTGTTGGATATGCGTGATCCCGAATTTTCAGTTGGTAGTGTCCGAGAAAGCGATGTAATACATGCAGCTAAAAAAGATGTACCATGTATTTTTAAGGTCAGTACATTTTTTTAAGAACAAGCTTCCGATATTCATTTAAGTTGTTTCTATTAACAGATTAAAACGGCACTTATCGAAAGTGGAATCTCATTAAACACTCTGATGTTGGCTGACAATGAATCTGAGAAATCCAAATGGGTTATTGCCTTAGGAGAACTTCATCGAATATTAAAACGAAATAATTTACCAAATACGGCCATTTACAAAGTCAATGAAATATTGGATAATACTTTATCGATCATACGAAATGCTCTATGTTCTGTTATTACATATCCTAATCAAATTCTTTTAGGGACAGAAGATGGGTTATATTACTTAAATTTGGATTCATACGGTGAGTAAACATCATATCATAAAAGATTTTTTAACTTTAGTTTTTATTATTAATTTACAGAAATTGCTCGAATTGGTGAAACAAAGAAAATTCTTCAATTATGGTACATAGAAGAAGAGCAGATAATTGTTATTCTCTGTGGAAAACAACGCCATTTGAGGCTTTTGCCCATCAGGGCATTGGAAGCAAGTGATGTGGAATGGATTAAGGTCGTGGAGTCTAAAAACTGCATTTCCGCTTGCACCGGAATTATTCGCCGTTACCCAAGCATTGTTTATTCATTTATTATTGCATTAAAACGGCCTAATAATCATACACAAATTATTGTTTATGAGATCAATCGAACGCGTACAAGGCACCAAAAGACTTGCGAATTTACAATTGGATATTTGGCTCAACATGTTCAAATATTATCCGACATGCGTCTAGTTGTCGCTCATCAAAGTGGATTTACGGCGTACTTCTTACGAGGAGAAGCAACTGCAATGTGTAAGTTTTTTAGTCTCCCTTCGATTTCGTTTGGTTTATTTATTAACAAATTCTTATATTTTATGTACAGCTTTGGTTCATCCGGAAAATCAGTTATGCGCATTTTTGAATTATTCTGGCGTTGATGCTGTTAGAGTAATTGAAATATTGTGCCCAACGGGTGGAACCTTTGGCGAATACCTGTTAGTATTTCAAACCCTCGCCATTTATGTGGACTTGCAAGGACGGAAATCCCGTGACCGAGAAATAATGTATCCGGCCTTTCCCACTTATATAAGTAAATATTCTGTTACAAGAAAGATTTAAGAACCAAGTTGCTAATCAAATTGCGTTTCTTACAGCTTATTCGGACGGTCATTTATTGGTATTCTCGGAGACTCATTTGGATATATTTAACACACAAACTTCTGAATGGGTTCAATCTATTGGTATAAAACAGTCACTTCCATTGAACAATGTAGGCAACGTTGTTTTAACATCTATTAATGATACACCCCTGATAGTTTACTTGGCTAATATTCATACGAGTAAGTGATATTTATCATGCTTTTAGATAATACATGTGTTTATAAAAAATGTTTACTTTTTCATTACAATTAAACGACTTTTTATTTATTTAATGAGACTTTAATTAATATATACAATTTTTTTTTAAGAGGGACTATTGCAACATCGTGACAGTGACCGGAAGGGAATCAGCAATATTAAACGTAGATTTTCCATCAGAGAAATCAATAAAACAGTAAAAAGGCAAGTTGGTAATATTCCTGCAATTGTACCATAATTATTTATTGAATTACTACCATCGCAGTGATCGGAGATCAAAGATGATTTCAGCTCCATCCAACTTCAACCATATTTCTCATATGGGTCCTGGAGATGGCATTCAAAATCAACGCCTATTAGATTTGCCAACAACTTTAGAAACAGCCGAGCACACTAACAAACAACTCATATCTTCATTAAATTCCGTAAACCAATTGAGAAAATCGAATTTTCTGGATCAAAGTTAGTATACATATTAACAGCAGTGATAATGTTGACAACAATAAAATGTTTTAATAAACTCTGCCTATTTTCAGCTGATGGTAACTCTGAGGATTTCGGTAATGATAACATACCCTCCAGAACTCCCAGCCCAATGGGGGCGTTACTTTTTGATGATCTTAACAATATAGATTAACTTGTAATACTCATATTTATTCAACCCATTTTCGAATAAAATTTGTCAAATTTAACAAATGCCTCCCCTCTCAGATTCATTTTAAAACTTTTCAGCTAGTTGGTCTGCATTTCAAATGTATAATAATGAATTTTTGGAGACTTTCCTTTGTACCCAAATGCAGTAAAACTGCCTCTCCAGAAAAAGTTAATTTATGGAACTCCTCTGACCAAAACTTGGTCTTTTCGGAAAATGCTATAGGGGCTGTTATATGGCGTTTCATAAGCCTTGGTGTAGCCTCGGGTGAAGCATGTAAAGTATTAAAGAATATTCTTTTATTTCAATTTTTTTAAATTGAATTTCTTAGTAGAGCTGCAATAATATCGATGGTATTTTCGAATATTTGGGTTTGCAAAGGTAATTCTGAGATATCGATAGTGTCCGTCATATTTTTACTTGAGATATTTTCGAATCAAGGTAAACTTTTTACCTTTCTAATTTTAATTTACCTTCTAAATTTAAATAAAACTATCGGAAGAGTAAATTAAATAGTTTGAGAATTTTTCCGCTTTAAAACTATTTAAAGGCCCGAATAGTGGCACTATCAATAGTTTTGAGGTACTATTTCTTAGCTCTACCTCAGGTAAAAGCACAATAATTACTGTCTGTATATATACTTACTTATTTCTTAGTAAAGCCACGAGTTACTACAACAATTTTTTTTAAGCTGCATTAAATACAAATTCAAAACGTTATCGATAAATGTGATGAAAATACGGCCAAAATCAAAAACGCACATATACTTACATATATTTGGAAATTAGAAAATATACTTCCGTAAAACGTATTCAAGCGATATGCGAACTAGAAATTGCTCACATTTATAAATATAATTTTTATTTTTTCATACCATCAATTCGTCGAATAATCGTTATTTAATGCATGGTATTAGAATTGTATTTTATTTATTAAAATTGTATGGTTTCACATGTTTTGAGATACATTAATATAAAAACATTAACATAATAACAATGTCGTGACTTTTAATGAATTTTAATTAAGTCACATGTTGGAATTATCGAAGTATCGCATTAATGAAAGAGCTTTTCGAAAAGTGAGTACAAAATGTAATTGATGGAAACATTCCAATAATGTTATCGAAAACTAGTTCCGTTTAACTCAACTAGTTCAGATTGCGACAAATCTAATAAAAATGATAATATAATTCAATCTTATCATTTTGTTGGAAAAACATAAAACCGCCTGTTTTGATATGCTAACATCTCGCGAGTAAAGAGCTGTAAGTATTCTAATAAAATAATAAACGTGCTTCTCATGTGTTTAATCGAATCATTTCGCAATGCAAACATGTACTCATTAGTACATGCATATATGTGTATGTGCAATACGTGTATGAATTGCCGTGTATAAAATACAGCAAGCAAATTTAGAAAATTAGTGCGTGCAAGTTTTAGATTAATTAAGTGTACATATATTATACCAATAACAGTTATAAATAAATATATTTAACATATTTCATATATTTGTGCTCGCACAATTTTATGTACATACATACAAATGCAAGAAAACGCACACACATACACATGTGCATACATATGTACATATATTAAACTGTTGTGCGGTTTTCAGTTGTTTATATTTTGCAATATACTTGTGTATTTTACAAATAATACTTCGATCTGCCGACACTCGCAGACAAAAGGATATATATTGTATAGCTTAAAGAAAATTATATATATAGCTTTAAAACAATAATAAAAACTAAAACGTTTACAACAAATTTTGCTTTTTCATTGCAATTAAATGGCATCAACAATGTTCCGAATAACTGCAACATTCTTTTGATTATTACGTTGCTGCTGTAATCGAATCATTTTATATTACCCATTTAGGCCAGTAAGCGTTGTAAACGGTTGCCAATCCTTGAGAGCGGCTTCATTTTCTACTGTCCATCCCTGGCATATAGCCGGCGTTTTTTATTTTTGTGTTTTGTCCTTTTTGATACTTTCACTTACGTATGCTTCGATAACATGCTCTTATCTAACCTGAAAATTGAGTTATGATTAAATTATAAACAGTAATGTTGTTTAGGAATATGAATATTTTGCAGAGCACAGAAAAAAAGAGCACTGTCGCCATCTAGCGGTCATAACTAACAACGTATTAATGTACTTGCGATAGTGTGTAAATTATACTTAGGGTATCTTAAAACTGATTACAGAGCATCGGCCAGTCGAATTCTTAGGAATTTAAATTTTTAATACACTTCAAAATAAACTTTTTCGATTACAGGGCATACGAAATGTGCAGATTGTAAATTCCATAGCTTATTTTTCACTTGCTTTTTCTTTCAGAAATATTTTCGAAAGTTAAAATGTCGGTACACTACAAGTTTAAAAGTACCCTTAATTTCGACACAATTACTTTTGATGGTCTTCACATATCCGTTGCGGACTTGAAAAGGGAAATAGTGCAGCAGAAACGACTGGGGAAAATTATTGATTTTGATCTTCAAATAACAAATGCTCAAAATAAAGAAGGTAATACATATAACTATAGACTTTGTTTATCATAATATAATGTTTAATTTTTTTTCTATAGAATATAAAGATGACAACTTTTTGATACCAAAAAACACCACACTGATTATTTCTCGGATTCCGATAGCGCATCCTGTTAAAAAAGGATGGGATCCGTCCGCGGAAAATGCCGTTTCTACGGCGCCTACAAGTAAACCTGATAATTTGAATATGGATCTGTTTAAAATGCAAGGAAGTGAAGAGGATAAAATACAAGCTATGATGATGCAAAGTACAGCTGATTATGATCCCAAAACGTAAGACGTTATTAGTTAGAATTGATACTGATTGATTTTTGTACTTATGCAATTGTCGCAATTATGCAGGTACCATCGCATCAAGGGACAGTCTCAAGTTGGTGAGGTGCCTGCTTCTTACCGTTGTAACAAGTGCAAACGAGGTGGCCATTGGATTAAAAACTGCTCCTTTGCGGGCGGAAAGGAACAATTTCAAGAAAAGAGAAATACAGGAATTCCACGATCATTTAGAGACAAACCGGAGGGGTTAGTACAAATTTTCACTTTATTTATTTATGTTGCTTAAATGTATATTTTATTTGCAGTCAAGTAGAACCGGAAGCATCAAAATACTTGTTGTCTACTGAAAAAGATCAAGAAATTCCAGAGGATTTGATTTGCGGCATTTGCAGAAATATTTTCGTTGACGCCGTTATGATACCATGCTGCGGCAGTTCTTTTTGCGATGACTGTAAGCTTAAACTTGTCTTTACATAAACAAATATGAGCATTACTAAATATTTAATATTTTATTTAGGCGTTCGAACTTCGCTGCTGGAATCGGAAGATAGCGAGTGTCCAGATTGTAAAGAGAAAAACTGTTCGCCGGGATCTTTGATTCCGAATCGCTTCTTGAGGAATTCAGTGAATGTTTTTAAAAATGAATCTGGCTATAAGCTTGCAGCATATAAGCCTGGTAAGTTACTTATTTTATGTAATCGATTTTCTATGTTTTAATATTATTTAATTTGGGTTTTCAGTTAATAAATTGACCACGACAGTTGAGAAGAAGGAGGATCCTGTTCCGGCACAGATTACGGAAACGGAAACTAAACCAACAGAAGAAACGGAAGAGATTAAGAAAAAAGAAGAGGAGGTGAAAGAAGAAGATGATGAAGGCGAACGAGAAGAAGAAGAAGAAGAAACGAATGCAAACTCTAATGTAAATAGTACTGAGATGACCAAAAAAGAAAAGGATAAATTTGATTCAGACTACGAGGATAACATAACAATCAAAATGCCACAGAAACTGATCGAGACAACCACAAACATCTCCGACAACAATAAAGAGGAGGTATGTTGTATTCTATGCAGACATATAAGTAGAACATAGTATTGTTATGTAGTCTACAAATTGATTATTGTATTTATTATTCTAGGCTACACCTTTATATTCACAAAAGTCGCATGGAAATAACGTCGTACAACGTCGTGAGCATCATAACTATGATTATAAATCGGATATGGATATTAAACCGCATAGTAGCTATGCTAAAAATGATATTGTCAAGCATCCCAATGAGCGAAGTCTTCTACCCACGCCAATTACCGGTCACCATAAACCATATCCCAATCACAATATGAACGAACAAAGAGATAAGCCCTTAATGAATTCTGATCAGGCTCATCGTATTGGCGTGTATAAACCTGCATATATTCAAATGCCCAGATGTCCAACAATGATCCACATGGCCCCTTATAATAATGGCTATAATAATATGCCACACAGGCCGCCAATGAAGTGAGTATGCATTTATTGGTATAATCAGTTAAATAAACTAGGAATAAACAATTGGGCGCGGCTGCAGTCGAGTTTGCTCGACTGATAGATGCCCTGTGCCAGTCTCCATAACAGAATATTGGTTATAATAGAATTAGTAATATGTATGTAAGCATAGAAAACATAAATATTTAACTCCGCTCGAATTTGCCGTATGATATAGTAGTCCGATTTCAACCAGAATTTGGTCAGGATGTATGGAACCATCCTATATGCATATTTTGTCAGTTTGTTTCAGATATCTCAAACAACAAAAAAGTTTTTCTTACTGAGACTTGATTTTCGACTGATCGTTCCTATGGCAGCTATATGATATAGTGGTCCGATTAAAATTTAAAAACAAATTTGATCTGCGTCCGGTATCCAGGAATCTACATACCAAATTTGAAGTCTCTAGCTATTATAGTTTCTGAAATGTGCACAGGGTATAGAAAGGGGGCGAAATCTGATCAAGATAGACAATTGGGGAATTATGTATAAAGGGGAATTCTCAGGGAAATAAATGTCTTTTAACAAAACGAATCAGTTCAAGTTGAATTTTAATGCGTGTTAATTGTGATTCTTAAAATTGTATTTCTTTTCTAATAATTTCAGCTTTGGGCATTATCAAAACCAACCTGTGCATCAAATGAACGCATCATATATGCCCTCGGGAAATATTAATATAAATCCTTCGCAAACATTTCAATCAACGAATTTGGCTTCAATTTATCAAGGAGTTGCAGCAAAAGTTGGAACTGGGTAAGTTGCTTAAAAATCTATGTTCATAAAGATCATTTGTTGATATTCGAGAATCTTAGAACTATTATTTAATATCACTTGCTTATTATATAATATTGCCATATCTTTTCAGACTTATCGATGATCCACTTGAAGCCTTCAACAGAATAATGAAGGAAAAAGAAAAACAAAAGGGGGAACGCCGTCGAAGTCCAGGCCATCACAGATCTAGATCGCCAGGAAGGCCAAGACACCGTTTCAAGTCCCCAATGTATGACAGGGGTTCGTCCAGAGAAATGAACATAAAGGACAAACGACCACGATCTCGGGAACGAAAGCGAGAATATAGCTATGAACGAGGACGACAAAGTCGAGTTGTACGCCATTCAAGCCACGGATCAAATTCACCGAGTGACAAGAAGAAGAGGTTATTCTATATACTAAGCTATTCTTATATATTAAAATTTAATATAATTTACACTATACATATATAAAGTCTTCCTCAAGAAAGACTGAACACCTGGGATAATATTCTGTGATAAGCCACACTTTTTACAAAATTCTATAATTTTTTATCTTAGTAGATTCAATATTTAAGAGAGGTGTTTTAAAAATACCTTTATCCCGTTATCATCTTAAGCCAGTTAAAAGATGATTTTATTTTAAATATGGTTAGTTATTTGATAAAAAACAAAAAAATAAACTATCAATGTAAATTGACTACTTCGTTACCTTAATTTCAAATATTAAGTAAAGAAGCATAAGTAATTTTCAATATTTCAGTAAAATGTTTGTAATATTCTTGACATCGTTTATGTTTTCCGGCTAAATTACCCGACGAAAAAACAAATCTGTTCATTTGTCTGTCCGTTTATATAAAAATAAGACTAAAATAGTCTTGATAAATGAGAAAAACTATGTGGGGTATTTTGTAAAAGGATAAATTTGCATTTAAAATTAAAAAATAAGTTTTATTTCTCGATTTTTCACAATTTCAAATTAAGATCGATTTTCGACTGTTAAAATCTTAGTGAAAAATTTAGCTGTCTGTTGTTTAGATCAGCGGTGGGCACGCATGGGCTCCGGGAGCCAGCTGCTGCTCCCTACTGCATTTATGTCAGATTTAGTGCCCACCGCTGGTCTAGATCGACTCCAATAATTGATGTTTAAATCCCTTTTTTTTAAGATTTCGTGCATATTTATCAAATCTAACAAATTTACTGCAGATTAATCGTATAATGAAGTCTAGGTCTGAGATTCCTTCCGATGCAATGGATAAGGAATTTATACTGGAATGGAATAAGTGGTCTTAGTTTTAGACGGCATACCGTATTTATCAAAGACAAATCGGCTGATCAAGGATAAAAAGCTAAAAAATGTCTTTCTTTTATCAAGAAGATAATTTACAAAGCATTGGAATTAATTTTTTTACTTAATTTAAGCCCTGTTACCTTTTCCTGTATCGTATATTTTCGACAGGATTGAGCTTCGATGTATTTCGTCCTCATAATCGAACAGCATCTCTTAAAACGGAAAACGTTTGTATGAAACTTTTTTTTGTTCTTTACATTTTTGAATTTCTAGCATCAACACGATGCCAACTTGTTCTGATTTTTAGAATATGTTTCGTTTTCACTAATGAGTTTCTTAATCTAGATATGCTGCTAAGAGAGACTACTGTGACAATTTTCCTTTAAAAAAAAAAAGATGAATGATGAACACAAAAGTATTGGCTTATTTATCGTTATCGTTAACATATTGGCATCAATGGAAAGGAGTTCCGTTTGAATGATACAAAACTTTCCTTAACCCATTAAGTACCCATTGAAAAGTTCGAATTTATTTAAATGTCTACTTTTGAAATTTTTTTCCTCGATTTTTTAGAAAAAATGTTTTGATGCAAAATAATTCTTCAAACAATTCTAGGAGTGACTGCAAAAAAAAATTTTCAAAAATCTCTTTGCTAGTATTTTTTATAATTTTTTAAAAATTGCTAAAAAGGCACTTATTGTATGAAAGTGACGAATAAATGCCTTTTAAGCAATTTTCAAAAAATTTTAAAAAATACTCGCGAAGAGATTTTTGAAAGTTTTTTTTTTTTTGAGTTTGTTGAGACTTTGTTGGCAGAGCAGAAACGGTTTGAAGCTGTTATTGCATATACAGTTAAATTTCCATAACTCAAACTTCTATAAATCGAATTTTGCTCTAACTCGAGCTAAATGAATTCAGTAAAAGAACTCTATAAGTCGAATAACTCCATAAGTCGAACCTTTTCTTCGGTTAGTGGTGATTCGAGTTAGAGAAATTCGACAGTATCCGATATTTCCGATTGATTTGAAATTTTAGAAATATATGTACCATGCACTGAAGGTCAATGCCTTTTCTATCTCTTTGAAGAAGACATGGAATCTCGCTAAATTCTATTACTAATTTCTTTAAGCAAGTTTAAATAAAGTATTATTATTATTTATTATCAAACTCTTTTTCAGATATGTACATAGACGCTCACCCTCGCCAAAATCAGGACATAAGCTGCGTTTAAGAGAGAAATCTTTGACTAGACCGTATGTATCTAAGCCAGATACTGTAGAGCCACCTCCGCCTGGCTTTGAATCATTGCCAATTGAGAGTTTAGCCGATAACGATCGAGACAGAAATAATAGAGCTATAGACCCAGATATGAACAGACATGCGGACGACGACCATTACTCCCGCAAAAGACAGAGACCCTCCAGTAGGACCAGGGAGGTCAAAACCGTTGATTATAGTTCCAGAAGCCTTACACCGCCTTCAAAAACCAAGATTGCAAAAATTTCAAGAATTGAATCTGCTGAAATGTACGAAAGGTCTCCAAAAACCCCCGAACAGATCGAAAAGGACTCTCAAGTCATGTCATTGGAGAAGGTGCAGAGTGAGGATTTATTCTATCCGGAGAATGAATCGAATATTGTGAAATCACATGATCGCTTGGAGTCGAATGACGACATGGGCAAGGAAAACAATATTAAACTGAATCTTCAGTTGAAAGATCGCAAAAAGAAGAAGAAGGATAAGTCGGAACGCAAGAAAAACAAGAAGGACAAAAAGGAGAAGAAGGACAAAATTAAGAAGCTATACTGCGACAGCATTGAGTCGGCATCAGCATCGGAGAAATGTTTAGGCCCCGATGCTGCACTGAATCCGTGTAATGATACCGCTGAATTTAATTCAAATGATTTACTTCAAAATATATCCGATTGCATTGAGCTTGATACATTAAAGAGAAATGATTCAATCCTCAGCATGGAGCTATCAGATCATGATTTAAACAGAGATACTATATCCTCGGTTAATGAAATGAATGATGTTAAAATATCAAAATGGGAGTTAGACGATAATAATTTAAACAGTCATTTATTGGATCCTAGTAGAAAAGTGCCCTGTAATAAAATGCAAGACCATTCGGAAATAACATCGGATGTTATTCGAAAAGCGGAAAACGCGATCTTTGCGAAAGCTATAAACGCCATAAGGCCTGTCGAGTTTAAAGTTGTAATAGATTCCAAGCACAACAGCAAGGATCGTTCCATTTCTTTGAAAACTGATCATAAGGATCGTTCGCATTCCCCGAAATCATCAACCATCAATAAGTCCGTCAAGGAAAGGCTCGGTAACAAAGTTGTGAGCGAACGACACTACTCATCAGATCGATCACGGAATGATCGAAGAGAGAGAGAGAATTCGGAGAGAAAGTCAAGTGGCGACAGACATAGGTACAATTCGGGAAGTTATAGTTCCCGCAGAAGGGACAAGGATTCCAAAGAACGCGTTGTGGCGATTGAAAGGAAATTTGATGATCATCGAAATCGCAAGTCTAGCGAACGTGAGATAATAACTGTAACACACAAAGACACAAACTTTGCCGAATCCAACAAATATAAATCGCAAGACAAGAACAAATCATCGTCATCAATGGGCAATAAAAGTGAGAAAAGAAATTATGAATCCGATCGTAGTTCTTATAGAAGCTCCAAAACAGGAGACTCTCGTCAAGTTTCATCGGTTGCATCAAGACCAGAGAACCCTCAGCGGCGACCAGACAACCCATTCAGAAAATTTGATGAGAATAATTCATCTAGCAACAAAGTTTCAAAATTCGACAATTCTAATTCTAATAAAAGAGATGGAACACCTCAATCCTCGGATCAAACCGAGCACAGGAGGAGAAAAGATAAAAAAGTCAAGAAAGTGAAGAGCCTGAAGAAATGTTCGTCAACAGAATCAGTGAGAAGTGAAAAACGAAAAGATGTAAAAAGCAAGAAAAGAAGTAAAGTAGTTAAAAAAAAGAAAAAGTCCAGGAAATAGGTATTTGAAAATTCAAATCAAAGAAGTCAAAACGAAAAAATTACTTAAAATATATATATGATATACGATACTAAACAAATAAATAAAATACAACACATATTGTAAATGTAAAATCGTGTTTTTTCTTTGGAACAAACAATTGGGTAAAGAAAAATAAACTTTTTCAGTTTCAAATAAAAACAGTTTTTATTTTGATCATATTTGGCGGGCAATTCTATTACAGTCATAGCTCAGATCGTTGAAGATATCTCACTCACTGTACCAAAGAACTAAATTGTTCTGAAAGACATCACGAACTTTTCATTGCATACTTTGTGGGATAATTTTATAAATTGGGAACTTTAAATATTTCGAGCCCAACAAATTTTAATCGGGAAGTTGAGAAAAAATCCAAAAAAGAAAAAAATAGAAATTCGAGAAAAATACAACAACAATTCTGGTAAATTCTTGCTTCAAAATTAAGATAGAAAGAAAGAAAGTCGCGAAAAATGCCGCTCTTGAAAAGAGCTCAAAGTGGCGCTGCTTGACAATTTTTTTTCTCAATTTTTTGATTGATGTATTTTATTTATGTACATATTAACGAGTGTAAATACGTAACTTTGTTACAAATATTTCAGTAAAATATGTCAAATTGGATAATCTTCAAATATTTATGCTTTTTATATAATACTGCATTCATTAATTACTGGGAAACGGGATTTGTAAACAAAAGAAAAAAACAAGTTTTGGAATGAATGAAAATAAAAATAACAGAAATTGTAAGATAAATTAAACTTTAACAGAGTACAATTTTTGTTTGAGTTAAATAGTTAATAAGAGAATATTAGCAACTCTTATAATATTACATGTATGTATATAAATGTACATTTTCGTTCGGTACTTACATACAATTCGTAAAAATAAAGACAAAGTTACGAGTACTTACATACATACGAATGCGTACATATGCACATGTATTACTGCAAAAACAGAAAAACCACTCTCACTTTCGTTAAGCACAGTAAACGAGTTCCACTTTTGCTCTCAGCCTGGTGAGTTTCTCAGCGTGTTGTAAAGCTACGATTTGCTGTTCCGTTAATTAGGGCCGAACTTTCAACAAGCTGCATTGTAGCTCAGACAAATCGAGATCTAAGCACGTCTCGTATACAGAAAAGTTTCACCTACGGTTATGTTCGGTTGTGATTTAGTAAATACCACAAAATCATTTCGATTTTTTTAATATCCAATTAGTTTGTGCCCAACCATTGCAATAATACTACCATATAAAATAAAACTAACAACAAAGTCATAATACGAATTAGATTTAATTATATGGACACAATCGACGGATGCGATACGTTGCAGAAATTCAAATAAGAGAATGTGCATGTGAAGGCATGTTGTGTACACACATACTGCTACATAATATATACATACATACATATACACATATGCAACTTATGATCCAAAAATATTTATGTAATAAAGGTCATTTCAAAATATGTTCAAAACTCGTGTCTACAATTCAAAATACAGTATGTCAATATTTGTTTTGACAGAGGAAAATATTATTGATATATATTTTTAATTTAAGTTATAGTAGGTTACAAAAAATATCCTGATTGGAATTCAAGTGTTCAAAATAGAATTTGTTGTAAATATTATGTACCCAGTAATTTTGTGAATGTGCAAATTTATTACTTTGTCAAAACAATTAATTGAGATACTGTATGTTAAAAATCATATATGCAAATATAAAACAAATGCAATTAATTATGTCCACAATTTTAAGTAGTGCAAATTTGTTTTGTTCAATCGTCATCATCAAATAATTTGATAATTTTAGATAAAACGCAGAAAATAACAGTTATAAAATTTGCAACGCAAATCGCATGACATAATATGATTAAGCCCATTCATTAACCAATTAACAGTACAATCTGGTATTCTTGCAAGTTGACTTAAAAGAAGAATTGAATTTGAATTAATCGCACATAACATTTCTTTTCTTTGTCTTTTGTTATAAAATATTTGAAAGTACATAGACAGTTGAATTATATTGTGTATGTGTGTGTTGAGAGAGTGTACAAATAAATATTTGTGTGTGTGTGTGTGTGTGTGTGTGTACATACATACATAAACAATACAATAATACAATACAATACAGCGTGACTGCAAATTATCTATAACTTAAGTTAATACAAATTAAAGACAAATACAAATACCAACAAATACGGGCAATATCCAAGTGGCTTTGGCTACGCGGTCCGCAGTAATGGTAGCCTTCCAGACGCGGTTCAGTGGCCGGCTGTCTGCAACAGCAAAAACAACAACAACAACAACGACAGCAATTGCAATTCTCTTGATCGCCAATATCGTATATTCGGGCATCGCTGTCTCGGGCGTTGCGGCGGCGACCAATTCCAACTCCAACTCGCTGCGCTCCATTGCGGGCAGCAATGGAAATTCAAATCTTCGCCTAGCGCTGCCGCGTACGAGCGCCAGTCAAATAAACAGTGCGGGAGGAGGTGGCGGTGGGGGAGGGGGCGGCGCAGGAGGAGGGGGAGGGACAGCAAGCTTTAAGCTTGCTGCAAAAACGTTAAACTCAACGCGCAATGGAAACCTGCGAACAAGGTAAGGTTTTTTATATTTATAATTTTAGATTATGCTGCATAAGTATGTATGTGTTTGTATGTATTTTGCACACATTTGCACATTTTGTTTTTTTTTTATTATTTTTTTACACAAGTTTATATAGCATTGATAGTGAAGCTGCATTAGTCGCCACAGTGGTTACAGTGTCCCACAGTGTCTCACAGTGTCCCACAGATTTGGATGTATTGTGAGCTTTTGTGTGAATTCAAATGGTCAAAACAAAAGATTGCGGCAACAAACTGGTTTTTGCACACTGGTTAACTGTAGTTTCCATAAACACACACTATGAATGAATGAAAAAAGAAAATAAGCAACAACAATTCATTACATCTCTGCAGATACATTTACTTATTCGAATGCGAATACGAATATACGAATTTATTCGAGTAGACTAGTACGAGTGTATTCACTCTGTTTATTCCAAGCAACACGCTTTATTTATTGTCAAACAATTCGAGAGCGAAAATAAATTTTAAATTCTAAATGATCTAAATTGATTCCTAAAATTATTGGTTTTTATTTTCAGTTTTCAACTTACAATTATATATTAGTAAAATATTTTAATCATGAGTTAAATTCTGGGCCCTTGTGACTTCCCGACGTTACCAATTTTCATTGTAATTCAATTAATTTTTGATTAAGATATTAAATTTATAATTAAAATTTAAAAAGAAATATGTACAATTTTCAATTCAGCCTAGGAATATGTAACCTTCTACGAATTGCAAACCCTTGTAGTTTCTTGCGACTTAATTTATTATTATTTTCCGTTTAATAAAATGCGAAAATGACGTTACGGACTGTCAATAACAGTGGGTCAGAAAACTTTATAAGTCATGGCCATTGGTTCTGATATATTTATGTATATTTATATATTTTGCGTTGCTCTCTAATCTTGATAAACAGCATGAAATATATAAATATATTTACTAAAATTCTTAATTATATTAAAATTGTTTATACCCTGTAAATACAACATTTAAGATTGCCGAGATCCACAGTTGATGTTCAATTGAAATCTCTAGCTTATTTTAGCACCAAAATACCTTTCCATAGCTTATCTAGGACATTTGCAGGGTATCAAACCTTTGGGCATTGACTATTAGTGTTGGCAATGGTTAACTTGTTGATTGGCTAGCACACTAACTGGTGGAAAACCGGTCTGTGCTGCCCGAGAGTGTGGGAAATGGGCAAATAAAACCAAAACCAAACTGCGCTGTTTACGACTGCGACTTGGACCAAAGTGAATGTGATGCAAATTATTAAATTTTTTAAACTCTGGCACAACAAATCAGTCAATGGTGCCAAGTTTAAACACAAAAAAAAATCAACTTATTATGTATAACAATACATGTCTTTCTCTTAAGCCACTTGAATTAATGGCTTTTTAATTAGAGAAAAACCTAGCTTACTCGACAGTTTTTCCATTTTTGTAAAAAGAAGGAATACATTGATTATATAAAATAATTTAAACACTTTAAAATGCTCTCAGAAACTCTAAAAGTTAAAGACTAAAATTATTAATTTCATTTCAACTATTGATAATCTTGAAATAGAGTTCAAAAAACATTTTTTTAAAGCATTACAATTCTTTAAAACAATGATTATCTGTCAGTTAAAAATTAAAGATTGTTGATTTTTGACAATAAATAAAAAAAAATGGTCTTTCTGACCTTAATTAAAAAGCATGAAAAAATAATAAAATTTTAAATTACATTTTGAGTTCATTTAAATCCTTGTTTTAATTTGGTGCCAAGTTTAAACTCAAAAACTCAACTTATTATGTATAACAATACATATCTATCTCTTAAACCCCTTGAATTAATGGCTTTTTAATTAGAGAAAAGCAGGAATACAAAGATTATAAACAATAATTTAAATACTTTAAAATGCTAGCAGAAAGTCTAAAATTTAAAGACTAAAATTATTAATTTCATTTCAACTAAGCTTCTTCGAAATTTTTTAAATCTTATAATGATAATATTGAAATGGAGTTCATAAAATATTTATTTAAAGCATTAGAATCCTTTAAAACAGTTATCTGTCAATTAAAAATTAAAGATTCATGATTTTTGCCAATAAATAAAAATAAATGGTCTTTTTGACCTCAATAAAAATGCATGACAAAATAATTCCATTTTAAATTTAATTTTGAGTGAATGTAATAGCCTTTCCTCTCTGAAACTACATTTCAGCATTTTAGCATTTTTGTATAGGGTGAAATGTGACATTTGCTCCGAAAATGCTGAAATGTAGTTTCAGCGAGGAAAGGCTATAAATCCTTGTTTTAATTTTTATTATAAAAATACACTATAATTCTTGCCAAGGTCTTAAAGTTGAAGATATCATCTTCAGATCAATTAATTGAGTATCTTTGAGCCGAGCACACTTATTTCTTGTTTATCCTATTTAATTTATTTGTATTTGTATTTTATTTATTTGATATTTTTCTAGGGAACAACAATTGCTGAGCATATTTGAAATAATAATAACGACACTTGAAGGAAAATTGAAAAGGATTGACAACTTGGGACGATCAGTTGAGGATTTAATGGGACACATAGAGACTTTAGAGAATCGTGTGACTAATAATGTGGAAAAGACGGAAGAGGCGCTGTCAAAACTAAGCAGCTTGGACTCGAAACTTTCCAATGTAGTTTACATATTACCTGAAAGGGGAACTGGTCATTCGGTCGATGGGTTTCACGTGCCCAAAACTGCGACTCCGACGACATCATCATATCAACTTGATAGCCGACTCGTTAAGTTGGATCAGAAAGTTAGCGATATTGATACAAAGCTGGAGGTGCTGAAGACCCAAATCGATAATAACTTTCTGCAAGTCGATGACTTTAATGCCGAGGCAAGCGAGAAGAAGCCAATAACAATGAATGTAGTTGAGATAACAAAGGCAATGACAGCCGAGGTGATGACCCATGTGTCGTCGGAAGTCAACCAACTGCGCGACTCCACCGAAAACATTGACAAGAAGCTGCAGTTTCACATAAACATTGAATCGGAGAACATAGGACGAATGCTTCGCATGATGAACGATATTCACGATGCTGTCGTCGATCATCATGAGCAAATCAATGGCTTCAATGTGACAACAACTGCATTTCCAGCCATCAAATCCAGCAAAATCGATGCCCTTGTTAAGCAGATGCGTCCCATGGTCTCGGTATCTGAGAAAATGGATGAAGTTTGGGATGTTGTTGTGGGCACAAAGTCCTCGGTTGATCATCTGCTGCCCAAATCGGATGCACTTCTCACACAAACCCAGCGACAAGAACGCGCAATTGGCGAAATTCATCAGGATCTTAAGACGAAAACAAATCTGATCATTAATAATCTGGATATGGTGGAAAAGCGTTTGAAAAAACAAGAGGATGATGTCCAAGTACTTTCCCAACGTCCGGTAGCCGCTGAGCTTTTAGGGGATCCAACAATTGATCGCTTGGTCGAGTACGATCCCAGCAGGTGAAATAATAATTTTAATTTTATTAATTTATTCATAATTGATTATTCATGACTTTTTGTTATAGATACTCGGTTATCGATGAAAGTTTGACTGATTTAATTGAGCCCCCGACAACGCCCTCGACGAATGCACGAGCGTCAACGACCTACAACAACACGTCCACAACAGCATATCCGACATTGAGCAGCCCAACGAGTCCAGTGTCCACTTCATCTAGCTCCAATCTAAACAATATTCTGGGCTTTATGCTAAATGCGACGCTCCCGACGGCGGCAACGACGGCCTCATGGAATGCAACTCCCACGAAATCATCATTTCGCAAGGGCGGCATTATCTTTCCGAGTGTAAAGAATAAGCCCGCTGTGGTTAACAACACCTTCACCAGTGATATATTCACACTAAAGGATGTCAAGGTAAGCAAGGAAACTCAGCTTATAGAGTCATATATTTGAGGCTGAAATTGATTTACATATAAAATTGGTGAGGGTGACAATGTTAGACAATATTGATATGGAATGTACAGAGTAAGATCCAACCACAAATTCGTATTGTATCTGATATTTGTACTGCAATATTCTCTACTTTATATAGAAATTTTATTTTGTGCTTTCATCTGTAGAAAAGTACATAAAATACAATATTGGTCTAAAGGTCTAAACATGATGATGCAATCGAAACTTGTTACATTTGGCTAAGATCTGTATAGGTATCTAAATTGTATATCCATAGATTTAATGAGATGCAGAAATACTAGGCTGTGATGTCAACATAGATATCTTAATGACTTCAGTTTAAAGCTCGTCTCGAAGAAGTTTTTCTTTGCACGAACAGGTGTGGCTGAAGTTAAGTTTTTCCATATCTGGATAGACATCTACGGGCGCTATAAGACGAGTGCTCCACTCTTTAAATAATACCATATGGTAGCAGTAAATATGTTGCGGCATGAGATTCTCTTCCACAAATGCCCGGGATGCCGATACGATTTCCTTGACACGCGAATCATTTTCTTTGGCCCAAGTTATTTTTTCGATTACGTCGCTGAGATCACGCTTGATGGGCACAAAATGCTTATAGGGTACTAGCTTACTGTAGAAATGCTCGTAATAATGGGAATCTTGCTTTAAAACTAATGATCCGCCCGCAAGTAAATAGGGCAATCGATACGCAGCAACAGCGCCATCAATGTTCAGTTGATATTTGTACTAAAAATAAGAAATATAATTATATTTATATTAAAATTTTAAACTGGATAAGATTGTTCTATTGTACTTACCCTAAAGAACTCCATGAATGATATGTGTGGCACCTTGGGACCGTATTTGTTCTCTTCATTTCGAAAGAAGAAGAAATTCGTAATTGAGGCGTTTATTAAATCCGGATATTTTCTAGCCAGGTCAATTAATTGCAATCGTTCCCGTCGCGAGTCCCTGCCACGAAAGAAGGCCTTTTCCTCTTTATTGTCCCAGGAATACTCGCTCTTTTGCACTGACAACATGTCCAGCATAACACGTCCCATGTTCTCAATTGTGGATTCG
Source organism: Drosophila limbata (assembly GCA_963924055.1). Taxonomy (NCBI): domain Eukaryota; kingdom Metazoa; phylum Arthropoda; class Insecta; order Diptera; family Drosophilidae; genus Drosophila; species Drosophila limbata. The sequence continues at coordinate 6,523,817 of OZ001355.1, forward strand.
GTTATGTCATATGTGGGCAATGTTATGTCGTAGCTGTCGTCGCTTCCGCACCAAGAGAATATGGGATATGGTCCGGATGTCCGTTGCTGGCCGCCCTTCTTCGACAGAGGCCAGTCGCCGAGGTTCAAATAAAACTCCATATCCGGCAGGTAGACAACTCGTGCCAATGCGGATAACGTGGCATCCATGAACATCTTAAAGCCCGTGTATTTACCATAGCATTTGCGCCAAACTTCCTGATTCTTCACCACATAATGGCACAGGGAGATGCTCTCGGGCGCATTATAGCGTTTCAAGAGATTATCTCGAATTGCACTGAAGTTCACACGCTTGAAGGAGTGCAAGTCCCAGGAGATTTGTTTGTCGCTTGAGAATCCCGCACAATCGTTATTTAAAAGCCAAAGATTTAGCTCCTGGGGACAGTAGCATCTTTCCGAGTACACCTTATTGCGAATGATATACGGCGATTGGGCCACGTGAGAGTTGTTGAATTGCACATCAATCTCGACGTTTTCGCACCAATCGCCGATGGTGTAACGAACAATGTTGGATCCATCGCCGCGATCAATAATATTAATATTGGAACGGCATTTTCCATGCGGCGAGTTTCCTTTTATTTGTACTTGGAATTTAGCATAAGCAGGAGAGACAAATCTGCAAATCGCAAAAGGCAAATGAAAAAAGGCGGTCATAACAACTTGTTCATTATTTATTTATTGCATGTTTACTTTTTTCCACTCTCATCCACCGCATGAATGAAAAAGTATCGTGCCGGCAAGACAATATGGTCTGGCTTAAGTCCCGGTCCCCAAACAAGAGTTTTTTTGACATCTACAATTTGTTCTTTGCAAACCGAAAATCGCAAATTAAATATGATTGCAATATAAACAATTATGTTCAACATTTGAGATTCGTTCTATTTTCGTTGAACACACACACACACACTCTAATAAATAAATGCATAAATCAGCTGATTGCATTGGCAAAAAAAAAGTGGCAATCTTGGCAACAAGACCATATTTAACTCCTTTCAGAAATATTGTTGAATATGGTTATTTTTTTTAAATTAATTTTGAAGCTAGAGTTTTGAAACTTTTACAGGAGTTTTGTTATATTTTAGCAGTTTTTTTTTTTGATTTTTTTTTAGAATTTCTCACTAATTTCTTAATTTTTTCACCACACGAAAGGTGACGAGCCCAAAACCAATTTTAAGATGAACTATATTATTTTAGAAAATTTATATATTTTTTTAAATTGAACTTTGATTAAATTCTTAAATTTATTTAAAAATTTTAAAAATATTACACAAGGTGTATCAGTGAGACCAGCTTCAGAAATAAGCATATTATTGATTTTCTTACACAAAAAAATACTGTAACACAGCTGCGCGTATTAATTGTAGTCTCCTGCCCTTATGTGGTCAAAAGCGCCACCTTCTGTCTGCTTGCGAAAAATACTCCACCTATGTTTTGTTGCGAAGAAAACATCGCCTACATGTTTGTTACCCGTTAACTTCAAGCAACATTACGGAAGAACATTTTTGTCTCACATAACGTCTTTTTTATTTGCTAATAAATTTTCAAAATAAACTACTCCACAACATGTAATTAAATAATTATCTGATCTTTCAGGGTTTCTCCTGTGTAGATATTTTAAATGCTGGAATGAAACAATCTGGAGTATTTTACCTGCAAATTCGTGGAACAACCTATTGGTTCTTAAAGGTGTATTGTGAACAAAGTATTTCAGACGGAGGCTGGACGGTAATGTACCATATGCATTTCCATAATTGACAATTTTAACATTATTAAGCCCACAGGTTATTCAACGGCGTGATGATTTCGGTGAACCACGAGAAAATTTCAACCGCGATTGGGCGGACTATAAAAACGGATTTGGCGAACCGGCGAAGGAATTTTGGTTGGGCAACGAAAATATATATATGCTGACAAACAATGAGGAATATGCCCTCAGGGTGGAATTGGAAGATTTCGAAGGAAATAAGCGGTAAGCACTCTATTATTAAGCCCCAATAAAAAGCATTTACTTTATATAATATCTTTTAATACTTATAGCTATGCTCAATACTCACATTTTAAAATCCATTCGGAAGCGGATTATTATAAACTAGAGATCGATGGATACGAGGGAAATGCCGGAGATTCATTAAACGATCCTTGGTATGGCTCAAACAATAGTCCATTCTCAACATACAACAAAGACAATGATCGAAGCTCACTCAACTGTGCAAGTATGCTAAAGGTAATTGTCACTTGAATTGTTAATTTCACTCACATATATTTCTATAATTAACGTGAATTTTTCTGATTTGTAGGGCGGCTGGTGGTGGAAGTCCTGTGGTCGTGGCCTTAATGGACTCTATCTCCATGATCCTCAGGACTTGACTGCTCGCCAGGGAATTGTTTGGTTCCGCTGGCGGGGCTGGGACTATACTCTAAAGAAGGCAACCATGATGATACGTCCTCGGATGCCCCAGCCGCAAAGTATGACCTTAGGCCCAGTGACTGCAACTTAGAATTTCTTGAATAATATTAACCTAATCGTTTAATTACTGAGAGAAGAATTTCTGGTAGGTTATTATTAATATCCGCCCATATTATAGCGAATCATGCATAATAGCAAATTTTTATATTACAAGCATTCTGTTATTTTTATTGTTTACCATTTAAAAATAATAACTTATTCTTTAATGTTGTATTGAATCGACATAAAAGCTAGTTAAATCTCTTAAAATTGTGTAAAAACGTTATAAGTATTAATCTTAAAACGCCGCAATCATCCCATGTAAACTGTAAATAAATTCACTGTTGTTCTGTTTGTATTTAATGTATACAAATTAAATCATCCCAACATTATTAAAATGTGTTATTCACAAATCGTAAGTAATTATACAAATTAAATATTGCGCCTTTTTTCGATGAAACATATCGATAAGTCGCGATCACGATAGCCAAACTGATTATGCAGCTCGTTTGCGATAGCTTTTATTTTAACATGAGTTGGCAGGGCCGTCAACAACGCAATCGTTGTCCGGAAAAATATTTGAATCACCAAGGAATATTTCACAGTGAATTACATATATTTATAAATGTTAAAGTTTGAAAAACATCAGAGTTGTAAGAATTGTAATTGTTTTAAATTCCCGCCAGTTCCTACATTGAAGTCACATTATCGATATCATCTCGATTATTTATTTTTAATTACAATTTTTCAATAGCTTACAGATAATTATTAGTGTTAGTGGTTCACTGACTTTATTATTATAAGGAAATGATTATAAATAATACTATTATGGAAATTATCTGGTTAAATCATAATCGATATTATAAGTCACGCTTGAGTATCGAAATTTATTTGGTAGTAATGAATTATCGATACGATGTGATTTGATCGATCCATGGGATATGCAGGAATGCAAAAGAGTACATACATATGTACGTATGTATGTATCTATTTATGAAATATTGTGTATACCTGTGTGGAAACGGTGGTGTGTTAGTTCCTTGTGAACATCTGCCGGCTTGTGAAATGACCTTCCCTTGCAAGCATACGCATAAAAGAAGCAGTAAAGCCATATTAAAGCGAAAAAGACGTGCAACGGTACGAAAAGCGCGCGGCTCTCAATATTTAAAAATCTAGTAATAAATAATACAAATAAAACAAAATAAAACAGTGCAAATGTTGCTGCAATTATTTGTAAGGCTGTGCATTATTGTCGTTTGCTTGCGGCATGACGCTAACTGCGCAGATCATCATAATGATCAAAATAAGGACGCTTCTGTGAATTCGGTGAGGCATCAGAACTGGAAGCGATTGGAAATGATGGACGGCAATGGTTTATACTTGCTGCAATGGTGGGTCCATGAAAAGGATATTCATTTCAAAGTGACTGTGAACACGCAGGGCTTCATTGGCCTTGGATTTTCGCGGCGAGACGGGCGCATGTCCAGTGCTGACATGGTGTTGTTATGGGTCGATGATCACACAGGAAAAGCAAATGCATTGGTGAGAATCCTGTCAGACATTTTATGAAACCCCAATTTTAGTGAAACCATTTCCGATCAAATAGTTGTTGTTGCTTCTCGTAGAGTTTATAAGGTATATAGCATTTGTATGTGTGCAACAGAGAAAGAATTGTTTTGCCCAAGAAAAAAATGCAGTAAACTTTTTATTTAAAAAATAATAGTTATTTTTAATTGTTTTTGTTTAATTTTTTTCTAAAATGTTTTATGAAGTAAAAATATGAAAACAAATAAAAACATTATACAGAATATTTTTATTATTTTTTTTATTATTCGAATAATTATTATTATTATTATATTTATTATTATTACTATATTTTAACTTGTTTTAATAAATATTAAAAAATATGATTAGAAGAAAAATAGAAAACCAAGAAATTTTTGTTTTTACAAAGTAAATTGAGTAAATTGTAATTTAAATTAAACATATTTAAAATGTTATTATACTTTTAGGACTGTCACGGCTCCGTTCAGCATCCGCACGCGGCACCTCTGCAGGATGATACTCAGAATTACCACGTTATTGACGGTCATCAGAATGGCACCCACACATGGGTCGAGTTCAAGCGTCTGATTGAAACCTGCGATCCCTACGACATGCCATTCAGCGTATGTTAACATGGCAATATCTAATTGAATTAAAATGAATTAATTGAGCTTGGCTTTTCAACAGGATGATACGATTAAAGTGTTGTGGTCCTTTGGAAACATAGATCCCATACATGGCAATTTGGATGGACATGGTCAGAATCGCGGCGCCAAATCTCTACATTTGCTGAATCCCGTGTTTCGCAAACAGAGCGTCACAAGCAAACAGGAAACACATCAATGGGACATAACTGTTAATAATGTCACCATTGATCCCACAATGGACACTCTCTACTGGTGTAAGATCATGAGTATTCCCAAGATGACTGCAAAGCATCATATTGTTGGCTACGAGCCTCTGTTGACCCGTGTTTCGTAAGTATTAAACCTTATGACGGTTAGTCCAAATATATAACTATATAATATTTATTTTGCTGATTTAGAAAAACTCATGAAAGTGTGGTGCACCACATGACGCTCTTTGAATGCGCTACGAAATCCTATCCCAGCTCGAGCTCAGCTTCATGGGACGTTTGGGTCAGAAGCAGTGGCACCGTCTGCAATAGCAACTTATTGACTCCGCGCGACTGGGATTCCTGTTCGACACCAGTTGCCGTGTGGTCCATTGGTTCATCTGGACAATTCCTCCCTGCACATGTTGGCATACCCATGGGTGGATCATCGGGAGTCAAGTATTATATGCTGGAAATACATTACGATAATCCAAATGCTTTACATGGTAACTCAAAAGTTACTGTTGACATGTAGAATGTTTTACTTATGTATATTGTTGCTTACAGCCGTGGATCACTCTGGTTTCCGAATCCACTATACACCCCGATTACGTGCAAACGATGGAGGAATCATAATCAGCGGTGTATCTATCTCCGATACACAAATCATTCCACCTGGACAAAAGTTGTACCGCAATGTCGGCATTTGTGGACCGTCGTGCTCAAACGTGGTATGATTTAAGTTTGGGAAATGTATCTATACATATGTATATCTTGAATATTGAAATACTTTCAGTTGTTTCCCGACGATGGCATTAAAATTATATCTGGAACGCTCCATTCGCATCGCGCTGGTCGCAAAATGAGTCTGCGCCATGTGCGAGGAGGAAAGGAACTGGAGCGCATCATTGAGGATGATAACTATGATTACAAATATCAGCAATTTCATCAGCTGGCGAACGAGACGGTCGTATTGCCTGGAGATTATATAATCACAGACTGTGCTTATGAAACAGTGCACCGGAAAAGGGCAACCTTTGGTGGCTACTCCACCAAACAGGAAATGTGCTTGTCATTTATTACATATTACCCAAAGATCGAATTGGCCGGTTGCTACAGCATGACACCAGTGCGAGAATTCTTCGAGATGTTTGGCGTCTATCAGTTCTATTCCTTAAATATGACTGATGTGGAAAACCTATTTCTGTACAATGGCAATCTGCTGGATTACCTGCCCAATACAATCTATGGGAAAACAAAGAAGAGCCAGGTCAATATGACTGCTGAAGACATTGCCATCGAAGACTCGTTATTAAGTATGTCATTATTACTACTATTTTTATTTCGTTAGGATAACCAGATAAAGGAAATTGTTCCAAGAAAGATTATGTTAATTTACTAATGCCAATGACTAATCCTCTCACTCAGATGATATATTTATATAGCGACCTTATTTTCTTATTACAGATAAGCTGCTCATTTCGGACCCCGTCGAGTTCCACGATCGCACATTTCTTTCGCACATAAACCAGCTGCCATGGTCAGAGCCGTTATTTACGAAACGGGTGGAGCATGCCATGATAACCGGCAAACACATGACCTTCTGTCGCGTGTCCAACGAGTCAATGTCGATTGTAAGTTAATCCTTTTTATTTATCTACAGAACAAATACTAATGTGTTGATGTATTGATATTACAGCCCTCCGAAATTATTCGTTATCCGAATTTTACGACATTTGTGAAACCGCCCAGCAGATGTCCATACAATCATCTTTTTATAGATACCATGCAATTGAGCTCAGTTGGTTCAAGAATTATGGCTCCTTTGTCAATGTGTTTAATACTCGTTGGAATTTGTCTGAAGAAACAATTTCAAATATCTTGGGTATTATTTATGTATTGAAATTCTAGGCATAAGTAAAGTCTGCAGCAGCACAGATTAATTTTAGTTCTTAATCCAAAGACGTAGATTTTTACAAAAATACATTTGTAATAATTTAATATTTAATAAAATAGGTTGTAAGAAAAATTGTAATTAAAAAAAAATTTTCATACATAGTAAAGATTGTTATTCTGGTAAAGTTTAAAAATGCATCCTGCTTTCTTTCTCATTCCAACTCGATTTGTACATCGAAAAAGCGGATATTAACATTCTCTCGAATAAATTATTTATTTTTCAATAAAAAATAAATAAATTTCAACCTTCCATGGAATACCCATCTTGTTTCAATGGCTTGAAAATAGCTATCGATACTTCCCGTGTATTGGGAGCCAAGGCTGCAGCTTGTTTTGATAAAGTGGCCATACAGTTATAAAAAGAAACTTTTGGCGCAACCGTACACTTGAGCGATAGCGAGCAAAAGAGAACAACTAAACAAGAACGAACAGCTGAGCAAAAGAGAATATTACCGCCAATTTTACAAACATTTTGCCGTGCGAATCATCAATTTTCTATAGATAAATATTGAGAAACCATTTATTTACCATTTTCAGCTAAAAGAAAAATTAAAAAACATATAATAGAAAATGTGGCGCTTCTTTTGAGCAAAACACAAAATCGCTAATCAATTGTTTACTTCTTTTTAATACCGTGCATCCTGATGGCATAAAAAAAGAGAGCAACTGAGCAACCAAGAACAATTTGGAAGGAACAAGTTCACTTGCTTAAGTCAGTGAGCAGCTCTTTTTATTCACTACCCAACACTACCATTTTTGCTTTCGTCGACACTTGCGTGAATAAATATTAAAGAATTTGATTGTTTTCTTATCGGCGCAATTATTAATAAGTCGCATATATTAAAAGGGAATGGGTGAATTAAATGACGTATGATTAGGGCTCTTATAAATAACCGCTGCAATGGATGTGGATGAATGTTTCTACGGTAAGTTTTTATGGCTGCACATACATGCTGTACATACAAACAACATACATATTGATATCGTGATAGTGCATTTACAAATACAAAAGTGTTTTTTTTTAAGTATTTCGAAATTTTGAAAGTGAAAGGCCATATTGCCACATGTGGTTTAAAAACGTACACAAATAAGTGTGTCACTTGCATGCAAAGAACAAATATACATATGTACATTAGTGTATGCATATATGCATTTCCAAGTTCCTGGTGTGAGTAATGAAGGTCTGCGCGTGTGTTTTAGTTTGTTTGTATGTGTTATCGCAGTGTTTCAAACAACAACAACAACAACAAACATAATCTTATCTTCTCCAAGTCACCTGTATACCCTATAATTCCGATGTTCATCTATCACAATTGATAAGAGCAATAGGGACGGAACTTCTACCGGTGAAATAAAGGAAATTAGGAATAATTTGTTCTATTCTTTAATAATGAAATTTGAACTCTAATTTATTTCCAGATGAATTATCATCGTTTATGTCGTCGCCAAGTGACTATAGTCTTAACCACCACGACTTTGATGAGATCATAAGCTCGACAGTGTCACCTCTGGATTCTTCGTTGGACCTTAATGCAATCATATCCAACGATCGGGAGCCGTCATTACAGGGTGACAGTTTCTTCTCGGATTTGTTTCAAACAACAGTCGGACATAATGACTTGGAGCTGAACTTTAACAATTTAACGGCCAATTTGAATTCAGACAAAACTTTCTCAACGACCTCTGTGGTTGGGGGCTTAGAAAGTTCAAACGAGCTATTAAATATTTGCAATGATAATACGGAAATTGAGAAATTAACTTTTGGTAATCTGTTGGCACATACCCAAGATCGAAACACGCCTTCGCCAACCGAAAGTTGGGGCAGCTCCAGTGGCAGCTCGACAAGCGGGGTCCACAGTGACATCTCCGATGCATGGCAGCATAAGCAACACGATAAAATTGACATTGAGTCTTCTGTGCTAAATGTACCACAGTTAGCCACATTACCATTTGTCCAAAACTTTAGCATACAAAATGATAATAATGACAGTATTCAAAGAAGCATACAGATGCCGGTGCTATCCGCATCAGTACCCAATCATCAGCAGATTATTGAGCCGATTCCTCGTATTCCCACAGCCGAACAGAAAGTGCCGATTGTATCCGCAGTTGGTATCATTCCACCCAAAGTGGAGGCGGCTTCTAGAACTTTAAAACCACCTGCGTCAGCTCAAGAGAGCGTTGGCAAAACCAAGACCATATTCCTCTCTTCGAATGACTATAAGGCACTTATGCAAAAGATGAACCTGCATGGCTCCAAGGGTGCCAAGATCAATGGCAGTGTCAAGACACAAATCCCCAAGATCGTTGTAAAGACAGGAAATGCTGTAAGAACAACGAGTTCAAATAACCCGAATAGCCCGCCCAATTTGCTCAAGAATCAGATCTCCACTTTAAACCGTGACACGCCCATTAGGGAGCCAGATTCCTCCAGTTACAAATGTCGAAATATTATAGATGAGAAGATGTACAAAAGGCAACAACGCATGATTAAAAATCGCGAATCTGCTTCGTTGTCGCGTAAGAAGAAAAAGGAATATGTTGTCTCACTAGAGTCGCGTATTAATAATCTTGAAAAAGAGAATTATACACTAAAAGGGGTAAGTTAAATAAGCAAGTAGAAGATTATATGTATATGGGCATTTCCAGAAGAAGGTCCACCACGACGAAAAACATAAAATTAATCAAAAACTCACATCTTGTGAAATTTTCTTCCAAAAATGTATTCAAGTTATTTATTTAAACAATATACGCTAGAAGAAATTCAATAGGATGAAAATATAGATTCTACATTGGAATAAATTCACTTTTTTGCCCATTTTCTTAAAAATTGACTTTTAAACTGGACCAATTGTATTTTAACGATTACACTGAGTAGGACAGTAAGACTCTAACATGAACCATTTTAATTCATAGAAATATATTAATTGTTTCATTTAAAACAAGTTCTACAAGTTGTTTTCGATGTATCGAATACAATTTGATGAACAAATTCTTGGCACAAACTAGGTGGAAATCTTGTCACGTTCGCGACATCGTTGAAAATCGCAAATAAAATTTGTAAAATAAATAAAATGATAGTAAAATATCAAAATTTTTTCTAAAATGGAAATCTCCATTATTTTGTTATGGCTCAAGAGTATTTTCTTTCAAATTACTCGCCACATTTCGCAGACTTTCGCATTTTGCAAGATGAAGTCAAACATGGCTTCCATTTTTCGTCGCGTTCGCGATGCATTGTTTCCTATAAATAATTCAAAAGCGACAAGTCTTCAAAGCTTGTCTTTTATCACGTGAGAAAACAGTTTTGAAAATGTCAACTTTTGCCATTTTTTTATTTTTTATTTAAAGACGTACAAATGTCGCGTCCTCGATCCAGGAAATACCCATATATGTATTTGATTCCCTGTAAGATCTTTACGATTACCCTTAAATTCCTCTACAATAATTGGTCTTCGTTTTGACTCTTGCAGGAAAACGTGACTTTGCGCAATCAACTGGTTGCTTTTGCCAAAACGTGCAAGTGTCGCAAGGGAAGCGCCTGCGAATTCGTGCTTCACTCGCTGAACTCGTCGAAATCTGAGCAGCATGTCAAGATCGCTCCGAGACCAGCTTCAAAGAGTTTCAAACAGCACATGAATGCGGCGACAGTGAAGAAGAATGTGGCCGTCCTTTTTGCCATGGCCTTTATGGTGACTTTGAATGCTGGCAATTTTCACTCGTATCTGAGCAAACAGAATCTTGATGGGGAGAACGCTGCTGTTGCTGACTCGAATGTGAATGAGCCAATTTCAACGGGGCGTCAACTGCTTTGGGTTGAATCCGAGGAGGAGTACAACGAGAAGCTCAATCGCAGCAATCGTCAAGCGTCGGAGGAGCTGGTGGTGCCACCACTGCATTTTCTGCGTCCAATAACAGGTCGAGGCAGCAACGCTACAAAGAGCGAGGATTGGAACTCGACGGTGGCAGACAGATACAAAAGAAGGGAGGATCCCCCGCCACTCACATATCCCTCGGCATCCAACTGCACAACGAACTCTAACGGCAATCAATCGGAATATTCTCGGCTTTCGCTTAATTTACAGAAATTGATCAACGTCAGTGGATACCTTAATCTGAGCAAGCATACGGCATTCGACATTGGCAGGAATAATCATGAACATGGCTTTAAATTCTCAACGGATTACTTGGACTTACCTGACATGGAACGACCGACGGCGAATCTGGGCAAACGTAAAGCTTTTGTTGGCTACAAGGAGCGATTATCTGATATTGAACATAAGCAACGGAAATTGGACACAATGGATAAACAGACGCATGGAAATAAGAACACTAGCGAGCCCACAAATCTATTCAACGGAATCAAGCGACAGGATGATACCTTCTATGTGCTTTCCTTCAACACGGAGCATATACTTGTATCGCCAACGACACCCAATAAAAGTGCACGTCCAAAGATTTCGTTGTTGTTGCCGACCGCAGAGCCATCGCATAATGGCGACATGATGATGATGCAGGTCGACTGTGAGGTGTTTAATACTAAAGAGTTGGAGCTCAAGTCGGATATGATACCAGCTAAACTGCGACCGAATGTTACCAAGTGGCAAATGAAGCCCAAGCATGCTATTATTAACAACAACAATAACAATAAGACGCAGGGCGGCATTAAGTTGCAGGACGGAACTGTGAAGCATGAGAAGCCTCGTGTTCGCACATACTTCATGGTTGGACCAAAGAACCAGGCAGCTGCAGCTGTGTCCCAGGAGAAGCCACGATTCGTTGAGTTCAATAGCAGCAGGACACTCGCTTCAGACTCGTTCGATTCAGGTTTACACGGCTAATCTGCAATTCCACATAGTTCTATGCTTAAACTTTAAATATTTCATGTAACAACCGTATCTGTACAAGATTATATGTATAGCAAGTTTTGATCAATAAATGCAAACGCGCTTGCTTATTTCAATAAATTCCTGTAAGAGTCAAGTGTCAAGATTCCAGTGACTAACAGTTATCATGCTTTGTCTCCAAGTTTCTTTTGTTCTTCGCTGCTGGATTTCTCAAAATTGTCGTGTCATGACCTATTTCCCAGGAAACATCGATGACGCACCGTCGTCGTTGGCGATTAACCAAAGATTGATGTAGGTCAGCTTTGTTGCCAAATTGAAAAACTGGTTAAAACTGTCTGCTCACTGCTGACTGAATCACTAAAATTTGATTCATGCGCGTAAATAAGTTTTGCTTTTTGATTTTAGATATATATTTCTTGATTTTAATAGCATCAAGTCAAATGTGTTTTTTTTTTATTACTTCCCAAACCCTTTAACAGTTTTAGAAAAGAATAATACAATTCTCATAACAACATATACATACATAATTATTTTGTACATAATAAATGATTAATTTGAGTGACCATTTTTGCAAGTAAGTTAATTATTTCTGGGCCAAACTTTATTTAAGAGTACGCATTTCATATCATTTTGCTTTTTTTTTTGAGTACTTAACATTTCCGTTTTGTGAAACAATCTTTAACTAAAGCTTTTTAAAGGTGTCGATACATTAGTAAATTCAAAATAAATTATAGAAAAACTGAAACAGAATGGGGAAAACAAAAGGCATTCATTGCACCGATTACAACATGGCTCAGACCACAAAGCGATGTACATGACTTGGATTGAAGGAGGGACGACGACTGATGCCCGTGCCGCTGTCGTGATCAACGCTAACGCTGTTGCTGGACCGCCCAGCGCCGGAGACGCTCGGCTTGGAAGTCGGATGTAGCAATGAGGTCTTCCCTACGCGTCGATGTCCACGCTTGCCCTGCAATGAAACTGATTTAGTCATATGATCTTGGATGCTAGAGTTCTTTACGCTGTACCTGTCGAGCCTTTTGATTGCGCGAATCGGCGATAAGGTGATTTGGAACCTGAAATAGACCCTCGCCCCTTGTGATCAGAACGTTTGTTAGGCGACAGCATAATGCGGCCATTTTCACTTGCTCCGCAATGCTGTTCTTGTCCGTTGGATGGATGTACCGTGGTGGGAAGAATGATGGTGCAAAGATTGTGGATACATTGTGCAAGTTCATCTTATTAATATCTTTTAGGTCAATGATTGAGTTGAGGAATCGCAATATCGAACGGAGTGTGTTACGGTTTTCATGCGGCAGCATTTGACATAAAATTGATAGGGCCTGCATCTGATCCACTGGGGGTAATGTGTGACACTGATAGAACAGCTGGATCAGCTCACTCGTCAGCAATGGCTGGGGAAGCTCACGTAGCCAGCGCTTAAGCAACGCACTGAGCTCATGGACACTTGCGCTGCCAAGCAATTGTGCGAATTTTTCTGGCTTTTGATAAAAACTTGATTCCAATTCGTTGTAAATTAATTCAGTCTGCAATTGGATTCAAAAGTTATTTGATCATTCATTTAACATTACTATAGTACGAGTCAAGTTACCTTGTGTTTTTGTCCAGCTACACGCAAAATTCCCTCTTCGCGAGTTCCACGCTTCGTGAGCTCTTCAAGCAGACCCTCGAGAAATTGCGGCACTAGTGTGGAGTCCATGCCGGATAGCTGTTGATCACGGCGTATCAGGGCATTCAAGGATACACCAAAGAGACTGCCCTCCTCTTTTCGACGCCTCTTGAATGGTTTTCGCTTATCCAGCGAAACCTGATTGCGATCAAAGACTGTGGCCAGTTCGAGCCAAAAAATGGGCTGTAAACGCTTTAGATCCGTCTCGTTTATGGTATCGATGTCGGATGTGGAATTAAATTCTTGTAAGATTACACAGCTACTGTCGACCGTATCAATGCCATTCTGACTAGAATTATCTCGGCACATACTTTCAAAGCTAATACCGTCTTCTCGGGATGACTGAGAGTTGCGCAACTCCTGTTTCGGCGACTCCAAGTTCATTTTGTTAAGTATCTTCTCCGGCGACGATAATGTCGATGATATACGCGCTGCATTCGGAAGATATTCATCGCTGGAATCACCGGAAGATGTATTGTTCTCACTCTGCGAATCCTGCATAATTTGCCCACGCACTCGCCTAAATGAAAAACGTAATACTTAAGTAAAACTGATGATCTAATGATGAGCACTGGCTGCTCACCCAATGGAGCATGATGGATCTGAACCGGATCGATTGCGTGGTATATGAATGGTGCCGATTCGGGAAAATCCAAGCAACTCAATTCCCTCCGAGGAGTACATGGGTATGTCGCAGCGCACCTGGGAGCCACGAAACAAGTCCGTGGATGTCGAACATTTCAGTGGAGCGCTCGGGGTCCGGCGTATCTTTTGCTTCATGTGTTTGTTCAGTGATGGAAAGCCACTGACATTATCATTGGCCGCATTGTGATCGAAGACACTAACAAAACTTGGTCTGCAACAAAGTTTAAGTTGTGAAAATGTAATCTGAAGTCATTGAAATAACTTACATGGACGGATTGCCCCAGACATCGTCGCCGTGCACCGAATCCAAAGAGTCGGGAGTCGCGCTACGGGATCGAGTTCCAGTACTCGACTCCTGCCAATAATAACAGTTGAACATTAATAACTTTAGCTCTACACTCAACTGATTCGCTTCACTCACATCAAAGTCACGAAAGACATCGCGTATGTCGGGCTTGCGCTTGGAACGATTCTTTGTGCGCCCCCGCACTGTGTGATTGAGGGCCCGAACCCGCTGTTTGATCGCCTCGGCGTGGGGCCTCGATAATGTCGCCAAGACTGGCTCAAGATCTGTTGCGCGTAGCTCAATACCCTGTAAAATGACGAGATGATAAACATAAACAATAAATAAGCTATTCTAAACAATTAACGTGTTTATTGCGTTCTTGTATACAATTTGTATTATAGGCACGTTGGAATTCCGCAGCGTATGTATGTAGATTGAGTAAATAATATATATGTATTTACATATGCATATGGCTTATGGAACTGCGACTTACCCGCTCAAAAGGCTTTGTCAATTCCGGATATCCAGCTGAAATTAACCATTCCGCCTCCATTTCGCCATCTATGAAACAACAACAGTGTGTCAAACAATAAAACATCCACATTGAATATATAGAAATTATCAATTTCTAGTTGCTTAGTTTGAGATTTTGAAACTCTCTTTCAGCTATTGCGTTCGACGACTGCTTAGATTTATTGTAGCATGCACAGTGAGCCAAGTAATTGTTTTGACGAAATAAATATTAAAGGGATTCCGAAAAACAGTTTTAGATTTCTCCATACAAAATGTACAGTGTGCCCAGAGCAAATCTGGGAAATATCAGGCCACACTTAAAATTTTGTATGGAGAAATCTAAACCAAATCTTAAACTGTTTTCCGGAATCCCTTTATTAAAATATATCCATATAGACAATAATTGACTTATTGTATTCTGTGAAAACAATTACTTGACCAACTGTTTATCTCCATCCTTTTCTTACCCTCGTAATGAATCTCCGGCTCGTTGCATGTTGAATTGGTTTGCAGTAAATACTCGTTCAGAAACTCTGTGTAATCCTGGTCACATGTATTATCCAGAGATGGAGACGCGTTGCTGCTCATTTTGCTATTTGTTATTATTATTTTTTTTTTTTGTTAAATTTCTGTGATAAATGTCGAATATGGCATACTGTTTAATTGATCACAAGCTGCGGAAAAGCATTAATCGCCGCCTTTCAAGGCATACATTTATTTATTTCCTTTCAATGTTGTTGCTTTTGTTGTCGTCGTTATTATTATTTTTTTTCTGCTGTTTGCTGGAAGAATAAACAATTACAAATAAATAAATACATACCCTTACTATTTGCAATGAGACAGAGATATATTGAAGGTGACTTAATCTGAAGTATGTCTGTTACTTGCATACATACATACATACATTATATATGTATGTAATTTCGCACTGCTTTAATGCACATGTACACACATGCATACATACATAAGTTAAATTGTTCGTAGGCAAAAACATGGAAGTATACATACATACATATTTACATTTATACATTAACATGAAAGACAACGCGTAGTGTACATAAGTATATAAAGTACTATTACTAATACTTAGCCACTTTAGTATGTTGTTCATAAATACATAAATACGAATTCACAGTTGGAGAGAGTGAAGACATATTAAGACACATGCATGTATGTAGGTTGGGCCTGTTGCATATGTATGCATGTATGTATGTATATGTAAGTTGTGATTGCTTTATATAAATATATAAGCAGATATAACGCATGTTTTTCTGGCCTTTTACTAAACTGCAACGTATTTACATAGAGATATAAATATTTATGTTTTTATTAACAAAAAAAAAAGGGAAATCTGTCCCTTTTTATAATTGCGTTCACTCTTCTTTCACTTCCTACATATGTATGTATGTTCACACATGAGTGTGTGTGTGGCACTTGCATTAATAAATACATTCATATATGGATATGTATACATACATACATCTATCAATGTACATATGTTTGATCATGAAACAATGCAATAATACAAATGTATTTAATTACATATTTGTCGCCACATATTTGTATATTTTCTTTTACATACATATGTATGTATATTGGTTATTGTTAATACGTACACAAAGATATATGTAATCACAGTCCGCACGCATACACCATTTCGAACCGAGAATTGAAAACGAACTGATACTAAGAACGAACAACTTAAACTTCACTGCACATGTATGTGTGTAGATGAATAAATACATATGTATACTTATGTATATATGTGTATATGTATATAAATGACTGTTCACGATAGTATTTGTACGTATGTATGTATGTTGAAAAGATCAGGTTTAAATTGAAGCGTGAGCAACAGGTTTGCATGAATATAAACACGATGTAAGCCCGACAAAATTGTCAAAGTCTTCTTTGTTCATTAAGCTGCGATCATACTAAGTACTATTTTCAGCTTATTGTTAAATTATTTCATCGGTTAATATAATAATAATGCACTTCAACAATGCGAATGCGAATTATATAAATATGAATAAAAAAGTTCATTCACAAGTCAACCGATAATACACTTTGTTTTAACTGATGAGTAATACTTTTATCGATCGTTTGTAAAAACAATAGAAATCTGCCCATTCAACGTACGTGTCTGTTGTTATCGGCGTTACTTGTAAATTCATTTTTAAATTTAATATAACAACATTAATTGGTTACATGCTTATTGTGCTACTTTTCTAATAAGAGTTTGCACACCAGTTAGAAATTTTTCTTCTGAAAGTGCGATTAATCCACAGAATAATTTATGTGTCGTCGATGTGAACTCTTTGAACCCATAGTGGACACAGTGCGCCGCAGTGTGAAACTAGCATTACAGGTGAACTGGGCATGGGGAATAAATTATTATCGTCATCATCCCTTGAGTAAGGATTGATCCATATATTTTTATTTTTTTTATAATTTGTCCCCTTGTGGTTACGTTTTCACGCTTGCACTTATAAAAAATTATCAAATAAATTACTATCTTAAACTTAATTTAATTTTTATATTGTGAATTTTCGCCTGCCATAAAAATTTTAAGTTGAGAGTTTGGCGCGTATTTCAAAAAGAAAATTTAATTTATTAATAATTGTTTATTTCTTGAATAAGAATATAATTATTGAAAACGTTTACATTGTAAGTACGACAATATAATAAATGTTGCATGATTTGAAATAATAAATTTAAGCAAAATAAATTATACAATTCATGCAAAATTTCCAAACTTTCAAATCCAAATAAGAAAATGACAAAAAAATTCCTTTTCAAAATTATCATACATTTGGACTATCGTCTTTTTTCTGGAAACCAAGGCTGTCACACTCTTTACTACTATCGATAACTCATTTTTTAAGAACCAAGGCTGCCACACGTTTCTGAACGATTTGATACAACAAGCCTGCCACCTTGTTGTTCTGCATAGAGGTGGAGAGCTATCGATAATCGGCACCATCGATAGTCCGTGATATTGTTTTCAATCGATAATTATCGATGGTTTCCAATAGTGTGTTAACTTGAGCATATATGTATGTTAAATTCCAAAAAATATAATTATTTTCCAAATAATTTTTGAAATTGGAATTAATTTAGGTAATAAAAAAAAATAAATAAAATTCGTTAATAATAATAGATTAACGCTGATATAGCTCTTGTAATAGCCGAAGTTCGGCGATCTAAAACTTTTTGTCCGGCTTACTTAACATACGCTCGGACTCACTCGACTGAAGTGGCGGGTACACATAAATATTAGGTTTAAAAAGCTATCGACCACTATCGATAGTTCTCCACCTCTAGTTCTGCAGTTATTTACAATTTTCTGTTCAGCAAACGCAGCGCGCTTCTTTATTTCTTTAGAATGCGTTTGTGTACGTTGTGCGTATAATAATTACATATTTACATGCATTCGGGATAAATTTATTTTGTTTCCAACTAAAATTATAATCCATATATCCATGCGTGTGTTTATATTGGTGTGAATTTAATTGATGAAATGGTGCCAGTGTCGTATGCAATTTTACATATAAACAAAATGTAAGGTACATACATATCTGATATAAACAAAAAAAAGTATGTGCATCTTAACAAAGTCTACATAAAAAGAAACAAAATCTTTATATATATATGTTTAAGTAAACATATATATTTACATACAAACAAAGTATATATACAAACAAAACGTATTACACAAATGCATACATACATACATACGTATGTATGATTGATTGTAGGTATAAATGTATGTGTGGTAAGTCTGGTTTGTCGATACTTTTACCGCTCGGACAGCTCAAGAATGGTTAAATGCATACATATGTATGTAAGTATACAACACCAAACACGCATCTCTGCTTATCGTAAACATGTCGCATTGTTGTTAGTTAAAATATATGAGTATACATACATACATATGTGTATATGTATGTGTTGTCTCTTCAGATATCTGGAGCAGCATCATAAACATGTTTAGCACTCAAATGTACATTCATTCATACATACATATGTACAAATAGCTTACAAAAGCATGTTTGCATATTAGATTTGTGCGTAATTTCAAAAAATTGATGCGTGCAGCAAAAGTATGTATGTATTTATATACATACATACATACGCATGTTTGATATGTGTTGCCACAATTCATATACAAACATAAATATACGCATACACACACAAGCAAACAAGCATAAATATGTATGTATGCGTGTGTGTAAGTGTTTCTGTTTTTTAAAGCTGTGCAAAGGGGTGTGTGTGATCCCAAAGCATGTGTGCGTGTGTGTGTATATGCATAGGAGTATCCGTATCCAATTAAGCTGGAAACGAAAGGATTTTGTTCATATGTTTATCTGTATGTATCGTATATTTGTTTGAATGTGTGTATTGTGTTTGGTACATTTGTGCCCATCGTCTAGCTTTGTTGCTCTGCTGAGAGCGTAGCTAATGCAACAGACGCGACGGTGTTCGATGACCAAAAGAGACTGTTTAGTATGTATGCTTGTGTGTGTGTGTACGTGTGCATATTTTAAAGATACATATATGTATGTGTGTAATTGTTAGCGAGACTAATTATACATAGATTTCTATGTTTTACTGAATACATGCATATGATTTGCAACTGATAAGAATCTCACGAACAAGCGGGAAAAATAATGCATTTCAATAAATATGTACACATATACATATGTAAATTGTGCAAGTGTATATGTAAATATGTATGCTTGTATTTAAATACAAATATATACAAATGTAACAGCATGAAGCTACCCCAGACAAACTCGCAATTGATTTTTTTATACCCTGTACCAATAACAACAAAAATCGCTGAACTGATTTGTTTTAATACCCCGTACTCTGAAATAAAAAGAGGGTATATTGAGGGTATATTTAAGTGGATTAACAGATTAATGATTGCCTACTTTCAATCGTACTTATTTTAATAAGTGTGGCAGCTCTGTACAAGTCACTTAGATATTTGTGCGCGAGGGCTGTCTGTAAAGTTTTCACAATAATAAATCATGAACTAGAAGAGAACTAATAAAAAACTAAAATGGAATTAAGCTGTTAATCGAAATTATGTTTTATAATTATATATAATAATTATAATTAAAATTTTCATGATAGACTAAAACTGAAATGACTTTGATTGTTTTTTCTAGTGCACTTGAATTGTGATCATCTTGATATCGTATATAATTGACTAAACATATTTGTCAAAAGCAAATCGAGTGCTTAACTTAACATTCAAAACAAAGGAATAAATAAATTTATAAATATTTCCAGCTCGAAATAAAAGATACCTTTAAAAAAAAAAATGTTACAATCTATTATGAATGATCTCCCGCCGCTGACAATGATAAAAGAACTTGCAATATAACTCAATATATGAATGCGCCGGATCCAGCAGCTAATAATAAATAAGAAATCAATAAGAATAGTATTGTTCAAATTAAATATCAATCATTATCCATTGCAACGCGAAAAATGTCATTTCACGAGAGGAAACATTTTCTACTGTGGACTGTAAAAATGACGTTTGTGCTGCTTTCTGTATCTGTATCCGGTCTAGAAGCCGTTTCTAGCTTGCAAGGTGTGCCAACTTGGATGTAAGTATTGCTCTAGTTTATGTAATTACATTATTAACTCGTTTATCATTTGCATCTGGCCCAAAGAAGCGTATAATATTTGTGGCTAGTTTTGTTGAAAACCTTAAATATATTGAATATTATCCGATATATGTACATATATAATACTATTTTGTACACAAAAGTGTGAAATTCAATGTAAATATACTTTTAGCTTATTCTTTTGTTTAGTATGCCACACTTGTTTTATACAACAGCTTTATCTGATCCTACGAAGTTTTATATTTACTGGCGATATTTGTTTAAATCAAAAATAAGACAACTTCACATTCATATTTGTAAATACACATCTTAACATCAGCTGTAAATGTTAAATAATATATTTAAATCATTATTTATGATCTATGATCTAATAGCAAATATTGCTAGTTGAGAGTGCTCGACGTGGTGATACTCTGTTACCCTGTAATTATATCTATATAGTAAGCAACACTTTAAGACTACGAGCAAAATACGGAGCGAGGACAACAAGCAAAAGAGCAAACTTGTGGTCTTTACTTTTTTGGTCTTTTCAGTGCGCAGAAAAATTAGGTTGAGCATATATTTTGCGAGCTCTGATTAAAAAATTACCAATGTGAGCGAAGATTATTTCTATATTTTTCTTTAGAACATCAAAAATTTGACAGAGAGGATAGTATTATAAGAGAAATAGAGAGAAACAGACGATTTTTATATGATTTTAAGGTTTTTGCTTAATTTAATTTGTATGCTCCTCTTGCAAAAGGTATTTAAATTTAATCACATTGTTTGTAACATAATCAGAAGCTAAGTTCAACAGAGAAATGCAAAAACAGAAATTATCGTTTTAAAGAAAATTTGAATTTTAGAGCTGGATGGTGTAGTTTTTGTGTTATGTTGTCGAGAGCATTTAGTTTCCGACATCTCGAGAGGGTTTTTCTATCATGTTTTATTTGAAATTCAGAATTCCTGAATTCAGAATGCTGCTGACGTGCTCGCAGTTCACATATTGATAAGACTTTGAGTGCTGCTGCCTCAAACTTTGACTCACCATGTTGTTTGTTGTTTATTTTATTTTTTTTATATTTTTATTTTTTTGCGTATAAGTAGAAAATAATCTGTGGTTGTAGCTATTTTCGAATACCAAAACTCTCGGCCAGAGCCATGGAATTAGTTGAAATTCTGAACTTATCAAGAGCGGCAGTCGCGGCAGTACCAGCTCCAGATCATCACTTGGTGTATGCACTTCAAAAAATAAAAATATAAATAAATAAATAAATAAGAAAAAAGCACATGTTGCAAAGACTAGGAAAAGTCTGATAAGACGCGAACGCAACTACAAGTGAAACTGGAACTGAAACTGGAACTGGACTAGAGCTGTACCAAGATCGCAATCTCTCAACACTCTCAGCTGTTAATCTCTCCCGAAATGGCCCTGTTTCACAGTATTCTCACTGGCATGCTCCTGGTCTCACTCTGGGTGGCATCGGTGCTCACAGTGTCCAGCACATGGGGCAACATTTCGAATTCGGCGCAATTACTTCACGTCGAGAATGTGATGAACGGTTCCTCACCGGGCAAATACGTCGATCATGAGATTAAATATCCCACAAATGTGAGCAAAATTCATTCGTTCATTCATCACATTGTATAATATTGCTTTCGTGCCGTTTCGTGGCCTCATTTTTTAGCGCTCAATTTGAATTTCTTTAAGAGTGCAGAAATTTGAATTGAATTCTGACAAAAACTTCACAAATTTCAAACACTTTTGTTGATAAACCAAAACAGGAATATAAATATCATAAATGCATATAAAATCATATCATCAACATTTGCATGTAACACTGTAAATAATTGCATTGGGATTGACCAAAAATGAAGAGAACACACAAATAATAAGGTTTTCACACACTTTAGGGTATTGGTAATGGGCGAATCATCACGGGCATCCGGGCATTTGACCAGGTGACAAACAACACTGGAGGCCATGCTACGATTTACTCTGGAGGCCCAGGTTTTAACTTTGTCAACATGAAACTACAATCGCAGTATAATTATGGCTTAATATTTCGTGTTGAAATCTATGGAAACTAAATCTAAATAATCTAACCATTCTCTAAATACCTGTGTTATTTGGGGACTTTGCTTAAACAAATAATAAAAAAACAACTTGAGATGCGAGTAAATACAGTTTGTTAATTATCTAAGTTAGTTGAATAAGACTTAAATGTACACGTTTATCGATTGCCATTGTTCTGTATAGAATAAATAAATGTAGAAACGCAAATCTAGAGATGGATTACATATTTTTTGTGGATTCAATTTATGAAAAATGGAAATGAAAACCAGTAGAAATGTTTATAGGCGAGCAAACTAGGCTAAAATAATAAAAATTAATAGAAAAAACAAGCGGTAAAGACTAGTCGACATCCCAACTATACCTTTTACTTATTTAAAAATAAATACAATATTTTTATTGCATACTTTTAGGCAGCTATATTGCTCGAAAACTTAAATCAGCCATTACCACCTATGTATTTGTCTGATCTTGTTTCGATTTAGTAGGATGATAGCTAATAATAGTAGTTAACTTTAATTACCTAAAAAATCTACCAAATTTCAATTTGACTTGACAAACTGAATGCACCCTTTACACTATTTAAGTACAGGGTCTAAATGTACGCCAATAATAGAGCAAACTTTATACTAGACATAACAAATAAGAGTTTATTGAAGAGAACATTTTATGCACCCCAGATTTCGATCTGGGACTTGATGCCGCTGTTTCTGGCGGATGTGAATCTGACAGTGACGGTGGTAGCGCCTACACCACCGTCCGTGATTTCCGCGGTGGCGCCTCGCTTGCGTTTCAGGTCCGTAATCCTAATGTAGTCTATGGTCTTTGGAGTGGCTCCCGCTTGGGTGAGCGTGTATGTCCTGGTTGTCGTCTGCAGGAGCATCTTGCGCTTGCTGATTGTCTCCTGGGCGATGAGGGTGCTGGTTGCCGCCTTGACACCCCACGTGTAGTCGTTACCCTCGTTATCGTTGCCGCCCAGTCCGCCCAGCGCACTTGCCAGGCAGACAAGTGTGGCGAGGAGAGCCATGAGGATCAGACAGCGATTCATTGTGTTGTGTGTGGGTTAGAGATGATTTTGAACTGTTGTCTCCACTGAGACTGTCCCTTGCTTTTATACCAAAGAGAGTTCCATGCGAGAATCGCATCCAGCAGTTGGCCTACTTTGATAATGCAGCGATTGTAATGGCAACACCTGTCTCGTCTATTTCCATTACCAAATACCAGATACAAAGTCACAGATTACATGATGTTGAAACAGCTGTAACTGTAAACGTTCTTCGATGATGTCTCAATACCAAGGGAAAACTTGTTTATTTTTTTTTTTGGAAAACCAATTCAATGTTACGATTGTAAATGAAACCTTTTGTTTGGTTCAAACAAACCATAATTGTTTATTATGTTATAATTATGCAAATTTATAGAAATGACTTTGGATAAGCATAGAAAGTAATATCTTTCTCTCAGGTCTTGCCAATTTCTCCGACGCTTTTCGAGAAAGGTTTTCCCAGTCTTTAATTTGCATTCCATCTACATTATTTTTCCCAATTTATTTTTGTCTGACTATTTGAATATCAAAAATTATTATCAATATTTCAAAATATTATCAATATTATGGACAAACTAAAATAAATTCTGAGAAATAAATAGCTGAAATATTACTTAAAAGAAGTCATTAAAATAGAACAAGCGGGGAATGCTTTAGTTGAGTTTCCGACTGTAGGATACCCGTTACTTATTTAAGTGAATATAAAATATGTTTTATTGCATACTTTTAGGCACTAACAAATATAGAATATGTAAAATTATTTAAGAAATTTGTATAATCAAATAACCTTAATTAAAACCTAGGCAATATATTTAAAAACATAGACAGCAAAACAATGTGAATGTGAAGTAGATTATGAATATATATGGGTATTTCCAGGATCGAGAACGCGACATTTCTACGTCTTTAAATGAAAAAAACAAATTCAAAGGCTGACATTTTCAAAACTGTTTTCTCACGTGTTTAATGCATTTTATCAACACTATTTTAATGATAAAAGACAAGCTTTGAAGACTTGTCGCTTTTGAATTATTTATAGGAAACAATGCATCGCGAACGCGACTAAAAATGGAAGTCATGTTTGACTTCATCTTGACAATTGCGAAAGTCTGCGAAATGTGGCGAGTAATTTGGATGAAAATACTCTTAAACCATAATAAAATAATGTAGTTTTCCATTTTAGAAATAATTTTGATATGTTACTATCATTTTATTTATTTTACAAGTCTTATTAATGATTTTTAACGATGTCGCGAACGTGACAAGATTTCCACATAGTTTGTGCCAAGAATTTGTTCATCAAATTTTATTCGATACATCGAAAACAACTTGTAGAACTTGTTTTAAATTAAACATTCAATATATTTCTAAGAATTAAAATGGTTCATGTTAGAGTCTTACTATCTTACTTAGTGTAATGATTAAAATACAAACAATCCATTTTGGAAGACAATTTTTAAGAAAATGGGCAAAAATATGGAAAAAGTGGTTTTGTTCCAATGTAGAATCTATATGTTCATCCTATTGAATTTCTTCCTGCGTATATTGCTTAAATAAACAACTTGAATACATTTTTGGGAGAAAATCCCACAAGATATGAGTTTTTGATCAATTTAACGTTTTTCATCGTGTTGGATCTTTTTTCTGGAAATGCTCATAAATATTTTGTGACCAGCGGATAAATTTTGAAGGGATTTCTTGCATAGTATATTAAAAATTAAATTGAAATTGAAGTTACTTAATATTTACTCTCAATTTTTGCTACCTATTCACAGCTCTTTGGGACTCAAATCGCCGTTTATTGAATTTGGAGCGCAGGATGAGCAGCTGGCCAATACGAGTATTCCGCTGAATATCACCAAAGATGAGCAAGCCTATATGCACCAGGAGGGACTGCGCAAGCTGGGCACATTCATCAAGCCAGTGGATCTGCGCGACTCGGAGACTGGCTATGTGAAGGCGGATCTCACCAAAAGACTGGACACGCCCACCGCTCAGGCTCGGCGCGTGCATCCCATACAGGAGGAGATGGATCAGAAGCAGATCATACTGCTGGATGAGGATACCGATGAGAACGGTCTGCCGGCCAGTCTAACGGATGAGGATCGCAAGTTCATTGTGCCGATGGCACTGAAGAACGCATCGCCGGAGATGCGCTGGGGAAGTGTGCCTGCAAAGACTCCGGTGTTCTCGAGTCTAACGAGCGTCACGCCCACACGATCCGCCTTCAGCACGGCGACGCGACGGCGGAGCACAACAACGCACACGAGCACGACAATAGCCCCCGATCCGACATCCAACATCGATGACCTGAAGAAGCACATTCTCTTCCTGCACAACATGACGAAGAGCGACAACAACTTCGAGTCGAAATTCGTGAAATTCCCCAGTCTGCAAAAGGAGAAGACCAAACAGAGCACGGGATCCACCGCGAATGTGAAGCGACCCCAGAGACCAGTGCTCCAATATGCCGCCCCAATAGCTCCGCCCACACGCAAGGTTCCTCTGGGTGCCCACACTCCGGGCCAAACCCCCTTCGGAGGCTATTACCACAACGAGGATGAGACAAACAGTTTTGTTCAGACGATTGGTGACGCCGTCTCATCCGATCGCAGTAAAGAACGTGTCAAGTTCGATGGCGTTCCCCAGGTGCATCTGCTCAGCGATGACGAGTCGACGACAGCGAAGAGTGTGTCCGTGTCGACAACGCCGGCGACTCCGGAGACAACGAGCAAGCGAACAACGAAACGTCCAGTTTGCTTGCGCAATCCGGATTCCGCAAAGTGCGTGCGCCAGCGACAGCGGGAGGAGCAGCAGCGTCAGCGGGAGCGGGATGAATGGTTTCGTGGCCAGGCCGAGTTCATGCGGCCACGCTTTGAGCCGATCATACAGACCATCAACAACACCAAACGCTTTGCGGTGTCCATTGAAATACCCGATTCGTTTAAAGTACATTCCGACTCCGATTCGGCAGCTTCTGAAGACTCCCCCGATCTTCAGACGCTCTCGCGTGTCACACGCTCTCAGCACAACCGTCGCAATGTTGGCGTCAGTTTGTCAGATCAGGCTCCGGCGGAGAAGCCTTCACAATCAGCGGGCAACTATTTTGCCCATGATATTATCATGACTTCAGCGGGAGTCACCAGCGGACGCGAGTTTATGCTCGCCAATGTGCATCAGTTCGACATGATGGTGCCGCCTGATCATGTCAACGACTCCTTGCCCGCCCCCACACCATATTCGGAGACTATCAACCTGAATCCGGATAACTGCTACACCGTGGAGGGTTTCTCCTACGGACAGAAGAAACAGTGTGCCCTCCACACCAGTGTCATGCCGGCGATAAGTCGAGGAGCCCGTGCGGCAATCCAAGTAAGTTTCAATCCAGATAATCGTTAGGAATATTGTATTAAATATATGCCCTTTCCTTGCAGGAGTGCCAGTTTCAATTCAAAAACCGTCGCTGGAATTGCAGCACCACGGATGATGCAACCGTGTTCGGTCCTATGACTGGCTTGGGTAAGTTAACGAATCATTCAGGGTATTCCAACGGTACCTCATACGAATTCCGAAACTTTTTTAAGGAATAAAAACAAACAAAGTATGAAAGGGTAGACAACCTTCTTAAATAGCTATAAAATACATAATCGCGCGATTTTTAATAAAATATTTTTGATTTCGACTCTTTACTAATTTTTTTCTTCCAAATTTTTGCCTTCCCAATTTCTGTCTCCCAAGTTTTGGATTCCTAATAACTGAATTCCTAATTATTCGATTCCTAATTTTGGATTCCTAATTATACCCGTTATTTATTAAAAATAAGTAAAAGGGGATATTGTATTCGTTGCAATGTATGTAACAGGGAGAAGGAAGCATCTCCGACCCTATAAAGTATATATATTCTTGACCAGCATCAACAGCCGAGTCGATATAGCCATGTCCGTCTGTCCGTCCGTCCGTCTGTCCGTCTGTCCGTCTGTGTGAGCGCCTAGATCTCAGAGACTATAAGAGCTAGAGCAACCAAATTTGGCACACAAATTTCTATAAACCCCACGCAGGTCAAGTTTGTTTCAAAATTTTGCCACACCCCTTTCCGCCTCCGTAAATCGCGAAAATCCACCACACGCACAGTTTTCAAAATATTAGGTTTTTTTAAACGGTGAACGTTAGCTATTATTATTACCTATCATCCTACTAAATCCCAACAAGATCGGACAAAGATAAAGGTGGTACTGGCTGATTAAAGCTTTTAAGCAATAAAAGTGCCTAAAAGCATGCAATAAAAACAAAAGTTTAATTTATTTAGGTAAGTAACGGGTATCCTATAGTCGGGAGCTCGACTATAGCCTTTCCCACTTGTTTTTATTTTCCAAATTTTCGTATTCTGAGTAATATTTTTCGACATTCGTATATAGAATCATTCCAAAAGTAGTAGCTTAGTATTCCGCATCGACCTGATCAAGAATTCCAACATAATATTAAATAATTGAAGGAGTTTTATCATGAGTTTAGCGACAACTCGCCGAAGTTAGTTAGTTCATCTTACTTTATTTGCAGAATTAAGTTTAGTTCGTTACTTCAGAATTTTTTTAAATATTTAAACTTAAGATGTTCAATTTTACATTTTTGAAAAAGTTAAGAATTCCCCATTTGCTTCAAAAACGATATCTTGAGGCACAAAATTATTTAAAATAAATTTCTTTACTTCGTTTCGGCCGTTACAAAAAATGGAAGTCGATTTGAGGTTAATGTGCATTTGCACATATATTAGCGATTTTTGCATAATAATTAAAAAATATCCAAATACAACAAATTAAGTGGAATATATGACCATATCAATCCAGCATCAAAAATAAAGATAAGTAGTCTCGTTAATTAAAAATCTTAGTTTTTGTCTGTTGCGGACGTTACACTTTTTACATTGATAAGGCCCGGCCATGAACAATCAAAACACCGTAAAACCTTTCTGATTTTGTAATCTGAAGCCTGAAAATGTATTCTATTATTACAAAAAACTACTACTATATTTTTAAAAAACATGCAGATTTTTGACAACTTTAAGTTTTCGCCCTTGGTTTAAAAATGTTCGGATTAGCCCATATATGAACATTTAAACGAATTCAATTAAATTTGAATGCGTTATGAATTTGGATGCGAAACCATGATCAAAATGATATTCCGCTTAAAATTTAAAGTTTGAATTTGATTTGATTTGCGATATAGAAACTTACATGTCAAAATTTATGAACGTATTTTCTGTTCAAGCGAATTTAGAGCTAACTTTCAGACAACCTACAATAGGTTTGCTAGTTATGTAAACAACAAATTGTAGTGTATATTAAGAAACTTCTTGTGATTTACAAAAATTAGAATTTATCACAATATCTATATATGTATATATAAAACTCTTTGACTGACTGACTGACACATCAACGTGTAGCCCAAAAGGTAAAAGATAGAATGCTGAAATTTTCACACAACATAGATGACATAATTTCATCGTGCAATAAGACGGAGTTTTGCGAAATTCGACCAAAAAGTGTGTCAAAATCGGGGTCAAAGTCACGGAATTGCTTAGTATGAAAAATGTTTGTTTCTTAAAATATCTCAACCAAACTCACAAGTTGCATGTTTGGGACTGTCTCTTACATCCTGACCAAATTTGGTCGAAGTCGGATAACTAACATATATCATATAGCTGTCATAGGAACTATCGGATGCAAATTAGCTCCTAGTAATATATATTCAATAAGTAGAATAAATGAATAAATCAAATGAATAAATCAAAATCCTTCACTTTGCAGGAACACCAGAAATGGCCTTCATACATGCGTTAGCCGCGGCTACAGTGACCAGCTTTGTGGCCCGCGCCTGTCGAGATGGCCAGCTGACCTCCTGCGGCTGCTCTCGAGGATCGCGGCCCAAACAGCTGCACGACGATTGGACCTGGGGCGGATGCGGCGACAATCTCGAGTACGCCTACAAGTAAGTTCCATAAAACTGCACAATATCTATGCATATTGTAACAATTGATTATCTTTTATTTTAGATTTGCAACAGATTTCATTGATGTACGCGAGAAGGAGACACGCCGAGGCACCCGTGGAGCTGGCAATCCTGAGCGTCGAGCATCTCATCAGGGGCAGCAAAAGCGCAGACAGATGCAAGCGGATGAGGCAAAGGCTGGTGGCAAATCGGAGATAAATGAGAAATCTGCCAAAAGTGATGTGAAAGAGTCAAAGCTAATGCAAGACCCCAAGACCAGCAACAATGAAACGGGTTCGGTCTTGTATGAACTGCAGACGAGAACTAGAAAAAAGAACAACGATTCCGTGACGATGTCGTCATCGCTGGCACCACCCAGGCAAGAGTTTAATAATGGAAATGATGATGGCCCAGAGTCTCGCATCAATTCCGAGGATTTATTAGAGCTTCAAGAACGGATCACAAAGGAAATACTCAACTCAAAACTGAAGGAAAACGAAATGATCGAATTGCAGGTGAGATCTGGGAGGATTCGGTGAAATGTATTAACTCTCGTCACGCTTTATTGTGATCATGAATTTCAATCTTTATGGAAGTAGCACAAAAGGACACATTTCCGACCCTAGAAAGTATATTTATAGATTCATAATCAACCGATTCGCCAGTCTGACTCTTTTTGTATCTGGGCTACATGTTGGGGAACTGAATATATCGGACTAATGTTTCATACAGCTGCCATAAGTATGACAACCCTTTGAGTAACCAATCTTTCCAGTCCTACAAATTCCCCAATCATTGAATAGCTTCAAACTGACCATCAAGTTGAGCTAGCCAGATACAGATACTAATTGAAAATACACAGTTCAATTTGCATCCTCTTTTGAAATTGAAACCCAGCTCATTTGCTAAAACCATTTATCTTATGTCTTGCATATCTTTCATTGCAACAGGAGAATATCAATCGTGAAATTCTAAACTCCAAGCTATTCAACGGAGAGGCTAATGGCAAACGCCGCAAGCGTAAGCGCAAGAATCAACGGGCCGTCAGTGGAGAGGCGCCTGTACTGTCCAATGCCAACATCAAGGCTCGCAGCATAATGAATCTACATAATAATGAAGCTGGCCGCAGGGTAAGAATCACAAATCTCATATTTATGTTCTTTCTTATATCTGATTAAATATATTTACTTTAAAATAAATTGATCAAATAATTATATATTTGTAAATTGGTACCTCTTACGAGTTCCGAAACTTTTTTAAGGAATTTTAAAAAAGAAGGAAAAAAAACCAAGAATGAAATTTAAGGAATCTAAAATTGGGAAGAAAAAATTTGAAATTTCAACTAAGAAAAGCATTCAGAGTACAAAAATTAGGAAAACAAAAATTGGATAAAGTATCTATGGTTTTCCTTTCATTTGTTAAATTCGTTCGTATAGTTATAAACTATACACTATTCATTATTGAAATAGCTCTGTGTCTGAACGGTAGTGGATTTTGTTAAAAAATAAATATGGAAAAGTAAATAAGCAACAAACAATTTCAGATACAATTTATCTGAAGAGCTATTGTTATACCTTCGATAAAAAAGTGAACGATATTACGAAAGAAAAAAACAATCATAATATGAAAGGGTAGACAACCGTCTTAAATCTCTACCCAATACATACAACCAACACAAAGATGAAAGAATTTTTGTTTTTTTATGTAATAAATATCACATGTGCTGGCAATCGAAGTCTTGATTTTAAAATAAATGGTTCGACTAATGTTGTCTTTTTGCTAATATGAAAAAGCCGATTTTTTATAAAATATTTTTGATTTTGGCTCTTTCCTAATTTTTGTTTTCCTAATTTTGGTTTTCCCAATTTTTGTCTTTCCAATTTTTGCTTTCCCAATTTTTGCCTTCCTAATTGTGGATTCCAAATAATTGAATTCCTAATTTCGGATTCCAAATTTTGGATTCCTAATTATTTGATTCCGAATTTTTATTTTCCGATCTTTCGTATTCTGAGTAGTATTTTTCGACATTCTTATATAGAATCTTGTAAATTATTATGCTTGATCAAAATAAGTTAACTTAAACTATTCTCTTTAAAACTACAATTATTATACAAAGTATACATATTTGTATCTTTTCTCTTATCAATCCAAATAGGCCGTTATTAAAAAGACAAGAATAACATGCAAGTGCCATGGTGTCTCCGGTTCGTGTAGCTTGATCACGTGCTGGCAGCAATTATCCTCCATAAGAGAGATTGGTAAGTCGACGTTGTACACATACCTACATATAATTAATTTAATTGTTAACTATAAACTGTTTTATTTGTAGGTGACTATTTGCGCGAGAAATATGAAGAGGCTACGGAAGTGAAGCTGAATAAACGCGGACGTTTGCAGGTGAAAAACAGCCAGTTTAAAGTTCCCACTGCTCACGATTTGATCTACTTGGATGAGAGTCCCGACTGGTGTCGTACCAATCGTCTATTGCAGTGGACAGGTACGTTATTTATTATTTATTATCAAATATTGTTAATTAATTGTTATTAAAATGTCTTAGGTACGCACGGTCGGGTCTGTAACAAGTCGTCGTCGGGTCTCGATGGCTGCGGTATACTCTGCTGTGGCCGAGGCTACAACACCAAAAATATCATCGTTCGTGAGCGCTGCAACTGCAAATTCCACTGGTGCTGCCAGGTTAAATGCGATGTATGTACAAAGGTACTCGAGGAGCACACATGTAAATAGGTTATTCTATAGGCAGCACAGCACAGCACAGCACAGAAAAATGTCCATATGATCACGTTTCACACAGCTAAACGTAAATTAAAAAAAACAAAAACAAAAACAAAACATATTTATATATATATATCGATTTAGAATATTATTTATTAAAATTAATTAAGTTACATGTGGCTGTTTTTGCCCAATGGATTTTATTCTTAACTTACATACGTATTTACAATCAAGGTTATTATTCCATAAGGTTTGCTTGACGTCCACAGATGTACAAATTCTTGTACACCTTTTATATGGACCAATTATATATACGTAAATTAGTGCGGTAGCAGTTTTTTAATTCATTCATAACTGGGAAATATACACGGGCGCCCAAAAACCGATGGGCTTTTCAAAATCGGACCGAACTATCGTTTTTAAGTTCGCTATTATTATTAGTTACGAGGGTCATTTAGTGTTACAGAGTGACCAAAATTTTAAAAAACCGTAGAAATGCCACAATACTAAATAAAAATTTAAAACTGCATTTAATTTACACTTACGAATATTTTAATGTGCTAAAAAACAGCAAGTTTCCAGATTGCTGATTGAAAACGATTGAATTGAAGTCTACTTTGCATACAATTTAAACACAAGAGCCTTTATTGTTCGTTACGATTAAATATTGTATGTTAGAAGATATTCTGCAATTACTATGGTACATCACTAACATCGGAGGAGGGCACAGCTGGCAAAGGATCGCTGGAAATCCGTTTGGTTCGCGGCGTTATCTGTGCATACCGGACACTGCCAGTGTCGGCGAAAGTTTCTGGCGTCTGATAGGCATCGAGTATTTGGCTTCCCGGCTGGCTGGGAGCATCCACTTGCGGTACCTTATCAAAGCTTATATAAGTCGGAATCATTTCATACAAATTTATGTCCATGTAGCTGCCACTGCTGGCGAGACTCTCCACGGAGTTGTGTCTCGCCATGAATGAAATTGATCTGAAAATAAGAAAATGTATTAGCCACAAATCAAAAAATGATCTTTCCTGATGTAACAATATACGAATACCAGGATCTGTAATCATTATAAGTTTTATTAAAAAAATTAAATTAATTTAAATTAAATTAAATAAATTATACTTTACTACTCATCCAATGAGTACGAATAATCATACTCATACTTAACGATAAATCATTATTTCATGAGTTTTATGTTTTGCTTAAAAACTTTTGTTGTAATTTCGACTTTTTCTCAGGGAATAAAGGCAAAAATGATAAATGTTCCATGTCAGTAAGCCAAAATAAAATTTCTTGTGGAAAGAATCGGCTCAATTTGATTCTTTCCACAAGAAATTACAACCTGAGTTTTATTTTGAGCAAAAAACTAATAATCATGAATTATTGATTAATCGTTAAGTCTTAATTTTTTGCTCCAAAATAATGATCATTGGTTGAGTAGTAAAGTTTAACTCAACAATCAATATTTAATTGTTATTTCTTTAAAA
This sequence comes from Drosophila limbata, assembly GCA_963924055.1. Lineage (NCBI taxonomy): Eukaryota > Metazoa > Arthropoda > Insecta > Diptera > Drosophilidae > Drosophila > Drosophila limbata. Next base: position 6,557,572 of record OZ001355.1, read on the forward strand.
CTTGAACAATTATTAATAATAATCAATCTTTTTTTTTGGCATAAATGAGCCATAAAGATGAATACTGGTAACTTTCTTGCTGTCTCAAAGTTATTATAAGTGAATGATTTTTTAAGTTAAAAAAAACCAAATAATCATTATTTGCAGTCCCTGTCGAATACTAAAATTCACACGTACCGATGTTTGTTAATGCGCGAAATCATTTCTTCTTTATGCTGCAGATACTCCGCGGTATGAGAACGCGGCAAAACGACAACTTCGCCCGATCTATACTTTGGCGTAATGACGCGTTTGCTGCCCTTCAGCCAGATGGGTTTCCGCCTCAAGACCAAAAACACGGACGATATGCCCAGGAACATAAATAGAACGACGCCAAGACACATTGCAGAAATACCCTGTAAATTGTAAAATAGCTTGAATATGATTTGACATGTTTAAATAAGTGGTTTAAGTATTTACCTTGGTTCGCATTCTTCTCGACAGCCAGGTATTGTAGTGTGTATTTAGATTGCTGCCAACATGAACGGACTTGCAGCTAAAGGGTGACACTGAGTTTTGATTGTCATCGACCAAGCAGAAAGTATAAGCCACATTGGGCACCAATTTGGTCACAATCGTCTGCAGTGGCATTGTAAAGTAACAACCAAGACCGAATTCATCCGGTAATAATTCCATCATGTAATATTCTTTTGTTGTTTTTGAGAACCAAAATAGGCCAAACGAGCTCTCACTGTCCCGTTGATCGACCGTTATTTTGACAGTGAGCGCGCCAAAAACTTTGGGAACGAAGTCAATTTGTGGCCATCTGCAAAGCTGCCTGGTGACATTATTGACCAATGAATTATTGGGCGCTTCACATTTCAGAGGGACGATATGAAGGGGATTCACAGTGCCGGCTGTTGATATTGTTGGAACCCCTATTGGCTGATCTGTTGTATATCTGGACGTCGTAGTTTTGATGGTTGTAGATTGTGGTATACTTTTTATTGTCGTCGTTGTCCTTGCTGTCGTTGTGGTGCGCTGCATTTGTGATGTTGCTTCCTCATCGAAATCATTGCAAATTTTTTCGTCAAACACTGAACAATCCTTAAATTGCTCTGGAGTCGCGCATTTCATTGAATATTTGGAGCTCTGATAATTGAAGATATTATTCATTTCCTTCTGAAGTTGACAGTCGCAGTGCCAATTATTTGAATCCGCATAGATTCGCAAATTAGATGGAATATCGCTAATGCCAAATATAAGTTTTGAAATCGTCGTCAGTTTATTGTTAGATAAATCCAATATTTCCAAATAGTTCATATCTGCGAAAATTAAAGTTAATTCAATTGATTTAAAAAAGCGCGCGTAATTACTTAAATAAAAAAATATGGCAGCGCTAAAAGCAGTCGGAATAAGCCAACACTGAAAATACTACTAATCGATATATTGTATCGATATAAAGTTCGATAATCCGTTAGGGCGTGTAAAAGAATTCAAATTATTAAAGAGTTTTAATTCTAATAAATTACCTTGAAAAATGTAATTGGGTAAATACTCAATATTCGAGTATGACAGATGTAGACGCTCGACCATGGTTAATTTACTGAATGTATCGTAACGTAATTGATCACTGAAGTTGTTGTAACTGAAATCGGCATTAATCAGTTTGCCCAGAATCGGATCCGTGGCTGTCACATTGCGAACACATGGGATTCCTGTTCGCAGGCTTAGGTATTCTATTTGGAATTGCACAATATCGAGAAAGTCGGGATACACACATTGAAGCGGTACACTTTCTTGCACAATTGAAATGCCTTTGAAATGCGACGTAATGTTTGTGAAAAAGCTTCTATCGAGTTTCTCAAGACGAAGTTCTTCCAAAACGATCCGATTGAAAATTCCACCGCCAAATGCACCATCTTCTATTTTAGTGATTTCGGAGATGCCGATGTAAATGAGCCTTATCTTCTGGGTGTACGTTGATAAAAATCCGACTGGCAACACGGCGTCGTTGAACTTGTAGTTGTACAGATGCAGCTCGTCGATGATAATACATGGATTATTCTGGTTTTAGGAAAGGAAAAGTTTACAAAACAAGGAAAGGGCAATTCTTGGGAAATACTCACATCATCTATTTGCGATAAGGCAATGGTTATATCTTTCGCGATCTCGCTCTGTCTGCCATTGAAGCAAATGATTCGACACTGGACCTTTAGGCATTTGGGCGGTGTACTTCCGATGGTATCCAAATCCATATCGCCCAGATAAGCGCTGTCACATAAGCACAGATTTTCATTTCCATTATTCAACATTGTGCATCCATTAGTGGAACACGATAATGGGTGTTATCGCGGTGATAACGTTTAAGCAGTATTCAATATTTTTGTATGTTATTTATTTGTTGTGAAAAATCAATAATATATTATACCTGATATTGCCCATAACTTTCTTAAGCACTGTAACAGCTTGGCGCACATCGGATATTTGAATATCCGATTTGTTGAGCCAATTTGTGGTGCTATTGTAGTACTCAATATCATATGCCATGGCAGACAAACCCGTCAGGATGAGAAACAAGCAGAATATTATAAAGACTCCCGAAGGATTTTGTGATGAGAACAGCAGCATGACAATGCATTTATCGTTATCGTTATCGGTAATGGATCTTTGAGGGAACTGTCTTAACAACTTGCACAACACGTTGTTCCATTTAGTCGCACTAAATGCAATCCAAAATCACATTTATATTCCTTTTTGTAGCCGAATAACTTCTCGCTGCGAGTACCAAAAGCGAACTGTATGGCGATGATATCTAATGCGAATGCTAATGGCAAAACATTATTATTATTGTTATCCCTATCAGCGTATTAGCCAGAATATTTCGAGTGCCAAAAGGCAAGAGATTTCGATTTCGATTCAGAGATAAGCTGTTTACCCATTTCAAAACATTACACATATGCACTTTCATTATTTTGCCCATGTTGTCAGTCGCCAGTGTCGGGGACTGTAGTAGAAATATACTATGTTTTAAATCCAGTTATACCCTATAAATATACAGCTGAACTTGCATAACTCGAACTTCTATAACTCGAATTTCTCTCTAACTCGAGCTGAAAGAGTGACAGTAAAATTAATAAACTAAAGGAAAAGAACTCTATAAGTCGAATATCTCCATAGCTCGAATTTTTATTTTGGATAATGGTGATTCGACTTATGGAAGTTCGACTGTATATATTTTTATATCCGGTTTTTAAAAAATATCTAAAACGGTATATAATACTTGTTGAAATGTATATACCAGGGAGAAGGAAGCATCTTTTATATATTCTTGATCAGCAACAGCCGAGTCGATATAGCCATATCCGTCTGCCCGTCCGTCAGTCCGTGTAAGCTCTTGGATCTCATAGAATACAAGAGCTAGAGCAACGTTATCTACTACTATTAGCTATCGTCCTACCTACGTATAAATGCCCGATTTAAGTTTCAAGCAATGTAAATGCCTAAAAGTATGCAATAAAAAATATTTTCTATTTATCTAAATATGTAACGGGTATTCTATAGTCGGAAACTCGAATATAGCCTTTTACGCTTGTTTTATCTAAATATCTTAAGCTCTAAACATATAAGAATTGTTGCATATTACGAAGATTCATTGCCAGAACCAGAATTCACTGCATCCTCTACTTCCTGAGAATTATTGACAAGAATCAGAACATATATATTTCTCTACTCCTAATTTGTAAGTCCCTTTTGCACTTCAACCCCATTACCCTTTCCAGTGTGTAATTATTATTCCTTTTTATACTGTCACACACACAGCTACTTCTATCCCGCTCATGCTCACGCTCAGACTACGTGGACAGAAACATTCTGTCTCGCATTCAAGGGAAACACAGGCAATGGCAAATGACGATAAGAACCAAAGACAAAGAGAAGTAATTGGCAGGGAATTCGTTATAATTTGAATATGGTAAATATATGCGACACATATATTTATGAGCTTGAGTTTCTCCATTACAATTTAAAACAACAATAATTATAGTTATATTCATGCGATTTTATTGTTACTGATTGAAATATTTAATAATGATATAGGGAATTGTTTACCCATAAAAAATGATTCTATTTTAAAATCTTCGGATATGGTGGATTTTAAAGATTAATAAAAAAAGATACAAAAATTTTAATACAAAAAATATCTGTGTGGAAAATACATCTCTCTTAGTGTGGTCCTGTAAATGAAAGTAAATGAAAGAGGATTGCAGAATAGCTTAGAATACAGAGAGTTTTTGAATATTGATTTATTTATTCATATTTGCATTCTTGTATACAGTTTTCGTTAAACATATTTATATTTTTATTATATGTATATTAAAGTCTCGATTTATGCCTAGAGCTTGGGATCCATGTAGTCAGAAACCATGGAGTTGCGTTTGGGCAGAGGGGGCGGGGAATTGGGTCTGTCGCGGCATTTGTTGATGGTGCAACCATCACTGGTGTCATTCCTAAACTGCTTGGGCATCTCATATCCTATAGTCTGGAACTCCGTGTTTGTGAAGGGTTCCTCAAAGCAAGTCGATGGCGATCTTAGATTTACTAAGCTGGGAAGACTTGTGTCATACATTTTTGACGAGGTATCAAAGGATCTGCATTGAAATTAAAAGAAGATATTCAGCTTATATATTCTTGAAGAATAATTTAAAAGAACTTACTTTTTGTTTTGAATTCTAAATGAATTTTCGGCAATATTAGGCTTAGTTAGAGGTGTCTTGATGTATTTGGAATCGGCTATCGTGGAAACGTAGCATTCTTTATCGACTTCCTTGACTACCAGCACATTTTTGGAGCCTTCCAATAGATTCGGAAAGGACTTGAGGCCCAGATACGCAAATACGGCCCCGAATACGGTGGATGCAAAGAAGATGAGGCAAAGCATTGCGATGGTGAACTGTTTCTCATCCTCTGCTATCCAGATGTCATCCCAGTCCGCGCTGTTCCTCGCAATGGGCACATGTAAAGGCTGACAGAGTAGGGGAGATATAACCAAACTGTTCAGGGGCATCATACAAAATGTGTAAGTGCGATTCTGCTGCAGGGGATCCACAATCAAATAGGGCTCCTCATATTGCATACAAGTGTAGTCCGTTTGGGATGCATTCCGACTGGCATCGCTCTCGTACTGATCCGAAAACCAAATGATGTTGTACTGATCCGACCTCTGATATCCCTCGATAAAAGCTCGAACGCTATAGTTTTCAAACAGATCCAATGCGAGATCATATACGGGTGGTTCAAAGACAAAGGTTCCTGAGCTGAAGTACTTGGATTCCTTTTCGTTCACATCACGTTGGACTTTATTGTCGGTGTTATCATAATCGATCGCCTCCGAGCAGCTAAACTGGAGTATGGCTCCATATGGACTCTGATTGGTTGGAGCTTCAGTAGATTCTGCGCTGGAAATCTCTGGTTCATCGTTGCTCCTGACTGTTGTGACCTTGTGTAATGTATCCGTAGTGGGATTGATGGGAATTTCGACTGGAATTTCCACTTCGCAGCTCAGTTGCTCGGGGTCTAGTTCATCAAATACCTTGCCATACAGATTGTAGGGCATTCGACAATAGGGCGTGCTTATAAACAGACTCTTGTTATCGTTGTAATAATCAATCATTGATCGCAGTTGACAGTTGCAGTTCCAGTTGTTGGGCTCCAGATTAAACAGTATACGCTTGCCGCACAAGTGGAGGACACTGTCACTGATCTGAGTCAGTAAATTGTGCTTGAGGTCAATCAGAATCAGAGTATCAGCTATATCCTGGAAGGCGTTGTCCTCTATGGAAGTTATTGAGCAATACATCAAGTACAGATAGGTGATGCTTGGAGTTCCGCTAAAAATGCGTTTACTTAGAGGCCCACTGAAGCTGTTGTGACTCAGATCGAGATGATTCAATTTGCCCAGATGTATGTTCTCGAACACATTTAAGTTGCCTTTGAAAGAAATTCCGGCATTGATTCTGAGATGCGTCAAAGTGACCTGAACGGGCTGCAGAAATGTCAGGCTTATGTTGGGAATCTTAAAGTCAATTTCCAGTTTCCGCAGCGAGTAAAGTCCAAGTAATGCTCCGTTGCTGAGCTCCGACACCTGAAGATCCGCCCAATGCATATGGAATAACTTTGCAAACATTGGCGCTGAAAATGCTCCAGTTTTGAGTGTCCAAATTTGGCTGTTCATTAGCACAACTTTGAGTACTGTTGTGTTCGAGTTAATCCACAAATTCTCCATGCTTTGTTGGACTTGATTTGATAACACCAAGGAGGTAATCACTCCACATTGACTGGAACTCATTGCAGCAGCTGTGTCGCCATACAAATCCTCATTATCGGAGCAATCGATGCGGCAGGATACTTCACGACATCCCTTCCTCACTGGAGGCGCTTTTAGACCATCTGAAACTTTTCTACAAGTGCAAAAGTTAACAATTAGACTTAAAGTTCATTTATTTATTTATTACCCAAAGCCTTCCATGGAAAAATTGAAATTCCCCTCATCAAGTAGTTCGCGACTCAGGCTAACATCAATCTCTGAGTCCAAGTTCGACGCAGATCTGTTGTCTTGACTGCTTACAGACAGTACAATGTATATGCCGGTAGCTATAATACATAGCCCGATTCCGATGGTCAGCAGAATCCAAGGCAAGCACTTCAGTTTCGAGCCGACTTTTACATTTGAAAGAGAGCTGAAAAATATCATTTTATTAAATATTTTACCTAATGTAAATATAGGGTATTCAATCTGACTAACTGCCGTAATAGATTTGAAGAAAAAATAATAACTTTATATATTTATTAGACCTCGTACTTCAAAAGAAGTACAGCGGTCTATGTGCGTAACAGGCAGAAGGAGGCGTGGCAGACCCCATAAAGTTTATATATTCTTGATCAGCATCAACAGCCGAGTCGATATAGCCATGACCGTCTGTCCGTCTGTAAGAGCGCCTAGATCTCAGCGACCCAAAGAGCTTGAGACTCCAAGCTTGGTATGTAGGTTGGTCTATATTGCAAGCAGATCGAGTTTGTTTTAGATTTTGGATCGGACCAGTATATCATATAGCTGCCATAAGAACGATCAGTCGAAAATCAAGTCTCAGTATGAAAAACTGTTTGTTGTTTGAGATATTTGAACCAAACTAACAGAATATGCATATGGGATGGTTTTATGCATCCTGACCAAATTTGGTTGAAATCGGACAACTATATCATATAGCTGCGATAGGAACGATCAGTCGAAAATCAAGTCTTAGTATGAAAACTTTTTTGTTGTTTGAGATATCTGAACCAAATCGACAGAATATGTATATGGGATATTCCTACACATGCTGACCACGAGTTAATTATAAAAGAAGCTAGAATTTACGAATCTTTTTATTTATATTGTCAAACTAATGTACTAAAAAAATACATTAAAAACCAAGAAAAGAACATAAAAAATGCGAATTTCGAGTTCTGTCTAAACAATTGCTCAACAAACCATATGGTTATAAATTCATACGTGTACAATACTTGGAAGTCTATGCTTACAACAGAACTGGACACTCACTTTCGATTTATAAATGATTATTGGAATAGCCTTAGAATCCTTTTGTTATTACCTTTGAGAAATGCTTTCTTCGGATCCGAGTTTCTCCTTGCGATACTTGTTTCTCGACTGCATTTCAATGGCAGAGGGCCTAAAACGCGACTGTCAAGCATTTGGCAAATAATTCATGTTATATTTATTGATGAAAGAGCATTTGCATTAAATTCTGGTTTATCGGGAAAATCAACGGTACTTGCTGATATAGATAATACACATTTAGCTTATCACTCGCACTAAGCGATAACTCAATACAAAAACTAGATAAATACATTTATTTTATATACAATACTTTATTTACACCAAATCGTATTTACTTGGTATTTCATTTTATTTATTTACAATCAAGAAAGTTCCTCGTATAAATCAAAACATTCATATATGTTACTGTTGTTGGTACTCGGCGGTGCGGGGGGAGCGCTTTCTTGGGGGGGAATATTGTATTTATTGGATTCGGTGTGATAAAGTTTCGCCTGTTCCAAATGCCGAAAGTATTCCACATAATCGCCAATCGCATCATTGCCATTTTTGCTTCTGTATGAGAATTGGAGAGAAGATTTTGAGACTGTATTGTAATTTAATTTCTAAAAATTACGAGCTAAGAATTATTTAAGGATTTTTTTTCATTATTTTTGAACCAAAAATTAAAATTATAAAATTAAATAAAACTTAAATTCTTATTCAAAAATCATAAAATAAGTCGTATTTATCTACTTTTATAAAAAAAATATATTGAAAAATTATTTGACAACTTTTATTTAACAGTTGAAAATAAAATATCAAATTTAAAATAAAAATTTTTTCTGAATATCGTTTAAAAGTTTACATATTTCTGTATGTAAATGATACGAATCTCAATACTTTTCCATTGCTACTATTGTTGTTAGTCAAGCTTGATTTGATTTGTATTTGAAACAAATAGTTGTAGGCAATGGAACTTAGTATTTATATTTTTAAATTACTTTAAAAGTTACACACAAATAGAATAAAATAATTGATTATACACGTTACTTAAAAATTAAGTAAGTGAAGGAAGCATCTTCGACTCTATAAAGTATATATTTTCTTCGAAAGGTGGTAATGGCTGATTTAAGTGTTTAAGCAATGTAAGTGTTTAAAAGTAGGCAACAATAAAAAAAAAAAATATACGGGGATGCCGCAGAAATTGCTTTCGCTTGAATTTCTCTTCAATTTCATTTCGCTGTGCCACAGGTCAGAATAATTTTACGTCCGATGCTGCCACCTAGTCCGATTTAGATTTTCGAAGTCAGGGTCAGCGATGCCAAATTTTGTATTCAGAATTCGAAGTAAGGCACTTAAAAAAAATATATGGAACCACTTCAGTTTTCTTTAAATTAAGCATTAAAAAAATAGGTCTTTTAAGGTAAATCAAGTTTTACCGAAAAAAAAACTTTAACTTATTGTGCAATTTGTGAAAACATTTTTCACGAAGAGTTGCCAGACTAATGGCCGACAATTTTTAAATTTTTTTCAGCTAAACAAAATCAATTACTACATAAACAATTCAAATAATATTAATTAAATAAGAAAAAAATTAAGAACCTATTGTTATGCAATTATAAACTTAAAAAAGTTGCTAAACAAACCCTTCTGTAATTTAATCTGAGAAGGTGTCAACCCTTAGCAGCCTAGTTCGAAAAGGTTGGTGAAATTGCTAAAAAACATTAAATCATTCGAGGTTCTGTGTCACCTCGGAAATTTCCGTGCGGAGTTGCTTTCTGTGAAATTCAATTTCGCTTGCGATTTTTGTGGCACCCCTGATATATTTGAATAAGTAACGGGTGTCCGACTGTAGTGAACTCATCTATAGCCTTTTGACACTTGTTTTTAATGTTGTCAAAGCAATTATCTGACTAACTGTATGTCGATCGCTTACCCTGTAGCCCCATGGGCCTCCTTACGGTAGCTTGGCGGCAGGAGGAGCATTGTGAGCGAGTCGCGCGCCGTGCGTTGCAAGCGTTTGCTGCCACACAGCCACGAGGGACGTTGCCACAAAATGGCAAACACGGCGAGTCCTCCCAAGATCACAAACAACAGTATGCCGCCAATTGCCAGACATATGATCAGCACACTGTGAGCCTCGAACCACGATGATTTCGTTGTCTCGCACACCAGTGTGTGATGAGATAGGCAGTCAAATGGCGAGGTCTCTGGTCCTTGCAACAGGCAAAATACGTAGGATGTATTACAGCTCAAGTCCCTGACTGTTATGGTTGTGTCACCCGTAGATCCCTCTACTGTGTCCTCACTATCAACGTAACTGACTGAAGAATTGTGCGAAAAGTAAACCATATTCCAATAGTCATACTTGACTTGGGATACAATAACGTACAGTACACTCTCGTCAGGTTGGACAATGCTAATATGTGCATTGCCGATCAGCGTTAGATTGTAGATCGTTTCTTTAGCCGCATTCACACAGACGATATCTGATTGATCCGAGGGAGTTGTGAGTTCCTCATATTTGGGAGTGGTAATTTCTGTGGTATTCATTTCCATTGGTGTGGTAATTTCAATTGGCACAGTTATGTTCAAAGTGGTGCTCTCTGTTGTTGTAGGCGGTGGCTTTGAGGGAGTTTTTCCTGGTCTTGGTCCCTTGACAGTTGTTGTTGTTGTCGATTCTGTCGTTGCTATTGAATTGGTTTCCTCAGTTTCATCTGAAGTATCTAAGTTAATAGCGCGAATTTTCAGCGATAAAGTTGTGGATGGCATTACAGTAAAACTATTGTAATGTCCGAGATTTAATTGAATGCCTTTCTTAAATGAATGTGCACTTGGCTTTAGTAATCTATTTCCACTCAAATCTAAAAATCGTAGTTTGCCAACATTTCGCTGTCTTACATCGAAATGGATGCTGTTAAATTGACAATCGGCCAAGATTAACGATTCCAGAACGGGCATATTGTTAAACCAACTTATTTCCAGTGTACTTCCGAAATTATTTCCCCTTAAATCCAAGTTCCTTAGATTTCTATAGATGGCAGTTCCAAAGAAATCTCTGGGCGTGTAAATTGAATGTCTACTGTACTGCTGATGAATCGATGCCGAACGTAAGGTGCTTGCGAGGGTTGCCATAAAGCTTTCACTTCTAATCGTTTTCCGATTGTTGAATAGCGAGAAATTCCGAAGTTTATGCAGTCCGCGAAATGTTTTTTGACTGAGGCTTTTCAGCTGTGTATTGAAAAGTTCCAGTTCATACAGATTGCGTAAATTGGTTTGATTAAAGGCATCGTCTTCTATATAGATCAGGGAACAATTGCTTAACACCAAGCCTTGCAAACCGTATTCATCTCTAAAAACTTTACTCGTAATTATCCCCTCCGGAAAGTTGTAGTTTTCAATGCGAAGTAGAAGATTATCAGTGCAATTATTTAAATTCTTTACATTTTCAACACAATGTATTTCTTTTCGTAGTGTTTTGCAATTAGTTGCGCACCATTTGGCGGATTCAAAGTATTTAATCCGATTGCGATTCGTTTGTGATTGTTCAGTCGAAAAGTCTATATTGCAGATAATTAATAGGAGCACAAAACAAATTAACACTGGAATTATAATATATTTCATCCATCGTACTCGGCGTGGTTGATAGAGACGTTCGGGCAGCTTCGAACTCTCCTCTTTATTCAGATCAAATGACTTTGATTTAAACATATTCGACTGAATCAATTGCCGATCTATTGTCGATGTTTCAAGTTGGTTCTCAGCGTACTAATCAGCTTTGCCATTTGTGTGATTAATTTATCAAATTAGCCATGCTCATTATCAGTGAATGAGCGCAGAATATTATTATTATTAGATATTATGGAAATCAAATTGATTAGATTACCAACTTCAACTCCCCCACTAATATGCAAATTGGCTAATTAGCAGATTTATCGATTCTAAACACCAAGAAACGGACTTCTGATTTTCTTGCAACATATTATATATGTGTGTTTCATCCTTGTCCGATAGATTGCAGCAGTAAGCAAATGTCTATCGATTTCATGGTATAATAGTAAAGATCATCGATGGCCAGGCGTGGGAGTGTGTGTGCCCGATAACATACACTCAATGATCTATCGATATCATGAGAGCTGCAACAAAATGGCAACAATGTACCATGGGTACCTGTGTACCATTTCCATGTACCTATGACAGCTAATTTGCAAAGAGACAAGGAAACCCGCAGTCATGTTTGACTAATTGGCTATTTGGCATGAAAAACACACGTACCGCTTGCCTAGTCTTATCAAATGGAAGATGCGGTGCTTTTATGCCATTTTATTATAGCCAAAGTACTATTATTGAATGAAAACGCGAATTCATTGCTAATTAAATTAGGTAGATGTACTCGTACTCGTATGTGAGTGCATATATTTATAAAACTTGGCAAGATACGTATTCGTATTTGCAGTCCCACATTGCTTCGAAAACTGCTAGATTATTGCCTCACCACACGTGAGTGGAAACGTGTTCTGCCGCAACGGAATGACTGCAATTGTACTCTCGTACTCGTACTCGTACTCGTGTTTATTTATAAAAGAAACTCGTACCTAAAAATACATAAAAACATACGCCAAACGTCAAAGCATTTGAATCCCTTGTATATGCTATTATAATTGTTTCGTATTTATTCTCTCAGATTGGGAACTGATTTGTTTTTTTTTTCTAAATTTATTTTCTTTTTTGTTTGTCTCGTCACTTTTACTTTATGTATGTTTTATCAATGGGCTGACGTACATACTTACAGGTAAATTAATTCGTTTTAAATATTGCCTACTCATGTAGAAAAAAAAAAACACTTTTTGACATTCTCAAAGATCAAGAAACGCATTGAATCTGTTTCTATAGTCGCTTGTGGATTGCTCCAATAGATTCGCATATTCATACACACAAATTGTCAAAAGGCAAACAGAAGAAAATTTAAATCGAGAAAGAAAGAAATAGATTTTAAATAGACTTAGTGTAGTGGCTTGCTCTTGACCACAAATTGCTCTATTTAATTGAATTTACAGTTGCTTTTGGCCACATTATCCGAACATTTCATATTGTTATAAGTTATATCTTATAAGTGCTTAGACGACACGGGTATTTATTATATTGAGCACTGTATCTTTTGTGGCAGAATTATGATGAATGGATGAGATACATCATTTACTTCTTGGTCAAAAAGACTTCGTTACTCGTGTGTTGTGGTAGATTTATCCTAAATCTTTGAAATATAGTACTTGCATCAAATGATATACTTTTAGATATCCCTTTTTTCAAAATCAATTTGTGTTGTAAGTATATACAACACAATATATAAAATACCCTGCAATTAAAAGCAGAGACCGCAAATAAAACTTATGAGAAACTGGATAAACTTTCATTTTTAATTTTTATTTAAAAATTATAAAATAAGAGTTATTTTACAAATTTTATTATAATAGTTAAAAATTAAATTTTATTTTTCAATTTTTATAATAAAAAGCGAAAAATAACTTTTATTTAAATAAAAATTTATTTTTATTATAAAAGTTGAAAAACTTAAATTTAATTCAAATATCATTTCTAAAAAAAAATTAAAATAAATTTAATTTCAATTGCTAAAATAAAAGTTGAAATTAAAACTAAAAGTTAAAATATAATTTTTAAATAAAAATTGAAATTCAATTTTAAAATTTTTTTGAAAAAAATCAACAAATATCTTTTATTTATAAATTTATATTTTAAAAAATATAATCCTTACGGTCCTGATTAAAAGTGAGTAAATATGATTTTTATTAAATTTTTCTTTAATAATAATTAATATTGATTTTTATTTTTCGAATTTTATAAGAGTTATTCAAGATCTTTTGATGTATTTTAAACATAAATCGCACTTTTCCTTATTTATTTATAACATTTATTTTAAATCCCTGTTTTTTTGCAATTTAATATAAACTGATTTACACTAATGTTGGGAATCTCTTTTTTTTTAATTTCGTGGGCGTTTGTGTGTAATAGGGTATTTCCAAGTCAAAAAACTTTGATTTAGATCATTTTAGCTGCATCACTGAATTACGATGATCTGCTTAAGTGTCGTTTAACTTTATTTGGAATGACAATTTATAGTGGATTCCCAACGTCGACGTCGACGTCGTTGTCGATGTCAAGAATCGTTTCCACGCCATTTTTCTGTGCGAGAAAATCGATTCGGTTGTATCGTACTTACTTGCTGTATCTGTATCTGTATGTGAGCACTTGCGAATATGAATATGAAGATGAAGATGAATACGAATACGAATACACCCGTGAATACACGCTCATGAATGTTGACGTGCTGTGTCGCTCTGTCTGTGTGTGTCCGATTCATGAATGTTTCCGTTCGTGTGCCTCCATCATCACTTTTGACTTGGTCCAGTTAGTTCAGTTCAGTTCAGTTCAGTTCTGTCATTTAGATCAAACATAAAAACTTTCCGCGATTGCAACATTTATTCAAGGATCATTCTTTATTGATTCCTTGCGCTGTTTGTCGATTCTCCATTAAGATTTCATCAATTTCATAAACTAAACTCAATTAAGATGGGCAACGCAACAATGGTTGGTACAAAAAACCGATAATACGAATTTTGAGTGTCTTTAAGAACTTTGAAATCAAATCAGTAAAAATTAACAATTAGCAAAATATTATTTAATAAACAAATAAATAGGCTTAACTAAGAGACTAATAAGAATAAGTGATTCAATGTGCTGTGAAGTTCCTTAATGCTTCGATCGAGTTCGAATTGAGTGTGTTTCCAGCTCATTTTAATCTTAAATCCAATTCCAAAGCAGGAAGTTTCTGCAACAGACAAAGGACACTTGTCCGATTATAGAAAGCAGGAATTAAAGCCTTAACCATAATCGTAACCGTTAACCGATAACCGATAACCGATTGGAATTGGTAACCGTAACTGAAACCGTAACTGAACCGAATAAGTTTCATTATTCCGATACCGAAATTATTCAAACCGTAATAACCGTTAAGAAACCGATTCATTCATAACGGTCGATTTCGGTTTGGTCAAGCATAAAATTTAATTATGTTGTTAAGGTGTAATCATCGTTTTCAAAACTTTACTTAATTTCAATTTCTGACCTAATTTAAGTTAAATATTGATCTCCATTAATGATCTTAATTTTGTAATATTGGTTTTCAAATTTACATTTCTTTAACATTTTTAATCAGGGATTAAAACCGAAACGAATATCGGTTTCAGTTACGGTTTCGGTTATATTCGCATTTATGTTTTTGGTTATCGGTTACGCAAAATCTTTGAATAAAGGTTTCGTAACGGTGAACCGGTTTTTGTATGTTTCGGTTTTGAAATACCGGTATGGTTTCGGTTCACAACAAAAATGTTTGTTTGCAAAAATTTTTTTATATTAATAATATAATAATAATAATTATAAAGGCATTACTTTCTTAAATTTTCATTCACACATTTCTTTCACATATTCTTCGGTTTACTTTAAATTTTTTTTATTTGCGCTTATTCAGTGCTATAAAAATTCGATCATGAATATGAAAAAAAATTCAAAATTAAACATAAAGTATTAAAATTAAAAATCAAAATTAAAAATGAACAATAATTTTTTTTTTATGTATGAAAAATTGAAATTAACCCTATAAATAAATCGGTTACTAAACGGTTATTTCGGTTTACAGAGTTTCGGTTTTAAGGTTTCGGTCAAATACAAATTTTTTTATTCATTTAAATTCCGTTTAAATGATACAAAAATTTCTTTAGCCTAAATTTTAAATTTTTGTAAATGTGTTTTTTTTTCTATTTTTTTCCTCGGTCTCAAACAAAAAATATTTTTATACAAAAAAGTTCTTCAAACAATTCTAAGAGTAACTGCAAGCAAAATTTTCAAAAATCTCTTCGCTAGTATTTTAATGATTTTTTAAAAATTGATAAGATTATTTTAAGAAATCTGCATCAATTTTTTTTGTTAAAATTATATTTTTTTGATTAACTTCATGCACATATAAGTACTTATTTCAATGAGGTAACTATATAGTATGTACTTAGACTCGTACCTATTCATTCTTTGTTTGTTGTAAGTAAATCAAAGGACAGTACATTAAGACATATTTGCTTAATGCGGACTTTAACACCAAGGGAAATAAATAATGTGTTAATTTATTGTACTCTGTGGTCTTACTTACGCAGACACCTTTTTCAAGATTCTCAGATGTCATAACTTTGTCAACTCTTAACCGATTTCCTAGTGAAATATCAATTTGATCATTGTTTGACCTCTTTTTAGATTCCGCTTCAATATTTCATTTATTCATTTGTCCACTTCTTCCATTCTTATGCGGAATGTCAATTTTTGATTTGTTTGGCCTCCAATTGAATTGGGCATCAATATTTTGTTCATTGGAAACATTTAATTTGTATCCAAAAATGTCAAGTTTTTCCAAAAAATGTCAACTGTCATAGCTTTGTCAAAACTTGGCCGATTTCCTTTCGGAATGTCAATTTGCTCTGTGTTTGGCTTCTTATTTGATTCTGCGTCTCTTTCTATTCACTGCGCTTTTTCCATACCCATTACCCATTGACACTTTTTAAAAAACCTTAAATTGTCTTAAAACACCAACTCGATTCTTTTATATGGAATACTTTTATATGTATGGTTTAAAATTGAATCCCATATCTCACACATTAATATTTACGCTCTGCTCTTTTTACAGGGTAACCTTTAGTCGAGCAGCCGTAACTGCAATATGTAATTAACTAGCATGGGAAAATAATCAAAATTACTTTTAATTTTTTTGACTTTGAGTAAAGAGGAAATGCAAGGAAATTTCATGCTGCGCTGCCCTTTCTTTCTTTTTCTGTCTCTCTCTGTCTCTTTCTGTGTCCATGTCTTTATGTGCCCTCGAGGTATGAGTGTGTGAGAGTGCTGGGAGGAAGGGCGGGAGGGGATTATGCGCGCAACTAACAATAATATGATTGTTGAGGATTTGTTCTTAAATTTTTTGTGATTTGTATGTACTATAAAGTGACAAAAGTATTTCGCATGCCAAAACAAGAATCGCGAAATTGTCTAGTGCACTAAGAGTACTCGTACTTCTACTCGCACCTACATACAAACATATGTATGCAGTATGCTTATTTATGTGCAAAATACAAATTATGAGAGTGTGTAGAAATTGTGCACTTTGTTATAAAAATAAATGCGAGAGTTGAAAGCCAAACGGAGGGGGAATTAAGTGCAAGGGACGCGGCAGACAAACAAATATGACAAGATTTTCGATTTGGTCGACGACATCAAATTGATGTTGTTATTCTTTGGGGCGATGCAGGTAAATGGACAACGTGCTACCAGTTGAACAGCGAGTCTCGTCTCCGTTGCACTGCTTTGTCTCCGATCATCACCCGCAAAGCAGCTCTCGAGGTATCTGAGTCTAGACTGCTTGCTGCTGCTGCTGCTTCCTGGCACCTGGAATACAACTCAATCTGCTTCAAACATCTTTCATTTGTTGTAATTCTAATCAAACGCGACTTAACACATTTTCTGTATTTTTTTCTTGCTTGTTTTTGCTTCAGTTGCCTTTGTGTATGTGTGCGTAAGTCTGTGTGTGTTACCAAAACTTTATTAACGGCCCTGCTCATCGAAACGCCGCTGAAACGCTTAAACGATCAACATGACTGTAAGTTTATAATTCACCAAATTGTCACATTTTCAATTGTATTACACAAATGAAGACAACGAATTATGAAAATTGAATAAAAGTAAAACAAAACAACATGATCAAAAACATATATTTGGGAACTCGATCAGTGAATCTCATCGTTTTATAAGTGTTAAATCGACCATATTGAAGTGTTTGTTGTGTTTCAGCATCCATGACTACTGATTTTATTAAAAAGTTCAACAAACGATACAAATTATTAATGGAGAATTCATGGAGTCTCTATAAAAGTTACCGATCGGATATCAAATAAAATTCCTAAAAATTGAGTGTTTATATTTACTGTGAAAACAGATTATGAATGTCACTTAAATGAACAAAGGTTTTTCGGAAGCGAGAAATTTAATTGTAATAAAAATGTACTAAAAAGAAAGCTAGAGAGCAAAGTTAAATAAGTTATAAAAACAACATCCAATTTATAGCAATTTAGTTTTATTTGACCGTGAATTAGATATATAAAAGTCAATATTGACTGAGTTTATGTTCAGTTTATAATTCTTGTCAGGATTATTTTTTAGAAAACACTCCACAAATCTGTGATTGCATTGGATTTTGCCTAAATGTACAAGACTTTTTGGCATTTAACAAAATAAGTAATTCATTTCAAAGAAAACAAGTTACAGTCGAACTTCACTAACTCGAATCAACATTATCCAAAGAAAAAGTTGGACTTTTGGAGACTTTGAATTATGGAACTAATATTTTTAAGTCTTTTAAAAGAAACTACAATTTCTTTCAGTCGTAAAAACATTTGGAATTGCCAACTTTTCTCGCTATTTTCGACAGAAACAGATTCCAGTTGGTTCAAGACCTGTCTTTTGTTTTTTTGATTATCCCCAAGAAGTTCCCGATTCAAATGACATCATAATTAATTTTCTATTTTCGTTGAGATACCTTATTTTTCAGCCACTTCAATTTTTTTAGTCCACTTTTGAATTCCTTAACCAATAAGTTTTAATAAAGCGATTAACCTTTTAATTATTTTTTAAAGCTGTCAGACAATAAAAGTACATTACAAAAATCTTTCCTATAGCAATTTCACAAGCTTAAGTAATTGTTGATACAATATTTTATCATTTATCATCATATCATACATATCCAAACAAAAGCATAAAACATAAGCGAAAAACAATTCAAACTTATTGGGGCCAATATTTTTGTTCGACTTATGGAAGTTCGAGTTACAGAAGCAGAATTGGATGTAATTAGCCAATTAAACGCTATTGCCACTCAATTTATGGTAGTTCGAGTTAGAGAAAGTTCGACTGTAGTTAAATTAGAATATGAAAAAGTTTATCTAATTTAAGAACTTAAATATTCGAGTTTCGAGTGTTTCCTGGAATGAGTAACGATTTAAGTAAAAATCCAATAAGCAGACAATTTTGAGTTTTACACCAACTAAAGAGAAATACTATTAAATGATGTAATGCCTACTTCTGTTACAGGACGAACTCAACAAGGAACAGATTGTCCGTGAGTATTGATGGAGTTGAAGAGATTGTTGGGTTGTTCTTAAGCATCGTTTCTTTGGGGCTCAAGTGCTGCAGAATGCCTTCAACGCATTTGATCCCGAGAAGAATGGATACATCAACACGGCGATGGTTGGCACCATTCTCAGCATGCTGGGACATCAGCTGGACGATGCGACTTTGGCGGAGATCATAGCTGAGGTCGACGAGGATGGCTCCGGCCAGATTGAGTTCGAGGAGTTCACAACGCTGGCTGCCCGCTTCCTGGTGGAGGAGGATGCTGAGGCCATGCTGGCCGAGCTGAAGGAGGCCTTCAGGCTGTACGACAAGGAAGGTAATGGGTATATCACCACCGGTGTCCTTCGCGAGATCCTTCGCGAGCTGGACGACAAGCTGACGAACGATGATCTCGACATGATGATCGAGGAAATCGATTCGGATGGTTCCGGCACCGTGGACTTTGACGGTAAGCAACTGCTGAATGTCTTGAAATCTTTATATAGTAATTTAATTATTTATTTCATTGTCAAATTTGCAGAATTTATGGAAGTTATGACCGGAGGTGATGATTAAATAAGCGGACTAGCGACTCTTTTGTGATGGCTTTACTGACTACCTTTATACAATTTTAGATTAAATTTTACCGATCGGCCGCCTTTTCTACTACGAAACTCGTACCGAAAGTTGTCTTCATCAATCTCCAGTTCCAAAACAGGTCTACAGTATTTGTTAGCAATGTACTAAAATTAAGTTTTCTATTGTCTGTAAATACAAATATGTATGTGTACATCTTTTGAGTTTGATGCATCCTTTTAGAAATCACGAATTGCAAAAAAACAATAGACCCTTCCCCACCTAAGCATATTTATTTTAAAGTATTCTAAAAAGATTGGAAATAAAAGAGAAATTACATAACTTTCAAACAACAGTGAAAAGTGGTTGTAATTCATGCACTGCTTGTGCACATGTGCTGCCGCAAGCAGGGTACTTGTGGATGTTATTTCAAGCAGTGTGCGCCGGAATATTTGTGGAATGCGTTGGCAAGCAGTACATGTCACTTGCTTATGAGGACTGCAAGCAGTGCTTTTATTTATTTGTGAGCTTGGAGGAATGGTAACTAATATGTTTGCTAAATGTGCGACTTGCCTTCTGAATATGCAAACTTGAAACATATTTAAAATGTACATAGTATTTAACTTGCACTTGGACCACAGTGGAACCTATAAGTCGAAGAGCCTTGCCAGGATAGATGTGTATATGCTTTTAAACGAATTATTCATTCTTTCTGCCGCCATGTGAATGCCAAGTTGCAAATATTAGCCTTAATCATATCTTTAAAATGTGTTGAGGCCACAACGAATATGAATATGCATTAACCGTTTATATGCAGAACGAGGCTAGATGATAATCATCAGACATCAGACACAAATGCTTTCCTGGTATAAAAAAGCGATATCTTGATGATGCCGAGTAACAACAGTTGATATAGCTACAATTGGCATAAATTATATGTGCACAGAAAAGCTTTATTTTTGTATATACTGGTAGGGGGTAAATTGAATTTTTGCAAGGTGTGTAGAAGGCAGTAGGAAGCCTGAAAGACTCCATACATTCATACAAAATCACAGATTTGGATGGAAAACAAATGTAATTAAATTTCAAGGGTAGAAAGAAAGTCAAAAATATTTTGGTCACATAATTGGCAAATGTTTTCGAATTTGAGTTGGACAATGAGTTGTTGAACAAGGTACATTAAAGATTGGCTGAGCAAGATATTCAGTTTTTACTAATTCATCCCATCAAGCGTACTTCCGACTTGATTAAATTTATATAGTCACTAGCCAAGTAAGTTAGCCGCTAGCAGTTAAAAGAAAAGTTTAAGAACTAACGATGAAGCTAGAGGTAGATACTTAATCTATCTTCCAGTGTGATCACTGCTTTGCCGTTCGCTTCTAAGGGAAGCAGTGAAGACTCTGCTTTCTGTGAACTTGACCGATCTTTGGTGCTGCTTAGTCATCGGGTCAGTGGCATGGCATCGTGTGCGTGTGCGTGTGTGTGTGCGTGTGCGTGAGACAGACAAGCAGCAAGCAGTTCGTGGCCTGCAGCTTGCACAAGTGCGAGTATCTGAGTATCTCTCATCGTGTGTCGCATCGCATCATTTCGCATTGCATCGCATTGATTCGATTGGCAAAGACGACGACAATTTGGCATTTGTTTCACAAGTTGCTGTGAAATTTCGATGGGTTGTCGTTGTTGTTGTTGTGGTTGTTTTAGTACCGCACCGTGGTGACATTTGCCGTAGACACCGTCGTCGTCGTCGTCGTCATCGTCGATGTCGCTGCGCCTGTCGGTTTATATACGGCGGACAGAATTCAAATCGCTTAGACGCTGGCGCTAACTCGATCTGATCGAAAGTTAATTTTTCAATTGGTGCAAATCAATCTTTGGTGAATATTTCGAATCGGAATTTGTTTAATTAATTTCCGCTTCTTTTTTCTAATCTACCCTAGATTGGATTTTCATTTGCAAAATGGTAAGTTTGTCATATCATCTAAAATTCGGAATAAAGTTTGCCAAATTGTGAGTGCACAATGAATGCACTTCAAGGAATAAATCAATTTAATTGTGGCTTTCGACAAATGTTTGGCCTTGATTGCAATTGAGAAATACAAAAACACACACACACCGCACTCGCAGAGGGCATTTGTAGGGTACAAACCAAATCTACTTATAAATCATTCGATCATTCGCATCTCCACTTATTTAATTGCCAATTGAACTGAACATTTCACTTTGCAGGCTGAGAGCGAATACGACAAGGATCAACTGAGAAGTAGATAAATCCAGTTGGATTCCCTCTGAAACTCTCCTAATCCCGATCTCTTTATGTCTCAGTTCTTCGCAATGCGTTCAAGGCCTTTGATCTGGAGGGCACTGGATGGATCGATCACAGCGATGTCTCCAGCATTCTCGAAATTCTGGGCCAGAAGCTGGAGCCGCCAGCGGTTAAGGCCCTCATCAAGGAGGTCGACAAGGGCACGACCAGCAAACTGAACTTCGAGCAGTTCTGCAAGTTGGGAGCTCGCTTCATCGAGGTCGAGGAGGATGTGGCTGCTCTGCAGGCCGAGCTGAAGGAGGCATTCCGTGTGTACGACAAGGAGGGCAAGGGGTATCTCACAGTCGCCACACTGCGGGGAATTCTCCACGAGCTCGACGACAAGATCTCCAGCCAAGACTTGGACTCGATCATTGAGGAGATCGATGCCGATGGCTCGGGAACTGTTGATTTCGACGGTAAGAGATATTTTAATCAATTGATTTACTGTACTATTTATTATACTATTTTTTAAACAAATCAATTGCAGAGTTTATGCAAGTGATGACAGGTAACTAGACCCAGAAACTATGACTCTCTGTTATTTTGTACATCCGATTCTTGTGGAACCAAGAGTGAAAGCATGTCTAAAAACTAAATCATCATCTTTGTTATGTTTGCTGTTTATTGTTTACACTATTCTTGATCCTTTTAATTTTACTCATTTATATTTGAGCTACATTGAGACTGCTTCTTTCGTTTTAGGATAAATCTCGCAGCTAAACTAGTCGACACCTCTGGATATATCAAATACACTGGGTGTGTTCTGTCTTCGAACGCTTTGAGCGCTAATTGAATTTCACACTAACAACAATTCTCCTGTCAATTTGGGCATAAACAAAGAAATATATTCCAAAAGTTCAATAAATGTAAGATTTATAGCAAAGTGTTTTTGGCTTTTTCCGACAACCGCAACGGATACCAGTGTTATTAAAAACACTGGAAGCTTGTGAGAACCCAGCAGTCGTCCATCCTGTGTGGAGTACGAGCATACCCAGCTCTAAGCTACTCTAACTTAAACGGGGTATACTCAAGTGTCATCAAAGCTGCTGGAAACATTCATATTACGATTTTAAGAGATTATCGAGATTTTTACAAGTTTTTAAATTGTTGAAAGAGTTTTGAAACTTAGATTGATATCAAGATGCCTTTCTTTCTGACTGATGTTGATACATCAGGTAGGCCAAACGGTTAAACCTAGAAAGCTGAAATTTGCACACAACACAGTAATTATATAAATTTCATAGTTTATTTTAGCACAGCTTTAAAACAGTGAAATAATATTAAACAAATATTTTGAGTAAGTTTCCATAAAAGGTTTGGAATGCTTTAGTACATACAACGGTTAAACCTAGAAAGCTGAAATTTGCACACAACACAGTAATTATATAAATTTCATAGTTTATTTTAGCACAGCTTTGAAACAGTGAAATAATATTAAACAAATATTTTGAGTAAGTTTCCATAAAAGGTTTGGAATGCTTTAGTACATACATTTATGAAGGCTTACGAAATCAAAGAGTTTTGGAAAACAATTTGGAAATTAAAAAGCATAGTTTACTAAAAATCGGTCTGCGAACTGAGCCGAAGTATTGTTTAAAATTTTTAAAGTCTGCTGGATTGTTTAGTATATAAGCAAAGAGTATCTCAACTTCGGTCAAAGACACGATTACTGAACGTTCTTTCTTGCTTTAATTGACTTTGATCTGGACCGCAAATTGTGACTAGAAAATGCGGCGACAAAGCAAAACAACGCAGCACTTCCACATTTTGCAATACTCAATACTCGTATTTGTATCAGTGCCAATTGGAAACGACCAAAGCAATTTAAAATCGATTTAGATCTCGTTGCTGAGGTTTGGCCAAACTTCATGACGTTTCATTTCAGTCCATTTGCTTTGAACTGCTTTGATTTGAACTGTTTCCCTTATTGAGTCGCCGTTGCCGTTGCCGTTGCTTTGTCCTTGACAAACTACTAGCCGTAAATCTAACACTAATGCCCCAATAGGGGAAATGTTACGCATTTGTTTCAACTATGAAATGAATTAATTAAAGAAATAAAACCAGCTTAAGCTGACATTCAAACAATAACTGAAACTGAAACAAATCCGTGTTTTCTAACTGAAAAGATTATCTAATATATGTGTTTATTATTAGCATCACTCATCGAGTCATGGGAGAGGTCGAGTGATGTCCTCCTCAGCAACTGGTGTGCATTAAATTAAAGATTCAAAATAAAAGATATAATGTCATCGCTCTCCTATTCACTTTTGCTTTTTGATCTATTGCTAATGTCTACGATTAATTCCCCACCTATATTTAAACACTAGGAGTGGAATCTTTCTGGTAAAAGAGAACGAAGCTCATTAACAAGGCACCAAAGTTAATACAAGTATAAACAATTATATATTATACAAAAATTCGCAGATCAAATTTAAAGCAAATTTAATCAGAATATACAAATTAAAAGGCAAAAGCTACGAAAACTGTAGACAAATTTACATTAAATAATTTGGATTCATATTTTGGTTCGGTTCCAGGAAAGCTCTATGAAACGAACTGTTAAAGATACATAACATTTCGCTCTTTTTTTTCGAAAGTATCGCCAAAGGCTTTTAGTAAAATTATTACATTTATTTTACCCGTTACTTAGAAAATAAGTAAAAGGGTATATTGTATTCGTTGCAATGTATGTAACAGGGAGAAGGAAGCATCTCCGACCCTATAAATTATATACATATATTCTTGATCAGCATCAACAGCCGAATCGATATAGCCATATAACCTCCGTAAATTAACGTTAAATACTATCTTATAAAAAAACCTCTTTGCGAGGTAAAAGTCTAGTGACGAAAACATTTTCATGCCCCAAAATTTCTGATATCCAATTTTGTTACGTAAAATATTAAATTTTACACATGAATTATTAAAAAAAAATTTTTGTGACTGGCACTGCGCAAAAAAGTACTATTTATTAGGCATGAAAAATTTAGCGCAATGTGCCCAGTGACAAAATTTTTTTTTTGAAAATTCCTGTTTAAAATTTAATATTTTTCGTCACAAAATAAAAAAACATATGCTTAAGAGCCCTTCAAAATACCTTTCCAACGACATATAGATAATATCTGTAGCTTTTATGGTTTTATGGGGGTTTTTAGTTTTAGCGGGTTTTAGGGATTTTCCGCTAAACTAGCGATTTTTCGAAAAAGTCGTAGAACAAACGTTTCTAGATTTTTGATCGGGAACAAGTCCTAATTCAAACTTTTAAGCTAAATCAACGCTTTGATACAAACAAACAAACAAACAAACAGACTGACTTTTCATCTCGTTTTGAAAAGGGCACCAAAAATTTCGAAATTAATTATCTTCTGAACCAGTGGTCGGATTTTGATGATCATTGATAAGAATGATTTTTGATAAGAATAGTAAAAAATTATAAAAAAAAATTAAAAAGGCTCCAACGGCCCCAGGTGAGTTTTCAAAAGTCTTAGTATGCACATTTTTAAGTTAGACTGATACCTTTCGATCGGTATATAACTCGACCCGATCGGACTGTCATAGCAAATTTTCCATTCTTCCTGTGTATATATGCTAGTCGCCTTTCGCACCCTTCGTGCTGCTTTCGTCACTAGCGCGGACTGCCGTCCGCAGTGATTATTAGCTATCATCCTAATAAATCGTAACAAGATCAGACAAAAAGAAAGGTGGAAATGGCTGATTAAAGTCTTTAAGCAATGTAAGTGCCTAAAAGCATGCAATAAAAAATGTTTTAAATTTATGTAAATAAGTGTAATAGTCGGATGCTCGACTATAGCCTTTCCCACTGGTTTTTTGATTTGCATTTCCTAGTTTTGTTTACTTTTTTTCATCCATATTTTGATTTCATTAAATTACATTCCTATTCATTTTTCAATGCATTTGTAATTCTTACAAAAATATTCGACATTCGTATAAGTGTCGAACTCAAGAGGTGAACAAAGGTGAGGAACTTTGTTCATTTGCTCAGCTTAAAGCTTAAAGAGTCATGCAATTGAACTTAGTATGAACTCAGGTGGATATCTCATTAGAATACCTGGAAGCTAAGCTGAACTGCACTGAGCTGAATGTAACTGTAACAAGTTGTAAGTTTGAAAAGCGAATTGAAATTGTGGCCAGTTTGCAACTGCACTAAATGCTATAATCGCAATGGAGCCTGCAGAAATCGGAACAAGTCACAAGTAGAGCCAAAAATAAAGCATTCAGTTTTGCATAAAATCGTGATTCACAAAGTTGGCTTTATTTTATTTTATTTTTTTCTTATTAGCCACCTATCACATTAACAAAGCCAATAAATTTGTAAGAGTCAAGAGTCTTTTGTTTTTCTCATGCCACATTTGGGCGGAGGTGTTTGGCCACAAAACAAAAACAACACAAAAGCACAAAAACAACACAAAAAATAAAAGCAAAAGCAACGAATTCTCTTATTTATTCCAGTTTCAACTTTACGCAGATAAAAATCATTTATTTGGCAGGCATAATGAAACTGAAAGTGAAGGTATTTTAATTGTGGGCAGGTTTTTCTCTATTTATGTATTTACATACATATGCACATAAGTACAAATAAACATATTTGGGTGGGTTTATATACAAGCATGTGTATGTGTATTGTATGCAAATAAAAAACGGATATCGACGAACAAAGTGTCTAAAAATACAATCAACTTATTCAAAGACATCATCTTTATTTTATTTGTTGTGTGATTTATGTTAGGGAGAATAATACCGGAACCTGATCAAATTCTATTTCATGAACCGATAATATTTTCAAAAATGTATTGCTTGCTTTCTGTACATACAATATGTAAATAACTTTGTACTGTGTCGAGTGTGCTCGACTATAGGACACCCTGTGGCCTGGCACTCCGATAGACAATAGAAAATTGCCAATCTGTGAGTTTGGTTGAGTTATCTCCAAAAGCAACAAAAAATTTATTGCTAAGCTCAAATTTTCGATTAATCATTCCTATAGCAGATATACGATATAGCAGACAGATTTACCAAACAGACATGGCTATATCGACTCGGCGGTTAATACTGATTCAGAATATATATAGTTTATGGGATCGTAGATGCTTCCTTTTGCCCTTTACATACTTTCCACAAACTTAATATACCCCCCAGGGTATGCAAAATTATTTTCTTCAAGCGAAATAGGAACCTCTGTAATTGGATATATTTTTTATCAATCCAAATAATAGTAAGTAACCTACAGGCTATCGAATTGTAATTAAAAGCTTGACTTATCCAATTGGTCAACTTTAATTAGGTTGCAACAAGCTTCTTCGACTCGGACACAAACGACTCCCACAAACTATCGAACGATAACGGGAGGACTCGACAGAGCTATCGAACGAGAATGGGATTCGAACGAACTACTGACCTATAAGCGGACTCGAGCGAACTATTGAAAGAACGAACTAAGCAACTGAACTACTGAACTACATATATGACCTACAATATTTTCCGGAAAAAAAAGACAAAACGCCCAAAGAAAACAGGGAAAAAAAGCCGAAAAACTATAAAAAAAAGAAAGAAAAACAGCCCAAACGTTTTTTTTATTTTTATATTTAAAAGTTTTAAAGCATCTTCAATCATTTTTTCCCCGAAATATTCTTTGTCATTGAACTTCGCCATGGTGCCTATAATCTTTAGGTATTTGTCAGGCAATTTATGCGAATGTTAACAAGTTTTGTGTCGACGCAAACCAAATCTGCAGAAGATAAAATATAAAAGCCCTCTTTACCTTGGCAACGATTGAAAAGTCTGAGCGAAAGTGATCACTTCTGAAACAGAGAGTCTCTATACGGGGTGCCACGGAAATCGCAAGCGAAATAGAATTCCGCAGAAAGCAATTCCGCACGGAAATTTTCGAGGTGCCACAGAACTTCGAATGATTTAATATTTTTTAGCATTTTCACCAACCTTTTCGAGCTAGGCTGCTTAGGGTTGACACCTTCTCAGATTAAATTACCCAAGGTTTTGCATAGCAGCTTTTTTAAGTTTATAATTGCAGAACAACAGGCTTTTAATTTTTTTCTTATTTACTTAATATAATTTAATTTATTTATGTAATAATTGAATTTGTTTAGCTGAAAAACATTTAAAAGTAATTGGCGCGAAAAAATAAAAATTCCTCGACAACTCTAGCAATTGTCTGCCATTAGTCTGGCAACTCTTCGTGAACAATGTTTTCACAAATGGCACAATAAATTAAAGGTTTTTATCGGTAAAACTTGATTTATCTCAAAAGACCTTTTTTTTAATGCTTAATTTAAAGAAAACAGAAATACCTTACTTCGAATTCTGACTAAAAAATGTGGCATCGCTGAACCTGACTTCGAAAATCTGAATCGGACTAGGTGGCAGCATCGGACGCCAGCGATTTTAGCGCTAGTTTAATACGCGTAAAATTATTTTGCGATTTGACCTGTGGCACAGCGAAATGAAATTGAAGAGAAATTCATGCGAAAGCGATTTCTGTGGCACCCCCGTATATTTGTTCGATTCGGAGAAAAATTTTGACGTATTTTCAACATTCTTCCATTTTAAGAGGTGAATTTTGGCGTACTGGGAAACTGTTTTCGTTTTAATATCGTTTCCAATTTCAAAAAGTTCCAAAACTGGCAGTACAGAATCCTTTTTGGATTAAATTTAATTGAATTTAATAAGCCAAATTTACGGATAGAAGATGTTTGAGATATTTTCCGGCTGAAGCGGTTTAAAACCAGACAAATCTATCCGAAAAAAGGCCAAATTGTCATCACTGCCTACAATCAGGGACTTAGTTCGTTCGTTCACTTTGGTGAATAGTTCAATCGAACTTAGTCCGAACGATTCGATACAACTCTATTTCACACACAACTTGTATTATGTTCAACTCAACTGAATAAGCAGTTAAAATCGTGTTGGAGCAGAATGTTAAGTGGCATATAGCCCAATGGGTGTTCAAATTTAAAGATATTTATTGCTGCATTCTTTTGAGGGCTTCTGTGGCCTAGAGGACTAAAAAAAGGATTCTTTTAAGCCAAAATGCAACTTATTGCTGCAATATTGGGATTAGCTTTTCTAAATGTGACAACAGGGCATCTAAATGATTTTCTGGGTGGTGAGTTCAGAAAGGTGTAAGCATTCTTTGATATTTTATTTTTGAAATATCTTGAAATGTTTATTTCTAATAGTGGAGAAAGAGATAAAAGTAGGCCAATTAAGGTATAACTTTGACAAATATTTCATATGTTCAACTACTACACAGAGTGTCGATACAACGATGGGAAGGTGGACTGCATGCCGCCGTGTCCGCGGATCTGCATGACCACACTCCTGTTCAGGAAGTGCAAGCCCATCGAGTGCACCCCTGGCTGTGCCTGTCCCCAGGGCTGGGTGCGCCAGGGAGTCGACACGGGACCGTGCATCAGGCGAAGCGACTGCCGCCGATGGATAATGTAACACCTGTAGTAATCAACTGAAAACGTATTCAAATTGTTGATAGGTCTAAACATCTGGAAATTGAAATTGCATTTGAAATTTCACCATCGAAATCAGCGCCGACATCGACCTTGTGCAACCTTGACCAGTCGACCGTTGCAGCCACAACGCGTATCTGTATCTGTATGCAAATGCAGTTACATGTTGCTCCTCAAAAACAACAACAACAACTTCAAATGCAATTTGAAGACCACAATTCACATTTGACTGACAGACAGACAGAGTTGGAGTAAATCTGTCTGTTGGGGTTAACTACCGATTAAGTGGTCGAGAGGGGAACATTTTGAACAGGAGAAATAATCAAATGACTGCACATATATACAAACTGATTCTAAAAACTTACATAAATAACATAAAAATTGATTGTGGAACTGTCACTTTACGATACACTCTTCCCGCCTTATTTACAATTTTTCCCAGTATTTATAAAAATAAAAAAAGGTGTTAAAACTAAGTTATACATATATTAAAAATGAAAAATTTAAAATCTTAGTTTGAAAACAGTACACTTTTAACAAAGACTTATTTTTTATTAGCGATCCCTGCTAAACACCATAAAAAATACCATTAAAAATACCTATTGGCCGCACTGCTTTTACTTTACTCTTACTGCTTTGCTTGACCGTGTGTGTGTGCGTGTGTGTGAGTGTGCATGTAAACTGTCCCAGCAAACATTTTGGCGATTGTACAATCGTCCATCGCCGAAAAGTGTCTTGTGCGAGTCGCGCAGGAGATTAATAGAAGATTAATCTTCCAAGCGATTGTTTAGCGATAGAACGCTGTCAATCGAAAAAAAAGTAATGTGAGAGAGTCTTCTGCGAGTCGCGCACGAGTCTTTTGGAAGATGAATCTTCCAGGCGATTGTTTAGCGAGACCAAAAAACAAAAATGAGCTCCACGTCTAGAGCAATTTAATTCAGATTTTTTCTAGTAGTCTAAATTGTCGATCCCGTAGCTCAATAGTTAGAGTTGCCGACTCCGAACTTTAAAATCTGAGGTTCGATTCCCCTGTTGTGCTTCTTTGGCGAGCGCGCACAGCACGTCATTAAAAAAAAAAAAAAATTATAAATAAAAAATTTTTTTTTTTTTTTTTTTAAGAAAGTGAGCCACTTCCGCGGCCCTTCTTAGGGAGTCGCGGAAGAGTCTTTTGGAGGACTCGCAAAAGAGTCTTCCCGAAGTGTCGCGGAAGTGGCTCACTCTCTTACAAAAGGAGATCAAAAAGCGATGAAAAGGCGATGTCGCCTGAAACTTCTAGGCGAGTCGTCTACGACTCTCGGGCGATTAAAAATGTTTGCTGGGGTCAAATTCCACTTGAAACTGTCAGTTCATAAATTTAATTACAAAATTACTTTAAATTAAAGAAAGGTACTCGTTTTATTTATTAACATACAAAGTACCTATGTACATATGTGTGTATGCATGTATTTATATACATAGGTAATCAAAAGGCCACACAAGGCGTTCTATTATCTAACCATGTCTGCATGTATAAATGTGTGAGTGTGTGTGTGTGCGTGTGCCTAGTCTACGATATTACTTGCCTTTGAGTAGAAATGACAGGAAAGACTTTGGGTTGGCAGTTATGAATGAAACCATGCCAAAAACAACTTTCGGATACGATCACGATCAAAGAGACTCCAATTAGCCTTGGCAGATCGTAAACGATATTCGTCTGTTAACGGTATAAATGCACACGCACACACAGATACACACACATGCGTATATAGGCAACTTGTATATGTGAACTGTAACTGCTTGTCGCAGTAAATCAAAATACAAAATAAATATATAACAATTTAATAATTTATAAAGAATATTTGAAGTACATATTATTCCAGCTGAAATTATTACAATTTAGCATTTCTCTTTAGTTCGTTGGTATTTGTATTTGTATTTGTTGAATGCGCTCGCTCGCTTGTGCTTTGAAAGCTTTCTAGAGCTTGAGCTAGAGCTTGGAGCTGAGCTTGAGTTTAAGTTGTTGTTGTTGCTGTTGCTTTTGTTGTTGTATCTACTGGCTGCAGCAACTTCTTTCGCTCTTTTTATGCCATCGCGTGATTCACTTGGCCATTCAATGGCGCTCTCTCGCTCGCTCGTAAGCTCAACGGCGACCGCGACAAACTGCTTGCAGTTGTGGAAAAGATTTTATATAGTCTTACGGGTCCGCCTAGTGCTTCAGTTTGGTGCTTAGACGCGGTGCGCGTGCTTCGAAACGTTGTGCAGCAAGCAGTTTGTGTATTCGTTTCGTATGTACTTCTTACTTGCCGTGTATTTGTGCAATTTCTGATAAGTGGTCAACTAGAGAAACCGACTCCCACTTACACTCCCCTGATCAAGCAGTCAATCAGTTAATCAGTCAGTCAAGCACTTGCACTCGCTCTCGCACACGCACACACACGCACATTGCACATTTGAAATTGTTGGTATCCTGTTTTGGCACTGAAACTAGTCACCAGCCAATATTTGAATCACTCCATGTGCAACTAGCAGGCAACTATCTGTGTTCAGTGTGTTCAAATAATACAATCACCAATTGCAATACAACATACAACAAAATGTTAGCCAAATGGACCATGTCGCAAAAGGGATTAAAACATTTAATCGGTCTGGTTGCCGTTATTGCACTACTTTCGGATTTACCAGTGGCTCACGCTGTACGCGTCGGCAGTCCCCAACAGAAGCTGCGAATTAAGGGTAAGTCCAGAAACTGCTTGCTTCTTATAGCTGACGATGAAGCATTGCGGGCAATTTAAATAAATAAATAAAAATATAAGTATTAAGTCTGCATTTAAATCAAAATATTCACAACATTTAATTTTTGAGTCTTGATCTAATTTTTATAAGTTTCTCAAATCAATTAATTGCAGACTTGCTTTAAAATATTATTTATTTACCAAATATTGATTACTTTTTGAGGTAATAATATATAATGCAAATAATATATAATTAAATTAAATCAAATTAAATTGGTTAAAATAAAAATAAAATTAAAGGGCTTTATGCGTTTACCAACACTGCTCCGCTTAATAATTAAGTGTGCCAGAACACAGGTGAAGTCTTTAAGTTGGTGACAAAATTAGCTAATAAACGAAAATAAAAAACTCGCAAATGCGAATCACAATCGATCTCTTGATTAATTGCCACATTAGAGATCTGCTGAAAACTTAGATCCTCAGGCAATTATGACGATTGATGATTGAAATGAACAACGAACAATGGATGCGTTCGCTTCATTGTGTTGTTTATTCATTTATATTTTTTTTTCTAAATTAATAATTTAATCTGTTGCGATCTTCATTTCAACTTTGCTCGCTTTGTAACCAACTAAAGATTAATTATATTATTTGCGAGTGAGAAAAGTAAGAGAGAGAGAGAGGGAGCGAAAGACCGAAAGAGCGAAAGAGAGCAGAAATTTGAAATTTAATTAACGTTTTGAAAACATGGTAGAGTGGCCTTGTGCACGGTCCGAGAAGCACTTTCATTTTTTCATTTCATTTTGCGCGAGGAAAACAAACGTGGCGTATACTCAATATGCAAACGGATGTATGTATGTATGTAAAGATACATTGTGTGTATGAAATGCTATCCAACGAGCATAACAAGTTATTAATGTTGCAACAACAACAACAACGACAACAACAACACGCACTCTACTAAAAGTGTCAATAACACGATATACATATATAGCCAGGCAATGTTTTTTTTTTTGTTTTTCTTAAGCCGTCACTTTCCATTCATCCATCTAACTGAATGACATCGAAATCACTCGAAATTAAAATCTGGCCAGTGCCAAAGTTCACACACAAAACGGGCTAAAAACAGAAACGAAAAAGAAAAGTAAGAAAAGCTAGCGAAATCAAAGCGAAAAGTGGAAAACAATAATTACAAACACAAAAAAATAATATAATAGAGTAAAAGAAAGTCTCAATAACATTGAAACACACAGTACATCATATTTTGCATTTAATTTTGGTAGTTTTTCCAATTCGATTCAGATCGTTAGCCAAGTGACTCTCAAACTGTAGTGCATCTGTGCATGAATTGCATGAAATGCAGACGACAAGCAGTAAACTTGACATTCGCAAAATGGATTTGTGAGTGCGATTGAGAGTGCAATCAACTGCAACTGCAACTGGTAACAGTGGGTTCAATTCATATGCATACAGGTGTCTCATACTCTAATCATATTTGCTCATTTGTCCAGTCTAATCGAATAGCAAATTACGCCTCTTGCAGTTTGCAGGTGCTTTCAACCCCACCCCCAGTTGTCCATAATTTCATAATGAAAAAAATTAATAATGCAACAGTTTCTATGTTTATTTGCATATTGTCAAGCCAGGAAATAGTATTAACAAGTTTTGCAAGCAGGATTATTCATCAGCAAATTCGTTAAGCAAGCAGTTTATTTTCATATAGTCTATCTCTTTCCTTTATTGTTCTTAGCAGCAAGCTGTCAAAAGTTTTCAATACACAACTGCTTGTTTCGTCATCCTGTTTCGTAAAATATCGAAAGCAGTGCACTGCTAGAATTGTTATCGTGTTTGAACAAGGAAGCGGCAACCGAACAAACATTTATTTGTTATGTCATTCAGATAGCTAAATATTTATTCATAAATCGAACTATATATTTGAGCACATGCTTTAGATCAGTTTACTATCATTAGCGTTGACGCAATTTCACATCCGTCGCTTGGTATGCAAATACATATGTATATAGACATATAGTATGTACATATGTATGTATGTGTGTAATTACTAGTCACAGTTATGAATCTGGATTTTTGTTTTTGTTGGTTGAAAGGAAAATGAAAATTACCCGTGGGCAATTTTAAAAGTTGTTTAATTTTGTACATTTGAAATGTTTGCATACTTGGTTACTATGTATGTGTGTATATGTATGTAAATGGACCACATTCCTAACCCAAAGGATGTAAATTTGTGTGTGTTAGGAAGTACACTAACAACTTTTTAATGGCCCACTTTGCAACTATACTCGTATGTCTACAGTGAAAGCTCTATTTAAGCACCACAGTTCCCTAAGGCTAACGGGATTTGCGTGGCTTGAAGGTAAACATTAGGGGAAAGAAGTACGAGTACTGCTTGCTTTGAAGAATTTTAACTCCACATGGATTTACTAAAATATTTGTCTGTGCATTCGAATGTCAATCTTAATTATATTTTTTGACATTTTGCGGTGATTGGATTATTGGAAGATATTAAAAAATATTTATGTGTGCGAAAATATTTATACAGATTATTTATATACGAACAACCACGCTGTAGCTAACACAGTTGTACACTGCTTGCTGCTGTTGTTGTTGTTGAATTGGCCACACCCCAAAATCAAACTGCAATCGACTTGAACAACAATGGCGACTGCAGTAGCGACAGCGACGCCGACGTCGACTGCAACAGCGACGCCGACTGCTCACGTTTGTCAAAATTGGCTTTGATGGCTGCGCGAACGAAAAGTAAAAAAAAAAACCCAACCAGAGTTGAACGCAATATGGGTGTAATTATTATAAAATAAAAAAATCGAACTAAAATCTCAGCGGCAATTTACTCTAATTTCCTGTATGGCGACACACTTACGACCATACGAATATGTACAGATATCCGCAATATATGGCCAAGACACATAGAGTAGGAAGTTGGACACTGTATTGTAAGCAGAGTTTAAAAAAGGTTTTGTTTATTCATTATTACGTGTAACTGCTTTTTGTGCACAGTGGAAGTGGGCAACTGTGAGGTTAATGATTTTAGGTTCTACAAATCACAGGGATGCAGTACTGCTTGCATTGCACTTGTATGTTAAGCAGTGTGTGTACATGTAGGACACTAACTGCTTGCTGCACTTTGATTGTGACAGAATCTCATGCTCCAATTATGTCTAAAAAGAATTTGCCAAGTTTGTTGATACTTCAACATGTCAAATGAAAATATTCGCGTTTTATGTATTTTTAAGTAGTAGCTCGATGTGTCCTTGTGATTGTGGACGCGATTGTATATGTAGATATCAAGTCGTATACTTGATTCTGATGCAAAGTTTGTGCTGGACCTAAGACTTATATGCGAGTAAACATACATACTATATTTGCTAGTTAAGTAGCTGCTAACTGACATCGTTTGTGTGTCTGTATGTATATTCATGTTTGTACATCATTTGAACACGCTCATAAATATGAAAGTATGTATGTATTTATGTATGTATGTACGTATGTACACATGCCAAATTCAAATTCCAAAAGCAAACCCGTTGAACCCGTTGCAAAAGTACAGCACAATCTGTATCTGGGCGCTGAAACCGAAACTGAGATACATATTTTACCTAAGCACAGAGGCAGCCTGGCAAATGTCACGTTCAGTTTGGTTTTTTGGGTTTTTTTTGGCAAAGATTGCGACACACAATGCATATGCGAAAACATACGTGCATACATACATATGTATATATTTGATGTACATACATACTTATGAATTTATGTATCTCAAATTCGAATTCGATTTCGTTTTCGATGATGCTGTCATTGCCAAGAATAAGTGATTAAAAGCTTTAACTAATTACCTTTGAAAGCAGCTCAAGCAGTTTTGATGTGCTTCAATGTGCAGGATTACGCGCAAGCAGTAAGTAAACAAGTTCCACACACACGCATTCCACACGTGTGCAAGTAGTTCCCGGCGCGTTGCCAATCACATTAACTATTGATCGCTGCATTTAAAAAATACAAATATTGCACAAAAGCAAAAATGTTTATTAGCGTTTTCTTTCTTTATTTATTTTTGTTAATTGATTAAAATCATAATTCACATTATATAAAAGATCAACAAGTTTTGGCAAATTTATGCGTAAGGTGGTCGGACATAAAACTGGGTCAAAAGCGCGCAAAATTTATCGATTCCTTTTTGGTATCATTGCTTATACAATAGACACAATATGCAGTATACAATGCGATACATATAAATATATGCATTTTAAGTATCTGTATCTCTGTATCTCTGTCTATCTGTCTCTCGGTCTGTCCTTCTATCTGTCAGTGGCAATTTAATTAGCATTGCAAACTGTTTTGCGAATTTTTTGTGCAAAAATCAATCGCAATCTTTAACGCCTCTCCTCCTCCCACCACTCTTGCCCCCTCTGCTGACCAAATTAAGCAATACCCTTGTGCTTCAAATCTAGCTAATAAATTGCGTCAAGCAAAACCCAGCAAATATTGCGAAATTTTAGCCCATAAACAGCCAAAAGCAGCTAACGGCCAACAGCTAACGGCTAATAGGAATTAACAAAACCGCAACAACCTTGATACCTGTCCAAACAAATGATAAACGGCGGCACTTTATGACAATTTTCAGTTCATTTTCATTTTCATTATGATTTTGATTTCAGTACGGTTCATTTCTTATTTTGGCCAAAGTCCAAAAAAGGCGCATCAGCTAATTAACTATGGCCTTAGGACAACTGCTTGCACTGCTTCGTCTTTCTGCCTCTGCCTCCTCAACAGTTAGTCGATTAGAAGTAAAGAAATGACCATTTAATGTGACAGCTGTGCATTCAGTTAAGTGCAATTCTTGGCAACATAATAAATAATTTGGGTCAAAAATACAAATACAACAACAACAAAACACGACACAAACTAGTTAACGTGTCTCTCAGCTTCAAGTTGTTGTTGTCGTACATAGATATAAACATAAATAAATAAATAGTTGAAGTTACTTACACACTGACTGCGACAGAGACACAGACACAAGCAGTACACTGAAGCAGTACACTAAAGCAGTGCAGCAGCACAGTACACTGTAAGCTGGCGGTAAATGTGTAACTCGATGTAGGCAAAATGGAACAGAAAACTCGTTGGGGCAAAAAGCGACAACAACAGCAAATAATGTTTTGTGTGTTGGCCAAAACTTAGTTGCAAATGAACTCGGCTATAAAGTTAAGTCGACCGCAAGCCGAGTCTCAATCTGCAGATTGAGATTCAGTCAACGAGGCAGCAACAACAACAACAACGAGACAACAACGAGACAACAACGAGACAACAACCTGAGCCAACATCCAACTTACTAACCCTAATCACAGTGGTGCAATTCTTGTGGCACAGTGGTGCGAATGCCAATTGGCATGACTCTAAATTATATGCAAATTTGCTGTCAATTTGACACCCACATAAACAACTCCAGTGCAAATTCATAAAATTAATTATATAATTTTTATATGTATATATATGTATTTATCATCATTCACATGCGCAGATTTCGCATTGGAACGCGGAAATTTGCTTGACATCGCATACATACGTATACATAATTAATACTCCCCGTGGAAGCCACACAAAAAGAACCACAAGACATTTGATTAGATTTGATTCGCACAGCAGATGAAATGAACTCATTTCAAGCGAATAGATAAGATTCCACTTCTATTGTCAGTCTGATGGTTGCGAATTTGAACTAACAAACTGTCACTGTTACTGATCTGTGATAACAGATCTCAAATCCATATCGTTTTATGTAAGTATCATGTTATGTTAAGCAGTCGAAATGTGTGTTAACGAAAGCAAGCGTCACTTTCGAAGAAGCAGTGAGCACGATTGGCTGCGTTTCATCTACTTTACAAGCAGTGTGTTCTCATTATTGGTTCCTCTGTCGTTGAATAGACAACACTGCCTCTAATAATGATACTCATAATAATAACAATGATACTCGTAAACTATCACTGTCTGACACTTTAAAGTGATGTAGGTTTGTATGTGTGTAGATTTGTCAGTCTGTTCGTATGAATGACTTTCTGACTAGCTCTCAACTTTCTCATATTCAAATGTCTCTGCATATGCTAAATGCCCAAAAGGATTAACACACAAACTATTAGTTATGAAAGTAACAACTTTCATTATTTGTCGACACATCATCATAAAACTTAAGATTAACATAATCTTACAAATGCTCAATAATGCTCGTTATCAAGTTAGTTCTGCCTTTGTTTGGGTGGTGCATGACAGCTGTCAGCTACTGTATATCAATGCTACTGCAACTGAGTGTGCTAAGAAATTCGCTTTAAAGCAGTGAGACTTGGGAATCCAGCGTAGCCGGATCGTCGCAATTGAAGCATTTTTGCAATTAGAAATGCAATTTGTTCAAAATTCTTGTTGAAATTGATTAACTTCCCATCGCAGCGATCAAAACAGCTGCACGATCTGCTGAAAATTGGCAGTACCTAGTTCTGGTTGACCTAGCTTGCAGCTAAATACTTTGTAATAATCACGATTAATTTGATTTAGGCTTGAGAAAATGCTAAATACATATTTACTCTGACTTGATTACCAAATTTCTCGGGCACAGTGGAGAGGGAAGGCAAAACGCCTACGTGACCAGGAAGTTGTGGCCCATTGTAGAATGGCGGAGAATGGGGCCATTGTTGCCAACCAACCACATTTGTGACAGGCAAATACCCTTTCAATTTCAAAAGCAGCACAAGCACAATCAAAATTCGACATCAAAAGATTTTGAAAGCATTTATTCGAACTGTTAACTTTTACTGCTGGTCCAGGGACTTTGAATATTTGATCGGACACACACACATACATACGTATACACACGTGTGCCAAGCACAGTCTAATTACAATACGAGTTGCCAACCACCTGAAACTGTTTAACTGTTATATGTACTGAAAGGGAAACGGAATGTGTGCATGCATTAATTGATACACTCAGAGAAAACGAATGAAATGAATCATTTAAAATTGTGTGACTTTGCAGATTTAAGTCGACTTTAAAAGCCTTGACAAGAAGTCACTTCTGATATGTAAATCGTTCAGTTAAAATTAACAAAAATTAAAGGGCAATTAAATATGTCTTGAGATTTTCTATTAGTGTATGCTAATGTTTGTAGTAACTGTAGATCCGGTACGCAGACAATTGCTTGGCAAATTGCTGTAATATTCACATGATTAAATAAAAACAAAAACACAAAAAGAGGGCAACGAAATAATATTTTTGAATGAATGCGTGTGCGACAATTGCGCAAATGAAGCGAATTAAAAAAAAAGAATTGTAACAGCTAATTGTGGGAGTAAAACTTTGTGTGTAGGCAAAAACTGAAACTGTGGAAAGGATGTGGAACTTAAAAATGCATTAGCAATTATGCCAGTGTACTGTCTACTTCAACTGCCAAATAGAGAATGTTCTGCTCTTCTAACAGTGTTGGGTTGCTCATGAGTGAGTGAACCAAACAGAGTTGCTCCCTGAAGTGAGCAAGTGAACATGTTCCTTCCAAATTGCTCTTGATTGCTCACTTGTCCTTTTTTGCTCAGTTGCTCAGTCTTGTTCAGTGTTTCTGTTTTGCTCACTATCGCCCAAATGTTCTTATTCCTTTTCGTTTATTCGTTAGCTCATTTTGTAAGCTTGCTCAGTAAGTATAAGCAAATTTCCTCAGACTGAGCATAAATTACAGTTTTATTTTCATTACAGCGCTAACTCATAGAGTAGAGAAATGAAAAACTTCCAAAGAACTCCCATGGAAGGGAAATAATTACTTTAATTATTTTATTTGTTAATTTTGTTGTTTGTTATGTAACGTAAGTTAATATATTATCATTACTTTATTTTCAAGTATGTTAATTTAGCTTTATGTACATGTATATTAACCATAAAGTAGTAATGAATCCGATTTAAATTGAAATGTAACGTATGAAATTCTTGATTTGTTGAGTGAGGGACTTAGAGCAGTGAATCACTGAGCAATCTGAACAAGTGAGCAACTGAGCAAGTGAGCAATCTGAGTGAGTTGACTAACCCAAAAAAAAAGAACAAGTGAACATGCTCACCTAAAAGAGCACTGTTCACCCAACACTGTCTTCTCTGCTTGGTCTATGTTATGCTTATGTTTACTTACAGAGTATGTTATATTCGTAAGTTATGTTATTTACAGTGCATGTTATATACATATTTGTACATATTCATTTATTACATTTAATTATTGTCAAATCCATTGCTATTGCTAATGCTAATGCTAATGCTAATGCCCAATAATGATAAGTTATTAGTATTATTCTTAGCCTTTTTTCGGTTACTCATTGTTTGCTTCGAGAACTCTGTGGATTTTTGAAAGGTCAGCTTATGCATAATATTTTGGCAAATTGCTTAACATAAAATTTGAGGGGTGTGCCCGATATTTCATATATTTATGCATATACATATATACATTGTATACTAGATACATATTTACATCAACCACAGATAAACATGCAATACAAGTAATTTATAATTATAAAGCAGCGTTTATAATCAAAAAACTCGAAAGCGCACTCAAAACTTGGCTTGAAAATATGGAAATGTTAATAAGAATAAAGAATAACACACAGATACACACATATACACACAGATACACACACAAGCATGCATGAGAAAATACATTTGCACAGAAACCCAGCGAGAAATAACCTTGAAATGAAACAATCTAATTTAGATATTATTTCTTGCATATTAATTCAGATATTGTACATATGTATGTACATACATACTTACGTTAGTCTAAAAACGGTGTACAAAATAAAACACAAAAATTCAATCATTTTAAAAATATTCAAAAGTGAGTTTGCAATTATTTACTGCCAAAAGTTGGGCATTAATTTAGGCACTAATTCGATCCACATTCCATTCGAAATGCATGCAAACCACATATTATGTATGCATGTGTGTGTGTGTGAGTACATCAAAGAAAAAGTAAAGTATGAAATAACTGTTAAATGCAAATGTGGTCACCGGGCGGGTTTCGACAACACACACACACACACATATGTACTACGTACACATCGATGCTTTGGCAGCTGGTCACCAATCTTTTTCATACCCTGCTTAATGCTTATGTAGCAAACAGAGACAACTTCTGGCAATTAACTTTAAGCAGTAAAGGAAGCAGTGCTCACATAACATGTGCCAAGATTTAGCTAGTTTCTCAACAAGTGTGCTGCAGGGTTTATAGCAGTCGGATACACTCACAAATTTCACTTGTTTTCTTTGTGAAATTATCTCAGACAAACCGAGTCGTTAACAACAATTAAGCCAACAAACACAAATATAAATATTATTGCAGTGCTCTGTTTGGTTTAACGGTTTTATTTTATTTTGTTTGCTTGTTTTGTTTTTGATTTCACATTGAGAATTCTCTCACCAACTGTGCAAACGACTGTTAGTCTGCCTCAGATCTGGAGCAAATGATATCAACGACGATGCGTCGTCGAGTTCTCAGATCTCACTTTATTTTCACATACATATATTTTACAACTTTAATGCACTAATTAAATATTTTGAAGCTATG
This sequence comes from Drosophila limbata, assembly GCA_963924055.1. Lineage (NCBI taxonomy): Eukaryota > Metazoa > Arthropoda > Insecta > Diptera > Drosophilidae > Drosophila > Drosophila limbata. Next base: position 6,599,067 of record OZ001355.1, read on the forward strand.
CATTAAGGGCAGAGCGAGATGGCTAGAACTAGCGATCCTGTTAGATAAGGTAGATGACTGCTTGGCAAAGCAGTTAAATTGCAAAAGGGCTGACCGAATACTGTGTTGAATTTGTCAAGCAGTGCAAGTTTCATATCAAGTGATTAAACTATTTGATACTGAAATTTGGAATGTGGATTGGAATTATGCTATTAACGACAACAACAAAAAACCGGTTAATGTGCAGCATAAATAAATTGTCTAGACACTAAGTATAACGAGTATGTAGTCTCTGTGTGTGTGTGCTCTGTATGTCGTTCTATGCATGAAAGACTCAAGCTTGGGCAATCAGGCTGCGTGCGACGAACGAACCTGTTGCGAGTTGTGTTGAGTACAGATTGCATTCGAAATGGCAGCAAGCAGTGCAAGCGCAGTGAACGAAAGTGCTTCTGGCTCTGCTGGTGGCAAGTGGCGGCAAGTTGCAAATGGCAACTGGGCCAGCAGCCAACAGCTGCCAACTTAGCAACTAGCTTCCCTGGCCAACATGACCAACTTGGCCAGTTAGCCAGTTGCCAACTTGTAATGTTCCCGTTACCGCGGATACCCGTGATACTTACTTATAACCCAAATTGATTTGTGTGTTGGCGCTAAAACTGGCCAACTGGGGCAATAGTGAGGTGAGCTTTGGACCAATTCAATAAAAACAGGTGCTTCCTGCTCTCGATCCTCAATTGGAACGCGATCACACTCCACATACTGCACATTCAATTTCGATTTTGATGTATTCATTTTGATTTTGTTTTTTTTTTCTCTCTTTTTCTGTTCACATCTCATTGCAAAACATTTTCAACAACTTTAACAGCTTCGTTTTGAGCGTTTTCTAATCGAGTGTCAATTAAAAGATATATATACAGCAAGTACAAGTTGTTGTTGTTGTTGTTGTTGTTGTTGTTGCTCGCCGCACGTCCACACATTTCATTTAGCCGGCTGCCTGTGGTCAGAACGATAAGTACGTGACGTTGCCACCGCATTTGGGTCAAAATATTGGTCTTGGTTTTTAACTTGTTTTGCGCAAAACTATTTCACTTCATGATTTCATGATTTCGCAAGCTAACGGCTTCAGCCATTTGCCATGTGTACTTTTGGAATTTCTATGTTATCGATAGATAGATATGAATGGATTATCGAATTGTCCATCGATAACTAATAGTCCCGAATCCTTAAGTGAGCTGCCAGATCGTTTTGTTTGACAACTGCTTGCAGATTCCCTAAACATTTAATAGTGGTATTCCAGAAACGCAAAAGTGAACAAAGGTGTACAAATAATATATCTAAATAATAATTAAATAATTATATGTACTATTAAAATGTTCGCAATTATTTATTATTTGAATTTTCTATCTCCATTTAAAAATGATTACAATTTTAAATGCATTTAAATTCAAGGAGTCTAAAACTAAATCATCTCAGAACTGATTTCATTTAATTTTTGTAGCTGTGATCTAGGCGATCTAAATAAAATCGAAAACGGACAATCTAAAATACTTAGATTTCAAACAAAGCGAACAATGCCTGAATTGTTCAGCTGCAATTCACTTGATCTTTGATCGATCACTTTCAGTTCGCATTGCAGAAGAAGTTCCTTTGGCCGCTTGACCGCGGGTCAACTTTGATTGCATACTTATGAATGCGATCATAGTTTTGAATATTAAATTGAATATGTGGCCGTGTAATTGAATGTGTAACTTTGCAGTAATTACAACTCAATGCCATATAATTCTGAGTGAATTGCATTCCTGCAAACCTGAACACACCATACTTACTGATACTCGTATCTCTTAATTGAACATGGCACCATGGCACTTGGGCAAGCGCTAATTAGTGGCAGTCCGGTAGTTTTTTTTAATTGAACTGCTTTTAGCTGCTTGGCTCATATGTGGCCCGTTTTAAGGTGCAATAATCTATGCCACCACCGACAAGCAGCCCAAGCAGTCCACACACAATCCCAATCCCAATCCCAACCCCAACAATTTTCTTTGATTGCCGACACGCAACACAAATGGCGCAAACAGTTTTTTTTTTTTTTTTGGTACTTGCCAAATTTTGTGATATTGTTGTTGTTGTTGTTGCTGTATGTGTGTTATTTTGTTCAATTTCCAGTTGCTATTATCGGCTCTCCTTTTTTTCTACTGCTTTCATTTTCTTTTTCAATTTCAATTTCAATCTGAAATTCGTTTTCTTTCGGCAAGGTACACGCGCATTTTTGTATCTTTGTATCTGTATCTGTGTCTGTATCTATTTCTGTATCTCCCATTTCTGCTGACTGAGCGACCGTTATAAACATTTTCAAATTACACGAAAATTACAACAGGCCGAAACGCTTTGCGCTTATTCAGCTGTACATGTATAATTTTCCCATCACATAATCACAGTACACACTGTACTGGCGGCAAAAGACAATCAATGCTTTGTAAATTATAAAACATATTTCGAGGACGGAGACTAAGACTGAAACGCATGCCGTGCCTCAGTGAAAAACCAAAAACAATAACAACAATTTCATCATTATACAACAACAAACACACGACGTGGAAACTAAAGTTCAATAGTTTCCGTATGAAAAGAAATTTGGCTTGATAAAAGAAAATAACAAATTTCATGTTACATCAATAATTAGCTGTCTTTTTTCAGTTTGAGCTATTTTATTTTATTCTTTTTTAAGGGAATTTTTAAAAATAATTGAAAATTGTGAATTCGAATTAATCATAAAATAATTTAAGTTAAAACAAAATGAATATTAGCTAAAAATAAACCTGGAAGTATTTGAATAATTAAACATAACCTCAATAATGAACCAAAATTTCATCATCTTGAAATATTAATAGGGGCTGGTAAATCTACTAAAGCATTATTAGCAATTTTAAATAATGGGTGTGAAGTTCGTAAAGGTTGGTTCATTGATTTATAATACGAAGAGGTCCTTTTTGCGTGTTAGTAATTTTTACAACTACAATTAATGTAATTAAAAGATAATTTAAAGTAATAATAATAATAAGATCTTCAATGTCTCAATAAAGCTAAACACAGTAGTAGGATTATAAATCAAATTATGAGTTCCATAAGAAAATTTTCGTTTTTTAATCACCCAAAGCAAAATCTTCAAATGAAAGTACTGAAAGTAGGACTCTTCTCTTCATCGGAATCTAATAAAAGACTCAATTTCAACCAGGGTTGTCAAACTGTTTTTTCAAGTGCCTTCCCAACTGCCCTCTCAACTGCTTCCTCAACTGCTTTAACTAAATGAAGCAGCCAATAAAGTGTACAAATATATCACATTGCCCACTAGGTTATTTGAAAAACGAAATTGCCTCAATTTGACAGATTGTCTAACATATAATGTTTATGTGTTAAAAACGCAACTTAGTCTGTGGCTAACAATCAGATCAACAAATATTAGCTTTTGTTACTACAAAATTGGAAAAACCAAAGTGAAAGACATTGTTAGATCAATGGGAACTAGAACAAAGTGTGTGCACAGGAAGAAACAAAGAAGAGATTAGAGTGGAGAGAGTAGACAGTGGAGAGTGAAAGGTAAAGCGGCAACAAACAGTTTGTTAAGTATTTAGCATGTCTGTCCATGAACAAGAAAAAGAAATCAGACACTTTCTTGTCCAGGTCAAAAAATGTTTAGACCAAGAAACAACAAGAAACCAGAAACAAGAAACAAGAGATCATTCATTTCATTTCCCTTTCACTTGATACACAAGCACAATTCATGTTCAACGTCTATCCACATGTATACCCTATGATTAGTTGGCTAGAAGAGTTGTCTGTTGTCTTAACGGATTTGCAAGTAAAGTAAGCCAAATTAGACAAGTAACTAAGTAAGTAAGTAAGCAGCTGAGATGAGATGAAGAAGTCATGGAAACAAACAGATGTATAAATACAAGTTTAACACACGCCAGCCAATTAAACAAAGAAATAAAATTCAAATTGAGGTAGAGTGGAAAAAGCATCGAAAATTGTGAAATCTCTGCTAGGCTAGAAACAACAGCAACAACAGTTACATTTAAAACTTGCAGACAATAACAACAACAACAACAACATGAAAATGAAATGAAATTAAATGCTCATAAAAATCCAACGCAATGAGACCGTAACGATTTTCCCCCTTCATCTGAATCTTTGATGTTGTTGCTGCTGTTGTTGTTGCTGTTGTGGATCGTCATCATCCGTCTGTCCGTCTGTCTGTCTGTCATTTTTTTGTTGTTGTTCAATTCTAAGGCTGGGCAAAGAAGTTAAATGAAAATATAGTAAACTGATTGAAAACCCGAAATGAAACGCAATTCAATTCAATTCAATTCAACACTTTGCCGGCATCGCAGCTTTCGTAGTTCAAGCAGCGCACAGTGGTCCTGGATGTGATTATTTTAGCTCGGATTACCTTAAAAACTTTGACAGAGATTGCAATTGTATTTTTAAGAACCACGACTTAGATAAGTGGGAGTAAGTAATATTTTGAAACCGAATGTAATAACTTTAATTTTAAAAACTACTACTTAGATAGAAAAGATATTTTGAAACCGATTTTTATAGATATAGTAAAATGTAAATCTGAAAATTATTACTTGGATAAATTGAGAGACTCCTCGATGCACATACTAGACGTAGATGTAGTTTTCTAGGGAAACATGTCCCACCGAAGAAGGACATAGCAGACCTCAACCCGGTAAAAATCCTCGACTTCGTGCGAGAACTAGGGTTGATGCATGAGCTATTGGCTCAGAAGGGGGAGCAATAGATCCAAAGGGTCGCAGTGCAGATTTCCCCATTACAATAATAAATTGAGAGACATCAAATATTCTGAATGCGAGCTTTAAATATATTCAATTTTATTTTAATAACTACTACTAAAATGTACTTAAATCCAAATTGGATTATTTTAAATTTTATACTTAGACAAATGATAAAAAACAATTCTTAGTCCGAGCTTTATGTTTTAAATGTACTTTATACATTTTTATGATATGATTATACATTTATTCATGATAAAAATCATTAAAATAGGTGAAATTGTGCTTATTTTACAAGAGTTTACAGCTAATTAATTATTGGGCTGGAAAAATCTCAATAATATTAAATAAACTACAGTTGAACTTCCATAGCTCGAACTTCTATAACTCGAGCTAAATGAGTGGCAGTAAAATTAATAAACTTAAGAAAAAGAACTCTATGAGTCGAATATCTCCATAACTCGAACCTTTTCTTTGTATAATGGTGATTCGAGTTAGGGAAGTTCGACTGTATTAATAATGCTAAGTTAATGCGATCTTAACCCATTTTATGCTAATGTTCATTTAAGCACTCAAGAAAGCGTTGACACTTTAAAAATTCTAGCACGGCAAATTTTATTTCATAGTAAAGAGAAATAACAAATAAACAGAATAAAAATGGAACAGTTTAGTTATCCTTGGTATACCTGTAGTTTTTAACAGGTGAATATCTGGGTTTTTGTTTTGCATAGAAAATGCTGACGAAAAATGCTGAAAAATTCATATAAATGGGAAAAATAAAATTTTGAAGTTACACATTTTATTTTTGTTTCTATCCATAGAAGTTCTATGGTCTTCCAGGCACACATTTAAAAATGTCGTCAAATCTATGGGCAGCATTTAATGGGTTAATTGGTCCAAAAGGACCACTGTGCTGCCGGCTTTGCGGCAGCTGCAAGTTGCAACCAAATTCAGAGTTCGCTCGTGCGACGCCAAAAGCTAAAAAAGCCAAGATTCAAGTCGTCTCAGCTCAGCTCAACTTGAATCGAGTCGACTTGAGTTGAGCTGAGTTTGAAGTGGAGTGGATTTTGAACTTAACCCCAACCCCGAAATGTGAACAAATTATAGACACACACACACACACATGGGTGTGTTGTCTGTCAATGTAAGAAAATCAACATAATTCACATTGTTTCTATTTATATATTTCGGACAAACGCCTGTCTGACTGCCAAACTCTATTTGCATGCATGCAATTTAATTGGAGTAACTGAATTTTGGGAATGTCAATATGGCCAAAATAAAAAAGTAGAAGACAATGACTTTAGACTGTAGACTGAAGACTGTGGATTGTAAAGTCGTTGGCACTGTGTGTAAACGTATTTCAGATGCTTTGAATGCTGCTGGCATTTTCACATACTCGTTATTAATTGCAGCGTCTGTTGCATGCAACTTTGCAACTGTTGTTGTTGTTGTTGCTGCTGTTGCTGCTGTTGCTGCTGTTGCTGCTGTTGTTGTTGTTGCTGCTGTGACTGTTGCAGTCTTTAATTTCATTGTTTTTTGCACGTTGCGGTGGCAGTTTCGATCGTGTCGCCGCTGTCTCCCTCTCACTCTCTCCCTCTCTCCCTCTCTCTCCCTCTCGCCCACCCTCTTCTCTCTTTTTTAGCTAATTGCCGGGCCAAGCGTCGCCGTCGCCATTGTGTTTTCTTACCGCTTTTTGCATGTATTTCATTTTCATTTCATTTCATTTTCTTTATTACTTTTTGGCTTGTTTTTTTTTTTGTTTGGTTTTTGATATTTTGGCGCAATTTTGTGCACGTGAATGGAACACCGGCCACCGGCACGGTACACTGCAATTGCCAATTTCAGACAACAACAACAACAACAACAATGAGTTGCATTTGTGTACGAATTTGTTGTTGTTGGCATCCAACAATGCGGAAGACTAATGGCCATATTCCTAAAGGCATTCGGTCACTAAGTGAAAGGTATTTTCCTATGCAAACACACACACACACACACACGCACATGCACAGGCACACATACTAATGCAAAGGATTCAGCGTTTAAAATAACAAGACTATTTAAGTTGCTTGCATTGGAAATGTTTAACAGTTCATAAAGGCACCAAGAACATTTAAATGGAAGCACAAAAATTAATTTCAATTTTAATAGCAATATTGCAATTTTCTAACTTTAATTTAGCAATTTTTATCAATACTCGCAATATAATAAATTAACAGCAAACTTTTTTGGACTCAGACTTTGCCGATTTTATGGGATTTTTATTCAATTAGTTTTACTTTATTAACGTCTATTTTCATAGTCCAGTTAAATATGTACTTTTGAATTTTACATTAATTTCTAGACATTTTACTTGAAAATATTATTCCCTAATATTTATATGTTGCATTTTGTTATATGTTTAATATTTTTCCAATGTAGAAAATAAAAAAAAGTCTAAAGTCAATGTATTCAAGATATGCAACTAAAGAAACATTGACACGGCTCTGTTTGAATTACCAAATCTGTTAGTTAACTGTAATAATAACACTGTGACGTAGACGTGTTTATATTGACCAAGAGCGTCTTCGTTAGCATTAGTTGTTAGCCCTGAACTTGACTCGTAGCTTCAGGCGATCAACGAGACAACGAGACACATAAAAGTGGCAGAGCAAACACACACACACACAAGCACAAAATACATAAATTTAGTATGTGTGTGTTGAGTTGACAATGGGCATCAAATAATCTCAAAATCTCAACAAAATCACGCCAAAGAAAGCTTCGCATACGGGATGCTTCAGGGGGCATTGTCCAAGCCCAAAAACTATTTACGATTTGAGTTGATTCACAGTTCAGCTAAATCGTGAAATGAATGAGTTTCATGGGTTACCAATAGATGAGTGTGTGAATATGCAAATTGATCGTCATTCATCTTGGCTAATAAGCAACTAATTTATGGACTCTGCACACAGACAATATATTTACATAGATGTAAGTTGTCATTCATCCTTATTTACAGCACGTTAACTTGAGCGCTTCTTAGACAGTTGAATGCAGCTGCAAAGTTCGTAACGCCAGAAAAGTTGCAACCAAGTTCGTTGTCTAAGTCTTTTGTATTGGCTGCATGGAAATGTGTGGAAATGTGTAAAACTTTAAAAGCGGCTTCACAGTTACGTAGAGCGTGCCTTATGCATCTTTTCGATTATTGTTTGGTAGGTTTATGGCGGCATTATATATAAGTTTATTGTGGGCACTACTTGTAAATATATTGCAAATATATGCAAATTAAGTTGTGGAATTTTTTGTAAAAATATATATACCAAAAAAGGTCACTTTAAAAAGTCATAGATCTATTTATCTATCTAAAAATTACATAGTAATGATTATTTAAAGATTTTTAAGAATTTTCTTTGATGACAATTCATAAATTAATTTTTTGCCTGGTCACCTGTGTTTCTTCCAAAAGAATATGTTAAAATATTGTGGGAAAATCCTACACAAAAGCCATGAATTAAAAGTAAAATTCCTAAATAATGATTATTGGTGAGTTTTCTTCTTTTCGCTCTAAATTATTATTAATCATTATAATTCTTTTTTTTGTAGTTGTATTCTTGCCATTGATTTTTTGATGAAAAATTTCAAAATTCATTGTTTGCAGTTTCAGCAAAATATCATATCAATATGTTCGACTTATGTTCATTATTTTGGCAGGTCAAATTACTGATGGAATTAACAACAAGTTGGCGTTTTAAAGTTTTTTACATACCCTGTCATTTGATCACACTTTGAGCTTGCAATGAATGGCTAAAAAACTGACAAATTGCAGTCGCTCTCTTCAAAGTGATATTCACCTGTTTGCATAACAAATGTTTAGGAATTTCATTAATCTTGTAATTGTTATTATTCACCTGACCACACCCTTCAGCATTTCATTTACACTACATTTTGATGAATGTACTACGAGTATTGGCACCCAGGTCGAGGTTACTTAATTGTGAGCATACACATACATACATACAGACTACACACATAGATATTTCAAATAGCCAGCTATCAAAAAAATCCTCCATTGCACAAAAGCATTCAATCAGCTGTGGTTGTCGCTCAACTGAAACAGAAGGTCGTGGCTTTCAATTACCCTACTTATGATAGCATAAATCGACTACAATAAAAGTAGTCTGATATAACCCCTTCTAATCGCCATGGCAGGCGCACAATTTACAATTTGAACTGCTCCAATTTTCCACTAGAATGTAAAAGTCTTTGGATTTTTGGACCAACTGCAGTTGGCATTCGGGAAGTTTACAATAATGGACCTTACGCTTTATTGTATTACACTGTAATTGGTCATACGTCAGTGGAAAGTTAGGCAGTTGCAATACCAAATTCCAAAATTTAATAACAATGGCACAAGACTCACACTCCAAGACAAAACAAAGGCAACAGCGACAGCGACAGCAGCGACATCAAAGAAATGATATAAAATGGCATATATAATATTTCATAACACGAACTGGAGAGTCGTTAGCTTTTTTCTTTTAGTTAAGCTAAATCCGCAGCGTTGAAATAACAATTGACTAAGCATTTGCTGCCAAGCTAGGATAGTCACAGTTACGTAACGGCATCATTGAATATTGTATACAGCTACTCAAGTAATTAGTTTGACAATGCACAAGATTTACATATTTTATTTTCAACCACAAAATAATAATTTCCCTGGTTTTTATTTACTATTTATTATTTTACTCCTATATAATTATTATATCTTATGATTCTTGGATTATCTTAAAGACACCACGACGAAAAACGTAATATATTCTTCCAAAAATGTATTGAAGCTATTTATTTAATTAATATACGCTAGAATAAAATCAATAAAATGAACTTCACTTTTTCTTAGTTTTTACCATTTTCTTAAAAATTGACTTCCAATGGACCAATTGTATTTTAACGATTACACTGAGTTGGACAGTAAGATTGTAACGTGAACCATTTTAATTCTTAGAAATACATATTGAAATTTTAATTTAAAGCAAGTTTTACAAGTTGTTTTCGATATATCAAATAAAATTGGATGACCAAATTCTTGGCACAAACTAGGTGGAAATCTTGTCACGTTCGCGACATCGTTAAAAATCACTAATAAAACTTGTAAAATAAATGAAATGATATTAACATATCAAAAATATTTCTAAAATGGAAAACTACAGTTTTTTCTATTATTGTTTAATAGTATTTTCTTCCAAATTACTCGCCCCTTTTTGTCAAGATGAAGTCAAACATGACTTCAATTTTTCGTCGCGTTCGCGATGCATTGTTTTTTATAAATAAAAACAGTTTTGAAAATGTTAACTTTTGCCAATTTTTTGCCATTAAAAGACGTACAAATGTCGAGTTCTTGATCCATATTTTATTTTGAAAACAAATACAACAAATGATTTCCATAGTCTTTATTTATTATTTCACTCTTATATTATTATTATTTCTTAAATAAGGAATTATTAAAATCCATTAAGCTTAACTATTTTTAAAAATCAAATACAAATTTATGAATTTTATTCCTCGTCAACTGTTATGCATAACATTATAAGTAACGAATTTTAAATGCCAGAACATGAGCATAAATAACCAATTGGTCATGCCAAAAGAATGAGGAAATATATTATTAACAATATATATTCATATTTTGTATGTGTTCTAATCTAATTATTGGCCATTAAGTCAAAGTTATGAGGTGGGCGTGTAAATCGACAACAAAAGTTAGACTCAGACATGACTCATAGACCAGTCAAAAGAAACATAACAAAAAAGCGAATTAAAACAGAATTTGAGTGCTACACTTTTTAAGAGCGTTAAGTTTTGAGTTTTTGGCAGCGGCAAAGTGAAAGTTCAGTTGAATAAGCCGCAAGTGAAGCAAACGGAGGCGCCACCAACTCATTATGACCTTGCCTTGTCTGCAATCAAATGGTCAAAACAAAAAAGTGTTGCTAGTAATATTATTTGTAGTAATTTTAATAATAATAATAGCAATAATAATAATAATAATTATAATAATAATAATAATAATAGCAATACTAGTACAAGCAACAAAAACCAGTTAATAATTTATATATTGTGCAACAACCTGGCATTACGAACCCAATTAAGTTACAGCCTCAACCTATGCCGCCAATTGGCTGGAACGTGAGCGCATTTCTCATAATCCAAGCCAAAAGCCAACTGACCATAACCTCCACTTCCAACTGCCAACTTCCAGTTACAGTTACAGTTCCAGTTACAGTTCCAGTTATAGCTCGAAAGTCCAATTCAAATCACATTACGCCTTAATCATCAAATTTGACTATGGACTTGAACTAAACGTGTCTTTATCAAACAAACTTAGCCTAATGAATACTTAACCCCTGGACGAGATAATTTCTGAGAAAAAAAGCTGAGATAAAATGCCAAAAAAATAGATTGATTGTCTAATTCACTTTCACTTTGGCAGTTTACAAATCTATTAAGATTTATGACCGTTCCACAAGCTTATGTCTTGAGGTCCGGCTTGAATTTGTTTGGCTTTGTTTGCAAACTTTGTGCCGCTCACAAAGCCAAGTTAACAGTCAGGGGCAGTCAGTGGGATAGGGATTGAACTGAAGTGAAGCACAGATATACATTCACATTTGTTCCTACTTATGAAAATGTAATGTAAAACAGCATTTGTACTTTCCACACCAAAATAAACAACAACCGAAAAGAAGTAAAAACTAAAAACGGTTAATGACACAACGCTTTAGTATAAACAATAATTAATTTTAATGTGGCCAAATTAGAGCGTCAGCAACAAGATGACAATTAACAACAAAAAAAAGGCCAATTAAAATTAAAAATTTCAAAAAATACACACAAGTACTCAGAGTGCATGGATGAATGCATAAACAACAACAACGTCAACAACAACAGAAAACAAAAATTGCACTCAGCGATGCATAAGAAGACGACGCATCTGAACATGAAAATATATCAAGTTGTCTGTTATTTTACATACTTATATATGCATTTCGAGGTGTCTCTGAAAGTTGGATAATACGGTTTAAATGAAATGCATTTAGTTTAAAATTATTGTTTAAAATGTATCGCTTTAAAAAATTTGATGTTTTAGCATATAATTTAAAAAAATATAATTGGGGTATTGAGAAACTATGATATTTGTGTTACACACAGTAAGAGGCTATTAAAAAAATTACAAAATTCGTCGTTTTGAGACAAAGTGATAAATAGAGAAGCGTTGCCAGACTGTTAATTGTATCTAACGAAATAAGTTCACACTGAGGTTGGTATTGGTAATGGGTGTAAAAGAGAGCAAGTTATAGTTAGTATGGTTAGAGTCGCCGACCTGCCAAAATTAGAACTTTCACTTAAATAACTAGGATTCGAATTACACAAACGACAATTTTAATGATTTTGTTACAGTGGCAGACGCATTCATTGAAATTATATTCATTGAACTGGGGATTTCATTCATTACTTTATATTATTTTATATTAATAATTTTTATTACTTTATAATAATAATTATAAATAAATTTATTACTTTATTAATTTTGCATAGTTTCTGAATACCCCAAATAAAAACTTGTGCCAAAATAAAAGTGTTTTAAGTCAAGACTACGTTTGTTAAATCGCAATTAGCTGCCTTATAAACTGCCCTCGTTCTTATGGTGAAATTAGAATACGCGCTCAGCATTTCACCTTATTAATTCCACCTTTCACACACTAATCCCCACTGTGGTGAGATTATAACTAGGCTGACGTATTCGCTGAATCTCGAGTATTTATTCATTTAATCGAATGCCGAAAACTGTGCTGAATGATTAAGTTACTGAATGGACAACTGAGCTGTTTGAGTACAAATTACGAACTGAATTTATTTCTTAAAATCTTAGCCTTAGGTAACTAACATGAAAATCTTAATGTCTAACTCCTTCCAGTCATTGGAAGGACCCCCAGATAGCTGGGTTCGCGTGTGGTGTACACACATGCCTATCTTTCCTTTCCAGCCGTTCTCATGCGTCTAAATATAGTTTTATGATAATGCACTACAAGTGCATTTTGTGTTACATTTTTGTGTGTGTTTTAGCTTAGGTCAAATTTCAGTGTCCCGTCACTCGATCGGTGTTTTCGGGACACATTGTTTTTAAATGCCCTTGTGTTCATGCTTGAACATTCTGCCGGGGGGCAATAAGGGTTATGGTAGCTTATAGTTTTTTGCATATTTATATTATAGTATATAATAACATTTTTTTTTTACACAGGGCTTGGAAAGGCGATAGCTTGTAATTTTCTTCTTGCATTTACTTTTCTTAATGTATATACAATTGATATTAATATTATTACCATGCCAACGATTAGGGACATATGCCCAGACATGTGATGGAACTTAATTTCCTTTAACTCAAAGTGATAGTCATTTATATAATTTAACTTAATTTTTAATTGATTTCTTCCGATGATTAATTGTAGGAGAGTTTAAAGGGTCCCATATTATTTTCGGTTTCATAGATTTCAGAGTGAATATTCTGGTTTGCTATTAATATTTCATTTAATATTCTTACAGTACAATCTGAATAAATAGTCAATATGCCTGTTCAATCTAAATCGTTTAAATTATGCTGATTATCTAAAAGACTGATAATATTATCTTCATTTGTTATCTATCGTCTGCATCTATTATACCAAACAATATCTGGTAAAATGAGCATATAAATTCAAAACGTGCACGTTTCATTCTTGGGGTTGTGTGCCATAAATAACTTGTTATTTTCTTCCAAGTCATATATTTGTCGTTATATGTTATTAAGAACTAAATTACAGTGATCTTCAAAATCATGCAATTTGTAACATACACTTCTCATTTTTTGTATTAAATTTGTACCCTTTTCTAGCATTGCAAAATATGTGTCCATGTCATAAAGCACAACAAAATCCCAAGAAGACGTTATAGCTTCGATTTCACTCATCAGATCTAAATATATCGAAGCTGTACTATTGATGCTTCGATTACCCAATTGTTCTTTACGTTGCCTAATGAAGTTGCATTCGAAAGTTGACAAAATAGCATCAGCATTAGCATGACTCCTATATTCGGTACTTTAGGCCTATTACGCGTGACTTTTTCTTTTTCTGCGTTATTTTCGGATTCTCTTTTCCATTTATTTCTTTGCTGTAGAGTGTGCAGATAATCTTCTTTCAATTTAACCCAAAATTCTCTTTTTAGTTTTTGAATTAATTTCCACCTGTCCAAAATACCGATTTTTTTTCAGCGGCTTTGGATACAATAACTTTAAGTTTTGGTCTACCAATTAAAAGGTGACCAGTTGTACACAGAGGTCGTGAACTTGATACTGCCTCATTCTCATGTGTTAAACTTTTAAAATTATTTTGCATTAATTCTACCCCAGCTTTACAAATACCTCCGAAGTGAGGTCCTGCCGGGGGAATAAAGCGCCACTCAGTCCCATCTTTTTTTAAAGCGTTGGCGTTACTACTGAGGGCCTTATGATAATTTTCAACTGATACGTTGCTGATATCAAGTTCTTCCAATTTGCTATCTCGTTGCTTAGGTAGCTCATTTTTGCGCTCCTCAGTCAACATCCACATGGAACTGCTCAACAGATAATCAGATTTCTTAACATCTGTGAGCTTTTGAAGAGCTTCTTTAGGACTCACCTCTTCTTTGGCCTTAGCACTTGTATTTGAGGCTACCTGTTGCTCCCCTTCCTGTTGCTTTTTCGCTGGCGAGAAGTTGTTATTATCTCCAACTATTTTCTTCTCCAACTTTTGCTGCTTCTTCTGCTCCTGCTGCAATCTTTTTAGATTGTAAAAACGCTCTAGTGCTTGCGCCTTAGAATTTTCAAGTTTTGTTTCTTTTTTAAACGGAATCTTTACCATAGACCTACCACTCTTATCTTTTCGCGTGGTGTCTCTTAAATGTTTTTTGCAAATCTCTGCTTCTTTGTCTTCTCTTTTCGAAAATCGCTCTAAATCGTTTATTTTTATAATCGTCGCAGCTATAACTGCATTTCCCTTAGATTTTGTATTTCCGGATACAACCCATCCAAATTCTGTGTTTTGTCCCAACAATCCATCAATCTTAACAACCCCATTTTTCATAATTTGAGCATATAAATCCGCTCCAATAATTATGTCAATCCTATTGGGTCTATCAAACTTTGGGTCAGCTAGTATGTAGCTTCGCCACTTTGATTTTTTAACCTGAACTGCTTTGATTGGTAGAGCTCTCATTAGTTTTGGCAATACAATTGCATCTATGTTGAATGGCTCTTTTTTATTGTTTAGGGGCTTTATGCACAATCCTACTTTGTACTTTGATGTACTTGCCTTTTGTGCTGCTTTTATTCTAGTTAAATTTAGAATCTGAGCTGATTCTTCTGAAATAATTGTGCATTGTGATCCATTATCAATCAATGCTCTTAGTGTTTTATAATCCCCACACTTTGACTTGACCTTTACTATTGCTGTAGCTAACAGAGCTTGATCATTTGTCACACAAGTGTTAACATTTTCCCGGTTTTCATTTGGAAAATGAAGCATTGTATTATGTGGCTTCTTGCAGATCGTACATAAGTAATCGCACGAGCATCTTTTAAAATCTGTGTATTTTAAACACTTTGTGCATAATTGCGCTTTTCTAGCTGCTTCGCCTCTTTCAATAGGGCTCATAGCTTTAAATTCATAGCATTGTACCGCCTTGTGCCCTGGTACTTTGCAAATGGGACAATTCTCTTTATCACTTGAAAAATTTTTTGATAATTTTTTGTCCTCGCTTTTAAATGAGCTTACGGAACTTAACCGCTGCTCTAAAAACTCTAATACATCAGACAGTAACTGAATCTCTTTTGTCTTCTTGACATGAGATTCGTACAGCTGCAATGTATCCTTATTAAATTTCCTCAAAATAATATGAGCGAATATTATATCCACTTCATTCGTTAAGTGCGATTTAAGTTTAATTATATGGATAGCCTCATTAATGCTATCAATAAAATTCTTTATATATTTCCCTGAGTCAATGTTCAGGGTTGGCAAATCAATTAAACGATTCAGTTGTTCAGAAAAAATTTTCCGTTTATTTTCATACCGTTTGGCTAAGAGTTCCCAAACGGTATGATAATTATCAACAGAGCCAATGAGCAAGTGCGATACCATGCTTCTGGCTTCACCCCCTAATGCCGATTTTAAATAATTAAATTTGGCGGACATACTGAGGTCTTCTCTGTTATGAATTATTTCCATGAATAACTCATAGAACATGTCCCATTCATTGGGTTTACCAACAAAGGTGGGCACCTTAATTTTTGGCAGCTTTGGAAGATCCTCTGTTTTTTCCATTACGACTACCTTTCTTTCATTTTTTTCCATTTTGTCGTCTAATGCTTTTACTAAATTCTCGACGTCAAACTCTAACTCTGCGACGTCCTCGAGGCATTCAATGCCTTTACTCGCTAACTTCTGAATTTTATTATCAATCCTATTCCACAGGAATTCAATCTTATTTCTCCTTACGCCGCACTTCTCAGTGCTAGAATCAGCTAAAGCCATAAATGTTTCGTCAAGGAACTTTTTTAGTTGTTCAATATCTTTGTCGATTTCATCCGCAAGTTTGCGATCGTCGTCATATTTGTGAAGGGTTTGAGTTCCAGGATCTAATATCTGCTTGGAACATGAAACTTCTTCTATTAACTTTTGAATCCTACCTAGTGTGTATTCGTATAGCCGTTTATTGAAATAGTCATGATCAACTATTCCAATTTTCAACAGCACACTATGGTTATCACAAAACTCTTTCTTTATATTTTCTAATATCGGGATCGAGTCCCTGGAAAGAATTCCCTCTTCTAATTTCTCTAGCTTTTCGACTAACGACGCTTGAGACGTCAAAAACTTAATAGTTTTTTCTGTCAGCATATTGACTATTTATTCTCTTTTTTTTATAGAAGCCCACTTAGATTAGTTGCATATGATTGGCTTACAATCTTTGCCAATCAAATGTTGTTAGTAACAGCCTAACAGAGTTTAGTAGTTTTCAAGTAGCGCTTTCGCACATCGGCTTGAGTAAGAGACACTAAAATTAGGGGCAAAAGAGGCCTTGCATAAATGCGGCTTCTTTTGCGTTACTTCGCTCGAGTGCGAAGTTGTTTGTAAATTTCAGTTAGTCGCTCCTTGTAGCGTTGCAACGCGTTGTCGGTCCTGTTTAGCCGCCTCTATTGTTCCTGCGCTGCCGTCGTTGTTGCGCTGCCTCTGCTGCTATACTTGCTGTTGCTGCTGATGCGCTGCCGTCGTTGCTGCGCTGCCGCTACAGTTGTTGTAGCTGCTGCTTCTGTAGATGCTGCCGCTGCTGTAGCTGCTGGTACTGCTTTTTTTTTTTTTATTATATATAATGTATGCTACATTATACATAAAAACTCACTGTCTGATGTAAAGCCTCAGAAACGCTATAATAATTTTCCGATGTCTGCCTCGGAAACGCAACTTTAACTATATCTTAGTATTATTAAAGATTTTTTGTTTATACCTTGTCTCTTACCACTGATGGGGGAGAACAAAGGTTTTTATTTTTGTGATCCGGCTTCTTCCTCGGATACACAATTTTATAACTCTGTGTTCATTTATTGAACACAACAGAGATTATACAAATTTTTCAGCAACCTTTAGCTACACAAGACTATAAGGCGCTGGTTTTTATTTCTGTGTTTCTTACCACTGGTGGGGGAAAACAACAGAATGCTCGAAGGACCAAAATGAATGGACAACTGAGCTGTTTGAGTACAAATTACGAACTGAATTTATTTCTTAAAATCTTAGCCTTAGGTAACTAACATGAAAATCTTAATGTCTAACTCCTTCCAGTCATTGGAAGGACCCCCAGATAGCTGGGTTCGCGTGTGGTGTACACACATGCCTATCTTTCCTTTCCAGCCGTTCTCATGCGTCTAAATATAGTTTTATGATAATGCACTACAAGTGCATTTTGTGTTACATTTTTGTGTGTGTTTTAGCTTAGGTCAAATTTCAGTGTCCCGTCACTCGATCGGTGTTTTCGGGACACATTGTTTTTAAATGCCCTTGTGTTCATGCTTGAACAGTTACCATGATGTGAGTTTTTGCTCCTTGCAAATACTTGATATGTACTTGTGTACTTTATATGTATGTACCGTTGACTACCAATGATTTAGTTGTGTGCAATTATCTGAAGTCGGTGTTGAGCTAATTAATTTATTGCCCCATTGGCTGAGCAGTCTGTTTTAGTGTCGCTAATTATCCAACAGTTGAGTTTTCGGTTTCATTGTGAAAGTGAAGCAAAATCAGACTCAGATCGGGTAGAGTCGAGTCGAGTCGAGGCACAACAGACAGATAGATGGACAGACAGACAGTTAGCCGCAATGGCGAGTGACTAAATGTGATTGCTAACGCGTGCAAATACACACACACACACACATATATAGTATGTACTTATATTGTATGCATGTGTTGATAGCCGTTTTCTGTTGGTTATTGCCACCTGACAAACTAGCATCGGCAACAGCAACAACAACAGCAATAGCAGCACAGCTGCAATAGCAAATCGTTAATCAATTTCAGGCAGGCTGCCAGTGTGTCCACAAGAGTGCATAAATAGAGATCGTTAATGCCTCAAACATGTATCATACATACACATACATACATATGTATGTATGTATGTATGTTTATCTGCGAGCACTTGGCTTAGCTTTTGCTCATTATGCCCTTAATACTTTTTCTTTTCTTTCTTTTTTTTTCTATTTTTATTTTTTTGCACTTTTTGTACGTTTTATTTTGCCAATGCACTTCACACTCCACAAAACTCTCTCTCTCTCCCACAACAGAGCGTGTCGAGTGAAATGATATTAAAACAAATGTTATACTTATGCATATGTATTTGGCAAGTGAGCACTTTTGTCGGTTCAAGCCATTCACCTCACCCCATTTCCCCTTTTAGCCGGGCTAGGACTTTCCTAAGATGCATTCCCAAACCATGTTGCTGCTGTCTAAGCCGGCTCAAAACGAGGCCCAAACTAGTTTTGAGTTGAAGTGAAAATGCAATTACCTCAATATCAAATTGCACTAAATTCGTTATTCAAGATTGAAATACTGTCTACCCTATAAACTCAATTTTCAAAATTAAGTACTCCAAATTAGATTAGAAAATTCTATACATTTAATTATAAATATTTACAACGTTGCCTTACTCTAAAAATAAATTAAGAGACTATAAAGACACATGCATGTACTTCCGGCATAGTACAAATTTAATTTTACGAGCAAATGATTAAGGTAATTTTCATGTATTAATTTACATACTAAGAGTAATCGTAAAGTCGACCGTAAAGTAAAGTAAACTTGGGTGTTGCCACAGCCATTTAAGTCAAGGCCAGATTGGAAAACAAAGGACCATTATTACAAAAGAATACAATTTTCGATTTCGATTGAATGATTGGAATATCGAAGCAAGTAAACATTTCATTGTATGTTTCAATTATTACTTGACTTGCACTTTTCATTATTCCGAATGTATTCTTTCTTTTAAGATCAACTTGTGATCAGAGTAGTTAGTTCATAAACATAGTCCAATTATGGTCATATATTGTTTTACTCGCTTACATGTCAAACAATGTAAATTTCACAGACTTTGTTTTGTGGGCCAGTCAGCAATTGTTGTTAACACACCCACGCTATGTGGTTACAGTCTGCCACATTTGGCCAATGCCAAGCCAAGACTTCAAGCTAGTACTAAGCTTTTATACTTGGGCCGGAAAAGTCATTAAGAGCACATTTTGGACGGTAAGATGACCTTCTATTAACACAAAAACAAACAAACAAAATCTCACACCATTTCGGCACCAAAGTTCTATGTTAATGTTAATTCGCACCATTCGCAAATTCTTCAAATGTTTAATAAATACAAATTTGGAAATAATCGTACTCGTTTTATTTTTTGTTCCGATTCTGATTCCGATTCGGATACGGATTCGAATTGAGTTCAAAAGCGACCCGCCCAATTAACAACTGTCCATACAAGTAAAACGATTTAAATTGAATTAATCAATTCTGTGCTTGTCGCAACAATGACTTTAATTATTTCTGTTCTCTTTAGCTAAGAACGGGAGAACGGGTTTCCAAACCGAATACAGAATTAGCATCCGTTTAGATTATTCCACGATTTGTCGCCCAACTGTCATATTGAGAATATAACACGTATTCCAGTTGTCAAACATAACATGGGAATGTTTCTATCCGTGACCAAAGTAGTGTGTGGTGAAAAAGTGTGCACACATCCTAAGCATCCTATTTCGCCCAGACTGCCAGCAAGCAGAATTATTATTTTATGTGGTGAGAAAGTGTGCACATGTCCTAATTATTTTGTTGTTGTCAAAATCATCATGCAGAGTGTGGTGCGGTGTGGTGAAAAGGTGTTCACACATCCTAATTAGATGTTTTAGTCAGATCGCTACTAATATAAATTAGTTTTATGCTCATCATTAAATAGTTTAGCAAATAACTTCTGTGTGTGTAGATATTTGTATACCGCAAATAAAGATTATCTTTATAATGAATATTTAAATAGTTTAAATGGCAACAAATTGGCTTCCTCAAGATATCATCATGATAATATCTGAACTGCTCTATTTATCAAGCTTAAGTCGCATGTAGGATTGTGAGTGTGTATGTGTGTGGGTGTGTGTGTGTGTGTGTGTGAATAAACTTACGGTGAATCACAACTGAAATGATATTATTAAGAGGATAATAAGTGCACATTTGATTGTTTCAATTCAACTTGTAATGCATTTCAATTAATTGGCATACATAAATGTATTATTCTATTTTAGCGAAAGTCGCCAAGTCGAACAATTGATTTGTTTATCAGTGTAAATGCGAGCCACGTACCTTGTGGCAAATGAAGTTCGTGTCCTCAATCTTTTGTTTTAAGCCACATGCAATTCTATTGAACTGATAGCACATTAGCATGGCGTGAGTGTTGATGTGTGTGTGTGTGAGTGTGAGTGTTGATGTGTGGGTGCATACGTGGGCGTGGGACTCTGACTAGCTGTAATTGTAACTGTAACTGCGACTGCGACTGCGACTGCAACTGCAGCTGTGTTTGATCAGGGGCAAGGAGTTTACATTATTTTGAAATTTCCCTTTTGTTATGCTCTTGTTGCAGTTGTTTGTTATTTTTATTGTTATAATGGCATTGCCCATCAACTGAGGAACGAGTAACTAACTTAAGTAAGTGTAGTATATTCAAATACAGTGATGGAAATCACATTAGAAGCGGCATAATATTTTGTTTTCATTTTCTTTTGTGGAATTGATTTTATATCTATATATATAAAACTCTTTATCCTGACTCACTGACTGAGAATCAACGTGTAGGCCAAACGGCTAGGCGTAGAAAGATGAAATTTTCACACAACATAAACATGTTAACCAAACTCACAGATTATATGTTTGGGAATGTCTCTTACATCCTGACCAAATTTGATCAAAGTCAGTTGACTATATCATATAGCTGCCATAGGAACAATGGAATGAAAATAACCTTTAATATGAAAAACTTTTTTGTTTCTTAAGATATCTCAACCAAGCTCATAGATTGTTTTTTAAATAATTTATATGTTAAATTTAATATTGTTCATCCAAAAAATTGTTCGTCAGAAGTTTTGGGGCATAAAAATATTTTCGTCACTAGCGTATTACTTCGTTAAGAGGTTTATTTTTATAAAAGTCTTGGAAGCTAAAGAACTGAAATAAAATATCTTTATATTTTTACCGTTCCCATGCTCTTATAAAATAAGCTACTTGTTAAAAAAAAAAACCAAAATGTATGTTGTATCTCTGATTTTTACCAATACTGCAAGTGCGAAACAGGCGAAAATTAATTTGTCTGTGCAAATTGTATGTTCACATTTGTATTTGTACGAATCCAAATTGTACAAATGTGAATGTGTGTATTGGGCTTAAACTTTAAAGACAATAAAAAAACCGAAATCTCAAGCGCTTATGGCCATTAAAAGTTATTGCCAATGGCTTTGGCTTCTAGTCGAAAAGCAAATACAAGACAAGACTAGAGTTTTGCACTTAATTAGTTACTCGAATCGAAACGCGCGAATTGCGTCATCGTCGTCATCGTTGAGCTGATTGAACTCTGGCGATTGCAACAAAGCCGAATGGCAACAACAAAAAACACCGACAACCGACAGTTAAAACAACAACAACAAGTACAGATACTGAGATACAGATATAGAAACTGTGGCCAATTTGCACTTAATTTAAAACGTAGCTGGGCACGATTTGAAGTTGAAGTTTGCGCTTGAGTTTCAGTTTGTGTTTGAAAATTAATTGAAAAGCGCCAAGTTCACACACAAAATGAATAGAAAGTATTAACAAAACATTTATTTTGGTGCTTTTGCAGACAAACAGCCGGATCAGACATCGGCCGGCTCCTACTGGCAACAGCACGTGGCCACACCCAGCAGCTCCAGCTCGACGCCCTTCGATTCGCCCTTCTACTCGGCGACGCATGGCCTCGTTCAGACGCACCCCTCACTTGGTGCCTCGGGCGTGGCACGCCCCGTGCCCCTCAGCAGCAACAGCTTGGGCAGCGGATCAGCAGCAGCGGGAGCGGGAGCCTCGAATCCATCGCTGACCGCAGGCAGCGGTTATTTGAATTCACGTGGAACGCTGCCCAGCTCCGCTCGCTATCCGGCCAACAAAATCAGCGGCACCGTCGTGGAGCCCAATCCCAAGTCGCCCTTCCGCCATTTGGATTTCTCGACCAGCGCCACCGCCGAGCTGCGACGCAATCCCGCCTTGTCCGCCCCCGATGAGTGCGCTCGTGCCTGTCGAGAGGGGGAACCGCCCAGGATCTGTTATTACCACTTCACGCTGGAGTACTACACCGTGCTGGGAGCGTAAGTAATCCATCCATAATCCATTATCAACATTTACGATGACTCTAACAAAAGTCAGGCCGTTTATTAACATGCATTTGTGTATTTATTGTGGTACTAAGTAAGGAGAAAGGCGACTTAGAAACCGGAAACTTGATAGAAATCCATTAAGTTGAAAGTGTGATCATCAGCTGACTTATACTGACGTATCCATAAAGTGACAGATGCAATTAAGGCATCGTAAACGTAAAGTCCGTATTAGGATTAGGAGTCATTGACATTGGGAGATGCATCTGTGAGATACACGCTAACTGTTAAGCTGCTTGGCTTCGAGATACATACATCAAATGTGCATTAAGATACAGATATAGCTTTGAATATATGTAAAGATATGTAAATTTATATAATTACATATACAAATAGTGATACATATAGATATAGATATAGAAATAGATATAGATATAGATATAGATATAGATATAGATATAGATATAGATATAGATATAGATATAGATATAGATATAGATATAGATATAGATATAGATATAGATATAGATATAGATATAGATATAGATATAGATATAGATATAGATATAGATATAGATATAGATATAGATATAGATATAGATATAGATATAGATATAGATATAGATATAGATATAGATATAGATATAGATATAGATATAGATATAGATATAGATATAGATATAGATATAGATATAGATATAGATATAGATATAGATATAGATATAGATATAGATATAGATATAGATATAGATATAGATATAGATATAGATATAGATATAGATATAGATATAGATATAGATATAGATATAGATATAGATATAGATATAGATATAGATATAGATATAGATATAGATATAGATATAGATATAGATATAGATATAGATATAGATATAGATATAGATACATACCTATTTATACATATACTCTTAAGTTCTATTACCTTTAGATATCGATAAAGATCTATATGTACATAGACTCGGAAACAAGTAGATAAAGATATTGGCGCATATATAAATAGATAATAATTTCTACGTACATACAATATAGATACAGATAAAAACACAGTTACAGATACAAATTCGAATCAAATTAAAGCAGAGAGAAAAAAAAACACTAAGCTCTAAGCTGTCAACGCGTCATCGTCAAGCGACAACGAGAGACAGACAGACAGAGAGAGAGAGAGAGACATAGGGAGTGCGAGTGAAGAGATACAAATTATTCCCACGCCATAAGTGCTGTTATGGCAATAAACAAACAAAAAGCCCAAGTACGAGTTCGCTGCACAGACAAAGGCAAATGCAAATGCAACTCGCAAACTCACAATCGCAAGCTGCAAGCTGCAAGTTGCAAGTTACAAGTGTAAACAACAAGCCTCAACCTCAGTTTTTGCCTTAGTCTCTGTTTCTGTCTCTGTTTGAGCCACAGCTCCGGTTACGGATCTCAGCTGTTGCCCTACTGCGCCAATAGACGCACTTACCATAATAACGGGGTCCACTCAACGAGCTAACACTATTCGTAGTACTCGTATCTGCAGTGTCAACCTGACAGCATCACAGATACATAGATACAATAGTTCGCCAACCTCAATGCAAAAAACAACCAAATGAAATCCAAATAGATACAGCTACAGCTATGCAATTTATTGTAAGAGATAAACGATGTTTTAGAGATGAATACAAAATGTAGAAAAAATGAATAATTTCAATAAATAATAAAAATAAATATATATATAAACATATATGAGATGATAAGAAATATACAGATATGCACATAAATAAATAAATATTAAAATGTACATTAAATTTATTACAACTCCACATATGTATTGAAATGGGAATATGTGCATTAGGTTATTAAAAAAAAATATACTTTTAATTAAAAAGATTTGATGCAGATTTCTTAAAATAATCTTATCATTTAAAATCCGTTTGAGTGATACAAAAATTTCTTTAACCCCTTAAGTACCCATAGAAAATATTAAATTTTTTTAAAAGTGTTATTTTTTCTACTTTTTTCTTCGGACTCAAACAAAAATCATTTTTGTGCAATAAAATTCTTCAAACAATTCTAAGAGTAGCTGCAAAAAAATCTCTTAATTTGAAAATTGCCAAAAATAACTATTTTAACCCTTTTTGCCTCCTTTTCATACATCATACATCCTTTTCATTCAAAACATGATAAAAAAAATACTAGCGAAGAGATTTTTGAAAATTTTTCCAACCACTCTTAGAATTGTTTGAAATTTTTTTTTGCATCAATGAATTTAATTTAAAAAATCGGAAAAAAAAAGTTGAAAAATATACTTATGTTTAAATTAAACATTTTAATTGGGTAAATAATGGGTTAAAGAACATTTTTTATCATTCAAACGGAATTTAACTGATAAGATTATTTTAAGGAAATCTGCATCAAATCTTTTTGTTAACAGTATGTTAATATTTTTTAATAACTTCATGCACATATACTTATTTCAATGAGGTATTAGACTCAGAAATAATTTCAAAATCGAATTTTCATATAAAGCTAAAATTAATTGTAAACTGATATTAGTAACAGCATATCGCTTGAGTGCTTGTGCTTCCCTCCGGGGCCACTTATCAAAACATAACGGATAGAGCACTCGAAGCATAACAGGAAAAGGTGTTAAATTTGTTTCATCTACCAAAATATATTGATAGCATTTGAGATTTTGCTGACTTCGCCTTCAAGTCTAGTTTAATAACCTCAACTGTCCAGTTGCATTACACATTGGAGACTTAAACGCAGTCAGCAACTTAATTAGTACATGTATTAAGTGTAGTATATTCCCACATTGAACACATTAGTAATCATGTAATGCATTAAATTGTCCATTTGTAAACTGCATCCGGACATGATCAGTAAACGATCATGATTAACTTCCTGCCAATGAAATGTTTTATTTCTTTTTATATTTGTTGAAATTCATATGGAAATTGACTTCGAAACTGAGATCTTTAGATAGATCTCTATGTTTACTCCATGTTCATAACAATTGTTTTGCTTACAGTGCCTGTCAGGTGTGCACGCCGAATGCGACGAATACTGTGTGGAGTCACTGTCAGTGCGTATTGGCCGATGGCGTCGAACGTGGAATTCTCACGGCAAATCGCATGATTCCCGGCCCGAGTATCCAGGTGTGCGAGAACGACAAGGTCGTCATCGACGTGGAGAACCACATGGAGGGCATGGAGGTGACCATTCACTGGCACGGCATCTGGCAGCGTGGATCGCAGTACTACGACGGTGTGCCCTTCGTCACCCAGTGTCCCATTCAGCAGGGCAACACGTTCCGCTACCAATGGACGGGCAATGCCGGCACTCACTTCTGGCACGCCCACACGGGTCTCCAGAAACTGGACGGACTGTACGGCAGTGTGGTGGTGCGTCAACCGCCCTCCCGTGATCCCAACTCGCATCTGTACGACTTCGATCTGACCACACACATCATGCTGATCAGCGATTGGCTGCACGAGGATGCCGCCGAGCGTTATCCCGGCCGACTGGCTGTCAACACTGGCCAGGATCCCGAGTCCATGCTGATCAACGGCAAGGGACAGTTCCGGGATCCCAACACGGGCTTCATGACCAACACTCCGCTCGAGATCTTCACGATCACGCCGGGCAGACGCTATCGCTTCCGCATGATCAACGCCTTCGCCTCCGTCTGTCCCGCCCAGGTGACGATCGAGGGACACGGCATGACTGTCATCGCCACCGACGGCGAGCCCGTGCATCCCGTCAATGTCAACACGATCATTTCATTCTCAGGTAGATCTTAGTCTTCAGAATCTCTTTTGAATCTCATATTCAACTCGGCTCTCATTCTCTGCTCCAGGTGAACGTTATGACTTCATCATCACCGCCGATCAGCCCGTGGGCGCCTATTGGATCCAACTGCGCGGTCTCGGCGAGTGCGGCATCCGTCGTGCCCAGCAACTGGCCATTCTCCGCTATGCCCGTGGTCCCTATCAACCTGCCTCCGCTCCGCCCACCTACGACGTCGGCATTCCCCAGGGTGTGGTAAGTTATCAACAGCATTTCCCTCCTTGACAACAATCTACACTTTGAAAGCAAAGAAACTTATTCCCTACTTCTGGTAATCAGTTAGTAATCTCTAGATTCCCGGTGTAAGGTTAGAATTCTCCATACCTTCCTCATAAAGGAGAACAGCTCTTTAGTAATAGAAGTTTAGCTGCACTGATAGAAAGAGGTTGAAGGTTAAGAGTTCCAGTTCTGAAAAGTGGGGAAACCATCTTCATTGTAAGATCACTGAGTTTTGAACTTTTTCCTTACTATTAAAAAGTTCTTAAAATGGTTTTAAGAAATTTTTAAAATATTTTACAACAATATATAGTTTTTTTAGATTTTATTGGCAAGAAATAGGAATATAAGTGGAATACTCATTAAAAGTATTTTTTACAGAAATAACTAAGTTGAAACCATAGAGAATTCTGCATTTTTTTTTGTTGGTAGAACTTGTTTAATTTTTTTTTTATTTCAAGATCAAGCTGAAATTTAAAGTATAGAAGCTAGATATGCAAAAAATAGATTTACACTTTTAATTTAAGGCATTTCCTAGTGCCTTAGATCTTCCTTCTTCCTTCGTCTATTTCCAAAAGAAGTCTATCAGTTCAGTAATAGTAAGCACCCTTCAGGCGGGATTAGGGTTGGTATTTGAGGTTGGAACAACGCTGCAGAATTGCATACTTCCAAGTAGAATTTGCGACGCACGTTCTTTTCTCAAGATTGCAACTGAGAAGCTGTAAGTACATGTATAATAATAAATAATAAATATGCCTATCAAATATCTGTAATGGGTTTGTAAATATCTACTATGTGTATTATTATTAATAAATATGTATATCTCTTGTAAATATATAAAGAGAGATAGAGAGCGAGAAAGCAAAGACTGCATAATTGAATACTTTTCTCTATCTTCTTTCCCACAAAAAAAAAAAAACCCTTCACTCCAATCTTATAAAAAAAAATGCACCACCTGCAACCACAACAACAACAACAACCACACACAACTATGCAATTGTTGTTGTGCCGCACATGTATATATGTACAACCGAATGACCCTATGACTCTGTGACATAACGAACAACAACAACAACGACAACAACAACAAAAGGTCATGAACCCCTTGGACGCACAATGTAACCGTCAGCGGAACGACGCCATCTGCGTGAGTCAATTGAAGAACGCCCTCGAAATCGATCGAGGATTGCTCGCTGAGAAGCCGGACGTGAAGATCTTCCTGCCATTCCGCTTCTTTGTCTATCGGGCCGAGGATCTCTTCCAGCCGAACACCTACAACCGATTCCTGGGTAAGTCTAAACGAAGAGAACCAAATGAGACACATTTTAAATTACACATTTTTAAAATTACTTCATCGAAATAAGCACGGAAGATTTATCAAAAGTATAATATTAGCAAGATCATTAAAAATTTGAAAGTTTCGATATAATCGTTACTTTTAAATTTGAATTAATAATATTTGAATTTATTTATTAGACCCAGTACTTACAAAAAAGTACTACTACCTTAACAGCAACATTCACAATTAGACAAATTCGTTTGATTTACAGTCCAGTTACAATGAAAACTATAATTAGGCAGTTATTTGGACAAAGTGTCTGTGGCGCAGTGTGTTGAGCGTCCGATTTTTTTTTAAATTTTCAGCTGTGTAATGGGGCCCTGGTTCAAATGCCGGCTCGGACGTACTTTTATTTGCTTTAATATTATTTATTAATGCTATACAGATATTTTATATTTTTCTATAGAAAGTACGGGGTCTCCCACAGTCGAGTATGCTCGAATGTAGCACCGCCACCTAGCTTTTATCTGGCATCAAGTTACCAGACAACTCATGCTTTTAACGTTGATCATTGATCATTGATATTTGACTTTTTAATAAAAACATAATTTGACTTAAAATAATAATATAATACAAATGGAAGAAAAGTTATTACATCGCTGCAATATTATTTAAAAACTCCCAAAAGTTACGGTTCCTGGTACTTGTCTTTTATTTTGTTTTAGCTCATTTCTTACTAATATATATATATATTTTTTATATTCCATCATTTTTAGTTGCTCCCACGGGCGATCATGTGATCTCGCTGATCGATGAGATCTCCTATTTGTCGGCCCCCGCCCCGCTCACGTCGCAGTTCAACGAGATCAATCCGGAGCAGTTCTGCAACGGAGACAATCGTCCGGCGGATTGTGGACCCAATTGCATGTGCACCCACAAGATCGATATACCGCTCAATGCCATCGTAGAGGTTGTGCTCGTCGACGAGGGTAAGTGATCTTCGAAAAAAAAGATGATAAATCCGAAATGCAGCTAATTTAAATGCCTTTTTCTTTCTGTAGTACAACAACCGAATCTGTCGCATCCATTCCACTTGCACGGCTATGGCTTCAGTGTCATCGGTATTGGCAGATCACCCGACTCCACGGTGAAGAAGATCAATCTGAAGCACGCCCTCGATCTGGACAGACGTGGCCTGTTGCACAGACAGTACAACTTGCCACCGACCAAGGATACAATTGCCGTGCCCAATAATGGCTACGTTGTGCTCCGTTTCCGAGCCGATAATCCTGGTAATTTGAGATTGAACAGTGATCGATGTAAGAGTGATCTTAATCACACACTTTCGTTATAGGTTTCTGGCTGTTCCATTGTCATTTCCTGTTCCACATTATCATTGGCATGAATCTGATATTGCAAGTGGGCACAAATGCGGATCTGCCGCCAGTGCCACCTGGTTTCCCCACCTGTGGCGATCACACACCGCCTATACCCATTAACTAAGCAACATATGGGGAAGTTTCGCTTACTAAACAAACAAAAAAAAAGAACATCATAAGCAAATTAAATACAAGAACAAGAACAAGAAATAACTAGAAAGTGGACCTGCCAACTGAAACCAGCTGAACAGTTTGTACAAAGTTTTTTTTAGAAAAGGAAAAGATGAAGAACAGCACAATGAGTATGTATGTACACGTCTGTATATACCCTGTAAAGCACAGCTTCCTGTATGATATTCCCCCTCTTGCCCCACTTTCCCTTGCCTCGTTCCGCACAAGCTTGCCACAAAAAAGTTGCATCAAGCAATCCGAAATCTTTGTTACCTTAAAACCCATTTGGAAAGAATCGAAAAAACAACAAAAAAAACAAATGTAAAAAGCAGCCATAAAATATAAGAAATTCCCCTCATGATGCCTTTGACACTCGGATGCTCTTAACATCTGCCGAGTGTTAATAATGCTATGTTTAAAGTGTATATTTAAACTAATGTATGTGTATAGAAAGGGCCGAAATGAAAACACGCTGGTGCCTAAACAAAAATCCCTTGCAAATTTCGAGTTTGCAGTGTTTTTTGTGTGTGTGAAATGCGAATGGAAATGAATATATACTTGTATAATGTATATCTCTATAAATCTCTTTTAAAATAATTATAAATGTACATAAAATGTCTATATAAATGAATTATGTATGTATATTATGCTTAACTATATCTTATCTTGTATGTAATGCCTAAATGCCTAGGGTCTATTAAATCCAATATACTCTCACATTTTGGCTTCTCACAGTCATAAATATTTAATAGCTGCGAGTTTGGACAATTATCAATTAACGCACAACATGCATTTGCTAATGTTTAAACAAATTCAAGTACAACTTGTACAAAAATCAAACAATATTTAAACTGGACACAAGAAAGTTAAACTGAAGATTTGTAAAGCATGAACAGAAACCCAATTAACTGCCCGTTAAATGTATATTTATTGTTTAAATCAATTTTAATAAAAATGTGTAAAATAAAAACAAACATGTGTGCCACCAAATTTTCTTCATATATACACCAACGATATCTTTAAACTATATAGTACTATATGTACAGTTTGACGAGTAATTGCTTTTACAAGATAATCAATTTACACATTTTATGGGGTTTTTAAAATGTTTTAATTTTTTTAAAACAAGCTTAAAACAGGAACCGAAACGATTATACTTATTAAAATATAAATTATTAAATAACAGTTATTTGCTGATTTTTACCAAAAAAAATTAAATGAAAACCCTTATTTTTCGATCCAAATAAAAAAATTATAAAATAATTTCAATAAATTTTTTAAAATCATAATTTTACTTGGTTTTTGCTATTTTTATGCAAATTAAAGAATATTTAATTATGATTTTTAATTTTGAAACAAAAACAATCATTTTTTAAAATATTAAATAAATGTGTAAATTTTTTATTTGGTCAATAAACTTACTTGACTAACTGTATATCACAATTCTCTATATATTTTTGCACCAAGCCTCAACGTTTGATATTTTCTCAGTTAAGTATGCGCCCCGTCAAACAATTGCAATTCCCAAAAAGTTATACATAAAATGATCAGTTTTTTTAAGAATTTTTATTTGATATTATTTACAGATTCTCAACCCGTTGGATGCGATTTGTGATCGCAAACGTGCGGATGCGATTTGTGTGTCGAATCTGAAGAATGCAAAGAAAGTGGATAAAAGCGTTTTGGTCGAGCGACCCGATGTGAAGATCTTTTTACCTTTCAGGTTCTATGTGTACGATCCGAAGACACTCTTCATACCGAATACCTACAATAGATTTCTGGGTACGTAGTGTTTATTTGATTGGTAGATCGATCGATTGCCTGTTCTGCTTCAACTAACACTAACACTTGACTTTTTATTATGCTCGTTACTACTAAACATTGATCGACTTAAATGCTTCAATCGGTCAATCAATTGGTCAATCACACAAACTGATCGCTAACACACACACACACACACACGTACTCAGTTGTGCCTAGCGGTGACCATTTGACCTCGCTCGTCGATGAAATCTCCTACATATCACCTCCGGCCCCGCCGCTCTCACAGATCGACGACATTCCGCCGGAGTATTTCTGCAACGGGGACAATCGTCCGCCCAACTGTGGGCCCAACTGCGAGTGCACACACATGGTTGACATACCGCTGGGAGCCATTGTCGAGGTTGTCCTCGTGGATGAAGTGCAGCAGGTGAATATCAGTCATCCCTTCCACTTGCATGGCACGGCATTCTATGTTGTGGGCTTGGGACGATCGCCGGACAAGTCCATCAAGAAGATCAATCTGAAGCATGCGCTGGAACTGGATCGCATGGGAATGCTGGAGCGGGACTTTTCGAAGCCACCGTTGAAGGACACCATTGCCGTGCCCAACAACGGTTATGTCGTGATGCGTTTCCGGGCCGACAACCCGGGCTATTGGCTCTTCCACTGTCACTTTCTCTTCCACATTGTGATCGGCATGAATCTCGTCTTTCACATCGGCACACAGGAGGATCTGCCCCCGGTGCCGCCACGTTTCCCCCGCTGCGGTGACCATGTGCCACCTGTAACCTGGTACTAAACTCCAGTATCAGAATCTGTGGATCATCCTCCTAATCCTCCTGCTATACAAACTGCATCCCCAATTATTTATTAACCCGCCCTGTAGATTTAGTGTCTAAATCGAATGTTACGGTGATAATTCTAATGTTTAGTAATAGTTTCTAAGTGTGTGTTAACTCCAAAGACTATATATTATGAAGATGGAACCGAATTTAAGACAAGTAGGATACCCGTTACTTGTTTAAATAAACATAAAATATTTTGTATTGCATACTTTTAGGCACTTACATTGCTCAAAAACTTATATCAGCCATTACTGCCGTTCTATTTGTCCGATCTTCTCATGATTTAGTAGGTTGATAGCTTTTTAAATTATATAACGGTAATTACCAACTCGGCTGTTGATGCTGATCAAGAATATATATACTTTATAGGATCGCAGATGCTTTCTACTCCATTTCAACTCATACAACATACCCTTTTACCTATTTTTTAAGTAATGGGTATAATTAAATCTATACCATCTCAATAATATATAGTCTTTGTATTGTACTCTTAATCTTAACGATGCAATATCCTGTCCAGAAGACAAACAGGACTCCATAGTCAAACTGCATTAACCACGATTCGTTCTATAGTCGCCTCTGATGCTGACCATCTAATTTCCCTCATCGACGAGGTTTCCTACATAGCGCCGCCGTCGCCGATGTTGTCCCAATACAAGGACATTCCGGAGGAGTATTACTGCAATGGGGACAACAGGCCGTCGGATTGCGGGGAGAATTGTCAGTGCACGCACAAGATAGACATCCCATTGAATGCCATTGTTGAGGTGGTGCTCGTTGATGAAGTGCAGCAGATCAACATCAGTCATCCGTTCCATCTGCATGGCACCTCCTTCTACGTCCTTGGAATGGGTCGATCCCCGGACACGAACATCAAGCGCATGAACCTGAAGCATGCCCTGGATCTCGATCAACGTGGCATGCTGGAACGCCACTACCTGAAGCCGTCTCTCAAGGATACGGTTGCTGTGCCGAATAACGGATATGCCGTCCTGCGATTCCGGGCCGACAATCCTGGCTTCTGGCTGTTTCATTGCCACTTCCAGTATCACATTGTGATCGGCATGAATCTGGTCTTTCAAATCGGGACTCTCCAGGATCTGCCGCCCGTGCCCCCCAACTTCCCTCGTTGCGGTAATCACCTGCCGCCCATAACTCCCAGCAGCTTATGGTAGTTCCAGCTCTTAACCGTATCTTAATATGTATCTAGCAACTAAGTGAACTGAGCGGAGAGTGGAGAGGCCTTGGCGTTATAGCTTCTAAGGCCTGTTATTTAGAGTTTACGAGTAGATTCGATTTCTTCCTATTTTCATTTATTAATAACTTCGTGTTAAACAGCAACAATTTAAATGTATATAAATATGGCAATAATTACACTAGTTTATAACACTAATCCCACACATAAGTGTTATAAATTTTATAGCAGTTATCTAAGATTATTCCAGGTCCAAATTTACTTAGGTACAGTTCTTATTCGAATGGGATTGCAACATTTCTTGATTTTCTAAGCTAGTGTTATTTAAGCCAACAAAAACAAAAAACAATGTTAAAATAAAAAATCCATAAAAATATTGACTCTCTGGTGACGATGTGATAAATTTAGTAAAATTAATAATACCTTTGTATTTCTTTAGAACTGATTTAATTCCATCTAACTGCATACTTACGTATATAAAAAAATTTTGTTAAGTTAGACATAAATGGCTTTTCCAGCCAATTTGTGTCTTCAATAAAAGAGTTATTATTATCATTACAATGCCGTTGTCTTTTGAATTGTTGTTATATTTTTGCCGACATTATTTTAGATAATTTATAATTTATTAAAATGGTACTTTATTGATTTATTATTAAATTTAAAACAAATAAAAAAATGAACTTTTAAATTTCAGTCAACCTGTTGGCAGCAGTGCTGCCAGAATCTTCGAGGCATAAATTGCTAGATTTGGAAAAAAAGTTGCTAAAAATTATGTGAAAAATGCCAAATAAAATGCTAAATCATTAGAACTTTCGTTATCAACAAAAAGATCTAAATTAAAAATTAATTTCATGTCCTAGACAAATTTAAGAGTACTTATAATGCTAGCTAACTCGTCAGCTTCACTCAAATCAGCGTGTCTGTGTAGTTTGATCAGTGCAATCCTTGCGAACCCATTGCTTTAACTCGAGGCAATTTAGCTTATAAACGTTTGGCATTTTAACCCAATCGCATTTTAGCCAAAAGCAAAAAATTGCTGGTATTGCCAATGTGTGTGTGAGTGATGCTTCGATGTTTGCAGAACACAAACTGGCAGCACTGATTGGCAGCCTTGCAAAAAAACGAGCTCTCGTTCAAAAGCTACTTGCCATATATTAAATAAAATCAAAAATTGCAGTTCGCGCCTCATCTTGTTTTTAACGAAGTGGCAGGCCCGTTAGTGCCAGACACAAGATGGCGCCACAGTTTTTCTCTCTTA
This sequence comes from Drosophila limbata, assembly GCA_963924055.1. Classification (NCBI taxonomy): domain Eukaryota; kingdom Metazoa; phylum Arthropoda; class Insecta; order Diptera; family Drosophilidae; genus Drosophila; species Drosophila limbata. Next base: position 6,633,772 of record OZ001355.1, read on the forward strand.
TAAAGTATCGATAGAAAATTGGTCCATATCATTTCTCTAATGAAATTAATTATTTTCAAAAATTAATTTAAAAATTTTTACTTAAAAATTTAAGAGACCAACAAAATTTGAAATTTTCTAGAATAATACAGTTTATTTTAAAATAGGTTTGGTGAATTTCGCTCTTTGCGAGGCGAAGTTCAGTAAGAAATTCTGCAAAAATCTTAAAAATTCAACAGAAATTTTAGTAAGATTTTCTTAGCTCACGGTTTTGAGTTAAAAGGACTTGAGTTATCCGTGGAACCAGAAGGCTGCCACCTTTTTTTTTCCGAACGCTACCCCGCCAGCAAATCAAATTGATGTAAATAATAAGCATAAATAAAATAATTATCATGTCGCAGAACCTAATGATTTTGTATGTTTCTTCTTTTTTTTTGCATTTTTATTTTTATTCTTATGCGCTGAACACTAGAGTTGGGATTTTTAGTTCAATTTACTGAATAAGCTCAATCGTTCAGTTTTCAGTCGTGAACTAAATCAATCATTTAGTTCAGTTATTCAGTTGGTCATAAACTATGAACGATATGGTTTCTATTCAGTTGGTCATGAACAATGAAAGATGAATAGGTGATTTTGATCAGTTAGTTGGCAAATAACCTATAGAGAACCTATCCAATTCAACCGCAGTGTGACCGATCTGGCAATATTGTACGAGTGGAATTTATTAAAATTAAGGTTTTAAGGGTAGAGGGTATTTCATATTTCATTTCTCAAAAATAAAATCACTTCTCTTAAAAATTCCACTAGAAAAATATCGCCAGATAGGTAACACTTCGAGGTGGACGCTCCGCAAACATTTTTTCTGTGACATTTCAGTTGTATGGGAAGGGTTCTCTATAGGTTATTTGCTTAGTGGAATAGGCTAAAACTGTTTCTTTTTAGTGGAATGTGAAATGTGTTTTAAGTTTTTAATTAGAATAGAAGACAAATGCAAAATATTTTAAGGATTATCTTTTCATTTTTTCGGGTATACTTATATCCTGGTTTATTGAAAATAAGTAAATTGGTTTTTTATTTTGGGCTTAAGTAAACTTTTAAATTGATCATATCTTAAAACTATGAAATTGTTACATGTAAATAAAGAAGAAATTAAATTCAATCGCAAAAGTCCATTTATATAATTCTAATTGTATTTCTCTAAGAAATTCAATTTTTTTTTGAAGAAATTACTGACCAGCTGCTAAATGAACGATTTAATTCATGATTGACTGAATAAGTTCTTTCGTTCATCTTAATGAACCGTTCATTTGAACTTTTTCAGAACGAAACGACACAACTCTACTGAACACCTGGCAACACTGCGCACGAAGGCGTTGTTCATCTACCAAGAAAATTCATCGTCATTTTGCATGAGAAAAAAAACGTCGAATTTTTAATTGTAATACATTTTATACGAAACGAATAACGGTAGTCGCATAAGAATCAACAAATTTGTGCCATTTTGTAAGCATATTAAGTGTCGAATTCGTGCTGAGTGTTACAAAAAAATATAATTAATTGTAAGTGAGAAAAAGTTGAAAGAGCAGTGAAAAAATTCCACACACACACACAACTACGCGCACACACAGCTATGCAATCGAATTCACAGACAATATACGTATGTATGTATGTATTATACATAAATGCGAGTGGATGATGATGTTTTTGGAACAAACGCACGAAGAGTTGGTGGCGGGCGAGAAAACAAACCTATGACGCGACCATTGGACTATCTCATAAAAACATTCGAATATATACTTAAAGAAACATAAATATGTATGTGCATGGAAAGCAGTGGCAAATCTCCAAAATATAAAATCACGGGCTTTCAAATACACATAGTATATGCATACACACACCTATCTATATGTATCTGTGTGCATATGTATGTATTATGTGCTGAACAATTGGAGACGGTTAGCAAAGCATTGCAGTTTGTTTTACATACACACACATATATATAACTGGCCAAAAGAACCCCCACTTCCAACAACGGGTGATTGTCAAAAACGCCTCATGCGGCTGTTCGCTGATGCTTCTTCTTTTCTATAGATCGTCAGCAGCAGCAGAGACAGTAACAACAACAACAAATAAGCAAGCAAGCAAGAGAGCATTCAAAGTGTATGACTCAAGTGTGTGTGAGAGAGAGATTGTGGCTCCTCTACGTGTGTTGATTTGTGTGTGTATGGCTTTTTCACTTTGATATTTTCAACCAGCTCGCGCAGTTTTCGCAAATAAATTAAACACAACGCATCGTCGACGTCGTCGTTGCATCTGCTCTGCCACTTCCAGAACCTCCAATGACGACGATTCGCAAGAAATTGGTAATTGTCGGCGATGGTGCCTGCGGTAAAACTTGCCTTCTGATCGTCTTTAGCAAAGATCAATTCCCCGAGGTCTATGTGCCGACCGTCTTCGAGAATTATGTCGCCGATATCGAAGTCGATGGAAAGCAGGTGAGTTTATGTTTATAGTCCATCTATCTATCCATCACCACCAACAATACAGCATGTAAAATCATCTGATCATCGATTTGTTATTTGTATATTTTCCATTTTTTATTCTCCACTAGCATCTCTCTCTTTATCTGTCTCCCCACATGCCACCCCTTCCTCTCTCCAGTGCACTAGACTTGTAAAAAGTTGTGAGTCAATATCAATTGTCGGAAGGCATACTTGACTCCGTCTCTCCCGCTCATCCTCTCCTTCCTTGCACATATAAAACGACACAAACACACGCACACATGCAGCTAGAGTGGTACGCACGAATACACACAGACAGGGCTAGTACTACTACTAATACAAGTACTTGTATAGCAAGCTCCCTTCCTTCCGTTTCTTGCTGTACCGTGCTGTGCTCTGCTCTTGCTCTTTCCATTCGTCTTATACAAGCCCGTTGCGCACATACAGTTTTGCGCGTTGCCTCACTCAGTCTCTCTCTCTCTCTCTCCATGTCTCTCTTCCTACCTTCCCCCGCGTCCAATTGGTACCTGTGCTCACGTTTGGAGCCAGTATCGCGCGCTCTCGCTCTCAATTGTAATACGAAAAAAAAAAAGAAAAAGATTTTATGCCATTTTGATTTGCATTAAGTCATGTTTTGTGTATTTATTTTTGGTTATTTTGCAAATTGTTTCGTTTCTAATAATTTCATACGTTTTTCGGCATAAACAATTTGCGCAGCACAATATGGCGGCGCTTGTGTTTGGATAGCGCTTACATATGATGTACATACGTAACGTAAATATAAAATGTTTGTATGTATGTATGTATTGGTGTATCTGTGTGTGCCCCTGCGTCTGTCGTTCACGTCATTCCTACGTATTGTGTCTGATTAATACGTTCGGCATTTCCGCCAGTTCCTTGCTATCTTTCAACTTGAAGTTGACTCTCGTCTGCGACTTCGTCTTTGTGCTGTGATGAAAACGCTTTTGTGCTACATAATTGCAAACTTAACGGGCGTTATCAGTCCATCATCCCATTCACAATCCACCAACCACATAATATACATTAGTTACATGTGTGTCTTTATATACAATCAATCTTTATTAATGGCATGACTCCGTTTATTATGTGTTACAGGTGGAGTTGGCCTTATGGGATACAGCTGGTCAGGAGGATTACGACAGACTGCGACCGCTGAGTTATCCGGACACTGATGTAATACTTATGTGTTTCTCAGTGGATTCACCCGATTCACTAGAAAATATTCCCGAAAAATGGACGCCAGAGGTAAACAAACAACACTTGAATACCATTACAAATATGTTTTACTAAAATTTTCTATGAATTCGCCACAGGTCAAACACTTTTGTCCCAATGTTCCAATTATTTTGGTAGGCAATAAGAAAGATTTGCGAAATGATCCCAACACAATTCGGGTAAGTAATCGAAATAATTGCATATGATTAACATATTTTTAATTGATTTGTTTTTTTTTTTTTTGTAATTCTGGATCTGTAGGATCTGGCAAAGATGAAGCAGGAGCCGGTTAAGCCGCAGGAGGGACGCGCTATGGCTGAGAAAATTAATGCCTTTGCCTATTTGGAATGTTCGGCCAAGTCCAAGGAGGGTGTGCGAGAGGTTTTCGAGACAGCAACTAGGGCTGCACTGCAAGTTAAAAAACGGAAGAAGACCAGATGCCTTTTGCTCTAAAAGAGCAAATATCAGAATTCTATACATACACAACAACAACAACCACACACACATACACCTTTTACAAGAATAACAAGAAATCACTGCAAAACCAGATAGCATGCGGGAATCCGGTAACTACCAACAACAACAACAACAAGAACATGCAAACAACTAAAGCGACAACAGCAAATGATGAAAATTATAAACAACACAAGAATGAACATCAAGGAAACCGGGCAAATTGTCAAATGCGGATTTGATTTTATATACAGTCTAGAGTAGTTATTAACCGAAGTAAACAACAATAATAAATATTGCATTATTATTATTATTTGTAACTCTAACGGCGTCAAATCAGTCAACACAACAACTACAAAAGTACATACTCTCGTATATATACATATAAACAAACATTTATATATACAAACATATATACACTTAGATATGTATGCTTACTATGTCCGAGATATCATCGTATCCGTAACCGTTGATTACTTGAGATACAAATATGTCTACTACGCTTCTTAGTGTGCATCTGTGAGCGTGCGTGCGTGCATGTGTGTGTGTGCGTGTATCTGTGTTGATGAGTAATGGATGCAGTTATTCATTTTTTCAAAGTCTTAAATATGATAAACGGACTAAACAACAACTACTGAAGAAAGAGTTCATAAACATACCAATTACAATTTTTTGACTCATATATATATGCATACATATATATATATATATATATATATATATTCAAACAGAGACCGCCAATAAACAAAACAAAATAAAAACAACAAAAGATTGAATATTATAAATACTTTGCTAACAATACACAAATGATAATGTTTAAACGTAAGCCACAAGTGAGAGATGCATTCAATTTTCACAAGCAACAAAAAGCAAGTTCGAGTTTTTAACATTTGTATTTTGCATTAAACACAAGATAAATGAGCGTATTTTATGATTTTATAAAATACCAACAAATATATATATATATATGGAAGTATACCTATATATAAATAATATACACAATACATATATGTGTGTATGTCTCTTTTTGTATTTTGTACCGTCAAATCGTGTAATTCTCACACAAAAACTCAAAAAAGAAAATGCGCCGTTTTCTACAAATGTTATATATACATATGCATATACATATATATTTATACATATACATATATGCATATGTATATATACATATATATATATAAACTATTTTCTACAGTTACTATTACACCATTTAAACAACAACAAAATATGAACAAGAAATAAACGCGAAAGTAATTGTAAATTTGTGCATTCAAAGTTTTGCTTCCTATACAAATAAAACTAAAACAAAAAACCAACAACAAACACATTTACCAGATTACCAAAATTAGAATTATATATGTGTATATGTATGTACTATATATGTATACATATACATATATAAACCAAAAAAAAAATAATTTCTTTTCAAAATTACAAAAAAAAAATTGAATATTTTACTAAATAAATAAAAAAAAAAAACTATAAAAAATAAAAATTGTGTGACTTTAGCTTATACTATATGACATATATACATATTTAAATAATAAAAGAATAGTTTCCGAATGGTAAGTACATACATACATGGGCATTACCCAAAAAAGAGTTACAAAACAATTACAAATACAATTTACTTGAATAAAATGTTTTCTTATGTTTTCAGATCAATTACTTTTTTGTTTCTACAGTTGTCCCATTCTGACCAAATTTAATGAATATCGGATTATTATCCCAATTTATGACATGAAAACTTGATTGAATTTGAATTTTCGGAAAAGTTAAAGATTCGCTTAAAAGTCGAAAGGCACAAAATGATTTTCAAGCAGTTAATTTAATTTAAATGCAGGATGAATTTAGAGGCCAAACTCAAAATGAAAGTTTTGAAAGTTTAAAGATGATCTGGCCCCGCCCCTGCTGAATTGAAAGACTGTTCTTTAGTTGTCCGGTTTGTCAAGATTGTACTGAATATGAAATTTATATAATAAAATAACACAATCTGTGAGTTTGGTTGGAATATCTTAAGAAACAAAATTCCATGAACTTTAACACCTAATTTGACCCACTAAATAAAATTGTTTCGGCTAACTTGTGTGACAATTTCAGCTTTCTAGCTAGCATTTTTTATGATTTTTTGAAAATTGCTTAAAATGGCTTTTTAACCCCTTTTTCCTCCTTTTCATACAAAATTTTTCTGAAATCATCCCATATAAAAGTTCATAAAAAATACTATCGATGAGCTTTTTGAAAATTTCTTTTTGCAGTTACTATTAGAATTGTTTAGATAAACTTTTCGCATCAAAGCCTTTTTTATTTGACACCGAGAAAAATAGTCAAAGCAGTAGACTTTTACAAAAAATCAAAATTTTTAATGGTTTAAGGAAAGTTTTGTATAATTCAAACGGAATTTAAATGGCCTTTCCATTGATGCCAAACTTAATATAAAGTAAGCTCAAATTACGAGAAGATTTAAGTTTAGTTTTGTCAAAATACTTTATCCGACGACTGTATATAGATATGTACGTAAATATGCATAAAAATCGCAATTTCGTGATAAAATTATTTAATCGAAATTAATTATATTTGATTGAAGGATGAATTAATATGTTAGGCCATGATCACAATGACATTCCGCAGGAAAATCTGTCCAGTGTTTGCAGTTATGAAAGTTTGAATTTGATTTGATTTTCGACCTAGCAGCTTACAAGTCAAAACTTACAATTGTCTTTTCTATAATTATGATTTCCTTTGAAAATTTTATTAGGAAAGACTCGATATATCGCTGTTTTATTTTTTTTTACAATTTTTAAAAATATGTATAAATAAAAACTCACTTTTTGAACGGGGTTTCAAAAATCTTTATTGAGGGTCTTTTTTTCTGTGTGTTTAATTCTTTGTTTGACATTTGAAATGTACGAATCAAGTAGTTCAATTGATCACTCGAAGCGATCTAAATTGAGGTCTAAAAAAAAGGAAAACAATGCAAGTTGGATTGCTCCAAGCTTGCTCTGCTATTATAAAACTCGCATTTATCTACTAGTTACTACGTTTTGTTATTGTTTAATGGGAAATACATACTCGTATGTGATATTTAACATTTTGTAGTTTTTTTTGTTGTTTTTTTAGGGAAAGCTTGCTTTCATTTACCCGCATTTAATTAACTGACAAAAAATAATTAAATATACTTTGACAATCTTTCGATTTGCAATTTTGCATAGCTCGATTTTGTTTGGTTTTCTTTTGTTTTGTTTTGACTGGTTTTACTTAAATCAGTTTGGTGACAAGTTGAGTTGCTCAACAATTTCGAATCGTTGTAACAAAGACAGTAACATTGATGAGAGGAACTCATGGTGATGCTTAGAGAACGACGTTAGGGATGTTAAAAAGTAATTAACAAAACAGAGAACAGTTTAACTAATTATAATAATAATAATAGTATAATAAATAAACTTAAAAGCGTTAACACTTTAAACATTTTTGCAATTTCCATAAACTTAAACAACAAATGCAAAGCGCATGTGAATAGTACATTTAAAATCACATTGGACAATTCAATGGATGCTTCGTTCCTGCTCTTTGTGCATTATTAATCCTTTGGATCGTTTCGTTCTTATGTGTTTAGTATACATGCGTTTTAAATTCAACATTTATTCGATTAGTTAATGTGTGTGCGCTCATTCAATAATATTCAATATTCATAATTATAATAATAATAATAATACATGCACATAATACATAATTCTCTTCGTTTCACACACTTATTTCTTGGCTTGTGTTTCGTTTCGTTTCGTTTCTTTTCATTTGTTTATTGGACAGTTTTGCGACTTAAAGCTCATTCTATCTCTCTTGACTTTTTTCGTTAATATATATATATATATATATATAAATAGCCCGAACTATGACTTATTGGCTTTGCTAGGACTCAGTTTTGTATCGTTTCGTATTGATTTTGATTCAACATTATTATGATTATAATTAAATCGTTCAATTTAAATGCATCTTTTAAATATTTGGTTTGTTTGTTTGCCAATTTGTTTGTGTTTAGGAATCAACATTCTTATAATTTATTCTACATACTTTATGTGCATTGCTAATATGTATCATTTGGATTGGTGCTTAAATATATTGATATACATATATATGAATATATCTAATTTCATCTCATCATTTATCATTTGTCTTATCATTCCACTCAACAATACAAATACAAGTGTCATTGTTAACAAACAAAATTTAAAACTAACATAAACAAAATAAAAATGACTGACAAATGTCACTTAGTTAGTTGCCATTTTGGCCATAACAATTACATACATAAATTCTTGTTGCCTTTTTGCACACATAATGATTAGAGTTCTAGTTTTTCAACACATACATACACATTACATACATATGTATAATTGGTTGTGCCATATACGAACCGTATATATAGCCAAATAAACATATAGTAAGTAGTATAACGCATTGATTATTATTGCACTGCAAATCGAAAAGTTTCCATTTCGTATTCTTCATTTTAATTTGTTCCATCATAAAAGATGTTGTTCCAATTATTGTTGTCTTGTTGTTTAGTTCAAGTTGCGTCTACGCCTAAAAACCAAAGCGAATATGGAACGTATGCGCCACCAGCGACTGCGATGACGTGTGTGAATCTTCTCGGAGTTGTTGTCGGTGCCCAGCGCCTTTTGCATCTCCTTGCGACGTATTTCCCTTACCAGCGTATAGAACGCCTCATCGATGTAATGACGCAACGCGGCGGATGTCTCAAAAAAGGGGCAACCAAATTGATTGGCCAAATTTTTGCCCTCCTCGGTTGTGACACGTCGTTGAGATTCGAGGTCCACTTTATTGGCTATCAACACCAGCGGTATATCCTCCGATAAACGAACGCGTGTTATCAATTTACGATACTCGGATGCCTCCTGAAAGCTATGGCGATCTGTTACCGAATAGCAGATGATGAAACCTTCGCCGCAACGCATATATTGGTCCCGCATGGCCGTAAACTCAACCTGTCCAGCAGTGTCGAGTATGTCCAGCAAAGCGGCCTCATTGTCAATTACCGCCTGTTGCTGATACGAATCCTCTGCACAGCACATGAGCAATAATCGAGAGATGTAATCGATGGGTTATCGACTGTGTTTCAACTTACCAATTGTGGGGTCATGGTAGTCCAAGAAACTGTGGCTGACGAACTGCAGGGTAACAGCTGTTGGTGTGTGTGTGTGTGTGTGCGTGTGTTTTGTTTTGTGTACACGCAAAGTTAGCCGAACGCACGAAGCATACCGTATGGGGTAGGGGTGGGGGTGGTGTTGTGTCGGCCGTAAAAACAAAGCGTAAAAGAAATTGAGATAATTTATTGATTTTTCACAGACCCCATCAAAAAATGCGCAGTGATAAAACTTTCGTCACACTGCCTGTCACTTCACTTACCCGATTTGCCGACACCGCCATCCCCAAGTATGACAATCTTGTAGACTCTGAGGCCGCCTCTCATGTTCTGCGGCTTGTGGTTCAATAATCCCATATTATTGCCATTTTCTTTGCGTTCATTCGGCATCTGCATCGAGTCGGTATCAGCGGCACTTGTGCAACTCTTTAGTTTGGTTGATCGTTTTAAAGCGGCACAGCCTATAGACATATCGCCGGCCATCGCTGCATTAAGGATGCTTTAAGGCGTGGCTAATTGATCTGCCTTCGCCGCCGCCGCCCTCGACGGTTTGTCTGGATCGTCGGTTTTGTCGTCGTCGCCGTCGGTCTCTCCACCAAACACTGTGGACGAAAACTGTTACAAATGTATCTCTTGCAATTGTTTCTATTTGTTTTCGACTTACCACAATGTTGCACTTGGCCCAAATCCTTCAACGGGTGTTTTGTTGACTTGAATTCCAATCGTATCTATACATAATTTGTGCTGGGTTGTTTTTCCCTCGTTTTTGTTGTAATTTGTATGGTAGTAACAGTGTTGCCAGGTGTTGAGCGCACGCATAAGCTAGATTTTGAGTAAAAATAAGCTAGAATAAGCCAAAAATAAAAATAGGTATGTTGGAAAACAAGCTATATCCAAATACAAGAAAACATACAAAATCAGTAGGTTTTTATTAAAGTTCAATAAGTTAACAAATCAACGATTTGATAATTTTCTTCCTCACTTAAGTATTTATCGTTTTTTTTTTTAAAAAAGACTAACATATTTTTGATCAACCCATATTTGTAAAATTAAAAAATAAATTTATGATTAAAAAAAAGCCCCTATGCTTAACATTGTAAGTAAAATTTTTATGTGCATTTTGTTGCGCAATTTTGTTTAAACAATATTAATCTGACTGAGAACGCGTTCAATTTCCGCATTTGACCATGGCAATAAGAGCATTTTAATAGCAAATAAAGCAAGGGTTTCAAATTAAATATTATTCCCTGCCGCTTAATAGACGAGCACCTCTGCCCACAATTTTAAAGTGCCATTAATAATATCACATTTAATAAGGTGAATTTGAACAATGTCTAACTTCGAATCATCAATAAAATCATCATGAAGCATTTTAAATATATAATATATTTGTTTATTTATTTATTGCTAGAATTTGCTTCATGAACTTTAAAATATGCTGATTTATGGCTTAGCTATTTACAAATTTTATAAGCTATTCCATATTCAAATATGCTAGATCTAGCCTGAAATAAGCTAGTCTCGCAACACTGACAAGTAAATCGAATCAGTGTGACCAAGGCCTCACAAATACTGTATTAACGAAAAATACCAATTTTAACTAAGGTCAGTGCTGCCATTAATCGGTTTCTGTTACCGCTCTGTTTGATGCAAATTATTTAAATTTTTCAAGGATTTAATTTAGTAATTTACTGCGTTTCACTTTGATTGTAGAGTTTAGAAATAATAAAATTTAGTTGGTTTAAAAAATCGTAATTAGGGCGATCACTTTTAGTAGTCATTCTGTTTAAAAACGTTAGTTAGTTTCCCCCTATTTTCATATAAAGCGAAACGGGAAAGCTCTGCCACAAGCAGCTGCAGTTCTATCGTCTGGTCGCTCGCTCGATTCGGTTTAGTTGCGTATCGTGATCGCGGTGGAGCTGTTCGCGGTCGGATTCCAACATCTCAAAAGCCGAAAATAAAATAAAACATACAGTGATTCTGAAATACATATTATACGAAATAGAAATTGGCATTAATATACTAGTTGTAGAATTATGTCGGGCGATGTACAGCCGCGAAAGCGTAAGGATAAACGCAAAAAACGTGGTAAGTATAAAAAGCGCTGGGCCCTTAATCACATTACACCCACTTTTTAGCTGTTGTAGTCAAAAATCTTAGCTGTCGGTTTCTTTTATTAGCATAAATAATATTGTCGAGCGACTTTAAAAATAACTTTGCCCTATTATATAAAATTATACATTGCTATGTGCTGTTTGTCGCTATGCGTGTGCCGCTGAGAAAAACTATCTACGTGTGTATGTGTGTATATTTCAAATACATTTTCTTTTTATGATTTCTATACGCTGTCATGCTGCTGGGACACCGACACGCGCTACAATAAAACCTATTGAAATATTTTGACCGGGATAAATGGGCTAAAGAAGTTTTCCTTTGTCATGTTGAAAAATAAATTATTATCACCATACACGTATCAGCTTGTGTTTATTTTAAACCTGAGCATAGTGAATTGCAAGATAAAGATTAAACGTTTATTTATCTGCTTTATCTGCTGCAATGTAAACAAATACCGGTAGATTTTTCAGCTCCTTTTGCGCTCTCGCTCACCCGCGCTCTTTCACTTTGACGCTCTTTCGTTACTGCCGCCATCTTTATGACAGGCTCTCTTTAACTGATTTGATCTAATTTAAATTTGTAAAGAGTTGTAAGTTGACAAGTTGAACCTATTAATTTATTATCATTGGCTTCAATGATACGAGTAAAATTTTAAATATGCACAAAGTCAAGAGACTTCCGTGAACAGACATTTATTACACCCACCAGAGTTTGGACACACACACACACACACAATGATACATGGTATGCAGAGACTTTTAATTTCTTTTATTTTTATTTATTCCTCTTTCGTTTCTTTTTGTTTTTGGCCATATGCCCAAGCGCATGACTCTGCGCGTTCTTTGTTTTGCATCAACAACAACAACAACTGCATAGATACATATTCTTTGTCTTTCATGAACTTTGCAATCGAGTGTGGTTATCAATCAGTATATTTTTTAAAAGTGTAACTAACTTTTTGTTTAGATGATCGCAAATCCGAAGGGGACGTGACTGTTTCACGACAATCAAGCTTCCAAGGTAGCAACTCATACATATGCAGTAACTATTATATCAACGGTTGCCACTTGATAAAATCAGAATCGGGGATTAAAACCGTAACCATAACCTTAACCGTTAACCGGTATTAACCGATTGAAATTAGTAACCGTGAATGAAACAGTAACCGAAAGAAAACCTTTTTACTATATCGAAAACTAAAATTATTTATTATTTATTAAATTTTTTCTTGCTTTCGTGACTCTCAAGTGCAAAAAAAGAAATTCAAGTGTGGCAACCGTGATTAAACCCCATCCCAACTCATCATCATATGAAAATGCCTCTGATGCAATTATTCAATCTGTTATATTGCTAATCAAGTTGCTTGTACTAACTAACCGCCCCCACGTTGCCTTCCTTGATGCTGTCTGTAATTAAGCATTTTGTAATCACTTTTATTTCAATACGATCAGAAGATGACGACTCATCTTCTCACGGCGTTCACATCACAAAGATGGGAAACGATGACGTGCATCTCCACGTGCAGAGTCAACACGGCACTGGCGGCCATTGGTGTGCCAAGATCATATTCTTCTCCCTGATGGCTGTGCTCCTAGGTCTCGTGGGCCTGATTATCATGGAGAATCGCGGGCTAGAGGATCGTAAGTACTCTTGAACATATATATGTATATTACTCCCAGATCAATTATATTTATAACAAAACTTTGATTGCAGTGGACACACCGTTGTCGCAATCTCGTTACTCCAACTACTTTGATGGTTGGGTGGAGGAACATCGCCAGGAGGATGAACACGATGCACATGGATCACATGAAGCGGCACTCGATGATCACGATGATGAGCATGATGATGGACACGATGATGAGCACGATGATGAATATGAGCAGCATTCAGGCGAAGAAGAGGCGGAAGAGGAACACGAAGCAGAAGAGGAAGAGGAGGAGGCGGAGGAGGACAATAATGCAGCTGAAAATATAACTGCTGAGGATGAAGAGGAAGATCAGGTGATGAGGGAAATCCCCTCTTTGCAGAGTGGCCAATATCAATAATTATTCCTTATTATTTCAGGACGAGGATGAGGTTGAAGAGTCATTGGAACCCACACAATCCGCAGCTGATGAAGATGAGCAGGAAGATGAAGATGAAGATAATGCTGATGATGATGATGATGACGACGAAGTCGAAGAATCCATTGAGCCAGCAATTTCGCAATCACAAGCTCAAAGTGCGCCTGAAACTGCCGAAGAGGAGGATGGCAATGATGGAGAGGACGAAGATGATGATGTTGATGAGGATGAGGAGGAAGAGGAGCTAAACGTTTCGCAATCTCAGCCACAAACTACAGCTGAAGAGGAGGATGATAATGATGATTTCGATGATGATGATGATGATGCTGAAGAGGATAATAATGAAGTTGAAGAATCCACTGAGGCAACAGCACAAAGTGCTCCAGACGCTGCCGATGATGATGATGATGTCGATCAAGTGAGTTGAAGAAGTCCTGGCTTGAAAGAAATCTAATCATTTACCTGATATTTGCAGTATGATAATGATGATGATGATGGTTTTGAATCCCTCGATCAGGATAATGATCAGGATGACGAACCTGAGCCACGTCGAGCTAGTCAGGATCAGAAACAGGACAAAAACAACGAGGAGAAGGAGAAGCCGGAGGAGGAGGAAGCACCTTCAACAGCATCCTGGTTGGGATCACGTAAGTATCCTTGAGAAAAGGTCTAAGGTGATGCCAGTGAACGGTTAATAAGATTCCGACTATTAAATGCTCCAATTTAAGAAACTTTTAAAATATGTTTAAATTTTAAAAATTAGTCTGAGAATTGTACAAGAAAGTGCAAAAAATTAAATTGCAAATTGTTAACTAAAATAAATAAAAAATCAAATTTTCCAGTTGCCGTTAAATTTGGCGTTGGCATTGCACTTGCCCTTGTTTCGCGCCTTGTATTGATAAGGAAAAATCCAAATACAAGTGAGTTTTCAATTCAATGCTGCTCAGCCAACATTCTGACTAAATAAATAATGCTCTCTGCTTAAATTAGGAACTGTTAACGTCTATCTTTATGCAAATATCTGATTTTGGCCTTGGCAGTTCCTAATTATATACGTTCCTAATAACACACCCCAAAAAGCATCTAAATTTTACTCAATGTAAAGTCAAATTCAATGACGTCAATCAATTAACTAACTTTATAAATTAAAATTAACCCAATTGAATTTTTTGGTTGTCGATTCGAAGATACGAACCAAATTTTGCACTTTCTTTATTTACATTTTAATGACTGTTTAAGTTTAAGTCTAAAAAAATACGATTGTTATTGGTTATTTTACAATTTATTTATTTTTATTATTTATAATTATTATCATTATTATTATTATTATTGTAGTCACAGCTTTGTTAAAACGTATGCGCCAATATCTATGTATGTAAATTTGTCGTATGGCTTTGTTCTTGTTGCCTCCCAAGTATTGTATACTTACTAATCTCTGTCACAAAAAACAATAGACGAGGCGGAGGAGCAGGAGCCCAATCCGGAGGTCATCTTGAGACGTAGACTGACAATAGCCACAGCCGAGGATAACATACCCGATGATGTTGAGGAACTGCCCCCACTTGATGACGGTTGACAAACTATTCTATAAATAATTCCTAATTTCGGTCTGTCCGAAGTTGTTTCAAAACATTTTTAAGTTTACCAATTGAAAATGTTTTGAACCTTTTTTTTTGGGTTTTTCTTGATATTTATTATAAAACTTGTTTTCCCAAAGAGGAATATTCGGAAGAGGAGATCGAAATCGAGGAGGAAATTGAGGAGGAGATGACCGATATTGAGGAAAGTGACGATAATATCGCAATCAATGCCAGCTATGTGCCGGAAACATTCGAGCAACTCAGCGCCATGTACAGATCCAAAATGGAGTCAAAACCCGAACCCAAAGCTGAACCTAAATTTGAACGAAAACCCGAATCGGAACCCGAATCCGAATCCGACCCAGAACCCGAACCTAAACCTGAAGCCGAACCAACGACAGCTACGGATATTTATGTGGAATACGAAGATGGCGATATTGAGGATTACGAACACGTTGAAAGCGATGAGGATGAAATAAGCGACGAGGAGGAGGACGAAATATCAGATGTGGATGATGCTGAGCTCATGAGCAGATTGGAGGCCAAATATGGCCGATTGCCGGCCAAGGAATTCGAAAGTGATCCAGATTCAGATGATCCCTCCTGGACACGTAATTACTAAATGTACAATTTACACCAAAAACCAAAAAACAAAAACAGAAAACCAACTACAAGCACATCTCGAACTGAAACCATCATCCATTATAACTCTATCGTATTTAAAACTAGTTTAAAATATATATATATGTATACATATTATATATATATATCTGATCAGATCATGGCATACGTTACACCTACTCTAAGAAATACGCTAATATGCATAGTAAGTCATAGTTATAGTACAAATCAACATGCTAATCTTAGATATTAAGCTGGAGCTCTAGACATTAACCGTTCAATTGGTGTCTTTAATATTAAGTGAAACTAACAACTATTATAATATCGGAATATAAATATATATTTTTCATTAGAAATAAAACCCAAGAATCCAACGGGCGCCAAGGCCGCCGAGGATGCCGAGATCGATGATCTGTTCGAGCAGGAATTGCGCCAGGCAAATGCCGAAATGATCAATGAGGTGAGTTAAGGGGAATACCCATCGTTAAAATGTTTAAATATATATTTATATATTGTTTGATTATTTTCAACTTAAAGCTCAACAATCACTAGAAACACAAAAATAAACTACAAAAGTCAAGTCCTTTCATAGCTTTAATTAATGTTCGCTTTTTAAGTTCATGTGCTTAGTTCTTAAGTAATTATTAACATATACCCTATAAAATTGAGAGTTATAACAAGAAATTTAGCTAAAAAGATTGTAGATTAGTTTCATGAATTAACACTTTTTAAATAACTTTATTTGGATGCTTAAAAAACATTCTTGTTCTGCGGTTAAGGATTAATCCCTGTTGATGGTTCAAAAAAGACACACCCACTTGAATCTTGCAACAGCTGAAGCCCAATCGAAGAACGAATGTGTTTTTTTACTTGTAGATACAGAATTACAGGGTATTCAAGAGTCGAATTGCTAATTTAATTCTGTTATGTTATAGCTAAAATCTTGAATATTTAAAATGTAATGTTTTTTCTAACGTATGCCAGCTTTACAGGGTATACACAAGTCGAGCAGTTGATTTAAGTAATGGCTAAATTAATTTCATTGTCACAGCTGCTCTTAAAACTGTAAAGTATGTGCGTTTAAGCATACTCTACATCTATTACAGGGTAAACACAAGTCGAGCAGTTGATTTATGTCTCTAATACCAGCGCTGCAACTATTCTAACATTATGCTTCTCTCTTCTGCTAATCCTCGCTCTATTTGCATGGTTTCTTAACCAATCCCCAACTAACATCAGAATCCTGCAAAAGCTTTGCGTGCATTTAACATCCTCACACACACATACGCACACAAGCCAACGGCACATTTGTCCCGGGCACTGGCGCTGGAGCGGATGGCGGATGCGAGGCGCAGCAATCAGTTGCTCCAGGAGGCCGTCGAGTCCTACAAACGTTATCTGGCCTTTGGAGCACTGATCGCCAATCAGAGCGAGTTTCGTGCAGCGGGCGAGCGTTGTATTCAGAACTTGAGATTTCTGGGTAAGATCTTGGGGATAAAAAATAAATGTTATATTTATTTATTATAGCACAACAAAGAGCAGTCGGCGAAAAGTAAATTAAGTTGGACAATTTAACTAAGACTAAAATTATAAAGTAAAAAATAAATTAATATAAAGTTAATGTTATTGATTGAAAAGAAGAAATAGTTAAGTTCGGTTAAGTCTGCGGTATGCAAGAAATTATAGGTGATCCAACATTTGTTGCAATTAAAAAACCTCTAGGTAGATCTCTGATCCACTTGCGGAGGATTTATAACTGGACGGGACCATCCCGTGCCATTTGAGGCACGCCAAAGATTTGAAAACTTTTCAAAACAATGTAGCTTTTCCAAAAAAGTTTAATGCTAAGCGATATTCTAAGACTTTTTCATTTTTTTGTAAAAATCATGTCAAAATTATCAGATATTCGGTCTTGTAAAAGTATTGGCAGTCAAAACAAACTTCCAACTTTCACAACTTTATCAAAACTGATCGGATTTCAATCGGAATGTGATTTTGATCAGGGGACCAACTCTTATTACACACGTTACTTAAAAAATAAGTGAAAGGGCATATTGTGTTCGTTGAAATGTAGGTAACAGGGAGAAGGAAGCATCTCCGATCCTTTAAAATATATATATTCTTGATCGTGTCCGTCTGTATGTCCTCACAGTTCTTAGAATATTGTTTGGTAATTAACGTTACCTTTTATAGTAAGCTATCATACTACTTAATAGCAACAAGATCGGCCAAACATAAAGATAATAATGGCTTTTTTAAGTTTCAAGCAATGTAAGTGCCTAAAAGTATGCAATAAAAAATATTTTATTGTATATTGATTTAAATAAGTAACGGGTATCCCGCTTGTTTCATTCTACATTCGAGTTTTATTAATATCGCTAAAAAAAAATTTCAAATTCGTATATCTAAAATACATAAATCGGTGTAATTTGGCGGTGAATAGAACAATCTATTTCTTTGTTCGCGGTTCTTAAAATTGTTTTTGAATTTACATCACTACATCTACAATGTCTATATTTAATAAATAAATTGAAATATCATCTTCTTCTCCAGGTTACACACAGCAGGCTTTGGCCGTTCACGAGCTGCTTATTGAACGTTATCCGGAGGAGGCACAACCACGGAATCAACTATCGCTCAGCTACCTGATGTCCAATAAGTGGGTGTGTGGTGCTCTTCTGCTGCCAGATGATGCAGTTGATGGCTAACTTGACAAATTACAACTCATTACAGCTTGGCCAAGGTGAAGCATGTGGCAGGTGAAACACTCAAGCGTTGGCCCCACGATGCAGTTGCTCAGCTGCACTTTGGACTGGCCGTCAAGCAATTGACCGGAGACTATGCCCGTGCTCTGCCCTACTTGCAATATGCCATTGACTCAGAGGAAGTGGGCACACAGGAGGCCTATTTCTACCTGGCACTGGGCGAGACACTGCAGCGTCTGGGCAGGCACAAAGAGGCGTGGCAGCTGCATCAACGTGGTGCAAATAAAATGTTTTTTCCCAGCGTCTATCAACGCTCGCTTTATAACGTGCCCGGCCTGAGAGCCAAACCCTTTTGGCGGCTGGCCGAGACGGGGATTGCCGCTCAGCTGGAGCAACTGCAGCACAACTGGCGTGCCATACGCAACGAGGCGTTGTCGTTGCTCAACAAACGTGGCCACTTTCAGCCCGAGGCGGAACAACTGCGTGACACTGGCAACTGGCAGCAATTCGAGCTGTTTTCCCAGGGAAAGCGCCTCCATGCCAATTGCCAGCGGGCTCCCATCACCTGTGCTCTGCTCGCCCAGCTGCCCGCCTGCACCAGCTGTCTTCGCGGTCAGGTGAAGTTCAGTGCAATGCAGGCCCAGACCCATGTCTGGCCCCATTGCGGACCCACCAATTGCCGGTTGCGTGCGCATCTGACGCTGGTGGCGCCGGAGCCACAGTTGACCAGCTTGCGAGTGGCCGACCAGCAGCGGTAAGTGTCAAAAGGCTTCCCTGTGAGAAAGTGGGCACGTGAAAATGTTATGTAAAAGACAGCTGCATTTCCACACATGCATTTATTAAGTGGTTGTCATGATTTCTTTATACAGTCGAAGTTATCAAAAGACAAGGTTCGAGCTATGGAGATATTCGACTTATAGAGTTCATTTTCTTAAGTTTCTTAATTTTACTGCCACTCATTTAGCTCGAGTTAGAGAGAAATTGGAGTTATAGAAGTTTGTGTTATGGAAGTTCAACTGTACTTCTCGAGATATTAAAAACTGTATAAATTATTGACTGATAGAACTGCATTTCACACTCTTAAAGCAATTTAGTTTTAGACGCATTTATTAAACGAACTAAAATTACAGAATATAATTTATTTTTAATTTTATTAGCTATCATCCTACTAAATCGAAACAAGATTGGACAAATAGAAAGGTGGTAATGGCTGATCTAATTTTTTTTTAGCAATATAAGTGCCTAAAAGTATGCAATAAAAAATATTCTCTGTATATTTAAATAAATACCGGGTATCCTATAGTCAGGAACTCGAATATAGCCTTTCCCGCTTGTTTTTTTTAGTTCTTCAAAGCTTAAAAGCAGGGATTAAAACCGAAACGAATATCGGTTTCAGTTACGGTTTCGGTTATGTTCGCATTTAGGTTTTCGGTTATCGGTTACGAAATATCTTTGAATAAAGGTTTCGTAACGGTGAACCGGTTTTTGTATGTTTCGGTTTTGAAATACCGGTATGGTTTCGGTTCACAAAAAAATTTTTGTTTGCAAAAATTTATTTATATTAATAATATAATAATAATAATTATAAAGGCATTACTTTCTTAAATTTTCATTCACACATTTCTTTCACATATTATTCAGTTTATTTTAAATTTATTTTATTTGCGCTTATTCAGTGCTATGAAAATTCGATCATGAATATCAAAAAAAAAAAAATTCAAAATGAATGAACAATAATTTTTTTTTATGTATGAAAAACCGAAATTAACCCCTAATAAATGAATCGGTTACTAAACGGTTATTTCGGTTTACAGAGTTTCGGTTTTAAGGTTTCGGTCAAATGAAAATTTTTATTTTCGGTTACGGTTTCAGTTACGGTTTTAAATTTCAATCGGTTTTTACCGGTTAAAGGTTACGGTTTCGGTTAGGGTTTTAATCCCTGCTTAAAAGCTATTAAAGTTTACCTATTATGATATTTAAAAAGCAGTTTTTTTTTAATTAGTACAGTTTTCCATTTATTAAAATTAGTCATATTTCCTCATATAAATTATAATAGTTCCATATAGGATATATTTGACAAACAGTTGGAAATGCAATTCCTGATTTTCATTTTGTACTCCTACCTCAGTTGTCCTGCTTCATATTGCTTATAGAACAGGTTAGGGAATGTAAGCAACAGCAATGTTAACTCAATGTTAATCATCAGCTACTCTGTTAAATATTTATTAAGGCTTTATTAACTTAAAAAAATGTATTAAACGAGCAGAATGTTAGGCATATTCCCACTTTCAACACCATCTCTTCCATCCAACTTTCTCCACATACTATTGCTAATGGGTATTCTTCTGTCTATCAACAGCACGTGGCATGAGGGCGATCTGTTTGTATTTGATGATAGCTTCGAGCACGAGGTCTGGCACAATGGAACACAGCTTCGCCTGGTGCTCATCCTGGACTTTTGGCATCCTGATCTAAGTGAAACCCAACGTCGTAATCTGTCGCCGATTTGAAATTTTAACTTAAAGTAATTAATTCCAACTCATAAATGTTCTTTTGTTCTTGAATTGATTCACGTAGATTACAGCAATAATTTAAGTGTAACTCCTAATCAATAAGTTTTGATATGAATGCGTGTTTAGTTTTTAATAGAAATGTTTACCTTAAGCCTATGATTATGATTAATGACTATTGTTGCTTGGTTGGCAGCTATTTTGCTGCTGTATTCAATCAAACAATTTTGTAAATACAGTAATCAATTTGAAAAACTTATACAGACCTCTTAATGCTCTTTCACAAACCTTTGTTAGTTCTTTAATGATGGAAAATACGACATTTTTGTTAGAAATGTGATACATTTCACATATTTTGTGCCGTATTTGTCACTTTATGTACCCTGTAAATTGGTTAAGAAGGGTACACGCTAGTCTTCACTGAGATAAGTTTAATTATTTGCTGACAATTCATTTATCTCTCACTGAACTCAAGCTTATAATGTAATTGCTTTATAAGCAATTCCGGCAATCGGGCTATAACCGATTATTAAAGCCTTAACCATAGTGTTTCCGATATCTGGACATGCAATGCAGTTCACTGAGCAGCTGGTACATATAAAGGAGGGAACAGCTGATGGGCTTTTATCAACAGTTTAACTCGAAATGTGGACAGTTCTCAGTGCAATTCTCTACCTAACGCTTGTGGTGCGGGCGGATTTGGATGTGTGCCTCAAGGATCAGGGCTGTCTTCGTGGCACAACGATGCCAGGGTATCGAGGCGAATCGTTTGAGGCTTTTATGGGCATACCCTATGCCCAGGCACCCATAGGGAAGCTACGCTTCCAGGTGAACTTACTAAGCTTCAGTTATCCTTCAATTCATTAACGTTCCTCCCCAGAATCCCATTGCTGCCAGTGGCTGGGAAGGATTACTGAATGCCAGCGTTCCCCATACCAGTTGCCTGCAGAAGGTCTACTTCTTCAGAACTTGGCCTGTATTTGGGGACGAGGATTGCCTCTACTTAAACGTCTACAGACCTGTGGTGTCGCAAGGGGATTCCCTGCCCGTTATGGTCTATTTCCACGCGGGTGGATTTGCCTTTGGCTCTTCAGATCCACTTTCCATTGGACCAGAGTATTTTATGGACACGCAGCAGGTTATTTTGGTCACCGTCAACTATCGTCTTGGTCCATTCGGTAGGTAACAGCAACTGTCATCTGAATGTAAACAGTTGTATTATGCGGATGAGTTTCGTAGGTTTCTTGAGCACTGGCGATCGTCATATGTCTGGCAACTTTGGACTGAAGGATCAACGCTTGGCGCTTCAGTGGGTGCAGCAGCACATCGCTACCTTTGGCGGCGATCCGCAGCTGGTGACCATTTTTGGTCACAGTGTCGGCGGAATGTCCGCTCACTTCCATATGCTCAGCCCCAACTCGAAGGGTGAGTAATCCCCTTCTCCCTTACTCAACTTGTTTCGACCTTTTCTACACTAATTTCTTCACTTCATCGATCTTCGTTCTTCCCTTTCTTTTCTTCCTTCTTCCCTTCCTTCTCCATTCTGATGTCCTTCTTCCTTTGATCATTTCCCTTCTACATCGTTTCTTTCTTCTTTATCTTGATCTTCTCCTTTCTCACGTTCTTCTTTGCCATCAAATTTTCTTCCATTTGCTCTTCTGTCTCTTCTTCCCCTGTTGATCACCCTTCTGCTGCTCCAACTCCTTCTTCTTTACTCAACTTGTTTTTGACCTTTTTACACTTATCTCATCTCTTCTTCGTTCTCCCCTTTCTTTTTTTGCTTCTTCCCACCTTTTCATCCATTGCTTCCACTGCTCATTTCCCTTCTGCATCGTTTCTTGCTTCTTTATCTTCATCTTCTCCTTCTTCACGTTCTTCTTTCCCATCAAAATTTCTTTCATAACTTTCCATTTTCTCTTCTGTCTCCTCTTCCTCCATCTGTTTTTGTCTCCTCCTTCTCTATCTTCTTCCCTTGATCATCACCCTTCTGCTCCTCCTACTCCCCCCTCTTCTATTCCATTCCTTTTCTTCTCCTCTTCGTCATTCGTCTCCTCCCTAACTACCGTCTTGTCCTACCACCGTCTTTTCTTCCTTCACTTCTTCTTCCTTAATTTTCTCCTGATTCTCCTCCCTTTCCTGTCCCTTCTCCTCCCGCAGGTCTCTTCCAACGCGCCATATCCTTGAGCGGCACAGCCTTTTCGGCAATGGCCCATGTAAAAGATCCCCTGTCCCAGGCTCGTCAGCTGGCGGAGCAGGTGGGCATTGCCCAGTCGAGTAGCCTGGACACCCAGCAACTGGCCGAATCCCTCCGTGGAGTTGATGCCTTGAAAATACTGGACGGTGGCGATGTATTCAAGGATTGGAACAACGCACCGATTGTTAACTACGCGGTAGTTGTGGAACAGGATGCAACGTCCGAATCCTTCTTCAGCGAGGATTTCATAGAGTCCCACATGGCTGGACGCATCCAGCAGGTGCCCTGGCTGCTCGGCACCTCATCTCGAGCTGGCGAAGGTGCCTTGTTTCTACTGCACATCTATACAAATCCGCAGTATCGAAAGGAATTCAATGAAAACTTCCTGGAACGCTTTCGTTTGGAGTTGTACCTGCCCAAGGGAACTCCGACGGCAACTGTGAGGGATCTACTCAAGTTGTACGATGTGCCGGAGATGGAACTGAATGAGAATACAATAATTCCCCTGTCGAATCTGCTTGGTGACTTTAACTTTCTGTATCCCCTCTATGTGGCCGCCGAGGGATACGCTGGATATGCCCAGGAGCCTCTTTCCATTTACAGCTTCGAGTATCGCGGCTCCAGCGGCCTCTCTTTCTCCCGATGCCACAGCGAGGGCGTTGTCCCACCTGAGGTCCTTCCTGCCCACATGGACGATGCCCTGCACATGATTCGCATGCCGATTATATTGCCGGACTTTGCTAAAGATTCCGAAGACAGTCTGGTAATCAATCGTCTCACGACCCTCTTGGTGGAATTCGCAAAAACAGGGTATGCCTTCAATTATGTATCCATACCTGTTAAATGATGATTAGTAATCACAGTCATTGGTAATTAGATTATTTGCGGTTTTGCCCCATTATTTATTGATTACGTTTACAAAAAATCAAAAATATCCTAAAATTATTACAATTACAATTATACAAAAATAATCGGAAATAATAGAAAATAATCTTATTTTTTTCTGATTATTTCGGACTATTTTTGAATATTTCTGATCATTTATGAATATTTGGAAAATATCAAATTATTTTAAATTTAAATAATTTGAAAATTTAAAATAATTTGATTTTTACTAAATAGTCATAAATAATCAGAAATATTCAAAAATAATCAGCGAAAAATTAAAAATAATCCGAATACTCAAAAAGATTACTTTTTATTATTTCTGAATATTTTTAAATTATTTTAGATTATTTTTGATTTTTTGTAATCGTAATCATTAAAAATCACAAATTTTTCAACAGCGATTATTTCCAAAAATAATCTAATTTATAAGTAATTCTAATCGAAATTTAACAGGTTTGTTTATATCATAACTAGCAGATATGTATCTATAAAGAGGCCTCTAAATTCTAGAGTCTTTTACAACGAAACCAAACTACCCGCCTGCAAAGCCGATGACTTTACGGCTGAAAAGATCTGCAAGTATCTGCGCTTTGGACAACAAAATGGGGTTTACCAGGAGACGGTCGAGGGGAGTATGGACTTGCGTGGTCTGCCGCTTTGGAAGAAACTCTATTTATAGATTGCAAGCTATTGAAAGGCAAATAGGGCTAACTTGCATTCCATTAAGATAACTCTATGGAAAACACTGTAGCTGTATATGTAGTGAAAAATGTACTTGAAATATGCAGAGATGGGTTAAACAACATTTACAGGGTATAACTTGATAAGTATATGTATTGTATAACTTGTAAAATTAAAACTACTAATAATATAATAATAATTTGTAATTAAGATGGCTGTCAACTAATTGATCAACTAGAAGATACCCTGTAAAATGGAAAATATGTTATGAATAAAGTGGTGGAACTAGAGCTATTGTGCATTTAATTAGTGCAATTATGTGAAGATGCGCCACTTAAAGATACCCTGTAAATTCCACAGGGTATCAAACGAGACTTCAGTGAGAGCTCATCCATAGAATTGACTTACTTAAGACTATAATGATAAACACACGTACCTCCCTCCCCTCCGGCTTCCCTTTGTCATAACCTCCACGCAGATCGGGAGAATGAATTGATATGTGGAGCTGCTGCTGCTGCAGTGTTGACCTATTTTGCACTCGATTGCGTTCGCACTCCCAGACGAAGGTCACTTAAATTTCCATATGGAAAGTAAATGTAATAATATACACACATGTAAGTACACTGCAGGCCATCGATTTAGTGAACTTTTGGTATTAAATTGATGATGTGGGCCAATCCAAACATGAAGAGCTTGTTTATAAATCATAAAAATTTCAATTAAATGATGCCGCCTTTAAAAGATAATTTTTTTATTATTGTTTATTAACAATTCTAAAAATAATGATAAAAATTTTGTGGGCGCGCATCTATAAAATTAATTATAATTGCATTGCTTTCTTAAAAAAGAGTCGAGAGTGTTTCTTCAAATAGAAACCATTTTTTTTGTGGAGTGTATTTCACAGAATTTTATTTCGGAGAGCTTGTGATAAAGTTAAAACGCTTGAAATTAAAATAAAAATAAAAATAGACTCATGACTATAATTTTGTAGTACAAACTTCATTAAAGGTTTAGTGATCATAATTAGAATTTTCATTTAATAATAATTACTTGCGTTTTCTGTTATATAAATGTGAGAGAACTCTTTCGAATCCCCTCCCTGACTATATTTATTTGAATTATTTTAAATTTATATTCTTTGGCTGCAAAGAGAAATTAATTGAAATTCTATTAAAATTGTTTTTATATTAAAAAAAAATTCTCTTTTATCAGGATTTCAGGATCATCTTTGTATTTATGATAAAAATTGTTTGCTCTTCATATTTATTTGGAATCTCAGCCTTACGATTCTCAACTATGACTATATTTCAATGAACTTGGGTGTACATTCCATATATAAAGGCGAACTTTATTGAAGTAACTATAAAGAAGTGAAGACAGTTCTTATCTCTGCAGCGAAAGCGAATCACAAAAGAAGCACAGGCAAACAAACACAAGCACAGCCTGGGCTATGTGAATAAATATGAGTACTCGTAGATGTATTCATATAGTTGTAGTTGTATTTGTTTGCTGGAGAACAGGATAAAAGCCAAGTCAGACAACAGATAGTTCTGTAGTCTTGGTCGGATCGTCTCGGAAACGGAATCGTAATCGGAGTCGTTGGCTAGACAAAAATAGATCAGATTATATTAGAACATATCGATTATACGCCGTGTGAACCGTTTGAATAAATTTCAATTTCAATTGCAATTTGATTATAAAGCACTAAGCACAATAAGCTTGGATCTGCATATTTTCAAGCGATCAACCGTTTCTAAAAGCGTGACAACAGCAACAGCAACAAAGTTTTCTTCTTATTTATTTATAAGTATTGAATTTTTTTTTTTTTTTTTTTTGAATTGAATAAAACTGAACGCGTTGTTTACAAACCCGTCAGATACATTTCGAGCGCTGTCGCGTCAGGGGCTTACCCACAACTTGGTCAAGTTAGTTACTATAGTTAGTCGTGGTTAAGTAATTAAGCGTGTCGAGTAACTCAACTAAAGGGAGAACCACGTGAGTATTTTAAAATAAATAAAAAATAATCAGAAATAATCAAAAATAATTGAGTATTCGGAATATTTTTGATTTTTCTCTGATTATTTTTGAATATTTCTGATTTTTTGTGACTATTTAGTAAAAATCAAATTATTTTAAATTTTCACAAATTAAATTAGCCAAAGCTTTTGATTATAGAGGCTTTTCTAGCTTTGGCTTCTTTGATTGTAAAACTTTTAAATAATTTGATTTTTACTAAATAGTCATAAATAATCAGAAATATTCAAAAGTAGTCAGAAATAATTAGAAAAAAATCAGAAATAATCCGAATACTCAAAAAGATTATTTTTGATTTATTATTTCTGATTATTTATGAATAATTGTAATAATTTTAAATTATTGTTGATTTTATGTAATCGTAATCATTAAATAATTGGGCAAAACCGAAAATAATCGAATTACTAATGACTATGATTACTAATCATTATTTAACAATTATGAATACAAGTAGGTTTAATTTTTAAAAATTATCAACCATAATTAAATTGACAATAAAATGGCTAAAACGACATCTTAGCTTCGATTTGATCGCTTGTCGTGGGAATATTTGCTAAGGCTTTAAATAAATACAAAACGTCGTTGACATCATCGGCAAAAGAAGCATTTTTGGAATGAGCATAAGTAGTAGATAGATTTATGAGTTATGCATAATTAGTGGGTCTATTATTGACTCTGATTTCTTTTTATAGAGAAGACAAAAGACATCAGTCATGATTCATCCGGGGAATGCTTTAGTTCTGCTGCTGCTGCTGCTGTCGGCCACGACTTTGGCCTTAAGCGACAAGACCCTGATTGTCTGTGGCGGCAACCTGGGCTGCCTGAAGGGCATCCACATGCCCGGCTATCAGATCAAGCGATTCGAGGCCTTTCTGGGCATACCCTATGCTTTGCCACCCGTCGGAGAGCTGCGCTTCAATGTGAGACCAAGAGATGGAAATTTTTAGAATATCATTAAAATTTTCCATCGATCTATTGTAGAATCCCAAAGTGATGCCCAAACTGCAGGGTATCTACAATGCCAGCCTGGCCAAACCGGACTGCATACAAAAGAACTATCTGCTGCCAACTCCGATCATCTACGGCGAAGAAGACTGTCTTTACCTGAATGTCTACAGACCGGAGGTAAGTTTTTATTCCCCTTCAAATCCATGATCACCATCTGATCATTTATCAACTTACAGCGCCGCAATCCTTTGCAATCCTTTCCAGTCATGGTCTACATTCATGGCGGCGGTTTCTTCAGCGGCTCTGCAGGTCCCTCGATAACTGGTCCGGAGTACTTTATGGACACGGGCGAGGTGATTTTGGTGTCCATGGCCTACAGACTGGGTGCCTTGGGTAAGTTTGCTAAGCAACAAAAACTGCTGAGGATCTGACCGATTCCCTATAAGAATTTAAAAACAATAACTAGGAGTGCCAAAAGTTGTGGTAACAAATAGAAAACTTTTGCTTAGGTAATGCAATTTATGAAAGATACAATTTAAAAATTAAATCAAAGAAAAACCAGGAAACTTTATAAAAAGAATTTAATTTAATTTCTTTTTTGTGATTCTCAGTCTACAAGCTAATGCTTATTATTTAAGGCACTAGTCACTATTACAAACATCGGTTTTTAAAATATTATTACCAAAAATGGGAAATAACAGATTATAAATTCAAAAACTAGGAAACTTGTAATTGGGAAACCAAAAATTGGATAAATTCATCAAAAATTCAGAAAAGCTGAAATGAAGAAAATAATTTATTAAATTTATGATTATTAATATTGTTTGCAATTGAAACCAACAAAAAAATATATTTTTCATTTAGTCATTTAAGCGCTGAATAAAGTTGAGAGCTGCCGCATAGCTCCCAGAGCCCATGCTGCCCACCGCTGACTTAAAGCAATCGCACGTTGAATTCAAACTGTTTATCAAGGCTTATTCCGAATTCCGAACGTTTTCAAAAAGTAAAAACGGTACGAAAACGAACGTTTTACTCTTTGCTGTTCCCAATTCCCACTGAAATGGGCTTGTTTTACTTTTCAAACTCAGTTTCGAAAACATTGCCAAAAATATTTATTTCAAGTATTTCAGGTTGAATATAGCAGAGAGAGAGAGTTGGTAAAGATAACAAAAATTAAAGTGGAATTCAGAACAGCTCGATTTTGTTTTTTATAAAATATTTTATTGATACTTTCGAAAAAATTGTTTAAAAAAAAATTCAACTGTTTAAACTTAAAGTAGTGATGTTAATCAATTCTGAAAATTTAAAACATTATTATAATTTTCGGTTTATAATTTTAGGTGTTTATTTTAAAGCTTTAAATGGCTTTTACTTTTAAATCCGCTTTTTGAAACGACAATTGTTGTCGATTTTCGAAATTCGGAACAGCAATCACCTCGTTTTGTGGCAAATCGACTCGTTTTCGGAATTCGGAACAAGCCCGATTCATAAGATTCGAATTCCGAATCCCATTTTATTTTCTAAGTTTTGGTTTCGATTTCTTTAAAGTGTGTATTTATTGACCTTTGACTTTGTAGTGCTTCAAAAAATATTGAAAACTTAACTATTTTCGCCTTCCCTTTGCAGGCTTCCTCTCCACACAGGACACGTCAATAGCCGGGAACTTTGGACTGAAGGATCAGCAGCTGGCGCTGCGTTGGGTGCAGCGCAACATCAAGGCCTTTGGCGGTGATCCCTATCGGGTGACCATCTTTGGCCAGAGCGTGGGCGGAGTGTCCGCGCACCTGCACATGCTGAGTCCCAGGTCGCAGGGTCTCTTCCAGCGGGCGATCAGCATGAGCGGCACAGCCAACGTGCCCTTCGCCATAGGTGACAATGCCTTGGAGCTGGCGCGTCGAACGGCGGAACTGTGCCAGGTGAAGGATGCCCAGAAGTTGAGTACTCGCAAATTGGCGCGTGCTCTGCGTGCCGTCGACGTCAACAGCCTGTTGAATGCGGGCGATGGCCTCAAATTCTGGGACGTCGATCACATGACCAACTATCGTCCGGTCGTCGAACCCTGCGGTCCGGAATCCTTTCTAAGCTCGCAGCCCAAACAGCTGCTGGTCGAGGGCAAATACCCGAAGGTGCCTTGGTTGCTGGGCACAGTGCCTCAGGAGGGTGCTGTCCGTGTGGTCAACATTATGGAGAATGCGACGTTGCGTCAGGATTTCAATTCCAGGTTCGATGAGCTGCTCCAGGAACTGATGGAGTTTCCGCCGCACTTCAGCCAAGAGAAACTGGCCGAGTCAATGGAACTCATTCTTGAGGAATACTTTCAGAAGCAGCACGAGTTGAATGAGTCCACAGTACAGGGATTCCTCGATGTAAGCCACAATATAGTTAGCTCTTGAATAAATATTTAAATGTCTCTACTTTGCAGCTCATTACGGATCGGGGCTTCAAGCAGCCGCTCTATAATGCCATCTGGGACTACGTGCACAGTGTAGACACTAGCGTGCATCCACTGTACTTGTACAGCTTCAACTACCGCGGCCCCTACAGCTACGCCTCCATCTACACGAGCGCGAATGTGACCCAGAAATACGGCGTCGTTCACTGCGACGATCTGATCTATCTGTTCCGTAGTCCCATGCTCTTTCCCGACTTTGAACGCAACTCGACAGAGGCGCGAGTAGTTGCCTCATTTGTGGGCTACTTTGTGCACTTTGCCAAGTTTGGGTAGGTCAATTGAGGCAGCAGTTGTTATACAAGTTAATTGCACGTCGAAATTGTCTCATCTATGTTGAGTGAAAATTTCATCTTTCTAGCTTTAACCGTTTGGCCTGCGCGTTGATTCGCAGTCAGTCACTTTACTCTTTTTCTCTTTTCTTACAGTAAACCCCTTAATGCCGAATCGATAACGCCCTGCTCGGCGACTCAACTAAAGTCACGACCCAAAGGCATTTGCGATTATCAGGCGTTTGAGAATGCGGCAAATTCCGATTTCGAGGTGAATGTCTCGCAAAACTTTCGTACAACAAATGCCAGATTTTGGAGTCAATTATTGAATGAACCAAAGCGTTACTAAGTTCTTGAAATAATTAATAAAATTGTATATATTTAATATTAATAAAAAAATAAATAAGTCGACGCGTTTATAAAAAGAAACTCGTTACACTATTTAAATAGATATTAAATGTATGTTAGGCTCCAACTTAAAACAGCCATAACTTATGTTATATTTAACATATTTTGATGAGATTAAATGGAATGATAGAAATAATTTAAAAGAAATGTTAAGCATTGATAAAAGCGTTGTATCTAGAAAATTGCGACTTAAAACAGCCATAACTTATGTTATATTTAACATATTTGGCTGGAATTCAGTGGAATGATGGAAAATATTTAAAGAAAAGTTAAGCGTTGAAAAAAAGCCTTGTATCTGGAAAACTTCAACTTAAAACAGCCATAACTTATGTTATATTCAACATATTTTGATGAGATTAAGTGGAATGATGAAAAATATTTAAAAGAAGAGATCGCCATCGAAAAAAACTTTATATCTGGAAAACTGTGGTTATGGTGATACACTTAAAGCTTGGCCTAACAAGAATTTGGTTACTTTAAGCCAATTTTCCGACTGTTGCATTCACCTGCTGTAAGTTAATATGTATATACCTCGTACAGGGTATAAATTGTAAATAAAATATAAAGATACGCTTAAGTAATAAATGCCATGTACCCATGAATATGATAATATTTACTTTAGCTAAACATTATTCCATAGCAAACATCTAGGCAGACTTACTTCCAGGTTTCATTTCCATAACAATTCAATTAGTTGCGCGTGTGTCATTTTAAACTGAGCCAGTTTGATAATAACTGCAACTGCAACAGCAACTGCAACTACAACAATTACAGCAACAACTTAAAGTCGGCACGTGAACACCTTGGGAAATATTCATGCCATATCATTGTCTACAACTGCATATTGTATTGATATTTGTATATATAGTACACATATATTTCGATTCCGTTTTTTCCCTTTCAATCGTCATATATTAATGGTCTCGGCTTGACTTGATTAACACTCATTAGCATACGCACACAACGATATCTATATATGTATGTACACACCTGATATCTGATACCCGATACCTGGCTTCAACAGCTGACGCTTTCTTTTGGCCCGGTCTAAATTGCAAGAACAAGTTTAGCTCAGGCTGAGACTGCACGCGTTTCACTTTTTTGTATCTTTTTATTCTTCGTCTAATTTATTTAAGGGGGCGTGACAGGGGGCGCGGGCTTAGAAGCTGCTAAATGATTCGTGTAGTTAATAAATAACTATAATTAAGTATACGTCATGTATACTGATAGTGCGGAACAGTTAATAGCGGCAGAAAAACAGAATGGCAAGCCGAAGCTTAAATACACTTACGGATTGAATATCGAGCAAGGGGAAAAACTGTTCCAAAATTCTAAATAATTATATTATTTCATACAAAAAAAAAACTATAAATAATAAGATGTATATTTCATGTCTGTTGGATTTTGAAACATCGTAAAAATTATAATTTAATCACGATCTCAGGTTAGCTCAAAAACTCCTAAAGTATTTTATAATACCAAGAAAAATTTAATACAATCGAAAATTATATTTCTTCTTGTATTAAATTGATTAAAAAAAGGGTTTATAAAGAAAAAGAGTGTAAATAAAAATAAAATCAGATAATTAAGTAAATTTAAAATTTTTACGCTACACAAAATGAATGTATCCGCAGTAAGTAGAGTATTCAAAATGTTGTTCATATTTATATTTATAGTAGCTGATATTTGTATTTCCATGCTAATTGATTTTATTATGGCATTATTAACTATGTAAAGGGTATTTCAATTAGTTACTATTCATATATGCTGCAAAATTGTAATTTGTATTTTTATAGATTTTATTATGATATAATTATTATACTTTAAGAGCAGCGTATTCTAAATATGATTATTATTCATACTAGGGGGCTACGCCCCCTGCTCGCTTCGCTCGCCAACCCCAAGCTCGCTTCGCTCGCAACATTGTCTTTAGTTGTCCGGTTGAACAAATTTACATAATATTCGCCCCCTGCTCGCTTCGCTCGCCAACCCGCAGCTCGCTACGCTCGCAGCATTGTATTTTTTAACAAATTTATATAATATAACATTTTTTCTAAAAAAAAAAAAACGGAAATATTTAGCTTCCGCTGTCCGCTGTCCGCTGCCTTAATTTTTTTCCTTGCAATTGAACTTTGGCTAAAAAGTCGGATTTGGTGATTTGGCGGGAAAAAGCTAAATTTGGCGGGAAAAAGCTAAATTAAGCGAATTAGTCAAAATTTGCAAGAAGAGTTAATCTAAAAGTTTTGTTAGGATATCTCCGATTGCATCCGATTGTTCCTATGGCAGCTATATGATATAGTCATCCGACTTTGACCAAATTTGGTCAGAATGTAAGAGACAGCCCCAATCATACAATCTGTGAGTTTGGTTGAGATATCTTAAGAAACAAATAAGTTTTTCATACTAAAGGTGTTTTTCATCGGATTGTTCCTATGGCAGCTTCAAGATATAGTCATTCCACTCTGACCAAATTTGGTCAGAATGTAAGAGACAGTACCAAACATGTAATCTGTGAGTTTGGTTGAGATATCTTAAGAAACAAAAAAGTTTTTCATTCTAAAGGTGTTTTTCATCGGATTGTTCCTATGGCAGCTTTAAGATATAGTCATTCCACTTTGACCAAATTTGGTCAGAATGTAAGAGACAGTACCAAACATGTAATCTGTGAGTTTGGTTGAGATATCTTAAGAAACAAAAAAGTTTTTCATACTAAGCAATTCCGTGACCTTTGACCTTGATTTTGACCCTCTTACAGGTGGAATTTCGCAAAACGCCGTCTTATTGCACGATGAAATTATCTCATCTATGTTGTGTGCAAATTTCAGCTCTCTATCTTTTACCGTTTGGGCTGCACGTTGATTCTCAGTGAGTCAGTCAGTGAGTCAGTCAGTGAGTCAGTCAGTGAGTCAGTCAGTGAGTCAGTCAGTGAGTCAGTCAGTGAGTCAGTCAGTGAGTCAGGACAAAGAGTTTTATATATATAGATAAGCAAGTTAAAATATCGTATGTATATACTTTTTTTAAGTTAAGAGCAGTTTGAATGCGGTAACTATGCAGATTTGATAGTAAACGTTACTTGGAATTTCTATGGATTTGTATTGCATCATTTGCATCAATTAGTTAATATTAATACAGCTTTATTACAGGCGCCAACCACTAACTGAATGCCGATCCGAGTAGATCACAAATTAAATAATTGAGTTGAATAAAAATTCAACAGGGCACGCTTACGTGTCATTTGTGTGATTTGTGGTGATATTTGTTGGGTATTTGGATTAAAGTTCGTTGCACTTTATAATTGTTTATTTGCCGGACAAATTGGGTTAACACATGCACAGCCAATGAGCTGTGTCCGTGTCGACGATTTGTGTCAACACGGACACACAATTAAAATCAATACTGCCGAGTCCTGGCATTATCCTGCGGGAAACTTTAGTTGCATTTCGTCGGGCAAGGCATTAAGTTCAACATCATGGATTTGGCTGGGAAATTAATACTGTGGATAATTCCCATATTTGTGCTGGGATTTGTGCTAACGATGAGTGAGGCGTATTTGCAGGGTGTGCGCGTGGAGGAGATACCCTTTAAGCGGCCAACAGCGGGTCTGTTGGCCAGAAATCTAAGCCAGAACAGGCGATCCAGTGGCATTCATTTAATCTCCAGTCTGGAGCATCAGCGTACATTTCTGAATATCTTTCAAGTGCCCTGTAAGTGATCTGATCATCATATCTTTGAGTCCTTATCACACATCCTATCATCCTTTAGATATGCTCTGTTACTATGCCGCCAGGGGAAAATGGCCTTATGTTCCGGGTTTCATGAAATCGCGTGTGAATAGCGCCGCCAAAGGTTTCTTCAATCAGAATGACAGCTACATTCAGAATTTCTGCACCAAGTGGATAGAAGTCAAGGAATGCTATAGACCCAATTATGGTAGGCTCACGAATATCTCACTAATGATACAATATACAGTATATATTAACTTTTCGCACGACGGCAGATAAAAACACAAATTCATTTGTGGAAACTCTGGATTCTCAGCAAAAGATTCAAAACTGCAACTGCGATAAGATGCCCAAAGATCCGGTTGTCTACTTTGATAAGAATTACATAGGCAATGTCAGCTCGGAGACTATTTTAACGACCATCGATTTTCTGGAGAGCTTTCTTCCGCCGCCCACCAAGAAGCAAAAGAATAAGAAGAATCGAGTGCGTGGACGAGTGGATGAAATTGATATTGAATAAGAATCTACACTTTTATAATAATAGTATTTAATAATAATTATTGCACATCCTTACATAAAGTCTCATTAGCCTACAATAAAATGTAAATTTTTTA
Organism: Drosophila limbata; assembly: GCA_963924055.1. Classification (NCBI taxonomy): domain Eukaryota; kingdom Metazoa; phylum Arthropoda; class Insecta; order Diptera; family Drosophilidae; genus Drosophila; species Drosophila limbata. The sequence continues at coordinate 6,668,912 of OZ001355.1, forward strand.
TGCTTTTATTAACATTTTTCTACATAATTAAAAAATTTTGTTTTTAAAATTGAGCACAAAACGAAAAATCGTAACATTTCTTTGCTTTTTAAATGTGGCGCCGAATTAACGCTCAAATATCGATATATTGAATGGTTATCGGAAGTTTAATAACATATCGATTTTACCAATAAGAAAATATAAATACTAAAATACTTTCATGTTAAAATGTTAAATAACAGAATGTTAGCAGCAGCCGTTAAATTTAAATTTAAAAATTGTTAAACGAATTGTAATTCAACGTTCTGTTTGAAATTTGCTGCTTGAAATTGGTTGTATATAACTGCAATTGAGTTTATTTTCTTTATTATATTATGTACTGTGTATATTTATAACTTTGATTGATTTGTCATGACCATATCGAAATGCATTTAGTAAATCATTGAAGCGATGCATGCGAGCACGCAATTGTGCAATTTAATAGTGTGTAAAAATGACCAAAATCTGTGACTTTCGATCAGTTTGTCTCAAAACGCAAGTCAAGATGCATTGGAAGCAGCTGGAGATGCTTACAGCTTTGGTTTTTGTTCTGTTCTTCAAATTCAAAGAGTGTCGAGCCAACGTTACGTATACGCAATTTAACTGTGAGTTGTGGCTGAAAAACTGCAACTTGGCTAATATTTAACTGATCCCGGACTTGCAGTAACACTTTACAAGCAAATGCCAGCCATGTACCAGCTGGATGACTATGATCTGTGCCGTCAGAAGCCTCCGAGCTGGATTCTGGCACACAGCACGTATTGCCTGGTCTATGCTGAAATTGTGCCCAATGCCAGTTCCACGCTCTGGCAGCAAATTGAGACGGTATCTCTGGACGACAAGCACCATTTTCGACACGATCATCTATTTGTTGGAGTGTGCTTGGAGGATTGCAAGAAATCGATTCAAACCCTGAGCAAATTTCAAATACAGCAGCTGTACGAGGGCAAAGTAACAGACACTGAGGTGAGTGGAGAGCTTAAAGTACCGTTTCCAGCTGAGAAATGATCCATGTGCATGTCCAGCTGAGCACCTTGTATGCCAAGGTACATAATAGGCCATCGGATGAGCGCATGCACTACGATCATGTGATCAACAGCTGCCTCAATCGTCGCTTTCAACGCAAATTTCAACTTCGACTGCGCAGCAGCATCGAGTACTGTGAATGGGCAGATGGGCAACTGGAGCACGGTAAGTGAATTAGTAGAAGAAGGAAGGATTAAATACCCTTGTAGACACCTAACAAGTTTAAGTTAAGTTAAGTTTAAATTAAAATTAAAATTGGGGGTCACAAAATAGATTTGGCCAAAGTTTCATCAATTTAACTTTAAAATTAAGCGTGCAATTAAAAAAAATATAGGATTCTTAGATAAAATTAATCCGATTCTGTGTAAGGATTTTGGCAATTCTGGGTTTCCTTAAACCAAATACGAAATACTTTATTAATTCAAGTACGATTTTTCAATTCCTTCTCCTTCCTGATCATTGTTTATGCTTTCAGTGAAAGCTAATTGTGTAGGCTTTTTTGACTATTTTAGTGCTGAGTGGTTGCTATTTTATTCGCATATTGCGTAAATTTAACAATAACATGACGAATACATATTTTAATAAGTGGGAAAGGCTAAAGTCGAGTGCCCGACTATAGGATACCCGTTACGTATTTAAATATACATCAAATAATTTTTTTAGTATATATTTAGACACTTATATTGCGCGAAAACCTAAATAGCCATTGCGACCCTTCTATTTGTCCGATCTTGTTCTGATTTAGTGGGATGATAGCTTATAACAGTAGCTAACGTTATTAAGCCAAAAAAAACAGACGGACGGATGGACATGACTATATAGACTCGGCTGTTGATGCGGCTCAAGAATATATGGGTAATTCGACATGGGAGAATGCGACATTCGTACGCATTCAAAATGAAATAAAACATATGCCAAAACATTATTTGGTTGTGACAAAAGGGAAACTTATACGTCTTGATTAGCACTATTATTGGTGCTAAGGTTGATTTTGACCAATCGTTCGTTTTTTTAAATAATTTAAAAAAACCGAGGCATTTGCACGCGACTCAAACAGAAGTAGTTTTTTTTGCGACCAGTTCTAACACTGATTCCGGCAAAACGTAAACGAATATTTTGATGTATTTAATTTTAAAATGTAATGCATTGATTTATCTTAAAAATGTTTTTTGTTTTATTTCAAAATATTATGTAGTATTTTTATTAATTTAATTTGAATCACTGTCGCACGCGACATTTTGTTCGTTCCACAATATATTTATATTGTTTCTGTCTCTCTTTTTTTAAATTATATATCTTAAACAGCTCGAAAAACTTGTTTTACATTAAACTTTTAATATATTTCTATGTATTAAAATGGTTTATGTCACTATCTTACTATTTTACTTAGTGTAATCGATAGAATACAAACTGTCCATTTTGGAAGTCAATTTTTAAGAAAATGGGCAAAAATATAGAAAAAGTGAATTTATTCCAATGTAGAATCTATATGTCCATCCTATTGAATTTCATCTAGCGTATATTGCTTAAATAAATAACTTGAATACATTTTTGGAAGAAAATTTCACAAGATGTAAGTTAATAATCAATTTTAAGTTTTTGGCGTTTGAGACGCGTTCTCAACAATTTCTGACCTACTTTATAGGGTCGTAGATGCTTTTTTCTCCCTGTTACATACATTTCAAGGAATACAATATACCCTGTACTTATTTTTATCCTGTGTGTCGACTCTGTTCATCATCCTGTTCAAGCATATTCAGACCTTATGGTAACTTTGAAGAGTTGAGCAAACTAATCACTTTCCAATCACTTAGATGCACTGGATGTGACTGTATATGTGCTGATTTCCTTCCTCATCCTGCTCTCCATCCTGTCCACCTTCTACGATTATCGCCTGAAATTGCAGCAAACTGATCCAGCCAGACTTCAGGGCAATATCTTCTACCAGAATCGCTTAAAGACGCGTTCTCAACAATTTCTGACCACATTTTCGCTGTGTCGCAACTATTATCGGATCGTAATGCCATCGCAGAGTGAATTGTCCCGAGACTTGCGATTCTTCGATGCCTTTCGAGTGTTTGGCGTCGTTTTGGTTATTCTGGGACACACACTGATGGTCTTTATGACTGTCCAGATACAGAATCCCGAGTTCTACGAGCAGTTTCTTTACAGATTCGAGTCATCGATATTTCAGAACGGCAATGCCGTCATCCAAATCTTTTTCGTCATGAGCTCTTTTCTGCTTTACGTGAACTTTTCGAACCGTCAGTGGATTAATAAAGAATCGAGCATCTTCACCTGCATCGGAGTCTATTTTCGTGCCTTTTTGAGCAGATATTTTCGGCTGTTGCCCTCGCTAATAATGCTCATATTGTTGAATGGCACGATCCTAGCCCGACTAGGAGATGGACCCTTCTGGCGACACTTGACCGAAGCGGAACGCGTCTTCTGTCGCACCAATTGGTGGCACAATGTCCTCTTCATCAACAACTATTTGCTGCAAGAGAGTGTAGGTATATTGGGAATAAACCACAGCTCAATTCTATTTCTCAATTCATTTTCACTACTTTCCAGTGCGCACAACAAACTTGGTATTTGGCTGCCGATATGCAACTCTTTGAACTATTTTTGACAATCATCATCGTAACTAAAAAGTGAGCGGTGCAATAAATATTATTATATACATATATTATATATACTATATATTTTTTATATTTTTTTATAGGCATCCAGGACTCACAAGATATATCTATGCTCTACTGCTCGTGTTTACATTTTCGGTTCCAGCTTTATTGACTTATTATCTCCAACTGGACGCCGTCTATCACATTAGGCCAGAGTAAGTTTTGTTGCCAATATTTGCCTCTAGTTATGGTCAAGTTTATAAGGCAGCCTAACCGGATTCAACCATTATTAAATAAATTTCATTTACATCAATTTAGTTAAAATATTCTTGTTCATGAATGATTTAAACATAAAATTTGTATTTTTTCCAAAATTAAATTAAAATTGACAGTTTTGTAATAATTTCCAACTGCCTTAAATTTGCCAAAACTCAACCAATTTTCTTGCCAGCTTTCAGTTTTATCATGGATTGACCGCTAAATTGATTTGAAATATTTTTTTTATTTTTTTCCATACACTACTTTGTAGAACCTATCGGTATTTGTACTTTCGCAACTCGGAGACGTTCTATCAAATCTATCCGCCGTTCTACACGAACTTGGGTGGATACTCTATGGGCTTGCTTTGTGGCCATCTCTATCTGAAAGTTCGTTCCTCGCCAAAGGCCGACAGTTACAGAGGCAAATGGAGCTGGGAGCTGGGCGTGTGGTTGTTAATTCCAGTTGCCACATTGGTGCTCCTCTCGGGCTTCATATTCATCAAGCATGACTTTGAGAAGCCATCAATTTGGCTGGCCATCTATGCGGGACTGTACAAAAATCTATGGATATTGATTTGCGCCGGATTTGTATGCGGCATGTGCTTTAAAGTGGGCTGTAAGTAAAGATCGCTTGTGATAGGAGAACTTACTTATATATATATTTATATATAATCTTATTACAGGGATTGCCTATGAATTCTGCTCTCTACCCATTTTTCGGCCTTTGTCGCGCATTTCCTTCCAGGCTTTTCTTTGGCATGTCTTCGTACTGCGACTGGTAGCTGGTTATTTTCGAGATCCAGTTTATATAAGCAGTTTCTTTTTGGTAAGTTGTGGGTTAGTAACTCCTGTAGTTCCATGTTATTAATTACTTTTTTATTAGTTTGGAAACGTGCTTTTGGTATTTGTTCTCACACAAATTGTTGCCTTTTTCATGGCGTTGTTACTTGAATATCCGTTGGTTGAGTTGTTAAAACTAGTGAATTTTAAACCATAATTTGTATATTTAAAATAAACTCTTTATTGTCAACTTATTGGTAAATTAACAAATAAAAATGTGAATTTAAATGCGCGCCAAAACTAATGAAGTGAAGCTGGCTGCGCATGGAATGCCAATCGATATCCGTTGGTTGACCCATGATGCAATAAGTATAAGGTGGTCTCGTCGGCAAAACGTAGTCCCTTGACTATGATCAGTGCGAGGGAAAGGGAAAGCAAGCACACCCTGAAGGTGAAGGGACTAAAAACCGAACGATTCGGCAGCCGACGAGACCTCCTTACGTTGTTATTTCATGCGTTGACCAACATGACACAAGTGCGAGCACGGTTGGCGTTTTTGCGCCAAAACTGGATTTTTTTTTCCTCTTGGCGCAATGGGATTTTTTTTTTTAATTTGCTCTTTTGAAGTACATATTTACTTTTATTTTACTACATAATCACTAGATTAAGATGAGAATGTGAAATGAGAATGAATGTGTTCCGTGAGTGCGAGTACATTATATCGAATATTTTTATAAATTTAATAAAATCTAGTTATTCACTATATAGCCACGGTTGCCACAATTGTTTTCTTCCTGTTTTTTTCGAATTGGCCCTTTTTTTCACCAGTTCAGAATCAGGTATTTGGTATAGCTATAGGTTAAATAAAGTACATATTTATTTATATTTAATTTCATAATCACTAGATTAAGAGGAAAATGTGAAATACTTTGGAATTATAAATGTGTTTGTGAAAAATATTTTTTATTTAATTAAATGCAAAAATAACATGACTGCAAATAAAAAAGTTTTGGCTCTTTTTTTAGTGAATTTAGCTCTTTTTTTTTGGCTCAAAATGATTTTTTGTGGCAAAATTGAGTGCACAGAGAGACCAACATTTTAAATATACCAAGCTATACTAACAATCTAAGCTGCAGTATTTTTGTGGTTAGTTGGCAGTTCGCTCGCTAATAGTGTTGGATAAACATTGCTCATTTAGGTGAACATGTTCACTTGTTCTTTTTATTTAGAAGTCAGCTCACTCAGATTGCTCACTTGCTCAGTTGTTCAGTTGCTCACTTGCTCAGTTGCTCAGTTGCTCAGTTGTTCAGTTGCTCACTCATATTGCTCAGTAGCTCAGTTATTCACTGAGCTATTCACTAAGTCCCTCACACAACTAATCAAAACTATCATGTTACATTTTAATTTAAATCTGATGGTTGCCCTGTGATCAACAATTCGCTACACTTTCTGATTAGCGACATTCTGAATTGTGCTTTGGCGATAATCCAAGATTTGTGTATTTTCAAAGAAAGAATATACACACAATGCCCTTAGAGGAACAACAGAGCAAAAATGAGCAAAAAAGAACAAGTGAGCAATGAAGAGCAATTTGGAAGGAACATGTTCACTTGCTCACTTCAGGGAGCAACTCTTTTTTGTTCACTCACTCATGAGCAACCCAACACTAATTCACTTGACGGAGTCCGGTCATACTGATTAGTTTGTTCAGTTTTGTTTTCTCTCGCTTTGCAGGTCGGCGTTTTGCTACGTTTCGTCTTTTCGTAACCGCAAATTCTCAAACAGTTCACAACAACAAAGTGCGAAATTCGAAATTTCTTGTTCTCAATATAATCTAAGAGCATCTGTCCAAGCATTACCGCTAAATTAAAGTGAGTGTCTTAAGTGTGTGGGTATTTTCTTAAGCTCAATGCGGCAACTTTGGCATTTCGATACAAATGTCAATGAATCACTGTGGCATTTGTATAACTAGTCGTCAAATGGCAGCCTTTTCACATGATTTGTTTTTAATTAAAATATAATTAATAAATGCATACAAATTTAAATAATGAACGCGCGTATTACAAAATCATTCAAATCACGGCAAATAAAATAAGTGCGAGCATTGTGTTTGTGTGAGCGCGCGCGCTTGTACGTGTGCGTTCAGTGGTGAGAGCAATGCATGTGAAGAGTGCAGCTATAAAATGTTGCTACATGCGCTCCCGCTCCCACACAGTGTTATATGAGTCGCAACACTCCAAAAAAGGGAATAAAAATGAGAAGCGTCTTGGACAGCAACAACAAAAGACCGAACGCCGAAAAATGTTGCAAAATGAAAGAAAAGCAAACTAAACGAAAGCAACCCAGAAAGATTTCTGCGTTTCTCGCCTCTTACAATTCCCACTCACACATGCAGACATTTAAATTAATTGTTTTTTATTTTTGAATTTTGCTTTAGCTGTAATTTTTGTGTTTTTGCGCTCACATTTTCCGGCTAGCAAATACCGACCGCTTGTTTATAAAATTGTGGCCGAAAATGAGAGCGACGGTGTTGGTGGTGGGAGAGGAGAGCGGACAATTGTTGCTCTGGAAGCAACAAGTCACAAATCCAAATCGAATGGGCGCGGGGGTGGTGTCTGAATGCGTGTTCTCAGTTTGGTCAACGTTTTTTTTTTAGTTGTGGGCGCAATCGCAAACGTAAACGATAAGCCGTAATTGAAATATTGTGGCAATTGCCAAGAAACGTGGCTTCAAGTTGGCCCGAGAGTAGAATTACACACTTCCAGCTAAAACAGCTATCCAGCCAGTCTCTTTCTTTCTATTGTATGCGTGTGGGCATGCGTGCGTGTGAGTGAGTATGTGTGTGAAACAAGTGTGAAAAACAAACGACCTCCAGCAGCGCACGTCTGCGTCTGCGTTCCCCGTCTGTGGCGCTCACTTAGAAAGTGTAGGAGCGCGTGCGAGCATGCCCCCCACGCATATTTATTGTTGTTGTAGCCAGGCGTTGTTGCTGTAGTTGTCCAAAAATGGGTTAAGCAAAAAAAAAAAAAACGCAGCAACGCCAATTAGTGACAAAATATAAATGAAAAACGCATGCAGTATATGCGAAGTGTCTGTGTATATGTCTCTGTGTGTGTGTGTGTACAAATATGTATGCAAATTAAGTGACAGTGTCCAAAAAAACAGCAACAACGACTGCCGCCAGTCTGACTAAGCGCAAATGCTGCAGAAATAGCAACAAGTAGACGCAAAGCGAAGAAGCGTCGCGTCGTGCAATTAAGACAGCAACAACAACAAACAACATCATCACATATATACAACAACAAGCAATGCATAGTTAAATTTAGCAACAGAGTTCCACTTTCACTCGGCGGCGACACCGACACCCACCAAGCCGCCCAGCCTCTGCCCCCCTTCCCATGGCATTTGTTGTTGTTGTTGCATGTTAAGTTTGATGCGTGTCGTGTTATTTTGCGTTGGCACGAACACGCACGATACAACAACTAACAAGACGTTAATAGAAATTAATATGCAGAAGCATATATACACACACACACACAAGCACACTCATTAGCGCACTCATGAAAACTAAAACCTATAAATTGATTATTTTCGCTTAAACAAAACTTCCACTTTATTAAGTATGGTTACACTGTTACAACAAACCAAATAGCATTCAATCACTTTCCATTAGAACATTTAATATTTTAGCTTTTTTTTTCACTCTGGAAAATGCAACACGCGCTCATCTCTAGTTGTCAACCGCCTGAAGGAGACACTTGCGCGCTTTTTGTCAAGATTTAAGTTAATCACACACATGCACAGGCAGCAGTTTGATGAACTTAAGTACCACAAGGCGATTCGATGACGACGACGAAGATGTTATTTGTTGTTGTTGTTGTTGTTGCTGTTGCCTGTCATTGGTAATTATAGTAATGCCTAATGACATCATCATCAAATGCAGCAGCTGCAGACTTCAGACTGCCTTCCAGTTGCCTTCCAATATGCAGGCGAAAGTTTCCATCGATGCTCGACTGCTGATAAGTGCGCACTTGCAGCTGATGCTTATCAGACAGGCGTCTGGCTGGCAATGTTGATTCACTGCCTCCTACACACACACATACACACCCTCTTACACATATTCAACTTTAAAAGTAGTCAGTGGATTGTTATTGTTATTGTTTTGTTATTGATGTGCTGCTCATGACACATTCACGCCGCCCGTTGTAAGCTAATTAGATGTTGGACAGTTGGATTATAGCGGTTACATTAGCATTCTGCAGTAGCCAATTGGAGCAACGCCTCTTTTTCCCCCTTCAACACTTTATTCATTGCTCGCTTCGTTTGTCATTTTTTTTTCCTTACACTCGATTGCCGCGCATAGAGAAAAATAACTACAATGCTTAATTGACTTGGGACTGCATACTGCTCCTGTAAGAGAAAGAGAGAGGGAGCGAAGGAGAGAGAGAGAGTGGGAAAAAGAGAGAGAGCCAGCGGGGCGCATTGGTTTTTTTTAGTCACGCCGACCGACAACACAACAACATTTGTTAGCAATTAGAATTGTGTATTGCCGGTGAACGTTTCGACAAAGCGTTAAGATTTGCAATCAAGCATTAAGTCAATTTGTGGCCAGTTGAGTTGACGTCGCCGTCGTCGTCGTTGGCGCGTTCCAATCATCGGTTGATGCACCGATCATTGGAAGCTGCCATAATGCAGTCAGCATATACAGTGCGTGCCATTAGTTGGTTACCCAACATTTCTTAAAATCAATTTAGATATTTATTATCAAATAACAAAAATTAAATTTAATAAAATGATTTATTAAGTGCGAAAATGAACTACATACTTATATATTTCTTATGACATTTATACTTATCTGACCTTTATTGTCTTAGATATCTTATCACAAGTTTAACTATGACAAATGCTCGCATTGTTTATATTAATGTACGCAGTGTTGGTAGTACAGGTTACACGATCGCTTACTTTTAATGCCCACTGTGACAACTCAATCAGACCACCACCCGCAGCCGCACCCTTGCCCTTACCCCTACCCCTCCACACACCCGCCCGCATTATGATACTACTCGCATTTAACAAGTATTTCTACATGAGTATAATTTGTATCAACTTCCGATATAAATATGTATGTGAGGCATTATCGCTATAGTTTGTCAGGGAGAGCGGGCAGTCGGAGGAGCGAGCATTCAAATTTTCGATATATGTTTTGCTTCGATAAATTTTAGGCAAATGGCAAATGTCAAAAAAAAATACCACAAAGAAAAAATTCAAATAATAAGAAAAATGCACAATAAACACATCAAAAGCGAATTACAACGCGCTATAGGTGTGACTTTGTATGTGTACACATGTGTGTGTGTGTGTGTGTGTGTGTCTGTCTCTGTATATTTATATGAAAATTGAATTTTAAGCAAGATGATTGAATTTTCTATTAATAAGTTTGACCTTCAACAGCTGTGATATATTAATGTATACAAATTTTCTAGAAGCGAAGGTGTTCTTGAGGCATAAACAACGCACAGATAAATATATATATACATATATATAAATATGTATATACAGTTATAGCTGTATCGTTATAGATTGATCTGTATCTGTTTTAAAAATTTAAGTGCGATTTTCGAGTGTAATATTAAGTATTTTTCATTGTTTGTTTTAGGCATTTTCTAGCTGATATAGTTTATCAGCAGTGCCCAATGATAGTCACCAAATTGTGACACTTGGACTACACACACACACACACACACACACACGCCTGGAAACACACACACACACATAGCAGGGTTTACCTTGTGGCTAAAAGAAAATAAATACATAATAAAAAGTCTTTTTTTGTTTTTATGATTTCTTAGCAGGTCAATGACAAATCCATTATGCCTCATAGCATTATTGCTACATTTATAACATTTTCAGCAAAAAAAAAAAACGGAAAGAAAAAGAAAAAACAGAAAAGCATATTAATAATTTTTGGTTATTTTCTTTCATATTTGTTTTGTTTTTCTTTTTTGTCACTGATTAAAAACGAAAGCTCTGCGCCTTTTATATGTATACACCAATACACATACCTGCAATAAATATCGTAAAATGTCTTTTGTTGTTGTTGTTGTTGTTGTTGTTGTGCCCAACCCAAAGTTGAGAGTCTTGCGAATTTCGTTAGAGTTTTGTCAGTTTATTTGGCCATAATTCACGTGTTGTCAACCAATTCGTTATTTCAGCATTATGACATCATATAAACAGAGTCTCTTAGCTGCCTGCCAAAACTACCTACTAAATCCATTTATCCATCTATCGCTATAATTATTGTTCTCTTTTTACACTTTTGGATAATTTGACACGTTTGGGTGTTTCAGTTTCATTTAGAAAGTACTTGTGTTTGGACCAAGTTGGCAATCATTGCAACAACTTTTTATGCAACTCAAATGTAAACAATGCCAATATTTTGATTTGTTTTTTTTTTGCGCATAAATTTCATAGTTTAGCGAAGCTGTTTATTGATTGTCGTTTGTACAACGTAATATGCAAATTTATATTAAACAAATCGTGGATGCGAAACGACAACGACTAATGATGTTTATTATTAATATTATATTAAATCATTAATTACTTAAGCAAATGCAAACTTATATCTAATATTTCATTATACGTTTCAATAAAACTCTTGAGGTTATCCAGCCTAGACATAACACGGAAATATGTAAACATATAAGCAAAAATGTTTTTCACAATCAATAAACTTAAAAAAAAAAAATACAAGCAAACTAAATTTCAATTTATTTACCTTATGAAAACAAAACAAAAAATATGTTAATAATCAGGCCTGTTCCGAATTCCGAACGTTTTCAAAAAGTAAAAACGAAACGAAAACGAACGTTTTACTATTTGCTGTTCCGAACTCCGAACGAAATCAACTTGTTTTTACTTTTCGAACTCGGTTTCGAAAACGTTTCGATAGCAGTAAGTCATCGACCGTATGACAAAAATTACAGTGGAATTCAGAACAGCTCGGTTTAGTCATTGATGCTCGGTTTTGTTTTTCAGTCAATATTTTATAGATGCTTATAAAAAAATTCTTTTAAAATATACTTCAACTATTTAATGTTGAAGTAGTTATGTTAAATGATTCTAAAAATGTTTAACATTATCATAATTTTCAGTTTATAATTTTAGGTATTTATTTTAATGTTTTAAATGGCATTTACTTTTAAAACCGGTGACTCTAAGGCACACGTTTTGAAAACGACAATTATTGTCGATTTACGGAATTCGGAACAGCAATCGCCTTGTTTTGTGGCAAATCGACTCGTTTTCGGAATTCGGAACAGGCCTGAATATTTCCATTTCTGTTGGGGAACTCAAATAGCATATTAATTAAAAGTTGCATTAGGAAACAAGTATTGGTAAATTTTAAATTTTGCTTTTAATTTAAATTCTGTATTTAATATTTAATTGATCTTGGCTCTATTTAGCCTAGATGCTAATAATAAAGTAATAAATAATTACGTATATTTGTATTTTCGGCTTCGGAATACGAGTATGATTTGGGCTCCCAAAAACAATATTCAAAATGTAAAAAATATGTTAATTTAAAAGCAAATATTACAAAAGTTTTATAATTAATACAATTTTATTAAGATCAATTTACAAATTAGGAATAAAAATCTAATATAGTTTTAAAAATCAAGTATTACACCTTAACAATATAATTTAATTTTATGCTTGGCCGAATCGAAATTAACCGTTATGCGTGAATCGGTTACCAATTTTAATCGGTTAACGGTTACGGTTTAAAACCTTGATTTGTGCACTTAAATTTCAAATTCCTTATGACATAGCACATAATGTCAGCTCATGTTATTATTACACTTGTATTCTCAAAAACAAGTGAAAACTTTCGTATTCGTTTTAATATTTACTTTTTTCCACCATTATCTTTGCAGGAAAACAAAACGCTCTAAAAGTTAACAAAGTAGTTACAACTTAAAAACCTCAAAAAAAGAAACCAACAACAACAACAACAACAACGAAGCGAATTCTGGCAGCAAAAATTAAAGTAGCAAGAATTTAAACAACATTGTGGAATATAGGAAAAGACCTAAATACTTGTTATAACGGGGCTGATAACTCAACTCTAGAACAACAACAGCTAGAAGCAGAAATAGAAGAAGGCGACGAGGAAGAGGAAGCAGAAGCAGAAGAAGCAGAGACAGAGACACATATATTAAATTAAAAGATGTCATTTCGCGTGGTTCGCAGCTCAAAATTTCGTCACGTCTATGGACAGTCGTTAAAACGGGAGCAATGCTACGACAATATACGCGTCTCCAAGTCCAGCTGGGACTCCACATTCTGTGCGGTGAATCCAAAGTTCTTGGCCATCATTGTGGAGTCGGCGGGCGGCGGTGCCTTCATTGTATTGCCACACAATAAAGTGAGTAGTCATATTTAAAGTCATCACCAAATTGAGGGGAAATCCCTATTTTGGGTTGCATTGAAATCCCTAATTAAATACATACCACATTTATTGCATACTCCTTTTATATATGATAATAATTATGATTATAACAATAAGAAAAGACAATGGACAGAGCCTACTACTATTTATGGCAGTTTTATTTTATTTTTTATTTATTTTTGCGGCCCTGTTCAAAAATGACGTCGACTGATTTGGCTTATGCTTATAAATAAAGTTCAATCTTATAGTTATGAATTCCCTCTCTCTATCTCTCTCTTTCGTACTCTCTCTTTCGCTCAATTCTCATTAGTCGCATCTCTTAGACGCACTTTTCCATTTTGGCCGGTGGCCAACATGACACACCAAATTGTCTAAAATTAACAGCAAACAAAAAATATAAAACCAAAAAATCCAAATAAACAAAATTTGTGCGATACGCAAATAAAAGAAAAGAGAGGGAAATAAATGATATTTAGAAAAATGCTTGCCTTACAAATAATAAGAGTTAATATGTTGCAGACAAACATGGCTTAAAAGTTTAAAAACCGCCAATTTATCTTACAAAAAATAGCCAAAAATATAATTAAAGTATCTTAAATCAAAAAAAATTTATTTCAAAGCTGGGAATTGGAAAATAATGCGTGAAAGCGCAGAATATTTAGCTCAATCTTTGTACTGCACATTTTTTTAATAGTAAAATGCAACACACATTTAAAAATCGCCCAAAATGGAGATTTGACTGTAAAAAAGTTGTTTTGGCTGCACAGATGCAGATCGGGAATATATGTATCTTCTTACAGACATTTGCTAATATTTATCAAAAACACTTGACCATCTACTTTCGATATACCCTTCAGCTATCCATTTCGATAGACCCTTCAGTTATCTCCTTCGATTTACGTGGTATGGAAAAGCAGAAGCAATACATTTTTAAAATTTCCACTTGGTGTGGAAACACATTTCGGCATTTTGGGCATTTGGCATTTGGCAGCCAGCGCCAAGTCGAACATCCGTTCAGCTGTCATCGGCATCGGCAACGTTGCTCCGTTGCGTGGGCGCTGCCAACCGCCGCGACGGCTGTGATCTCTCCGAATTTGGTCAAAACGTATTGCCAACACACACACACACGAGAGGCCAGTGCCAGTGCAAAGTGTTTTGGCCTGTTCTAATTGGGCCAAATTTGTATGCAAAATGCGCGCCATCTACGAAAGCTGAGACGGCTGCCGTTTTCTATGTAGAGCGGCTTTCACACGCTCTAATTTAAATATTTTATGGGATTAGCTGAAATTCCAAGTGTCAATTAACTGGACAATGCTGTGCATATGATTAGAGAATTACATTAAACGTAACTCTGATTCAGATTTGCCAAGAAACCATTTGAAACTTTATCGTCCACCTGCAGTTATCGGTCATATAATATTTTATCAGAAAAAAGTTCAATTGTGCTGACCACACATCATTCAAATGTAGCCATTTTTTTCGATAATTTATCGACTGTGATGGTGATTTTCTAAAAAGTCCCTTATTAAGTTGGCTGCGTGTGCAGATTGTGCCCAAAAATTTCCTTGAGGGAGACCATTTATCTAATAAGAATTTCTATTTTGACACTGAAAACATTCAACAATTGTGTCAATAATTGTAGATCAATTTACATGTGTAACTTGACAGCCCGTTAAAAACAAGGAAAAGTTCTAATTATTTTTGGAATGACCCTCGCTGAGCTATATGAGCTTACTATAATTATTTTGTATAATGTACAGTCACGGGCAGTAATAAATCATGATGTGGCATTCGTGAAACTCACTCGTCTAATAATTCCATAGAATTCGTGGAATCAGAGGTGCAACAGTTTCTAATATTGGACTCGGGAATGTGGCGGCTATGGAATTTAACCAAGTGTGTTTCACACGTGTTTCTATTAATTGCAAACTTCACGCACCTGAACGCACCCAGAGATTGCGGCAGATCTTGGCAGCCACCATGAAGTTTGCAATTTGGATGCCTTGCTAATTTACTAAAGATTCCGCCGGCAATTTCTATAAATAATCTTGCCCAAAATTGGGGCAATGGGTCGAGATTTTTGGTAATCCACAAGTTGCCAGTTGAAACGTTATTTAGTTGTCATTAGTTAAAGTTTAAATAATATTATTTATTATTCTTATTCTGCATGCAAAAAGAAATAAAATTTAGTTTGTATTAAAAAAAATTAAGAAATATTTGTATTACAATATGAGAATTACTTTTGCTTTCAATTTTTATTACAAATGTGGGGAAAGTATCTTTCATAAATCGATTAGACTTAAAATTAAAATCTATTGCTTTACAGCAGGGAACGTAACTTTTATAAGTTTTAAAATAAAAATTGCAATTTAACAATTATTTTCAAATTTTTATTTTAAAGTTACGAAATAACAATTATTCTTAATTTTTATTTAAAAAGTCAAAAATAATCGTTAAAATTCATTTTTTTAATAAAAGTTCGAGAAATAAGAATTATTTTTGATTTTTATTTTAAAAGTTACAAATAAGAGTTATTACGTAACTTTTTTTTAAGGAACAAAAATAAAAGTTAACGTGATACTATTTTTTAGTACTTTTAAGATTTCTAGTATATTCATGGTATTTTTAGTATCAGTTGGTATTTTGTTTGCCAATAATTACTTCATACATGCACATTAGGGTGTCCCTTATTTTGGCAAGGTTGTTATTTTTAAACGCATACGGGCTAGATCTGCTCATTTGGCTCTAAAGCACTTGGAAAAAAGTTTTTTTGTTTTGTTCATTTGGTCCTAAGGTACCCGAAAATAAATTTTCACCTTAATCGGAGTACGATAAAACATTAAAAATTGATTCGAAACATAAAAAAACATCGAAAAATGTATAATCAGTGTTAAAACACTGTTTTTTCATGTTTCGAAGCAATTTTGAATGTGTTATCGTACTCCGCTGAATTGATCGAAAGAGACCGGCATAGTAGCAGCCGTAGCATCGGCCAAGAGCTGGGCATGAGTCATCAAACCGTTATAAACCATTTGAAGAAGCTTGGATTCAAAAAGAAGCCACACGACTTGACGCTAAAAAACATTTTTGCCCGTATGGATGCATGCGAATCGCTTCTGAATCGCAACAAAATCGACCCGTTTTTGAAGCGGATGGTGACTGGCGATGAAAAGTGGGTCACTTACGACAACGTGAAGCGCAAAGGGTCGTGGTCGAAAAGCTGAAGCTGCCCAGACGGTGGCCAAGCCTAGATTGACGGCCAGGAAGGTTCTTCTGTGTGTTTGGTGGGATTGGCAGGGAATCATCCAATATGAGCTGCTCCCCTATGGCCAAACGCTCAATTCGGACCTGTACTGCGAACAACTGGACCGCTTGAATGCAGCACTCATGCAGAAGAGGCCATCTTTGATCAACAGAGGCCGAATTGTCTTCTTCTGGCGCGTCACCAAAGATGTGTGTGGCCTGGCGATCAGGACAACGACAAAAGCTCCGGGAGCTCGGATGGGAGGTTCTTTTGCATCCACCGTATAGTCCGGATCTCGCACCAAGTGATTACCACCTATTTCTGTCCATGGCCACAAGAGAGTCCTGTGAAAATTGGCTCTCGGAGTTTTTTGACAATAGGGAAGCGTGCTTCTATAAGAGGGGCATTTTGAAGTTGGCATCTCGTTGGGAACTCGTCATCGAACAAAACGGCGCATATTTCACTTAAATCGCATTATTATAACCAATTTTATAAACAATTGAAAGTTCAATAAAAATACCGCAAGACTTTTTTGACAACCTTATATGTATAACTGTGAGAAAAAATGAATTATGCTAGCAAAATTCTGATCCTAACTTTAGTCCTTAAACATGTGATGCATCATATGAAAGATCTCGAGTCATAGATCAAGAATAATTTTAAATTTTTGTAATACACCACTTGGTTCAAAAGATATTCAACTTCATTTTGATTTTTTTATTTTTTAAATAAAAGATACGGAATAACTCCTATTTGTAGCTTTTAAAATACAAATCAAAGATAACTCTTTTTTTTTTATTTTTATTGAAAAAATCAGAAATAAGTGTTATTCTCAACTTATATAAAAAAAAATAATTTCACCGATTATTTTTGAATTAGAAATATTGAAAATATAAGTTGTTGGCTGATATCTAGTAAGATTTATAGTCCCGACTGAAATAGGAATTTTGGTGTTTACCATTTTACTGTAGTATATTTCCATCACATTGATTTTTTAGTTGTTTGCTGTTTTCGTCTTATTTGCAGTCCCTGCTTTGCAGGATACTCTATTCCAATAAAGTATGTCTGGGATTTTGTCAAATCATGCAGTTAATTTATTAATTGTTTCTATTTATTTTGTGATGCCTGTTTAAAATGCGTGTTCTTCTCTTTCAGGTTGGACGCATTGCAGCTGATCATCCACTGGTCGGTGGTCACAAAGGTCCAGTTTTGGACATTGCGTGGTGTCCGCACAACGATAATGTGATTGCCTCTGGATCTGAGGATTGTGTGGTCAAGGTGTGGCAAATACCCGACGGCGGCTTATCGCGCACACTCACCGAACCAGTTGTGGATCTGGTTTTCCATCAGCGTCGCGTCGGTCTCGTCCTTTGGCATCCCTCGGCGCTGAATGTATTGCTCACCGCCGGCTCTGACAATCAGGTGAGCATCCACAGATCACAGATCACATGCTGTTATTTACACAATTTTTGGTATTTTAGGTAGTCATCTGGAATGTGGGCACTGGCGAGATTCTGGTGCACATTGATTCGCATCCGGATATTGTGTACAGTGCGTGCTTCAATTGGGATGGCTCTAAGCTGGTCACCACATGCAAGGACAAAAAGATACGCATCTACGATCCGCGCAGCGGCGAACTGGAGAGCGAGGCCATGTGCCATGAGGGCTCCAAGGCCACACGTGCTATCTTTCTGCGTCATGGCTTGATCTTTACCACCGGCTTCAATCGCAGCTCGGAACGTCAGTATTCGCTGCGTGCTCCCGATGCCCTAAGCGAGCCCATTGTCATGGTGGAGCTGGACACATCGAACGGTGTCATGTTCCCGCTGTATGATGCGGATACAAATCTGATTTATCTGTGCGGCAAGGGCGATTCTGTGATTCGTTATTTCGAGGTATGATCTCTTTGTCTGTCGTACGATGAGCAAATCTATATCTGTGATCTTTCACCAGGTGACACCGGAGCCTCCATTTGTGCACTACATTAACACGTTTCAAACGCCAGATCCACAGCGCGGCATTGGACTGATGCCAAAGCGTGGCTGTGATGTTACCACCTGCGAAATTGCCAAATTCTATCGCCTGAACAACAATGGTCTCTGTCAGGTCATATCGATGACAGTGCCGCGCAAGTCTGATCTCTTCCAGGAGGATCTCTATCCCGATACGCTGGCGGAAGATGCCGCAATCACGGCCGAGGAGTGGATAGCCGGCAAGGATGCCGATCCCTTGACATTCTCCCTCAAAGTAAGTGGCTCCAGTTGCGATTCAAATGAATCCCTCACACATTTGGAATACAGCGCTCATGGCACTGCGGCTCCGTCGTTGGCATCACATGCTTCGGTGCCACAGTTGCTGCTGCTGCTGCCGCTCCCGTTGCTGCACACAGAGAGCGTACATGGATCCTGATCATGCTGATCATTGTGGCAATTTCCAAATTTGCACCACAAGACAACAATAGTATTCCAAGGGCTTTAGCTGTAGTTGCATCCATATGCTGTGTGTGTGTGTGTGTGTGTGCTTGCAACCAATTTGTGGCTACCAATTAAATGCCGATGCTTGATCTTTGCTCCCCCGCTCGCCCCTCAGCGTTATCAACGTTTGTGTCTCGTCAGCCTTCTTTCCCGAACTAACTGCAATTGAAATGCATAGACACAACAAACAGACACACACCCAAAACCAGGGATAAAAAGAACAATAACATAATCCCAATAAGATAATCTCATTTACACTTTTGACTTGATGATGCGTCCTGCTAATCTAAGCTTTTTTTACAATCAAAATTGCAGTTATAAATTGCAACTACAATTGATTTAAAGGTTGCTATTAGAGGTCTGCAATGCTGCTTTCAGAAATTAAAATGAGACATTCATGCTCAAATGAATTAAATGAGTTCGGCTGCGTCTCACAACGAAAAGAATGAATTGAATGAATGAATTCAAACCAAAAGCTTCCATTCAAAAAAGGCAGAGTGAATTGAATGGCAAAATAACCGAAAAATTCGAGTTAGGGAGATAAGTGCCGTATTTTTAGTTTCTTTTAATTTAACCCATATTCTGCTCTTCTTTGAAAACTAATTTTCTAGGGTAATTGTGACCTTCTAAAATCGAATATGAGGTTAAATGAATTTTTGTTTTTAATATGGGATGACCAGAGTGAACATTTTCTTGATTTTCTAGTTTTCTTAATTTTCCATTTGAAATTTAATACATTAGTTCACATAAGAAAATCGCTCTGAAAATTAAAAATTCGACTAGTCGTGGGTTAAAGTAGAAATCAAGTTACGAAAACATTTCTATGCCCTAAAATTTCTGATATACAATTTGGTGACGAACAATATAAACTGTAAGATATATAGGGTATTCAGAAACTCTGATGTTTGTGTTATTTTATAAAGTGATATATTTTCTAATGACAACAAACACACAGAAAAAAAATCATTATGACGAATTTTGTAAAGATACCCATGTTTGTTGCGATCATCTTTTTTCTGTTTGTTTCTTCTCATTACAAAATATATCACTTAACAAAATAACACAAATAGAGTTTCTGAATACCCTAATAAATTATTTAAAAAAAGAATAAGTTGTATTCTGAGTACTCTGAAAATCTTTGCTTCATTCATTTCAAAACTCATACTCAAATTAATGTCAAAAATGAGTATTCAATACGATGAAACCGAATCTCTGAATTCATTTAACTCAGAAAACTGAATGAAACTCAAGAGTTTCTCAAGACCTCTAGTTGTTATTATTATCATGTTTTAAGTGAAAAGTTTTATCAAGATTGATTTATTAATTGTAAATAAAATATTTCACTTAAAACAGAAATAACAGTTATGTGAAAATCCTCAGATTAGTAGTGTATAATATTTAGTTAAAACAAATTCCCTGACCAAAAAAACACGCAAACACATTCTCACTTCTCTCACGGCTTACACTCGCTCCTAACACGCACGCTGCGTGGCGCCTGTTGTTGTGTTCTTTGTTGTTTGTTGTAATCCCAAAACGAACAGTGATTCTAATAAACCTAATCAGGATCGCGTTTCCATTGTACAGGGTGGCTATGTCTCGTCGTCCGGCAATAACTCGCTCTCGGTCAGCAAGAAGGCAAACATACTGAACAAGGCGTCCGCCTCGAGAGGTGGCACAGGCGGTGCAACTGGTCTCAGTGGTGGCAATCATTCGTCCGCCAACAACAACGAGTCCAATGATGGTGGTGCGCCAGCGGCGATATTCACGGTAAGCCTTTTAATATCCTAGCTAGAGATGGGCACGGGTCGGGTCGGACCTCGGGACCCATGGGCCTTTTACAAAATTGTCGGGTTCGGGCCGAAAAATCTCATTTCGGGTCGGGCCGGGCCGGGTTCGGGCCTAGCCTCAAAGTCCGAAAGCCCGGAACACACCAAAACCTATTGCATTTTAGAAAGATAAAGTTCACGAATGACTAAATAAGCTAGTTCAATTAATGGTACGATGCGCTCATTTGAAACTTCCAGTAGTGAAAGAGTATTTTCCACATTTGGAAATGTTTTGTGCGAAAAAATAACTAGGCTTGCTAAGTTCCAAATTGAAAAAGATTTTATTTTTAAAAAAAAAATTGGCTTTTTTTTAATTTTTCGGGCGGGCTGGGCGGTTTTCGGGCTGTATAACAAAAGTATCGGGCGGGCTTGGGCCTTTTTTCCATCGGGAATTTCGGGCTCGGGTCGGGCCGGGCCTGAAAAATGAGGCCCGCGCCCATCTCTAATCCTAGCATTAACATTGATATCGGATAAGAAATATATTTAAAGCATTCATATAAAGAAAATAGAATCTAGTTCATTAATCGATTAATAGATAATTGTTTAAATTAATCTTTCGAATTATAATATTCTAAATTTTGTATAAAGAATCTAATTGGATTTTACTACTTACTTACGCAGGAAAAGGATCATCGCAATATTCTGGATGAGATACGCAAGCTGAAGGCAATTATTGTGAAACAGGAGAATCGGATACGCGCCCTGGAGGCAAAGGTCACTGCAGCCGCCGGCGACGAGACGGACGCCCGCAATAGCAACAAAAATGGCAGCGGTTCAGCTGCAGCAGCAAGTGCAGCTGCAACGGCGGCAGCAGCGGATAGCAGCCATGCCAGTGAAAGTGCCAATGATCATGCCGCATCCACTGCGTCGGCAACAGCGGCGGACAATGCACATGACGAGGATTAGCTGACATCAGCATCATGATAATAAGAAACGTTTAGTTGGGAGGCATGAAATTGAAAGATAGCTAGAGACAGATACAGTTACAGAGAGAGAGAGAGAGTGAGACACAGAGAGAGAACTGCTTGAAGAAGCTCGTCGTTATCGTTTGAATTTCTCTAATGGAAAATTACGTTTATATTTTGTACACGCTAAATGAGAGAGTCGTCGTCTATTATGATTATGATTTCGATTTATTTATTTTATATAATTTAATGTTAGGTCTTTTTACGAGCGAAATGAGTTGAGCCTAGTAAGAGATATAAAACAAAACAAACACACACACAGCAGATCGCATATATAACATATATAACAAATATAACAAATATACACAATATCCTGCCAAAAATATATAGTGAACCTAAACAATTGCTCCCAAAATCAAAGGAAGGAACAGGACGAAACGAATCCTGCACTTTCAGCTGTGTATTTTGTAAAGCGAACGTCAAATTGTTGTAAATTTAACAAATTGAAAGTATAGACTAAAAACTGCATCCATTTCAAAATAACACCACTATATCCTACCAATTTTATACCATACCTATTCTATACATTTACAATTTTTATAAAATATATTTAACCCCATCGAGGCAATATACATACATATGTTATTCATGACAATAGCTTTTATAATGACTAAAAAACTAAAGAAATTGTTTAACTTTTACCCTTACCCTTACCCTTCCCTTTATCGCCGTCGCTTTCATAATAGATTTTTCTCGTTCTAACTAATAATAAGTTGTATTTTGTAATAATAAAAGAAGAAAACCAACGATTTCAGAATACCGTCGATTTTGTATTTACTTTAAATCGGCATCAAAAATTTGCCTATCGATTGTATAACAATCAACCAAATCAAATAATAATAAATAATGTAAAAGTGCTGACTATAAATACCTAAAGTTTTTGTATAAATAATTTACAATTTGATACGCAATAAACTATACACAAATTATAAGAATTAAACAAGTTGTTGATCGCTTCATTTGAAAATTCGTAACGGTTCACACCACGTTTACGTTTGGTGAAACGGTTGGCGCGTCAAAAATTTCCTTTTATTAACGGTACGTAAAAGGGTGGCAGCCTTGGTTAAATTTGGAAAACAAAGAAAGTAGAAGCCGTGGCAACCAAAACGCAAAAAACTCATTTTCATTTTAACTCATTTAAAAAAAAGAATTTTTTTTTATTTTTGCTTAATATAGAAGTCAGAATTTTGAAAATTTTACACGAATTTTTGTTGTATTTGTCGTTTTTTTTTAAGTTTTATTTAGAATTAACATACGAACTTCACGCGAAATGTAACGTAAGGCAAACATTAATTTATTTAGAAAACTTGTAATTTCTTCGGTTTATTTAAATTGTACTTAACTGAATTATTATTGAATTTAACAAAAATAAAAATAATTTGAATTGCCATTCACAATCATCGCCGACATTCTGCAGCTGCCGGGCTATCGGTCGTATACGCAATATGCGGTAATCGATAGTCGCAGTAAGCGATAGTGGCAACTCAAATATCTAAACTATGCAGCGGTTTTCAGCATGGTGGCAATATTGGAAACGAAATAACAATAAACAACATCAATAAAGGCGGGATTTCTGTTTCTTCAATTTCCCGACATGAGTAAAAAGACTACACGCTCCACAAAACCCAAGACGGATCCAGATGCGGCTCCACAAAAGCCCGTAGTGTGTGCTGCAAAGAAAGTGTTTTACATATCCGACAACTTGCTGCATGCCGATGGAGAGCAGCGAATGTGCTTGGAGCGCTTCTATCATCCCGGCAAAGGACGACCGGCGTTGTTTGTGACGCTTCAGGATAGTACTCTAATGGAGTTGCTGGAGTTCGGAGAGCCCCGACGCAGCTGGCTGCTCAACAGTGAAGTCTGCTCGAATGGCCGCATTTACATGACGACGCCAATAGATGCCACTCTCCTGGCGCTCCACCATCTTCGCAAGCATTGCTCACAACGCGCCATGTCGCTGGACAGCATTAGTGCTGATGGGACCGATGACAGCACAAACCGCCTACTTACCAAATTCGTGAGCTCCGCCAGCCTCAAGAGTGTGGCCGATGTAAAGGCCTCCGGGGATCTGATCTTCTACAAGTACAACACGGATCGTACGCTGGCCTGGCTGGCGCTGAAGACGCGCCAGGTTGTGTCCGTGCTAAAGGCGAAGCAAGTGCATTGCGGGCTCGGTGCCAAGTCGCAGAACTATGTGCGAAGCGAGAAGCTGGTGACGGAAAACGATGTCAATGAAATGGACTACATGCGCATGGCCTGCGACTATGTGGGCCGCTATCTGGATGCGGACTTGCACGACCAACTTACACGCTATTTGCACATACCAAGTGAAATCCAGGCGATGGTTGAGGAGAAGACCGCGGCGCAGAAACGCAAATCCCAGCAAGGCCAACAAAGCGCAAATAGCAAAAAGATGAAACTCACAAATGGTGACGACGATGCAGCCACCCAACTGAGGAACAGCAGTCTGGTAGACGACAGTGATGATGGCAAGGATTCCGTTGCGTTGCACACAACACCTGCTCCGCTCAAGGAGCGCACCATGTCGGCCAAGGAGAAGGCGCTGGCCAAAGGAGCCAAGGGCAGCAAGAGCATTGCATCCTTCTTTAAGGCCAAATAGGATTTACTACAATAGAAGAACAAATAAACCGAAATCTACAATTGTATTATTTTTAAATCAATATAAATGTCTAACCAGCTTGATTGATTGAAGAGTTCGATGGCATGCGTCTTAAAATAAGTCTCTTAGAGTCAATCCGCTTGTGTAATCTTTGCTTAACATGTCTGGCCTGGAGCAGACAACAAGTTGTGTCAATATGACGCCTCAATTACCCCAAGCAACTAATTTATTAGCGCGGTTTGCTTTCATAAGTACGAACATAGTATATGTATATTATGATTAACGTCTGTCAATGCAAACTTATTGCACTTTAAATACCCTTTAAAACTGAGGTAAAATTTAGATAAAATTTATGTTTCTATTAGTCAAGCATTCTAATCAAATTGCCATCTTAGCTATTACCAGAGACTCTGTCCGCAGGCAAGTTGATAAATACTGCATGTACCATGTAGTCACTACATTGTAGTGTATACAAGTACACTTATTATCCACTTAACGGTAAAACAAATACCACCCATTGGCTTCGGTATTTTGGCGAAATATGTTTTTTTGTACATAATTAATTTTTTTGGGAGCCGTAATTTAAATTATAAACAGCAAATCATCTCGTCGCTAAGTAAATGTTCGCTAACTGGGGCATTGGTGTAATTTGAGGGGCAATGGTAAAATCTATGACCAATACATGAAATGTACAATTCAATATCAGCACGTACTTATCACTGATAACAAAACTTAAAAAAATACCCCCCTAAAAGTCCCTAATATTGATAACGTTCATTAAAGTTCTTGCAAATAGCATTTGGATACACACAGAGTTAAATATGTACATGTATTTTACACACAATGGGAATGGAATGGGTTAACTCAGATGCCTAGTCACAGTCACTCGATCCAATCCCAATCCTCTGCATCCTCAGTCAGATGCAGGCGAGAGAACTGAAAAACCTGCAAAAAAGAAAATGGCGCGTTTCAGGTGCAGTCGAGACGCGCGCGTTCTTCACTCACTTGTGCCAGGAGCTGCGTTTGTTTTCCATTTTGTAAAAAATAATGTGCTAATTTCTTATTTGCCTTTACTTAAAACTAAAATTATTCCTCCTGCTCCTCCAACTGCTTCTTCTTCGTCTCGGTATCCAAGTTTCTTTTTATTTTTCCGTAGATCCTCTCTTTTTCCAAACGCAGTTCTTTTCGAATAGCTTTTTGCTCTGCTTTTCTATCCTCGATTTTCTTCTTCATATGAGGATGATGTTTCTGGAATGAAATTTAAACTTATTGTCGCGGGCCTGCAAGTGTTTCCCCCTCCCCCTTTCTTCTTACCTTAACGTGATTGTGTACACTCCCCGTCTGATTGAGTTTTACTCTATATTGACGCCTACATTCCAAGCACATAGCGTAAACTCTATTGTTCCCTTTGTCCTCCCAAGTCACTTCGAATATGCCGCAATCAAGGATTGGAGGCAGCATTTTGGCAAATCCTTTATCCGGAAAAGAACGGTTCTTAAGCGCACTTCTTACTACACAAGTGTGCACTTGCACTTCATTAACATAACATCATTAACATTAACATCCTGCTGTTAAGCGCGCTATCTCGCTCGCTCCTGCGCGCGTAATAAAAGTGATAAAAGTGGTCCGCGCCGGACCAAATCTTCTGAAATTTTTGAGAACAATTTTTCAATCAACTTTTTTTTTTTTGAGCTAGAAAATTGAAAAAAATATCAGAAATTTTGTTGAATTTTTCTCGAATTTCTGATATCTTTTGTTTCTCAATTTTATTTTTATTTCTCAATTTTTTTTTGGTTTTTTTTTCAATTTCGACTCAAACTAATTTTAAAATAAAGTTAATTATTTTACCGAATTTTGAATTTTGTTCTTTTTTTGAAATTGTTTTTATTTAATTTTTAATTGATTTTAAAAATTTCACTTCAAATTTGCGCGCCCAAAAAAAAAATGGCTGCATTTACCAAAAATACCAAAATTTATTTTAATAGCTTTTTTTTTTTTTGTGCCAACACTGGAGCGAAATGTTAAATTTAACGTCTGTTAGTGTGTAACAGCGACCAATAACAGCACTGCTTGCCACGGTTGCCAAACTTTGTGACAATGTCTGTCCGTCTCTCTCTCTCTCTCAAGTATTACACAGTGCTGCCAAATGATTAAATGAGATGCATTCAAAAATACCCTTGCACATTAAACCCGAAAGTTGTAACGCATTAAAGGAGGCAACTAAGACTCCATTAAGTTCATATTTTACACTTAAATTATTTCTTATTTTCTTTTTTATTTTTTTTATGTTATAAAACAATAGATTCTATAATTGACTGTCTCTTGAATTTGAAATACTTTATAGGGTAGCGGCGAGTCAAGCAGTTGCACTGCTTGCTTTTGAATATCCGTTGCAATGGCGCTGCCAAAGCAACCCTGATTGATATTAATTTGAACCCTTTTTCGATTGAAGCTGTCACGTGACTACTAAACTTTTATCCCTGTGATGGAGATGGGGGACGGCAGAGAGTTGGCAGCGGCGACGGAGGAGCAACAAGCTTGTCCAGAAATCGGAGCAGCGGCCTGGGATACGACAGCAGCAGCAGCAGACGAGCAGAAAGTAGATGACAAGGAAAGCCAGGAAGTGTTCAAGGTGCCATTGCCCCTGAAGGAGGAGGAGAAGTCCAAGCTGGACACGGCTGCGTCGCCTGGCTATGCGCACAAGCTCACGCTCCAGGGTCATTTGTATTACATTAGCGCGCTGAGATTCTGTCCTCGTGGGGATTTGCTGGTCAGTGGAGCGACGGACAGTTGGCTCAAGCTGTGGGACGTGGGCACGGGTCAGCTGGCTAGATCCCTGCAAGGACACGAGCTGGGCATCAATGATGTGGCCTGGTCGCCCGATGGCAAATGCCTGATCAGCTGCAGCGATGATAAGACCGTCAAGCTATGGGATCCGCGCAGTGGACATTGCCTGCGGACAATGCGGGGACACAAGGATCAGGTGTTTGCCTGCTGCGTGCATCCGCAATCGCATCTGATTGCGTCCAGCAGCATGGACTGCACCGTCCGACTGTGGGATGTGCGCAATGGCCGATCCCTGAAAGCTGTGCCCGCCCACATGGATCCGATTTCATCGGTGGACTTTAATCGAGATGGCAACCTGTTTGTCACCGGCAGCTTCGATGGACTCGTCCGCATCTGGGACACCATCAGTGGCCAGGTGCTGAAGACGCTGATCGATGAGGACAACTCGCCCGTTGGCTACGTCAAGTTCGCTCCCAATGGCCGCTATATCCTCGCCGCCTATCTGAACAGTCAGATCAAGCTGTGGAACTTCCAGAAGCCCAAGTGCCTGCGCATCTACAAAGGACACACTAATCTCATGTACTGCATCTCGGTCAACTTCTCCGTCACGGCTGGCATGTGGATTGTCTCCGGCAGCGAGGATCACTCCCTGCACATCTGGAGTCTGCAGAGCAAGAAACTCGTCCAGAAACTCAAGGCCCACAACCAGGTTGTCATCTGCAGCGATTGCCATCCCACCCAGAACTTGATTGCCACCGGCGCCCTGGAATCCGAGGCAAATCTTAAGTTGTGGCAGAGCAGCGAAACTTCCACGACTTGATGGGCTATTAGGCAATCCAAGTAATTATAATTACTAAAAAGTTTTCTAGTTGGATTCTGACTGTCTTCGTTGTAAATGTTTCTTACTGCAAAGCAATTAACAATAAATATTTAATGAATGAAAAAAAAAATCTAATTTAAAATTATAAATTGGAATTGGTTATAAAATAATTTAAATGGAAACAAAAATGGGGGTACTCACAAAATTCCAATTGAACCAACATTTGTTGCATGGATGGCGAATAGCCAGAAAAACCCAATTAGACTTAGGGAAGTTTTTGAGTTGAATACTCGAGTATGTTTGTTGTAATCATCCTACTTGAAGACTGTTAACTCAAAAAGGTATTTCGAGAAAACGCATTCATAGTTTTTCATTTACTATTATAATTTACATGATAAAAATTCATCTTTGACACATTATAGAACAGGACAATAATAAATATTTTAGTTATTAATATAGCACTACTAAAAGCAGTCTGCAAAAAGTACAATACATTTTAAAATTAAAATTACGAAATGCTAAAATAAATTGGTGTAAACTTTAAGTTATAAACTGAAAAGAAAATAGTTAAATTAAGTTAAATCAAAAATCGCATTATTTTGAGTTATAACATTTTTGACATAAATTAGCTATATTTAATTACAACAAGAAACAAAAACAACAAGAAAGAAAAACAAGTGGGAAGGCTATAGTCGAGCTCCCGACTATAGGATACCCGTTACTTACCTAAATAAATTAAACTTTTTTTATTGCATGCTTTTAGGCACTTTTATTGCTTAAAAGCTTTAATCAGCCAGTACCACCTTTCTGTTTGTCCGATCTTGTTGGGATTAAGTAGGATGATAGGTAATAACAGTAGCTAACGTTCACCGTTTAAAAAAAAACCTAATATCTTGAAAACTGTGCGTGTGGTGGATTTTCGCGATTTATGGAAGCGGAAAGGGGCGTGGCAAAATTTTGAAACAAATTTGACCTGCGTGGGGTTTATAGAAATCTGTGTGCCAAATTTGGTTGCTCTAGCTCTTATAGTCTCTGAGATCTAGGCGCTCACACAGACGGACAGACGGACAGACGGACATGGCTATGTATATCGACTCGGCTGTTGATGCTGATCAAGAATATATATACTTTATAGGGTCGGAGATGCTTCCTTCTCCCTGTTACATACATTGCAACGAATACAATATCCCCTTTTACTTATTTTTAATAAGTAACGGGTATAATGAATAACTTCCGTATTTACTACCAGTTCCTGATTTTTTCAGGCTTAGACTTTAGCTTAAAAAATACTCTTGTTATTCTGTATTTAACGTTAAAGAAGGCAACTTTTTCAAATTTTGCAATTAACTGATGTGCCTCCAAATTTAGTATCTCTAGCCTTTATAGTCTTATAGTGAGATACAATAGAACGTAGTCATGGGTATATTGGCATTAAAAGATCGGAGATGCCTTTAACCCATTTCATGCTAATGGGTATTTAAATACCCAAGAAAGTGTTGACACTTTAAAAATTCTAGCGCGGGGCATGTGAGACAATTGAGGCAAAATTTATTTTATAGTAAAAAAAAGAACAAAAATATCAGAATAAAAATTAAACAGTTTAGTTATCTTTTCCTGTAGATTTTTTACAGGTGAATATATAAATTTTTTTATGCAAGCTGAAAAAGTGTGGAAATGGGCAAAATAAAATTTGAAGATACAATTTTTATGTTTCTATCAAATTCTATGGTCTTCCAGGCAGACATTTCAAAATTTCGTCAAAATCGTACCAGCCCATCTAGCAGCATTTAATGGGTTAAACGTGTGCTTAAGAAATTTTCAAAAACTTTCAAGTATTCTGTTCGCTTTGGAAAGCGCGCTGAAAATGTGGTTATTACTTTGTACAAAGTAAATTTACTTTGTGTTGTTAATTATTAATTAATTGCGCGTTTTATCAGGCCTTAATTGCTGCATCTTTGCATTGGTTTTCTTATCTGGCTGCGAGAGTCAAGAGGCGTAGTTGTAAATTGCCAGATAACATTGATAATCAAAAAATCGCAAATCATTTACAGTGTTCGATACACACGCAACTGTATCTGTGTGAGTGTATCTGTGTGTGTGAGTGTGTGTGTGAGTGTGGACAGCATTGTGGCTAAGCAAGCAAGATTAGAGCGCGACACTCGAGTCTGATGCGGCACACTGAGCGGACGTTCAATTCGTTCGGCGCGTCATTTATTGTAATTTTAGTAACTTAACACGGAAATTAACTCGAGCTCGATATTAAAACTACAATAAAACAATAACAAAATATAATAAATATACTAAAAAGCGTTGAGCCAGAGAAACGTAATGAGAGCGCATGATAATGATGGTGAGTTTTGAGTTGGCATTTGGTATTTATTTGTTGTTGCTCGTGCTGTCGGCGGGAGTTGCCTCTCGCAGTCGACACTCATACCCTGTAAATGCTGGTTGAAAGGGGTATTATCGGCAGCGGATAAGCTAGCTATGATCAGACAACAGATGAGTCTATTTATCCTTGACATTGTATTGACTCACAAATTGTTTAGAACCCGAACTTTCATTGGTAACTTTAATAAGAAATGATTTCGAATCCAAAAAAATACTTGCATAAGTGCATGGTTTTTTAAAATAATGTCAATATTTAAGAATATAATTAAGGAATTTAAATTAAATAATAACTCTTATATAATCCGAATTTTAAGTTCGATTTTTTAAACAATTTCAGCGACTTGAAAAATAAAAGAAATATGAAAAAAAAACAGTGATCCGAGAGGAATTGTTACTCTATGATGACTCGTTGATGAGCGTGCCTGACTAGCAGATACCCTGCAAGCAGTTATGATATCTATTTTTATTACTTATACTTGTCGAAACACTTAAAGATTCAAGTAAAATAGACATCTTAACTGCTTTCAGGGTATCTGTTAGTCAGGCACGCTCAGCAACAACGCTCTCACTTGCAGTCAAGTCAGTTGGAAAGCGATCAATTAACGATCAACTCAAGATCTCAGCACATTTTAAAGTCGAACTTGACCAAGAACATTGCTTATAAATTTAAAGATTTCATTTGAAATGCAAATGAAAAGTTTCTCGGGGTTTTTCCTGCTCCAAGTGCAGCAGCTTGATAGCAACTACGTGCCGTAAGAAACACACACGGAACTACTTATTAGAGAGTTCTTATCTCTCTGGGTTTATAGAGCGACCATATGTTTTATATGTTGTCTGAGCTGATTCCGTTGCTACCAGCCATTATTTTGGAATCATTGAATTTATGACTCGGTTCTGTACTCGACTGTTGGAAGGAGGTTATCGACATCATCATCGACAATCTTTGTCTAAACAAATTTGTCGTTGTCTTTGCAGAGAATCTCTACCGGGAGCAGTTGCCGCATGTGGGATCCCTGATCAGGGAGAGTGGTCGGAAGTTGTGTCGTCCATCGACAATTACCAACAAGTTTCCGATCTTGACGTGGCTGCCACGCTATCGTTCCTCCTACATAGTCCAAGATTTCATAGCCGGCTTCACAGTTGGACTCACCACGATTCCACAGGCGATTGCCTATGGAGTTGTGGCCGGCTTGGAGCCACAATATGGACTCTACTCGGCCTTTATGGGCTGCTTCATGTACATTATCTTTGGTTCCTGCAAGGATGTCACCATAGGTAAGGGCTGATCCTCAAGCGTCCATCTAACTGAGTTAAGTACTAAACTTTTCCACAGCTACAACTGCGATCATGGCACTGATGGTCAACCAATATGCCCAATTGAGTCCGGACTATGCGGTATTCGTGTGCTTCCTGGCGGGTTGCATAATCCTCCTGCTGGGATTGCTCAATATGGGCGTGTTGGTCCGATTCATATCGATACCGGTGATAACCGGCTTCACCATGGCAGCGGCCACAACAATCGGCAGTGCCCAGATAAACAATCTTGTTGGCCTAAAGAGTAAGTAACGGTTTTACGGTCGATTACTTATCTTGATTTACAACAATATAGTTAATTGTTAATTTCAATCTTAAGAGTTCAGATTCCTAAATTTGTTAATTTATCTGAACAAAACTCTTTGTCTACCGATTGGATACAATTAGAAGAGAATTATCAATATTCCCATCGAATTTTTAGACCCTGCACTTCCAAAATACAAAGAGTCAAAATGTGCATAACAGGCAGATCTCAGCATTAACTAACGAGATGATATATCCAAGTCTTTTTTTTTGGTATGAACACCTAGATCTCAGAGATAATAAGAGCTAGAGTCACAAAACTTGGTATATAGGTTCCTGGATAATACATATAATTTAATTTAGAATTTGTACGTCCCGCTTATTAAAACAGAACTATATTCAAGATCAATTTTAAGGCTAGAGAATTAAGATTTAAATTATTTGATATAGACATACACGATCTGATAATAAACTCGGTAGTTATTAATAAAAAAAAAACACTTTGTACAGATTTTGGTGAAGAAGAAGATTTTACATTCATATATTTCAATAATAATTCATATTATTTGAATTTGGACCATAATTGGCTGCTTACACACTAAGTACAGGGTCTCTCACTGTCGAGTTCACTCGACTGTAGCCCTTTCTACACTTGTAGTCATTCTCGTTGTCCTGAACAGGTCCCTCGAATGATTTGCTGCCCTCGTGGGAGTTCTTCTTCACGCATCTGCCCTCGATCAGAGCTTGGGATGCCCTGCTTGGAGTTCTCACCTTGGTTTTCCTGCTACTCATGAAGGTAAGCGAGGCATCCAATGTATTTCTGTGTTCTCCTTTTCCTAACTATCTCTGCAATTCGCTACAGCAAGTGACGAAGATCAAATGGGGCCACAGGATGTTCTGGAAGTACCTTTCGCTGTCTCGCAATGCCCTGGCCGTCATCCTTGGCACTTTCCTGGCCTACATCCTCAGTCGAGATGGGAATCAGCCCTTCCGGGTCACGGGCAACATAACCGCGGGCGTGCCCCCCTTCCGATTGCCCCCCTTCAGCACTACGGTGAATGGGGAGTACGTGTCCTTTGGCGATATGATCAGCACTGTGGGCGCATCCTTGGGCTCCATACCCATGATTGCGATACTGGAAATCGTGGCCATATCCAAGGCGTTCTGTAAGTTGTGTCCTAACTAAAGATCAAGCTTCATTTTCCAACTATCTGCAACTTTCTTCTGCTCTAGCCAAGGGTAAAATTGTGGATGCCTCACAGGAAATGATCGCGCTGGGCATGTGCAACATCATGGGCAGCTTTGTGCTCTCCATGCCCGTGACTGGTTCCTTCACCCGCACCGCAGTGAACAACGCCAGTGGAGTGCGCACTCCCCTGGGGGGAGCTGTCACTGGGGCCTTGGTGCTGATGGCCTTGGCCTTTCTCACCCAAACCTTTTACTTTATACCGAAGTCGACGCTGGCAGCTTTGATTATAGCGGCGATGATATCGCTGGTGGAGCCGGAGAGAATATCCGACATGTGGAAGTCGAAGAGTGAGTAGATTCAACCGAAATACAGTCGAACTTCCCTAACTCGAATCACAATAATCCAAATAAAAAGTTAGAGTTATGGAGATATTCGACTTATAGAGTTATTTTATTTAAGTTTTTTAATTTAACTGCCATTCATTTAGCTCGAGTTAGAGAAAAATTCAAGTTATAGAAGTTCGAGTTATGGAAGTTCAACTGTATTTTGCTTAAATTTAAATTATTTTATAATTTATTCAAATAATTAAGTTTACCCGTAACTTAAAAAACGAGTAAAAGGGTATGTTGTCTTGGTTGGAATGTATGTAACGGGGATGATGCTTGATCAGCATCAACAGCCGAGTCGTTATAGCCATGTCCGTCCGTCTGTCCGTCTGTGTGAGCGCCTAGATCTCAGAGACTATGTATAAGAGTTAAAGCAACCAAATTTGGCACACAGATTTCTATAAACCCCACGCAGGTCAAGTTGGTTTTCAAAATTTCGCCACGCCCCTTTCTGCCTCCGTAAAACGCGAAAAGCCACCTCACGCACAGTTTTTAAGATATTACGTTCTTTGGTAATTAACGTTTACAAATATTATCAGCTATCATCCTACTGAATCACAACAAGATTGGACAAATGGTGATAGTGGCTGATTCAAGTATTTAAGCCATGTAAGTGCCTAAAAGTATGCAATAAAAATGTGTTATATGTATATTTAAATGAGTAACTGGTATCCTGTAGCTGTGATGCCAATTTGGCGTTTTTTCGGATAGATTTGTCTGGTTTTAAACAGCTTCAGCCGAGAAGAATCTCAAACATCTTCTATCCGATAATCTGGCATTTTTTTAGATTCAATTTTATTGAATCCAAAAAGGATTATATACTGTCAGGTTTGGAACTTTTTGAAGTTGGAAACGATATAAAGACGAAAACAGTTACCCAGTACGCTAAAATGCACCTTTTAGAACGGGAGAATGTTGAAAATACGTCAAATCTTTGGTCCGAAGCAAACAAATATCGAGACTCTGCAGGCAATAATTCTTTTTCAGAAGTGGTCACTTTCCCTCT
This sequence comes from Drosophila limbata, assembly GCA_963924055.1. NCBI lineage: Eukaryota > Metazoa > Arthropoda > Insecta > Diptera > Drosophilidae > Drosophila > Drosophila limbata. Next base: position 6,703,334 of record OZ001355.1, read on the forward strand.
GACTCTTCAATCGTTGCCATGGTCGAATGCAGAAGCAGAGAGGGTTTTTAGCCAAGTTAGTTTGGTAAAAACTAAATTGAGGAGCCGTCTAGAAATAGAGACGTTAATTACTATATGCATATGTAATTTTATCTTCTGCATATTCGGTTGACATTCGTATAAATTGCCTGGAAAATACCTTAAGATGATAGCCACCATGTCGAAGTTCAATGACAAAGAAAATGCCGAGGAAAAAAACATTAAAAATGGTTTAAAACTTTTAGATTAAGCAAAAAATAGGAAAAATAGTTTGTCTTTTTCTTTAATTATTAGTTTTTTCCCTGTTTTCCTTGGCAGTTTTGTCCTTTTTTTTCGGAAAATATTTGGCATCACTGTCCTATAGTCGGGAACTCGACTATAGCCTTTTCCGCTTGTTAAAATTAAAATTTTAATTTTTATTTTTAATATAAATAACTGACTTAATCATATCAATCTGTTGCAGAACGCGATCTGTTTCCCTTTGTGGTCACAATTATCACCTGCCTCTTCTGGAGCCTGGAGTATGGCATTCTCTGTGGCATTGCCGCCAACATGGTCTATATACTCCACAGCAGTGCCCGTCCACAGGTTCAGATAACACTGGAGAAGGTACAGACTCCGAGAGAATTGTGTGATTGTCAAGATCGAATTTTAATAAAAATACTTTTCAGATCAACGGCTATGAAATTGCCCTGGTGGATGTCAAACAGAAATTGGACTATGCCTCCGCCGAGTTCCTGAAGGAGAAGGTAGTGCGATTCTTCAACCATCTGGACTCTAAGATACATCTAGTGGTAATCAAAGGACAGGAAATTAATTCCATTGACTATACGGTGGCAATGGTAAATCTGTTATTGATAGTATAAAAATCAGTTACTAGATTTGAATCAACTTCCAACAGAACGTAATCTCACTCCAAGGGGATCTCAAGTCTCTCAACTGTGATCTGATTTGCTGGAACTGGAATATCGGCTCCGCTGGCGTCGTCTGTCGTTTGAAGAATGAGCTGCGTCCGATCTTTAAGTTTGATTATGGTCTCGAGGAGCTGGTGATCTCCCATTTCGAGAGTCCATCCAATACGGCATCCACTGTGACCATGGAGACCGCACAAGTGGAAGCTGCAACTGCTTCCTAGGCTACAACTAAACTAGTTTCCACAAACTTTATAAGTCTACAGTATTCACAAATAATTCAGGTTGTACTTAGTTAATTAAGCGTGCAGATCAAGACAAAAAATGGGGGAAGTACCTAAGTGACTCAATTAGAAGAGTTACAAAAATTAGTAAAATTGATTTGAATTAAAAAATTAAATTAATTGTAAAAATGAACCGTTTGTATTTTAACGATTACACTAAGTAAGATGGTAAGATTGTAACATAAACCATTTAAATACAGAGAAATATATTGAAAGTTTAATTTAAAGCAAGTTTTACAAGTTGATTTCGATGTTTCGAATAAAATTTGATGAACAAATTCTTGGCACAAACTAGGTGGAAATCTTGTCACGTTCGCGACATTGTGACAAATCACAAATAAAACATGTAAAATAAATAAAATTATAATAACATATCAAAATTATTTCTAAAATGGAAAACTACATTTTTTTATTATGGTTTAAGAGTATTTTCTTCCAAATTACTCGCCACATTTTGCAGACTTTCGCATTTGTCAGGATGAAGTCAAACATGACTTCCATTTTTCGTCGCGTTCGCGATGCATTGTTTCCTACCAATAATTCGAAAACGACAAGTCTTAAAAAGCTTGTCTTTTGTCAAAAAAATAGAGTTGATAAAATGCAGTAAATACGTGAGAAAACAGTTTTAAAAATGTCAAATTTTGGAAATACACATATAAATTTATAATAAAAACTAAAAATTAAATAAATATTTATTGATTGGAAGTAGTTTAAATAACTACCAAAGGATTATTGTGGATTTCCCTGCCCTCTCCCTTGACTTATTTTGGTAGACTCCATTGCCAGTCTCCTCGTTCGGCGACAGAGTGTCTGGTGAATATCTCTGGAAGATTGTATTACGAGTACTCTCACTCCGAGATTGCTTCGAGGAACCTCACACATTATGTCATAATAGTGGGCACAGCTAAATTAATTGAGCTGTAAACCACAGACATTGAGGCAGACAGTCTTCGCCTTTCTCCGAACAATTGAGCCGCATTTAATTTATGGCTTTCCCCAAGCACTTGAGAGGGTCGAGTACTCGTGGCACTTAAGGAGAGAGTTCTTCGTCTAGTTCTGGTAGAAGAAGCATCTACCTTTCACCAGTTGGATAAGAAATTCGCCTTTCTTGGAAGAGTAAAGCTAGGTTTTAATTGTGATCTTGGCCGTGGATGGTAATAGGATAATAACCATGGTTAAATGGAGCAAATAGGGCCGTAGGAGCCTTTTGATATAATTTTTTTTATTTTTTACTATTAGTATCAAAAATACGCGTCGAAAGACAGCTCGATTATCAAAATCCGATCACTGGTTCAAAAGATAATTAATTTGAAATTTTTAGTAGGCTTCCGAAAATGAAATGAAAAGTCAGTTTGTCTGTTTGTTTGTTTGTATCAAAGCGTTGAAATAACTTAAATCGGTGAATGAAGGGAAAATCAGGAAATCGCTAAACTCGCTAAAATTGAAACATTATCCAAAAGTATTTTGAAGGCTTTTAGGCATAGCTGTAAACTTTCTTAAGAACATAGGTAAAAAGCAACAGGTGAAAGAAAATGTCTTTGGCGATTTAAGAAAAATCTACGTTTCAAATCACTTTAAAATATGCTTTATTTTATAGATAAATTTTATTTATTTTATTTATTTTTATTAAATTAGATATAATATGGAATATTAAATCTAAAAGGGGCAATACAGATTTCAGGGAGTACTAGCAGCTAATAAGGCCTTCAACTCTATCTGTTTCACAGCTTAAATTATAAGGTTTTTATATTATAATAATTAGATTTTGTAGCTTAGATTAGCTTGTTTAAAGAAAATGAAAATCTTATTTATATTGTCAGTAGTGGGAGATACGAGGGTGTTATAGATAATTTAATTGCGCATTTTTTGACATATAACACATTTCTGTGAAAATTCATTTATATTGGGTATGAATAATTAAGACATTTTGGCGCAATGTCCCGATTTTTTAAATTATTTATATGTAAAACTTAATATTATTCGTCACAAAATCACTTTTACCTCGTAAAGAGGTTTCTTATAATATGTATTTAGATAACATTGCCCTTTTTTTCTAAATCAAATCGATATCTCTTATTTTAAAATCAAACACAAGTGTTTATAAGTAGCTTTAATTTTAAAATACAATAATTTTTTTTTTTTTTTATTACTTTTTGAAATAAATTTAAAATGCTCTCTTTAATTTAAGTTGTAGTTTGCAATTTTGAAACAAAATAAATGAATTTAAAAATTATTTATTTACAAATATGTTATCTCTAATTATAAGTTTAATTATGTTTAATTAAGTTTAATGTAAGTTTATCATATGAACTTTGGTAATTGTAGCATATTTTCTTTACTTAGATTTATTTAGTTAAAATTTGGTTCTGTAGCTGTGATTTTCGATCAATCTAGGGGACATTATTGACATTTTTAAAGTTTTTCAAATGCCGGAATCAAAGAAAATGCTATGAAGATTCTATTGAACTTTCCGTGGGGTCAAGTTCAACAATTGCCGATGGCGCGTGCGTTCTTGGGGTCACATATGGATGAGCATCCGGATGCCGCAGTGATTACTCTGGATAAAGCAATAATATCGAATTTAAGACCAGGTGGTTACAGCTGCTCCTAGCACGCTTCATCCTTAAGACGTCGTCAGGATCCCGTTGAATTTGAATTTGGTTAGCGTAAACACGAGAGAAGAGCAGAGATCAGAGAACCGCCAGCTGGACCAATCTCGAGTCGAGGGCGCAGCGAGAGATAGCGCAGATCGCACCATGTGTTGCCACTTCCACCAATTGCAGCAGCCACAGTCACAGCACACACACAATATTACGGAGCACGGGGCACGCCCACAAGTGCCAAAAATAGGCAACACTGTGAGAGAGCAAGAAGCAAGATCGCAGAGCGAGAGAGCGAGTGAGCGAGAGATCGGTAGATCGGTACATTGAGAAAACAGCGGAGAATCTCGTAAAAAGGAAGACTTTCTCGAAGAAAATAGTCAGATGTGTTTGGAACGTGCTCCGAGAAGGTTACGGATCAATGTGTATATGATCTTAAGTGGCACGTGTGATACTATTAGTGCTATTCAGAGAGATTTATCGAGATTTACAAGTGATAATTGTTACAAAATTGAAATGCCACGCAAGAAGCGATCGTCCAGTCCGTTGGATTTATACGACGATGACTTCGATGAGGATGCCAGTTCACAGAGTAAGTACACTTTAGGGAATTGCCTTAAACTAAACCGGAACTCCGGCTAATCGAGCACCTTCTCTCAGGCTCCCAGCCGCCGGTGCAACGGAATGCGGCAAATGCGAGGGAACGAATGCGGATGCGGGTTTTGTCCAGCGCCTACGGACGACTGAAAACCAAATTGCCCAACATTCCGCCGGACACAAAGCTCTCCAAGTTGGACACCTTACGTCTGGCCACGCTCTACATTAAGCAGCTAATTAATGCCGTCGAAACGGGCAATGGCAGTCCAAATCCCCATCCCCATTCTCAGGCCCTTGCCAATCCCATGGCTGATATGCTGGACACGAGGAATCCAAGCACGACAGATTGCCAGAGCTCAGTTGCCGGCGGTGCGACATCATTTAATTTCCACAATGCTGGACATCTCGGCATGGTAAGTGTCAACTGCAACTGGCAGTGAAGTGATGTCAGTGCCACCACTTAGCGCTGCATGCAACATGAATGCAATGAATGAATTATTAATAGATCATCCACATCCACACAATATTAAATGTATATCCAGCTGGACCTCGTCAATCTGTGGCAGGTGTCTGTGCAGATATGATAGGCGGATAGGCGGATAGCCAGATAGGCGTTGATAGGCTCAAATCCATCCAGTTTGTGTCAGACCCAATTAAAATATCATATTAAAGGCCAGAACCTAAAGTGCTCTGATACCCAGCTAAAATAGAGCCAATATAATACATCTACAACTCTACAACTAGATTACCGAGAAGCGATTAGGATGAGAATTTGAATAATTGAAAACATAAGATTTTAAATTTGTAATTTTCTACAAAATAAAGGCTGATATCTTGAATTAAATGAAATGAATTAAATGAATGCAGAATGAATTAAGAGCCTAAAGGAGAAGTGGGCACGAAAATTGAATTCGGGAGCAGTCGCTAGCTCCCGGAGCCGATGCGTGCCCACCACTGGCCTAAAGAATGATCGAAATGACATTCCTGTTAGGTATCTGTTCTATTTTGCCACAGTTATGGAAGCTTGAAGTTTTTTTTTTACAAGAAAAACTTAATATGTTTTCTTGAGTTGCGAACGTTACATTTTCATGTAAAAACTGATGCAGCTCCCGTATAAATTAGTAAATTTTAATGAACATATCTGAAAAATTCAGCTCTTTGGGAGTACTTTTAAAAATATTGTAAGATGAAAGCCCTACTGTTTTTGAAAAATAGTTAAGCTTGCTGAATGCTCCGTAGCGAACGTTACAATAAATGGAAGTCAACTTTGAAGTTAATGTACATTTTACATTTACATAATAAACAAAAAATATAGACAAATACCAAAAATTAGGTGGAATATATATCGATTCAGCTAATAAAAAATTTTACAGGGGTGAAACAGGAATCGCTTTCGCTTGAATTTGACTTAAATTTGTATGAAATTTAATTGATTTATTGTCTCGTTAATTTATTGTTTTTATATTTGAAAGCTTGAATATGCATCGTTTTATTCCAAAACACAACATTTAGTTTTTTGACAACTGTAAATTTTCGCAGTTGATTTCAAAATTATATGATCTCATTATGTATTTATCTCTTGATTATTATTAAATGGAACTTAACTATCCGTTGCTCTTGATAGTTGCAGATAACTTAATATACACATAATGTTTATCAGGCAATTTGAAAACCTATCAAAATGAAAAGTTAGCTAGTCAAATACAGACTATTATAAATTGCCTTTGAACGAAGTTTCAAATCAAAATACAGTCGAACTTCCCTAACTTGAATCACCATTATCCAAAGAAAAGGTTCGAGTTATGGAGATATTCGAGATATTTATTAATTTTACTGCCACTCATTTAGCTCGAGTTAGAGAGAAATTCGAGTTATGGAAGTTCAACAGTATACTAGTTTGAATACTTGTTGTCATGATATAAAATGGTAGAAAACCAATATAGACAATCAAAAACCATAAATATCTTTGGAAATGTTGGGCAACATCTGCTCAAGTGTTCGACGTGCAGTCGGATGTCGGAGGGCCGTACTCGCAGTACCTTCGGTAGGTGTAGGGCCCCCCACTAGTAAGTACTAAAATGAGAAATTGTGATTTCAGTTTGTCTTGCTTTCCTGTAATTAGATACTTTTGTGAATTTCAAAAAAATACCAAATATGAGTGACAGACTCACACGGAGAGGGAGACGGATAGAAGACAGAAGAGTGGAAAACGAAGAACATTGGTTATTCTTCGCACAGTTTTTCTTGTCTTGTTATATTTTTAAAGATTGTCGACTTTGAAGCGAGCAAAGTGAATGACATCCAAGGGAAATTTGTCGTGTTCAGACTCTTCACTTGTTGATATTTAGTTTGTAATTAGACGAGAAAAGTACTCTTAGTATAGTTAAATTTGTACGTAGTATTCTCTTTGGTATTAAAAATGTGATTCACAGCATTATTCGAAAATACGCAAACTCAAATTCGAATACGAATGCGAGTACAAACAATTGTTTACCCATCTATTGCTTGCGTGAAAAATATTTAGCAAATATTTGGCCTGGACTGCGTTGCGTCTTGTGTCCATATGGTGGCTGTGTTTTTTTAGTTTTCTGTTTGCATTTGTCAGGATCGCAGCGCGGCTTCCACAGCAACCAACAGAAGCGTTCAACTTCACCCTAATTTATCCGAGTCGCACGCGCCGCCTTCAGCTGATGTTGATGGGAATGGGAGTGGGAATGGGAATGGTTACATGGGAGGAACCCATTACACATTACCCATTGGTCTGCCGATGAGTGTCTCTTGTCTTTGTGCCTGTTTATGTTTTTATAGATACGTTAATGACGCTGTTATTGTTCAACTATGAAAACATTTCATCCCAAAGAGCCACTAAAAACAATCAAAATTGTATAAACAAACAATGGCGCTGTCGCTCTTTGGCTTGTCGTCATCATTTGTTCCATTTATAGCCATGCGGTTTTCCCTTTAATGGCTTACATAGTTGCCAGTAATTCATCATAATCATAATCTTATCATTTCCTTGCAGAGTTGGCCCTTCGAGTTTCATCAGCACTTGCAACATGGTCACAATCGCAGCTCCAACCTGGCATTCAACTCAACGCGCATGGATTGGCAAAGTTCCCAGACGCAATCGTTTCCAAAGGCGCCACGTAATGATCATCATCATCAGATTGCTGGCGATACGAGCTACACACAATTGCAGGATGCGCAGTGGTATCCAGCTGAGATGGGCATGCAGTTGGATCAGTCGCGGAGCGGTAATGGCTGCTGTGCCTATGAGACGGCCGGAGTTGGACAGCATCAGCATCAACGTGGTATTCCGATAGCCACAAGTCAGGCGCATAGCCTTTAATTGGCATTTAAATATATATAACTGATAACAACTAACTGACATTGTATTAAAAACGTGATTATATACTCTACTCGCAATTGTATGTATGTTATGTAATTTACTAAGCCAAAGATTAGAATTAATTTTAAACTTTTATACCACTAGCAAATAAACTAAAATAATGAGTATTAATTTCAAATTTATTATTTTACGCGCCAATGTCCGGCAACGCTGTTAATGCAATGCAGCCCTAGTCTACAGCTGTTCGCACACAAACAAAGAAGGAGAGGAAGAGAAATACAACAATAACAGAAGTGGCAAACAAATAGATTAGCGACAAAAGATTGATTAAATCATACTATTGCAATTATCGACACTGAAGCAGAAGCTGATTACATGTATATTTCAATCCACTTTCGCGCGATTAAAGTTCACTGTGCCCGCAGATTAGATTTGCGCAAGCAACCGAGTTGATCTCCGTACACAAATTAACTACTCCATGGATTTATTTCTAGTTGAAATTTAGTTAGTAGTCGTCAGTCGTAGAAGACGCACGCGTACGTGTCCTAGGAAAATAAATAAAAAACACGCACAAAAAAGCAACAAAATGCCAGCACTCAAAGTAAATCCTGATCTGCAAAAGGAACGCAATACCGCGACCTTTGACCCCCAAGAGTTTTCTATCCATTGGGCGGGCGGACAAGAAAAATACAAAGAGAAGAAAGCCCTGGGTAAGTCGACTCTTCATATGCATATGTATGTATGTACGTACACATGTGTGTGTGTACGCTTAATTAGGTTTTACACTTTGGTGCTGAAATTAACTGGTTTTTAAGCTCGAGCTAAAACGCTGGACTGAAAAACGATCGTGATCGAAAAAGCTTTTGAACAATTGCTTCAGCTGCATGACACAGCACATAATTCTGCGAAATATTAAAGCTCCCATTCATACATGTGTACATACATACATATAGTACATATTTTTGCGATAAGAAAGTTGAGCTTTGACTTATTTTTTTGTAATTCTTCTCTCAATCCGTGACCGGCATTTTTAGCATCTTTGTTTTGATTTGCATTTTCTTCACATTCCCTTTCGCTAGTTCGAGCGCACATTAGTTGAGTTTAGTTAATTTATTGTTAGCTCAGACTAAAAACTACCTGTTTTTTTATTGCTCGCTTTTAAAACCAGTTATGGCCGTTGAACTTTGAACATGAAACAGTCAGTATCCAACACATCTCAATAATATTTAATATATTCGTGACCTGTAGACTTTGATTGTAGAATTCACACATTCTTTGTGATTCTTGGAAACGTTATAAATTTTCCGACCATGGGCTGATAAGCTTTATCTAATGGCTTGGTCCTAATCACTTACTCAATGATTATCAATGATTAATAATAGTAGCACGGGAGTCAAATTAATTATAACTATTGCTCGTAAAGAATGTCAATTTGTAATTTGATTATGCATTAATATTTTCTTCATTTGGAACAATTAATTGTTTTCAAACAATGTCTACTTTTTTATACTTACCTCTTGATACTTTCTCAAAAACTTTACTGTGTTCAAACTCAACCAATTTCCTTGCGGAATGTCTATTTTATCATTGCTTGACCTCTAATTTAATTCTGTATATTTACTATTTCAAAAACTTAATTTTTTCCAACATTGGCCGCCTTTTCCAGCTTGACAATTTTATCAACAATTTTCAGCTTCCTTAACTATTCCAAAACTCAAACGATTTGCTTACGGAAGGTCTATTTTGTCATCGCTTTACCTCTAATTTGATTCTAAATTAACATTTATTCATTGGAGAAATTCACACTTTTCCAAAAACTTCAAACTGTCCATTTTTTTCCAAAACTTAACCGATTTTTTTGAGGAATGTAAATCTTATCATCGTTTGACCTCTAATTTTATTTGCATAAAAACTTTATAGGTTTGGGAATATACTTTCTATACTTACCTCTTGACAAAATGTTTCAAACTTTAATAACTTTTTCAAAAATTTTATATTAAAATTCCATAAATTCCTTTAATAAAGATTTATAATGAGTAAGGGGTATCTTATAGTCGGTGACTCGACTGTAGTGTTCTTACTTGTTAATTGATAAATATTCAGTTAGCAGTAAATATATATAAATAAGTGACTTGCCTCATGTGAATTTCACGTTTCATTCTCATTCACAGAGAAAATGTTTCTGGAGGATCCGGCCTTGAATGATGATCTGCCCATATCGTACTTATCCCACAAGGAGCTCTATGAGAACAGTGTGCGCAAGGCTTGTCTCATTGGCGAGAAGATTCGCAAGCTGCGCGCCGATGGCGAGGATGGTGTGGACACTTACAAGTATAACCGGAATCCTCTCCAGCTTGCAAGCCAATAATTTAATTTAATTTCTTAGTGCCTTGCTTGGAGGTGCTCTGGGTGCTGCCTTGCTTAAGGAGGGCAATCCCATTTCGCTGCACTACGTCATGTTTGTGCCAACTATCATGGGTCAGGGCACCATGGAGCAGCAGGTGGAGTGGCTGCCCAAGGCCTGGGACTGTGAAATCATTGGCACCTATGCCCAAACCGAGCTGGGACACGGCACCTTCCTGCGCGGCCTGGAGACACGCGCCGATTACGATGAGAGGACTCAGGAGTTTGTCATCAACACGCCCACATTAAGCGCCTACAAGTGGTGGCCCGGTGGCTGTAAGTACTCATACCTCAATTCCCTATACAAACTTTTGACAAAAAATACTAAAATACAAAACTGATAGAAGAAAATTAGGTACATAAAACTAGGAAACCAAAATTAGAAAAATAATCTAAGAAGGAAATTATAATTTGGAAGCAAAACTTGTAAGGCAAAAATTAAGAAAATCAGAAATCAAAAATATTTTTTTTAAAAACTGCTTAATTTTTGGTAAAAATATTTTTGATTTAAACTATTTCACTTTTCTTTCTAAAAAAAAACAGAATACTCTAGAATCGAATACTATTGAAAAGAATAGACTCAATAAAATAAAATTGTATATTTTTTGTTAAAAAGAAAATTCAGTCGGGTTCAGGAAAATCAGAGCTACTTTTTTTAATTAAATTGAACTAGGTTTTTCCAAAACTTTGTAAACTGAATCCTTTTTTTTTTAATTTCCTAGTTATACCCAGTGCCCATTGAAAATGGTCAAAAAGGGTATATTATATTTGTGTGATGTATGTAACAGGGAGAAGGAAGCATCTCCGACCCCATAAAGTATATATGTATATTCTGGATCAGCATCAACAGCCGTCCATCTGTCCGTCCGTCTGTTTGAGATAGACGATCTCAGAAACTATATTAGCTAGAGACTTCAAATTTGGTATGTAGGTTGCTGGATCGGACCACTATATCATATAGCTGTCATAGAAACGATCAGTCGATAATCAAGTCTCAGTATGAAAAACTTTTTTGTTGTTTGAGATAAGTGAACCAAACTGACAGAATATGCATATGAGATGGTCCCAACCAATATTCTATTTTATGGAGACTGGCACAGGGTATCCTCCAGTCGAGTTTGCTCTTAGCCGCGCCCACTTGTTTTTAACTCTTAACTCTCTTTCCCTTAACTTGTCCGTTCACAGTGGGACACACGGCAAATCATGCAGTTGTCGTGGCACAGCTGTACACCAAGGGCGAGTTCCGGGGACTGGCACCGTTCATAGTGCAGCTGAGGGATTCGGAGACTCACAAGCCGATGGCCGGCATTGATATTGGCGACATTGGCACCAAGCTCGGCATGAAGGCCGTCAACAATGGTTATCTGGGGCTGACGAATGTGCGCGTGCCGTTGAACAATATGCTGATGAAGAACCAACAGGTGCTGCCCGATGGCACCTATGTGGCGCCCAAGAACAGTGTCCTCACCTACGGCACAATGATGTTTGTGCGCTGTGCCCTCATCCGAGACACCGCGCAGAGTCTGGCCAAGGCGTCGACGATTGCGACACGTTACTCGGCGGTGCGTCGCCAGAGTCCCATTGAACCCAGTCAGCCGGAGCCACAGATCATGGAGCATACCACACAGCAACTGAAGCTGTTTCCGCAGATAGCCAAGGCCATTGTTTTCAAGTCCGCCGGCGATGGTATTTGGAACATGTACAATGTGCTCTCGGGCGAAATCGAGCAGGGACACTTGGAGCGTTTGCCCGAGATGCATGCGCTCTCCTGTTGCCTGAAGGCCATTTGCAGTGCCGATGCGGCCGCTGGCGTGGAGACCTGTCGCCTCTCCTGTGGCGGCCATGGCTTCATGGACTGCTCCAACTTTCCAACCATTTATGGCATGTCGACCGCTGTGTGCACATACGAGGGCGAGAACACGGTAATGTTGCTCCAGACGTCACGTTATCTGGTCAAGGTCTACGGCCAGGCCCTGGCCGGTGAACAACTGGTGCCCACCGTGTCCTACATTAACGAGGCCATTAAGCAAAGGCAGTTTGTCAACTTCGATGGATCCCTGGAGTCGATTGTCAAAGCATTCCAGTTTGTGGCTGCCAAGTGAGTTAACTGCCAATGAATCCTCTATTGAAATCTCTAATTAATGCTCCTACAGCAAAGTGCGTGTCGCCTATGAGCAGATCGAGCTGCGCCGGAGACAAGGTCACAGCACGGAGATGGCCGCCAATCTCAGTGGAGTCTTTCTAACTGGCGCTGCCGATGTAAGAAGAGCAACAAATCGCACTATTTTATAGATTAACAAATCTTGATTCTTTAGCTGCATGGACGCGCTTTTTTGGCTCAATCCGCATTCACAGAGCTGTCAGATGTTGCCCGGCATGTGTCTCCCGCCCTGGCTGATGTGCTCAAGGTGGTGCTGGAACTCTACCTGGTCGATGCCTGCCTCAATCGCATGGGCGACTTCTTGCGCGTACGTTGTGAAACTAATTATTTATCTCAACTGATAAAGTATGATAACATTTTGTATTGACTTGACCCAATGCAGTTCATTGAACTGACTGATAAGGATGTTACCAATTTGGAGATGCGTCTGGAGAGCTGCCTGAAGCGATTGCGACCAAATGCCGTTGCTCTGGTCGACAGCTTCGATTTGCATGATCGCGTTTTGGACTCGGCTCTGGGTGCATACGATGGCAATGTCTATGAGCACATATTCGAGTCGACCAAGAAGAATCCACTGAACAAGGAACCGGTGAATGCTGCATTCCACAAATACCTGAAACCCTTCATGAAGGCCAATTTGTAATGTTATTACCAATTATTGTCTATTGAAGGGTATCTTGTTAATGTTAAATGCATGTTATATTGTCGTATTTGTATATATCATAAACGTTGTTCGTTAATTTTATATTAATGCCGATCTGATTGTTGTTTTAAGAATGTTTTTGTTAAGATTGCTCCTAGGTGCATTGATCCATTGGAAGTGAGAAAGCGATTAATGGTTAAAATATCGAGCCTTTTTTAAATTAAATTGGTTTCCGGCTCGGGTTTAAGGGTTAGGTAAACCATACCTGTTAAATAATGATTAGTAATCATAATCATTAGTAATTAGATTATTTTTGTTTAAAAGTCGAACTAATGATTAAATTACGATTATTTTCGGTTTTGTCCAATTATTTAAAGACTACTATTACAAAAAATCAAAAATAATCTAAAATTATTACAATTATTCAAAAATAATCAGAAAAAATCAAAAATAATCTTTAAGTATTTCGGTTTATTTTTGATTTTTAATAATAAATTGTGATTATTTATGACCATTAAGTAAAAATCAAATTATTTTAAATTTTCACAATCAAAGTAGCCAAAATAATCATTAATTTTGATTTTTTTGATTATTTTTGAATAATTGTTATAATTTTAGATTTTTTTTTTGATTTTTTGTAATTGTAATCATTAAATAAACACAATTTTTTCAACAGTGAATTATATAATCACTACGATTATTGCCAAAAATAGTCCAATTGATTAGTAATTCTAATCGAAATTTAGCAGGTATGCAATTATTAAGTCTAAAGTGTAGTACATAAACGAGTTTCGTGTGTTTTAATAGAGCTTACACTAAACGCTTTATTAAAGATGGTTTTTAATTATAGTTGTTTTAGATAGAGAGTAACTGTAACTCGTGCATTTATAATCAGCAGCAATCGATGGCGGCTAATTGATCATCAAATCAAATCAAATCGAATGCCGAACGGAGCACAGCCATAAAGCCATCGGATGTGTTGCTTATGATGATGCACCCGCTGCATTCTTGGCATTGCGCTGCGCATAGAGCTTTCGCAGAACGCGATTGCCACAGAGGAATGTGAATACTGCGATCGGTATCAGCAGACGCAGTGTTTGGAACATGTTCAGTTGCAGCCAGAAGACGAAGAACAACGCCAGAATGCCACCGAAACCCACATGGAAACCGATTGTGCTCGGCGACAATGACAAGTTGGAGACGTTAATGCCCAATTTGCCCCAGAATACAAAGAGTAGCACCAGTGGCGTTATGCACAGGCCAGTGAAAATATCCGACACGATGCGAGGCGGACGCTTGTCAGGTACACGGAATAGATGCACAATCTCTGGCAGAGGACCCTTCACAGTGCTCGGCTTGGAATCTGTAAGGTGTGTTAATGGTTACAATTGGCCGAAATCAAGAATTGGAGTTGCACCTACCTCTGTCGGGCTGGTTGAACTTAAGCTGAACATCGGCCAGCAGCCACTCGAAGGAGTTGGATAAGGAGGCATCGCCGACAGTAAGGTAAATGTTGTAGACGCCGCTGTGGTAATTGAAGTTCTTGCCCTGATTGCCCACATCCATGTCAAACTTGTAGGCCTTGCTGCTGTCCTGCTCTGCCACGAAAATGATCTCCTTGTCAGCTTCCTTGTTATACAGACGGACAAATGCCTGGTGGACTGTGATGGGTTTGCTGGTACTCTCATCGATTAGCACCGCCTTCAGGAGCAGCTTTTGCGTGCTGTCTGCGGAGAGTGTGTCCTTCAGCTTGCTGGGGAAGCTGACGCTTTGCTTGCGTGTGGCTGCGCTGGCATCTGATTCGGCAATGCCCAATTCCAAAGTCTGCACCTTGACACGTCCCAGCACTTTCAATTGCAGTTTCTGCGTGTACACGCTATCGGCATTCAGCTCCGCCTGGTAGATGCCACGCACAGGCTTCAGGCTGCTCAGGTCGGCAACGTAGGTGGTTTTGTCGGATGACTTGGAAACTAGTTGAACCTTCTCCGCCAGCACAGAGTTGTCCTTTTTCACAAGAATCTTGGCAGTAACGCTCTGTACGGCAGGTGACAGCGGCTTGCCAAGCAGATCGACAATGGCCACGTTCAATGTTGGCGACTGTGCCTCCAGTTGTCCATTGCCAATGAGTTGAACACAGATGGGAGCTACCTTTGGCGAGCCACTGATGGTCTTCAGGGCCTCGATGAGCACATGTGCTCCCTTGGCGGTTTGCACAGATCGGCGGCTCAACAAATAGTTGGAAAACTTGACTGCCTGTTCGGATGTGACAGGTGCTGGCTTATTGTAAGCCTTGGCCACGCCAAAGACACCATTGAGTATCAAAGCTGTGATGCTCAGTCCACCCTCGAATTGCAGGAGTTTTCCATCGACTTCGTCGGCTTGAACAATGGCATCTTCGATGCGGTTGGCAACAAAGCTGCCGCTCGCTCCCAGCTCGATAGCCACATTGAATCCATAGCCGAGGCCGGTGAGCGAATCATCCATCTTCAGTATTTCCTGCAGACGTTTCGCGACCTTTGTCTGAGTTGCCTCACTGACCTGAACACCAAGGATCTTGTGGGTCGCAATGCGATAGTAAATTTCCTGTGTGGTGGCCAGCTGAGACTCTAGCGAGCTGTAGATCTTCGAGAGCAAGGCCTCTGGGAGTTTCGATGAGCAACGCAGATTCCTGTTGGCTCCAACCAGATAGTAATCTTTTTCAAAGTTCTAAAAGTTGCCAGATGATTAAGAGATGCACCTTTTGGTCTTGCCACATCAGTTTGTACTCACGTTCAACTTGGATTCCTCGTGCAGGGCCACGATCTTCTTGCAAATCGCCTCCTTGGTGGTAGCATCAGTTGTTTCGATGTTTTGGCTGGAAAAGAAAATCGCTTGCAGATCGCTGGAACTTAATCCATCGACAAAGACTTTTTGAAGGCGGGTGAGATCCTTTGGTCCCAGGTGGCTGTCCACAGTGCGTGCACTCCAAGTGGAGGCTGAAGCGCAAAGTACGCACAGGAGCGTCAAGCCTGGCGAGGCAAATGAAAATACCAAAATTACTTGACTTGGCCAACAGTTAAAATGTGGTAGCAGCAGAGACAGCACAGTCAGCGCCAGCGTCGACGCCGGCAACTATCGCAGAGAACGAGATAGCGACAGACTTTGCCGGCGTTTGGACAAAACACACGAGGACTGAGACAATTTGTATTGTTGTCGCACTCGATAAAATGACTTACCTAATTTCAACATTCTCCTATATTTTGTGGCGTCGTAAAACGCAGCTTATATGCTATAGGATAAATAAATAAAAAACGCTTAAATAGCCTGCACCGCCTGTTTTAGCTTCGATATTTTTTTACAGACACGTCAGCGGCAGTGTTGTTCTATGACTTTATTGATAAGGGCTGGAAACTAAGCTGATAAAAGTGTGTACACATAATTAAAAACGATAACTTGAACTTATATTTATCGGTTATCGGTCATATTAACGACTATTTAATTCATGGATAATGCAAAAATGTAAGAGAGAAAAGCATTTAACGCAATTTAGCTCTCTAAAAATATATATGACATGCATACCAGTTCAACTTAATAAAGTTTTTATTAATAACATCCCTTTGAAAAATACGTCGTAGCATATAAATTCTTTGTACAATTTAGTTGTATTAAATACACTCAACAACACATAAACTTTTATTTAAAATAAATAAAAAAAAAAGGAACACAAATATACTTAAAGACTTAAAATCAAAAAAATCCGATACAAAAAAAATATGTTATTAATCGGACTGCAAAAACTATGAAAAAAAACTATTATAAAATAAAAAGAGCAAATAAGCTTCATATAAGTGCAATAAAGACATATAAAAAATCAAATTTCAAAATTTTTTAAAAAATTAAAAAGTTTTTTTTAAAAAAAATTATAAATATATATATATTGATGAATTTTAACTAAAGGAGCTTTGAAACAAATTGGCAAGAATGGAAGTATCTCACCTTCCTCATTTGTATAAAGTCGATTGGAATCAAGATGCGGAACAAAAGATATACAGGGACTGGGGAAGATATTACTCGCATCGACGCATGTATGATGCTGCCACACAATACTATGATAAGTCGTTGGATCTCAATGAAAATGATTTCAAGACTCTCTATAGCCGCAGTCAGACCCATCGAAAGGCGGCCAGAATCGAAAGTGCTTTGGTCGATGCAAGAAATGCCGCATGTAAGATATATTTTATTTTCTTTAAATAATATGTCTTCTGATTAATCAAAATGGAATTAGCCATGGCAACAAAGGCACAGGGACCCAATATGAATATCAATCTGGAAATATGCTGTGAACTTTTCGAGTTGAATCAATTTGAGAATACCAAATGCGAGTTGCACAATAATCTGCAAATCTTCAGGGGAAATGAAGCAAAGGCATTTGAAAAGCGTCTCGTTGTGGTCAGTTTTGAAGGGACTAGATAATCGCAATTCGGATTTAAACTCTTCGTCCTCCTAGGTTGATGACGTCATTAAAGACGTGACCGGTAAAGCCATGTCTTTGTTGTTTTTGAAAAATCAAAAGCTGATTCAACGTGCTGATGAAATTAACAAGGCGAAGGCAATCAAAGATGGACGCGCCTTGTGGAAGAGATTGAGGGATCAGGGGAAATGTGATGTCGTTAGCATACCAGAAATTCAGGTTGGAAAAATCTTATCTTGCAACATATTACCATAATTACACCCGTTACTTAAAAAATAAGTAAAAGAGTATGTTTTATTTGTTGAAATCAGAGATTGCAACAGAAACGAATATCGGTTTCAGTTACGGTTTCGGTTAAGGTTTCGTAACGGTGAACCTGTTTTTGTATATTTCGGTTTTGAAATACCGGTATGGTTTCGGTTAACAACCAAATTTTTTTGCTAAAATTTAGTAATATTAATAATTTAATAATAATAATTAAATAGGCATTACTTTCTTAATTTTATATTTACACATTTCTTTCACATATTCTTCAGTTTTATGTAGTTAAGTTACATTTTAACAATTTTGCAATGCTATGCAAATTCGATCATGAATATCATAAATAAAAATGCAATATTAAACAAAAGAAAATTAATATAAAAAATCAAAATAAATATTGAAAAAAAAATTTTTTTTTTTGATAAATGAAAAGCGAAATTAACCCATATAAATGAAACGATTACTAAACGGCTATTTCGGTTTTCAGAGTTTCGATTTTAAGGTTTCGGTCAAATGAAATTTTTTTTCGGTTACGGTTTTAAATTTCAAACGGTTTTTACCGGTTAAAGGTTACGGTTTCGGTTAGGGTTTTAATCCCTGCTTGCAACATATTACCATAATTACACCCATTACTTCAAAAATAAGTAAAAGAGTGTATTTTATTTGTTGAAATGCATGTAATAGGGAGAAGGACTCTGTAAAGAGTATACCATACCATTATATTCTTGATCAGCATCAACAGCCGAGTCGTTATAGCCATGTCCGTCTGTCTGTCCGTCCTAGATCTCAGAGACTATAAGAGCTAGAGCAACCAAATTTGACACGCAGACTTTTATAAACCCAACGCAGATCAAGTTTTTTTTATAATATGAAGCCATAGTCCTACTTTAATCGCAACAAGATTGACCAAGCAGAGCAGTAGTAATAGCTGATTAAGCTGTTAAGCAATGCAAGTGCCTAAGGGTATGCAATTAAAATATTTAATATTTATTTATATAAGTAACGGGTATCCTTTAGTCGGGAACTCGACTATAGCCTTTCCCGCTTGTTTATACTCTATTTAATACTATACTCAATTAGGAAGAGATTTTGTCGCCACTGGAAATATCGCGTAGAAAACGTGCATTTAATGTCGTTCATCAGACATATATGAATGACTCTTGGTATGATATTTTGTATATGAAGGAATTGCGAAAGAATCCCAGTTTGCTATTAGAACAGTGCAAACGTTCTAAGGACGCTATGGAGACTCTATCTATACGACAGTACGAGATTATTCGTCAGTTTATGGTGAGTCATTTTATACTATTTTCGGTATCGCATCTTATTTTGTGTTCTTAGAAAATGTTACAATCACGAAGTCCCCTTTACCTGGTCAATTTCTTAAAGTTTCCAAATAAAAAGATGCTAGAGAAGAACAAGGAGATGTATCTATTCCGAATTCAGTCGCAAACACAGCGACATATGATTCAGGATCTGCGACTTATTCGTCAGATGCGCAAAGAGAAAAGAATCAAGGTTAACTATACTTTTTGTTACGGAATAATTATTTATTACTAGTGCATCAAACCTAAACGAATCTTAGTTTCAGTTACGGTTTCGGTTATGTTTACATTTAGGTTTACGGCTATCAGTTACCCAAAATTCGTATACATCGGTTACGTAACGGTTACCGGTTTTTTGTATGTTTCGATTTCGAAATAACGGTATGATTTCAGCTTACAACCCAAATTTAAAAAAATTTAAGGATGTGTAAATTTGAAATCAATTATTCAAACATTTTTAAAAATTAAGATCTTAAAATTGAGATCAATAAATACAAAAAAAATAGGGCAAAGGTGAAAATTAAATTTAGTTTTAAAAAACGATGATTACATGTTTACATAATTAAATTTTATGCTTGATCGAAACGAAATTCGGTTTCTTAACCGTTTTAACGGATGAAATGATTTTGGATTTTAGGTTTCGGTAAAATGAAAATGGTTTTCTTTAGTTATGATTTCAGTAACGGTTACAAATTTCATTCGGCTAATACCGGTTAACGGTTACGGTTATGGTTACGGTTTCAATCTCTGTTAATTATTAATTTCTTTTTTGTTAGGATCTATCCGATTATGTTGAGAAGGTAATGGGTGGATATTACGTAAGAAAAACGAATCGTGTCATGTGCTGGAAATTTGAATTCATGAATGAGGTATACAATACCCTGGCCCTGGCCTTATCGGAGCAATATTGTGTACCCAGCAGTTTTAGTCGATTTCAATCGCCCATGAAGCAACTGCTGCATTTGCCAAAGGTCAAAACCAAGGATATTGATCAATTTGTGTTTGGGGATCGATCCACTTACCAAAAAGGTGATGATCAGGATATTGAGGGAAAGAAATTCCGGTAATCTTAAAATATCAAATATAAAAAAAAACTATTAAACTAAATCTTTATTTTTCAGAAAATTCATAGCACATCTTGAGAATCGAATAAGATTTTCCAAATTTCATATTGAGAAGTGTTATCTTTATCATCAAATTGCCGACTCGCATTTATCGCAGTTACATTATGACGAGTGTTGCTTTAATGCTCGGAAATCTTTGAAGGAGAGTCGACAATGCAACAGCTTTATATGGCAGTTACTAAGTGTTTTACTCATTGTCAAGGCCAATACGATGCAGAACAAAGTGGAACGGGCTGCAGAGGCTTTGGAGATGGGTTTTCCCATTGTCCAAGAGCTAAAATCCCCGAGGCTCAGCAAGTTTGTGGACACCTGTAGTGCTTGCAATGCTGAGGAATTTTCCAAGAAACTTACCTTGATTTCAACTCGTTTATCAAAGTCGTCACTCAAATCCCGAGCAAGTTCAGCCACGACGGTGATGTCTGAGCAAACATAATTCTTTTAATAATCATGTGCATATTTTAATATGCATATAAGTGATTTTCTAGATTTCTATTACTGTCGGAAATTGCAAATTTGTTTGTAAGCCAATGTGGAAGAAGAGGACACACGAGTGCCTCGCAGAAGAGTCTGTAAAATGTGGTCGGTACCAAAGACTTGCATAAATAAAGTACAAATAACTTCGGTGTTGTTTTATCCCAATCTGGTTAATTTTTCAGCTTAGAATGAGGAGTCCACAGCTTACAGAAGTGGCAGATCAGAATAGATCTCTTTATTTTTTTTTTGTTATTCGGCACGGCGCAAAAAAAGTGATTTTTATTAGGTACGAAGAATTGAGACATTTTAGCGCAATGTGCAGAGTGCCAAAACTTTTTTTAAATGAATTATATGTAATTGGATATCAGAAATTTTTGGCTTTTGTCACTAGACTTTTACCTCGTAAAGAGGTTTTTTTAGAAGATTAAAAATACATACAGATTCTAAACGTAAAAGTCGCAATTTTCGCGATCTCAACTCCCGCACAATGAAAAATACATTTTTCAGACTCGGCTGTCTTCTGTATTTGAATTATTCTTAACCGTATATGCAGTTCAGTATTTCGCATAAAACATTTAAAGCAAAAGAACTACATAACTTGTTTGTAATAGTTAGGGACCGAACTTCTCGGTGCATTCGGAAAGGGGCCTGGACATGGTGTACTTGGTCTTGAAGGTCTTTGTGATGTCGCCCTCGTGATTCCAAACGGTAATTGCCGTGGTGCAGTACAGTGGATACTTGTTGACGCGAACCTCCTTGCGCTCCTCATCCTCGGCGGGCTTATCCTTGCAGAATTGCTCAAAGTACTCGGTGTGATCGGGTCCCAGCTCGAACGTGGCTGAATTCTGTCGATTGTATTCGTCGAAGAACTCCTTCCACAGGAATTGCTCCATGCGATTGGCACGTGTAACTGCGGAGTAAGGAAACTGATGAAGGATTCCACAACGCGCATTTGTTTTTGCTTTGCACATAGGATAGGGGAATGTGTGAGAATACACATGGGTAAGCTCAAGATGAATTTATAAGAAGGTGATGTATTCGTTTTATGTGCTGTCTTTTTCGGGGCGCAAATGTCATTACGAAAGCAAATGTCGTAGTAAGAGGTTGTATTAAATTCTCTGGCTCGAGCTTGAGTCGTTTAGTTTGTGTTCCCAGAGATATTAAGAGGAGACAAATGTGGATAAATGCAACAGGATCAATGCCCTTGCTTTTTATTTTGATTTTACATATTGCACAGCGCACAAAACGAAAATGAGTGAAGAGTATAGAAAACAAAACAAAACAAATGTTTTATATATCTATCTCTGTCGTCTCTCTCACGTCAGACTCTGACAGATTCGCCCCGAGAGAGAGCGAATACACCACCTTCTTATGAATTCATCTTGGATAAGCTTCTAGCGCACATCGCTGGCAAAACAAAAACAATTGTATTGCGTCGTTTTGCTTTTGCTAATCCGAATGTATTTTGTTGTTGTCTTATCGTTTGGTGTGCACTGAAAAAGAAGAACTTCACTTCGTGGTAAAATGTGTGACTCTTGTGATTTATTAGAATTTTTTAATTTGGAGAAACAGGTTCTTTTTTTTCAGTGCACACATTGATATAAAATACACATATTTTCCTTGCTTGTGTGCGTACCCTTTTTTTATTTGTATTGGTGCGTGCACATCATCACACATATGGCAGCTTTGGGCAGCCCTGCACTAAAGTGTGGTAAGTTTAAGTGGGGAAACTCACCTATTTTTTTATTCCTGTAGGGTGGTCCGAAACTTCGCTGAGTCTCCGTGGTTTCGGCTGGACAAGGTCCCTTGCCTCTCAAGCGAAAGTTCTCGTTTTGATTCATGGTTTATCGTCAGTGTTTTAATTAACAAAAATAATTTATTCTGCTGTTCTACAATATTCAAATAAATACTTAGACTAAAGTGCCTGCTGTGCCGGCTAAACATACGAGAAATTCCCGCCTGGCAACGAGAATTTCAGCTGCTAGGCAACCGATTGGGACTGGGACTGGGACGGGTCCGCCTGGACTGGCGACTCGTCCTCCACAATCAAAGAGACATCCTTGGGTCGCAGCACGGTGTAGTAGACTACAATGGTGGCCAGAAAGAGGAGGCCACTGTAGACAATCCACTGCCAGATGAAGCCAAACCACCAGGAGTCGAGCGCCTCGTTGGCATACCAAATGGCTGACATGGTGATGTTCTCCGCCAGAATGAGCAGCAAGTACCAGCCATACCACAGCCTGATGCTCTTGAAGCACACCCGGAACTCGAGCAGCACAAAGATGTAGATGTACCCGAGCAGCAGGTAGAACAAATGCCGGTTCCAGCTGCCCCGGCAGCGTGTCTCCAGCGCCAAAGCAAGCAGCATGAGGACGTAGTGGACGCCGACCAGGATGAAGAAGGCGCGCGGGTAGAAGACACAGAATGTGGCCAGGGAGAGCATTCGCATGATGATGAAGGCAATCCAGCCGAAGAAGGCAACGGTTCTGCCAGCGAAGTCATCCTGCTCGATGCCGTTCACAATCCGTGTGGGTCGTGGAAAGTAGAAATCCACCACATCCTTGGGCGTGAGTGGCGTTCCCTTTAAGGTCTGCGCCGTTGCCACCAACGGAGTACGATCCCCGTGGGAATCCTCCTCGTCGAGACGTCCTATGAGCAGCTTGGGCGGCCGCGGCACACGATCCTTGATGTACAGCTGGGCATTGACCAGCAGCATGTCCCTGAATGTCTCCAGCTGGGAGAGCGGTCGCGTTGCCCGCCGACTGCGTCTGTGCTCCGCATCCGATGCGGTGCGTCGCAGATCTGGAGCCTCGGGTGGACTGTTGTCGGTGGGGGGCAATCGCTGCTTGGGCAGTTCTGGCGGCGCCGAGACAGGCGGAGGAGGAGGCGCCGGCGTCTCTGGCACCGTGTCCAGTACATCGATGCGATCGAGATTGGACATCTCCTCGCGGTACAGCTGGAGCTTGGGCCTGGCATTGTGATGGATCTTATCATCGTCGGTGGCATTGCCAACTGGTGCTCCAGTCGGCGAATGGAGCAGCGCTCTCGTTTCCATAGTCTCCACGCCCTCGTTGTCCACCTCATCCACTCCACTTACGTGCAGCTCATGGGTGCCAACCTCTCCAGATCCCAGCCTGGCGTGAAAGTTCTCCATGATCTTGTCGGACTGAGGAAAACTAGTCAACGTGCGCTCCGATTCCCGTTTCCTCCGCTCAGCCTCGCAGCACAAACGCTGGTTCTGCTCCAGCTGACAGCGATGCGCCTCCACCTGCTGCGGCGTCGCCCAGGGATAGTGGCGCCCCACACGCCGCTGGCTCTCGATGCGATGGTAGCTGGTTGTAATCCCCGCCAGATCGATGGCAGCGAATACCAGACACATCGCCTGCAAGGCAGCTGCAATTGAGGCAATGAATAATCTGTATTCTGATAGGTTCCAATCTTGGTCTGACACCCTGTGACCCGGGAGAAGGAGCTTTTGGCAAGGTATATATGCACATGATCAAGAATATCAACAGTCTAGTCCATGTAGTCCTGCCTGTCTGTACCTATGAACCAACGTGACTCGGAAATGTCAGGAGCTAGACACACCAAATTTGGTAGTAGCTTCTAACAGTGATCAATAGTTTGTGTAAGTTTCGAAACTATTATAAATTGGGCAATAGGTTCTGTTTCGATATTATTCTTTCGGTTCAGTTGTCAGTACTGGCACGTACCGGTTATCGGTAAAGCAAAACAATTTCTAAGAATTTCAATAGGTTTGATTTTTATACCTTACACAAATTTTCAAATAATTTTTAAGTTTAATGCAATATTCATGCAGAAAACTGAACTGAAACCGTACAACAATTTCAGTTGTTTAGGTTTCGGTTCAAGTACTAAATGGGAAGTGCTTAATTTAGTTAGCGACTTCGATATAATATCCTGATTTTCAATTGCGAGTATCAGGTGTGCTACGGACATCACTTCCACTTCAATTTCACTTCAATTTCATTTTACTGTGACACAGTCAAGTCCGCTGAAAATTTTGGAGGGAAACGAAATCATCGCTCAATCCGCTGGCATTTAGACTTGTAGAGTACATTTTTTTTAAGCTATACAAAATCAATTACTATGTAAGTAAATAAAATTAAATTAATTAAAAAATAAAAACCTATTAATCTGCAATGATAAACTTAAAAAAGTTGCTAGCAAACCCTTGCCAAACTTAATATAAGAAGGGGCCAACCCTAGCAGCCGAGTTCGAAAAGGTTGGTGAACATGCTTAATAAATTCAATCACTCGAAGTTCTGTGGCACTGTGAAAGTTTTCGAGCGGAATTGCTTTTCTCTGAATTCGATTTCCCCTGTGATTTCCATAGCACACCTGTATATGTTACCTAATCAAGTCATGTGGGCACGGGGTATCTCGCAGTCGAGCACTCTCGACTTGGGCTTACTTGTCTCGTAGTTGCGAAAGATGTCCTGGGCGAGCATGTGGTTCATCTGGAGTATGATCTGAGGCGCCGCCTGGGCATATGCCTGTATCAGCAGGTACAGCTCGATGCTGGACGTTTGCGTTGCCTTCGCCAGGCACTTCATGCGCTCCACATCATCATCGGCGTGGAAGAGCGCCTCGATGGACCAAAAGAATCGCATGGTGAACCTATCAATTGGCATACGCAATGAGTAGCTGAGCGAATCCAAGGAACTTCTACGAAATTACCTGTAGAGCACCACAAACGGGAACAGCAGCAGCTGCAACAAACCCAGGCAGAAACTGACGCACTTGCTCCGATTCCCACAGGCGCTGCATCGCTGCTCCTGGGAGGACAGCACCAGGCTGAATGTGAGTAGCGGTGGTATCAGCACCAGCACCAAGGTGCCGACTCCGTAGCCCACCTCATGCTGCCGGAAGTACTGATAGCTCAAGGCCAAATCTGTTGCTGTCTGCACCATGAAAACCAACATTCCCAGGCAGCTGGGGATTATGTAGGAGACATAGATCCGGGTGCGACTCCTTATCGTATAGCCCATGATATGAGCTGGCGGATCCGCCGCATGACCCACCTCTGTTCCAGCCATGACCTGACTTTTGTACTCTATTCTCTGTAAGTTATCCACTCCAGCTGCTTTTTACATGTTTCAATGGCGAAATTCTTGAAAATACTACGACTGAATGACTGAATCCATCTATGAGTAAGCGCTGCTCTCTTCCACTCGCAGCCTTATCAATGAGTGTGAGTGCGAAGATTAGATAAACGACGCGAATTGTTCGAGGTGCTTGAGAAACCCCGCAGTTTGTTTATGTTTACTTACTATATTCCCACACTGTGTGCGTAGCCAGTGCTGATCAGTGCCGAGAATACAATCAGTGTTCGAAACTTGGGGAGATCGATTACCAAGACTGGGCTTTGATTAAGGATTAACAAGATCGTTTACCGAGCTACGAAATTCACAAGTTCATACTGTGTGATACCTATAAACTTTACTTGATGAATTAATGTTGGTATACAGTCCAACTTCCATAACTCGAATTTTTCCGACTCGAACTAAATTGAGTGGCAATTACATACAATTCAGCTTTCGTAACTCGAACTTCCATAAGTCGAATTTCGCCATAACTCGTGCTTCTGTAAGTCGAATTTTTCGGGAAAATCCCCAATATACAGGGGTGCCATAGAAATCGCTTTCGCTTGAATTTGACTTAAGTTTGTATGCAATTTATGTCAAATTCAAGCGAAAGCAATTCCTGTGGCACCCCTGATAGCTTGAATTTTTGTTCGCTTCTCTTTTATGCTTTTGGATATGTAATATTAAAAAATTATTAAAATGTTAAAGAAATATTCAATCTTATTACTTAAGGAATTCGAAAGTGGAACAAAAAGTTGAAGTGGCTGAAAAATATGGACTCCCAGCGATAACAGTTTTTATTATATTAAAAAATAGAAAATTAATTATGATGTCATTTGAATCGGGAACTTCTTCTGGATACATCAAAAGAACGAAATTCCAAGCTTTGAGAATATTGACAAGTCTTGAAAAAACTCGAATATGTTTTTGTTGAAAATAACAAGTAAACTTTCAAAGTTGAGCTGGTGAAGTTCGACTGTACTTTGATCTTAAGGACTTTCCTCCTGCAAATCGTTTGAGTTTTGAAGGAGCTATGATGCTTTGAAAGATCGTACACTAAGAAAGTAGTTAACAATTAAGAATTGTTTTATACCAAATAAGATATATTTAATCAATCAATTTAAACTCTAAATTTTGTTGAAAGTTTGTTTGGGTTCAAACCAGGGATTAAAACCCTAACCGAAACTGTAACCTTTAACTGGTAAAACCGATTGAAATTTAAGACCGTAACTGAAGCCGTAACCGAAAAGAAAAATTTTTATTTGACCAAAACCCTAAAACCGAAACTCTGTAAACCGAAATAACCGTTTAGTAACCGTTTCATTTATAAGTGTTCATTTTAATTTTGATTTTAATTTTCTAATGTTTAATTTTGGGTCTTTATTGGTGATATTCAAATCGAATAGTACTGAATAAGCACAAATAATTAAATTTGTTAAATAAAATATTAAAATTGTTAAAATGTAATTAAACTACAACAAACTGAAGAACATGTGAAATTAATATGTGAATGAAACATTAAGTAATTAATGCCTTTTTATATTATTGTTATTATTATATTATTAATATAATTATATTTTTGCAGAATAAATTTTTTTGTGAACCGAAACCATAACGGTATTTCAAAATAGAAACATACAAAAACCGGTTCACCGTTACGAAACCTTCATTCCAAGATTTTGCGTAACCGATAACCGAAAACCTAAATTCATAACTGAAAATGATACTTGTTTCGGCTTTAATCCCTGGTTCAAGCACTTGGAAACTCCTTAAGCAAGAATTTTAAACATGAAATTAAATCTAGAGGAAAAAACAAAATAATTAAGGTATTGATTTTGGTTTTCCGATGAGTTTTTCTCGAGGTACGATGGTTTAAAAACTTCTTTTTGCAGAGTTCAATTAGTTTAAATTTAGAAAGACTGATTAAAATGAACCTAAAAACTTTTCTTAGTAAAACACCAACTTCAATACCAAATGAGAGCAAGCTTTCCAAACGTTAACAAGAAATAGTAAGGGAAAAGTTGAGTTAATTACAACGTGACCCGTAAAAAATGAGGTCAATCAATAAAGGTATTCCCCTTCAGAGGGAATAATGAGGTTTGTTTGTAAATTGTTTATTGAATGAAGTGCTTAAATTAATCAAGATTCCACTAGGAATCGTACCAGGTCTTTTTCATCCAGTTGGAAGGCTTGCAGGGCTCGTCCAGGACCACAAAGGAGTCCTGGGGATGCTGATGATTCTCCGCATTCTGTTTGTCCCGTCGACAGCCAAGTGCATACTTGGGATTCCCCTCGATAATGGAGGATTTGTCGCGGCAGTTGACCGCGTTTTGGAGCACGGAAGCGCGTCGTCCGTATCTGGGCGGTTTCTTGAGTCCACCTGCTCCTCCTGCTCCAGTGGCCACGTCCTCGAAGCTGGGCGCCAACTGCGGCGTTGGCTCCTTCAGCTGCCGCTGACGCGACGGACGCCGTTTGGCCTGCGACTGCAGCTGGCAGCTGGCGTCCAGCGAGGAATCGGAGCTCTTGCGCAGAGGGGGATTCAGCTCCTGGGGACGTTCCCGTTCCCGTTCCCGCATTTGATAGTTGTACTGGGCGCGTCGATATTCGGGCGTGGCAGTTAGCTCTGTGGAAGTCATGCGGCTGGCAGCGGGCTCCCGATCCCGATCCCTGCGTGGACTGGATGTGGTTGTGGTGGTGGTATTGGTGGTGCTGGTGGCGTTGGTGGTGGGCAAGCGGAAGGAGGAGACGGGCTTGCGAACCACTGGACGGGAGCGTGGAAAGTCCAGATAATTGTTGCGATACTCGGGATTAAATTCGATCTTGCCACGGAGACGGAGGTAGGGTTCCCTTACCTTGCCCCGCTCGGGCATCTCGGTGATCTGGGGATCACGGAAGCTCTCGTAATATTCGGGCACCTGTTTGGTGAACTCGCCACGGGGACGCAGATGATCGTCGCTCTTCAGGGATTTCTCTTTGGCCATGTGCTTGGGTGGGACATTAAACTTATCACGATACTCGGGCAGATCTCCTCCGCCGCCGGCAGTCGCCGCCGTCGTGTTCTCCTGCTCGGCGCCGGATTGCCGTAGATTGTCGTGCTTCTTGATGGGCGCACTCTTCGAATAGTTGGCGTACATCTTGAAGCTGTCCTGGTACTCGGGCACTGTCACAAAGTCGCCCTGCATCCGGATGCTGCTCATCTGTGGTATCGAGTGCGCCTTCTCGATGGGAAACTGCTCCACAAACTGACGCTTGTACTCGGACGGTGTCGCCTCGTAATGTGTGTCCTCGGCCCGCATCTGCAGATGGCAGCGATTCTGCTCCTGGGCAGCCACATCCCGCTTGAACTTGTCGCTGGCCAGCTTACTGGGCTGCTCCTTCTCCTCGCGAAACATTTGCCTTGGCAGGATCTGGGCGTCGGCATCCACCATGGGGTACGTGAGATACGATGAGTTCTTCATCTCCTCCTGCCCGTCGCGGCCCAGCTGCAAGTTCTCCGGATTGCGCACTGGAAATGTGCGTGAACTGCAATGGAAATGGAATATCTGGCAAGTGGAACAGTCTAATGCCTGACTGGACTTACAACTGCAGTTCCTCGGCCGTGTACCAGTGATATTTCTCGTGATGCTCCGACAGCAAATGCATAAGGCCCTCCAGACGCAGCGATGTCGCACGCCTCAGCAGGGATCGGGGACGGCAGCGGGACTGGGACTGGGATTGGCCGTGACCCTGGCAACAGTAGCGCTTCTGATACTCCGACTTCAAGGAGCCAAAGGACACCACCGGCTCCTGGCTGTTGTGCAGACAGACCGTGCTCTGTGTGTGCAACGGGATTGGCTGTCGTCTCCGGAAGAACTTCAGATCATCGACGGTTATGTACTCGTGTGGATGCTTTATGGTAAACCGATCCAAGTGGCCCTTGTGACTCGTCGTCAGATCCGGCTCCGAGAACGCACGACTCCAATTGAACTCCGCCTCGGCACTGCAAATACCACGAAATTCAAAAGCCCTTTGTTAGCCAGATTCTTACTCCCCCACCCCCTCCCCATTTCCGATTCCCCCTCTCCTGGGCCCCTCTCCTGGGCCATGTTTGCAGTTGGGCAACGTTGCCATTGGCATCAAACAACAGGGAATCGAAGCGCTGCTAATAGTGGCGAAAAATGGGCTACAACAAAAAAGGTGAGTGCTGCCAGCGGGCATGCTCGACTGCTCAAATGCCCTGTACGAATGTCTGTCATCTATGTATAACAATTATTTATCAGTAAACTCAGGAAAGTTAAATAACAATAAGGAAGGAATTACTTATTTCACTGTCCTGTGTAATAACCAGTCCTATTATTATGTAAATATACTTCGCAAAATAATTTTATTTTGATTTTTTGTTTCTCATCAACCATAATTCATAAGGGTTTTAATCGTACTTTTAGCGGCTTTCTAAACTTACTATCTGATTTTTGATTTATTTTGAGCAAAATTAATGATTATTTTTGAGCAAAAAAATAAAACTTCAAGAGTAATCAAACTCATGAAAGAATTTTATTTTTTGCTTAAAATAAAAATAAAACTCAAATAGAAACTTCGACTACATCTTTGGAATAAAGAAATAAAACTGTATGTATTTTTTGTCTCCGGGACTATCGTCGACTATCGTGGACTATCGATGGTTTTGAAATTACTATCGTCGGCTATCGATGGCGCCGACTATCGATAGTTCTCCACCTCTAGTTCAAATAGTCATTTTTAACAATTTTCAAAATATTATAAAAAATACTAGCGAAGAGATTTTTGAAAATTTTGTTTTGCAGTCACTCTTAGAATTGTTTAAAGAATTTTTGTGCATCAAAAAATGTTTTGGAAAAAATCGAGAAAAAAAGTCAAAACAGTGGACTTTTACAAAAATTCAAAATTTTCAATGGGTACATAATGGGTTAAGGAAAGTTTTGCATCATTCAATCGGAATTTAAATGACCTTTCCAAATATAAACATATAATAAGCTATTATTTTCTTATTTAAAGTCCAAATATTACATTTTTTGGGAGTGTAAAGAAATCTTGACATACTGTGTATGTATTCCTAGTCAGTAAGCCAAGACACGCCATAATAATCCATTAAAAAAAAAAAACAAAAATTCTTGTAGAGAGCATCAAATTGAACTTTCTCGAAATTACAACTTAAGTTTTATTTTAGGCAAAAAATAAAGCTCATGAAATAATGATTTCCCTTTAAGTTTTATTTTTTTTGCTCAAAAATAATGATTATTGGTTGAGAAGCAAAGCATAACTTACAATTAATCATTATTTTGTGAGCAAATCTGTAAAACTTGAAATTAATAATTATTACAAGATTTTTTTAATAATACTTATAATGTTTACAGTCCCTGATTTCTATGACTTTTTAATTATCATTGAAAAAAGTAGTGCCAATCAATTTCATTTCACTAGCATTGGAAGATATAGTGCTAATAAAAATAAAATTTTACTATTATTGATAAAAAGTAAGAGAAAAAAGAAGAATAATAATAATTAAAATTGTACTTTTGGCATTGAATAATGTCAAATATATTTAGCGCTTTTTGCGGATATTACGTAACAAAGAGCAAATTTTACAAGAGACAGTTTTTTAGGTTTCTTTAAGTGGATTAACTAATTGACGGGCCAATATCTCCGTAAATATAAGCAATTAAAGTTTGAAACTTTGGGTGTTGAAGCTGTTGATATTTATAAAAACATTTGCATTAAAAAACAAATTTCGGAAAAATGTCGCTTACGTTAAATCCGCAAAAAGGGCTCGATATTTTTGGGGAAAAATTTTTAAAAATACAAATTTTGCTCTTTTGTTTTAATTTACAAATAATTTGTAAACGTTTGAGGAGAGGTTTAAATAAATAATTTATTGCACCAACAAATCACAATATATGAGCATATATGCCCTTCTAAATTTTTGGCAACATAGGGTATACGGATGATAGAAAATAAATGGTGCCTTATGAATAATACTAAGCGCCTCAAGTCTGGTCGACAGCTGTAAAGGAATTTTCATAGCGTGTCAGCACGCACACAACAAACACACACACACACTCGCACACACACATCTGTTGCTAGGCACACACACACATACACACACTCAGAAATGTAAGCAATCAACAAAATTGCAATAAATTGGAAAATTATCTATGTGAATGGAACTGAAATTGGATGCAGCTGCAGTTGACAATCGATTGGCCATTTCCCCTTGTTCTAGCCCCCTTCCTCTCCCTGTCTCTCTTCCACTGTTAATGCAGAGATTTGCACTTCTTCAGGCCTTGTCAAGGACTCATTTAAATGGGTTTCAAGCCAACTATTAAACGTGGTTAATTGCAGCAACATTATCTTGGTCTTGGGTCAGTCATAAATGATATTTATGGGGCCTCGACTTGCGTGCCAAATGCAAAAACGCAAAATGGGAGAAAGGTGGAAAATGGAAAATGCATTGCCAGGCTAAAAACACCTGTTGCACCTTGATGCTGTTGTTGTTGTCGCTGTTGTTGTTGTCATTAGTGCTGTTATGGCCGGCAAATTAGCATATTTAATGGTCAAAAAGCTGGCTTTTGCAGTTATTTCTCAACTTCCGCTGTGTCAGGCAATCAATCTTAACTGGGTCGTGAGTGTTTTTATGTGTGTGTAAATGCCAAAGGATCAACCACTAAATTTAACCTCAGCTAAAGGTTACCTTTTTATAGGATTATGAAATTAGTTTAAGCTGACCTGTTGTGCTTAGAAAGCAATTAGTCTTGGATTTAGCGTAAGGTAGGAGTTATTATTCTCAATTTAAAAGGAAATAAACCAAAACAATTGTCCGTGATTTTTAAAGATCGACGAGAGACATGACTACGAGATACCCTGCGCTCATGTCCGTGGATACCCTGGGTACTCACTTCCACTAACATTTCTCTTCTCACATAATTTTTGTGGTCGACACATTTATGATTAAGTTGTATGCTTCAGAATTTGTTTACAGGGATGCCACAGAAATCGCTTTCACTTCAATTTCATTTCGCTGTGCCACAGGTCAATTCGCAGAATAATTTTAAGTCCGAATTCGAAGTAAGGTACTATATTTAAAAAAAATATATGGAACCACTTCAGTTTTCTTTAAATTAAGCATTAAAAAAATAGGTATTTTGAGGTAAATCAAGTTTTACCGAAAAAAACCGTTAACTTATTGTGCAATTTGTGAAAACATTTTTCACGCAGAGTTGTCAGACTAATGGCAGACAATTGCTAGAGTTTAATATTATTACTTTTAAATTTTTTGCAGCTAAACAAATTCAATTATTGCATAAAAAAATAAAATTATATTAATTAAATAAGATGAAAATTAAAAACATATTGTACTGCAATCATAAACTTAAAAAAGTTGCTAAACAAACCCTTGGGTAACTTAATCTGAGAAAGTGTCAGCCCTTAGCAGCTTAGTTCGAAAAGGTTGGTGAAACTGCTAAAAGACATTAAATCATTCGAAGTTCTGTGGCACCTCGGAAATTTCCGTGCGAAATTGCTTTCTGCGGAATTCTATTTCGCTTGCGATTTCTGTGGCATCCCTGATAATGAACAATGTTAAAAAAGCCTATTTTCTAATCCATTTTTAATGTTAATAGTAATTCTAAGTTATAAATTACCAATCCATTAAGTAAAGTTTTTCTATTCGTATTATACCCACTCTGTACTTTCCTTTTTTTTTAAGGTATATTATTTCGGGGATATATTGCATATCAATTGACGGTCAGTCTTAGGAATCCGAGTAATTCATATTCGTGTTGTTAGTGTCAGTTTGCCATCAGTCGAAGGGAGGCGAGGAAACAAACTGTCCGTCTGAGCCGTCGACTGTCTGTTGCAACTTTGCATAAATGTAATTGCGTGCGTGACTGTACCTCGAGAGCGGAAACAGACAAAACTGGAAAGCCCAATCGCCTGCAACGAACGGGGCACCCAAATCATGTCGAGCTCAAGTTTTAATAGCAACAGTGCCCAAAAGGTTGACCCAATTCAACGCCCACCTCAACTCAACTCAAGGTAATAAATGAAAGCCAAATTGCAAAAGTTGTGCGACGCATTTAAACGAATTGTAGATACGCTAGTTATTTCCAAACTAACAGACAGAAATTATGCTATACAGAGAACTTTATCAGGTGTGCTACGGAAATCACAAGTGAAATCGAATTTTTCTTCTTTTTCTTTTTTAATTAATATAATTTAATTTATTTATATAACAATTGATATTGTATAGCGACAAACAATAAATGTTACTCGACAATTCTAAATTCTAAAATTCGGACAAACAATTTGACATTGTTCTCATGGCATCGGACGCCAGCGGATTGAGCGATGATTGCGTTTCCCTGAAAAATTTCCAGCTGATTTGACTGAGTCACAGAGAAATGAAATTGATGTGAAATTCAAGTAGAAACGATTTCTGTAGCTTAGCTGTATAAATTAAAAATCACGCCTTTTCCTGTCATAGATTAGAAAACAGTACTTTTTTAAATGACATGAAACCATTTTATACAAATCGGAATACCGGATGGTAAATACTATTAAATTAGCACACTTCATCTCTTAAATGCTAGAACATAATCGGGGGTGCCACAGAAATCGCTTTCGCATGAATTTCTCTTCAATTTCATTTCGCTGTGCCACAGGTCAAATCGCAAAATAATTGTACGCGTATTAAACTAGCGCTAAGATTTTCGAAGTCAGGTCCAGGGATGCCACATTTTTTAGTCAGAATTCGAAGTAAGGTATTTAAAAAAAAAAAAATGGAACCACTTCAGTTTTCTTTAAATTAAGCATTAAAAAAATAGTTCTTTTGGATTAAATCAAGTTTTACCGAAAAAAGACCTTTACGTTATTGTGCAATTTGTGAAAACATATTTTACGAAGAGTTGCCAGATTAATGGCAGAGAATTGCTAGAGTTGTCGAGTAAATTTTATTTTTTCGCGCCAATTACTTGTAAATTTTTTTCAGTTAAACAAATTCAATTATTACATAAATAAATTAAATTATATTAACTAAATAAGAAAAAAATTAAAAACCTATTGTTCTGCAATTATAAACTTAAAAAAGTTGCTGTACAAAACCTTGGGTAATTTAATCTGAGAAGGTGTCAACCTTAAGCAGCCTAGTTCGAAAAGGTTGGTGAAAATGCTAAAAAACATTAAATCATTCGAAGTTCTGTGGCACATCGGAAATTTCCGTGCGGAATTGCTTTCTGCGGAATTCAATTTCGCTTGCGATTTCTGTGGCATCCCTGAATGTATTTATGTATTCGTTAATTACTCAATGTTCTTCCTCACTAAATACCCCAATGACTTTTCTAGTACTTTATATCAATGCACACGTTCCTTTTCCATACTCTATCAAAGGGTGTGTTAATTGTGATTATTTTCAAGAAGGACACGTCGAACCCAGAAAGTATGCTATGTTTTTATGAACTGGATAAAGCAATGAAAGAAATTATGGAATGTTTCTTTTAAATTCTTTGACTTGGCTTAAATTTGAGCCAACGAATTTTGTATTATCTTAATAAGCCAGCTTTAAATAAATCACAATGGTATATTACGATTAAATTGAATGAGCCATAGAGCCAGATTTCGAATCGTTCCCAAACTGTAAATTGTTTCAGCTTCAGTTTCGCCAAATTGTCATCAATTGACATAGGATAAGAGTATTTACTGCTCGGTATGTCGAGCATAATAATTCACTCCTGTTTTGCAATTGTTTTCGTATTTTTTCCATGTGCTAATCCTGACAATGCCAAATGACCTTTGGTCAGTTGATTTTGTTGTGTGCGGTTAAGTTGGTTACTTTGAATTTGTGTACTTTTATTTTTAGCCCTCGTGCTTGGCGGTCAGGCGTAACGCAGTCGCATTTAAATATGCTAATCAATTGGCAATTACAACGGAACAATAAACAACTACACAATACTAGAAGCACTCTTACACACTCCTATTCCCGTACACATAATTATGCAGATTTATATGCGACATTTAGATTTCTTTTCTATTTTTGTGCCATTTCTGCGATTTGCATGTCACGCCACGGGGCGTATACGTCATGTTGGGATACATGAATGCACCATTATGCTAGCACTTGTTTCAAGGCCATGGCCAACAGCTGACTCCAAGATATTCCCTCTTGGAATTCCTCTTACCCATCACTGAATTTCCACTCAACGGCATTCATTTTGTTTGCTTTACTTTTTGCACGCTCTAACAACACCGGGCAGCGGTCAGGACTTGGGTCAGGTTGGCGCCATTGGCCGATGGCCACTGTCCATGTCGTTGCTGCCGAGGAACAGACGCGGAGCAAACAACAACTTGACCGTTCAGATCGTAAATTCCGACTGAGCCAAAACAAATTCACACGCCACACAAGCTTCAAAGGAGTCGCGTGAGTGTGATTGTGTGTGTGTGTGAGTGTGTGTGTGAGTGTGACTGGGTGAGTGAGTGAGTGTGTGACTTTCCCTGACTGCTCGCGAATCGAGTTGAAGGTGTCACTTGGCCAGCTCCTTTCATTTGGCGCAGCTTTTTGAACTTCTGACACAATCACAAATGCAGCTCCAGCTGTCAGGAGAGCAGCTCCATGTGCACCACATGCTGCCACATGCAGCCCTTAATGCAGCCACCTTTGCAGCCCATTTTCAATCAGCATAACAATTTCCGCACAGCTGGCACGCAACTTTGGCTCCGTCTGCGACTCCTGCGCCTTTGATTGCTTTCAATTGTCCTGGCCGGATTGGCTGTTTCCGGCACGCACATCTGGGTCAAGGGCCAATCAATTTGCCAGCCGACCAGCTGACCGGAAATGTTGGCCAACTTGATGTGAATGGGCTTTTAAACAAGTGCTTTAACAATTGCGTTAGCTGCTTTATTAACTAAGTTTGTTAACCAACTGATGAGTGCTTGTTTGGTTTGTGTGCTCAAATCTTTGACAATCCCTCCCAGCGATCGGGCACCGTATAGAAATATCGATCCATGGCCTCCACAAAGCGCTGCTTATAGATCTGTGGCGCCACCACCGTTGGCCTCTTGCCAATGCCACCGCCAAGTAATCCCGACTGCTTAATTATCGACTCGATCTTCTTGTCCATCGTAAAGGTGCGTATGTAATCTGCAATGAACTGGCTGTAAATCGTGTCCAATCACAAGTTGACTGTGGATGACGCACCTATTATGCCCAGCACAAGGACATTTCGCTTGTGGTCCAGTCCCACCAGCAAGGAGTAGTCCATGACAATGTTGCGCTCCAGAAACGAGGCATCCCTCTGTATGGCGTCACGCAGCACAGCTTTGCTGTGCGACAGGACATACAAAGGCTTCGACCAGGACACTGTAAGCATCATTAATTAATTAACTGCACTTGTCGGCACTCTGCGTTTCCCACTTACTCTCCACCAGATTCTCGTCGAGCAGCACAATTTCGCCATCCTGATTCGTTGGATCCACGTGGCGATTGCGCTCGGAGCCCTTCAAGTCGAACTTGTTGGATATGTCGCAGCCATAGAAGAGATTCTCCATGACCAGCAGTGACTTTTCCACAAAGCAGCTGTGGGCATAAAGCAGCCAGGGATTAGCATTGATTGCAACAATAGATGGACCAACACTTACTCCTTCTTCTTCACGCTGACTTTGAAGACGCCAAAGATCTTGGCCAGCAGCGTGGGCTGCTGTTCCTGCTGGCACTTGGCAATGTATTCAAAATACTCGGGTGCAAACTGCTCAAATATGTTCATGTCCTTCCTGTCCATCTCCTTGAGCACGAAACGATCATCTGCGCATGGAGCAAATAAGGAAAGTTTTCAGAAAGTCACCAGTGAAGATGAAGATGAAGTTGTGTTCTTACCCATCGTTTTGCAGAAACGTGAGCCGGATTTGCCACCACGCGCCTCCCACTGCACGCTGCGGCACAAGCTGCGGGCGAGGGCAATCCTGGACTCCTCCTCGGCATCCGGCTGCTCGTCGTGGCAGGAGGCGGCACCGACGTCGCTGGGTTTGCGCACCAGCTCAATTTCGGACACGTTGCGATTCTGTGAGATTCTCAGCTCTTCGCGCATTTTACTCTTCTCCAGCCGGCGATAGAGCATCCTGTCCAGCTTGGCTGGACTTAGGCACTTGGCGCGCATTGCATCGAATTCGCGGGCAAAGTAAATGTTGCACTGGAACTGTCCATTGCCAAAGGCCAGGCAGACGTGTGGACTGAGCGGCTTGGCCTTGCTGCGCTGCTCCTCGGACTCTGGACCCGTCTCCTCCGAGTCCGTGTCCAGCTGCTTGTGCTTCGGCTGCGGACTGCAGTTGGCGTCGCCGCCGTTGGCCGCCGCCTCGTCGGCATTGAGGGCACCAATGGCCCGTTGATACTCGGCGGAGGTCAGGCCATAGGCGATGACGGAGCTGAGATCGTTCTCGTGCACATTGAGGGGAATGCTGCCCAGCGGCAGCGTCAGGTGATCCTGCGCCGAGAAGGGCGACTGCAACGGATTCGCCTGGCTGTTCGTCGTCTGGCGCAGCGTCAGCAAGCGCGACTTGATGGACTTCTTGTTGTCCGCGTTGACGTTGACAGTCGATGCCAGCATCTGGTCCACGGTGAGTTTCCTTTCCGTCTCGGGTGTGCCATCCGCGGCAGGACACTCTGTGGCGGCGCCACTGCTGCTGCTGTCCAACTGCTGCTGATTGGCCGCTCTGCTCCTGGCCAGCTCCTGTTCCAGCTGCTCCGGACGCAGCTCCTCGGTGCAAATGGTGCCCGCATCGATGTGATGCGATTGCTTGGCATGCTTTTGAGTCAGTTGCTCAATCTCATGCAGACGCGGTGCCCACAGCTCAATGCTCTCGGCCAGCGCACGCTTGGCCATGACGAGGGCATCTCGGATGTCGTAGGAGTTCACCTGACGCTCCGTCAAAAGTGTGTGCACAAGTTCCACCTTTTGCTTGAACTGGAACTGATCTTTGGTGAGTGTCGCCTTCAGTCGGGAGACCAATGGCGAGTTATCCTCCTCCTCCGTGGCCAGATCCGCAATCCGTTCGTGAATTCTGGTGTATACTTCATGTCCACGTTTGGAGAAGCTCTCGATATCCTCCTGCACCTGAATGCCAATGAATGGCTTGGGCAGCTCCATCTGCAACGTCACCGAGGGCAGCTCCGGTTCCCAGACCTCGACGGAGGTATACTGGAACTTTGCTCCAACGCCGCGGAAACTAAAATGATGCACATAATCACGATGCAGTGAATGCTCGCACGGATTGCCCTGCTCGGGCATGGACTCTGTGGGCGGGCGACGCCTGTAGGCGTGCCCATGGAAGCGCATCTCCAGATACTTGGCCAGTGAGAGGCATTTGGAGGCAGCTGAAAGCGGCACCGTTGGCGTCGTCGCATTGCAGATGCTGCACCAGGAGGTGAAGTAGATGCGTGTGGGATCGGATCGCGTCAGGTCTTCGGTGAGATAGACATGCACACAGCCCAGGGCGTGGACATAGCGACGGACGTGGCCCAACATGGGCAAACTGCACGAGGGACACATCGAGTTGAAGAGACAGCAATAGCGTTGCAGGAACTGATCCAGCATGATGTCGTGCTGGCCATAGAACTTCATGTCCAGCAGCATGGGCGGTTTGCAGAAGGACGAGACGCCCTTGGGATTGTAGTGGAAGCTGGAGAAGAGTACAGGCAATCTTTGGTGATTCTGTGGATCCAGTGCATCCTTGTACAACTGCTCATCGGTGACCTTTTGTGGCCGCTGAATCACATCGCTGCACTTCTTCTTCGGCTTCAGCATTGGCGCTCGGCCCTTGGGAAAGCGTCCGCCAAAGGATCGAAACTCGGCCAGCAACGTTTGAATGTCGCGACTGCTGGCAGCGGCCGTGATCCTCATCTTGACAAAATCATGAGCCGGCAGCAGCTGCAGATCGTTCTCCTTGCTCTTAAGCGTGTCCGCCTCAACGCTGTCTGGTCGCTCCAGGGCAGTGCCAGGCGTCGTGGTTGACCACAGTTTGGAGAAGTAGAGCTCAGCTGGAAACAGTTTGCGCAGCTTGCAGTTGCGTCCCTGCTCCGTCTCCAAATACGGAAGCGGAAACGTTAGGAACGGACTGACCGACAACAGTGTGGAGCTTAAGGCATTGCGGAAACGATTGTCGTAGCGCGTCTCGACGGCTAGCGCCTCCACGGGCAGATTGGCGGGCGAGCTGGCGAGTGCTTCGGCCTGCGAGGAGCGCAAAGGATCCGTAAAGTCGGAGACATTCTCACTGATGGCGGCCATAACTTTATCCTCCGACTTGCGCTCACAAAGTGGCCGCTTGCCGCGCATTTGG
Organism: Drosophila limbata; assembly: GCA_963924055.1. NCBI lineage: Eukaryota > Metazoa > Arthropoda > Insecta > Diptera > Drosophilidae > Drosophila > Drosophila limbata. The sequence goes on from OZ001355.1 coordinate 6,743,376, forward strand.
GTCTCCAACTCCACCTGCGACTGCGGCTGCTCCTCACTGGCATTCTCCGTGTTCGGACTGGACTCCTTAGAGTCAAATATGGGCGGCTTGGGATTCAGCGGCTGGGCAAACTCATCCAACAGAAATGACATCTCCAGACGCCAGTTGTAGCGAGCAAAGAGGAGCGCCAGGGCGACCTTCTTGGCCCGGGTTAGCTCCGCATTGCTGCCACCCCGCAAGAGGCACGTGTAGCCACGTGGACTGTTCAGTTTCTCGAAGAACATGAGCGTCTTTCCGCTCGTATAGTTGCGTATGTAGAAGTCATTGCAGTAGCCCAGCTTGGGCATGGTTATATTCGATTCAATGGAGCTGACAATGTCGCATTGCAGTGTCCGGGCGAGACGTTCCATGACGGACAGCTTGACGTCCAGGACCAAGGTGACGCCGTAGGAGCGCAGCAGATCCTGGGCAATGCCCGCCACATTCTTGTGGACGAGCACCACATTCGGTTCAAAGTTCATGATGCGGGCACAGACATTGCGCAGGTATTCCTTCTCCTGCAGCAGCACCGTCTCAATGGTCACAAACTTGCCCTCGATGCGCTCATAGACAATGGGGCATTGCAGCAGCAGGATGCGTGGAAAGGCGACATGTGTGGCCATGTCCTTGTGCGCCACATTCTTGGAGAAGGCAACGCCATGCACAATTTTGGAATCCTTGGGCCTGCCGCCGGGCACCTTCTTGAAGTTGACATAGTTGCGTATGTCCATGAGATCATTGGTGCAATACTCGGGCTTGAAATGATTCGCTGCCGTGGAGCACAGTGTCTGGAGGACCTTGCCCCACTCAGCATCCAGATGATTGGCCCGCAACAGTTGTGCCAGCAGCTGCTCCTCGTGATCGCAATAGGACTCGAGCAGCTTGGTCGATATCGCTGTGAAGCACATGTCGTTCTCCAGCTCCAGCTCCTGGGCAGACTGAAAGCTCTGCGACACATCCATCGACTTGGGCGGCTGTGGCTCCACACTAGTCGCATCAAACTGCGGACTGATTGGATTGGACTGGAGTTCAGTGCTTTGGTCTCGTGTCTCTGTTGGGGCCGCTCCTGGCCGCGATAGCTCCGCAAATCTGTAGTGCAGTGTGGCATCGAACTCGATCTGCTCGGCATCGGGCACAATGGGCTCAAGGAAGCCAGCAGCCAGCATGGCATTCAATATGGCCACTGCCTGCACCTCGTTGGCCGACTTGTTGTTCTTGTTGAGAAACTCGATGAGTAGCTGGCCACAATTTTGTGCCGGCATCTCGCGCTGCATCTCCTCGTGCAGAGTGATCAACGAATTCGATTGCTGCAGTATGTTCTTGCGATCCACCATGGACAGTGTTGTATAGTTGTGCTGCGAACTGAATCGCTCCTCCTGATAGCCCAACGATGACTTGCGCGACAATTGAACCCGCTGCTTCTGGGCTGCGTTTGGGTTGGTTGCCTTCTCCTGCACCTCTAGTTTGCTGCTCAGATGCTGCTGCAAGGCCTGCAGATCTTCGCCCATGCTGGACACTGATGACTTGAGCGAGGCTAGCACAATCTTGGAACAGTAATTGCACACCTTAAGATCTCCCTCGCAACGTATAATGCTGCCGGGAACAACTTGATTGCAGCACTTGGAGCAGAAGATCTGACCGCAAAGACGGCAATGATGTTTGCGACGAAATGTGGAGAACTTTAGTGCACAATCATAGCATTCCTTGGCCTTTGAGTCCGGCATCCACAATTGCTGCAGCTCAGTCTCCCTATAGTTGCGTAAATCCTGTAAGAATCAGTTTTAATAAATAGTTAGAAATATTGTTCATAGAATTGCACTCACGTTGTTGTTCTTTGAGGCAACAATATTGCTGATGTGTTTGAGTACATTGGACACGGTGCGGCCTTGATACTGATTCGCTTCACTGGGCAGCTCATCGATACGCTCGTCGGCCTCGGATTCCTCAGCAGTTGTTGTGCTATTGATGGTGTTATTGCTGGACAGCTTCAGAGTTGTTGGCGGCTGTGGACGACTTGTGCTTAGACTGGACGCTGAACTGTTGCTGGCCACATCAGCATTCTCTGTCTCTGCATTGGGTGCTTTCTTCTCTGCATAGAACATGGATTTGCCCACTTGGACATTGCTGTTGCCACTGGAGATGTCGTTGACGGTGTTGTAGCTTTGATTGTAAACATTTTGAATTTTGTTGACGACGCGGCCAAATAAAGATTCCGGCTTATCCTCGAAATTGCGTGCAAACTCAGTGAGCTTGCTGGGTGAGTGCAGATGTTGGTGTACGGAATTGTTGTTGCTGTTGTTGTTGTTGTTGTTGCTGGTGGTGCTGCTGCCACTGCTACTCATGTTGTGGTGTTAATAATAATACTTGTGGTACCAGCAGCGTTGGGGACGTGCTCGTCCTTGGTTAGATAGCTGTTATATTGAGCTGATCGATTAAAGCCGCATCCGGCGCCAATGAGCCAAGCGCCAAATCCGTCCACTTTTGTTCCTGGAAGCGAAAGCGATTGCTCATACAAAGTTAGTACTGAACATCGTTATCGGTGCCAAGTGCTTGTTGCTCACCTGTTCGCTTAATGTCAGATGTGAATCACCACCATCAGCTTCGGGATCGGGCAGCTTTTCAATTGGTACTAATATCTGATCGAATGGCAATACTTCCATGCGCCAAGCATTGTCCACAATGTCCAATAATAGATCATCAATTGGTGCCTGTCAAAACCAAAGAAATGAAACAGCAAACGCCCTTTCTTAAGTATCCACCAAAACTGACGACGATAAGCAGATAACTAAACTTAGACGTGTTCGTTACGTCATTGGCAACTCCCGCTTTGCCAAATACCTATTGTTATTCCCACACACTTTACACTATGTGAGTAAACATAAGATTTATCACAAAGCCACTTGCAGATAACGAAAAAACAGGCGCAACTAATTTGTGTGAAGCTCGATAATAGCTTCACACGCCATGTCAGTTAGTGCACTTACTGCATCTATACCGACTCTTTATCGAACTTACTTGGCTGTCCATCACTTGTTTATAAGTTTATAATTAGATTATCCAGTTTTACTTTTTCTTCTGCTAAATTGTTTACTTTTTTTTCCAGCAACAAGGCTTATCGGAATGCATTGCTAAACCGATTAATGGCGCACCTATGTTTTGCAAAGCCGGCACGAGGTGGCGCCACAGCTTTGAAACATATGGCAGCATTGGTATTTAAAATACAATACATTTCAGTTTTGGTGTCACAGACTCAAAATTATGTTAATATTTTTTCTTTACTTCACTTTACTTTAATAATAATCTTATTTGAAAAATCTACAATTGCCTCAAAAAACTCATTAAATGAATAAATGGCTCGGAAATACTGCAATTATAAGCTATTCCTTGACCGTTCTGTCGATAGAATGTATATCGATAGATGCTTTTAAAAAAAAAGTGTTGCAAACTGCGCGCCTAAATTGGCGCGAGCTTAAAACTATAACTGCCAACTCTCTTTTCCAAGTGCCTTTTGTTAACGGCATGCGTCTGAAAAGTTCAAACTTATTTTATAAAAAGTCAAAGCATTTCCTTTCTTATAAAAGTGTCAACCTTAAAATAAATAATTTGAAAACCAGAAATCATGTTTATCATTATTTTATGTGTATATTTAAATGACTTTACATTATTTACAAACAGTTAGTGCAATGTGGTAGCCTTTTCAGTAGTTCCAAGTAAGAATAATATTAATATGGATCAATTCGGCTTGTTATTCCTTTGTAGCAACTTTTTCGTCGTTAGTTAGGCGCTTTTTTCATGCTGCAAAGAGACTTGAAAGAAAAATATTATGATGAATCAGTCAAAAATAGTCCGGCGTATTTTTCTTATTATCTGATTAACCGCTCGTAGGATTCGTATTTCTCATTCAATAGACAATTTTCTTGTACTTCAAGGAGTTTTAACTAAACATATTTCGCTAAAATAAATATATAATACATGCCTAGTAAACTGTTGCTTAGTTTACTTCTTCTTCACAGATTAAAATCGTTGAGATTTTGTTAAATTTGTTAAGGTTTGTAAATCGTTGATTGTTCCATTGAATAACTGACTAGATGCAGCATAGCGCTATAAAATGCGAATTAATTTCGAACGTCAGCTATGCCGACATCTTGCCAATTCACCAACAGATGCGAGCCGAGAGATAAACAAAAGTTGAAACACAAAATTCCAAAATACACCAAAATTAAAATGTTGTTATTTCTCATTTATTTTTTATCAATGAAATGCTTGTTATTTTTTTTTTTCTTGTTGTTATTTTGCTTTCTGAGTGGCACTTAACAAGTTTCTTCTTTTTTTTTTGGTATTGGTATTGGTAAGAGGCAAAGGCAATTGTAATCCGTCAACGATGAAGACTAATTGGCAACTGATTTTAAAGCCCTGAGTCGAGCTTAGCACCACACCTCGGCCCAGACTAAAACTGAGCAAATAGCGGCGACAGCGACGACGGCGTCGGTTAGAAGCCCAAAAGCGACAATTGAAGAAGTTTCAATTTACGTGACGAATTGTACGTGTGTGTGTGTGTGTGTGTGTGTAATGTGCAGCTCCGTCAAAAAGTTAAACAATTCAAGAAAAAAAAATAATGGAAACAATAAAATGTTGTCTAAAACGGGGATTGATACCCGTTGCCAGCAGAAGACACACACACTCTCTAGTAGACAAAATACCTATGCAAAGTGGGGGTGCATATGTGTGTGTGTGTGTCTGGCACACATACACCTGTCTGTGTGTGCGTGTATGTACTGTACAGCCTGCCACTGGCAGGTAGCTGACGCTGACGCTGAGCGTTTTTAGCGCAATGTCGCCTGCCCGGCATATTAATGAACTCCCTTTTGAAGTATATGGAGAAATATGGAATTCAATAAAATTTAGTTGCCAACAAAAGCCGTGTCCACGTTCACAACCACAGCCAAGTCCACGTCCGAGTCCACAGTCGCCACAAAGCCACAGCTTTGTGGTTAAAGTAATGCGTTTTTCCAAACACGGTCACAAATCCCGCCCGCCTCGGCTATTTCCGCTTTGTGGGAGCAGAAGTCACAGGTGTGTGTGCCTGCATAGATTTCAAACGAACTCCAGCAGAAGACCAAGAACGAAGACTGAAGACACAATCACTTTGGCGTTTGTTCTTCTTGAAGATATAGTAAATTACATGACATATACATACATACGTATATATTCATTGATGGTCGATTATAAAAAAGAGTCACGTGCCAAGAGCTTCTCTACATATACAAGTATATATACCGCTAAAAACTTATATGGAGACATACACACATACTTATGTATAGTATGTATGTATGTAGAATCGTGTCTCGAGTATGTACTATAGAATGAGATCTCTGTTAATTTTTTTATTTTATTTTTTTTATATACTGTTGATTTCGACTACGGTGTTCTCATACGTTTCACTTGATAAATGCAACGTTTTGGGATCCAAGTGTAATAATTTGAATATTATTATTCATAAACACACGTCGCACGTTTTCATTTCAATTCATTTCATTTCGTTAGCTATAAAGTCGCCAGCTCACGCACCAATTTAGTGACCATATAGTCAAAAAAAAAAAAAATAAAAATCCATTTGAATTCCAATGTTCAAGACATCATCAAGATGATTCAAACAGTTTCGAATCGCATGTTTTCAATTTCAAATACATTTCAAATATGGGCTAAGCTTTACGAAAGTACCGTTGCTTGCATCCCTCCCTTCCAATAATATTTCGATATTATCCATTTCCGTTTGTATCCAAAAGCGTTTCCAACTGTGACTTAATGTGCACTTTAATATGCACGGCTCGAGTCATCGATTTGGCCATAAATGTCTTTACGTTTGCCCAATTGTTTCATAATATCTCTTTCTAACTTATTTCTATTATTACTATATAGTTTTTATTGTTTCCCTTTATGCACATACCGTTTTACTCAAATCCAACAGCGCCAATGAAATTTATTTTAATTAACAGTTTCATATTTTAAGCACATATTTTCCAAGTGCCGACAGGAAAGCTATCTTCCTTTTCTTTATTTCTACAATCTATGGAAGAAGCGATTTTATCAATTAAATTTAAGCGGAAATGGAAAGAAACGACAGTATTCTGTGTTTAAAAAGGGTTTAGACTCAAAATTTAAGTTAATATCTATAAGGTTCCAGATTCATTGATTCATATAATCTTGTCCAAATATTTTGAATAATGGTTTTAAATCTAAATTAAGCTTATTCATTTTTGAAGACTATTCGTTTCAAAAATATTCGAATTTACCGTACAGACATTTTTTCAATGAAAAAATTAAAATTTAAATGAAAAATTTTAAGTTTCAATCAGTTTTTTGATGTCAATGTTAGCATAAATTGTATTGCATAAATAGACTTAAGGTTTCCATAACATATTTTTACCCTTGAACCACTTTTTTATATTCTTGTAAGTACATTTTCAATGTACTATCAGCAAACACAAATTTAAAAGTGGCGCTTTAAAATGGGACTGCCAAGCCGCTGTAAAATGAGCGATAACATTATCGATAAGTTCGCTGTTTACACTAACAGACGTTAAATTTAACATTTCGCTATTAAAATAAATTTTGGTATTTTTGGTAAATGCAGCCATTTTTTTTTTGGGCGCGCAAATTTGAAGTGAAATTTTTAAAATCAATTAAAAATTAAATAAAAACAATTTCAAAAAAAGAACAAAATTCAAAATTCGGTAAAATAATTAACTTTATTTTAAAATTAGTTTGAGTCGAAATTGAAAAAAAAACCAAAAAAAAATTGAGAAATAAAAATAAAATTGAGAAACAAAAGATATCAGAAATTCGAGAAAAATTCAACAAAATTTCTGATATTTTTTTCAATTTTCTAGCTCAAAAAAAAAAAAGTTGATTGAAAAATTGTTCTCAAAAATTTCAGAAGAATTTGGTCCGGCGCGGACCACTTTTATCACTTTTATTACGCGCGCAGGAGCGAGCGAGATAGCGCGCTTAACAGCAGGATGTTAATGTTAATGATGTTATGTTAATGAAGTGCAAGTGTTGTTTAGTAGAAAAAGTGCGCTCAAAAGAACCGTTCTTTATCCGGATAAAACAACACACAACAAAAGAACAACAAAAGTTGCTTGTGAAAAATTCATACTTTTTCAATACAAAATCAAATATTTATATTGAAAGCATGCGTCCCAAGCTCAGCATAAGAGAAGAAGTGGAGCAGCTTTTTGAGAAGAAGTTCCAATACCAGAAGCCAACTACCGGTGCCTCCTGGTCGCTGCCATTGGAGGAGGAGCCGCTGTTCAGCGAATTTTACCAGTTTGAGTCGCTGCAGAGTCTCAAGGATCAGTTGAATACTGTGAAAAGCAAGCTCAACAATTATGGGGTGCAGGAGTGGAGCACACACACAAATCGTCGGGATCCGTCGGGAGAAATTTCCTGGCGGCTCAAAAACGAAACAAAGGCCGAGTTTGTAACCGTAAGTTATGACTTAATCTGTACTAAATCCCTACTAAACGAATGATTGTTAGGTAGCTTGGTGCAAGATCTTCGAGTGCCTGCATCGCTTTCCATTGGTCACACAGCCGGCTCTTAATAGTCTGCATCTTTGCGAGGCTCCTGGAGCTTTCATCGCTGCACTGAATCATTATTTGCACTCGGTTCACAAACCGACTGAGGTAACTATATATAAGGACGAGATCACCAAACCCAAATAACCAACTTTATTGCAGATCAAGTGGAACTGGCGCTCGACTACCTTGAATCCATACTACGAGGGAAATGCGCTAAATGAGATGATTACGGACGATCGTTTCATATTCCATACGCTGGACAAGTGGCTCTTCCATAGGGACTTTACTGGCAACCTACTGAGCATGGACAACATAGATCACATGGCGGAACGCTGTGCCCAAGATTTCCAAGGCGGCGTTCAACTGATTACGGCAGACGGTTCCATTGATTGCTCGGCACAGCCAGATTGCCAGGAGGAGATCGTCGCCCGTCTGTTCTTTGCGGAAATTGTCAGTGCCCTGAAGATACTCAGTCCAGGCGGCAGCTTTGTTATCAAAATGTTTACGCTGTTTGAGGCGTGTAGCGTTTCTGTGATGTACATGCTGAACTGTGTCTTCCAGCGAGTGCACATCTACAAGCCGGCGACATCTAAACGTGGCAATTCGGAAGTCTACGTAATCTGCCTAAATTACCAAAAGGACAGTCCAGGCCTGCCTCGTCTATTGGAGGCATTGGGAGCCAAGCTCTCTCAGCCAAACGATGCCATGGTCATGCCCCTCTTTGGCAAGTCGCAGATACCCAAAGACTTTCTGCTGCAACACGAGATTGGTTGTAGACTCTACCTGAAGCTGCAGGTGGATGCCATCGAAAGCAGCATCTACGCATACGAGTCCAAGGATCGTTATTATCTGCGTCATCTGCACCATCTGCGAGGAGTCGTCTCAGCCATGTACTACAATCGTTACAAGGTGCGCCCCTTGGCCGACGAGCTGTGCATTGTGAAGCAGCAGGATATCAACAAGGCACTGGGATTCACGGTGCCCGTCTATGGCGGCTCCTACACGGAGCGAGAACACCTCAGACAGGGCGATTTACTCAAGCAAATCTACTGCCTGCGACGCGAATTCAATCAGCTGGAGAAGTGTCCAACTGCCACACGAAGTTACACACACGTCAAAGACCCGGAAATGCAGCTAAAACTGGAACTGTCTCGAGGAGCGCCGGTAAGGGAGCTGCTGAGCAGTCTGTTTGCATCGGAGCCAGTGCTGCTGCTCCGCTTACGCATCCTGGACACATTCGAGCTCGATCCGCTCTGGCAAACAGCGCCCAAGTGCCTGCTCTTCGATAGCAACAGCAGCAAAGTGAAAACACTAAGTTACGCACCGTCGACTAATGATGACTCAACGTTTCATAAAGTTCAGCGGCATTTCTTTGTCACGCTGATTGAGTCATTGCTGGCACTAAGGCCCCACAAAATTGTCTTTCATAATTTCCTATTTCTCAGCCATTATGCGACATCTGTGCTCCTATTCCTGGCCGAGTTAATCTATCAGCAGACCGAGTTTGACAGTAGTCTTCCCGAGCAGACCATCACACTGAGTGGCCTGGAAATTAAGGAGTTTACGGAGCAGCTGCAACAGTTGCTCCAGGTGCTCAGCAGCGAGGAGGAAGATGAGCAAGCCCTGCACAGTGTGCTGAATCTCAAGCAACTCCAGAAGAATCAGTTTAGCAATGCCCTAATCCTATACAACAACAGTGTCCTGGTTGCCTGCTATCGCCGCATGCTGGGCGAAGATTCGTTCCCAACCCGTATGAGCATTGATCATGATCAGGCCGATCAGGCCGTTAATGATATTAAAGAGACTGAAACGGTCGAAGGAATTGTGTATTAATTATGTATATATATATTATAAAGATCCATGATCCTCTCGATTTTCGTTTACATATGTATTTTCGTATTTAAAAACAATTAATGCAAATTAATTTCTACTAGAATTATTACTCGGAGCTTATACAAATTTCGACAAGATTTTTGTATAAACTAGTTTAAGACTTTCGTCTCCTTGGAACAGTTTATACATGTTTTTCCATCATCTTCATTTTCTACGCAAATTTCATGTTAATTAAGTGTTGTGGTGTGGGATTACAATTGATTTCTTATCAGGATGGGGAAGCTTAGGGTTTTGGTTTTATCATTCGGCAACGTTTGCTATTGCTTGGTGCCGACGACGACTCCTCGACGCCATCGATGGACTAATCAGCCGGACGCTTTTCGCTGTGTTTCCTGGTGTAGTCCTCGGCGTTCTTCACAAACTTCTTTTTGTCCTTGAGAAACTCCTCGGCTAATTCGGCACGCAGTGGATGCTCTGGCTCGGGATCGTTAATGAGTGCTATTAGTGCCTGCACCACTTGATCGGTGCGCGTAGCCGGCTTCCAGTTCTCGGTGCTGATAATTGGCAAGCACACTTGGCCCTTTTCATCAATGTTGGGATGATAGATTTTTGTTTTGAAACTAATCTTTGGTGGCTTGAACGGATACTCTGCCGGAAAGTTGATTTCAATGCGAAACGCACCCTTGTTGTAAGGCGGATTGTCGGGCAGAATCAAGCCCGTCCAGCGCAGCAGGTTATCGTCATCGGCCTTGATGTCACGAAATGATTTTAAACTACTTTCCTGTAAGTCGACGAGCTCCTTGCGTAGACGTCGCGGTGCAGCCATCTTTTAAATGTGTATATTAATTGCTCCAAATCGTTGGGAGCCGCAGCTGGAAATTTAATGCTCAGATGATGCAATATTTTGCCTTGTAATTGCCTAAATAATCGAGGATATTGTGCTATTTATTTAGCACTCTTTTTTCTCCAAGTATTTTCACTAGTGTTGGGTTGCTCATGAGTGAGTGAACAAAAAAGAGTTGCTCCCTGAAGTGAGCAAGTGAACATGTTCCTCCCAAATTGCTCTTTATTGCTCACTTGCTCTTTTTGCTCAGTTGATCAGTTTTACTGTTTTTTGCTCACTTGTTCTGTCTTGTTCAGTTGTTCAGTTTGCTCATTATTGCTCTGTTGTTCCTCCTAGGGCATTGTGTGTAGATTCTTTCTTTGAAAATACACAAATCTTGGATTATCGCCAAAGCACAATAACATTTTAAAAATTCAGAATGTCGCTAATCAGAAAGTGTAGCGAATTGTTGATCACAGGGCAACCATCAGATTTAAATTAAAATGTAACATGATACTTTTGATTAGTTGGGTGAGGGGCTTAGTGAATAGCTCAGTGAATAACTGAGCAGTATAAGTGAGGATCAACTAAACAACTGAGCAACTGAACGAACAACTGAGCAAGTGAGAAATCTGAGTGAGTTGACTCTTCTAAATAAAAAGAACAAGTGAACATGTTCACCTAAATGAGCAATGTTTACCCAACACTAATTTTCACTCTAGAGTTACCAATAGGGCTGTCTCGTTTCGTTCTGAAAAAGTTCAAATGAACGGGTCATTAAGATGATCGAATGAACTTATTCAGTCAATCATGAACTAAATCGTTAATTTCGTGAACTTTATAAACTTTATTAAATTTAAATTAAAATTTTTTTTTTACTTATACTCTTATTGAAAAATTCAGCAATTTAAAAGAAATACTTATTTAAATTTAAAGTGCTGCCAGACTGTCGTACCGAAAATAATCAAGTTGAACGAACGCAAGAAGCAGCACTAACGCAAAATAGAGCACTCATTTGACAGTCACACAAAATGTAAATAAAAGTGGTTATCGGTTTGATTATTGCAATCGAAATTTTGTGCCGCAACACGTGCGCAGCGCTCATTCATTCATTCGTTTTGTTTTCTTGTAAAAAATGACTAAAAAACAGGCAACTAAACGTAAAGTTAAAGAATCAAAGCCCACAAATGAGCGGGCTTCAGTTGCCGAACAGTCAGACCACGAAGAAGAGGATGAAGTAAGCATTCAAAGTGTAGGCTAAACAAAACGATGGAATTTAATGTTTGTTTTTTTTTTCCAAGGACTTGTTGCAAGCAGTCAAAGATCCTGGCGAGGATTTAACTGACGATGAGGGCATAGACCAGGAATACCAGTCGGACAGCAGCGAAGATCTCGAATTTGAGAGCGACGAAGAGGGTAACTATTTGGGTCGAAAGGAGAACAACGAGGAGGGGTCTGAAGAAGAAGACGACGAATCTGGCAGCGACGACGATGATGATGCTAGCGAAAGTAGCGACCATCCGTCTGAGATCGGGGAGAAGCCGAGTAGCAGCAAAGCAGCAGCTACAGACAAAAACAAGAAGAAGGAGGTGGAGTCGAATAATTTGTCTGCTCAGATAACTCCACGCGATCCCTCAAAGGTTGAGTATGAGGATTCGGACACATCTGACGAGGAGGATATCCGAAATACTGTTGGCAATATACCCATGCATTGGTATGATGAGTACAAGCACATTGGCTATGACTGGGATGCCAAGAAGATTGTGAAACCGCCAAAGGGCGATCAAATTGACGATTTCTTGCGTAAGATTGAGGATCCAAACTTCTGGCGCACCGTGAAAGACCCACAAACAGGACAAGAAGTGCTGCTCACCGATGAGGATATTGCATTAATTAAACGCATCAACTCGGCACGCATACCCAATCCCGAACACAATGAATATGAGCCCTGGATTGAATGGTTCAGCTCGGAGGTGGAGAAAATGCCCATTAAGAATGTTCCTGATCACAAGCGTTCGTTCTTGCCGTCCGTGTCCGAAAAGAAGAAGGTATCGCGCATGGTGCATGCCCTCAAAATGGGCTGGATGAAGACCAGCGAGGAGGTGGAACGTGAAAAGCAACAGAAGCGCGGTCCCAAGTTCTACATGCTCTGGGAAACGGACACCGGTCGCGAGCATATGCGTCGCATCCATGATCCGGTCTCAGCGCCCAAACGTGACCTGCCCGGCCATGCCGAGTCCTACAATCCTCCACCCGAGTATCTGTTTGATGAGAAGGAAGCCAAGCAATGGCTCAAACTCAAGGATGAGCCGCACAAGCGCAAGCTGCACTTTATGCCACAAAAGTTCAAATCCCTGCGAGAAGTGCCCGCCTATTCCCGCTACCTGCGTGAGCGTTTCCTGCGCTGTCTGGATCTGTACTTGTGTCCGCGTGCCAAGCGCGTCAAGTTGAACATCGATGCGGAGTATCTGATACCGAAACTGCCTTCACCGCGCGACCTCCAGCCATTCCCGACAGTGGAGAGTCTCGTCTATCGCGGTCACACAGATCTTGTGCGTTCTGTTAGCGTGGAGCCAAAGGGCGAGTACATGGTCTCCGGATCCGATGACAAGACGGTCAAGAGTAAGTTCAAACTGAGGATTTCTGCAAAGCTTTCCATATTTATTGAATAACTTTCATTGTAGTCTGGGAAATTGCCACGGGCCGTTGCATACGCACAATTGAGACGGATGATGTGGTCCGTTGTGTCGCCTGGTGTCCGAATGCTAAGCTATCCATTGTTGCGGTGGCCACTGGCAGCCGCTTGCTACTGATCAATCCCAAGGTGGGCGACAAGCTGATCATTAAGAAAACCGATGACCTGCTCGCCGAATCGCCCACTCTGGATATCATCGAGAATGAGCGCATCAAGACGGCTGTCCAGTGGTCCACTGCCGATGCCGATGAGCAGGAGAAAGGCGTCCGTGTGGTCATCACTCATTTCAAGCCCATACGCCAGGTTACCTGGCACGGACGTGGCGATTATCTGGCCACCGTGATGCCCGAGGGCGCCAACCGCTCGGCCTTGATTCATCAGCTGTCCAAGCGACGTTCCCAGATACCCTTCTCGAAGAGCAAGGGACTCATTCAATGCGTGCTCTTCCATCCGGTCAAGCCATGCTTCTTCGTTGCAGTACGTTGTCCCAAGTGCAGCATGCAACTTGTATTAATTTGCTGGTTACCTTTTACAGACACAACACAACATACGCATCTATGATCTGGTCAAGCAGGAGCTGATTAAGAAGCTATTGACCAACTCCAAGTGGATATCGGGCATGTCAATCCATCCAAAGGGCGACAATTTGCTGGTGTCCACCTACGACAAAAAGATGCTCTGGTTCGATCTGGATCTGTCGACGAAGCCGTATCAAACAATGCGACTGCATCGCAATGCCGTGCGCAGTGTGGCCTTCCATTTGCGGTATCCACTGTTTGCCTCTGGCAGCGATGACCAGGCGGTTATTGTCTCCCATGGCATGGTCTACAAGTGAGTGGCGGAATCATTGTTTCCATTATCGATGCTTACGCCTTTCTTATTTCATTTAATTTCAGTGATTTACTGCAAAATCCTTTGATTGTGCCGCTCAAGAAACTGCAGACGCACGAGAAGCGCGATGATTTTGGCGTCCTGGACGTTAATTGGCATCCGGTGCAGCCTTGGGTGTTCTCCACAGGCGCCGATTGCACCATCAGGCTGTACACGTAATCCGTGCAACGTGTGGCATGTGGCAGTGACATTTTCTAGTTTTAAGCCCTCATTTGTATGGAACTTGCTATAGTAAAGAATGTATCTTATTGAAGTTCGAAGTCGAAATTGAAAAGCTTAAATACAACCATGACAGGCTTGCCATCCTTCCCGGGCAATGCGAGAGAGCGAGGGAGGAGAGATTCATATGGTTAAGCATTAACAAAGCTGTTTGTGATCCCAAATACTCGTGCATTTCCTAGTTTATTTCGAAAGCACAAATGCCAACTAAATTCCAGCCAAAGAGAGAGAGAGTGAGAGAGCAATAGCGTGTCAGCTAGTGGGAGAGAGCTTTCACGCTCTTTTTTGGCGAAAGCACTCGCGCGCACATGTGCTATATGTACCAGGAATCTAATCGGTTCGCTTTCGGCTGGCTCCAATTTACAGCTACAGCTATAGAGCTCTATAGCTATTTGGTGCTTTTCCTTCAATCAGCAGTCAGTCGCCAGCCTTTGCCCATGCAAAGAGAAACGTTAGCACTTGTGCTCGTGCCGTCGTTGTTGTCGTCGGTCGTCGATTCTCGATTGTCGGTTGTCGGTCGTTGTCGTCGAGGATTTTGGGTTTTGGCTATCAGAGCGCGCACACACACACACACTCACACCCAAACACACACACACACATACATACATACGAAAAAAAAAAAGAAAATAGCCAAAGAAGAAAATCACACACGTATAGAAAAAAGCGCAGCAGTGAAAATGAAAATGAAATGGCAATAATGTGGTAAAGGCAGAGTCCCAAAAAATATGGCAAGTGTTTTTGTCGAATCGCGAAAAAGCAGCCGCAATGTGAATATCGAAATATGAAAATCAGAAAGTCAACGAAAGTAATCATTCAAAAAGAAATATAAGAAATCTAACGAGAGTCCAGTTAAATTGCACTAGACACCCCCTCGCTAGCTCTCACTCGCACACACACATAGAGAACGCTCGCACATACAGCCAGAAGTTCTGGCTATTCCTCTCTGCCTCTCGCTCTCTTTCTCTGTGTAGAAATTGAATCAAAGCAAAATCATTCAGAGCAAAAAGAAAAAAAAAATACAAAAAAAAAATTACCTACACATATTTTTAGTGCGGCAGTGGCAGGCAAAAATTTGTATATATTCGTTGCTCCTAAATACATATATATGTATGTATGTATGTATGTATGTAGAGTACACACACACACTCACCAAAATCAAATTGCTCTGACTGTATTGATGTGTGTATGCGTGTGAGCGGAAGCACACAAAATTGGAAAATGTTCGATATATTTTAGCAAAATGTAAGGAACAAGTCCAGCATCAAGTGCAATTAGCAACAGCGCTGCGCTGCCCACTGCAGATACCAAAGCACAGCAGCACACATAAAAATAAACAACAACAATAACAATAAGAAGCAGCAGCAGTTGCAGCAGCAGCAGCAGCAAGACAGGCAAATCACGCATACGCCCCATCAGCCCCCAAACCGAATAATAGCATTAAAACAAACTAAGCGAAAACGAAACAAAATTTAGGTAGAAAATAACGGTCAGGCGACCTCGCGACCTCGCCAATGTACTTGTGCGTTTGAGAGGAGATGTGTTAGTGTGAGCGTGAACGTGAGTGCGAGTGTGAGTCTCTGTAATGACTAGCACAAGAAATAAATAAATACAAAATTTCGAGCAGCAACAATAAGCATCTCCAGCTGCTATACAACAAAATGGAAAAATTAAATAGAATCAAATCAAATTTCACAACACTGGCGCACAGCTTAACAGCCATTCTCAGCTCATATCAATCGCCCCTCATTACAAACTAATTTCGCTGTAAATACGAAACCAAAATGTGTAAATGCTAAAGCACCCAAAAAACAACAACAACAATCATCAGCGGCAGCAGCCCTCCCATTCTCTCCCACACCTCCCCCTACCCACCGCCCACCCTTCTATCCTTCCTTGCTCGCTCGGTCGCTCCTAGCATCTGTACCACCTGCCCACGCAACGCAAATGAAATCGAGAGCGCGCCTATCGGATATGTCGTGTACTAATCGTAAGGAGGTGGAGCAGGAGGAGCAGCCAAACAACAAATGCAACAACGCATATAAGAAATAAAAAATAATAAACATAATAAAAATATTAATAATTAATATAATTATTCATTTCTATGTGTGCAGATACAAAATCATAGTTCGACGCAAAGAGACGAAAAAGCAGAGCCAATTATATCTCTGCACATGCATGTAAAAACTAAAATAATATTAGAATTAGACGAAAAACAGCAAAGCACAACAAGAACAATATCAACAGCAGCAGCAAGAACAACAACAACAAGGAAATCAAGAGCGTGTGAGGCGCGAGAGCAAAAAAGCACAAGCAAAGGCAAAGGCAACAGCACTCGATAAAAAGCTATTAGCAAAAACATAAATACGTAACTTGCTCTCACTCTCACTCCCTCGCTCTCACTCTCTGCTCTCTTAAAGGGAGCGTAAAAGAGGCGCCCAACGCCAACGCGCCAACCCTACAGTAGCTAAGTGTCTGTGTGGGAGTGTGGGCTGAGCTGAGAGTGGGAGAGGAAGAACGAGACGAACTGACAAAGAGACGGACAAAAGAACGAACGAGCGAAGGAACGAACGAACGGCCGTTAGGTAGGTAGGTCAGTGGCAGTGGGCGGCCTAACAGCAGCATCAGCAGCAGCTGTGGCAGCGACGCCAACGCCAACACAAAACGCCAACATCAACTTTAACTTTAAAAGGGCAGGTAAGTGGCAGAGTTGTTTATGTGTGTGTGTGCGTGTATTGAATTCGATGCTTCTTTTTAATTGCAGCATGTCCTGCACCGTCTCGGAGCTGCCCAGCGGCTGTCGCTTGCGCGGCATGACAGCCACCTCACAGAACGCGGCTGCGAATAATGGGAATGGCAACGGGAACGGGAATGGGAATGGCAACGGCGATAGTATAGGCGCTGTCAGCGGTTTAAGCTCAACAGCTGGAGGCGTGGGCGGCAGCGGAGGTGGGGGCGGGGGTGGACTCAGTGGCACAAGTTCGGGCACAACGCTACCGGTGAGCGGTAGTGCCACATCGAATGTGCTGCAGGAATCAAATGCGCCGCTGCAGCGACAGCAATCACAGAAGCCATGTTGCTTTTGTTGGTGCTGTTGTTGTTCCTGCTCCTGGTGAGTATTTAGCGTTAATTAACAGGTTGCACTATTCTCCATGCTAACTGAAATCTATTTCATTGTCTTTTCTGCTATCGCTGCGCCGCGGGACTTCTAACCACAACAACAGGGCTAAATGGTAAGTTCCTGGGCACACACATACTCACACACACACACACAGAGATTCGCTCCCACGCAGTGAGTGGCGTTGCCTGCTTGCATTTCTGTTAACAGCTGGCAATGCTGTGCTAGGCAAATAGTAAAAGCTCTCTCCAGCTCGCACTCTCTCTTTCGTTCGTCCTCTCTCTGGCTAATTCTAACAAGATGTTTCATTCACAATTTCGAGAGCACCAAATTAGACAGCAAAAAGCTCTACAATTTGGGCATTTTTAAATCACATCAAGTTGCTGTTGCGAAAAATGTTGCAAGTTTTCGTGAATGAAAATGAAAGCTGTCCTTGGTTGTTTGTGCTAGGAGGGGGGGAAGGGGGCAATCATTCGCGCGCGCCTTTGTGTGTTTAGTTGTTGTCCATTCCCTACACATTAAATCATCCGAGCACATTTAATTCACAAATAAGCACACACACACACACACACACGCCAATACACAAATGCTTACGTATGTACATTCATGCGTATGTTATTGGAACTGATAAGGAACTTTGATGAGCTTTACGTAGCGGTGCATGTAATGCCTTACCTGATACTAGGCAGTCAAATCTATTCGCTGATAACGTGTGGACAGTTTAGAGTGAACCACATTGTGCCTTAAGCCGGAAGTTCAAACTAAATGAATAATTTTCCATATTAAGTATACTTCTTTTTTTTAGTATTAACTTTGACCAGGGCAAGGTGAATTTATATATGGTGATGTATTCGCTCTCTCTCGGGGCAAAGCTGTCAAAAAGAGTCTGACGTGAGAGAGACGACAGAGATAGATATATAGAAAATTTGTTTTGTTTTGTTTTCTATACTCTTCGCTCATTTTCGTTTTGTGCGATGTGCAATATATAAAATGAAAATAAAATGCAATGACATGCTTGTCTTGTTGTTCCTGTAATGACCCGTAGGTAACCAATTAATTAATTGTGATTATGGAGATCTGTTAAGCTCCTGTTAGCCGTCAGCATCGACACTGTTATCCCTGTTGCTCTCTTTGTGGAAGCTGCTCACCGGTGCATGCTCCCACAGTTCCTGTTGCATTTATTTGTCTCCTTTTCATATCTCTGGAAGCACAAACCAAACGACTTGCGTTCACACGGGGCATTTTTCAGAGAATTTAATACAACCGGTCACTACGATGTTTGCTTTCATAATGACGTTTGTGCCCCGAAAAAGAGAGCACGTCAAACGAATACATCACCATATATAAATCCACCTTGGACCAGGGTATCAAGCTGTATAACAGTTTCAGATACGGTTTGACATTTAGGTTTTCGGTTACTGGTTTCGAAAAATTTGTTTACCGGTTTTTCGAATTATTTTCATTTTGAAATACCGGTATGATTTCGGTTCGCAACAAAAATTTTAAAAGCAAGTAAATTAAGAAACTTATGTTCAAAAATTTCAAAAATAATATCATTTTATTGAGATTAATATACACATTAGAAATAAAAATCAAATTTATATTTGAATACCAGGATTACACCTTAATAACATAATTAAATGTTATGCTTGACCGAACTAAAATTAACCTTTATGGATGAATCGGTTTCTAAACGGTTATTTCGGTTGGAATTAATTCGGGTTTTCGGTATCGGTATTATTAAAAATTTTGTTTTCGATTACGGTTTTAGTTACGGTTACCAATTTCAATCGGTTAATACTGGCTAACGGTTACGGTTATAGTTTCTGTTTTAATCGCTGGCTTTTAAGATTTTTATTTTAATAAGTATTCTATTTTCAAAACAATTTAAACAAAGCTAGAAAATAAGGCTGATCTTTTGTAACCTATTTTTATACCCTGTGCCCATTGAAAATGGTCAAAAAGGGTATATTAGATTTGTGTGATGTATGTAACAGGCAAAAGGAAGCATCTCCGACCATATAAAGTATATATATTCTTGATCAGCATCAACAGCCGATTCGATTGAGCCATGTCCGTCTGTCTGTTCGTCTGTCCGTCCGTCTGTTTGAACGCGTCGATCTCAGAAACTATAATAGCTAGAGACTTCAAATTTGGTATGTAGGTTACTGGATACCGGACCCAGATCAAGTTTGTTTTTAAATTTGGATCGGAACACTATATCATATAGCTACCATAGGAACGATCAGTCGAAAATCAAGTCTCGGTATGAAAAACTTTTTTGTTGTTGAGATATGTGAACCAAACTGACAGAATATGTATATGAGATGGTCCCATCCAATATTCTATTTTATGGAGACTGGCACAGGGTATCCTCCAGTCGAGCAAACTCGACTGTAGCAGCGCCCACTTGTTACTATATAACTTTTCTAAAATCCACTGTAAATGACTTTAAAACTAACTATTAAATGTTTACTGCTTGTTAATAAAATTAGCGTCAAATGGAAGCTAAGTCAGTGGCGCTCATTTATATCTACCCTTTTCGGGCTTAGGAGTTTCAAATTCAGTTTTTAGGCAATTATTTGTAGAATATTCTATAAAGAAATATTTCACTCTTAACATTACAGTCTTGCCATAAAGAACGCCGATGAAAATGCGCCCACCAAACGTGATCTCGTTAGCGCCGAGTTCCTAGACGGCGATCAGTAAGTTTCTAAGCAGTTTTAATATTTATGACATTACTTTATAGCAATTTCTTCAATTGCAGACCCACATTAGAAGAAATACGCAGTTGGGGTAAAAGCTTTGACAAACTAATGAAGAATTCGAGTAAGTAACGGAATGAATGGACACATGACTTAAAATTAATGATAATTAAATGATATTTTACAGGTGGTCGCAAGGTATTCCGCGATTTTCTGCGCAGTGAATTTAGCGAGGAGAACATATTGTTTTGGCTAGCCTGCGAGGATCTGAAAAAGGAGAACAGTGCCGAGGTGGTCGAGGAGAAAGCGCGTCTGATATACGAGGATTATATATCGATACTATCGCCGCGCGAAGTATCGTTAGACTCACGAGTCCGCGAAATTGTGAATCGAAACATGATCGAGCCGACGACTCACACCTTTGACGAAGCTCAAATTCAGATCTATACGTTGATGCACAGAGACTCATATCCCAGGTAAGAATGATGAAGACAGGGAGCTAATCATGTGAGAGAAATAATTAATTTGTTTTCGATAGATTCCTAAACTCGCAAAAGTTCAAGACACTCGCTCAAATGCAAGACAATTCGAATGCCGGCTCCAAGGCGGATAGTCCCACTTAGATGTTATGTTATGTAATGTGCTGTGTTGATTTCTGTTGTTGTTTTCATTAACTTTAAACTTAGTATTCTTTGGTTGTCCTTAAACGTTGCTAAAGCTGTTGATGCCGCCACCAAGAGCCGCTGCTGTAGTTAACAAAGCAATATGTCATACTAACTAAATAGATCAATTCCATTTGGCGTGTGCAGTACCAAAAAAAAAAAACGAGAATAACAAAAAAAAACAAAAGACAGCTAACGGCAAATGTTGGGGTAGCAATAACAACGACAGCAACAGCAGAGGATTCTTTTGTTAAGGAAACAACCAAAATTTAGACGATATGATATATACACATATGTATATATATGAGATGCATTATGTGAAACCGATTCCTTCTTTACAATATTCTAGTCGTTAACAAAACAAACCAAAACTAGGCAATTTATAAAATTAGTTGTTAACAAAAAATATATATATATATATAAAAAAAAAGAAAAAAGATAGAGAGAGAGAGAAGTTAATGCGCAATGTGCTATGCAGAATTGGGAGTATATAGTTGATAATACAATTGATACAGAGCAGCATTTCTAGAGAGTCTAAACTTTATATTGTATTGTGTATTATCCTTCAAAAATGGCAGAAGAAAACACAAAAAAAAAAACAAAAGAAAGAAATGGTGCAAGAAGCGAAACAATTAGCATACATTGTAATAATTGTTATTTTAAGACGTATTAATCAAATATTGAATGAAAAGAAAAACAACTTTAAATGCAAATACTTTTTCCAACAAACAAATCTAAAAAAATGCATAAAAATGAAAATCCACCAAAAAAAAAAAAAACAAAAAGAAATGAAAATAAGCAACATTTTTAAACGTATTAATTACATTTATACTTGTAACTTGTATGTAACTTAATTAGTTTTGAAAACGTTTTAGATCATACAAACAAATACAAAACATTATGGATACATATATATACATATATATTATATTATATATATGGATAGCGACATCGAAGCATTCTGTAAATATACAAATACAAAAAACAATAATAACAAATACCAAAAAAAAAAAGATTAAATGAATAATACAAGTTTAGCAATTTAGAAGCGAGTGCGATGAAAGTCGTAAGTTTTGAGATAGACAAACAAAACGGAACAAAACAAAACAAATGAAAAGAAATATTTACTACGAACTCGAAAACAAGAATGTTTATAAAGTAATAAACGCTAAAAATAAACATTACATATATACATATATATATATTTATTGTACATTTGTTTTAAAACGTAAAAACCACTTACAATAATAATAATGTCAAAGGAAATGTTCTAATAATCGATCTTAACGGGGAAAAAAGAAATGATAATACCAAAAGCGTACCAACTTACTAAGTATTTTATTTCGATAAAAAAACAAAATGAAAATGAAAGAAACAAAAACAAAAAAAAATAAATGAAAACGTTTCGCAATATCACTGCCAACTCCGCAAGAGATATATATGTATATATACTATATATGTATATGTATCACATACTAAGCAGTTGCGTTTACTATTCGCACACACACACACACACGCAGACACACACACACACACACATGCAACTGTGGGCTGGACTTATCAGGATTGATTCTACAAATCCCTTTCATTTATTGTCTCCACCTTACACTTTTTTCTGCATTCAAACAGTATTAACCAGGGATCGTAATGATTTACATTTTTTTAATTAAAATTATATATTTTTCAAAATAAATAAATAATAAAAATTTAAAATAAAACTTATTTTTCAATTTGTATTCAAAAGTTATACCATAACTCTTTTTTGCAATTTTTAAAATTAAAATTAGAAACTAAACTTTATTTTCAAATTTTGTATACAAATGGCAAATAAAAATTTAATTAAAATAGCAATTTTTTTTGCAATTTTTATGATAAAAATTGATAAAAAAAAAAGTTTTATTTTGTATTTTTATTTTAAAAATTAAAAACAGCCGTATAACTTTTAAATACAAATTGAAAAAAGTTTTTTTTTAATTTTCATTATAAAAACCAAAAAAATAAAGGTTACAAATAATTTAAAACATAAAAATTGGAAACAATATTTCTGAATAGTCCATACAAAAATGACGTAGGTGCCATTTTTTTGTGTTCGATTTTAACCCGATTCATAACTCCTATTTGCGATCCCCGGCATTAACAATAGAAACGAAGAAGACGCTGCATTTTGGCAAAGCCGACTATGAAATACGCTTGCAGTGTTGTCGAAAACTAACTAAACAAACTCTGCACGAGTGTAAAGCGGTAATAAAACAGTAACATTTAATTAGAAAATTGTTTAGCAAACGTTGTCGAATTAACTTGACTTAAATTTCAAATAAAATTGAAAAAGAAAAACGAACAACATTTAAATGAAAATGAGTAAAACAAAGGCAAAAGTTAACATGAGTTTTAACAGGTGACTAAAAAAGGGGCAAGTACCGAGTATTAACTTAGTATTGAGGCACAGCATTTTAAAGCACAAATTTGAATTGAACATTTGGATTTGCATTTTGAAGTTCGAACAGAAAATGCTTAGCTTAGTTGAAGCAGAAAATGTTTTTAGTAGCGATTTATTAGCTAGTTGGTGTGCCTAGTTTTTAATGCATATGCACATAATACAGACTAAAACATACACACACACACTCACATACATAAGCGGTGTGAAAGAGAGAGGGAGATAAGAGCAAATATAGAGCATTGATGACCAGTGCTGCCAGAATTTGACCGTTACAACAGTACAGTTTTTAAATAAAAAAAATATCAAGAAAAAAGCGATAAGCTTGTGTTTTTTGTTTTAGCATACTTTTATTTTATTTCTAAATTAAAATAAAGGTATTCCAAAAAACACAAGCATATTTCATTAAATTTCAGCTTTTTAATTGATAATTTGTTATTTCAAATCTGTCCTGTTTTAGCTGTCTGGCAGCACTGTTGATAACGCTAAAAGCATCTCCACACTCGCTCATCCGCTAATCCTAACCCTCTCATGCCCCTGTCCCATGATACACATACATTTAACCCAGTTTCTGTTGAAAAATACCAAAAATACCAAAGTACCAAAAAAAAAAATAAAGAATGAAAGAAACCATTGCAAATATCCCTAGATCATTGAATTTACGTCACTCAGGCTGCTACTTGGAATTGAAAATTCGACAACCTCTTGCATTAGATAACGAATATCGATAGCGATAACGATAACGATAACGATAGCCATAACGATTAACGACGAGTTATCGTGTTCGAAATACAAACACAAGTGTCATTTTCCATGGTTTGTTAACTTAATTTTAGGCTACAACAATGAACAAAAACAAATAATACACAAACAACAACAAATTGTTTGTTTTGTACATGTTTTTATTTAATTTTTCTACTTTGCAGAATAATTAATATATAGAACAAACTACTTTTTTTAAAATGAAACCGAAAAGAAGCAACAAAATATTTAAGTAAATTTAACTAAATATTATCTAAATTTAAATTTCTAGGTACACACATACACATTTACACACTTGCCTACATACATACATATATACATATATGTAGCATATATAATTGTATATGTAATGCATACATACTTACATAAATGTAAATGTAATCGCAAAAAACAAAAAACAAAAGTATTAGTGAAAAGTTTTGACCAGTTAAAAACAAATAAATTTATTATAAACAAATTTAAACATACAACAATTTCAAAACAAAATGAATACAAGAAACATGTTTAAACTAAGCATACATTTAGTTTAAAACAAATTTAATATATTGCAACAATAAACAAAACATGAAAATAAAACTGAAATTATATGACAAATGGTAAACAACAATTTTTTTATTAATCAATATTTAAAAAATCATTATGATTCTTAGAATAATTAAAAAAGGAAACAATGAGATCTGTTGGGGTAATTTTGTCTATTCAATTAAAATATAATATATGTGTTCCTTTTTTTTTGCATTTTTAATTTTTCATAATTTATTATGGTTGTCAAAGATTTTTGAAACAGTTTTTAAAAAGTTAAAATGAGATCTTAACTGTTTATAAAAATAAACCAGAAATGTGTGAAGTCTTTTATTTAGTCTAAACCAGGGATTAAAACCGTAACTATAACCGTAACCATAACCGTACCCGTTAACCGGTATTAACCGATTGACATTGGTTACTGTAACTGAAACCGTAACCCAAAGATAACTTTTTTTATTATACCGATACCGAATAACCGAATATATTCCAATCTAAAAAACGGTTAAGAAACCGATTCATCAATTACAGTTAATTTCGGTTCGGTCAAGCATAATATTTATTTATGTTCTTAAGGTGTAATAATCGTTTTTTAAAACTATATTTGATTTTTATTTCTAATCTTTATCTCAATAAAAAGATCTTAATTTTTGAAATTTTTGAACATTTTTTTTTTAAATTTACGTATCTTTAACATTTTTGAAATTTTTTTTGAGAACCGAACCAGTGTCTCGAAACCGAAACATAAGGGAACCGGTAACTTATACGTAACCGATACACAAAAATTTTGCGTAACCGAAACCGTAACTGAAACCGATATTCGCTTGGTCTGGTCAAAACAATTACTTGACTAACTGTACATGCATTTGTACATAAGCACATACAAAAGTATTCATTATAATGGAGCACCCTGTATGCTGCCTCGCAGAAAACACGGCAAAAAGCACACTGAGCAAACAGTCGTCGGTACCGTCCACACGACAAAGCGTTGATTTTGCTGCCGCTGTCGCAGTCGATGCTATTGCTGTTGTTGCTGCTGTTGTTGTTGTAGTTGTTGCTGCTGTCGTAAGGCGGCGTCGGAGTCTGTGCCGACGGCTACATGGCATTCATTTGTGGTACATGCATAACTATTTTACGTATGTATGTATAGTAAGCATGTGTATGTGTATGTGTGTGTGTGTGTGTTTGACTCTCGGTATGCGTGTGAGCTGCTCTCTGCGTCTGCCTCTACCTGGTGTCCAACTGCACTACCACTTTCACAATGCGCGCTGGCGCTGTAAGCCAAGCAATAGCTGCTGCTGCCGCAGTCGCTGTCGCTGTCCACGTCGACTTCGCAGCAGCAACAAAAGCAACAAGCAAAACAAAAATCCCAGACGACTACGGTGTGTTCGAATGTTTGAAAGTTCGAAAATGAATGCACGCCACAAAATGAACATGAAAGCTACAAAAGTGCAAAAATCCAGGGCCGGTTCAGTTAAACAAGGTAAGGCGCTTTGCAAAGTTTCAATTAATTTACATATATATTTGTGACTTGGCTAAAGTAGTAAAGTTGATTGCATAGGCGATTTAGTCAAGTTGCGAACCAAATTTCGAAAGAGTTCGTTGCCTAAGTCTTTTGTCATTGCTGTCTAATATGCACAAAACACGTACCTGAAACTGCTGCTGTCGCTGTCGCTGTCGCTGCTGCTGCTGCGCACTAGAGTTATGCAGGTGCACGCACACACAAACACAGACACAGATAGAGTCACAGGCAGGCGCAGGGACAAATGGGACGGATAGCGGAGGGACATGGCTTCAACTGCTACCTGTATGCGTGTCTGTGTTGCCAGTGTAGAGACACCATCATCATCGATTCGATGAATTTGAGTTTCGTTCGCTCGCGCTGCCAGCGTCAGCTGCGACTGCGACAGCGACAGAGAGCTCGCTCAATATCAGTTACGAAAGAGATGAAACCATAAAAAGCAATAATAATCGAGCTCTCTCACACAGACACTCACCTGTGCTGAGCACACACATATACGGCCAGCAACAGCACCTTGCCCACACATACACACACATACAGAGACGTCGACGTCGACGCTGACTGAGCAGCAGCCGCAACGCGAAACGGCAGCAGCAACAACAGCAACACAGCCACATTCAACAGTTGAACAATCTCCAATTGACTCTTTGGGCATTATAGCCGAGCTCAACGTTCATCCGCGACAAGTTTTTCGTACCTTTCCGTCCGTGCAGGCGAGTTACACTTTTTTCGCTGCTTCGCTTCTCCAAAAACTAATAACTAAATTGTTAACAACAAATTCCGAAACAAATACGCCTGAAACTCTGCAAAAAATATGTTGATATTTAAGTGAAAAAAGAAATAAACCCAAATACATAAAATAAAAACGAAACGAAAAAAAACAGAATTTGTTCGCGTTCGTTTCTCGTGTGTGTGTGTGTGAGTGTAGTCGCTTTGTGTGTGTGTGTTTGTGTGAGTTGAATGTGTGCATGTGCTGTCTCTGTCTGTGTATGTGTGCGTGAGCGTAAGCATGTGCATATGTTTGTGTAAGCCAAAACGAGACGCCATCAAAGCTGAGCAACAACAGCAACAGAAATAAAATTCAAAATAAAAAGTAGTGATTAATAACAAAAGCAAAACGCAAAGAACAACAAAAGCAAACGCGCAACAAATTGCGCGTAAAAGTATTAAAATACTCGAAAAATACTCAACAAAAAAAAAATACCTAAACAACAAGAAGAAAAAGGCGCGCAGCACAATGAAAAATGTATAAACTGTTAACTAAAGTGCAAAAGCATCAAAGAAAACAGCAACAACAACAAAAACAACAGCAACAAAGAGACACAAATGAACCGCGCATACGCCAGCGACGACAGCGCCGCCGCCCCCGCCCCCGCTTGCTACGCAATTTCTGTGTTTCAGATTCGTGTTCGTTTCGTGGCAATTAAAAAGTTTTATGCAAAATACGCAAATCAAATGTTAATGTTGTGAAGTTTTTTGTCAGGCATTGTGAGTGCATGTGCATGTGTGCGGTGTCAGTGTGTGTGTGTGTGTCTGTGTATCCAAAATGCACAGCCGCCCGCCAACAGCAGCAACATCAGCAACATCAGCAACAACAACAACAACAACAGCGAAAGCTCAACTCGGTCGACAAACAGGCCAAGGAGTCGTCGCACATTAGAAGCTCGAATAAAGCCCAAAGCACACAGCCCGGAGTCAGGCTTTGAGCCAAGACGCATACCACAACAGCAGCAGCAACAGCGCAAAAAGTGGCGAAAGGTGCACCCACCAGCAACAACAACAACAACAGCAGCAACAACAACGCAGCAGCAGTCTAAAGTCAGCACAAGTCAAAGTATTCGGGTTACGTTAACGTCTTACGTTTTGCGCTTACGTTTACGTTTACGGTCACGGTTACGTTCTTTTAGTCGGTTTCGTGCATGCTTTCCAGCCTTCCAGTCTCCACCTCCGCCTCATTCAAGTTCTGCAAGTGATAGTGTGCCATAGAGAGAGATCCTTACGAATTGTAGTGCCAATATCCATCCATCCATCTATACATACAATATATACATACGTTTTTACCTGGCAGGCACACAGCTGCATAAAATAAATATACATATGTAAGTACGAGCAACAACAAACTACATAGAAGTAATTATAAATGCATAAAATGCAACACTGGCAACAACAGCAACAACAGCTCTAAGCCAGGCTTAAGACAACGGCAGCTATATCAATAAAAGCCAAATATAAAGCACCCTGTAAGGTGCGCAGACTGTTTTTCTCGCTGCCAACGTCGCAGCCGCGATGGTAATAGGTAACAACAATACGCAGCAGCCACTTACTTTATTAGAGAGTGCGAGTCAGAAAGAGAGCAACAGAGAGAGAGAGAGAGAGAGAGTCGAAGAGACAGCGCTGCCAACTTTTTAGCAGCAAAAGAGCTATTTTTAGCGGGGAAAATGTAAAAAAAACTAAAGTATCAAATAAAAAATTCAAGTTTTACATGTTAATTGAAATGTTGATTAATTAATATTTAAACAATATTTAATATTCTCAAAGAGTTCATCAAAAAACTGTAGAGCTTAATCAGTTTTCTAATATTTAATTATTTTGTTTTATTTTAACTCCCGAAGGTATATCTATGTATCATATCCGCTAAAAATGCCTTACAGGTCCAGCAGCCGTATATTGAGAAGCAAATAATTTTTTGATTAGGTTACTTGATCTAATTTTAATCAGACTGCCACTTTTCTCTAAGTTGGACCTATTAAAAAGCCAGATAATATTAAATTCTATAAATTCTCTAGACATATTATTAGGATTATGATTATTATTATTATTATGATATTAATCTAAAGGGCGACATTTTAATATTTCTAAAAATTTTGTATTTATTTTTGGAGTGATAAGAAAATTGAAAACGCATAACTTATTTTAATATTAAAAAAGGAGCTAGAGACCGCTGTTTTGATTTATTTTCACAATTGGATTGATTTGAAGGGGGGAAAAAGCTATTCTGGCAACACTGGCACGAAACGCAGCGCCCGAACACAGTGCGAGAGCGAAAAGGGATCAAAAGGTGTTGTCTCTGTATGCACGACGTCACTTCTGCTTGCTTTGTGCTGCTCTCTCTCTCTCTGCTTACTGTTCTCTCTTCGCTGCTTGCTGCGAGCTGCTCGCTGCCAGCGTCTCAGTTGGCTTCTTCGAAAATCGATGTTGTTGCCGTTGTGTATTTTTGATTACGTTTTCTCGTGGCTTCTTGTATCGTTTTGGCTTCGACTTCGTTGACTTTGGCTTTAATGCTGCCGTTGTTGTTGTTGCTTCTCTTTTATTTTATATTATGTATTATTCTTTATACGTTTTTGTTAGTGGTCCGCACATTGATGATGGCGATCAATTTGGGGCTGCGATTATGGTACAGTAAAATGAACAACATCGTCGACGTCGCGACGTCGTTAGCCACTACGCAGCACACACACATGCATGCATACAATGGCACTCACATGTGCACGTTAGCCAGCTTAAGCACACACACACACATACACACACACACTCACATTCAGAGTCGGGGCGCACTTAACCCACACAAAAGTCATCGCGCCAAAGGGGAGGCGGGGGTTTCACTTCGTGAGAGAGTTATTTTATTTTCGTGTTCGTGTTAACGTTTATTGTTTTTTTTTTTTGTTTCGTTTCGTTTCTTTTCTTTTCCTGCGTTTTCTTACCTTCTTGGCTCTCAGTGTCTGCTGATGTCTCTCCATCTCTTCATCTTTGGGTTTTGACTTTATGTGTAGTTGTTATTGATGCCCGGCTTTGACCGATGGCTTAGGGTTAGGTTCGTACATTTCTTTCATTGCTGGTAACCCTGTTCAGGGTGCCCATGCATATACAAATGTCTATGCAAGTGTATATGTAAGTGTGTGCATGTGTTGGTATCAGTTCTTTCAAATGACGGTCTGGGTTAAATTATGTCAAATCTTGATGGCATTTCAAATGGTATTGCTTTGAATTTGATTATTTCGTTTCATCTTGGGTAAAGTGAAAAGTCACCGATAGGGCTAAAGTTACAGGGATCAGTTTTACAACTACTTGGAATAACTTAAGGAGTGTCAGATTAAAAGGAATACTTCTTTTTATGTGTATGATTTTTTTTACTAATTGTAATGTTTTTAAAACTTAAACCAAGTCCATTGTCAATAGAGCTTTAGTTGGAAGAGCTTTTGAAAGATCAATATTTTTTTTTTAAATGCTTCGTAAAATTATTAATATTTTCATAATATTTACTCAATACTCAATGTTTCAAAATTTAACAAAATATCGGGATTGTCTATTCATTCGCAGATTTATATTTATTAAAAATTTGTTTAAAATTTCAAAATGATATTATTTTTATTGTTTTTTCCATCACTGTATTTTAATAGCAGGCTAAAAATACTTTAATTACTTGAGCGGACTGGGAAAGGTCTAAAGTCTTAATAACTACTAATTAATCAATTATCTTCCATCCATTTAAAATTTAATATTTTAATATTTTCCGCTTTTACAAGCTGATTCATTGTTAAAAAATATGTAAGGAATTTTACCGGCAATACATTAAAATTTTTTTGAATATTAGAAAAACAACGTTTGAAAATGATAAAAATGTGCAAAAGTTTGTAATGGAAATAGATAATATGTACTTACTACACATATAAACATTTTTTTGAATCAAAACTATTACAACAGTTAAACGTTTGCTAAAAATTTAAGTATAAATTTTAAAAGTGCAAAAACATTTACTTAAACTTAAAGAGAGCATAGCTACTATTAAAAAGATCTAAATCTCTTCTAATCTCCTTATAATTAAATTTGCTACAACATTAAATCTTTCGAATAAAAACTTTACTTTTGTGTGCTTTGTCGCAGCTTTGACTTAGAAAAGCTCTTGAAAGTACTCGCAAAATTCGCACTCTCTTTCACTCTTTCGTTCTTAGCCTCAGGCGCACTTTCAACCAGTGTCCGAGTCCGAATCCGATTCTGAATCTGAATCCAACAAGATGCAGATACATTTACCCCTTACAATTTTACCTGTTCGGTTGACCCCATTTCCTAGTTGCCGCTAAATTAGCCAAGTCATCTCAAATGTGCTGATATCATTTTAATTGTTTTCTAATTGCTCTCGACAACTTTCTACGCAATTTTAGCCAATTTGATTTTCGTCACATTTTGGCCAATCCCAAAAGCGGATGGGCGTCTGTCTAATCGCATTAAGAATCTCTGGTAACGGGCCACGTGCCGCTAAGCAACAACAACAACAACAAAGCGGCTCATCAATATTGATTGACCGGTTTGCCAAGGGGCAGATCACAAGTACAACTGCCCCTGCCCCCTCAGTCGGCTAACCAAAGTTGTGTGTGCATTGTGTGCCAAAAAAAAAAACTAGTCTAGAAGCACGCCACATGACACTGACCTCACCTACTAACGGAACCAGCAGCATTGGCAGCGCACGAGGAGCAGAGGCGGACAGGCAAGAGGGGTGGGGATGGCAGGGGAGGGAAGGGGAGGAGGTTTAGGTAGGTGGGAGACCCGATCTTCAGACAGAGTCTCTCACTCTTCTGACACTAACTCTCGAGCTCGAACTCGAGCCGGTTCAACTGACAAAACAAGTTTATCCACATCCCCAACAGACTTGACTCTCAGCCTCATGAACTTTGCGACGGGTAGCAACAACAACAACAGCAGCAACAGCTGCTGAGGCAGCAGCAGCAACAACAGCAACAGTTTTTGGTGGCGTTTTATCAAACAATAACTGGCAGTGGACGTGCCACCTGAATGTGAACCTGGTTCGGGGGCAGGCAGCTCTTAAAGCTGGAGAACCAGAAAGTCAGCATCAGCATCAGCAACTTCTGGATTAGGTCAAGGATTGGCGACTCGTTGTTGTTGTTTGGGCCTGGTATTGGACAACCGACTACCGGTACCTGTTCTAAAAACACAACAACAACAACAACAACAACAAGTTGTTGCCACTTCTTGTTGTTTTGTTTGTTTCGGTTCATTTAACAACAACAAAAAATCCCTCGTAAACATGTTTTTATTTTGTTACTATTCTGAACTGCAAACTGGAAACTTGAAATTGAAACTGAAATTAAAACTGGACTATATGCCAGCTGATCAATCGTTGTGGAACGTGTGTTGTGGAACGTATGTTTGGCACGGTTTCTGTTTAATCGCCAAACAAAGCGCCAGCTTTATTTTATTTTGTTTGGTTTTATATTTTTCTTCTTTTTTTTTTGCTGTAAACAAAACAAAATAAAGCAAAACACAAACAAATAAGGCACAACGCGCCAGCGGTCGACAGCGACGTCGACAGCGCTGCTGGCGTCAGTCATTCAGCTGTCTGCTTGGCGCTCTGCCGACGCTTCTTTCCACCTGTTGCTGTTGTTGTTGCTGTTGATGTGATGAGTTATGCAGTTACACGTTTGACATTTGCGAAGGAGTCAAACTAGTTCGACGGGCACGTGTGTTGTACTTCTGTTGTTGTCCCTCACTCCCTCCCTCCCTCCGTCTATTCGTCTCTTCTCCGCCCCTTGCCGTCTGTTTCTCACTCCCCCCATTCTCTCTCTCTTTCTCTTTCGCGCTATCGCTGTGTTTCGGTTTTATTTTGTTTATGTTTGTTTGCATGTTTGTTCCGTTTGTTTGTGTGCTTGCAAATCGTTCAACTCAACAACAACAACAACAACTCATTGGCTCATCAACTCATCAGCTCATTGAGGGGAAACCGCTGACGTTTGAACTCGTTCCATGTTCCGCGTTCCAAATGCTGCTTATCTTTTGTTTTGGAGGCACGACACTCGCAGCTGATGGCAACAGGAGAGTGCAGATTGGAGAGTGGAGAAAGAGTAAAGGGAGAGTGGGAAGCGCTAGGATAGAGGTTGCTGTTTGATTTTGTTGTTTGTTGTTTTTGTGGAAAGCTTTTTGATTTGTAGAATATTACCAGAAGACAAAGAGCTGAGCTTTTAATAGTTAGCTTTTCGGAAAGCTTAAGCTTTGCTTTTGGTGTAAGAACGAGTTTGATGTTTGTATTCGTCAGTTACATATTATTTTACATACATATGTATTTTTAAATCATCTAGAATTGTTTTCTGATTTGTTGATATGATTGAATATATGTATGTATTTGATCAATTATTAAATTTATTTATTTAATTGATTTTAGCCTATTTACTCATTTAATTACTGTTTACCAAAGTCTCAGCAGGAATTGATCGATAATTGATCGTAGACAAGATACAGTTAGTCAAGTAATTGTTTTGGCAAATAACTAAACATATTTGTTTTCTTCTTTAAATTTTAAATGGATCATTTAATTGCTAGCAAATATAATAAAATAAACTAATTCAAAGCCAAAAATTTGTTTTATTTTAATAAAATTAAAATTAAATAAATTTAAAATTTATAAAATTAAAATTTGTGAATTTTTTATTTATATCAAAGCAATTAATTGACTAATTGTATATATACAGACAGTTTAACATAAAAATATATAAATTCAATTGATTCTGATATGTTCCCCTTAGTTATTCAATTATTCGAAGACTGCGAAATAGTTGAGCTTTAAAGCTGCTCCTTTGAAAGCTCACAATGCTGACCAATTTTGTCTGATTAACCATTCAGTATCCTTAGTATTATTTATTACAACATTTAACCAATTTTAGACTTTTAATAAATTTTTTTTTTTTTTTAGACTTTTCAGAGTCATTCATAATCTGTTTAACTGATCACAAGCAAAGCGAAGAACGTTTAGATTAGTGAAATGAAAGTAATTAAAATCGAATTAATCAATTTGCTTACAAAACTTGTTTTTATTTTCAGCTAATTACAACGACAACAACGACAACAGAGGGGCTACTTGTTTGGTGAGCCAAGTTCCTTAGTGCCATACAAATGCAATATTGAAACGATAACAACGACAACAACAATTACAACAGCAACAACAGCAACAACAGCAACAACAACAACAACAAGTGCCTTCATTCAAAACGTGATAGTGATATTAATAATGTGTATATACTCGTAACAACAACAACAACAGCAACAACACTTAAAGCTTGCCAACAACAACAACAACAACTACAACTACAACTATAGAAGCTTTTACACGAATGCCTTCTTTAAGCCAAGAATCCTGCAGAATCAAGCAAGTCTTCCAATCCAATCCAATCTAAATTTGGCCAATTAGCTGCTTAAGTCATAACCTAAAGATATAAATAAATAATGTCCACATCCACCGCGACAACGAGCGTGATAACGTCCAACGATCTATCGCTGTCCGGCCACGCCCACTCGCACGCCCATTCCCAGCACGGACACAACAACAACAACAACAACAATCACAATCCGCATTCACACGCGTTGCATCAACAACAACAACAACAACAACAGCAACAACAACACAATCAGCATCGTCTGGGCGTTGTGGGCATTGGTGGTCATCTTAGCGACGCCTCACTGTCACCCATACAACAGGGCGCCAATATTGTGGCCAGCAGCAACAGTTCGCCTTTGGGCCAAAACGGTGTACCGCTCTTGACCACAATGCATCGATCGCCGGACAGTCCACAGCCGGAGTTGGCGACGATGACGAATGTGAATGTTTTGGATTTGCACACGGATTCATCGAAGCTCTACGACAAGGAGGCCGTGTTTATCTATGAGACGCCCAAGGTTGTCATGCCACCGGATGGTGGCGGCGGTGGCGCCGGACCGGGCTCCAATGGCGGTCACGATGATGGCGGCGGTCAGGTGATAGACGCGAGAATTGCGGCCCAGATGAGCACACAACACTTGGCGGGGCATCCAGCGCAACAACAACAACAACAGGCACAACAGCAGGAGCATCAACCGCTGGCCAAGATCGAGTTCGATGAGAATCAAATCATTAGGGTGGTGGGTCCAAACGGGGAGCAGCAGCAGATTATCTCGCGGGAGATCATCAACGGGGAGCATCACATCCTGTCCAGAAACGAGGCTGGCGAGCACATTCTCACGCGCATCGTCAGCGATCCCTCGAAGCTGATGCCCAACGATAATGCGGTCGCCACCGCCATGTACAATCAGGCCCAGAAGCTGAACAACGAGCACCAGGGTGTCTATCAGACATCGCCGTTGCCCCTGGATGCCTCCGTGCTCCATTATGGCAACGACAATGTGATCAAGACCGAGGCAGAGATCTATGAGGATCATAAGAAACATGCGGCTGCGGGCGGGGGATCCATCATCTATACCACATCCGATCCGAATGGCGTGAACGTGAATGTCAAACAGCTGCCACATTTGGCGGCGGTGCCACAAAAGCTGGATCCCGAACTGTATCAGCCGGACAAGCACATCGATCTGATCTACAACGATGGCAGCAAGACCGTCATCTACTCCACCAGCGACCAGAAGGGCCTCGAGATCTACTCCGGCGGCGACATCAGCAGCCTCGTCTCCGACGGCCAGGTCGTCGTCCAGGCGGGTCTTCCATATGCCACCACCACCAGTGCCACCGGACAACCGGTCTACATTGTGGCCGACGTCGAGGAGCATTTGCAGGGGTGAGTAACGATTACTTTTATCTGTGGGTTACATTGGGATACAAGTATTACAGACTATTCCAAGAAATTGCGTCACTAGCAACTAGTGACAAAGATAGAGTGCCATCTTTGATCCTTTGGGTTACATTTTATGTATAAGTTATTAGAAACATATTTTAGAATTGCCAAACAACGAAGAATATTTCATTTGTGATGACTTTTTAATGAAATTGCGTCACTAGACACTACTGACAAAGATAGAGTGTATTCTATGGTTTCTTGGGATACATTTTAAATATAAGCTAGAAATAATGTGTCTTAGAGTTGAAAATCAGTAAAGAATATTTCATTTGGAATGATTTTATTGATGAAATTGCGTCACTAGTCACTGGTGACGAAGATAGAGTGTATTCTATGATTCTTTGGGATACATTTTAAATATAAGTTAAAAATAATATGTCTTAGAATTGAAAATCTGTAAAGAATATTTCATTTGGGATGACTTTTTTATGAAATTGCGTCACTAGTCACTGGTGAGATCAGCGATCATTTGAAATACCTTTTATACACATACAAACGATTATTTGGGACTGAATCTAGTTACTCTGCATTTTATAGATTATTGGCGTCACTAGCGTGGTGAAAAACAACTAAATAGTGCTACTATGAGTTACAAACAACTGGCTTCTCACTGAAAAGCTTCGCAAATGATTATTTCATTGATTCCAATTGGTTACCTTCGTCACTAACTTGTAAATTTACTTATATGGATACACACAATTTGTCCATTAAATATCCTTAATCGGAACTAAGATATTCAAATGATTTTGCTCTTTTACATATGTATGTGCATCACTAGCGTATTAGCAAAGATAGCGTACATATTTTCGATATGGATTGAGAATCGATAGTCTTTAAAATTTTAACTTTGATATTCGATACATTTTGATATTGTTACCGACGTGTAACATTAGCATTGGCAATGAAACCAGGAATTAGGTTTAATTATTATCGAAGTTAATAAATTGTTTTAATTTTAACAGTTACGTCACCAGCGTGTAGTACAATTCATAATGGAATGTGAATTAAATATAGTTTAGATGCGAGCATCGTTGATAATCATATATATTATTTCATTACTTTCAATTCGCTACCTACGTCACCAGCGTGGAGAACAATCCTCAATGAAGAGCATTATTAGAAATGGGAAGAGTTTAGATTCCAATGATAGTGTCTTGGTAACAAACAATCTTAAGACAGTTTATCTATGGTATTGCATTACTTTCAATTCTCTACCTACGTCACCAGCGTGAAGTACACTCGGTAGTGCTAGCAGAGAGGAGAATCGATGTAATGGCTTCTTCAAGTCTTCATCTTATCTAACAATCTTGGCTAATTGTCGCACATCTGGGCCCAGAGTTGCGAGCTGAGTTGAGAGTGCTCGCGTCGTATCGGGCTAACATCTCCATTGGCCTGGTTAACAGTTTGTGGACGCGTCCTTTTGGCTAAAATGTTTGGTCATTTGCATTTCTCATGCATTTGAATTAACCGCTGACTATTTTTTTACTGTTAATTATTGCGATAGGCAACAAACACTAACAAGAGCAATAGCCAAGAACCACAGCAACAACAACAACAACAACAGCAAGGAGAAGAAGAAGAAGAACGCCAGCACAGATTCGTGGGCCAGGCCAAGTGCAATCGCCAGGCAATCCTCAGTCCCCATTCCCATTCCCAGGGGAATGACAGCTTCCGTTGTAACTGTTTCTACTATACGTTATTGCAACAACAACAGCAACAACAACAACAAATACAAAACTCTGGCATTTGGCGTGCATCGAATCTGCAAGTAGGCGAGAAGAAGGCTAATAATACACAGAGCCAAAGAGCGTCGCAGTCGCAGTCGCAGTCTCAGTTTTAGCCGCTGTTGCCGTTTCAGTGGCAGCCTCCACGCGGATGTGCCACAACACACACACAGCCTCGCATCGAGTCGCCTTGCCACACCGTTGCACAGTGGTCATTTTGCTTACTTTTTAGCTCAGATAATATTGTAATAAATTTGTCAACACATTTTCGGATATTTGTTATTTTAAAAACCTTTTTGGCAGAAATCCAAGTTAGTTTTTTACACAAATATTATTTAAATTCCAACTTTTTCTTTTGATAGTGGTGTTAGAAAAGTTCAACTGTATATGTTTTTATATTACTTTTTTTAAGTCATTTATGAAATTTAAAAATTTCCGGTCTGTCCACATTTTCATTCAATAGAACTTTTGCCAACTTAATTTTTTTTTAATTTGAGGCAATTCTTGACATTATAAATTACAAACTGATCGATGAAGTCATCAATCATGCCGTACTGCTTTTCCTATGACAAATGACGAAATCTTATACCTTTAAATTAACTAGGATTTCATGTTGCACACATGTTTTCACAAAAAAACATTTTTTTTTTCGCAGATCGAATATTAACAAAACAGGCATCAAAAAATTCAAATTTGCACTGCAAAAGAATTAAAATTACTTGCGAAATCATATTAAAAATAAACCAAATAAAATGCATTGGAATAATATTTTTTTTTATTGAAATAACTAAAATCACTTGCCAAATCGAATATAAAAAGAATTTAAATGATGCAAAATTATACAAAAAATCAAAAATTTTTCTTTTAGAAATTTTAAATATAAATACAGTTGAACTTGCATAACTCGAACTTCTATAACTCGGGTTTCTCTCTAACTCGAGCTAAATGAGTGGCAATAAAATAAATACACTTAAGAAAAAGAATTCTATAAGTCGAATATCTCCATAATTCGAATCTTTTCTTTGAATATGGTGATTCGAGTTAGGAAAGTTCGACTGTATTTAGCTGAAGTCACCACTCATGCCAAAAACATGATAAATTACTGCCTTCCTATGCCAAATGGAATATTCTCCTGCCTTTAAATTGACGAGGGTTTCATATTGAAAACTTGTATTCAAACAGAAATTTTTTTTAAAAGTTTAAATATTACAAAAACACGAATTAAAAATATATTCTTTTCAATAAGTTTTAATTTTTAATCAAGAAAGTTGTAATAACTTTCCAAATCCAATAAATATCATAAAAATAGTTTTTTCTTTAAATTTAAATCACTTGCCAAAATAATATGTGAGTTTTGAGAGTTCAAAGGAGATTAAATATTAAGTCCACAAAAAGTTACAAAATTATCCAAATATTTACAGTTGTTTAAAAAAATAAATTGCTAAATTTCGGCTAAATTTTAAATATAAATAAATGCAAGCTAAAATGGCCAGCATGACCACTGTGCCTGGTGCCTGGCAATTCATTTTGGAGCAGCAGTCGCCATCGTCGTCGTCATCGTGGAGCTTTTGGTATGCGCAAGTAATAAAAATTTGAATATAAATTAATCTAATAGAGAACCGTTACGACGCCAATGCGGCAATGCGGCAAATGCTGTGGCTGTGGCAAGGCACCTCGAGCAAGGTGCTGCCAGTTGCCTGTTGCCAGTTGCCAGTTGCCTCATGCGGCAGGCAACACCAACTAAGTCATCGTCAGCTGAATCTGCATGCCACAGCAAAGGCGGGGAAGGGGAACGAGGGGCAGCTTCTAATGCTGCAACGTCGATGGTCATCCTGTTATAGCGGAGGCAGCAACAGTCTCCATGCATGTTGCATGCACGCCAAGGTCCATAAATAACGACAAAATTGCGTTTCCGCATATGGACGCCTTTGGATGCAGTGGACACGATGGACACCGTGGACACCATGGACACCCTGGACACGATGGACGCCTGTGACGTGTGGCATGCTGTTTGACCAACGCGCTGAAGAAGAAAATGATGACGATGAAGAAGATGAAGAAGAAGAAGAAAGAAATGAAGAAGCAGATGAAGCCCCAAGACGATGATGGCATTGCCCGTTGCAAGTTGGCCTCCTCCTGCTCCTGTCTCCTGCCTCCTGCCTGTTGCATTCTAACAAACGTGCCACATTTGACCATTGGCTTTGCGTGTTGTGTTGCATGTTGTTGTAGCTGTTGTTGCTGTTGTTGTTGCATGTTGTAGTACAGTTGCCTTTTGCCTAGTTTGTTTTTTGATATATGGTTGATGCTTCAGTTGCAGTTGCAGCTTCTTTGCGACACTTCTTCTATTGTCTTTTCTTGACCGCGATACCCTGTAGTTGACAAGTGAGCTGAGTTGAGCATATTGTGCGGCAGAAATTAATTAACGACTTGAAATGTGTGTGAAACTCTTAATTTGTTAGTTGCTGATACCCTGTAATTCATGTAAAACTGAAATAAACCTGTTTTGCTCTAACT
Organism: Drosophila limbata; assembly: GCA_963924055.1. Lineage (NCBI taxonomy): Eukaryota > Metazoa > Arthropoda > Insecta > Diptera > Drosophilidae > Drosophila > Drosophila limbata. The sequence goes on from OZ001355.1 coordinate 6,783,009, forward strand.
AATTAATGATACGAAGCTTAAGTGCATATTTAGAAGTTAAGATCTTATCGATTTAAGTTGTTTGTTACGCATAGATACCCTGTAATGCCTAACTTAATAGGTGGTACTTAATTTAAAGTTGAATTAAGCTACAACTAATGATGCTACGCAGGATTTCACTTAATTTTTCATTCAAATTAGTTAGTTTGTTATTTAAAAAAAAATACCCTGTAATAACTTATTGGTCTTTGTATGACTAAGCAGCTGTCCACTCGATATTAGAGCTTTAGCATCATCAATCGTTGAATGTGCTGTCTTAAAATTATATACCCTGTAATGCTATAACTCGACAACACTTAATTCAAAATTAAATTTTTATACATTCTTATAACTATAACAGTAAATTCGATATTATGTCCTATAAATTACACATTACAACTGTTTTCTCAAAAGCTTTCATTTATGTTTTACAAATTACAGGGTAACTGCCAGTCGAGCATGTTTTGCATGTTATTGTTGCAGTTGGCCTTAAGTCGCATGTTGCACATATCAATTGTCCGTCTGCGTGCATCAGTCGTCGGCTTTGACCTTTCGTTGTTGCTTGTCGCTTTTGAGGTTGGCACTTTAAACATCCTTTCCATCCAGGTGCCTGTCACCACAAGTCCCCGTTATCCCTTAAGCTGCTTACTAAAACTACACTACACAGCACGTTTAAAGCTCTTACTTTAACTTTCTGTCTCTCTCTCTCTCTCCATCTCGCTCTGCGTCTGTGATCAAGCGCAGAGCTTTAGCCAAGCTTTTGATGAAATGTCAAGGCATTATGACGAAAGCTTTTGACGTTCGTTAACCGCCTAAAGCGACGACGTTTTTTATAACCGTTTATTGCCCACATTATTCGGTTAAGTGCATTGCAATGTTCGTTTACACAGACAAACACACATATACACATACAATAAACATATACATGCATACATACTTATTGCTTAGGCGCCATAAAACGACTTTACGGTTTATGCATTTTTTTTATTTCAAATCTCATTGTGCAATACTCAAATGTGGGAACATATCTTAATATCCATCATTTGCCATTTTTATGGGAGCTGACCATAAGAGAGTCGAAAACCCAAACTAAATGAAAGCTTTGCCAAGCAAGTAACTTAAAAGCTTACACAATTTCATATTTTGCAGAAATACAATTTTAAATTTGGTTTCAAAATCGCATTTAGGCGAAAAATAAATTAAATTAACAAAATTAATAATACATGAGTATTTGAATGCAGAATGTATTCAGATGGCAAAAATAAAAGTTATTTTCTTACTTTTATAAAAAAAAATTTTAAAAATAGCCTTCATTTTGAATTTTTATAATAAAACTTAGAAAAATAAGTTTTATTGCAAATTTTTAATTTAATAATTGCAAATAAGAGTTTTGGTGTGACTTTTAAATACAAATTTAAAATAAAACTTTTTACTCTATTTTTATTATAAAAATTAATAACAAAAATTAAAAATAATTTAAAGCATAGAAATAGGAAATAAAAATGTATCCAAAAAATCTTTCCAAAAATTACGAATGTGCAATTTTCTCAAAGTCCTTAATATTTTTTTACTGCTCGATTTTTTTTCAATGTTTTTGCAAAGTTAAGAGAGCTTGAAATTGGTAACACCTTTGATTTATGTCGATTTATCTTTTTGTATTAAACTCGATTCACTTTTGGAATTTACATAGCTACTGTAAACACATCTGTTTCTCTACACTCAACTATGTAGCACAGTGTTTTTTATTTATCATGCGGAAACCACAGAAAAATGTATTTAAAATGAATTGCATTTTATGAAATTTCCATATATAAGGATGCCCTTCACGATAGCCTTCCTTGTGGGGCGTTCGCGGTCACGCACACACACTTATACACACACACACACACACACAGAAACACAGGCACAACATACTGTCACACTGTCAGACTGGCACACCTCATTTATTTAGTTACTTTCACTTTAGTGATCATATTAAATTTCCGAGCTGCAAAACATATTTTTGCTTCGTATCTCGTGTTTTTTTCCCCCATTTTTATTCAATTTTTATTTTTATTTTATTTTAATATGACATTTTAGTCACGATAAAAAAAAAACAAGCGAGTAAGCGTGCGACTGTGTGTGTGTGTGTGTGTGTGAGCAGCTGTACAGTGCTGGTCAGCAGATTGTTGACACCTTTTGTTGTCGCCCTGAAAAAGGCCAAATGAAAACAGTGACTGTCTCAAATGTTTTGACTGTAAGCTAAGAGTGTTTTTTTACTTTTTGTTGTGTTTCAAGTCTTGCAGACTCTTGTCCCTAACTACCCTGATTGACAATATTTCAGTGGGTTATTGATGTCAGTTTCACACACACACACACATACAATCATCGAAAATAGAGCATTTCGATTTTAAATATCGGATTTTTGAACACATTAGCTGTATCAGTCATTTTGTCACTTATTTCAAAGCATTTGAATTGATTGCTTTTTTTTTAATAATTACCAAAAACTTCAATTATTAATATAAAAGCTTTTTATGCATCTACAAAGCTTTTAACCCATTAAGAGCCAAGAGTGTTTAAAACCAAAAATAGGCAAATCCATTTATTCGTTTTAAGTAATAGGAACATAAGAAACTGAAAAAATAATTAGGAAAAGCAAATAAAAATATAAATACAAAAATATTCGTGGTCACTTCTTTATGTACATATGTATGTATGTATATGCAGCTTTTTAGCACAGTGTTTGTGTACAGTGGCTATTAATGTTTTAAGCAAGCATAATTAGATAATGACCAAAAGCCTCAAAATATTCATTAAAATATTTTTTTTTTTAAGTTTAAATTTCCAAAAAATTAATATATTTTATTATAATGATAAGTTTATTTAAAAGTAATTATCGTTAAGCTTTAAAGCTTTGTAATTTAAGCTTAAAGCTTAATACTAGCAACTGTTTTGTAGCTTTCTCCTTTAAGCTTTGTAATTTAAGCTTAAAGCTTAATACTAGCAACTGTTTTGTAGCTTTCTCCTTTAAGCTTTGTAATTTAAGCTTAAAGCTTAATACTAGCAACTGTTTTGTAGCTTTCTCCTTTAAGCTTTGCAATTTAAGCTTAAAGCTGTTTTGTAGCTTTTCCCTTTAATTTTCTCTAGCTGCTGTTTGACGATCGTTTGTAAGGGCAACTAAACTTCGTTGTAAATCACTTTATATTTTTAATTGTTGTTTTTGTTGTTTTGCTTTGTTTTGTTTTGCTTTTTTTCTTGCGTCTCATTTTTATTATTATTAATATTAAAGGTGCAACAGCGTTTGGACATTTTGATACAAAAACAAACCTGTTCACCTGCGCAGTCTACCTGCAGCGACAGCAACAACAACAACAACAACAACAACGATGATGTTGAGCGAGACAAGAAAGAAACATGTTAACACAATTCAACGTCGTACGCTTTCGACTGTCGTTTGTCGTCAGTTGCTGTTGTTGTTGTTGTTGCCTCTCTGCTCTCCTATAGTCCACATGTTGATATTGTACTCTGCGAATTGGCGCTACAAGTTTATCGAACGCTCAAAGTGGTTTTCAGTTGATATCGAAAAGCCACAAGGTCGACAACAGCATCAAGTTTATATTTTTATTCTTTTGCCGACAACTTCTTTCAATAACTGAATTCGTATCAGTGCCCGAGCTTAATTCAATAACGTCGCCGCGTCGTAGACCGTAAACAAAAGTCAAATAAAAAGCTCATCAAACGTATCAAACGAAATGTGCTTCAATTACAATTTCAAACGGGCGACATGAAAGAAACAACATTCGTATCCTTTAACTGTAACAGTAACTGTAACGGCATTTGTAACTGTCACATCTTTAACTGGAGCACATGATGCAGGATGCAACGAGCAGTTATGCGATATCCTATACAGACTGGATAACTGAGTCACGGTAGATGCGCGCGCAGTGGATGGCGTTCAAGTGTCTGTGCTAGCATCCACATGGGTTCCACTCTTTTCAACCCAGCCACCCACCACGTTGTGTACTTTGATTCTCTCTCTCACTGCCCATGTGTGAGTGTGGGTGTGTGTGTGTGTCACGCAACGTAACATTGTTATTGCTGTCAAAGCTTTTAAGCTGCAAAGCTTTGCTGCGCTTACTTCCATCACCTCCTTCTCACTCTCTCACTCTCCCGCTTTTATCTGTCACTCACTTGATCTCTGCATTTTTTCAATATGGCCGCTGCGCTATGCGTTCGCTGTCGCAGTCGCAGCCTCTGTTGCCGTTGTCATTGTTGTTGCCGTTTCGTTTTTATGTTTTTTTCTCTGTTGCTGTTGATAATATTGTAGTAATTAATGCGATACGAATGAGAAATTTATAGCCCCCACGCCCGAATTAAAAAAAAAGAATCAAAAAACACCAAAAAACGCTTGCGGCTTCGCTTTTGCTTTTGGCTCCAGCGTTTTAACAGTTGTATTAATTTTATTTTTATTTTTTGGAAGTCTGCTGCTGCGCTGCCTCCTCTCTGGGTATACGTATTACAGAAATCCATTTGCATAAAAAATGAGCATGTAAATGCCACAAAACGCACACAAAAACAACAGCAGCAACAACAACTCTGCACATTTTCCAAATGGAATAGCAGCTGTGCGCTTTCCAATCAGACGCAGGCGCAAATGTTTCTCACGACAACGCTGACGTCGACGGCGACGGCGACGGCGACTGCGGTCTGGTCAAAAAGGATGCGCGCTGCGTGCATTGTGGACAAATTAATGGACCTCGGATCGCCGTTGTTATTGTTGCTGTAGAAATGCGCAAGATGATCATGATGGTGTAGGGGAAGGGGTAGGGACAGTGAAAGGGACAGTGGAAGTGGAAGGGGAGGGGTGTTACGGACAACAAACCGAAAAAGGATTTCTGATTTCGATGTGTCTCTCGCTCTTTCGCTGTCTCTGTGTTTTTATTAATAGCATCCGCAGCTTTGCGATCATGACGGAAGGGGGGTTGAAACAACAACAACAAGAGCTTGTACATTTACCTTTATCTTTACCTGGTTGATACGAGTATTTATGCAAATGAAGCCCAGACTGCCCAGAAGGGGTTGCTATCCGTTCCAAAGTGAGTGTCCTATGGGCCGGACACAGATACGAACACGGACACGGACACGGACATGAATGAGGTGCGATGTCCAACGTTGAGAAACAATGACAAACAACAATTGCGCCCCGAGGATCGTCATTCGACCGTATCAAATGCTAAGACATTGCCCCGTCCCCTGTCTCTGTCCAATTCCTCGTCCCCTGCTCCGTCTTTGGTCCGTTATCGGCCTTGGCCCGAAGCTAAAGCATTTCCATGTGAAAAATGCAGGCGCATCCCGAGAGAATCCTTTTCTCGTAATGCTCGAGCTGAAAGCATTATGCAAATTTAGCGCTTTGTTATTGCCTGCACCATAAGAAAAGGGTCGTTGTCCTTAGGTGCTTAGTCCTTTAGCATTGGACGCTGTCCGAGCTGCCACTGATTGTGATTGTCTTCTTTCTGCCCTGCCGCAAATATCAATTATGATCTAACGGTTGCGTCTTCGTCCAGCAGCAGCAACAACGGCAGCAGAATCTGAAAACAACGGCAGCTGCTAACGCTGATAGCAGCAGTAACCGGTTTTTATACCGCGTATTTCAAAAAGTGCAAAGGGTCTATTAAGTTTGTCAAACATGAAATGGATGTAGTCAACATAAGTGACAAACTTCACAATATATATATTCCTGATCAGTTGAGTCCGTCTATCTATGTATCTGTATGAGTAGCAAGATCACAAAGACCAATAAGAGACCGGTTCCTACGTTCTAAATAAGTGATCTTACAATCGAAATTTACACTTTTTTGTCGCAAAGCAAACAATTTAAATAATAATTTAAAACTTAGATTTCTTTCCAAAATCTAAGAAATTTTGCTTAAAAATGCTGAACCGTTGGTATCTAGAGTTCCTGTGTATTCAAAGCAAAGCAAGTTTGTTTAAAACTTTTGTCAATCGAATTATATGCTCATAATCATATTATATGATCATAATTAATCATCATAATTGTAGATCCAATGTTTCCTGAAAATTTCATTACGATGAAAAATGAAGAGAACACTTGTGAGTTTTTTTCAGCAAACATGTAGAGTCTCTCAAAGTCGTTTTCTCTCGACAACCGGATTTTCAACTCCTTTTTTAATTTTCCTGTTCCTGCAACAAGATTCTGGTGAGCACCTTGCCTCAGCTTCTGGGCCGGCACTTCCCAGGCTCAATACCACAGAGCCGTCCCTTTTTGGGTACGGCCTTCTTTTGGCAAGGTGTTAATGCGCTGCATGTGCCAAAAATCCACAGGGTTGCCAGGCTGCCCTAAGGGTTGCACAAGCGTTACACTATTACTGTTTTTTTTGTTATTGTTTTGTGTTTGCAAAAATAAAAAATTGCGCTACTTGTTGCACTACCTTTAACTTTACCTTTACCCCCCACGTGGGCTTTTACGGTTGCTAATGAAGTGATTTTGTGTGTGGACTATAGCCTAATCACAGGCTCACTGGAAAGCACAATACATGCACTTAATAGCTGTAAAAGCTTACAATACCATGGGAAATAAGTAATTAACGGACCACTTGCAGTGCAAAGATGCCCGGAACGGTCTTCAGGCCAGTGTTGCCACATTTACAAGGGCTAAAATAGCTAAATTAAAGAAAAAAATATTATAGAAACTACTCCAAAAATAAAAATAGAGTAAAATTAAAATAAGGAGAATAATAAAAAAGAATTTGCGTTTTTGTGGTAGTATCAATGATTTTTCTTCGATTTCCACAATGTTATCTGCATCATTTTCTGTTTACATCTGTAAATTTAAAAGAATTTTACTAATGTAAATTCATTTTAAGCATGGGTCTAATATAAATTGTAATATTCATATGCAACACTATGACTTAAATTGCATTTAAAGCCGTTTTAAATGCCCACTATTACTTTAATTGAGTTTCAATTGGATGAAAACTAGTTAAAACCTCTTCATTTGACAAAAGGCAAAAATTATTTTTGCAGTATTTTTATATTTTAAAGCTTCTCTTCTTTTTTTGCCGTGCTCGAAACAATTTTTCCACTACAAATGTGTATTTGCTACAATTTTTTTTATTTTCTAAATAGTTTGTTAAAATATTTCAATACCTCAAATATACTTTTTATTTTGCGTGCAATATATTTTTTAAAATTAGATGTGAAGTTATTTGTCGCTCTAAAAAAGTAGCCAGTTTAAATAGTCACACTTCTAGCTAATTTTATGCTTAAGAATTCTAGCTAGAAAAAACGCTAAAATGGCAACACTTTTTTAAGACCGTTCGATTCCTGCACGGATGTCGCTATGGCTAAAGTGTTAACAAAAAAAGTTTACGACCCTGCGTTGGTTTATTAGTTTTATTATTTTTATTGTTGTTGTTGTTTTAGTTGTTGTTGTTGTTGCTGGGAATTTTAACAGCATTCATCTAATGGCGCTAATAACGCTAAACGAATCAATTTCGTTACCGATCGCCGTTCACTGATTGACTTCGAAAGCTTTAAAGCTGCCGGCAAGAGTTACAGCGCACACACACACACACACACATAGACACACACACACACACAGCGGGCTGGCCAAATTTGTTATGTAAATAAATGCTAATGGGAATCGCTCGACTGGCAAAATGCACGCACATGGAACGCCTCCTCTGCCCCTTAGTTGCCCCCTCTCTCTCTCTCTCTCTTTGCTGAACATAACCCCCAAACCTTCCAATCAGACGCAGCTCCAACAGCTACAACCTGGAAGCAGCGCAGTCAACGTCGACGCCGCAGCAACTTCTTCATCAGCGTCATCTTGATCATGAAGAGCAGCAGCAGCAGCAGCAGCATCATCATCATCATTACTATGAGCCAGCCAAGGACGAGGAGTTGCAGTTGCAGCACCTGCCACTGACTGCCGCAGGCCAACTCATGCCACCTCATGTGGCCAGCGAGTTGCAACAGCTTCCACATCCACATACGCCTCCAACTGCAACTGCAACTGCAACTGTTGCCCCAACAGATGCCAACGATTCTATTGACGCCTCCGGTTCCGTCTCCGTCTCCGCCGCCTCCTATGCTGTCTATGACTATTACCGGAATGAGCAGGATCCACAGCAGTGGAGGTAAGTGGAGGCAATCCCCTTCCTTCTCACGCCTCACTCCACCCTCCGCTTGACCTCGACTCAACGCCTATTTGGAATTGGGTTGTGTCTTCCTCCTATTTTTTTTTGTTGTTCTTTGTGGGCTTCGTGGAAATTCGCGGTGGCACGTAGCTCACGGCGGCGCTTCCGAAAATCGGGTTATGAAATAACTTTTGTGCTGCTTTTCCAGACTGTCTGTCTTTCGGTCGTTCCGACTTTCGGCCTTTCGCTTTGACTGTGCCGTTCTGTTTTCATTATACCCTCACTAACTGGGCACCTTGAATATCGCAAAACTGTTTGCAGCATTTGCAACAAGTTTGTTTCTTATGATAACTGAAACTGCTAATCGTTCAAAAACCTAATCATAAACTGGGGGGATTTAAAGCTTCTTTACAATCTGTGAGTTTGGTTGAAATGTCTTTATTAACAAACAACATTCCCTGAACTTGAACTTTGACCCACTTACAGATGTAATTTCGCAAAACGAAATCTTATTGTTAAAATTGTCTCAACGATGTTGTGTGTAAATTTCAGCTTTCTAGGTTTAGCCGTTTGGCCTACACGCGGATATGTCAGTCAGTGAGGACAAAGAGTTTTTAATACAGTTGAACTTCCATAACTCTAACTTCTATAGCTCGAATGTTTCTCCAACTCGAGCTAAATGAGTGGCAATAAAATTAATAATCTTAAGAAAAATAACTCTATAAGTCGAATATCTCCATAACTCGAAACTTTTCTTTGGATAATTGTAATTCGAGATAGGGAAGTTTGACTGTATCTAGATTAGCTGAAACTGCAACTTATTCAGCACATTTTTCAAGAATCCTTTATCATTTACACTAATATGTCCTCCATTGTCCCTTTGTTTCACTCGACAAAAAGTGAATTCTTATATGATACACGATACACTTCTCAACAAATTTTTTAGAAGAAAAATTTAATAAATAAGGCAACAAAATACAAAATAAATAAATAAACAACTTAAAAATCTTAACATTAAATTCTTTATACAAATAATGAGTAGAGATTTAAAAATTTTTAATTTAAGGGAAAGCATCTTGATTGTAGGACCATTTATTTTTGTTTTTTTTCCCCTAACTTGTCTTAGAAACCGATATTTTTTATAAGTGAAATGTATATTCTAACCGACTCTTTAAATTGCCCAATAATTAAGCTTAATCAAGTAATTCTTTTCTTATGCTCTATTTTTATTTTATGCTCTTTATAATCACATTCTAGTCGTATTGTTATCTTTACTTTTTGCCTTTAAAAGTAATTCGTTGTTTCTTTTTACCCATAGAGTATACAAGTTTCGTTGAGCCACCAAAAGTTTTCTCTCAATTTCTTGTTTCTTGGTTTTGTGTGCGTTTTTTTGGGCTTTATTTTTATTTACAAATATTTTTATACATTTTGTTGTTGCTGTTGTTGTGGTCGTTTAAGCCAAGTTCAGGTTGCGGCTGTCGAAACTGTAACGGGAGGCAAGCGACACCGCTAAGGGGGCATGGAAAAGGTCGTCTTCGGCCAGCACTTGGCTTAGAAACACAATTAAAAGACAGTTTTGCTTACCAAGTGTCCAAGTATGTGTGTGTGTGTGTGTGTGTGTGTGTGTGTGTGTGTGTCTAATAAATGTTTCTGTTCTACGTGATTTACACAAACTGACCCTAAAAACGGGCGGTTAGAGGCCCAACTGCGAGTACCGAGCACATATCGCATTACGAAAAATGTTTTTTAATAGCGAAAATGTTCTGCGGAACATTAAAAAAGAAGATGACAAAATGTTTCATGTTTCACGTCTGAAAACTTAAAAAAAAAGTAGAAGAGGAAGACGCAAAAGTGCGATGTCCGTCTTTAAATTAGGATTCGGACATGGCGCGCAATTCGGGTGAAATCGGGCACGACGGGCGCTTTTAAAAAGCTTTGGACAACCCAAGTGTACATGTAGTTACCCAATACACACACACACACACACACACATTTATGCATATATGAGATACAAATGTGTCTCGCAATCGTAAAACGGCAGCTGCTCGATGAAGAAATTGCGACATTTGTTCTCATTTGTCAGTTTTTTTTTTATGTCTTCGGTTCCGTTTTCATAAAAAAAATCTTTATGATAAACTATCATAAAGTCAGTTACATATTCAGATTGGAATATTTCTATCTTATGCACGCTCTGGATACGATTTGGTAACAGATCAAAGCATATTTTAAGGCTCTCGACATTTACCTCTTTATTTTATTTGTTAAACAGCTTAAGATATTTTCAAGAAATTCAAGCAGAAGAGATAAAACTTCAAAAATCTGGAAGCATAAGTCTAAAAATTAATAATTCATTTAAACAATGAAAAATTTTTTAAGCATATTGAAAAGGTTTTTATTTGATACAGATTATATAAAAATCGTTTAATGTAAAGTAACAAGAAGAAAACGTTTGCATGGAAAAAAATAGTTTTAATTTGATTTAATTAAAATATCTTGCAAGCCAGTAAAAATTTCAATAAAAAAATTAAAATTTGGTACAGAATAGTTCGAAATTTGTGAATATTGTTGATGTTACACAAAAGTAAAGAAATTGTTTATACTTGAGGTGGAGCTTTGATCAATTGTTTTAAAGAGAACAGTATAATTTAGCGGACAGATTTGAATCATATTTTATCTGAAGATTTGTGAATTTGTTTGATATATCTTAAGAAAGAAGAAAATACAAACACATATGGTTGGACTTCTTTAAAAAGATCTTAAAGAGGAAAAAAATTAACGTATTTATCATTTCAGGGAATAGTAAAATAAATTATAAAATCTAGGGTATACAATAATTATGAAACATCATAATTATTCAATATTAAAGATTAAAGATAAGCATTATTTTGCTCTACATAAATAGTATATTAAAGGCTTTTCTTTGTAGAACAGTTACCGGTAATTCCACTAGATAGTTTATCTACAAGATACAAGTATCTTAAATGATCCGATGCCGCTACAAATAAAGCGTTGACCAAAAGTTAGCGTCTCTATATAGTATAATTTTTTTTATTTTGAAGATTTTCGCTTCTGTTTCATATCTCGGCTTTGTTCTCCCACTTGAGGCAACATTAATGTTTATAATTAAACTTATTCGTAATATTTGACGTCATGTCAAGTTCTTTTTTGGATACAAAATGTATTCATTGAAATACATATATTCTTAATTTATTCCTTTTGATACGCTTTTTAAGACATTATGACTCAAGAAATTCAAGCAAATTTGGTAAGACACTTGTACTTGTGACCTTGAAAGTTGGTTTTTTGTTGTTGTTATTGTTGTTGTTGTTGTTGAAGAGGGGAAATACCAAAAGCCGTTAAGTGTTTATCAATATATGCGATTAACTGTCATTGGGCTTGAAACACTTTAAGGCCTTTTTCCGAGCTGATCTTTAAAGAGCGAAGAAAGAAGACAGAAAAACAGTTCGTTTCATTGAATGCAATTTGTTTTTATTGTGCAGATATTGTTGCTGTTGTTGTCGTTGTTGGCAACTGTTTGGACTGACTAAAGACGGCCTCAGTCGGCGGTAGGCTGCAGCTGGAATCTGGTTTGCTTTTCAGTTGTTGCTCCTATTTGGGCGTGTGTGTGTGTGTGTGTGTGTGAGTTTCAGTCGATTGGCCAGTTGGTAACAGGTCCAGCTACAGCTTCAGCTGCAGCTACAGGTGTAGTTGCTGTTGTTGTTTCTGTTGCTCTCGTTGCTGTTGTTGTTGGCAACAAATTAGGCACAACCAACGGATTAACTATTGAAAATTTGCAATTGCTGCATATTTTGCGCTCTTGATTGCCACTATTTAAATTGGCATATGAAATGAAAATTCTGTTTGGGGATTTAACAGTTGGAAATTTTTTAAGCATTTTTGTGGGTGGCAAATTAATTTATATTTATAAATTTACTTAATTATTTATATATTGTTAGTTAGAAATTATTCAGCATTTTTGTGGGTGGCAAATTAATTTAAATATTTATTAATTTATTTAATTATTTATTTATTGTTGTTATTTATTTAAATATTTTTGTAAGTTATTTAATTATTTTTGTATTTATGTTAGTTAAGTAATTAAGTTGTTTGTTCAATTTGTTAATTTTTTACTCATGCCTGCACTCTTTTTTTATCTTCCTTTCTCTTTCTCTCTCTCTCTCTCTCTCTCTCTCTGTTGCTCTTTTTATGCTATTTTTTTTTTGCTTCTTCTTTGTTTTTGTTTTTGCAGCAATGCGAACAGCGCCGGCAAACTAAATGGACAGACCACACCTATCGATGTCTCTGGCCTATCGCAAAATGAAATTCAAGGCTTTCTGCTTGGCTCACACCCCTCATCGTCGTCGGCCACAACCGGCGTTGTGTCCACAACAACAATTTCGAATCAGCAGCAGCAGCAGCATCAGCAGCAGCAGCAGCAACAACAACAGCAGCAGCAACAACAGCATCAACAACAACAACAACAACAACAACAGGGGCAACATCCCAGCGACATTGTAACCATAACCACTTCGGGTGTGGGGGGCTCAATTGTCTCCGCTGCCGTGCAGCAACAACAACAGCAGCAACAGTTGCTGAGCATCAAACGAGAACCCGAAGACTTGAGCAAGGATCCCAAGAATGGCACTGCTAACGGTGGCGGTTCGGTGATAACGCAGAAGGTAGGAAAGTTCCATAAACAAAATTTAATAAAAAAAAAAAACAAAAAATAATAATAAAGCTTTAACGCTTTAATGGACACGCACGCAATTTCAATACGATCGAAAATATCCAACTAGAAATTAATTTGTATTAGGCATTTTAGGCTACAGATCAAATCTTCCCATTCATTTATTTGGCGGCAGCGCAGCGACTGCGCAGTCACAGTCACAGTCGAAGTCAGAGAGACAGCGCACATCCTGCGCTCTATTTTGTCTGCTTAATTAACATGCTGTGATTGCTGCGGTTTTGTTGTTGTCGTCGTCGTCGTCGCTGCTTCTCTAAGACCTGCAATTGGTCTGTCAACTGCGCGTGTGAGTGTGAGCAATGAGTATTAGTGGCTGCAGCCAATACGAATCAGCGTCGAAGCGTTGTTATTGCTGTTGTTTTTGTTGTCGCTCTTCGTGGTTCTATTGACGCAAAAGCAATGAGACAACAACAACAACTGTTCAGCAAGCAGGCAAACCGACTGACTGAGCAACAACAACAAACACATTGAAACAGCCGCAGCAGTTTGCATTCGAAACTGTTATACACGCCAACTTGTTATACACGATCGTGTCGTCGTTGTCGTCTCTGCCGCCGTCGCGGCGTCGTAAGTGTATATGTGTGCATGTGTGAGTGCTTGTGTGATTTGTATATTGCGCTCGCTCGCACTCACTGCGCATGGGCATAAAACTTGCTCGCTTGCGCTTTCAGTGCGAGCGCGCGTTGTCGGTTCGAGTTGCATGTTGCATGTTCGATGCCTGCCGTTTTATCAATTGCAACAGCCAAATGCAAAAACAAAAACAGAAAAAAAAACCAAAACTATAATTAAAGACTTTTGCACGACAACAGCAACTTCTCATAAGCACAAGAAATGCTGGGAAATTGCGCGGCGCAGAAATATTGTAAAAAAAAATATAAGTAAAGGCGACAAAAGTTAAGTGCGCACTTCCGGCGCACTGTTTTACGTTCTTCCTTCGATCGGATTCGAATCAATGAAACTATTTTTTAATGTCGCGCGCTCTGGGTTCGTATCGAACGAAGTCGACGCGACGTCGACGTCGAAGCCGATGCGACGCTTGTAACGCCCTGTCCGGCCGCGGCTCATGTCAGAATATGCGACAGACACAGAGATTCCAACCATTTTGAACTGATATGCGTGCGTCTGTATGTGTGTGTGAGTGTGGATCGTATGTGTGAGTGTGTTTGCTGCTGGTCCAACTGGCCGACGCAACGCTGACGTCTGTCGGCATGTCCATGCGTGTAAGGCTGTATAGGTATGTGTGTGTGAGTGTTCGTATGGCTGTGTGTGTGTGTTGTGTTCAGGTAGCGGCGACGTCGCAGTCGTCGACATTGTCATACGTGAATCGCTCAGTCAGTCGTATCACGCTGTCGGAGTAGGATCGTTTTGCGATTCGTCTGATTTCTGAGCAGAGCTCGCGAATGCTTCCTGCGCGTAAATCTTGTAACGCGACGCGACAACAACAACAAAAACAACTACAATAATATTTAATATAAAATAATAATCGAGTCAAGCGTGTTAAAAAAAAAAAACAGTGTTGTTCAGTCCAGTGATCAGTGCCAATAACCTAAAGTTCCACCTGTTCCCCCCCCTGCAACAACCCCCAATAATAATATTAAGCAAATGTAAGTGTGTGTGTGTGTGAATGTGTACATATGTGTGTGTGTGTGTGTGTGTGTTTCGAATTTGATATGCTGGCAATTTGCATATTATGTTTTTTATATGTATATATATCAGATATATGATATAGTGCCGCTTGATTGGAATGTGGGCGCCCAGTTGCCCAGTTAGCTAATAATGCAACAGCCAACAATAACAACAACAACAGCAATAACAACAGCAACAACTTCAAATCGAAACCAATAAACACCTGCAAACAAAATGCAAACGCGCGCCCAAAAACGAATCAAACTAAAGCAAAAAGAAAGAAAGGAAATCAAAAACAACAACTACAACTACAACACAAATTGAGCGAACATGCGCAAAGACAAATACAAAAAAAAACAACAAGAACAACAACAGCAACAACAACCTGTGTGTGGGCGTGTAGTGGCCACAGCTGAGTTGTGTTGAATTGAATTGTGTTGAGTTGCGTTGAGCCGCAACGAACGCGTTGCCTTTCAACACCCACACAGAGCGAACAAGTTTGTGCTCCGAGTCTTTTGTTTGGCGCGCGAGAACCCAACAGCAGCAGCAGCAACAACAACAGCAACAGCAACAACAGCAATAACTAGTAACAGCAAGAACAACTACAACAACAGTAATGACTGTAACAGTAACAGTTGTTGTTGTAGTTATTGCTTTTTAACGCTTCAGATTTGCAGATGAGAGTGTGGGCAACAAATGTGCGTGTGTGTGTGTGTGTGTATGTGGACGGAAAAATCTATAGAGCAAAAATTCATTCAGTAAATTATTTTTTTTTTTAGTTAAGTTTAATTGCCTTGTTTTCTTGCTGTCTTGTTGTTACTCTTGTTGTTGTTCTTTTTTTTTCTATTTATCTGCAATTTGCATTGCACTCTAATTTATTGTACATTCGGATTATAAATACGCTTTTTTCTCGCATTGACAGTTAATTATTCGTAATATTTGTCTTATTCATTTGCATTCACGCGGCGACATAGCCATAACTAATAAATATATATATACATATATACACAGAAAAAAAAAAGCCGTTCTAAAATCAAGCCTAAAATTCTTGATTCAAGCCTGCATTTTTTAAGTATGTTTTCAGGATTGATCTGAATAATCAAGCCTGTATCGGGATTAATATGGGAAAATAAGCCCAAATTACTTGATTCTCTCTCGGCCTCTCTCATTTCAACTGGTCCGATGGCTCAGTGGTTAGAGTCGCCGACCTGTTTGAAAAAAAACCTGGGTTCGATTCCCCCAGTCAATTGCAGTCACAAACATTCCCTTCATTAAAAAAAAAATGTTAAAAAAAAAACATTAAATAAAAAATGTTTTAAAAAAATACAATAAATAAAAAATGTTTAAAAAAAAAATTAAATAAAAAAGGTTGAAAAAAAAAAATTAAAAAAAAAATTAAAAAACAAAAATTTTAAAAAAGTTAAATAGCTTAAAACCATAAAAAAAAATAAAAAAGAAGATTTAAAAAAAAAAGCCAGAATAAAAAATAAAAAAAAAAACCAGAATAAAAAATAAAAAAAAAAACCAGAATAAAAAATAAGTAAAAAATTTTTTTTTTTTTTTTTATGTTTTGTTTTAAGAATTTTTAGGATTGAATTCGGGATTGAAAAAATCAAGTATTTCATACTTGGTTTAAGTAAATCCGAGATTACCCCACTTTTGACATCGTTTCGGATTGAATCCGGGCTAAATATCCCGGATTTTTTTTTCTGTGTATGTATTTATATAGATAAAATATATGTACAGACGTGTGCGAAATAATAAGAACAGCATATGAGACAAATTAATTTGGTAAAAAAAGGTGTTAAGAAAACATAATTATAATAAACCCGTATATTATTTGAATAGTTCACATTTTAAGCTATGTATATCCTAAAAGAGTTCAAGTCCTGCTATGTCCTTATCTTTTATAATGCCAAATTTGTTGGGTTAAGTCGAAATTCAGGTGTTCGAAATAATAAGAACAAAGTGTGAAAATAACGGATTGTCGTTTTCTACATAAGTTTTAACAATTTATAAGTATACACTTAGTTGCCTACATTTAGCATAAGTGGGCTCCACCCCTTTTCCGGATCATTTAGACACATCGTGGCTTTATAGAAGCTATGAGAACGCGGCATCTGGAGATAGGAGTATTCTTCCAAGTATTTTCTTCTTCTTGTCACAACTGTCAAAAATTTTTTGTCCATAACATCTCTCATTTCTATCGCTATATTATTCATTGATGATCCACTAGATTATGGCTCGGCGAAAGAGTCAATCACTCCTTAACATCAATATTGTGGTATCGCTTGAACTCATTATCTTGCCTTGAAATAAGTTTTGAGACTTTTCTTTGCGGGTGACTCCATTGTAGGACCTCTTAAATTCATCAATACACTTTTATATATATTTTCAACATGGTAGGTGGCATTCACGGTACCCAGAATTCCAGCCAGAGGATTAGTCACATAGGACAAATAAATTCTCTACATCCAGAAAATTATGAATTGATCCTGACACCGTTTGTTATGATCAGTTGAGCTAAATGTGGTAAAGTTCGCTTAAGATAATAAGCAATAGAAGGTTAAAAGCTCTCAATAGCTGAAATTATGATGAAATGACCAATAAGCACGGTGGTCTGAGACCGATGCTACAGAAATTTATTTTTATTTTTTGCGGATATGCCATAAATAATATTGTGGGTATCATGGATCTCAACTTCTATTCTAGAACAATACTGGCAAGTGTTATGCTTAAAATAAGATGCTCCACGTTAGATTTATCCACACTTAAATTATTCAAATCTCATCACAAGTCAAGCGAAGTAGGACTTAGGATCCCACAATATTGATGTTAAGGAGGGATTGACTCTTTCGCCGAGCCACAATCCAGTGGATCATCAATGAATAATATAGCGATAGAAATGAGAGATGCTATGGACAAAAAATTTTGAGAAGTTGTGAGAAGAAGAAGAAAATACTTGGAAGAATACTCCTATCTCCAGATGCCGCGTTCTCATGGCTTCTATAAAGCCACGATGTGTCTAAATGATCCGGAAAAGGGGTGGAGCCCACTTATGCTAAATGTAGGCAACTAAGTGTATACTTATAAATTGTTAAAACTTATGTAGAAAACGACAATCCGTTATTTTCACACTTTGTTCTTATTATTTCGAACACCTGAATTTCGACTTAACCCAACAAATTTGGCATTATAAAAGATAAGGACATAGCAGGACTTGAACTCTTTTAGGATATACATAGCTTAAAATGTGAACTATTCAAATAATATAAGGGTTTATTATAATTAAGCTTTTTCACCACTTTTTTTTACCAAATTAAATTGTCTCATATGCTGTTCTTATTATTTCGCACACGTTTGTATGTGTATCTGTTTTTTTTTTTATATAAAGTCTAAAGGTTCCGTAACATATATGTATGTACAACAAATTAGCTTAGCTAATTTATTGCACAGAATTCATATTCGAATTCCAAATTGACAAATGCAAAATTGATATTGCAATTTGTTGCAATTTGAGACCGGAAAGTTGAATCATTAGCTGGCGAAGAAGTAAATTAATCAAGCACAGACAATTAAATACTCTAGCTGAGTGTTCCTAATGCTTTAAATATTATTCAAAATATTTTAAAACTTAAAGACAGGACAATGTTTAAAAGCTCAAAAGCATATTTAAAAATAAAAATTAGATTTAAAAGTTACAATTTCAAATAACGAAAAGTTAAGGATCCCAGTTACAAGGATGCATATTCTTTTTTTTTTTGAGATTCTTATAATAGCGAATAATACTATGACAGTTTAGTTTAAAAATCATTCGATTTTTGTTAAGACTTAGGGCCGTTTTTTCAATGTACATATACATTTTATATAACATATGTTATAGTTTCAAATTTTTCATTAATTTCTCAACATTTTACGTCAAATTATTCTCCTTTCAATAGTTATCAAATACCTTTTTAGACATTGAAAAAACGGGCCTTAGTCACGCCGTCTTAAATATACTATACCTTTAATGTTTCCCAAACTTTCTCATACCAAAAATGATTTCTCAGCTGATTTTATAGTCACCCAATTTGTACAGTTTGAAAACTGATAAGCAAGGATATGATTTCTTTTAAAATAAAATTGTTTTCGGACTTTAATCAGCTCCAACTCAGCTCATTAAAGCCTAAATGAAGTTAAAAGCGCCAAAGTCAAGAACTTAAAAGCACTTGAGAAAACAAAACGATTAAAAAATAGAAATATATACAATAATAATACAATAATTTTGTCGTATTCATTCTTGCTGTGTATTAGATTATTTGCCTTGCCTTGGTTTATTTCCGAGAATTAACGATATGCATAAAATAAAAAAAATGCCAGCTAAACAGAATATATCTCAAAAGTAGACAAAAACAACAACAACAAGCAACAGATGAAGAAAAAAGTTTCACTTTTTATCATCCAAAGGCATTTAGTTAATTGGCTTTATTTAAATTTTTATTTCTTCCTCATACATAAATATGTGCCACAAACAGAGACCGAATATATGTGATAGAGTGGGAGAGAGTGAGATGGCAGCTTACTTAGCATAATTCTAGCGTCAATAGCTCAGACTATAGATATACTATTTATATATGGCATATATGCTAACGATTCCTAAAGATTCAAACGCAACACGCACAAAAAAAACCTAAAAAAAAAAGAAGAAAAAAAAAACTGTCGATCGTTGGCTTAGAGACTCACTAGCCAAGGCCTTTTCTGACGTTGCACGTTGATGCTCAATCTGAAGCTGAAACTGAAGCTGAAAAAAAAAAAATGCAAATTGATTTTTATGAACAAATTTAATTAGCTCGCAGCTAGAATCTTTGGGGCGATTTGAGACAAAACCCCCCCCAAAAACAGAAGAAGACAAATAAAGGCAGACAAAAAAATTCAAAATTTTAACAAAAAAATACATAATAGAAACAAAAACAAGGCTGCTAAATTATACAACAGTTCAGTTTTGTATAAATAACAATTGGACAGACTGAAAATTATAATATTTGAATTTTACTTTTTTTAATTTTATCTTTGTCAAATTTGATTGTTTTTGGCATTTAGTTGAAAATATTACTTAATGAAACGTATTATAGAAACGTTTTCATATAGAGAGCTTTTACAGTTGAAGTATATTGAGTTTTTAGACTCCGATTCGTGACGTCTGCGATTTGGGATTTCACTTTCTTTCGTTGTCTGCGCGTGAAAAAGTCATCAACTAAATGTTAATTTTGCGCCTAGACGCTGAACCATTAAACAGGGCGTGGCATTTATATATACATATGTATCTTGTATCTTTGTATCTGTATCTGTATCTCTTTGGTGTATTACCTCATTTAGCGCGCGCGTCAACGAAAAAAAAAAACGAAAAAAAACACAGAGTCGAAAAACGTTTGACATTTTGGTGCGATCAATAAAAAAATAAAAATGTATAAAATAAAAGGCAGCAATGCTAATTAACATATGCATATACGTATATAATATATAATTATATACCATATACTATATAGATATATATGTATATATGTGTCTCTACCTCTCTCTCTCTTTAACGCATTTTAATTGGTTTCTTTCCACTCGACGACTGTATCGACTGATTTTTTTTTATAAACTGTACTTATTGGGCCGCTTGTCTTGGCTTATGAATCAGCTAACAACACTTGGCAAAGAACTCAGACTCAAGATTGAAAACTGAAGACTGTTTTGTCACCTGGTCAGCTACGTTTTGACCTTCCGCGTCCGAAAATCCGTCATCAATCAACAAACGACAATTAATAAAATACACGTGCTTAATGTTATTGTTGTTATTGTTTGTGTGTGTGTTTGTGTGTGTGTGTGTGTGTGCAGATCAATCAATGTACAAATAGGTTGAACCAATTGTTTGACAGCACAAAAAACGTAGCTTTAAGTTCAAGTCCAAGTTAAAAATCGAAAAAAAAAACCCCGAAAATTTCACAGATATGTCGCGTGGATGCCAGCGGAAGTGAGGCACAAATTAGCGATAGTACAGCTGCAACAACAACAACAGCAACAGCAACTGTAACAGAAGCAGCAGCTGCAACTGCAACTAGTCCCGCCAGTTCCACAGCAGATCTAGAGATGTATGCTACCACGGGCGGCACACAGATTTATCTACAGGTGAGTGAGAACCAGTGAGAGAAAAGATGGAGACTGAGATTGATCCCGAACTCCTGCACAGACCTCACATCCGAGCAGCACTGGCCCAACACAACAACAGCAACAGCAACAGAGCTCGCTGCAAGCGCAGAGTCCCAGTCCGGGTCCGTATATCACAGCCGATGGCTATGGCATGTATACGACCGCCCGACTGCCGCCCGGTCCCCCGCCCACAACGACCTTCATAACGGAACCGTATTATCGGGAATACTTTGCACCCGATGGCCAAGGCGGCTACGTTCCCGCCGGTACCGCTCGCAGTCTCTACGGCGAGGATGTTTCCGTCTCGGCGGCGACTCAGGCGCAGCCCGTGGGCGGTGTTTATGAGGCACGTTTTACGAGTAATGCGCCAACGACAACCACAGTGCTAACCAGCAGTAATGCACACCATCACAGTCAACAACAGCAGCAGCAGCAACAACAACAGCAGCAACAGGAACAATCGGTCAAAAATGGCGGTACACCTTTATATGCCAAGGCCATAACGGCAGCTGGTCTCACTGTGGATCTGCCGAGTCCCGATTCGGGCATTGGCACGGATGCCATCACGCCGCGGGATCAGAATCACATACAGCAGGTATACACTACACTAATGTAACCATAACTAACGATAAGAACCGTCTCAAAACTTACAACTTTGCAGCTAGTACAGTTTCCATAACTTTTAGCGAGTAACGAGTAGCTAGTAAAAGTAGCGAGTAACTAAATGCGTGACGTGTCCATTAAAGTGTTTAGCATTAAACTTTGTTATAATAATTAACTTTAAATATATTTTATTGCTTAAATTTAAAACCTTTTTTTTGAAAACCGTCTTTGCAGTCCTTTGACTACACGGAACTTTGCCAGCCGGGCACATTGATCGATGCTAATGGCAGCAGCATACCCGTCTCGGTGAACAGCATCCAACAGCGCACTGTGGTGCACGGCAGCCAGAATAGTCCAACCACATCACTGGTGGATACCAGCACAAATGGTTCAACGCGCTCGAGGCCCTGGCACGATTTTGGCCGTCAAAACGATGCTGATAAAATCCAAATACCAAAAATGTAAGTCGAAAACTCCAATCAAACTCAATTGTAGACTATCTACCACCTATCATCTTTTATATAAACTATATCTTTCATCTCGACTCTATTTGTGTAACTCTTTTTGATAGCTTCACAAATGTGGGCTTTCGATATAATCTGGAGAGTCCGATTAGCTCGTCCCAGCGTCGTGAGGACGATCGCATCACCTACATCAATAAGGGGCAGTTTTATGGCATCACCTTGGAGTATGTGCACGATGCGGAAAAGCCAATCAAGAATACAACAGTTAAGGTAAGATACCTTTTTAAAATATACTGTATACCCAATTAAGTACATTTGTGTCAAAATGCCAAAAAACTACGATATTTAAAAAAGAAAAATAATTAGAGTCTAAAAATCAGCTAATATTTTGATTATTCTTTTCCACATTTTTATTTTTCTGACTCCTATTATATAAATATGTCTTTCAAATTATAGTATACATTTGTTTAAAAGCTTTTCATAATTCAAACTCGGAAAAAAATGTTTAAAATTTCATATTTTTCCAACTATTTCATTTCAAATTTTTGTATTTCTCTTTAAATTTTGTGGTTACGCATTTCTTAATTTTAGTTGTGTTTCTTAATTACAATGTTTCTAATATTTTTGTTCCTAAGTTTCCTTATACCATATCTGGTATTTATGTTAATATCGGACAAAATTCGTCTAAGAAATCGGATGCATATGGAAAATGGAATACACAACTATAATTTGAGTTCTTGCAATACATATATGGTATTGAATCTGCTAGTATTATTGTTGTTATTATTATTTCAGTCAACACCAATGGGTAAAGGGCTTAAGAGCCATACCCCTATTTGAGCATCTCTTTGCTCTATTTGTCAATGCTCAAGTTGATGCCCCGAGGAGTTTGTCAGTTTGCCTGAGCGCTAATCAAGTTTGTCAGTTCTCGGCACTCGGCACTCGGCACCCTTTGCTCAATTACACAACTACAACTACAACTACATGCATATCCTGTGTCTTCAATCCTTCCATAAAATTCCTTTGCATATCCTGACGCCCGATGATAAATGATAAATGATACTCTGGGGCGGCTTTATGAGAATTTGAATATGACGCTTAATGCAAATTGTGAGCCTTTCAACACACACTCTCAATGTGTGTGTGTGTGTGTTGTTTGTTCAGGACTTTCGTTTCGGAATTGAACTGAGGCTCAGCACATTCAGGACAATACACATCAACATCATCAATCAGATAAGCTTAAATGACGTCTTCTGACTGCTTTGCTACTGGAAAATGCAAATGCAAATTGTTAACTGAACCCGTTGAGATCCGTTGAAGAATGACAATCAAAGTAACAGTTGAAATGGGAAGCGGGATTTCAAATAGAAATAGAAATGGATGTGGAAGTGGAAGTGACTAAGTAAACAACAATTGAGTTAAGAGCTCTTATTTCGCCGCCTTGGGGTTCTATTTTTTCTAACTTTTTTTTTCATACACAATTTGCATATGCAACAAAAACTGGCGACAAATTAAAGAACAAACTTGAAGTAGGAAAAAATGTGGTAAAATGATCTTGAAGATTTCAAAGATGTTGGGTTTTAGAGTTGTCAAATCATGCCGAACGCAGTTATGTAAAAGAAGGGTAACTTGAGAAAATCGCAAATCATCTTCTTTATATTTTAACGTTTTAATTAATTAAAAACTTTAGAAATTTAAATAAAAATCTAGAGTTGTCGCTGATTTAGTTTATTATTCAGCAAAAGAATTGTCATTGAAAATGGAAAGCTATAAATTAGAAAAAGTGAAATACAATTTAAAGAGTTTATGTGTGTGTCAAGTTTTAGAGTTGCCACTGTCCTGTTAACCCTTTTTTTTCAGTGCCACACCGTATTATGATCTCGTATTACCATAAAACAGCAATATTTTTGCGTTAGACGCTACAGAAAAAAGTGTCAAAATTAATTTACGAGTTTATTTGTTTAACCCTCTCGCCCCTTTTTCGGGCACGTCCCCTCACAATGGGTTAAACTCTGAAGAAGAAACTTAAGAACCTCGAAGTAAATTAAAGGAAAAAATCAAGCAAATGCATTTGCATTAGCATTTTTCTCCATTTCCATTTCCATTTCCCAGCTAGTAACGGTGAAAAACTGACAAAAAACAACGAGTATAATTTACGAGCTGATTAACCCATGAATATTTACGAAGTCCATAAAGAAATCCCAAAAAAGAAGCCAGAAAAAAAGGCGCACAAAATACACAAAAATATTTATGCCAAGTAATCAGCTAGAGCGTTGCGAAAGATTTGAAACGAAGGGAAGAAGGGAAAGGGAAACAAAGGGTTGCAATTTCAAGAACTACCGACACGGGATCGTCTTCATATCTCCAGTATCTTTGTATCTGTATCTGTATCTGTGCGCTTCCCTGTCACTGTAATTATTCAAAATGCTTGAAAATTTATGTATAAATAATGCACAGAAAATGCAAATGCTCTGGGAAAAGTCGTAAGGACATCGAGACGGATCGTTGATCGTCTGATCGTTGGCAGGACAAATGTGCTAGATATTTTTCTGCTAAATCGAATTCGTCCTTTTGTGCGCCAGCGTCTAATCCTTTTGACTTTGTAGGGTGCGAGTAAGGCAGCAGCCTGGCAACAAATGTCACAACTCGTATATGTCAAGAGGGGGGAGAGTTATCAGCCAGAACGACTCACTGATACCCTGTGAGCTCTGGCTGATTACCTGTGACACAGTTTATTCTGCTTAATTTATAACAACAAATCCTTAAATATTATTTAACTGTTGTGATCATTGCATAAACTTGGGATCATTCAGCTCAGAGATAATTCAATTTTATGAAAAATTAAAATGTGTCATATTTCAATAAAAAACTTTCATATTTTTCCAATGTTATCAGTCATTTATTTAGTAAAGTCTTACAAAAATTTATTAATTTTAAATTGAATTTATATTAATTTAGGATAAAATTAACAATTAGCTTTAAGAAAATATATAAAGAAAGGCTATTTCTTTAATTACTGACATTTTCGATTAATTATAAAAAGTAAAACTCCATTTCGAGTAAGTTTACAGGGTATTTGCTTATGAAAACAAACCTAATTAATATGTATTTCGATTTTTGTGTCTCTTCTTTGATTTCTTCCACAGAGTGTGATCATGTTAATGTTTCGCGAGGAGAAGAGCCCCGAAGATGAGATAAAGGCCTGGCAATTCTGGCACAGTCGTCAGCATTCCGTGAAGCAAAGAATCTTGGATGCAGGTGCGTAAAACCAACAACGAGCTCCAACAGCGTCTGTCCGTCTGTATGTGTGTGTGTGTGTGTGTGTGCACAGTGGCCATTGTATAAGATTTCTAGCCGTAAATTGTTGGCTTTTATTGAGCAAAGAGTCAAGTCAGATCGGTTGAGCGGGGGTAACCAGACTCCGTTCCAAGTTATGACATTGATAAACGCGCAATGCGTTCGGGTTTGTTTGATTGCAGATAATCTGGCTACCTCTCGCTCTCCCTCTTTCCCTCTCCCACTCTTCGTTCTCTCTGTGAGCTGCAGCTGGCAATGCTTGTGTTGTTGCATCCTGTTGCGTTGCTTGCCCCATCAGGCATAACTCATTAGGCACTTGTCACAGAAGTTTTCCTTAATTGTTAAATACAAACGAAACGACACGATGCGATACAATGCAATACAATGCGATACAATACGTTCCAATACGATACAATGCGTTCCAATGCAATGCTCTCTCCGCTCTCCGCTCACTCGCTCGCTCGCTCTCTTGATTACTCTCTTTGCTTACGCACTTTGCTTTGATTTCTTCTATTTGCAGACACTAAGAACTCGGTTGGTCTCGTTGGCTGCATTGAGGAAGTGTCGCACAATGCCATTGCCGTCTATTGGAATCCGCTCGAGAGCTCTGCCAAGGTAAGTTCCAAAGTTATTTCTATGTTTTGCGATCTACGCCTTATCTCCCACCCTCCCCCTACTCGTGCTACACGTTGTATGGTGTCAAGTGTAGAAGTCGCCATTTTGTTTGTGTGGAGCGCCGCCTTAATTTAAAAAGAAATATACAAAAAAAAAATGTAAACAAAAGCAAAACGAGACGGCAAATAAATGGCCCACGTTCCACACTCTCCCCTTCATAGCCACCACTCGATTTCGCTCTCACACTCGGCGCTTGTGCTTGTGTGTGTGCAAGAATTAATTTGTGATTTATTTTCAATTGCAAGTACAACGCAAATTATTCAACGCGCGTCGCGTTGCGCCAGTCACCTCTATGGCCATCTCGCTTGCACACTTAGTCAAATGCGATAGCCATCTCGCTTATTTTCTTAGCTTTATATACTACATAGTATGTGTTGTTGTTTTGCTTTATTCAAAAGAATAATTTATGCATTTATTTATTTATGACACTTGGTTTTAATCACCTGCCTCGACAATTTTTAGTCCGTGTGTGTGTGTTAGATTTTATGAGCGAGGTATATTGCCACAGTCAGAGCCAAAGCTAATACCAGCTACTACTAGTCTGAGCTCCCAGCGCGTTTAATTTAGCAATTATCAGCAATTTTAATCGCCTCAAATATTTGCAATTCTATCGAGCGCTGAAGCGGCAAGCGCCGTCGGATTACGTATACGCCCCGCTGCAAACGCCAAACAACCAGCGAACAGCGAACAACCACCGCAATCACAGCACCACCAAATAGCTTTACAATTGCACCGCTCGCTTAGATTAAAGCTCCGCCCAACAACAAAAACAATTGCAATTGCTTTAGCGACGGCAAATATCAAATTTCAATAGTTGCAAAGCCAATCCTGGCAATGTGCTTGACTGCAAAATACCCTGTAATATGTTTTTTAATATCCTAAAGTAGCTCGGATGTGTGTTGTATCAAGTTTTTACGCATATTTAAATAAGTGTTAGCGCTTTTTGAATGAAATGCACGACTATTTGATACCCTATATTACATTTTCCTAGTTAGCTCTTCTTTTTTTCAGTTGAGCTATAGTAGAAATGACTTGATAGATAGAATCCCACTTTAAGGCACCCTTTAGCTAGTTTATAAAGCTGATGAAAGCTGTATACGACTTATAGATACCTCATAAGTCTGTGACTAGAGATTTTGTTTTAAGGTTTTAGCTAACAATTTACGTTAGATAGATTTCAATAGCATAGCATATAGAAAGCTAGGTATATCCGATTACGTCATTTTACAGGGTATACAAAAAACTGAAATAGTAATATGATTGCAATTGCACTGATTTTAACATTTATTTCCATTTTTTGATTTTGTCAAATGCCTTTTTTACTATTTGTCAAATGGCAAGTTCAGTGACTTGTGTCAAATTGGTAAGCAGTTATTAAATTGGCTAACAGGCTGACTGGATGGTTTGGCTTGTTGGCCAATTGCCTGGCCTGGCTGTTGGCCATAAGCGCAATCTTGACTGCATTTTGATACGCGCTTTTTATTTACAAATTGTTTACGCGCTGAGATTTTAATCCAAAAAAAATGAAATACAAAAAAAGTAAATGAAGAGGAAAAAAAAACGCATCTATAAAAATCGCCAGAGACATTGAGAGAGAGTCGACGAGTGTCGCGTCTGTCGCGTCTGTTGCCTGTTGCAGTTGCAGACGCAGCGGCCGCATAATGTCGATTTCGTTTTATGCCGTTAGGCAGCTACGTTATCTCCCCCCGCCCTCCTTCCTCTTCCCCCTATCCCAATGACTGCCGCACGCATCTGTTATTGCCTTTCCCAGCGGTGGCGGCGTTGGCAGCAGCAGCAACAGCAGCAACAACAAAAAGGAATATATATATAAAACTTTCGTACGCACTGACACGCAGGTGCTTGCCACACTGCTTGCCGCACTGCTTGCAACTCCCCTCCGGCTGCAACTGCCACAACAGCCACCGCCTTGGTCTCTGTCTCTGTCTGTCCCACCGTCTCTGTCTGTGTCTCCTCTTATATGGTACGCGCCCGCTAATTATTCACATTAAATACTGCTCCACGTCCAACAACAGCGGCTACTGCGACGCTGACGGCGACTGCGACTGCGACTGCGTTGCACTTTTACCATTAAGATTGTTTCCTTTGGTATTTTTGCGTTGATGGATTTTCTACTCTTTTTTGTTGTTGTTGTTGTTGTTGTTTGTCTTTGGCTCGTCGCATCTGGCTTGGACATGCTTAAAATGCCTTTAAACACACACACACACACACACACTCGCACACACAGAGTGCGACTTGAAGTCTGTCGCTGAGCAACTGAATCGAAGTCGCAAAAAAAAAAAGCAGAGAAAAAAAATGAATTGGATGCGTTGCAAAAGTCAACTGGCCAAACCAACTCCCCACCAACCTCTTTCTCTCTATCACTGTCTCACTTCAGCTGCCCTCTCCCCTCTCTCTCTCTCTCTCTCTCTCACTACTGCTCAGTTATTGCCACAGTTCGGGCTGGTCCTCTGTGTATTGCCTTGTTATTGTCTCCAGCTTCCATTGGCATTGCCATTGCCATATTCAACTCTATATCATCCCCGCCTTTTGTTGTGCGTGTGTGTGTGTGTATTTGTGCGTGTGTTGGAATGTTTTAAACTGTCGTGGGCATAAAGAGGACATCGACTTAATAGAGAGAAAACAATTGCTTCTAATAACAGTCGCAGTCCATGTTGAAACTCCGTCCGTCCGTCTTCAATCGCAAAACGCATTCATCGTCTGTCAATTTGCACTTTTTGTTGTCGCTTTAATTTCTTTTTTATTTCATTTCAATTTATCATTAAGCATTTGATTTTTCTTTAATTGTTTCACATTATTTGTCGCAAATGCTTACACAAGTTTTTTTTGTATCTTCACAGATCAACATTGCCGTACAGTGCCTCAGCACGGATTTCAGCAGCCAAAAAGGTGTCAAGGTGAGTTCAACTTTCAATTCACTTTTTAAAAAAAAAAGGACTTAAAAGTCATAATTACGAAGAAATATTATAGTATTGAATCAAACTATAGAAAGCGCAAGAAAGCAGGAATCGCAAACAAATATATTTATGAGTCGGAAAATGGAATTATTTTAAACTTTTATTTTCAATTTTTATAATAAAATTTTAAAAAGACGGTTTCCTTTCAATTTTAATTTAAAAAATTTCAAATAAGAGTTATAGTATTACTTTTAAATAAAAATTGAAAATAAAACTTATTAAACTTATCAGTTTTTGAAAAGAAAAATCAGCGAAATCCTCTTATTTCATAATTTTTGTTCCATAAAACTTACATTCGTTACGATCCTTGCAATAAAGTCAGTCAACAGCAAAGTTGTTCTCTAAACTCGTTCATCTTTTAATATAACTATCGTTAGTAATATCCTCTAGGTAAAATTGTTTGCTCTCAAAGATCTTAATTGACATAAAAAATGCATTATGTTAACTCTAGGATTTAATAGTTGGTTTTAAGTATGCGATAGTTTGAACGATAGTTAGAGAACCCTCGAGCTAAACATTACTTAAGCAGAGAAATTATAACGCCTTCTTCTATTAAGCCACTTGAAAAGTAAAAAGAAGATCAAATATCTCATTTAAAAAACATCAATATTTAAGAATTCAAAATTTTACAATATTTAATTTCAATTGTGGTCCAAAAATTAACAAAAAAAAAAGATAAAACTGAAGCGCAGCCAACTTAATAAGCTTAACAAATGCCCAATGCTGCCAGATCGCTGAAATAAACTGAATTTCATGTAGGTTTTTATACGAGATAAAATTGTTGGGCATTGGGCTACATAAACACCTGTGCCTTACAAATTACTGGGTCTGCTCGAAGGGGCGTTACCCCTAGGATCTCTAACCGTGTTACACACTTAATCACATAGTCATAATACCCGTGTAGCAAGGCCAACATCATAAAAAAAGAGGAGGAAGACGAAGAAGAGAGAGAGGACACAGAGAGGCAACAGCAACAGCCAGCGGCGATTGTCATTTGTGAGCTTTGCTACAGTTCTTACTGGCTCTGGCAAAGTTTACGTAGGTAGAAAGATACATAGTTGTTGTTGTTGTTGTTGCTGTTGTTGTTGCTGTTGCTGCATCCTCTATATGTTGTAATGCGTACCATTAAGTTGATATTTCATTGACAGAAACACAGAGCACAACTCTTGACTTCGACTTTGACTTCGACTTCGAGAGTTGGACTGCAAATTGTGACAGCTACAGTGAAGCCTGACTAAAATGGCTTGCGCAGTTAGTCTTGGCATAGGCTCTTATACAGAAAAAAAAAAACATTTTAAAAGTCATGTTGAAAATTCATGATTTTATCATGTATTTTTAGGACTGTATTCATGTTATTATTGTTAAATTGAAACAATACGCGGTTAAAAACGCAACAACTCAGCATTAAAATATTAAATTAAATTATAAATAATATTAATTAAATTAAATTAAATTAAATTAAGTAAAAAATTCTTTTAGATGCCCGATAGTCAAAATATTAGCAAAAAAGGCATTGTTGAATCGTACCGTATTCTTTTTCGGTGTATAATGATTATGATTTCATTATAATATTTACCTTGATATTTTTCCCTCTCTCTCTGTCTCGTCTCATGTTGCAGGGTCTGCCGCTGCACGTACAAATCGATACGTTCGAGGATCCGCGAGATGCGACGGTCTTCCACCGGGGCTACTGTCAGATAAAGGTCTTCTGCGATAAGGTAAGTGATTTCAATTTCACAATGTTGCAACGTGCAACGTGCTGCACTAGCTACCACATACTCGTACTCGTAACGCATACGCATACGAGAGAGAGAGAGCACATAATAATTACGCAGCACACACACAACACACAGCTGCCACGTGCAACAGGTTGAATGAGTTGAGTTGAGTTGAGTTGAGAAGCAAGCTAACTAAAAGACGTCCAAGACGTGACTTGAGGCACTGTTGTTGTTGCCACTTGTCGCTGACTGCTTTTATCGAATTGGGGGCAACTGCCTGTTGCCTGTTGCCTGTTGCATGGATTGTCCCTACATCAAGTCTGACTTTGACTTTGGGCTCAGGTGGAAAGCGTAACGCGTTCAAAAGTAAATGGACAAAGTCAGCGGTTGGGACTCTGTCTCCAATTCCTTACTCCTCTCCTTTACCCTTCCTCTATCTCCAGTGGACACTGATTCCCGGCATCATCCATCCATCCTTTCGCCATGTGCCCATTGCCCTTGTTTTTAGCATCGTTTCGCCTTGGTCTTTTTCTTTTTTTTTCTTTTTTTTTTTTTTGATTTTATTTTATGCTTTATGCGAACCGTTTCGAACCCGAACCCTTCACTTTTTTCCTTCTTCTTTTTTTGGTTTCATTTTTTATTTTTCGAGCTTGATGTGCTTTATTAATAAATCATTTCGTGGATTTCCAATTTAATTTTCTCATATCATTACACTTCTGCGCTTCTCCGTCCATCCCAACGGATGGACATGGCCCGAAGTTCCAACTGCTTCGACTACCTTTTATTGTACTCGCACTCAGTGCACTACACTGCACTACACTGCACTACACCCTTTTCTCTCTCTCTCTCTCTCTCTCTCTCTCTTTGTCCGCCCTACAACTTCCATATCGGTTTGCCCCATTCCCATTCCGATTCCCATACCAAGACTCCCAGGCGTGTGTTTATCGGTAAATGTATCAATTAAATTTCGCGGTACTAGCTTATTTTATGGCTATATACCGATTGTCTCCTCCTCCTTCTTTTATTTACCGCACATTTCTCCCTCATTCTCGCTCTCTCTCTATCTGAGTTTCCTTTTTCTTGATTTCACTGCATTTGCAATTCGGTTGCAATTACCGCATTTTGCCACCTTTTTTTTTGGTTTTTTGAGGGGGAACAGCACATAAAATTTCGCATTGCTATTTTATTGTTGATCAAAGTTGATCAAAATCATAAGTAATTTTCATTTATTGCGGGCATAAAAAGAAAATTAATATTATAAAAAAAGATTTAAATATCCCTAAATGTTTTTTTCTTATTTATCGTAGCTCCAGCGGGAGTGAGTGGCAAAGTTTAAGCGATTGCAGCAAATGGAGCCGTTGCTAAGTTGTGACGAACAATTTTAAATGCAACATATAAATTATTAAAAAAAAAGAAAGATTGGTTTTCAACACTGCGCAAAAAAAAAATTGTATTATGTTTGAAGAATTTTTACCTTTTTTCGCAATGTGCCGAGTGTCAAACTTTTTGTTTTAAATAATTTAAATGTTAAATTTAACATTGTTCGTCACAAAATTAGATTTCTGAAATGTTGGGGCATGGAAATGTTTAACTTGGAATATATTTAGATTTATCTTCTAAAAATTCCGCATTTAAATTTGAATATTTTGCATATAAATATTAAAAAAGAGAATTACAGCTTTTTTTTTTCTTTTTTTTACCCATTATTGTTTTTTGCCTATGGTCATAACATTTTAATTAATACATAGTTTGTTACCCAAAAACCATATAGTTTGTGTGCTCAAAAAAAAAGAAGTTCCTATGGTTTAGCATTAATTTGATTATATTACTAGGATCTTCAGTCTCAGAACGCTTTTTGGGTGTTGCCTTTTCGTAACTGTTAACAAGCAGCGTGGAGAAAGTTAATGTCTATGGAATCTACGCAGCTGGAATTTATCGACAGAAGAAATAAACAAAAAAAAAAATACCAAATTGGCATATCGAAAATTGCGCTTAGTAATCGATGTGGCTATCGCAGCGCCAAATGTGCACTGCATCTCCTCTCCCACTCTCTCCACTCTCCATCAATCTGCACTCACACACACACACACACACACTCAGTTGCTCGATTAAAAAGAAGAAAAAGAAGAAGAGGCAGCAGCAGCAGCAAAGAAGGAGTTGCAGATGAAGAGCAGGCGACGTCGGCAGCGACGTTGGCAGCGACAGCGACGTGCATTGACCGCGATTGGCGTCGATTCGAGACGCTGTCTGCGCAACTTTGGCGATATTTTTGCCAAGATAAAATAAAAGTATGTAATAAAATACAGTTATTTACATGCAGAGCCAAAGAGAGGGAGCGAGTGAGAGAGAAAGATGTGATGTACAGCGAATGCTCTAGGCAACAAATTTGTAGTTGTGATAAGCGAAGCGAGAGCAACAGTTGAGTGAGCGGAAGAGAGGGGGAGGGGTACGGAGAGGAAGATGGAAAAGGAAGAGAGGGAGAGAGGGAATCTATACGATATGTAGGCAGATATGAACATCCTTAGCCTTGCATAACTTCAAAGCACATCAAAAAATTAACAACAACAGAGCAGAAGCAAAAGGCGTAGAAGAAGAAGGAGAAGAAGCAGCAGCAGCAGCATCTGTTGCAAAGGCGGGAGGGGAGGGGTGGGGGGGGGGGGTATATATCACTTCCTGCGCCTCAATTGCTTGATTTTTAATTACAAATGCAAAGTGCAGCAGCAGCGGAGCAACTGGAGAATCTGTTTACACGCAAACTAGCAATCAGCTTGTGTGTGTGTGTGTGTGTTTGTGTGTGTGTGTGACGCTCACTCAGTCACAAGCAATCAAGCAGCAAAGCAACAACAACAACAACAACAACAACAAAACTGGGCAGCTGGTCAGGTGGGCAATTGACCAGCTTGGCTAACTTAGCCAAGAGCTTGCAACTGCAACAACTGCAACTGCAACGGCAACAACAGCAACAACATTGCATTGCAATGGTTTGGGGCGCCGCCGCGTATTATTTATGATGTATGCATATTTATGCGGCATCTCCTAACTATTTTATAATAATATCTCTCGCTCCCTACCTCCCTCCCTCTCTCTCTCTCTCTCTCGCATCTCTGTTGCTCACTCGCAAGTTTATTTGATGCTTTTTGGGCGCTGACCCTAACGGTGCTAAAGCCTGGCGAATGCAACAAGTTGCAGCAGCAGCGTTGGTGGCAAGCAACATAACGTGTTTCTGGCTTATACCCGTTACTCGTGCAGATCCAGGGTATATTGCATGCGTTGCAATGCTTGAAACAGTCGAGAAATGTTTCATTTCATTGTTATCAATCGCATTCAGGTCGGATAAATATCACAAGCGCCCAAATATATGCAGTAGTTTTTATACCATTTGAGCAGTGTTGCCAGATTATTTCAAGCTAGGTCTAGCATATAGCATATGGATAAGCTTACAATAATTGCAAATAGCTTATAGCCGTAAATATAGCATAATTTTAAAATTCAACGAAATTTTTTATAATTTTAAAATGTTTCAGGGCATACAATTATTACAAGTACATACAATTACAAGTAGACAAAGTTTTTGATATTAGGCAGCATGCGGAATCCAAAAAACATTTATCATCAATGGGCTCAATAGTTCAAGCACAAAAATATGTTAGTCTTATTCATAAAAACGATAAATATTTAAGTGATGAATAGAATAATGAAATCTATGATATGTTAACTAATTTAATTTCAACAAAAACCTAATGATTTTGTATGTTTTCTTGCATTTTCTTTGCATTTTTACTTGTAGCTTAGTTTAGCTTATTTTTACTCAAAATCTAGCTTATATGGGCGCTGAACACCTGGCAACCCTGCATTTGTGCTTAAAATACTCAAAAGTCTAAAGTTAGAATAAAATGGGATCCAATTGGCAACTTGGCTTAAACTTACCAAGCATTTTTCAAAATTACCATCGTATTTTTACCAATTTGTAAAGACCTTTCTTGTTCCTAGGGAACTAAATTTCTTAATTTTAATAATATGGAATCATCATTTCTATGTTCGTAACCCATGCGCCTAAGCATATGCAGTAATTTGTATACAATTTGAGTTTAAAATGCTCAAAAAGTCTTCTCTAAAAATTCCTAAAATAATTGATTTTAGCTCAAAGCTTGGAATAAAATTGGAACCAATGGCAACTGGCCTTAAACACTTTTCTTGTTCCTAAGAAAATGAAATCACATTAAAATTCAGAAAAAAAAAATTAAACAATTTAGAATAAACATATTTAAAATTCAAAAGAAAAATTGTTGTCAGCATTAGAAACAATTTCTTAATTTGTTAGGAATAACGGGTATCTCATAGTCGGGCCTGACTGGCTTAACTTAGGCATTGCAACAGCAGCGTCAAACGACTGGCAACAGTTGAGTGTTGTCTGCCACAGGCTGTGGCAGGCTTATGGTACTTGCAGCACGATACACGAATTTAATTAATAATAATAAAAAAAAGGAAAAAAAAAAGAAACAGCGAATTGGCTGCAGCAATAACCGAAATGTGTGTGCATCCCATGCATTTTGATTGATTGCTAATTACACACAGACACACACACACACACACATATAGAGAGATGCAAGTTGCCACCTGGTGTTGCCTTGCGCAAGTCAAAGTTAAAGCCGCGTTTAAAAGTTAAACTCCCTCCCTCTCTAATACTCATACACTCAAACTCTCTCTTTCTCAACAGGGTGCGGAGCGCAAGACGCGGGACGAGGAGCGACGTGCGGCAAAGCGCAAGATGACAGCAACTGGACGCAAGAAGCTGGATGAGCTCTATCATCCGGTGACGGATCGCTCCGAGTTCTATGGCATGCAGGATTTGGCCAAGCCGCCGGTGCTGTTCTCGCCCGCCGAGGATATTGAGAAGGTAACAACAACAATTGCTAGTTGCATGCCACAACAACAACAACAACAATACGAACAAGAACTCAACTCAATTGCTTGTGCCCCACAGAGCTTCTATGGCCACGAGACTGACTCGCCGGAACTGAAGGGCGCCTCACCCTTCTTGTTGCACGGCCAGAAGGTTGCCACGCCCACGCTCAAGTTTCACAATCACTTTCCGCCCGACATGCAGACGTGAGTAAAAATCGTCCACTCTCTCCTCCAAATTGAAGTCCTGTTTAGTCATTAAATAATTATTAAAACTTTGCTCTCTCCCTCTCTTTCTCTTTTGTTTCTGTCTTAAATCGCAGTGACAAGAAGGATCACATATTGGATCAGAGTATGTTAACCAGCACGCCCATGTCCGACTTTGGGCCACCGATGAAGCGTGGCAGGATGACGCCACCGACCACGGAGCGTGTCATGTTGTACGTGCGGCAGGAGAACGAGGAGGTCTACACGCCCCTCCATGTGGTGCCGCCCACCACAATTGGCCTGCTCAATGCGGTAAGAACCAACTGAGAATGAAGTGAATGAACTGATCAAGTGAAAATTATGTGACCCAGCATGTGTCCCCATCCAAAAGTAATATCCCAACCAAACTCAACTCACTCTAAAAATTAAAAAAAAAAGAAATATTAAAAACAAAACTCTAATAACGTCTGTAATTTTGTTCATTTTGGTCTAAATTGGTCAATAAAATCAAAAATTCAAAACGAATCAGTTTCAAATTCACGATCCAAAATGTGCAAATCCTAAAGATGAGATCTCTAAAAACGAATAATACCAACTAAAGCATTTTCTAAACCAAAAACCAACTCCATTTCAATATCGTAATTCATATTAAAACCAATGGCAATTATAATTATAATACCAATCAATAATAATAAGCAAAACTTTACATAATAATATCGATCGCTGAACTTGATCACTTGGTTTTTA
This sequence comes from Drosophila limbata, assembly GCA_963924055.1. Classification (NCBI taxonomy): domain Eukaryota; kingdom Metazoa; phylum Arthropoda; class Insecta; order Diptera; family Drosophilidae; genus Drosophila; species Drosophila limbata. The sequence goes on from OZ001355.1 coordinate 6,819,303, forward strand.
ACCAAAAAATTACATATTTTGAAAATATTATTATAATGATATCAAAATATCAAGTTGAGGATCGTATTGTAGTTGAAACTAATTGATGCGTCGTAACCATGTCTCATAAAAACAGTTGTAAACCTCATCAAAACCAACAACCAAACACATCAGTTGCTCTGATTCAACCAATTTATATATATATATATATACTATATGTGCATATATATCTGTTCATATATAACTACACTTAACACACAATGCAATGTGGCACAAATAGAGTTGGGCGAATTCAAGATTGGCTAAGAGAATATTAAGAATATGTTAAAATTAAAAAAAAAAAAAAAATGAACAAAATCACAAGCACACACAAGAGTTATAAGAGAAATATTTTAGTTTTCCAGTTAGTTTTGATCCACTCTCTCTCGTTACTCTCTACTCGTTACTTGTTACTCGTTACTTGTTACTCGTAACTCGCTACTTGTTACTCGTAACTTGCTACTCGCTACTCGTTACTCGCTACTCGCTACTCGTTACTCGTGCAAACACAACAGACAAAACATCATATTTCTCTCGTTTCTCAATTGCAGATTGAAAACAAATACAAAATCTCAACAACGAGCATAAATAACATTTATCGCACAAATAAGAAGGGGTAAGTAAGGAAAGCAGCTCTGTCAAGTGCTATACTACACTACACTACACTACACTACACTACACTTCACTACACTACGCTACACACAATCACCAGCACCACCACCTGCACCACCGACACCATCATATTAAAAAATAATCAAAATAAAAAAAAACAGTTTATCACACGCTCATTCTGTAGTTAAGAATTAAAAAAAACTAACTCCTGGGCATGGGCTGCGATATGGAAACGAATCTACTGAATCGACGATATAAAACTCTATCTATCTATCTATCTATCTCTCTCGCTCTATCTGTATCTCTTTCACTTGCTGGTTCTTGAGCATATTATTTATACTAGTGTTATTTGTTCTTTTTGCAGGATTACGGCGAAAATTGATGATGATATGATATCCTTTTACTGCAACGAGGACATTTTCTTGCTGGAGGTGCAACAAATCGAGGATGATCTGTACGATGTGACGCTCACAGAGCTGCCCAATCAATAGTTGTTGCTCTCAAAAATCTACAACACCCCGACACACCCCCCCCACCCCCAAGACACACACAAAACACACACACAAAATGTGGACACAATTTTGCTAACAATAAAAAGTTGTTTCAATAAGCCATTTTTATATATATAAAAACATAAGCTAGAATTAGAAAATATATGTATATGTAATGTATATCGATAAATGAAAACTAAGCAAATATCGAACAATCGGCAATCAGCATCGATAACAATGATACCGTTAGCTGGGCTGTATTTATTATGTATATGCATGATAATTGTTTTTTTGTTTGTTTAGTTATTTTAGTAACAATGAGATTACAACAATTCTTTAACAAATTTCAATGCTGTAATTAAGTGAAATTATCGGAGACACATCAGATATCAGATAGATATATGTATCTATATATACAATCTTTAATAATTCTTAAGTAAATTACAACAACAAGAATAGAGTGCAAAATGTCTGTCCAGTAAAATATAAGTTCGTTTCTTTGCTCCCTTTTTAGACCATAGGTCCCTCACTCTTTAACCCTCTATATATATATTATAACTGATAAATCAAGCTAATAAATTGTACTCGTCTTAAGACATTTTTTAATTATTGTTAAATATACAAACAAAAAAAACAAAATTTTAATATTTTGATAAACAAAAATGCAACTCAATCGTTTGTTCTACGCCCTTGACCATGCCCACGCCCTTATTGCCCTTTGACCTTGTTATTTGTGGCTATAACCGTATATATACATATATTATGTAATGTTGAAATATCTAGGATCTCTGCCAATCGAAAACAAAAGGAAAGAAAGAATGAACACAAAACATATTAATTAATTTATTAATTAATCTGCAGTGATTGCTTTCAAATGCCTAGAACAAAACGAGCAAAAGAAGAGAAAGAGAAATAAATGAAAAATATGAATTGTTAATGAAATGCTGAAAAACAAGAACAACTCTTTAAACTAATTAAATTTTAGTTATTTAAGTCGCTCTGCAATAAAACATGTTGATACAAATCTTAATTAAGTTCAATTTAAGCTAAAACAAAAACAAAAGACAAAAAAACAAAAACTAAAAATGGAAAAAAACAAACAAAAACAATTGTGTGCATTTGTTGTAAAACAAAAAAAATCTACAAAATAATCAACGAAATGAAAATGGTTGATATAAAAACTAAAAGTAAAGAAGAGATGAGAAGGAAAAGAAGAAGTAAGAAAAGCACCAGAGAAATCGATGAGACAAAATCTGAACAAATCTGAAGTACATAAAAAGATAATAATAATATTAACAATAATAATAATATTATGCATATCATGCATATATAATAATAAAAATAATTTAATAATATTACACAGCATATACACATACATACATATATATGACATTTGTGCGTTTACAATCTTTGTTTGCCATAATTAACAGCTTATTTAATTTAATTAACAATTGTTTTATTCATTTTTACAATTAACTCGAGTTAAATTTAGAAAAAGCTGGACAATTTCTTACTTAATTTTGCTTTCCCACGAATACTCCGCATCAATTGCTACAATCTTGAACACAACAGTACACGGTTCAATGCTCAATATTTTATTACATATTATAGTTTGTTTATAAACATTATACCCTATCCCCTCTATACCCTTTCCCCTACTCCCTTTCTACATTTGTAAGCAACTTAATTCTTTTCCAATTTTGTCATCTTTTCGGTGTTGTACATCACAATTTGTTTTTAGTTGTAGTCGTAAAAATCGAAGAAAACATTAAAACATACAAATATATAAATAAAAGTACTTATTATAAATGAGAAGAAGAAGCAGAAAAAAAGAAAAAGAACAACAAAAGATGAGAGAATCGAATATCTTGCCGAAATGTTATAAATCTTTATGTTTAGTTATATAGTTATAGTTGATAAGTTTTATGCTCTTTCTATAATACATATATATGCATATATATATGTACATATATACATATATTTAAAAAGCCAATAATTTATTTTTTGTTACCTGTTGGAAACGATTCCGCGAAAAATAGTAAAAGTTTAACTGAAACTGAGAACAAGTGAAATGTATGTACAAATATATGTATGCATGGAACTTGTGAACTTTTTTCTAAAACAAATTGTACAATATTATCATAATGAATACACAAAATTTAAATAAAGAACAAAAAGTAAATCATAATTTGCGTTTAAATCTTTTATGTTAAAAGTATCTACAATGGAAACACGGTTGCCACTTAAAAAAATATCTGATTGAGCCAAAATTCAAAAAGGCGCCGAATGTTAATTAACATTGCATTAACAGAGTTCAGCTTACGCTGTTAAGCCATACATGTTCGATGCAACAACATCACAGTGCGTATCATACACCACCCCTGTTAGCTGACAGCAGTTAACAGTTCGACTACAGTACGCAGCACAACAGCATCCCAGCAACATAACGTTGCCAACTAATTAGCATATGTCTGTGTTGAAATGTTAATTTTGGAGAAAGCTGTTGCCGCAGGCAATGTTAGCAACAGGTTGCCCACATGTTAATGCTTAACAGTGTTGGAGCGAAAAGTATTTGCATTGCCGTTGCACTTGAGACTTGTTGCTATAGCAACACGTTGCCGCTCTCTGACTCTTTTGCTCTCATGCAAAGCACTTTCGAACATGTCAGTTTCGGCTGTTTATCACTAAATTTTAGTTTCTCTTTTTTGCCTGTTTTGGAGCGACCAGACTTAGTACAAGTATGTTACAGTTAGTTACATTAACGTACACAAAATAAAACGGAAATTCTACGTAAACGTAAATATTTTTACGGCTGTTGGCACTTAAAACAGTTCTAAGTACACACAACTGTTGTCGCAAGTCAAGACAGGCCTGATTTTTTGTTAACAACAAGCAAAACAATCAAGTGTCCACGTGTGACAGTGTGTGCGTGTGTGTGTGTGTGAGTTAAGATAAGATCCACAGATGATCTCTAATGTCAGCGTATGATGCTAGAACTGATTATAATTATGAGCAAGACTCATCCATAAACAACAGCTAACATTTTTAGCTTGGCAAGTGAAAAGCCATACGGCATTTCCACTTCTCAGTTCTCTTCTGCGTGTCTTTCGCGCCGGTTGTGAGTTAATAAATTGCTGCCTCTGTCGGAGTTGCAGTCGCCACCGCAGTAGGTGTCACTGTCGCTGTCCTTGTCTCGCTCCCCCCGCACTTGCACAACTACACACACACACACACACACACAGAGACACTCACGTTGCACTTTCAAGCTGTGGAATTTCGAATGTCTTGGAAAGCGACAACAGTTGTTGCATACGATAAACCGTTACACAAACGTCTCTTATCGATCCATAATTAACGGTCAACCAATGCAAATCGTCAGCTAATTAATACAACAAAACGAAGCAAAACCGAAACAAATAAAGGAATCAAAACAAAAACAACAATAACAGGTAAGCCTTAATTTCAAAGAACTTTAATAATAAATATAGTTTCTGGTGACTAACACTTGCCAAGTTTATACGACAGTTAAAATAGGTCTAAGTAATTTAAGTTACACGTCAATTTTCAACAATTTTTACTGCAAACTCTAATAAAAAATATACTTCCTGGTGACTATCACTTAACAAGTTAATACGACAGCTAAAATAGGTTTCAATAACTTAAATTACACGGCCCTTTTAAACCATTATTACAGAACTTCAATAACTTCCTGGTGACTACCACTTTCCAAGTTTATACGACAGGCAAAATTGGTTTAGGTAATTCAAATTACACGGCAATTTGCAACAATTTTTACGGAACTTTGACAATAAATATACAGTTAAACTTCCATAACTCGAACTTCTATAAATCGAATTTCTCTCTAACTCGAGCTAAATGAGTGGCAGTAAAATTAATAAACTTAAGAAAAATAATTCTCTAGTCGAATATCTCCATAACTCGAACCTTTTCTTTGGATAATAATGATTCGAGTCAGGGAAGTTCGACTGTACTTCCTGGTGACTAACACTTTCCATGTTTATACGACAGCTAAAATAGGTTTACGTCATTTAACTTACTCGTCCATTTTCAACCATTTTTACTGCGCTTCAACGCAAGAACTGATTTAGGGAAAATAGCTAGTTTTTTGTAACTCACGCTAAAATTTATTACAAAAACCGCTGACTCCAATATGTAACAACCAGGTGACATACATATTTTGTAATGGAACCATAATAACTGACGGCTAAAAACATTTACAAATATGGTTCTAAGATGAAACTGATTCTGCCAATTACAACTTGGCAACTTTTTAGCTTGGCAACTTTCCCTTATATAATCTGTAAATAATGTATGTAACATTAATTATATATGCTTGACCTTTGATATTCATATTTTTAGTATAGGATATATTTTCGCCGATCACTTTCAAAATCGATTATTTTATTGTTTGCTTTAATTGAAGCCCAATTAGATTCAATTGAAAGGGTGCCAGCAAGCATCAATAACCCAAACAGTGCGAGTATCTGAGCTCCACAGAGAAGTGCGACATTTCGATTGCGGGTTCAGGTTCTATCTATCAGTATCATAGCACGCGACTTTTGAATGGAAAGATTTTCCATTATTCCGGCAATGACTGTTATTTTAGTAGCGCTGTTGCACCGATTGTGACCATCTCATCTCGTGTGTGTCGCATCAGTTTTTTCGTTTTTCGTAATACCGCAATGATTGCACTATGTGAACGAAAAATGCAACAATTTTATTTATTTAACAATTAGTGAGAGCATTAATTGCTAATCTCTGTGATTGAAGTGGTTGCGCATGCTGAAATTGTCTGTACTTATCATTTATCAACATTTATAATTACCTCTCACGTAATTTATGAATACGACTTGGATGGATAGATACATGCATACGATATGGGGAAACAAAGTTCAAATCATGCTGTACGGAGCGATGCTACATTCCAGCTTCCATTCCATTCCAGTTGGTAATGAGCTGTGTAACCTTTTCCAATCGTGGAAACTGTTCCCACTTCCCGATTCTCAGTTCCAGTTACAGCTCCAATCGCAGTCGCAGTTACAGTCACGGTCTGTTTGTACAACTATATAAATTATTTATACTACGAGTAGATAGTCTCTATTTAAATTTTGATTACTCAACTCAAATTCGCAATGAAGCGGGCTAATTACTCAACTTGATTATGGCGTCTTTTTTTTAGAGTTGTTCCGTTTTCTATTTTAATCAAGATTTCATGAATCATGTAGCATATAGCATATTCAATATGTAATTATATGGCTTCACATGGTGAAGAGATACCAAAGATCATTTCGATGACTTGTGTAAATTGACTTTGGCTTTTATCTTGGCACACATTTCCCAATGTAATCAATATTGCGGCGACCCAAACAAGCTGCTCAAAATGTCTTGCAGCATTTAATCGTTTACGAACTGTTAACAAGACCTTTAAACAACTTTATTTCGTTGATCTTGTTTTCTTGTTTGCTTTCGTTTTTCATTTTCGTTTTCGATTTTTATTTCGAATATTTATACCCGTTATTTTCTTTGTTGTTGTTGGCAATGATGAGCGAGAATAGTCGCATTCACTGCTGATTGGCCAGAACATGACATTATAAGTAAAGTTATTTCAATACTCTTCTATAAGGTCTTCTGATACTAAAAGCAAGTATGTAACACTGAATAAATAAAATTAAATTCTAATCAATTTTTTTTCTATCACTATATAAATACATGCATATATTAGATAATTTCCTCTGGCTAGAAGGGTATTCAATGTTCACTAAGCCGCACATGGATAAATGCTTCACTGAGAGCGACGACATTGCATTTTAAGCTCGCTTAAAGCTCGTCATGCGATCAGCTGTGCTTAAAGCTTTTACAGCGGCACTGTGGAACTCGTTCGCATTGGAATTTTCTTGCACGTGCCGAACATCCACTTGCAAACAAACACGATCCACAATCTTCATTTAACAGATAGCCGATCCTTAAGTTCCACAATTTTGTGGCAACCTATAAACTTTGTGCAATAAAGTACGTGATTGCCCAAATTGTTATCTGAACAATTAAGAAACAGCCAATTAGAAAATATTATCTGTATTTAAAAAGCATAAAATTGACAAATTCGTGCGCAATGGGAAATGCATTACAAAACCATAAAAACAAGACGTGCAAACAATAATAAAAGACCTAAAACGGGAAAGGGAATGGGAAAGAGAGGATCTCTTATCACGTCTGGAAACACTCTGGATAAAAAGTTGAAAGCGTTTTGCAGCCCCCATCAACTGTCGACGTCCATGTGTGGATTGTGAAAGGCGAAGAGAGTGGAGTGGGACGAAGCGAAGTTAACCGCAAAACGTTGTGCTTTTAATCAAAAGTCTTATAGATTGGCGTCGTGCTTGAGGAAATTGTTAAATGCGCGCAAAGTAATTTCAATTTAAATTTTCAATGCGCTCGCGATCCGCAAGTCGCAAGTCGCAAGTGAAGCGACCATGGAGAGCGGCGAACTCTACACTCTCCCAGCACACACACATACTCACTCACTTACTCTCTCTCTGTCTTTGTCTCTCTAGCTGGGCGAGCTTTGACTTGCGGCTTTTGCATGCCTTGCTTTGCGGTTGGGCGCTTTTCGTTTTGTGATTTCAGTTTTGAAGATCACTTTGCGTCGAGCGGTTCAACTTCGTTGTGGGAGCGAAAGAGAAGGGGTGACTTTGAGACAGATACACAGCGAACAGGTAGAAAGAGTGCGAACACGAAGGAGTCTATAATTAATTTGTGTACTTAATGCATTAACTAAAAATAATAAATTAAATAAACAAAGCTGTGCAAAGCGAAGCTTTAACTTTCAACAGCACTCGTCAAACATCAATGTTTAATTCCGTTAACCAACATCAATGTCAAAGTAAAATTAAAAAAATAAAACTAAATAAAATACAAAACAAAAATCCGGGGTCAAAAGTGCTTGGCGGCTGATTAACGTTCAATAGAAGCTCGAAGCACACGACAAAAAAAAAAAGAAAACATAAAACAGCAAAGAGAAAAACGACTAAAAAACAAAGTGGGAAACGGCGCGAAACACGTTTTGTGTGTGTTTTCCAGAAAGAAGCGAAAAAACAACGCACAAATCAAATAACTGAAATTATTGTCGTAATCATTGTTGTTGTTATTGTTGGCCCCAAAATTAAATTTCAACAACAACAGGAGAGAAGGCGAGAGAGAGAGAGCGAGAGCGAGAGAGACGGAGATCAGCTCAGGGCCAGGCCAAAAACAACAGTTTAGACCAGATCAAAAGTCAGCTGCTCATTGTTGTTGTTGTTGTCGTTTCGTCATCAACTTGAACCTGATCTCAATCTCGGAAGCGTGTCGGCTTTTTGCTCTCTTACCAAATAAGAGCAAAAGCCACTAGACAGCAACAACTACAGACAACAACGCGTAATCCAAGTAGCCGTGACTTGAACAACCACAACAACAACCACTCACATACACACACACACGCACACACACACAGAAGATGGAACGTTCGCGCAGTTGCAGCAATTTTGCAGCAGCCACAACTGTTGCACAACTTAAGCATGAGCCGACGACGACAACGCCAACACTTGCCACCAGCAGCGACAACTTGCCACAGAGCTGCAACAACAACAACAACAACACGACCATGTCACAGTTGCCACCCAATAAACCGTTGCGCAAACGTCGCAAATTGCAGCGGCAACAAAGTGTGATCGTGGATGATGATGTGGATCCCGAGCTGATCATGGCCATGGAATGCGATTGCGAATGCGCCTATGCCGCGGATCTGGAGGAGAATGCAGATCCAGATCCAGATCCAGATGCAGATGAGTTGCCACGTCTGATGCCTACACTTGCACATCACTCGCTTCTATTCTCCAACAAGCGCTGTCTGCGGCACGAGGATTCCTTTGACTCGAACACGAGCACGGCGCCCGAGATGAGTCCACAGGCGGTGCGTCAGCATCGTTTCAGCAGCCTGCTGCTCCGCGACAGCTCCATCTCCATGCAGTCGGACTCGAGTCGTTACTCGAGCGTGGACAGTTTGCTGGAGTCACGGAAGCCGGATCCCGAGGCGATTCTCATCAATCTGGGCTTTGGCCCCGTCGGCACCGATGACATGTTGTCCCGCATTCCCAAGCGATTCCTGAAGCCCTCCAAGGTGCCGGGCATTGATACGGACGCGTTTGTGAAGCGCCTTCAGCTGGCCAGCTCTCTGGCGGACTCGAGTGCTCTCGGCTATCGGGGATTGACCTCCAGCTCCGATCAGCCGCCGTCCTCCATTGTGGCCAAGATCATGCAACGCTTCGAGGTCAACAATCAGCGCAAAAAGTCCATGGGCAACATTGAGCACACGATTCGCTGACAGTATCTAAATTGTATCTAAAATTGTTAAAGTATCTTTAGGCGGGGATTCCCATTTGAGTAATATTGTCTTGTGATCGATTCATCATGTATCTTTTATGTTATCTTGCATCTTGTAGCACTTTAAGTTAGTCGTAAGTTAGCGGGGAATTTCCCCCATTGGATAATTGTCTTGTGATTTTGATCTTGTCCATTAGCTGTTAGTTATGCCGCGTACTTAGCAATGTATTACTGTACCTACCAATTACCGTTTGCCCATCTATATTTACCATATTTTCTAGGCTTAAGACTTGAACATTAAAAAACACATTTACAATTGAAGAAAGTTTACTGGTTTCTTTGTCAGAAAATGAATTTGGATCGAAATCTGTTTAAATATTTGCAGAACTATAAACGGGATCTTATGTAACAGCTTTTAAGCTCTAGTTATTTAATTGCGTCTTTTATTGATTAGATTATTTTGTTTTCTTTATTTTTTGTTTGTTAAATTTAGAAACCTTCGTCATAAGTCAACAGAAAACAGCAACAACTCAAAGCAGAAGGCGAAGCAGAAAAGAACAAACAAATTCAATTGCCAACTGTTAGATATATTTACGTACATACATACAGTGGTTCACGGCTTGTTTGACCCACTGCATATTAAACGGTTTGTCTTATAAAAAAATAAAATACAAATATTGGGCATAATTTTAAACAATTATTCACAAATCTACATTTATACTTCTTTTAACTGATTCCCATTAAAATATTAATTTATTTAAAAGTAGTGCTATGTTAGAGTAGTGGGTCAAATAAGCTTAGAGACACTGTATGTTGTACATTATAATATTTCAAGGGCCTTAGATTGTCGTTGGGCATATCTAGAGAAATACTTACATATATGTACGTAAGCTATAGTTGTTGCTGTTGTTGTTTTTTTTATCGAAAGTCAATTTTTTGTTCTGAGAAATCTGGTTTATTATTAGCTCCATGACTTGGCGGCTTTTGGAAATAAACGAAAAATCTATATAAAAAATAAATAAATGGTGTTTGGAGGGCTTACGATACAACTATTTGTTATACTTGAGTTGGTTTATTGATTTCAATTGACATTAATTGTTGTTGGGCCAAAACGTGTGTTCTGGGCTTGCCCAGTTTGGGAATTCTCATTCCGCAGTTCCCAGTTCCTGGTCCACAATCATCATCACGATCATAGCGTGTGCAATTGAAATGCCGCACAAAACCCATTTGAACCGTGTGACTTTTGCCTACACTTTTTTTCTATTTCCAATTCTATTTGAAATGTAAACAAAGAGTCACAGTCGCAGTTTTGCTGATAGCCTGATAAGAAATCGCCCTGTATATATTTATACATATATTTGTTTGTTTGTAACACCTTCAAAGGTGGCGCAGGCAATTCGGAAACAAACCCCAAAAAGAAAAGAAAGAAATGCAGCACATGACTCTGCCCAGATACTACTGTATGTATCTGTATCTTTAGCAGTTGCTGTAGCTGTATCTATTTGCCAAATTAATTCACAACACAAAACAGAATCCGATAAAAACTATAGCTAAAGAGATTTACATATGGACTTATTTACATACTGATGCATACATATATATATACAGGCATGCCACAAAAAACACTAGTGAAAGTGATTTCAGAAAAAAGCAATTCCACTTCGAAAATTTCTCCGTGCCACAGAAATTCGTGTGATTTAGGTTTTTAAGCATGTTCATCAACCTTTTCGTACTAGGCTGCTAAGGGTTGGCCCCTTCTCAGATTAAATTTCCCAAGGGTTTGTTTAGCAATTTTTGTAAGTTTTTTATTGCTGAAAAGTAGGTTTTTATTTTATTTCTTCTTTAATTAATATTATTTAATTTATTTATTTAATAATTGATATTGTATAGCCTAAAAAAATTTAAAAGTTATTGGCGCGACAAACAATAAAAGTTACTTGACAACTCTTAATTTTGAAATTCGGACAAAAAAAAGTGACATTATTCTCATGGCATCGGATGCCAGTGAATTGAGCGATGATTTCGTTTCACCAAAAATTGTGCAGGTGATTGAGACTGTGGCACGGAGAAATGAAATTGACGTGAAACTCAAGTGAAAGAGATTTATGTGGCATGCCTGATAGAGTATCTCTCGGATATCTCTCAGGTATCTCTTGTTGATTGGACTCTTTATTTTCTTTGATTTGTGGCAAGTTGTTGAGCTGGCAAGTTCAAGGCACGTTGCACAGACACACACATATATTTATATACATAGACACAATGTTTTATTGACTAAAATAAACGCCCACGCCGGAAGCAAAGAAACCAAATCAACAAAATACAAAACAACAAAAGCAAAAATTGCGAAAGCGTAGCGACAAACATATGCAAAATTTAAATGTGTGTCACTGCTAGCGTCGAAGAATGCATTTCATTTATTTGCGTTCAAAATAATTTAATTAGTGCACAATTCGTGGGCGTTTGATTAATGGGCTTTTGATTTTTTTTTTACTTTTTGGCAGCATTGACATAAAATCTAGCACACTAGCATAATTTATAGCTTGTCCTTAGATTTTAAATATCTTAACAAGTTTAAAAATTACTTTTAATTAACTGATTTAGAACAATTTCAAAAGTTCAATATTTAAATTTAGCGCGCAACTTTACAGCTCTTTCAACTGTAACCGTTAACATTACAGCGTTGCCACACAGTCGCTCATCGAACTTCTGAATGATTCTTTCGGCGACTCTTTTCTTTGAGCCAAGGCTGCCACACAGATGCAACTTTTTGTGTGTAGTTTTTGTAATTTTTTTTTGAAAATTTTTAAATTTGAAGTAACTCAATAATAATATTTAAAGTGCAATTCAAAAAATCAAAAATATTATAAATTTTCTAAAATAATAAATTTAATTTAAAATTAGTTTTGGGCACGTAACCCTTCGAGTGGGGAAGATATTAAGAAATTAGTAAAAAATTCTACAAAAAAATTTAGAAAATTTAAAAAATTATAACAAAACTCTTGTGAAAGTTTCAAAGTTCTAGCTTCAATATTTATTTAAAAAAAAGAAATGTTTAAATATAACTTTTTTTCTGAAAAGAGTTAAATTCGGTCAAATATGACACCATTGCCAAGGCTGCCACCTTTTTTTTTTGCCAATGCAGTCAGCTGATTTATTAGAGGTGTGTGTGTCAGCCCGATGCTCGATGTTTGCAGAACACAAAATTTTTTGAGCACATATTATTTGTTTAAAAATATTTCTCATAATATTTTGAAAGTCTTTCCTTCCAATATCTTAGAGGGACTTATGATCAGGATTGTTTACTATTGTTGTATATAAAAACATTCGATAGTGGCCTATCAAACACCGATGGTTCCGATGTTTTGCAAGCATCGACGACATCGATGTTTCACTCGATGTTTCTCCATCTCTATTGCTGTCTCAGTTTAGTTTGCGCACTGCTCGAGCACGTACTTAATATGTATATATAAAAATCAAAACAAATGATTAGTTATTAATATGTAAATTAAAAACAGTGCAACCGTTATAATTTTAATTTACCTGCTGTTCCTAACGTACTTAATCCATAATTATATTTGTCTTTTGTCGCGTCTTTCTCGTGTCCCGCTGTCTTTTGCTTTTTGTGTGTTGTTTTCTTTTTCTTCATATGTATTGGAATACGTACAAAATGGGTGCTCTCTCAAGGAATTTGGACGCTGGTTTTGCCGCAATTGCGACGCTGCAGCAACGCTCAAGATGTCTGTGTGGACCACAGCTAGCTCTGCTGGTGCTGGCCTAGAGACGCTCAATGCAACAACGTCGTCTTCCTCCAATCAATTGCAGCAACAGCAGCCGCAAGCGACGCCATCAATCAAACCATTTCGCCAAACTGCCGGCAATTTGAACTTGAGCACGTTTGTGCAGCCAATTGGCAACGATATTACCACGTCAGTCACCGCACAGCATTTTCAGCACGTTGTCGCCGCCGCCGTCGCAGCCGCCACAACAATAGCCACTGGACAGCAGCAGCAGCTAAATCCATTCAATAATAATAATAATAACAACAACAACAACTTTGGCAGCAGTTCGGGTAGCAGTTATAACGGTAACAGTGCCTTCGCCTTCAAGCGTTCCAGTTTCAGCAATTCAGCTTCCCAGCTGCCCACTTCCAGTCAGAATCTTTCCAAGGTAAGAAGTTACCGAAGTTTTTGTTTAAGAAATCAATCATATTTCTTCATTTCCATTACACTCACTCATTCGCTCCCTCTCACTCTACCTATCTATTTATTTTTCATCTTTTACAATACAACTAAACAACAACAACAACAAATATGGCGAACTCGTCGCGTTTCACGGGCAACAAATTCTCGCTCTAAACTTGGCCTCCATTTCAAGTGGAACCAGATCCCACATATTTCGTGTATATTAGGCGAATGTCTCGTACTTTCGTTGTGTGCGTGTGTGTGTGTGTGTATGTGTATGTAACGCTAAAAAGTATTACCTGCCGTTTTTTCATACAAAATCGATCTTGTCGCTGACGTCATGAAACTCGTTTGTTTGTTATATCTGTGATTTTGTTTTCGGCTAGCTTCAACTGCCCCCGCCCCCGCCCGCCGTTAAATTTAAATTTGGCCCGTGCTTTGGTATTGTGCACACCCTGCAGAGCTTTATCACTTGTTTGCATACGATAAAACGAATTTAACAGCTTTTTAATGACAGCCCGCTCCTTGTGTGTACATTAAATGTTTTTAATATACAGTTGGTCGAGTAACTGTTTTGACAATGCAAAATATTCACATACTAAATTTATTTGTATTTATAATAGTGTCTTATGGTTTGTGTGAGTTGAAAAAAATTAACTAGCTCACAATACAAACAAATACCAATATTTTGCAATTGTCAAAAAATTTACTGGACATACTGTGTATTTGCCTAAATTCCTAAGTTCAATTCGGTTAGCGATATCGTTGAAAAGAACAGAAGTTTGCATGAATATGAATGAATACACACCGTGAACACGTAGGGCAAACATTCTGAAACTTCTAGAAACTTGTTGTACAAACATACATATGTTGGATTATTTAAATAGGTTAAGTTTGTGGAAGTTCCATGACGAAGCAACCACAATTCTCATATAAAAAGATCGATCGTAAGTCAGAAGCAGGGTGTCAATTGCGGTTTTGGTTACGTTCGCATTTAGGTTTTCGGTTACACAAACTGTTTATGTATATTGGCTACTTAACGGTTAGCGGCTTTTTGTAAAATTTGGATTCGGAATACCTGTATGATTTGGCTTTAAAACAAACTAAGCAGGTTTTTTGATCAGTAATCGCTTCTTTTAATGTGAAGGATCAGTTAAAGTCAGCCTACTGCATAGTAAAATTTCAATAATTCAGCCTTGTACGTTTTTTTAAAGGGCGTAAAAATATATTTCTCGAAAAAATAAATCAGGTATGATACTATTTGTAGAATATCAGGGGTGTCACAAGATCGCTCTCGCTTGAATTTGACTTAAATTTGTATGAAATTTATGTCACCCCTGTATAGTTTTTGTGAAACCAATCTTTGAATTTTCACATGAAAAGTATGCAAGATAAGAATATGAGAATTTCACCAAATATAGTAGAGGATATAACGAATATTTCTGCGTCAATAACTAAATATCGCGTTATGTTAACGTAATTCGAACTGTTCTATAAGAAATGCTAATTTCCAAATCTAGAAAGACATATTCTGGTTATCTTTCTGTCTCTGTGTTTTTGAATTTGAAATATTTCGGATACCGCGAAAGTAGTAAGTGTAGAAGTTGCGATAAATGTGTGCAGTGTGTATTCATGCAATTCTCTCAGCAGGCGATTCGATTAGTTCTTAGGTAAAGTTAGTTTTATTATCACATGACAGTACTGTACACTTTTCCAATCAATTTGAGTGCTATTCACATGATTGTCTATTTGATAATCATTTTGGATCGAAGAATTCCTAGTGCCTGCTGCCACGAGGATGCCAAGAGGGAAGTGGATAATAACTCATCGCGGTTGGTCTTCGGACTATCAGTTCAGAAGTTTAGGGAGAGGCATGAACTTGGCTTAAATAGTTGGTGCACGGTGTCCATACGCACGCAATCGTACATTCATCATTGGGGCGACAATCATTTCTGCGGGGGATCAATAATGACATCCCGTTGGGTCCTGACCGCCGCCCATTGCGTGACGGTGGCGGCCGTGAGTTCCAAGCTAAAGTTCAGAGTTGCCGATCCGAATAGCATTATCGTTGTGGTGGGCACCGTGAATCGCCTGCAGCGTCCAGATGCTCGCAACATTCTCCAATTGTCCAGCATTTGGGTGCATTCGAAATACGAGCGGACGTGTAACCATGACATTGCCTTGCTTAAGTTGAATCGTCCCATTTGGAGCAGTCGCACCTATCCGAAGAGAATGCAATTGCCGATGAAATCACTGAATGAGAGCTCAAGGTGTTATACTATGGGCTGGGGTCGCTTCTACAAGGTGAGTCTGGGAAAGCAATTGAATGTTTCCGGAAGTGTTCATCTTGCAATCCTCACCAGGATGGTCCATATGCCGACGAGCTGATGGTGATGCCCGTTCACGTGGTGTCCTTTAACAAATGCATGAAATCATCAGGCATCAGCTACGAGTGCCCCTACAACTTGTGCATGACCAGCGTCGATGAGCATGGCTCGCTCTGTCACGGCGATACGGGGAGTCCCCTCTACTGCGAAGGTGTCCTTTATGGCCTGGCCGTGGGCTTGGGCAAACGCTGCTCGGAAGGAGGTCACATGCTGTACAACGATCTGTATAATCATGTCAATTGGATTCATTTCGTGATGGCCAACTGTTGTGTGTTCTCTGTCCAGATTGAAGCTGCCTCTTTTGCTGCTGCTACATTTCTTCTTGTTTTTAATTAAGTGGGTCAGAATCTAATTGACTCAGCATTCAATCACTGCACAGTTCAGGGTTATGACCAACAAGTACGAGAATGTCAATTGCCAAGTGTCAAGAATTTGTTGTATCTCTTTTTATTTCCCCATTGATGAGCATCAGATGCGCGACAGGTAGAAAATGCTCTGAATGATTGCCAACATTGTAGTGCGAGAGAGTGAGACAGACAGAGAGAGGGTGAATGGGAATGGAAAATGAGTCTCATGCATTCCATCTCTTTCTTTCGTTCATTTCATTTTTGATTTGAATGTTTCCGCTTTCCGTTTTTCTGTTCTTTTTTGTGCCCCCTCTCGTCATCGTTTTAGTTTCTTTTCTATTCGGTTTTAATTCAAATAGCATTTGTAATTCGATTTTTCTATTGTTATATTGTTGTTGTTGTTTTTTTTTAGTCGTCGACGTCGCCAAATTGATTGTCGAATTTGAATATCACGCGCGCCGCCGTCGACAGTTCAGCAACCAACGCCAACGTCGCCGCATCAACAACACACGGCATCGCCGTCGTCGCCGTATCAGTTTAGTTAGTTGTTAACTAGACGTTGTCGCGCGTTCGCACCACCCACCAACAACAACAAACACCCAGCAATAACAACATCCACCTTTCGGCTCTCTTACAAAACTTTGTGTGTGTGTGTGTGTATGCATGTGCGCGCCTGTCTGCCAAGGAATACAGAGAGAACCGAGCAAGACACAAGAGAGAGAGAGAGTCTAAGAAACGCAACGTTCTGGCAAAAGAAAGCAAACAGAAAAAAAATAAAAGCGAATTTGTTGTTGCAGTGCGAAATAAATTAAATGTGTCTAACAGAGCCGAACTACTTTTCGATTTAATTAAAACTTATTTTAATTGTCTTCGCTGCACGTCGCCGAAGTCGTCGTCGTCGTCGCTGCCGTGAACTTGTCCCCGTGATCGTGATTAATGGCTATTTTTATTGTGCTAAAACTGTAAGCTGACAAACGATAAACGACAAGTGCGCCTAAAACGCGTCTCCATAATCGCAGCTCGGTTATCGGTTTAACAAACTTTTAACACGTACACAATAGAAAATACACATACAAACATACGTGCTCATAAATATGTGCTAAATTGTGTTTTATTGACACATTCATTTTACATTTTTATATGCTATAAAATGTTTATAAATAAAAAGTAAATATTTAAATACGCTAAGCACTCACACACTACCACTACCACCTTTTAACAATACACGCAAGAGAAGAAAAGAAAGAGAGCACCAACAAAGCTGCTCAAAAAAATTCGCCCAGAAGCTGACAATTTAACCAATTTAAAGAATACGTGCGTGTCTCTATGTGTGTGTGTGTGTGTATGTGCAATTGCTGATCAATTAATTGTGCAACAAACAGCAAGTAAACAATATTAATTAATAAGATCGAATTGAAACTGCACAACAACAGCAACGCTATCAGCATCCATCGTTAATAACGATTGGAAAAAACGCAGCCAACTGAATTGAGCTTTTTCATTTAAAGAGAGCGCAGCTCAAAGTGCTTTGGTTACTCAGAGCGAAAGCTTCAAGTGACAAGTGCAAAGGAATTGAAAGATTGTCGCGCTCCCTCTTCGACTTCCACTTACACTTGCCGCTCAGACGGGCTTAAAAGTATTTGTTTTCGACAGAAAGAACTTTGAAATTCCAAATAAAAAGAAATAGAATATACACAAACAATAATTTACACGTATGATGCGTTTACTGATAAGCAGAATGCACCTATAAACACAGATACAAAGAGAGTGCAAAGAGAGTTGGCAACGCGAACTTACGAAATTAGCTATTTAAATCCACAACAACTGCACATGCGTTCCAATTGTGGCGAGTTACCGCTTAGACCGCCGCGACGCCAAAAGCTGCCGCAACCAGAGAATCAACCGGATAAGGGCCAGGACCAGTTGCCAGGTGCGACAGAGAAGGAGCAACTGTTGCCACTCAGTCTATCCGCGAGCAGCAGCATGTACTCAAATCTACGCTATGCCCGCACAAATCTCAGCCACAGCAGCCTGCTGCTGAGCAGCCACCAGCAAAGCTCATTCGATGGCAGTGTTCCCACATCCACGGAGAGAACTGAGAGCAGCGAGACGCTAGACACGCCGATATCAACCCGGGAACGAGAACGAGAACGAGAACATGAACGTGAAGGAGAACCCGAGAGTGAACTCTCTCGGCTGCCTGCAGAGTCACTGCCATTGGCGTCGAGTCGCCCGTTGCTGCCCCCGGCGGCATGCAGACGCTATGGGCTGGCAAGTGCGCTGCATGCGACTGCGAAGCTGGCTGCCAGTGTTGATGCCTATACGGCGGCGGCAACTGCCAATGCTGCCACCTCGGGGCATTGCCATGGCGACCACGTCCTCTGCGATTCGTTTCGACCACATCGATTGAACCAGCAGCAGCAGCAGCTACAACATCAGGGCAGCAATCTCAGTCGTTACGCCCACTCGGGACCGAGCAGCAACGTTGGTTCGTCGCGTTATTTAAACTACAGCAATTTGAGTTCGAATTCGCCGCACGCGAGCGCGAGACGCTTCAACGCGCAGCAAACGCATTCGTCGCCGCAACCGCCACAGCCACCACAGCTCCCTTCGACGTTCGCATTGCCAGGTTCAGGGTTGGGGTCACCACCTTACATAGTACAGTCCTCCTTCAGTGCATGTCCAATTAAGTTGCGCACATACCAACAGCATCAATTCTCTCGTTTACAGCCTCGCCGCACCACCAGGAGCAGCATGTCGCAGTCCGGCGAGGATCTGCACTCGCCCACATACTTGTCCTGGCGCAAGCTGCAGCTCAGCCGTGCCAAACTGAAGGCCTCCAGCAAGACATCCGCTCTCCTATCTGGTT
The DNA here is from genome assembly GCA_963924055.1 of Drosophila limbata. NCBI lineage: Eukaryota > Metazoa > Arthropoda > Insecta > Diptera > Drosophilidae > Drosophila > Drosophila limbata. Next base: position 6,838,581 of record OZ001355.1, read on the forward strand.
TTGCTATGGTAAGTGAATCAACTAGATCATTAGAATCATTTTAGGTATTGCCAAACATTCTCGAATTAAGTTCGAAAATAGTTGGATGTATTTAATCTAATTAAAAGTTCAAATAATTATTATACCCTGTCAACAAGAAAGTGGCCTATTGGGTATGCCAACGCAGACCTGAATGAAAGAAACTTAAGTGGCTTTATTTCCACACGAAACTCAGACATTTGGGTTCTGCAATTGGCGCCGTTTTCATCGTCAGCAAAAGCAAATGATAAGAGAGCACAGCAAATGCAATGCGCATCAATTGAAATAAGAAGGGCCGAGTATCTTAAACGGGCAACAGAATGTACTAGTCAATTTAATTGATGCGCATATGAAATTAATTAGATCTACATTTGGTTTTTTGACGACCAGTTTCGGCAAAACGAAGAACGAATATTTTGATGCAATTCATTTTAAAATGTTATGCATTGATTTATCTTAAAAATGTTTTTGCTTGATTTAAAATTATTAAGTAGTATTTTTTTTTAATTTAATATGCATCAGTGTCGCACGCGACCGTTTGTTCCACAATATATTTATATAGATTCTGTATCTCTTTTTTTAAAAAATTTATATAGAGAACAGATCGAAAAACTTGTTTTAAACCAAACTTCCAATATATTTCTAGTATTAAAAGGGTTTATGATACAATGATACAATCTTACTATCTTACTATCTACTTAGTGTAATCGATAGAAAACAAACTGTCCATTTCGCAAGTCAATTTTTAAGAAAATGGGCAAAAATATAGAATTTATTTCAATGTAGAATCTGTTTGTTCATCCTATTGAATTTCTTCTAGCGTATATTGCTTAAAAAAATAACTTGAATACATTTTCGGAAGAAAATTTCACAAGATGTAAGTTTTTGATCAATTTTTTGTTTTTGACCTTTGTTGACATTTCTGTGGAAATGTCCATTTTTAAAATTATCAAATTATCGAAATCAAAATATCAAATGCATTTGTATACAGTAAATTTCGTAGTGGATCAGCCGGAAAAGGCTGATCGTGCTATAAGTTAAGCTCCCTTTAAAATTTTTATTTAACTTTTCTATGCTAGATACCAAAAATTTTGTATACAGAGTATTTCCCAGTCCATCAGTCTGAGCAGCGTTAAGCCTGCTAAAAGTTAAGTTGATAAAACTTTCTAAGTTAGACGCAATTTAAGTAAAATCTTAGCTAACATGCTTAAGCATTGCATACAGGGTATTAGCTAGACCATCAGTCTGAAGTGACGCATAATTGCTGGCATGCGAAATAGTATAGCGAAATTTGTTTAGAGGGCAAACAGGCGAGGATAATCGCATAAATGTGTATGAATCTACATACTTTGAATATGTTTTATTCTCGTGCCGCCGACGGAAACGGCTGCCAAAAAGGCCGAAATAAGAATCAAGAGATTGGCTAATAATAATCATAAATTAAATGCAAGCACACAATATAATAGACAGTGAGAGGGGACAGACTGCTCTGATTGATCTCTCTGACTCGCTCTAATAATATTATCTTTGTTATTTTGCTGCTTGCGACAGGTGGCCATGGTGGAGGTGCAACTGGATAAGGATACGGGTGTGCCGCCCGGCATGCTGGTGGCCTTTGCCATCTGCACCACACTGCTGGTGGCGGTGCACATGCTGGCCCTGATGATTAGCACCTGTATTCTGCCCAACATTGAGACGGTGTGCAATCTGCACAGCATCTCGTTGGTCCACGAGTCGCCGCACGAGCGACTCCATTGGTATATCGAGACGGCATGGGCATTCTCCACGCTGCTGGGCCTCATTCTGTTCCTGGTCGAGATCGCGATACTGTGCTGGGTGAAGTTCTATGATCTGAGCACGACGGCTGCCTGGTCGGCCGTCGTTGTCCTCATACCCGTCATGGTCATTTTTCTCGCCTTTGCCGTCCACTTTTATCGATCGCTGGTGACGCACAAGTACGAGGTGACCGTGTCCGGTATTCGCGAACTGGAGATGCTCAAGGAACAGATGGAGCAGGATCATCTCGAGGTGCACAACAACTCGCGCAATAATGGATTCAATTACGGTGCTTCCGGCGATATCGTATAGCCTCTCCCGATATCCCGATATCGATAATTCGATAGTTCTTCCCACAACAGACAAAAAAAAAAGAAACTTACGTAAAGATAAAAGACAGAGACGTTAATCTTTTGACTACAAATCGGTTCAGATGTGAATTTGTAGCGAATGTAAATTGTGATACGCATAAGGCAATATATATATATATACTATATACTATATATACATAATTTTTTTACTACTTTATATCTATTATATACGAATAACGATATTACGAATATAACGATAGACGATATAATGATATACTATGATGATAGATTTATATATATAATACTACGTTCATATTGGATCCATTTGTATGCGGGCATCGAGTCCTTGTAATCTATAGTCCTATTTGTAAGCGATATCTCGCTGTAATTTATATACTTAATTAAAGCAATGGTTTTACTTTCCTAGACATAAGAAAAACTTATCGAAATTCATTTTCTCATTCCTTTGAGACTAGGAAACTAGGACTCGTTGGGGTTGCGTGTCAGGCATTGGCCTCCATTTGTGGCGGCAGGTTAACCTATTGTGACATAGACAAGACATGTTAGCAGCTTGATTAGAAAAGGTCTCCACCTCCCACTCCCCTTTCCACTCGGATTGTGACTGGCACCGCGGCAGATGAGAAGCGACAGGCGACAAGCGACAATGTCGTGTTCTCGTTCTCGTTCCCGTTCCCAGTTTCTGATTCACATTCAGTTGAGGACGACATGTCGCGTCGTGAGAGTGGCGTCAGATGCCTCCGTTATGCGGCGGGCGGTGGCCACTACGAGGGCAGGTGGCAACATGGCCAACATCATGGCTACGGCGTCAAAGCCACTGGACGCGGTCTCATCTACGAGGGTCAGTGGCGTCTTGGCCAGCGACATGGCTACGGTACACTGCGTCGCCAGAGAACCAATGGACACGCTGAGCGTGTTTATGTGGGTCAGTGGCTGCGGGATGTGCGCTGCGGGGAGGGTAAGCAGTACTACGAGGATGGCTCCGTTTACTATGGCCAGTGGCGGGACAATGGACGCCATGGCCACGGCATACAATGGCATGCGGATGGGCGCATCTATATCGGGGAATGGCTCAACGATGCCATGCACGGCCGGGGCGTGCTCTACGCAGGTGAGTCAACGCAGGGGAATCCCTTCCAGCAGCAGTTGAGATGCAAGAAAACATCCATGTTTTTGACACGATAAATCGATGAAAAGATGAGTTGTTATTTGGGAATGATCATGACGAGCTCAAAAACAATCCCATGAAGATTTGGGTATGGGATGCGTCTCACCTTATTTGTGTGAAATTGCCTAATTTGAAATTAAAGTTAATTTTTAAACCCGCTAACACATTTGTGCAGCAAAGAAGTATTTATAGCAATTTTAAGTTTCTAAGCAACACGAGCTTCCAAAAGTATGCACTAATTTTAAGTCTCCAGTTTTATAAATTCTTATAAAAATATAAATTCGAGTAAAGTGTATCATAACGGACTATAGGTTACTTGTTTTTTTTTAACTTAAGATTTTTGGAGTACTATTTTCTAAACATATTTTTTAAAATTATTTGTAATTGATATTTGGGGCATCTTAAACTTTGTATTCAAAAACTTAGTTAAAAACATTAAATATTTACTGCATGGTTGTGAATATATAAACAAAATATTAATCCGATACATCGAGCAATAAAAAAATTTCTTTTTTGAAAAATAGTTGATTTTTTTCTATTTAAAATAAAAATGCGCAATTTCCACAGCCAACGGCAATCGTTTTGTGGGTGAGTTCGAGAACGGCTGCAAGTCCGGCTTGGGCGTCTACTATCATGGACAGGTGCCGCAGCACGGCATGTGGAGCCAGGACATCTGCAGGAGCTCCGTGCTGCCACTGAAGCAGAGTCAAAGCTTAAATTCCAGCTGAACATTTATTGTAAAAACACAAAATATAGCAATTAATAGAATATTAAACTAAATAAGAATTAAGTTAATCAGTTCCTTTGGCGTCGACGACTGCTCACTGAATCCATCTTCGGCAGAGGCGTCACTGGCTGCTCCTCCTCAGCCTTCTGCCGCCTTGGGCGTCCCCTGGTGCTCGTCGTTGTCTTGGGCGTCTCCTCGGGCGCGACATTGCGTCTGCTGGAGCTGCTGCTGGCTGGCAATCCCAGGGCATTGGGAGCGGTAGCAATGCGTCTAGCTGGCACCAAAGGTGTCTCCAACTGCTTCTGGGAACGCGTCCGAGTGCTGCGCGTTGCCTGCGCGGGGCGAGGCAAGGATTTGGTGAGTTTCAGTTGTGCAGCAGTCACAACTGCTGGAGCAGGTGGAGACGGTTCCTCCTCGCTCGAATCAATGATCTCAATCAGCTGGCAGGAGTTGAGATCGAAACGCTTATTCTCCTCCGGACTGCTGTTGCTCTCCATGCTGCTGCCACTGGATGGAGCCGAGTCCTCTGTGTAGATTGTGAATTTCGGTGGTTTCTTGTTTGCTTTGGTCTTATCCTTCGACTTATCCTCCGGCGATATGTTGAACTTGAGAGCACGACGTGGTTGTTGTTGTTTCCTCGCCACAGACGCTGGCTGCGACTCCAGTTGCGCCGTACGCAGTTGCAGCAACAAATTGTAGCGATAGTTGACATCGACGCGTTGCTGCAGCCGCTCGCTCTTGGCCAGCTTCAAGGCGGACTCGGTGATCTCGATTGCCTGGCCATACTTGCGCGTGGCACGCAGATAGTTGGCCTGATAGACCTGCAACACGAGCAGCATATGCCCCAGGGTGTTGCTACGTTCCGTGTCCCGTTGCAGCCAGTCATTGGCCAAGCCATAGAACTCATCCAGCTGATCGTGCTCCCGATTCAGGAAGTTTAAACGTGCACGGAGACAGCCCACAATGAAGTACATGCACTGCAACTGAATGTTATCCCGCATCACAGGATGCGACTCCTGCAGGTAACGTTGCAGCTTCAAGCTGCTGGCATTAGGAGATTGCATTTCCTGGAGGCGAATGAATAGGTGAGATCAGAAGAGATGAGGATATTTCACTTGCACTATTTACTTACCAGTCGAGGCGTGGAGACGGCCAACTGTTGTTGCTTGCGAATGGGCTCCACGCTGGCGGCGCCCTGCTCCAGCTGCATGGAGAGCATCTTGCCCACCAGTTCGCTCATGTGCTTCGACTGGGCATCCATGGGATCAGTGATCAGGCTGCTGGACTTGCTGATCTGGCGGTCCAAGGACAGGGGCTGAATGCAGAGAAAGTGTTCGATGATGCGCAGCTTGGAAAGTGCCTTGTCCAGGCATTCCGTGCGCAGATTGGTCCACAGCCAGGAGATCAGGACCTCCACGGTGCGCAGCAACAGGCCGCCCTGGAGGAGCACCTGCAGCAGGCTGCTGGACAAGTTGGGACGCTCGCTCAGACGATTGGCGGTGCACTCGGTGCTGTCCCGGACGAGATCACTCAACAGCAGGACGAAAACACTATGATCCATGGATGAAATGGCGGTAAAGCTGCGCACACCGTCCACCAACGTGTCCAGCTGCTGCAATGCCGTCGGCATTCTGGCCAGAATGCTGCAGTGCCTCTGCTGGTAACAGATGCGGAATCGCACCGACTGCAGCGTCAGCTGGACAATGTCGCACTTGCCCACACGCTCCTCGAACTGATTGCGCAGTCGCTCCACGTGCAGCAGCAACAACTGGGCGTGACTCGGGCTGTCCAAGCGGGCGTAGTAGAGCGCCATTTGGCAGAGGCACAGCATCAGCGTCGAGTGCTGACGCTTGTAGAAATGAGCTCTGTGGATCTGCGGCCAGAGCTCATCCAACAGCTGCTGGCCATGCTCCACCTCGTGCGGCATATCGAAGAGCGCGTGTTGCGTGTAGTGCGCCATAAAGTGGCTGAGAGCACGCAGAAAGGTGAACCTGTCGCCCAGGTGGCGACTCATGCGCAGCAGCAGCAGCCAAGCCCTGTCCGCTTGCTGCGTGTAACCCATGCTGGACAGTCCCATGGCAGCCCAGACAGCGTCGTCAATCAGCGCCTCCCAGTCGATGAGCGCCTCGTCACTGCTCAGCGGCTCCGCGTCAGCCTGCGGGAAGAGAGTATATTTGAATGCGGAATAAGTTAAAGTGCCAAACCATGATCAAAGTGACATTCCAATTTGGTTATTATAAGCAGGGATGCGAGTAACGGTTTCAGTTAAGGTTTCGATTATGTTCGCATTTGGGTTTTAGGTTATCTATAAAGAATGGTCTCGTAACGGTGTACCGGTTTTGGTATGTTTCGGTTTTGAAATAAAAGAGCATTACTTTCTCACTGTTTCATGGACATTTTCTACCTATTTATGAATATAAAATAAATTACTTTAAAGACTCTGCCATGCCTCCTTCTGCCTGTTACATACATACATTTCACAAAGCCAATATACCCTCTTTTCCCATTTACAATGGGCCCTTTCCAAACAGTTTTTATTCCTTGTCCAAACAGTTACACACTGGTATTTATGAAATCGTCTTGATTTTTTTTGAATAAACAACACATTTATCATTAATAATTCTAGTAAGTTTTCTTTTCTTAAGAATTATATTTAAATTTTAAAAATTAAAAAAAATTCCAATGCATCTTGCATCTTGCTTTTATTTGTTTCCTTTTTTAGTGTGATTGTATGTAAAACCGAAATTAACCCTTATAAACGGTTATTTCGGTTTACACAGCAGTGATGCCAAATTGGCCTTTTTCGGATAGAGTTGTCTAGTGTTTAACTGCTTCAGCCAGTAAAAATGTTAAACATCTTCTATCCAAAAATCTAACTTTTTTTAGATTCAATTAATTTGCCAATTTTGGAACTTTCTGAAATTGGAAACGATATTAAGACGAAAACAGTTACGCCCAGTACGCCAAAATTCACGTCTTAAAATGGGAGAATGTTAAAAATACGTCAAAATTTTGGTCCGAAGCAAACAAACATCGAGACTCTGCAGGCAATAACCCTTTTCAGAAGTGGTCACTTTCGCTCTGACTCTTCTATCGTTGCCATGGTCGAATGCAGAAGCAGAGAGGGTTTTTAGCCAAGTTAGTTTGGTAAAAACTAAACCGAGGAACCGTCGAGATATATATTTTATGTTTATTTTATAAATGTATATTTTATCTTCTGATGATTCGGATTGCGTCGACACAAAACTTGTTGCCATTCGTATAAATTGCCTGGCAAATACCTTAAGATGATAGGCACCATGGCGAAATTTAATGGCAAAGAATATGCCGAAGAAAAAATGTTTGAAGATGGTTTGAAACTTTTAAATTAACAAAAAAATAGGAAGATAACGTTGGCTGGTTTTTCTGTCTTTTTTTTAGTTCAGTTTCCCTTTATTCATTTGCCGTTTACAGAGTTTCGGTTTTCAGCTTTCGGTCAAATGAAAGAATATTTATCGGTTACGGTTTCAAATTTCAATCGGTTTTTATCGGTTAAAGGTTACGGTTTCGGTAAGGTTTTTAATCCCTGATTAAAAGACATTCGGATATTTGCCAAGTGACGTTTTAGGCTCACCTGGTTGTAGAAGGCCTCAAAGGCGTCCACGGCCGTTGTGGCCAGTTGCACTCGGGGCATCTCGCTGGCAATGTTGACATCCAACAGGTTATGCTTGATTACCATCTCCTCCAGGCTCTTCTCCGCCGTCTCCTTAATGGGTATTTTGGTCTTTTGCGTCTCGATTAATTCCAGGAGCTTGCTGACGCTAACATGACCCAGCACCAGCTGCTCCAGGCGCGTCAGTCGCCCCTTCTTTTGCAGCATTGAGCGCAGTTCCTCGAACTGACACAGCACCTTTGGGTCAGTGCGCATGTGACGTCCCAGGAGCACCAACTGGTAGTCGGTTTGCCGATGACGCAACAGAGATTGGAGCAATGGCGGCGTCCTTAAGTTGCCCAGCACGGCCAGCATGTCCAGCTCGTAGAGTTTACGCCTCTGGACTGCGGTCAGGGGATTGCACAAGGGGCTCATCTCGTGCAGCTCGTAGATGCACCTGGGAATGGAATTCTTGGCGGTGCGATAATAGACGCCCATTTGCTGGAACTGACGGGAGGGACAGCTCATGGCGGCTATGTAGGTGCAGTGCAACTGAGCAGCCAGCTCCGGATTGTCGCAGTACTTGCTGGCCTTGTAGATGCGACGCAGCAGTTGGCGCATCTCCTGGTCGCCCAGCAGCGGACGCAGCTGCTGCAGCGGCTTCAGCAACAGTTGCAACAGCGCCATCTGTGGACCACTCGACACCTTGTCGGCTATGTTGGTCAGATGCCACACAAAGCTGACCAATTCCCCGTTCGTTGCCAGCATGCACTTGGTCACCTTCACCACGTCCATGGCATAGTGGATAATGCTGACGAGCGACTGCTGAGAGGCCTGTTGAGAAGGGATCATTCATTATTATACCTTTGGATTCGTGATATATTCTCGATCTTACCTTCGGGAGTGTCGCCTGCGCCGAGGGCTGCCAATTGCTGTAGGCGGCGATGGCACAGCAGCCGAGGCTGAAGATGCAATGCTTGCGAAGACTTTGGCAGTTGGCATCGTTGCTGCAGCTGGCGGCGAGTGGACTGCTGCTGCTGATGTTCATCGACATGGTGATCAGGCACTGGAGCAGGTCAAAGTGTGCGGCATATGCCTCGGCGCTGTCCGTGCCGCCCAATCCCTGCCAGAAGACCTCAAAGCAGTTCTTCTTTCCGTCTATTTGAAGCAACAGTTTCTGCACACGCAGAAAAACCATCAAGAAGTCTATGAACCATTGCTCCTGGGCATGTGCAGCGCCCTTGTGCTCAAAGAATTTAATCAGCTTCTTGGCCAGATCAATGTAATGACGCTTCAGGTCGACAGTCTGTGCGGAATCACGTGTGTACAGCAGCTTCAAGTAGTAGTAGAGTAGCTGCATGACATAGTTTTGGGATGTCAACTCTTTGTAGCTCTCGCGGCAACAACGAAGCAGCTGCAACGACCATGGCTGATGCTCCTCCGCGGCTTGTTGCTGCCACGCGAAGCCATCGATTTGGATGAGTGCCAGCACGGCACTTAGATACTCTGGAAACTGGGTGCTCAGCTCATCGGTGGTGGCACCATTGCCGGACAGTAGCTTAAAGAGCGGCTCGTACATCTTGTTTGAGTATGCCACAGGCAATTTGCTCAGGATCCTTAGGAATGTGGTGCTCCGCTTGCCCAGGATTTGATTTAGCTCGACGATCAGCTCGCTGTAGCCTGCACCCTGACGCTGCATGGCTTGGAAGAGTACTCCCATCGCTTGCAGGACCAGGCAGAGTTGATTCTTGGCTGTGGATGTGGGCTGTTTCTGCATTTGTTGGTTAAAAAAGTAAAGATGCTTTATATGAGTGTTCATATAGAGTTTGTAGTCAGTCTTGCTCTGGAGCTGGACGCGTTGGGTGTTAACCAACGAATAGAATCTTTGGCATTCCAACATTGTTTGCTGCAAGTAGAACATGTTAGTTAAAGGAGGCTTTTAATTAATTAATTATTTCGCTTGCCTCTTGACAGATCGCGTGGTGAATGTAATGCAGGCTAGTCAAGTGGCTGACCCACAGCTCGGGCTTGGTGGCGCAGAGCTCAACGTGGGGCAGCATGCAGGCAACAATGTCGCAATAGAGGTCAGCATATTTATGGCAATTATCCTGCAGAGCACAGCAAATTTGACGCAATACTACAACTTCATATCTCAAGGCACTGGACGCGACGCTGGACGTCCCGCCATTTCGGATTTGATTGAATTGCGACCTAATTGCCAGCACAGCACTCTCGACTTCCTTTCGTGTTCCGCGCAATTGTTTTGCTATCTCATCACGTGACATTTTAACATTAAAATTATTATTTATATCTTAAAAATTTGACTAGTCGCTCGAAGTAATTTTCTAGTTTGACGCCTTCAATGAATTTGTATATGTCGCCGATAAATGCTGTAGCGTTATCGAGAGCAGCAGCTCTGCCTTCGATTTATGTTAGTGTTGAGCAACTTTTAAACACAAGAACACTGAACTGTAAAATGTGCGCGTTAATTCAAGTGCAGTACATTCGTAATCAATCGTATGTGAGTATAAGGTCAGAGCAAGAAGGTCAGATATATTAAAGTTCGTTTCTATGCTAGTTGACTACTTATGAATTTGTATATGTCCGCGATAAATGATGTTTTGCTATCGATAGCAGCAGGCCAGTTTACGATTAATGCCAGTGCTGGGAAACTATTTATCACAGCAGCACTGAACTGTAACAAGGCGCGAATTAATTTAAATTCAGTACATTTTGAATGCAAGGGATAAAGAGTTTTACGTGTGTAAAAGGTCAAGCGAAAAGGTCAGGCGTGCGAAATTGAATTGCGCAAAGCACTGAATGGGTTAGTTTAATTTATTAGTGCTGCTGCAACGAAAGCGTGAAAATGGCATACGAATAAATGTGGTCAACACAAACACACACACACACATTGATTTATGTATGTGACATGCAACGATTCTTGCGGGCCATAAACCGGAACAGGTATGCAGATATACAGATATGCAGTTATGCGCATTATTGGCCCACGCTTATTCACACTTGAGTGAGTGTGTGTGTGTGTGTATTTGCGGCAAATACAACCACATGTGGCTTACTTAGATGGAAACATATCGCTGTAATAAATACTTATGCTCGCATGACTCAAGGGACGGGGGAAGGCGACACGTTTAACTCTCGAGCTCTCCAAAGTCGGAAGTCACGTTTAAACGTTTTCGCTAAAAGTTTCACATGCACACGCTGAGTTCCCAGCTTGATGATTGATGAGCGTGTGTTGTGTGTGTGGCATTGTGTTTATCTTTGAGATACATTCAGACAATTGTGTTTAATTTGGACATCGTTTTAGCTTAATTAAGATGAAGCAAACACAAGGAAAGTGACAATTGTGGGTCAGTTGCACTCGAGTTATTTGATAATTACTATTATCCTATCACTGTGGTCGGCAGTCCACTCTAGTGACGAAAGAATTACAAAGGGTGCGAAAGTAATATAAACATTAAAAATTTAAAATTTACTACGACTGTCCAATCAGATTCAATAAGCATCATTTTTACTAAGTTAGTGACGAACGATATCTAAACTGTATTAAAAAAAAAAGGTTTTTCATTCGCTACTGCTGAAAAAAGGTATTTTTATTAGATTTGGAGAATCGAGACCATTATGGCTAATGTGCCGAATGCCAAACATTTTATTTGGGGAATAATTTCTGTATAAAATTTAGTATCGTTCGTCACGAAATTAGATATTAGACATATTTGGGGCATGGAAATGTTTTCGTCACTAGATTTTTACCTAGTAAAGAGTTTTTTTGAAAAATTACCTATGCCTTTAAACATTTGTATGTATTGTTCTCTTCTTTTTGGCTCACAATTTATGGCCAGTCATGTTGCTGTGGCTAAGTTTACTGAGAATGCGGCTCTAATAACTCCCTGGTCGCTGGAGCAGCTCAAGTCTCAGGTTGAGCCTAAGTTCAGGCTAACAGTTGATTTACTTGATCAAATATTTATTCAAGATTTATGGGCTTTTGTTTTGATTGATTCGAGACTTGAAGGCAGCTTTAAATACTCGCAAAATAGCACAAAATGTGCCATTTCATTTGAAAATATTGTAGAAACCGCATTCGCATTCCCATTCGTATTCGTAATCAACTGTCATTCAGCTGTCAATATTTGTTAAAATCTAATTTTGTTTACAGAACCAGCAAAAATATGATAAATATGTACATTTTTCAAAAAATTGCAAAAGTTTTCCCCGTTTTGCTGCCAAAATCAACAAACTCCCAGAATGCATTTCTATCATTGTCTGTGTCTATTTCGAATTGTGTTTTAATTGGGTGCAAACAGACCGAGAGACAGGAAGACAGACAGACAATCTGTCAGATTGGGCTTGGCAGTTCATTAAAATGATTTCAGCGTGGAAATTTATGCGATTTTTCATTGAGCTGTAATTAAATTAGTCGCTTGGCGTCATTTCAAATGCACTAATTTGTCCACATCCCAAAGATAAATACTGTCTCTTCCTTGTCCTGTTCCTGTTCCCGTTCCTCTGTGTTTTGTGACAGCCAACAAGGATTTATTGGCTCAGCCTCAGCGCTACAATTGCCTAACAACAACTGCAAAAAGTGCTCTTAATTAATTTCCCAGCAGCAAGTGAAAAGCTGTCAGCCCACGCAACAGCTACAAAAACAAAGAAAATGCTGAAAAGCTCTCTCAAGCGCGAGAAGTGAGCAGGGGGATTAGGCTGGGAAACGACACGAGAATGTCTTTGGTGTTCCTACACGTACTTTTGTTGTGTCAAGTTAATTAGACACAGGCTTCAAATAGACTTATTTCGCAGCAAAGAAAAAAGTATACAATAAAATATGATACTAAACTTAATTTATCTTATACGTCAATTATCATAATTGAATTCAATTCTTCAATTTTTAAATGTGTATCTCACATAAATATTCAAAGTTTTGAGAAATTGGCAACTCATTGGACTGAGAATTTGTTATATATATAAAAAATATACTTTGCAAATTGTAGTCTGTTTTCTATTCTATATTTAATTTATTATTAGTTTTTTGGTTTACAATATTTTATTATATTTTGTATTTTATTATCAGATTGTAGTTTTGCAGATTTAAGTTTTACATATATCGTTAAACATTGAAATTATCTATATTTTTGCTGAGATTTGCGTTTCCATTGTATCCCCTCTTAACTAACATGCTTCGTAGAATCCACTTTAATACGTTTTAAGCCTTCAGTTTTTTTCAGCTCCCTCACTTATTGTTGCTTCTCTCACTTCCCCTTTCATGCCCCATTGGAGCAGCTGTCTCGCCTTTTGACAGATTTCAATTTCTCGCCAGCTTTTTCATTGCCTTGACACGAACTTGACCATTGCTAACGGATATCCGATGCCAAGTTTGCTAGCAAGCTGTCAGCGCTTTGGACGCCCGTTGCAGTTGCACTTGCCCCATGCCCCATATAACCCATATACACCATTGAAAAAAAATCAGCTGCCTTCACTTGACATGTGTGCAAAATTCACGCTTGAAAAGCATGTGGAAAATGCTGTCGCTTGTAAATTTTTTTGGCATGCGACATGCAGCATGCGGCCTGGCGAAAGGGTAAGGTGGTGGTAGGAAGAAGAGAAGAGAAGGAAGAACATTAATTTATGGGCTGCATGCCACACGGCGTTGCACATGGATGCAACTGCAACTGGTGCAGCCCTGCACTGAAGGGGCTGTCAGTGGCGTTAACGAGTCCATTAGGGAGGCAACCACTGGGAGGGAAGCTGGTGGTGCTGGTGCCTCATTTCTGACACCACTTCTGGCGCTGGCACCCCAACAACATTGTGTTTGGCATTTAATTAAAATAGTTTCGCTTTTTGGGCTGACTAAGTTCTTTTTATGGCCACACATTTAACGGTTCGCAATGCATTCATAAAACTTTGTCGAGTGTCAGAAATTATGTTTAAGACTTTTTGTTTTCGTTTCTGCCCCGAACTTGGCTTATTTCCCATGCGTCATGGCTTGGGGTCTAATAACCTTACGTAAGCGTGGCCAGAACCCCACCCAGTCACAGTCAGCATTGAGCGTCGAGAGTTGGATTTGTTTCTGTCACTCATTTTGACTGGAAGCTGGTGTCGATTAGCTGATTAAGCCAAATGTCAATGGCCCAAACTTTGGACATGGCCATAAAGAAAAGCCGGAGCTATAAATAATGTAATTATGCTACATACATTTATGCAGATCATCTACTGTATGTTGACTCGAATTCATTTCCTGTTTTTGGCCACTTTCTGAGCCGCTTTTGAATTGCATTTAAAAGCAATTATCAAATCATGTCGCTGCCGGCTGACAAACTCATTTATTTAGCTCAAAACTCAAGACATGTGTGGCATGCAGCAAACCAACACACACACACACTCACACACACACACATACACAACCAAACCAAGTCCAAGTGCAAGTCAAGTCCTAATTTTGCTTTCGTTTCACACCAGCTAGACCTACATATGGTTATACCCTTACTGAGAGTATTTCAGCTTTGTTGGGATAGATGTAACGCACTGAGGTAAAGAGTGAAAACCCCTTAATTATATATATTTGTGATCTGGGTTGAGTACGTAAGTCGGTGCAGACATTATAATGCCTTTCAACTGCACCAAATGCCATTGTAAAACTTATATTTCAATTTTTATTATAAAAAATTCAATATAAATCGGCATATATATCTGATCTACACTTTAATACCTTATTAATGATGCATTATGTATATCAATAAACATAATAACTTTGTGAAATATATTTCAATTACATTTTTATTTGCAATTTTTACAATAATATAATATGAAAATAAAACTCATTTTAAATTTTTATTTTATGAATTAAAAACTAGAGTTATGGTATAACTTTTAAATTACAATTTAAAAATAAGTTTTATTTTAAATTGTAATTATATTATTCGACCCAGTACATATTTTATTAAATTTAGTTAGTATATATTAATATGATTTAAGTTAAATCATTTAACGATAGTTTTTTTCTTAAAAAGTTAAATATAATTTAAAAAGTAAACGCATTCAAAATGTTAAATATTTACATTGTACATCTTTAATCATTTTTTCTTTGCAGCTAAAAATAATAAATTTTTTTTTGACAAAATAAAATTTAGTTTAAGTCATATATAGTCAAACTGATTAAAAAATATATGGTATGTATTGCTGCTGTATTAACAATCTTCTAGGGTATTTAAACTGCGACCTGCCAAAGTTAGCTGTGTTCTCCCGCTGCTCTATGAAGTTAACTAAAAGTCGGAGATCCACAAGCTGTCAAACTGTCGCCAGTGCAAGAAATTGTCATTATTCAATGTCTGGAGGGGACACTGAAGAGGGAGGGGTTCTCGAGAGGGGCACAGGTTGCGGTTCGGTTCACTTTTGTTCGGTTTGACTTTGGTATCGAATTTGGGGGCGCTTCCAACTAATTTTAATGTGTGAAAACTAAGTTTTTATTTTTGGGGAAAATTGGAGCAAGCTGATGTGCCTACCAATTGGTTTATTGTCTGTTGTTTGTTGTTTGTTAACTGTGAGAACCTGTCGAGTGCTAAGTGCATTTCCCTCCCATCCCCTGATCTCCTTGCCATATCATGTTTTTTGTTTTGCTTTGTTTTTCCACGCTTAAAGCTCGCCAATTCAAAAAATCCATCGGCATAAATCATGTGGCAAGCGCCACAAACACGGCGACATATTAAATTTACAAGTTGATTTTGATTTATGCCCGTATGCATATAAATATGTATTTTGCTGTTGCTGTTATTGCTGTCAAGTCGTCTCGACGCTAACTTAATTTAACTCTCGTTGTAGTTTCCTTCTCTTTCTTGCCCTCTCTCTTCATCTCTCTCTCTCTCTGTCTCTATCTGATGGCAGTCTGTCTCATTTTCGCTGAGCCAACGCAATTTGCGGTCTGCGTCGACGTCACTTGCAATTAAGGTATCAAAATGCTGGGAATACCTTCGCATAGGGTATTATAAGTGTGTCAACCAATATGTGACGCTTGGATAGAGAGAGTTCAAAACTGATTGGCTGATTAAAACTCTCAAATTGCAATATTCGTACAATTTATGGGATATATTAGTTTATTAGTAGTATTAGTATTAAACAAGATATATATATTAAAATATTATTATTTAAATTACAGTATTACCTCAAAGAAATCAAATAGAAATTCAGAATCTAACGATATTTTTATATATAATATTTTAAGGTTATGTCCATGCAGGTACAGTTGCGTCCATAATCACTATTTTCACTTTACTATCCATATAAGCTGTGTATTCCTGCAGCTCTTCATTAAGCACTTAGTTTCCTGCTGTTTGTGGGCGGTTTTAAAGCCCGTGGAAGTAACTTTGTTCATTTCAAATGACAAACTAACAGACAGACAGATAGACAGACAGACACCGACAGCTTCATTAATTAAAATGAAAATTAGTGGTTTCGAATTGCGCAGAGATGGAATAAAATAAGATGGGATGATGATGGCAGCATCCAGCCCAGCATCGTTCCTGGAAAACCATTGAAATGCTGCAATTAGCGGCGAGCGTGTAAATCTTTTGCCCGGCAATTTGATAAATCCACATAACTTGACCCACTTTCAAGCTCACTGATGAAGTCTCTGCCCATCTTTCCGCTCTTTCTCTCTCTGCTTCCCGTTCTGGCCAAAATGCACAGAGCAATTTCATTTTTTAAACGTGCTTCTCCCACTCTCTGTAAATTCTCCTCTTGCCATTTTAGGGCAATTTGTGTAAATGACAGAGCATTTAATTTTAAATTTATCATTTCACAGCCACTTTTGGGCGTCTTCTGACCGTTGCAAATGCTTAAGCTTAAATTTAAAACCTAACTAAACTAAACTTTATAATACTTATGCATAGAATGAGTTGCTGAGAGCTTTTCTTTTGCTATGGAAATGTGCGGCAGCAACTTTTTGCCACAATCTGGCAGTTGGGTCGTTGGGGTGGCAATCAAACGAGTTGCGACCGCGACACTCGGCAGAAAATTAAAAATATATAATAAAAAGTTATGCACTTTTTTGTGCATATGAATAAAAATATAAAGTTGGACACACTGGGTAGTAAAAAGTTAGCAAAAAGGTAAAGTCAGACAGGCGTATGTAAATAAATGAATAAATACTTCTACAGATGTCAGTTGAATTTAATTAAATCAGTCAACATTTTGCTTGACAAGCGTCGCGACATTGTGAATTTATTGTTAAATCAATTTGTATGGCAAACTTATACTAGTGCAATGCCATGTAAATCAATTAAATCTATTGAATTGAAACTGCTTTAATTTGTCACGTCAATTCAAATTGTGTTCAACTGGCGCCAGTGCTGGAAAGCGCAGCTGCTGATTCATAAAGTGGAAAAACAGCAATCGATTGATAATTCTGTTTTGAAACGTTTACAAATCTTTGTAATCACAAAAATTTCGAATATTATTTATAAGTCTCATTTTTTAAAATTGCGCGCCGTAAACAATTTTGGCTCCGAATAGTCGACTGAGTGTATCGATATATCGGTATGATGACGATGTATTGCTCTCTCGCAACACTGGGGGTAATTTCTCGTGCTCATTTTCTTAGCGTCTCTCTCGCTCTCTCGCATGCATTTTCATCGTCTGCATTTTTGCTTCTTTTCGGGCGCCTTTCGTCAGTCTCTTTTAAATTGTGGTCGCGTAAGGTTGTTCGCGCGCGTCTTGCTGGTCGTAAATATATATAAAAACCGCTTTAAATGAAAGAAAATGTTAGCGAAATAAAACTAACTCAAATTAAAGTGCAATTAATCCCTTGGCTTGACCAAGAACAACTATTCTAATACATAAATAATGTCAAAAACATGCATTAAGAAAAATACAATTCGCGACGCTTTGCTGTGCCCAAAGGACTGAGCCGTTGGTGAGAGCGAGACAACGCTACTGTGTACGCAATTTGTTGATGTCGTTTTTGTTGTTGGTAGAGCCTGGCGCTTGTGCTCAGAGTAATTGTTGTTGTTGGATGCGCCATGGTAAAAGTGTTTTGTTTGTAAAAGAACAACAAATGCTCCCAAAATTGATTTAATTTCTTCCTGCTGCTGTTACTATTGTTATTGTTTTTGCAGCCGGCAAATCGAAACCAACAACTTAAGTTAAATGAATATATTCGTCAAGTAGCCGCAAATTTCCAGCGAAAAACAGCGATACGCCAAAATTCGGCGAATACACAACGAAAGTGGAGTGAGCGAATAAAAAAAGAAGAAATATAAATATATGAAATGTGGAGAATGTGTAGAATGTGTGTGCAAAAATAATAAACAAAAAAGTGACAGGAAACCGAAAACGAAACCAAAGCAAAATCAGAGGCCGTCAAAATGCAGCACAGTGAAAACAAAAACAGAGAAAGGGAAATAAACATAGCTTAAGCTGAGAGCAGAATCGTAACTATTCAAATAACCGTAGACAACGTAAACAACGAACGAACGGTTTCGCAATAAAACGCACAAAATCCACAATGGCAGCAAATAACGGAAACAGCAGGACATGCAAATGGATGTGGATTTTAATTTCGATTGGACTATTACAACTGGCGACAGTTTCGCATGGGAGTCAAGGTAAGTACAGTTACAGTTACAATTAGAGTTGTCGAACGATTAATTGAGGTGACAGGTTGTCTGGCCGACGTGCAAACGCGCAGGTTGTTTTTAGTGCCTACTACTATTTCTAAATTAGTATTAGGGCAAAAATACTTTGATAACTGATAACCAATTTGACGTAAATTGAGTAGGTTCTTTTTATTTATTTTTGGCCAGAGCGCGCACATGTGAAACAGCTTTGGCAATCATACAATCATACGACCGTTGCCCATATGCTAGTCATCGATTTTCACTTGTTGACGATAATTGCTATAGTGTAAAGTGTATATAAGTCAGCCGGCGATAAGACAAGGACGTTGCAAATTCGTCTTTATCAGCATTTCATTATCTCTGCTTTTGGCTGTTAAACAGTTTTAATGAGTCGATAACTTTAAGCACTACGTTCGATAAATATTCGTCAGAATATGCGAAATGTTGAAATATGTCGCATTTATTTACAAGCAATCAACTTGAAACCTGTTCATTTTTGATAAATATTAAGCTGGCAAAGATACCCTTTAATGTTATTAAAAGTATACTGTGTACAGAGCTACCCTGTATTATTTATTTGCACTCATAAAACCTCCAATCACCTTGTGTATTGTAAACTTTACAATTTTATCTTCTTGGAATTACTTCAAAATGATTCTAAACAATAGTAAAAGGGACACAACAAGTGTTTAACTGAGCAGGTAGTTGAATATCCATTAAAAACAGGTCAAATATCGCGACTGGAGCAGCTGCAAAGCATTAACTGATTAATTTTCCGTTGGCAACGAACGTATTTCAATTTCTCAGTTTTCCATCTAAAAATAAACCTTAGAAAATCCTCACAAAATGCGCAAATAATGCAAACAAATTAAATGCCTTTTGCATGGCTCAACCGAATAGGGGAAAAAAGTGCCGTCAAGGCAACTGAAACACCCCCTTGTCGAGCTGGTTGGGGTGCCTCAAATTTATCACTGCCAGGTCACAGAGAAAAAAAAACTGAACATCCCCGAAAAGTGGAAAAAGTCAAACAGAAAGTAATGATAAGCTCTACCCTTGGCTGGCATGTGCTTTATCATAACAACGTTTTGGGGTATCAGACATACATACAATATACGCAAATTGCGTGTAACGGTATGTCAAAATATGGGTCAGTCTTAAAGTTATATCTAACAAACCAAAAGTTCATAATGCTGTTGTCAACTTTACTCTTTTGCGTTGCCAAAACCATTTTAGGGATTTAAATCGGAATTAAATTAAATTAAAAGATAAACATAAAACGCATTTTACTCTCTCTATAAAAAATTTAATGAGACAACTTACTTTACTCAGGGTTTAATTATAAAATTCCTGAGTACTACTTTTTTGCTTCCTTGATATTATTTAAAATATTAAAGTTAGCTCTAAATAGCCAAATTTCAAATTCGTTTTATATAAAATAATTTGTAATTTCAAAGTAGCTAACTCTAGCTATAAAACAGCTAAAATGGCAACTCTGTAAGTACTTGAACAACATATTTCTGGTTTAAAAAATCGCTCGCATTCGTTACTTATGACTGTGATGAGCATAATCTTAAAAGATACATTTCGCTCGCTCTGAAAGTACTTTAAAAAAGGCAATTTACGGCTTAAAGAGTCTCCGACACACACACACACACACACACACGGACGGGCACTGAGGCACAGAGTGGCCTTAATTAATGGCCAGGTAGTAATTAAAAAATCTTAGTGTCACACACAGCAGCAACAATAGCAATAAAAATAATGAACTGGGTGCAACCTGAACTGAAAGCAAAGTCCTGAAAGCAAGCTCCTGTTTCCTTCATTCTCAGACACATATAAATAATACCTGCTTGTTTCATTTTTCACCATTTTAATGGTCATAATTCTTTGCTTAGTGCCCGTTTCCACTGTGAACTGTGACAATTGTTTCGTGTTCGTGCCAGGACTTCAGTGCGAATCCCGGACTCATGCTCATGGCTGGGGATACGGGCAAAGCAAAGGGAAACCAGCACATTTGGCCGCATTACGTGATATACGGAATATGAGTGACATGTTATTCTAATTTCACACCCCTTTTGAAGGGTGCGCTCGACGGCCATAAACATTTCCATATGGTCCGCCTGGCCTGAGGGCTCTAACTCTGGCGCTGAACTCTGTCGCAATGTGTACGCAATGTACACAAAAATAAATGGAGGGGAGAAGGAGGTACATAATGTGCCCAGAATGAGGTCACTTCTTCGGTTTCGGTTTCTGTTTCTGTTTCTGCTGTTGTTTCTCATCGTTGCCTGCTGTCAACTAATTACAGTCCATTGCAGAGTCTCTGAAAGACTCTCAAGTCTTGGTTGAAAATCATTTCCTGAAACGGAAATTGCCAGCAGTCTGACGATGGACTTCCATCTCGCTTTGGGACTGGGCACTGAGAACTGGCAACTGTCGGTGAATTCTCTCAGCATTCTGTCAATTTTCAATCAGTGCAAACAAAATAACAACGGCTAAGGAGTCGTTGCTACTTTTGTTGCTGTTGTTGTTGTTGTTGTTGTTGTTGTACCCTTGAGGTAGAAAGGTATCCATCCAAGTCTTTGTTGTGCCCAGTTGGGTGTGTTGCATGTTGTGTGCTTAGCTTGACGATGGCTTTGACATTGTTCAAGGTTGCAATTGCAATTGCTGTGGCAACTGCAACTTGTATGCTCCCCATGGCAAATCACATATTGAAATTGATTGTAGAACTAGAATAAGCTATGAAATTGATATGGAAAAGAATAATAATACTGTTTAGATATTATTATTATTACCTTAAGGATCTATAACTTAAACAGAGTTGAAACCGCCAAGGTTTTCAAAAAAGGACCCTTGAAAATTATTTTGTTTTCTCAATTGTTTCAATGTTTTCTTACTTTTCCTTTTTAAAAACTTATTTGCTAAAATATTTTTTAAGAATTTAACAAAATTGCTCTACCATTAACTACAACTTCATGAACAAAGTTCAACGTGTGAATTTCCGTGTAAGATTAAAAAGGGAAGTTCCATATTAATACTACAGTTTTGGAATTCCTTTTAGTCCCCAGTCAAATTAAACATTTTAAAAACTTACTTTTACTCCCTTAAGTCTAATATTAATGCATTTGTTTAGTTTACACGTGTTTTTTTTTAGCTCACATTTTTTTTTTTTAACACTTATTAACGGGTTTTGCCGTTATTTAACGCTTCAGTTGTGCATTAAAATACTACAAATTGAACAACCGAAATTAATTTTAATTTGCGCGCACATAAATAAAATTTCGCACGAATTAAACAATGAATTGCATTTTTGGCATGTCGTGTTTTTGTACGTTTTTTTTTTTGTTTTATGTTTTATGGTCTGGCCACAAGAACAACAAGAGCAACAGCGGTGGCAACATGCAACAAACAACATTGAATTGTCTCCGTCTCCCTTTCACTTTATTTCGCTCTCTCTCGCTCTGTCTGACTGCAAATGTAATTTTGGCCGAGTTCTTCTTCCTTTTTTAACCAATTCGAAAAGACAACATGAATAATTCAAATCAGCAAACAACAAAAACAACAACAACAGAAATTGCAGCAGGAGAAATCCCAAAACACAATTCCAAAACTGAGACGAATGTTTCGCCTGTTCTGTTGTTGTTGTCGATGCTGTTGTTGTTGTTGCTGCAGTTCAACGCACCCATGACTATGGTCAAATCTGTCCCGAGTCTTGTGCTGATCTCAAGGCACAAGTCCAAAAGAAATCCACAGCAGGAAATGCCATAAAATACACTTTTTCTCTTTTACTCCATCTTCCTCTTCTGCTTGTCTTTTAGACTCTGTACTTGCAAAGTACAAAGGGTCTATGAGTGTTATCAAAAGCGTAACATGCTAATAGAGACGTGACAGAAACTATTAGTTGTATATATTCTTGATCAGAATCAAAACCGAGTCAATATAGCCATGTCCATCTATCCGTAAGAAACATTAAAGGGATTCCGAAAAAAGTTTTGGATTTGGTTTAGATTTCTCCATACAAAATTTTCAGTGTGCCCGGAGCAAATCAGGGAAAAATCAGGCACACTGAAAATTTTGTATGGAGAAATCTAAACCAAATCCAAAACTGTTTTCCGGAATCCTTTAGTTGTCTTAAAGGATAGAGGATCTCAAGATACCAAACTTGGTATGTACATAGCTTTCATTATATTCTAAGTAAATAAGGTTTATTTAAGGTTACACATTTTCCTTGGATATTAGATTTTACTTCTATTAAGAAGATAGCAAACACAATCCCGCTTCAGAAATTTTAGTAATTTAGGATTTGTTAATTTCTAAAAATAATATTTGAAAATTTATTGATGAATACAATCGAACTTCCCTGTCCACAGAAAAAGTTTAAATTATGAAGGCTTCGACTTTTGAAATTCTTTTTCTTTTTTTTTTAAGTTTATGGAGTTTATTGCCACCCAATTTAGTTCGAGTTAAAGAAAACTCGAGTTATAGAAGTTCAACTTATGGAAGTTCGACTGTAAATGGTTTTTGTTGTGTACAGAGTCTAGCAAAGTCGATTGAGCTCGACTGACAGTTGCTTTAAGTGCATTTTATTTTATTTTAATTTCATTTGCAATTACTTGTGGCATTGGCAATGGGCGCAAACGTAGGGCCAGGGAGTGGGCGTGGTCGATGCAGCCAATTTGCATAGTCTGTGCGCTTGTTAAGTGTGTGTGTGTGTGTGGGAGTATTGTGTGTGTGGGAGTAAGGCAATCAGCCAACAATTGGAGCTGAAGCTGACAATCTACGGGAATTGAGAAGCCTTGTAAGTGGTGGCCACAACAATGCAATCGTCTTGGCCATAAAGTGTTAACTTACCAACAGCAACAACAAAAACAACAACAGAAAAAAAGCAATAAATCTAGGAGAAGCGAGAGAAAAAGTTAACGCACCTGGAACTGAAGCTAAAGATCAGTTTAAGCCACTTTTTGAACTTAACCTTGTCAGTTGTTGCTCTTGCCAACTTTTTAACTTGTTGTTAATTTTATTGCCGTTTTCATAGTAATTTAAGTGTGCTGCTTTAACGGCACTTTAAGCGTTAACAACAACAACTGTAAAAAGCGCAAAATCCTGACCAAATTCGAAGCAAGAAACTTGATCATTAAATTTCACGCCCAGCTTAAGCAGCTTCTACACAGAGGCGTCCATTAAACGCCTCAACATTATCTCCTAGTCAAACGACTCTCGACTTGGACTCTCAACTCTGACTAGGACAAGAACTAAGAGTAAATGCAACTAAGACTAGACTCTAGACTCTGGCAATTCACTTAATCACAGGCTGCGCAACGGAAGTCGAGGGAACACCTCTTGACTACCTTTTGCAAACCGAAGATCAGAGACGCAGCTGGACAAAAAAATACTAAACTCAATTAAAACTTTATTCTCTTGTTGAGTCGCCTTTCCTCTCTCTCTCTCTCTCTCTCCCCTGTCTCTCTGCTCCCCATGGGCATGAGTCAGACTTAAAAGCGAAATGAAACTTGTTTCATAATTATTTTGAGAGGGCACAAAACAAAAGTTGTTGTTGCTGTTGTTATTGTTATTGTCGCCGCTTTGGGGCAGCATTAATTGAAAATGCGGCAGCCAAATTGAGTTGGTCATTTTGGTTGGTGGCACGTCCAAGAGTCGCCACACTTATCAGACAGACGCTTATCGGTTAAACGTTTCTCTTGTTGTTGCTGGCCATGGGCTGCCTTAAAGTAGATCGATCGTTAAATCCCCTTCCCCTGCCTTGCCGGCTACTACTCGTATCTGTATCTACAGCTCTGGCTGTCGCTGTATCTGTATCTGCTGCTTTAATCTAGCGACTGCAATTGCCACACAAAAAATAGAACATGAAAAACGAGCGACGCTTACAACGGCGACGACAAACGACGTCGTGAACTCGCCTTGGTAGGAGAGGAGACAGAAGGGGGGGAGGGGATACAGGGTGTTGCCAAGCCAAGTAATTTGTTACAAACAGCACAAGACAAAAGCGATCTTAACTCGACTTCCAACTAGACATCGACTCTGCATCTGAATCTGACGCTGACTCGAATGCTCAGTCTCAGTCTTTGCCATTATTTCAATATTATCTACAAAATGCACGTACTTCATGCCACTTACCAAGAGAGTCTATGCCACCGTCGTGCCTCCTTCTTTTTCCCTGCCATATGCACAGTGGTACACATTTTAGAGATTCTGAGTAATATCAGTAACAAATTTAAGTTGCTATAAACTTAAAATATTTAGATATAGCATCAATAAAGAGGTCAACATTGATGAACAAGTTATTTCTCATCAACATTTGAATAAATTAAAACTTGACAAAATAAAAAAGATTTCAAACTTTTTAAAAAAAAGTTAAAGTAACCAAATATCGTAAACTTTAGATAATACCCAAGCTGTCCTAAATTAAGAAAATGTTGATAGAAAATATAGAAAATGCAATGGAGAGGGAATAACAGGAGTACATTTTTTTTAGTCGATTATAGGAATATAGAGAAAAGAAAAACGAGATCCAGATCTGGACTTTAAAAGAAATTTGTAATTTGTTTAAGAAGCCAGTTTCTCAGCTTAAATTTATCAAGAAGTCATTTCGAAAAAGCTGTAGAATTTCCTTTTTTTTCAGGGGATTAGATTGTTTTATTATCTAGCCAAAGACTTGCAGTAATGGAAAGGAGTCAACTAACTTGTAACTACTTTATTGACCAGTTAGCTAATAGTTAGTAAGCTAGTTCTCAGCTATGCAAAGATGCATTTTAAATACATCTTTTAGTTGTTAAGATGAATGATAATAAATTGAACTCAGCTTGACAACTGTAACAGTATTTTGATATCGATTTCAATTGATACTCGTGCCACTGTAACACATCTGTATTTGCTGGCAGCACGACAAAACCCAATCCCACTCCCACTCCCGCCTGGCCTCCTCCCTGACTAACAGGCAGCGATCTTTGTTGGCAGTTGCTGTGATCTTATCTCAAACGTTGTTGTTGTTCGTCGGAGCAACTTAAGTAGGTACTAAGTGCTGCATATATCATCGTAGCCATGGTCCGATCGAGCAGCAGTTGAGGGAAAGGGAATTGAGGGGCTTGGTAATTGGAATCGGAATCGGGTCTGGTCGCGATCTGTTGAGCTGTTGAACCCGCTGAGTCCGTCTGTCCGTCCATCTGTTTATCATTGCCGTCTGTCTGTTTGGCATTTGCTGCGATTGCAATGCCAAAAAAGTCGATTATTTTATGCAGTTTATGACGCGCCCGATTTCTGATTAATGGCAATTATCTCTCTTCGTCTCTCTCACTCTCCGTCGTTATGTCGTTATTTCTCGGGTGGCATCCCCAATTGAGCTGTCAGTTTCAGGTTGTTGCTGTTGGGAACTTCAGTTCAGTTTGAGAGTTGCGCTAATTTACGTGTCGCTCTGGACATTTGCATAAAATGCTTAAAATGTGACTTGGTCTCAGTCTCAGACTCTCAGGAATCGAGGCCCATTAGACGCCACACTTTATGTGCCACTGGCAAACACTTGACGCTGCTTCACTTCTCCAACTCCTTTCGACCAGGCCAAGCATTCCAGTTCACTTGTGTTGGCCAAACACTCGACTCTTAAAAACTGCGTAACTCTGCAGCCGCAGCGCTGTCAGCGTTTGTCTGTCTGTCTGTCTGTCGACTAGGACAACTTTTCATTCGGGCTCTCTGACTTCCTCTGTTGACGTGAGCTCGTGTTTTTTTATTTTGGTAGTGCAGAGTTAATGACTGCCAACTATTTAGCTAACTGATTACACTCTCAACTGCACTAAATTCAGGCATAGTTTTGCTCAGAGTTGAGTTTTTATTTTTCGGAATGCAATGCAAAGTGGAATTCAGGAATTCAACACTCTTGAGATAGCAAAGGAGAACAGAAGTCAATGGTTTTATTCTTTCATCGAGTAAAAAGCATCACAGCAACGTTTGCGAATGAGACACAAAGGGGAATTCCAGAATTATCTGCTCTCTCAATTAATGGCAAACAAGAATATTATAAATAAATTTAAAAAAAAATATTACTTCTCAATTTTATTTTATAAATATCCCTTATTTCATAATTTTTCCATAAAACTTATCGTTAAGACTTCTGCTTAAGAATCACATAGTTTAATTTAAGAACTTTTTGCTCATATCAAAATGAATGCGACGCCAAATTGGAATTTAAGAACTTAATAGAGAAAATTACTTGTATTTATTGAGTGATTGAGTGAGTCTCAAGTATAAAAGCGTAATATATATGCTAAGTAGTCATCTATTCTGCTGCTCACTCAGTTCGTATCGTATCTCACATTGTCTCGAGGCTAGCTGCCAGCTTTGCCATTGTTCTGACTTCCTTCCACATTTGCTGTATGCAGTTGCAGTTGTGTCTGGCAGATATGCAAATCTTGTAATGAGGTGGTAAAATACCGAGACTCGACTGCACTTTTCACGTTCTGTGGCAATGACACAAATTGCTGTTGTCTTGGGCCTGTCATTGAGACTGAAGCATCGAGACCCTGAGACCGTAACTATCCAAGTGACACGCATTGGAGCCAAGCTTAAGCATTGTAAGAACATGCCCTAATGTGGCTCATGTGCGTAATTGTATACCCGGGCATCAAATTATGCGAGCTGAAGTGGGAACAGGGTTAATAAATCATCTTAACTCGTGCCAATCAAAGGGAACTTTTGTTTCAGATGCATGACCATCATTTATATTGATTTATCTTTTTATTTATTCTGTATCGCAATAAGATCGGCCAATCAAAACGGTAGTAATGACTGGTTAAAATCTTTAAGTCATGCAACTGCCTAAAAATATGCAATAAAAATATGTTATGTATACAGATTTACATAAGTATATCTCTACTATAGCCCTTCCCGCTTGCCTTAAATGAAGTTCTGTAAAAAAAAAATAATGCTTTTTTTTTAATCTATTCAAATAGTGTTAATTATTAAATAACAATGTTTTTCAATTATTTGAATTGACTATTATTAGTGTGATTTTGATATTTGCGATATTTCTTTATAATTTATTCCCATTTATTTATTTTTCTTTTTTAATTTTAGATTTTCTTTCTTAGAATTCCCAACTGGCTTAAGCTAAGTTGTATAATAGTATTCAGTGAGTTAAACTTTACATTCGATTAGCCCTAAAGTCCTTTCTGAGTCAAAGGCGAAAGTCAGAGATATGACTGAGAAATGTTGTTGCCCCGAGTTGTTGCTCTGACAGGCGTGAAATTACGCGTTAGAATAACAACAAACAGAAACAAGTAAAGGCAAAAGTAGAAGAGAAGAGACACACGCACTTGAACTTTAGCAGCAAGTGTTTGACATGCGACTGGGGCAGTTGCAAGAACAGTTTCGGTCTATGCCACTAGAGGAATGTCTGAAAGTAGCTTGCAACATGCAACTTGCAACAGAGGGGGCAAGTGCGAGGCTGTTGCCAAAAGGGGCAAGCAGATCTAAGTTGCCATGGCGGAAGTCACGTCTGAGAGCTCTTCAGCTGGCAGGAGGGAGAGGGAAGGGGATAGATAAGGCCCTCTCAGCTGCCAAAATGTGATTGATGTGCTGTGAAGTCAAAGTTATGGAAAGCTATTGCCCCTCCCTGTTCGCGTCTTCTGTCCAGGCTTTAAGGCTTCGGCATTCAATTAAAACTTTGGCCAGATCAACGAATGTTTTATATGCAAAAGTTGTCGTATTCATATTCAGTGTTTGGCATTTGCAAATTTCTATTTTTTCTTTACTTTTTTGTAGCATTTGTGGCGTGTTATAACCTGGCAACCTGCAACAAGTTCAGGGCCACACACACACCTCAAATAAATATTATTTTGGTATTGGCGTTTTTGTGTAAATATTTTGATATCAAATATTTGGCCTGACAGTCAAAGTATTTTCCAACTGAAACTTGTCTCTCGTGAGTCGAGGCAAGTTGAGACTTACCTGTAAATATTTGCCACATTATCGTCGGACAATGTGCAAACAAAAGCCTTTAATACTAATACCTTTGACTAGCTGTAGAACTGCCATTCGTCAGTTTTTCGCCCCCAAAAGACACAACATTAATCTTAGTTAAGCTGAGAAATTAACATACAAAGCTGAGAAATACCCTTTCCCATCCAATTGGAGTCCGTCTTTTTACTCACTCAATTGCCTTCTCTGACCCTTCGCTGGTTCAATAAACTGTGCTATTTGTTTTATTGATTGCCTTATCAACATGTGTGCTCGCATTTTGTTGTGCTACATTTCGAATACCCTGTAAATATAGTTATAGATGTAGAGAACAGTCCCTATGGACCTAGTTTCTGTTTGAAAAAGCTGAATAATTGGAATGCTTGGTTACAGGGTATGTGCAATAGTACTGGAGCCACGTCACATACTGTATTCTATTTAAATTTTAAATTTTGAGGTTCAATTTTAATTTATTTATCTGCTTACAGGGTATTTCATAGTCATGCCGTACTTAAATCTTACCATTCATTTATTTAGCTAAATTTGCTGTCTATTTGATGAATTCTTTTAGTGTTTATCAAGTATTTCAAACATTTGCAGGGTATCTCTCAGTCGAACAACCTTAATTGAAAGTACTTATTTACTTATTTTCCCTCCATATCTGCGTACAAATAACAAACTTGATAGCTGTGCTCCAACCATCGATCTATAGATAACTTTTTGGTGCTGTGTTGAGGGTCAATTTTATAGTTTTTTCTTTTTTCTTTCTTCATTTTTTGAAAATTGGAAAATTTGTTTTGGAGTTGTGCGTGCCGCGTTGTAGGGAGAGTGGGAGAGGGAGCAGTGGAAGGGGCAGGCCCTGTAATAAATAAATGTGATGTGAGTACACTCATATGCACTCACAATTTATGGCCGAGTCGAGTCGATATCATGCACTGCCACTGGGCATTATTCACATCCACATCCACAACGCTTTCTATTTATGAAAGTTGTTGCTCCGTTCCCCTTCCCGTACAGCTTTGGAATTAGTCAGGTTAGAGTTCAACTCTCAACTCTCGACACTCGATTCCTTATTAGACCTGAAGTGAACTGCACTCAAAATCACCTTTCGACCAATCAAACACTTTACACAACAGTAACGTAGCTGCAACTGTAATCGATATAATCCATCATGCGATAACGTAACTTTCCTTTTTGATTATCGAGGAATTCGATTATGCTTCCGTCGATTGCTTAGAATTCATTAAGATTCACATTTTGATGATATCAAGGCAACTTTTATATTTAATAGGAACTTCGAATAACTCTCAGCAGATAGTTTTATTTATGCTTAGGTTTTGATAATATTATCCTTATTTTTACGATTTATTTAATTACAAACTTGATTTAAACATCTCAGTTTGTGCTGACGTTACTAATCTCCTTTGATATATTATTAATGTGTTCATATATTTACTAAATATTCAGCTCATAATTCAACTAGAGTTAAATTACACTCTAATTGTTCGTCACTGGATTTGTATTTAGAATTTTGCCTATAAATAAAAATTAAATGTTATAAAAGCTTAGATTATTTAAGTACAAATAGTGATAATATCAAGGCGTTATTTAACTTTTAAAATTAAGTTATTTTAATAAATTAAAATCATTTGATGTTGTAGCTCTCCATCTCTCTTTCTCTCCCTTCAATCTTTTCACTTGTCGCTCTTGTGGTTTCGCTTTTACATTGATTTGAAAACAGAGTGCCTCGATTTTGGTTAACCAACTTGCAACATATTTTCGCCAGAGTTGCCCCCGAAAACAATTTAACAACTGCAATTGCAGTTGCAACTGCATCGAATGCGGTCAATGTGGCGTCTCGTTGTGGGCAGTGGCAACATCAAATGCGTGTGTGGGCTGCCCATAAAAACAATCAACGAAAATCTAATGCGACTGCAAAATTAAATACAAAATTGACGGCGAGTTGTGCAGAGGGGTAGAAAAGTGGAAGAGGGGCAGACAGAGGGTGCAACGAGTGGCAGTTGAACTTTTAGTGGCAAAGAAGAAGCTGTTAAGCTGTAAGTGAATGGTGTGTGATGTGCGAGTGTGTGTGTGTGAGTGTGTGTGTCTGTGTGTTGGTTCCTAGTCAGACACATAATTCATACAGCATTCACTCAGCGTTTATCGATTTTGTCTTAGCTGCCCCCGTCAACTGAACTCCACTGAGGGCTAAAGACTCAGCTGTTACTCGTATTTATGTAGTTGCTTGTGAGCTGTTGCCACTTCCCATGTCCACACTCAACTTTGCCCAGGCTTTCAGCCCTTGAATGCTCGCAATATTTTTACGATTTGCAACAGACGTTTGCCAGCTAACAATTCCCCGCAGACTGCCCGCTTTCCTCTCTGTCTGTGTCTCTGTCTCTGTCATGCCCAACTAATGCGACTTTCAACAGCCTCACTTTATTATATATCTACAGATACAGATACATTTGCAGACACAGATACAGATACATACAAGAGTTGTTGTCGTTGTGGTTGGCCCCAACACGACAAATGTTTTGACGCACAGTCAGCGGACAGAGAGAGAGAGAGAGTGAGAGTGAGGGGGTCATGCCATTAAACACAGCGAACGGGAAGCCGCCACATAAAAGTCATGGCAAATGATTCTCAGTTTTATTTCGTATGATTCAGAAAAGCATTCTTTCAAAAAAATTCTTTCTCAATTTTGTGTGTTTTATGTTTTGTTTTTGGCAAGTCCTGTTAAGGACATTAACGGTGCTCAGGGTTTGGCACCTATACCCGACAAACCTTTTGTTTTTAATGGCTTTCGAGTAATGTTGTTGAACCCGCCCATAAATAATATTGCCCCATGACAAAATCAGTTGATTTACAACGCTTTGATGGCACTTTTCATGGCCATAATTTGTTGCCAACCGGCTGCGCACACACAAATGTCGAGGTGTATTATTATCAGTGCCTCCCCCTAAAAAGAGGGTCTCTTCTCCGCCTCCCTGCATTGTCTATGCGTAGGCGTGGCTGCAATAATAAAAAGATTTTTGTTTAAACTTTTAGGCTTGACGTCAAAAACCATTAAATCAAATTTTAGTTCTATTTATCTACCTTTTACTTTCCCTCTCTAACTTCCTTTTTCTCTCTCTATCTTCGTGATAGATGTCCACACATTAGCTGTAATTTATGTTGAACATAATTATAGAATAATAACTAATCGAATTTTTTTTTTTCATCTCTTTACAGGTATGTCCAGGGGAAATTTTGACGGGTAGAGCTTTTTAGATCTATGAAGTAGCAGAGAACAGTGAGAGATAATACGATTGTGACTTAAAAAATAAGTAAATAATCGTTAAAATGTTTGTAACCGTTTTGAACATATTACGTCTTCTTTGCTAATTAACGTAATCTACCAACTTTAGCTATCAGCTACTTTAGCTGTAATGGTAATGGCTGATTTTAGTCTTTCAAGAAAGTTATGCGCCTAAAAGTATGCAACAATTGTTATTTGTTATTCATTTGTTATTCTTAATGCTTGCAATTTGCCGCTTGCTTTCAACTCCAAACTAAATAACTAATAATTCTAGGGAATATCTTTTTATCTAGATTGAGTTGCCATTTCATTTCATATTTGCATATTATATAGGGACAATAGGATCTATTTCTTGGAGTATATCCATCAGTCGTGTTTGTGCTTAAAGAGCTCTCATAAGCAAACACATTGTTGTTGCACGCACAAATCGAACGTCAGGTGCAATCAACACACATTTTCGAAAGCAACTCAAAATCAAAAATTAAAAAATGGAGGGAAAATATTGACACAAATTTGATAAAATGCAAAAATGAAAACTCGTTTTGATTGCCGGCAGCAGCACTTATTACGCTTTTGACGCTGTTAAGTCTTTTATTATATGTGTTTTTATTTTTATCTTTTATTGTGAGCGAAATTCAATTAACGTTGCATGCAACGTGTGGGCAGGCGCCACATAGGAGCGCGCGTGGGATGCGACTCTAAAGGCGACTCCAGTGGCAGCTTCAAGTGGATGGCAGAAGGTTGACCGGGCGGAAAGGGGAGGCGCTAGACTTGCGTAATCCGCGACAGGCCAGCACCCAAAAGCTGAGGCGTGGCCCACTTTTTGTGGCGACACAAACTGATAAAAAATTATGATGGCAACTCAAAAAAAATATATCGTAAAAACCAAGCAAAAATGTTGATTGCATAATTACGTTGCAACTGAAAACAAGTGCAATAAATGTAATTAATAATAATTTAGTTACATTAACTGTAATTTAAATCAAACTTCGACTTCTTTTGAATGCAAAAGAAAATGTGATCCATAGGAAAAGGCCAATTAAGGGCTTCTTTAATATTGACCTGGCCATGAGTCAGAGCCAGAGTTAGGGAATTACAGTTGGTAACGCCACCCACATTGAGGTTGCATCCACTTGTCAACCATTTACACTCTGTCCACGTAGCCAACGGAGAGGGGCGACTGACAAGTTGGCAATATTAAACGCTTCAATGGATTTTATGGAGCATAAACAGGAAATTTGCCAAGGAATGCGCAATTTGCGAGTGGACAACAAAGCCGACAGTTGAAACGGATAGCGGAGATAGAGGGAAAGAGGAAGAGGTAGAAGACAGACAGGAAGACGGAGACAGGATGAGGTCAGTTGAATGAGCGGCGTGTTTCCTGCAAACCAATTCAGTTACAATTTTCTCATTCATTTTCATTTTGCAATCGAGCATTAGAAAATGGAATTAAGGAAGAGCACAAAGAAGAATGAGTCAAAGTGTACATGACTTGGAGATACCCTCTTCTGCCTTGTCTCTAAAGATTGAACATACTTCAGTCAATTGTATCAAATCTTCCACCTTTTTAATTCAAATGGAATATGAAACCTGAACCTTACCTCCCAAAGCTGCTTCGTTTCGGGGATTATTTTGGATTTCTCGAACCTTTAAAATCTTGTAAATTATTAACCCTCGAATCGAATCCTTACTTTATAAAAAGGTTCAATTGTGGTGCATATTCCTCATTGTGTAGGAGTTGCCTCTTTATAGCTGTTACATGCATTCCCACAATTATAAGATACCCTTTTTTCCTTAATTTTCAATGGTCATAGGGAATCGAAGAGACACAGAGACTGGCCAACAGCTGACTGTTGTGTGTGTGTGTGAGTGTTGGTATGTTCGTCATGAAACCATAAAACATTAATTTCAATTGAAAGAATTACAATGAAGAAAGCAGTCACGGTATTCGATATTTGACCATTTGACCATTTGAAAGAACCGCACGTAACCCGAGGCCTCAAAGGGCAGGAGTATAGAAATAATGCCGTTTTTCTATGGCTAAACGTTGTCTGTATATATGTATATATGTATGTGTGTGTGTGTAGGTAATTAATTTGTGAGGCACAACCAACAGCGAGTTGTTGGCAAGTTGTTGCAACAATGTTTTCGGTATAAAGTTAGACCAGACAGAGCAGCTGTTGTAAATTCAAACCGAGCAGATAGAGAAGGACTAAAAACAACAACTAGCTAACAAAAACAACGACATCAACATATGTTAATTATCAAAGGACTTAAAATGCTGTTGATTACAGTTTAAAACTTTAAACATTTACTTTCACATTTGCTGCTCAAATGCTCGTGGATCAACAATGATGCAACAAAAATGAAAGATTAAATTGATTTGCTGTAGCTCCCTCGATTTCTCTCTTTCTCCCACACAAGGCTGTCTCTGTCTCTGTCTTTGTTGCAGCCTCATGTGTCAAAATCTGTCAGCAACACTTAACCTTAGCCATAATTCAGTGTTTGCTGTCGAGAAAGTTGCCATCAATTTTCATATTTCTCAGCTATTTTTGGAGTAGTTCTTCCTCTTTTAGGCTCTGCTTGTTGTTGCAACTTCCGCTTGGGCGCTTTAATTTGTTTCAATGCTGTTAAATTATAATTCCCCTTATGTGTGCATAGTTTCCCTAAGAACGAAACCTTTCCGTGGCGTTGTTAATATTCTGAGGGCTTCTTAAGAGTCTTCACTGTGCTGAAAGTGCTTTTGTTTGTGTTTGTGTATTAAGTAATGCTCGTAGTTGCAATTGTCTCGTGTTTTGTTGTTTTAGTTTCAATTAGTTCAAGTTATAGACAACCTTTTGACTCGTTTTGTTGCGTGTTTGCATTGCGGAAGCTAAAATCGCTCTAAGGTCATTAATTTCAATGTGTGCTATGTGCCATGACTATGATTTGACTCCAAGCTCCCCAAGGACTGATAGAACTGGATATTGCAAGCAGCTGCAATGGAAAAAGAAGAGGAAAAGAAACATCTGTCCTCTTGATCCGTTGCGAGGGTGTTTTGTGTTCAATGTCATCTGTCATTAGGCAGGGAACAGACAACAATGTATACAGTAGAGAATGCCTAACGACAACTAGGGAGAAACTGAAGTCACAACATCATAGAATCAATGGATACTTGATTGCTCTTATCGATATATTTAAAACTTTAGTCGAGTGTTCGACTGTGACATACCCGTTACTTAATTTAAATATACGTTCATTGTATCTATACATTTTGTACTTAAAAACTCAAAACAGCCATAACTTGCTATATATATATCTGATCTTGATGCGATTTGGTAAGATTGTTAATGATAATATAGGGGAACGTCTTGTTCACAAAGTTTTTATTTCTTAGATGTAGAGTCTGTCTCTTGTATCATACAGACGGTTAGATCGAATTTGGTCTTTGATGCTGATCAACAATATACTGCACATTCTAGAATCTGCCACATTTTCTTCTCCCTAGACATTGCAACGTTACTCTATCTGCCAATATCATTTATTTCTCTCTTTGTCTCTCCACACTAAACTTAAGACCTATCATGCTTGAAACTTAAGATCTATCATGCTTGAAAGTGCTTTCAAATATGACGATTATTTGTAATAGGCCAATAATAATAATGGGAAATGTTTAATGTTTGAGAATTCTCTTGAAAATTGCGTAGATGATGCACTCGAAAAGTACACAAGAAGCTAGACAACTTCAACTGCAACCACAGCAAGCTCTTGCAACGCATTGAACTTCCTGTGCACATGGCAAGGGGAGAGTTCGATATAGAAAGAGAGGGAAGATGAGAGGGAGGCATAAAAGAAAGCATATGCTTTCGATAAATCATAAATTTATTTTTCTGGCGCGCTCTTTGACACAGCCTAAGGCCTTGAGGCACATCCAAAGCGGAGTGCATGCAACATGGGGCACGGCAGCTACTAAAAACCGAACATCAAACGAATGCAGAGATCGGTTGTCGGGAATGGGGGGAGAAACTGCAGTCGCAGCCAACTGTGAAATGCATAGATCAATTTGAAAGTTTAACAACTAGCCATTAATTTTAGAAATATGATTTTTCTTTTCTATTTTTTAATAACTCTCGAAGCAGAACGAATCTGAATTCAGAAGAGAATCCGGAAAGTGCAACAAAATCCACATTTTTATGGCACGCAGGGATTACAGTTTGTCAAAGCGCAGCGATGCCTAAAGGAGGCACAACAAAGCGGCTGCCACACAGACAGACACTCATCCCTTATTTATATCCCAATTTATGCAACACACGACAGGCACACGACCTGCCCACCCCACTCCCCACTCTCCCCTGGACACCCAGACACCCTGCCACCTGATTCAATACCCAGCCCAGTCCAACCCAGCCTCAGAGCTCAGGGGTGAACTGAGATTGGGCTGCTGCAAATCTGATCAGATCAATAACAAACCTAATAAAATCAATAGAATTGAATTCAGTTCCCACATATTGAAAACAACCCTCGTTGAACCACCCCGAAACTGACCTTAGTGACCTTAGATTTGCAATATTCAACAACTTCATTAGATATTTTGTACCTGACCCAGTAGTTTTGTTGTTGTCCAGAAGAGATAGCATAACTGAATAGGAATATGAATATAGAATAAAGCTATTGAGAGGGAATACAAATTTAGAATCAAATAGGGTATAAATTAAACAACCCTTCGATATCTAAAAAGTTATAGAAGCTAACTTCTACACTGTTTTCTTAAACGAAAATAAATATTTCCTGAAGAAATTGTGCTCCATATATTGAAACACCATTTCCCAAAAGAATTCGAATAAAAGAATGGAAAAGCATTGAAACAAAATCACAAATATAATTGGCGGCGAGTTGAAAGCTCTGCAGCAATATTGATAAGAAATTCGAGCTCTGCTTTCAGTCTCTGTCATCAAGCTGTGGATTATGAACTAGGGAAATAATGTACTATCCTCAATTTATGTACACGAATACATAAGTTTTGTTATAATATTTATAAAGAAATCTGTTTCGCCGAAAACAATAAGTTTTCTTTTGCTGCGTTTGCGAAAAGGGGAAATAACTGCGGCGGGGGGGAGATAAAGAGATTCAGAAGCTGAAGATGAAGTCGTCTGCGTTGATAAGAATTTAATTCCTCATGCCACAACGAAATGCAATCAAAATCGAAACACAAAACGAGAAAACAAGAAGCAAACTGTACGAAAGTCGCGCGTTAAATTGCTTTGGGGGAAAAACTTTAGCTGGTCGCCATCTGTGAAGGCATTTTCTAAACCTTTTTACTGACTGCCAGCTAAACTGACACTAGACAACACGAGTTGATTGCATGAAATGAGAACTTCTTATTCTGTGCGTTTCAAAGCATAACTTCGAAGTTGTTTGTTCCCTTTCCTTTTTTCCAATCTGTGTTCTCCACACTAGGCAACATAAGTTGAGCTTACGAAAAGAAAACTATATTGTTTTTTGTTTCAAAGGGAACGAAGCGAGCATAGGGTGGAAACTTACACTGTTCACCATAAGTTAACTCCACAAAATTACATTTGTTTAGTTTTTCAAAGTGAAACTAAGTAAGAGTTTAGAAATAGTTTTCCTTTTTAGTTGTCTAAGAAACTTAAGCACTAGACAACAAAAGTTGGAATAATAATTTTATTGTCCAGAAACATATTAATGGTAAATACTTTTCAAAAACTACTTTTATTCTAACATTCCGATTCTTTTTATAAAATTGAAAATATAACAATGTTTTCAAAAGATTTAGTTATTTGTTTACAATCCTGGAGGTGTCCATTTATCAATTTTGACTTAATTTCATTTGGACTAATTTTGTTGCACAGTGTAAGTCATCCAACTGCCGCCCTGCTTCCTGTTGTATATGTGGCAACATTTACAATTTCATAATGCAAAAGTTGCGCTGTGTGCAACAAGCGGCGTCACAGGATGCCAGAAGGACAATGCACAGACGACACAGCGGAAAAGTGAAAAAAGCGGAAAAGTGGAAAAGCGCTGAGCTTAGCCAGCAGCCAGAAGAAGAAGAAGAAGAAGCAGCAGTTTCAGTTGCGCCTCAGCATGTGGCCAATGTCATTTGCAGTGGCCAGCAAATAGAGGGAGAATAAAATAAAAAGAAAAGAATATTCGCGTTAAGGATGCATTGAACCCTGGCCAAGTGGAGGCGCAGGCGCAGAGGGGGCGTGGTCGAATGATGGGGGCGGAGACATGTGTTAAATTAAAGGAAAATTATATGGTACTACAGCCTTTACAGGTGTGTTGCATTCCAGGTCCTTAAAGCGACCTAAAAATGAATGATTGAATAAGTGAGTGAGTGCATGAATAAGTAAGTGAATGAATGATCGTTGCGGTCGAGGCAAGCAACTTAATTGGTTGCATGCCGCACAGCGTGACCTGGACAGCCTTTCTACCCCTTCCTCTCCCTCCCCCCTTTGTGTTGACAACGCCTCTAAACTTATGTTTAGCCAACTAAATGCCACACACACGGTTACACACACACACACATACGTGCACACCTCATTGGAGACACACGTAGAGCACGTGCCTCAACCCCTTCCCCAAGCCAACGTCCGATATGCCGCTTGGCGCGACGCTTTGACGCCAAGTCCAACTGACCAGTTGTCGTCGTCGTCGTTGTCTTTTGATTATACCCTGTGCAGCCGCCTTGTTGTCGGGAGTATTACAACTAAAATAACGTATGTAGCAAGGAAGACCTGAAAACAAGACTGCAAATATCCAAAATTTTAAAAGTGAACTGTGATTCGACTTAATTATTAAGTATTAAGTACTCGCTCTCTCTAAAGGCGAATCTGTCAAAAAGAGTCTGACATGAGAGAGACGACAGAGATAGATATATAGAAAATTTGCTTTCGTAATGACATTTGCGTCCCAAAAAAAGAGGGAACGTCAAACGAATACATCACCTTATATAAATTCACCTTGGTAGGAACTGCTATAGTGGGGAGAACACGACTGTTAGAGGCCCTGTACCCATTCAATTCCTACAGTTTGACAGAATAAAAGCATCCTATGTGCTAAAAAAAAATACTTCATTTTTTTAAGCATGGTTTTTTTAAGAATTAAATTAAACAAATATTTTTTATTTTATTTAATGTAGACTAAAAATTCCAAAAATAGCAAAATTTAATTAAATATAACTTATTATTTTGTTATCTTTTGACTATTTCAAAACCTAGTTTATATAAAATGATAGATATTAAAATATAAAAAATATAGATATTAGAAAGTTCGGCTTATAACCAATTTGCAGCCTTGGTTAATAGAGTATGCAGGCGGCGAAATACTAAAAACCCCTTTCAACTAACTGTTAATTAAAACATCATGCAGCACACACATGGAAACACTCACACACACACACACACATAAGCAGCTTATGCGCCTCAGTGGAAAACTCTAAAGTTTAAAGGGTTTTGTTTTTCTTTCGTAACTATTTTAAGCTATTTTCTTCTGCGCCCTTTGGCTCTCTTGGTATCACAGACAAACTCTAGCTGCAAATTGATTTATAACTTGTGGCAGCTTGCGACACAGTTTGATAAAATACTTATCAATTTGTTAACTATCAACATGGCGGCAGTTGCAGACGGAAAGAATCTGAGACTGACTCTCACCGTTGCAGCTGCCTTTGTGAATTGTTATGCTGGCATATCTTATCGCAGTTTGTAATCGATAACGATAACTGGTTTCGATTATCATGTAACTGAGTGGGAGAGGGAGAGAGAGGGGGCAGCTCTGAGGCAACTGACCTCCATTGTGACAGCACCTTATCACTTATCATCTGTTACTCTTGAAATGCTGAGTATACCCCTTTATACCTACTCTTTACAGGGTGTTAACAGCATAAGTATGCTTAAATAATCTGTCCAGACTGAAGATAGCAAAACTCTCGCTTAACTCCTTGCATATTTTTCAAGCAATTTTCTATTTAATCTGCACTCGGTATCAACACGAATATCGTCATCATCATCATCATCTTCAACATGCTGAGCTGCAACGTCATTATGAAGACTGAACAAGAACGCGTCATAAACTGTTTGAATGGCTTGAACACCATTGGAAAAGAGGTTTTTCCTTGAGCCAGAGGAAAACAAAAGAAGAAGTGAAAACCTCAATAAGCTCTTGTTGTCCATTGATTCAAAATCGAAGGAGGTAAAGAAATAGAAGGATGACTTTGTTGGGATATGACAATGACTGTGTGATGATTAACGATCTGAGATCTGAGATGAGAACGTTGCAGTTGCAGTTGGTGCAACTTATGCAATCTGTATTCTTGCAGTTAACAAAATGAGAAGATGAATAATACATGCTTGAAGAACGTAAACTTGTTCTTTTATCCATCGCCCTGATTCCTTCTCCTTCTTTCTTGGGAATTGCCTCGTTGCTTGAATGACGCAACAATGCACAAAGTGGGCGTGGTGCCGCCTCCCATTGCCTGCTGCTGCTGCCTGATAAAACTTTAATCAGGCAACGCATTGCGGAGCCAAGTTGATGTTTTAAATTAAGTAGAAGGAACGCGGCCTGCAAAGTAAATGAAATGAAAGTTTGATTTTGCGTCAGAGTCTGTGTTAACTTGGCGAAGCGTTTATTACTTACTGGTGCCTTTGACTTGGCTTTATTACAGCCACCAGCTATTTAAGTGGCTCAAACAGTGACGCAAGGCAAAAGGCGCTTCTCTCTCTCTCTCTCTCTCTCTCTCTCTCTCTCACTCACTCACATTCTGGCCATGTTGCCGCATTAGCAGCTGCTTCTTCTCCTGTCTTCTGTCTCTTGTCCTAACATCGCAATGTCTCAACGTCATCTTTGTCGCTGTCGTTTGCGCATTTCTTGGTAAATTGCAGCTTGGCTCGTTCCATTTTGCCAATTTGTATGCAAGCCCAGTTGGCTTATGATAACAGCCTCGTTCTCTTCGCTTCTCTTCTCGGCCTGAACCCACCTTTATTTATGTGGCCGACAGCCATCGGATTGTCTCTCTCTCTCTGTCTCTCTCTCTCTTTCTGTCTGACTGTCGGAGTGGCGCTCTGTTAGCCTTAAACAATGCCATGTTCTCGCATTGTGCATGCTTTATTATATCGCCTGGTCATATAGGATGAGATTGAGTTTGAGATGGAGATCGGGTATCTGCATGCCGTCCTCCTGGTCTTATTGTTCCCTTTGGCTTTCAGCAAACTATACGCAATTCGTTGCGTATCTTTTGGCGATAAACTTGTCGCCGTGCATAATAAAATTTGTTGTACTCAAATTATGTGCCATAGATGACAATCGTAGACAACTTCAACTACAGCTGAGACTCATCCCAGCTCCTGCTCCTGCTCCTGTTGTGCTCCTTGCGGGTTGTGTAATTTGAGCTTACTTTGTATTGTCATTGTTCGAGTACAAAGGTTTTCTTCCTCCTCCTGTTGCTTCTACCCCTCCCACTGCTCGCTTCATTTGCGTCATTTGCTTCAGTTTCTTGGCCCAGCTCAATATACACGTCCGTAAAAGCATTCTCAGAGGCTATCCCTTCGACTAGTGCAAGAAATAAACCCCTAAAAACAACTATAAAAGCTAAGCCAGACATTGATCGACGAGGAGATGCCCTCTTAACGTTTCAAATTGATGTTGTTAAATTTAAATTATGAGAAAACTCTTCAAAGTTCTTATGAACTTCCAAATAATCGCTTAAATACCAAAGAAATATCTTCAGTAAAGCAGTTAAATGAGTAATTTTTATTTTCCTGTTATAAAGAACGACCAAAGATGTTCTTAAATAGCTGGATATATGCTTAAAATATCATACAACTGTTTTATAATCACGCTTTTCCAAAAATCTCTACAAGAATATGATCTGTAAACATTAAAAAATAATTTTACTTATTTACCTGTGAATTTCTAAACTAAAGAATATCAAAAGACTTCTATAAATAACTATAAGTTTTCTAAAAATCCATTAGTACTTTCTATAAATATTATGGCTAAAGCAAGTCGAATATTCCCTATGCTAAAATATTCCAAATTTGCTGCGGAAAACGCCTTCTTATCCTGCTGAAGTCCTTTTCCAT
This sequence comes from Drosophila limbata, assembly GCA_963924055.1. Taxonomy (NCBI): domain Eukaryota; kingdom Metazoa; phylum Arthropoda; class Insecta; order Diptera; family Drosophilidae; genus Drosophila; species Drosophila limbata. The sequence continues at coordinate 6,880,192 of OZ001355.1, forward strand.
TTGCATTCATTTTTGGTGGTGCGGCATATAAAAACTAGAGACGTATTTTATTTATGCGCAGTCGGAAATCCAAATCAAGCGTCGACGAAGCGAAGAAGAGTACCAAGAAGTGGGGGGAGGGTGTAGGAGTTGAGGGAGGGAACCGAGGGAGTCGGCGGAGGAAATTGGCGTTGGCAAGCTCATAAATTAGCTGCAAACCGCAATTGCTCAATGACAAAATGAAGGAACAGACAGGCAGTTGGACACTTGCATGGCATTAAACACAGGAGAGGGGGCGGAGGGAGGCGTGGCAACACGAGTAGGGTGTGGAATGGGGCAGCACATAAATCCTGGCCAAGAGCCATTAGGTGTTTGATGGCTGCTTGTAATTAGCATAATTGAAATGTTATGAAAGAGGAGTCGAAGCTGATTGAAAGCAGCTGCTTCGAATAGGTTATAGAGCGAGACAGAGGGGGAGAGAGAGGAAACGAGAAAGGAATAGGCCATTAATTCGATTGAATCGGTTGACTTTAAAGCCAACTGGCAAATGTCAAATTCAACTCTCCACTGATAGAGGGAAAGAGAAGGAGAACGAGAAAGAGAAGAAGCGTAAAAGGAAATCAAATGACAGAGCTTAGCTGCCTGCCCTTTGGTCAGTTTGCCTTCTACGCTGTGCATGTCCATTCATGTTTTCACTTGATACGACAATTTCGCATCATGGTGGGGAGAAAAACGCCAGACACAGAGGGAGAAGGGCGAAGTGGGAAGTGGCAGGGACTGGGAGGAGAGGCGTCTGAGTTCGTCTAATGGTAGGCAGACGTTTATAATTATATTTGTGCAGCATTTCGTGTCGCCCGGGCAAAGTGCAGACAGCACAAGTGGCCAAAGGGATTGCAGGGGGGGGGGGATTGAGGGGGAAACGGGGGAGGAAGATTGCTGTTGTGACGCCGCATGCGGCTTCGCTTATCCTGTCGCCTTTTCACTTTAAATCTCTACACACACAGCATCACACTTCTCTCTCTCTTTCTCCCTTATGTCTCCCATTCGTTAGCGTTGCTTTCGTCACCCAGAGGGCATCAGACATTTGGACGTTTTAACGTTATACCATGTTTTTTTCCTGGCCATATTGAGGCCTCAACAAGGCGCCGTTTTAAAGCGCCAAGTGTCGCTGGAAGTGTTAATCAAAAGGCGGCCAAAAGAAGACGTCTATTAACAAAAAGTGAACAGCAATTTCAGCTAGCACCTCTCTTGTATTCTAGCTTTCCATCTTCCTCCCTTTCAATTGTTTTCTTCCTTTGTTCGTTAAACTGTACAGATGTTTTCATTTCTGCTTTGACTCAATTTCTTAAACGTTGTCTTTAAACCATGATTTAAGCTTACTTTTGAATATTCCTTGTTCTTCATCCTTAACTATCAAAAATATTATATGTTTCTCTTTTTTATCTTTCTGTCTGTTATTTTAGGTTACCTCCGTCTTCATTTTGTTTGCTTTGCTTTCTATTATTGTTGTTTATCTATTGCTCATCTTTAATTTTTCACGCTTATTCCACTTTTCATCTCTCCTCCTCCTCATTATCTTTTTTTCGAGTCCTTAATCCTAGTCTACTTTGTCAAATGCTCATTCCCCATATGCTTGTCTTCTCAATTCCCCTTTATCTCACATTCTGCAACGTTTTAATGTCTCGTTACATATTCAAAACTATAATCGATATAATGCAGAGATTGCAATTCACTTCCATAATATTAAACATTCGACTTCATTGAGTGTTTGTGCGAGTTCAATGAAGTTTCGGATGCCCCTCCCATTCACATCCCCCCACATTAATTAAATAAGTGCGATAAGGAAAGAGAGAGAGGGAGGGAGAGGGGTAGAGTGCAATTGCTTTACGCTGTGCACTTGGCAATGCAATTTGCATTGCAGCTGCCTTTGGCTTTTGCTGCATTTCACACGCCGCTGCCCATTTGGAGTCATCGAATCGAATTCACACGCACAGCAGTTGCCAGGGAGGCAGGAAAGGGAGTGGGAGAGGGAAAGGGAGTGGCAAAGGGGTGAGGGGAGTGGCGGGGATTAACGATGCAACATTTCCGCCAACAACTTTTTGTGTTGCTGCGAGTTCGTTTGGTTAGCCAAATGGAATACCAACAAGCCAGGCCAAAATCGATGGCTCGCAGCTGGAGCTGCGGTTGTTATATCCGTCTTTTGGGGCACTGTTCGCTGTTTGGCCCAAGGCTCTGGGTCGCGTTTGTGGCGCGAGCGTGCGATGCACATTTTCCGATAGCCAAGGCAGCAACTGGAGTTGGAGCTGGAGTTGCAGTTTTCGAGGAGCTTATTTCCCTGGCTAAATGCAAATACAAATGCAAATGCAATTGAGTGCAGCTAAGGTCTGAGACATGGGCCTCTGTCTGTGTAGATTTGGCCAAGACGATTTAAGCATTTGGCCCGCATTTTCGGCCTGGCTTATTGGCACATTTTAACCCTTAGCAGCCTGGCTGCTGCGCATAAATTTCGTTTGGCGATAAGACGACGGCTTTCAGCTGGACTCTCGACACATACCCAGAGATGCGGTTCCCCGCCCCTCCCTTGCTGCTGTCGTTTGGTTGCCCAATTTAACCTTAAAAGGTGCTACCATTAGCCCGCTATAATGGCCTTTTCTCTCTCTCTCTCTCTCTGTCTCTGTTTCTCGGTCAGCCAATGTGCGATTTTGGCCTGGCGATAGCCGCATTTGTTGCCTGCTTCTTCAAATATTCGTTGATGTTGTTGTTGCTGCTACTACTGCAATTGTTGCTGTTGTTGTTGTTGCTGCTCATACATACAATTTTGGCTAATTGCGCGCGCCTCTTGCGTGTTTGCATTCTGCATTTTGCAATTTTCTTTCTATTCTTTGTTTTCTCTTTTGGCCAAATGCAAATTTGATTGGTTTTTTTCATGCCAGGCCGAGGGCGCGTCTTTGTTAGAGGGGGCCCCATAGTCCAAGCAATTAGCCAATTGATTTAAGCCTCTAAAAACTCTACACAGAAAAAAAAATGCCATTCTAAAATCAAGTTTAAAATTCTTGATTCAAGCCTGCATTTTTTAAGTATGTTTTCAGGATTAATCTGAATAATCAAGCCTGTATCGGGATTGAAATGGGAAAATAAGCCCAAATTACTTGATTCTCTCTCGGCCTCTCTCATTTCAACTGGTCCGATGGCTCAGTGGTTAGAGTCGCCGACCTGTTTGAAAAAAACATGGGTTCGATTCCACCAGTCAATTGCAGTCACAAACATTCCCCTCGTTAAAAAAAAAATGTTTAAAAAAAAACAATGAATAAAAATGTTTAAAAAAAAAATAAATTTAAAAAGAAACTTTAAAAAAAAAATTATAAGAAAGTTTAAAAATTTAAAAATCATAAAAAAAGATTAAAGAAAGAATTTGAATAAAAAAAAAACGACCAGAATAAAAAAAAGTTAAACATTTTTTTTTTTTTTTTTGCTTTGTTTTAAGAATTTTTAGGATTGAATTCGGGATTGAAAAAATCAAGTATTTCATACTTGGTTTAAGCGAATCCGAGATTACCCCACTTTTGACATCGTTTCGGATTGAATCCGGGCTAAATATCCCGGATTTTTTTTTCTGTGTAGTTGTAGCTCCTGCTTGATCCACTAACAATTCCAGCTAACAGAAACCATTTTGGCCATCAATTTTGATTGTGTCTGGCAAAAAAAAAGCAGGAAAATCAAGCAAGAAGAAAAGTTGACAGCGTTTTTCTTACGAACTGCTAATTTTTTATCGTTTACTTTTGTTGCTTCAGCTGTTGACATAAAAAATTAGCATATTGTGTGAGTGCTGAGGTGGATCTGGACCTGAAACTGAACCTGGATGTGGATGTGGACATGGACATGGAAATGAGATGGAGCTGTCGTTGTCGTTGTTGTTGCCTATTTTTATCGCTTGCAAATGAAAAATCGTAAAATATGCAAATTCATTGGAAAATCATAAATATTCATGCTGTTAGCCAGCAGAACTGGAACTGGCCTAAACTGACTAGTTGACTGCTTTCACAGTTAAATTGACTTCAAGCATTAACCATGTTTGGTGCTTTCAACTTGAAGTCTAACACTTTGATTATATGATTATGTATATACTATATACAGCTTCATTGGTATCAGTGAATTTTTAACAATTCCTCTTTGTTTTACATTCTTAAGCGTTTTGATGGCAACATATTTAAGAGCATGCTCTGATCAGTGAGCTTTCATTGCTTCGATTGCTCTTTGTGCGACATTCGTAAACGTTGTCATCAGTGAGCATTCATTGCTTCGATTGCTCTTTGTGCGACATTCGTAAACGTTTTGCTGGCTGCTCATAGTTAGTACTTATTCTGATAGTTAACATAACTTTCTAAATATTTTAAAATTGATTAGTCTATGTATGTGATGCCACATCTGTCTTTACATTGTCTCTATGTTTATTACTCTTTTGAAGAAAATTAATAATTAAGTTAAAGCTTCATATGGAGTTAACTCCAACTTAAGAACTGCCCTCGTTTTTTTTCACTCTTAATTTCTCGTATCTTTCTCTTTCACTGCATCTACTGCACTTTTGTTGTCACTTTCATTCGATTCGATTGGCCGCATCTAAAGATTATGTAAATTTTATATTTTATGTACGTGACTTGCACATTTGTGTGTTTTTTGTTGCTGTCGCTGTTTGTTTAAGTTGCAGCATTTTCAACAATTAAAGTCAATTAAGCTGAACGCATATTTAATAATAATAAAAATCTACTCCACATGTTTTTCGCGTTTCTTTTCTACAAACCCAAATTCAATTCAATTACTTTGCCCACAATTTAAACTCTACTCAGCTTTTTTCTGGAGAAATACTCAAATCTCATAGAAATTATAATTGTTTAATTTGATTCAATGAGCAAGAAATGACTTCCAGCACTCGTAATTAAAGCAAACTTAAAAGTCAAAAAGTCTGAGAAGGAAAGAGAGGAAAAGGGAGGACGGGAATGGGAACCGAGGGAAGGGGAATTTGCGGGCAACTCAATTAAGCCACAGCGCGGCATTATCATTTTTTAACGTAAAAATATTTATGCTTTTATTTCGTTAATTAAAATAAACATTATTCCCTACCCTCGTTTCATTAGCAATGGTGGTGCTGTGGTTCATCATATGATATATGAGAGCCCACATACCATATTTCTGCTGACTAGGGTATCTGGGTTATCTGATACGCCTCACAGATTGAACATTAGATAAAGAAATAAATGTACTTTGAGCATTTCGTTGATTTTGCATGCAAATCTCTTGTCAACTTTAAGGATTTAACATAGATTTGCATTTCTATTTTGTCAAAAAAAAAGTATGGATAGGGAATGTGTAGGGAATTTGTACTGCTGCCAGTCCATTATATATTTACATATTTTACAGCCTACTCCTACGCTACAATGAATGTAAAAAAGTCTTTTCAAGCGAAAAAAAATCCGCTAAATTCGCCAATAGAGAGAGAGAGAGAAGGGGTAGTCTGGTAGAAGAGGAGGAAAGACGAGTAAGCGCATAATAAAAATAATGCAACTTTCCCCCTTCTCTCTCTCTTTCTCTTTACCATTACATTCATTTTTTTCTGTTTCCGCTAAAACAAAAGCCAAACAAGAGTTTGGTAAAGTGCATAAAATGTATATGCAAAAATTTTATCCAGTAGATGTTCCCAAATGCGTTTTTTGCACCGTGTCGTGAATTTTAAAGACTCTTAAAGCACAATATTTAAGCAAAGTTAATAAATTTTTGTTAAGAGAGGATTTAATGTGATTGTTTGCTGTATTTTCTGTGTTTTTCACTTTGTGCTTTTTGGAGTTTTTGTACTGCAGAACGTCTTGTGCTTTGACAAATGCACTCAAATGGATTACGGAACAACTTCGACACATAGAAATACTTAGTTAGTACCGCACAGGAAGCCAGACAGACAGACAGACGAACGGACAGACATCTCATCAGCTGCCACATGACGAGGCTTGTGGCATATTAGCCAAGAGAATAAGCAAAATCAACAACAACTTTTGCCTTATTTAATTGCCAGCGACACAAGCTGCAGCCGGACAAAGTTTCCTTATGCCACTTCCACTGCGCCTCTGTGGCAAGGGAACAGAAAGGGAAAGGAAGGAAGGGGCATCACGGGGGAGGAAGTGAAAGGCCCTGCTAATGGCTGCGATACAAAATTTACCGACATTTTCTGAAATTTACGAAATTTGATTATGATGCTGAGTTTATCTGAGTTTGGAGCCAAGAGCAACTTTCCGCATGCTGCAACTTCAATTTGTGGCAAGAGCAAACGAGCAGAAGTTGAATTCAAAAACTGGTGGACGGTGCTACCGTCTAGCATACTCGACTGTCGGAGACCCCGTACTTACTATGGAAAAGCAAACACTGCTTAAAATAAAACTACAATTCAGATATCTCAAACAACAACAAGGTTTTTCATACTAAGACTTGATTTTCGACAGATCGTTCCTATGGCAGCTATATGATAAATTGGTTCGAGCCAAAACTAAAACAAACTCGATCTGCGTGCAATATAGACGGACCTACATGCCAAGTTTGGAGTCTCTAGCTCTTTTAGTCTCTGAGATCTAGGCGTCAATACAGACGGACGGACGGACATGGCTATATCGACTCGGCTGTTGATGCTGATCAGGAATATATACACTTTATAGGGTCTGCCACGCCTCCTTCGCCTTTTACACACTTTTTTTGTGACAAAGTTAATAGACCCCTGTACTTTTTTTAAGTACGAGGTCTAAAAAGTCTTTCAAGTGCTGTTCTTGCTCTCTCTCTCTCTCTTTTGGTCCACCCATCTCCCTCTGCAGTTTTTTTAATTGATTATTTCAATTAGCATTTAATTAATTCTTGTTTGCTTTTCGGCTGTTTATTTTCGACATATGATGATATGAATAATTGATAATTGATTTAATCTGTGGCAGCTGCCTCGCATAACCTCCTCCCACTTCAGCTTCCCCTTCGCCTTCTCCCCGTTTATTTTTTATGACTGTCGACAGTTGCATTCCTTTGATAAGAAACTTTCCCGAATCGAATCGAACACTAAAACCAATTGACACATATATGTATATGCCCAGACAGAGAGAGAGAGAGAGAGGGAAAGATAACCTCAATTTGCCTTTCGAAATGTATCTGGTAAATGTTGCGCGTATCTATGAGTTGTCTCTGTAGCTGTATCTGTATCTACAGATAGAACGCAGAAACAATAAAAATCAATTCGAGCAATAAAACTACAATTTTAATTGATTGCGCGCCCCGTCGCGTTTATATATTTTGATTGTGAGAATGTCTTCATTTGATTTAAAGCTCCATTATGTTTTTATGATTTTGGCATATTTCTCAAATTATGTATTCCAAAATGCAGCTGGCTTCTATTTCCATATGTACTTATATGCGGGCGTGGCACATAATTGAGACGTGCCACAAAAGTGCAGGTAGCACGAAATGTGAGCCCGATTCCCAATCCCAATTCAATGCGTGTGATGAAATCCAATACCAAAACAACAGACCTGAAAGAGCAAATGTCAATCAAAATGCAGCTGCAAAATGGACAGACCGCAAAGAGGGCAGGAGACGAGCAGAAAGAGACTGATAGAGAGGCGAGAAGTGAGAGAAATGTGGTCTATAAGGTAGACCAATCAGTTTTATGCAGCACTCAGTGTGTTTAGCCTGATGGAACAGCGCCTAAAAGACGACTTTAAAAGCGGGTTGAAGTTTGTAATGGAAGTGATGGAATTGATTATACCCTGTCGACGAACATATTGTATTTAATAGATACACTTATGAAAAACGACTTATTTTCATTCAACTTACTTTTATACATCATACCCTAAGTCGCCAATCAAGCTGTACAGGGTATTTGTCATACAGTCATGTGTCTGGACTGAACTGCGAATAGAATTACCTTGCGACGAGTGAAATGTGACAGCCAATGAGTCGCGAAGAACCTTTTCAACACTGGCAGAGAGGGGCAATAACCATAAAAACCACACGACGGGACTTTAAATGCATGACTTCACCAGCACCAGAAGCAAGAGCAATATGACCCCAGCTTTACCAGAAACGGAATAGAAGTTGAAATTGAAATTGAAAGAGCAGAGAGAATAAGGCAATCGACTTGTGCTCAGGTTGCCGAATGCATTAACTGCAGATCCAGCTAAGTGGCTGCTTCTGTTGTTTCCTGCTGCTGTGTAGGGCATAAATTTGTTACCCTAATGAAGTCGAGCAGCAAAGGAGAAAGAGTAAAGTGTAGAAGAGAGAGAGAGAAGCCTCCTACACGCCTCGTAAACTTGGTAAACTTCAGAGCAGAGCCAAAACAAAAGCAAGCAAATTGCCAGCATACTTCGCCCAAGTCAAACTCAAAGGTTGCAGCTCGTTGAGGTCAACATACTGGAATGTTGATGAGAACAGGGAGTGAAAAAGGAGGAAAATAAGTCTTAAATTAACCCTGACCAAGCTGCTGCACCTGCCTCAACCTCGCCACCTGCTTTCCTCATTTGCTCAGCTGAATAAATTTTGCAAATTATGAGAGACCAGGATCTCGAGTCCTTATGGATGCCTAATTAATGTTGTGCAAATATCAAATTAAAGCAACAAGCTGAGTTGAGAGAGAAAATGGCTAGAAAATAGCTAGATAAGAGATTCACTTGTATATCTCGTAAGGTATTAGAGTTGCATTTAAGAAATTTATAATATTGAGTCATGGATCGCAGTTTAATATATATTTGTTTATGAAATATTTAAAGAAGCTGTTTAATTAATTAATTACTTATTCGAAAGTGGCTAGAAAACTGTTTAAATAGATAATACAAATCTCCTAGATTTGTTCAGTTTCTCAACTGCCGACTAAGCTTAAAATTGAACCAGTTCAAAGATTGCACCAAAGCGTCAACTCTGAAGCTTAAGGCGACGGCTCAACGAGTCATTAAATCACCCTGTTAAGACCTAGGACACAGCTTCAGGGATACTTTTACTTTGGCTTAGGGGAAGTACGCGGCGGGGTAAGATTCGATTTTTGTGCTGTTGCCATTAAAGGATGTTAGGTATTCATTGGCAGAGAGAGCCTGGAGTCAAAGTGGAAATGCAAATATTTGTCTGGCCCGAGGAAGGACTCGGCAGAGGGAGGGATGGGGTGGAGAGGGATGTGGGAGTGCTTTCGGAGCTTCAATTATTCAGGCATGTTTGCAAGTTGCCTACCCGACTGGTGACTGACTCAACCGACCGACCGTCAAGTGGATGCGCGTGCTCTTTAAGGCAGGTCAACCATGTGGGGGTGACTTCAACTCGACAACAACAACAACAACAACATGTTAACCACTTGTCCTCTTTCTTTTCTGTTCCTTTCCTCATTGGCAGCACTCACGTTCACACTGGAGCCACAGGACTCTGTCGTGCCCGAGGGTCACTCCGTGCTGCTGCAGTGCGCGGGCAAAGCCGCTGGCAAGGGCAAGGCCACGCCCATCGGGACAAGCATACGCTGGCGCGGACCCGACGGTCAGGATCTGGGCGTTGTCGGGGACACGTTCCGCACACAGCTGAAGAACGGGTCGCTCTACATTAGTTCCGTGGAGGAGAATCGCGGACTCACCGGCGCCTATCAATGTCTCCTGAGTGCCGACGGAGTTGGCAGCGTGCTCAGTCGTCCGGCGCTGGTGGCGATTGCCCGTCAGCCGGAGCTGAATCAGGACTTCATCGAGACGTATCTGCTGCCCGGACAGACGGCCTACTTCCGCTGCATGGTGGGGGAGCATGTGTGGCAGCCGGGGGTGAAGCATACGGTGCAGTGGTACAAGGACGACATGCCGCTGCCGCTGGACAAGCTGCGGATGGTGGTGCTGCCCAATGGCGCCCTGGAGATCGACGAGGTGGCGCCCAGTGATCGTGGCGCCTATCAGTGCAACGTCACCTCGGGCAGCGTCTTTCGGCTGAGCAGCAAGACGAATCTGAACATCAAGAAGGTCACCGAGGCCAACGCGGATCAGGCGGTGGCGCCCTCCTTCCTGGTGGGTCCCTCGCCGAAGACGGTCAGCGAGGGCGACACCGTCACCCTGGACTGTGTGGCCAATGGCGTGCCCAAGCCGCAGATCAAATGGCTGAGGAACGGCGAGGAACTGGATCTCAACCATCTCGATTCGCGTTTCTCCATCACCGGCACGGGCTCCCTGCAAATCTCCAGTGCCGAGGACATTGACTCGGGCAATTACCAGTGCCGGGCCAGCAACACCGTCGACTCCCTGGACGCCCAGGCCACGGTGCAGGTTCAGGTGCCGCCCAAGTTCATTCAGTCGCCGCGGGACAAGACTGCATCCGAAAAGGAAGTCCTCAATCTGGAGTGCTCCATCCATGGGAAGCCGAAGCCGAGCATTCGCTGGCTTAAGAACGGCGATGTCATCACGCCCAACGAGTACATGCAGTTCGTGAACGGCCACAACCTGCGCATCCATGGACTCCTCTACTCCGACGCCGGAATGTTCCAATGCATCGGCACCAATCCCGCCGGCAGCGTTCAGGCCTCCGCCCGTCTGCGTGTCGTCGCTCCAGGAGGTGAGTGATGCTCCTGTACTTTAGTAGACGTTGTCTCTATGGACTACTTAGCTTGGTGTCCAGTATTTCTCCAGCTTAAGCAATTGGCGCCTCTCACCAGCCTCCCAACTGTATTATACTCTCGAAAACTATACAAAATTAACGCCAAATCCTTCCCTCAGTTTCCCTCAGCTATTGTACAATAATTTCCTATGTGTGTGTATATAAATGTGTATGTGTTTCGTATTGTTTTTTTATTTAGTTGTATTTTTTCAATTCGCTTTCTACACAAATACGACAATAACTTGATGTTTTAGTGTCCAACATCAGTGGTGAATTTTAAGCAGACTTTATTTTACTTTAGGTTAGGTAAGATTAGGTTAGAGGGAGTGTCGCTTAGAAGCACTTAGGCCCGTTGTGACCCCGCGGATCTGAGGATCCTTTCCGTCTTACGTGGAGACTCGGTGAGTTTAAAAGGGAGTCCAGAGCCATGACTGGACAAATCGGTCGATCCTCCGTGGTGCTATACGGGCAAGATCACTAAGGCCGTAAAGGAAGGGTTTTGCCCAAGGTCCGGAGATTCCACTTCCTCCTCGTCTCTGCAGCTCCTTCAGAAGTCAATGTAGAGTGTGTTTAGTCGTAGGGCATGAATGCCGAGTAATTCCGAGCAGTCATTTCTGCTGAGGTGACACAGAGCTGTTGTACGAGCCTTGTCTATGTGAGACCAAGTTTATAATCGACTGATTTAGGAGCAGGAGCTTACAGGTGGCGAGGGGCATTATAATGTCCTCTTTGTCTGTAAGAAAGAAGAGGCATGACTGACTCTTCTAGCTAACTCGTCTGCTAAACAGTTGCCCGAGATATCCTGGTGGCCAGGTACCCAGATCAGGCAGATATCTTAATGCTCTGCCATCTCGTGCAGAGAGATATGCGACATTTCAAAACAGATGTGGATTTTGTAGAGGTCGCTGCTATGGACTTTAAAGCAGCTTGAGGGTCGCTGTATATATTTAGACTTTCGCAGCCTTCGTGCTGCTTTCGTCACTAGCGCGGTGGCCTGAGGTGGCATGTGAGTTTCTGAGACTTTACTTTACTTTACTTTAAAGCAAATTGGCGACAAGAACAACATCCACCACATGTCCGTGATATTTGATAACGAACATCAAATAAATAAACCGGTGACTAAAGAGGATGTCTTAGGATATTTTTTTTAAAATAATTTATGAGTCCTGAAGGAGTTTTTGTTGTGATTCATTGATAGCTGTGACTTTCGGAGCCCACCTCTGATCTATACTTAAAAATCAATTGAAATCCTTGATTTCAGTTTCTGTTTAAAGTAGAAGCGAATCGAGTTAAATTTGATTTTGATTTATTATGTGTATTTTTCTAGTTATTAAATAATATTATTATTATCTTTATTAAGTAAATTTTTAACTTATTGTTTTATTGAATTGTTTATTCTTTTCTTGTCCTATTCCCATCAAACTCATTATTTCCACACCCAAAACCAAATCGATCCACATTCCATTCCCAATCCCAAAGCCAAAATGAAACAACGTAAGGTTGGACAAGGTCAGACCACGAAGTCCCTTCAGACCTCAGACATGACCATGAAACGACGACGGCCTTACAATTCCGGTGAACTGCGCACCAAATCCGGTGGCAGTCGGTTCCCGGATACGGACGAAGACGAGGACAATTATGCGAATGACAAATCCGCCGAGATTCCCCAACGAAACATTCGCAAATTCCTGCGTCCTGCCGAGCAACAGGCGGATGAGGCGGGTGCACTGCGTCGACAGTTTCCAAAGGAAGCAGACATTGACATAGACATGGACGATGACGATGACGATAACGACGATGACGATGACTATGACGAGGCCGAGTCCAAGCAGGAGCTCAACGGGGACAAAATACTGGCCTCCTGGCAGAATCCGAACAAGAAAGCCCAACAACAACAACAACAAATGCCTCCCACATCCAATTTCGCCTCAACAGATTTGACAGCAGGCGAGGAAACTTCCGGCGACTCCAAGCCACTGAGCAGCGGCCTCCTCGCCCGCCTCCCGAGCGCCCCCCGCAGCCTGGTGGCCCAGATTGTGAAGCCGCGCTTCGTCACGCTGAGCTGGCAGGAGCCACAGCTGAATGCCAACGAGGTGGTCTCCTACACCGTCTTCTACCGGGTGAACAACAGCGAGCGGTAAGTCAGATCCTGTATAGGTTTTAGGATACAAATTAGAAAAAGGTTTATTAATTTGAAAAAATATACAAATCTGAGGAGTTGCTGATTTCCAACGCTTTCTTTTGGCGTTGACTTCTTTCTTTTATTTTTATCAATCAACCGACTTAATCGCATTAAGATCGCTTGGATATAACAAAAGTTATGAGTGTTTTAAGTTCTTAAACAATGCGTGTCCCTAAAAGTATGCATTTATTTTGAAACTCTTGAGCAAATAAGTTGAAAGCAACTGATCCTCGTTCGTTCTGTCCACAGCGAGCAGAAGATAGTGACGCAATCGCATGAGGATCAACAGGTCAGCATACAGTCCCTGTTGCCGGGACGAACCTATCAGTTCCGAGTGGTGGCCAACACCAACTTCGGCATGGGCGAGTCCTCGCAAGCGCTGGAGGCCAGCACACAGGCGGAGGTGAACATTGCGGGTCCGCCACGGAATGTCGATGCATATGCCCGGAATCACAAGGAGATCTATGTGCACTGGAGTCCACCCACGGTGACCAATGGCGAGATACTCAAGTACCGTGTCTACTACTCGGAGGTAAGCTGATCCTTGAGCATTGTTCTCCCTAGATCCTCTCTAGAACCGCATCCTTGTGCATTCACAGAACGACAGCGGGGCGGATCTGTACAATGACAGCATGTCCTTGGATCTGGTGCTGACGGATCTGCGTCCTTACACTGATTATGTGATCAGCGTGGTGCCCTTCAATCGCAACGGCATGGGAGATCCCTCCGCCGAGCTGAAGGTGAAGACCTACTCCTCCACGCCCTCGGAGCCGCCGAACAATGTGACGCTGGAGGTGACCAGCTCAAGCGTAAGTAGCTGCTTCTAGTGCATCTCCTCCGAGATCATTCATTCATCATTGGAATCCCTCAACAGACGATTACAGTGCATTGGGAGCCGCCAGCTGAGGAGGAGCGCAATGGACAGATAACCGGCTACAAGATACGTTATCGCAAGCTCAAGGATGCACCGCAGGTGAAGAGTACCCCGGCGAACATCCGCTACTTCGAGCTGAACGGATTGGAGCGCAATGCGGAGTACCAGGTGAAGATTGCGGCGATGACCGTGAATGGATCGGGGCCATTCACCGAGTGGTATCGCTCCAATACCCTGGAAAACGATCTGGACGAGACTCAGGTGCCGGGCAAGCCCATCTGGATCAACATACAGCCCGGCGCCGACAGCATTGGACTCCACTGGGGTCCACCACAGCAGCCGGAGATCAAGATCCGCAACTATGTGCTGGGCTGGGGACGCGGCATTCCCGACGAGAATATGCTCGAGCTGACGGAGACGGAGCGCTACCATGTGCTCAAGGGACTGGAGTCGAACACGGAGTACGTGGTGTCCCTGCGGGCACGCAACGTTAAGGGCGAGGGTCAACCGATCTATGACAACATCAAGACACGGGAGGAGGAGCCGTTGGATGTGCCGGTGCCGCTGGCGGTGCCCGTGGGCTTGAGGGCCATCACCATGTCCAGCTCGTCGATAGTCGTCTACTGGACGGACACGACGCTGAACAAGAACCAGCACGTGACCGACAATCGCCAGTACATGGTCAGCTATGGGATGACGGGCACGAATCGATATCGCTACCACAACACGACCAATCTCAACTGCATGATCAACGAGCTGCGTCCCAACACCCAGTACGAGTTCGCCGTGAAGGTGGTCAAGGGTCGCAGGGAGTCCGCCTGGTCCATGTCCGTGCTGAACAGCACCTACCAGAATGTGCCAGTGACGCCGCCGAGGGAACTGAACGTCCGCCTGGACGAGCTCAATCCGCACAATGTGATCGTCAAGTGGCTGCCGCCGAAGCATACCGTGGGCCAGATCATCGGGTACAATGTCTACTATACGACGGATACCACGAAGCGGGATCGGGACTGGATGATAGAGGCGTTCAATGGCGAGGAGACGATGCTGCTGCTGTCCACGCTGAAGCCACACACCACCTACTACTTCAAGGTGCAGGCACGGACCAACAAGGGCAACAGCAACGCCCCCTTCTCCGCCCTGGTGGCATTCACGACCAGCGCCGCCGTCATCATGCAGGAGGCGGACACCATTGCCAAGGGTATCGACAATCAGAATCTGTTGTACATCATCATTGGAGGCACGGCGCTGGTGCTGCTCCTGCTGCTCCTTGGCCTGCTGCTGCTCTGCCGCCGCAAGCCCCAATCCTCGCCGGAGCACACCAAGAAGAGCTATCAGAAGAATAATGTGGGCGTGCCAAAGCCACCGGATCTCTGGATCCATCACGATCAAATGGAGCTCAAGAACATCGACAAGGGTCTGCACAATGCCACGCCCGTCTGCAGTGACAACGCCTCCAGCAGCGGCGCCCTGACACTGCCCCGGTCCGTCGTCCACAGCGAGTACGAGGTGGAGACGCCGGTGCCGCCACACCTCACCAACTCCCTGGACAAACGTTCCTATAACGCGGGCTACATGAGTGCGTTTCAAATCACATACCATTTTCCCGTTTCATTATTAATTTCCCTTCTCTGCTTCTCGTCCAGCAGCCACCTCAATGAACTCAACCATGGAACGACCTCAATATCCGCGCACTCAGTACAACCATCAGAATCGCTCGCACATGACCATGGAGACGGGTCTGTCCCAGCAGAGTCTCACACAGCCGCAGAACAATTCCATGGCCCAGACGCCGGAGCATCCTTACGGTGGCTACGATGCCAACTTCTGGTGAGTTGCCTTCCACATAGAAAGTGAAAAGGGTCCAAAAAGTTTCACGTAACGTTTTCGTAGCGCTTATCGGATTTTTGAACGTTTCGATTTAGAAATAAAGGTCTGATTTGGGTTCACAAAAAACGAAAATTAGATCTATTTAAAAAGATCAATATTCAATAATAAAAATAACATGTGGGAAAGGCTAAAGTCGAGCTCCCGACTAGAGGATAACCGATAAATAAACTTAAAATATTTTTTATTGCATTACAAAAAACTAAAAAACTTTAATCAGCCATTACGACCTTTCTGATTGTCCGATCTTGTTACGATTTAGTATTTATATAAAAATAGGTTTGAAAACGTTGATATCCGCTGAACAAGAACATGGAATTTAATGCTTGACTAAACCAAAGCTAACCGTTATACTAGAATAGGTTACTAAGCGGTTATTTCGGTTTGAATAACTACGGTATTTGGGTTGCGGTACAATACAAAAATGTTATTTCGGTTACGGTTACTAGTTTTAATCGGTTAATACCGGTTAACCAAACTTAAATGCTGAATGAATTAAGTTGCCAAATCATAATCAAAATGACATTTCGCTTGTAAATCTGTTCAGTTTTGGACAAGTTGTGTGTTTTTAAAGTTGGTCACACCTTGGACCTGTAAGCTTTACAAGTTAAATGAACTAAATTCATGTCTATCACACATTATTATACAATTCCTATGTGTTTTCTTGTTGTTTGCTCGTCGACGACGAAGAAGGCGACATGCAGTCGCCAATTAACTAGCCGAAAATAACGAAGTGAGCTGAGTTGGATTAGAGAAACGATTTTAATTTCGAAATTTCGACACATTTGAACAAAATTGCTTCCAAAATTGACGGACATTTTTGACCTGGTGGCATTCAGAGACTTAGTCGAAACTCGAACCCATCGATACAGATATGTGCAGTCGAACGCGCTGGGGCCGCATCGATCCCACCGTACAGGTGGACCTGGTGCAGGGACCTGCCGACCGGGTGCTGCAGCTGGACAAGAGAACGCTGCCGCGATTCGTGCAACAGCAGCTGCTGTTGATGGCATCGCCGTCGCCGTTTCTCAACTTCCTGAACAAGTTTCGTCTGGACAAGATCCTGATTAATCACGAATTCAAGGGCGTCTATACGATGCGCACTTCGGCGACTGTCACCGAGCTGGCGGCGCACGCCTGGCGCACCATGAGCATCTCGGATCGCCAGCCGTACATTCGACTGGCCCGCAAGGCGCAGCAGATACAGCAGTCGCGAATGCTGCACTTCTTCAGCCGAGACGCCACTTGAATCTCTCTCTCCACTCCACTCCACATGCTCCATGTTCCATTTGACTATCTTCTCTTTTGTACGAATCCAAGAAACAACTAACTAAAATCCAATTGTTCTTTCACTTACTTGCAGCAATGCTGGCTACACTGGCGGCACAGCGGGGGGCAGTGGGGCAGCTGGCAATGGTTGTGTGTCGACCATTGAGAGCGCCAAGCGTGGTCATCCCCTCAAGAGTTTCAGCGTGCCAGGTCCGCCGCCCACAGGCGCTGCCACGCCCGTCAACAAGCACAGTGAGTATTCTGTCCAGCTGAACACATCCAACTAGAGCTAATCCCTGTTATGCCTTTACAGCACCCGCCGTCACAATACGTCCACAGAATCAATCGCCATACAAGAAGCCCTCATTCTCGGCTGCCACGCCCAATCGCCTGCAGGGAGGCGGCTCTGTGGCGCACTCCACCGATGAGATACAAAGACTGGCGCCCAGCACATCCACCGAGGAGCTGAACCAAGAGATGGCCAATCTGGAGGGGCTAATGAAGGATCTGAGCGCCATAACGGCCAACGAGTTCGAGTGTTAACGGCCAACGGCCAACAATGGCAACATGGCCAAAAGTATTAGACGGCAGCCCATGGGACAAACGCATTTTACCGTGTTATTTGTTTTATTTTTATAATTTTAATTTTAAGTTGATGTTTTGAGTTTCTTGCATTTGTGCGTAATGTGAAATTAATTTAATTTAAATTAATTTTAGTTAAATGTGCGAAAAGAACTGTAAATACGAAATACGAACGAAGCCATATAAACATAAATACGAGTAGTTAATTATAGTTAACTATAATTAGCACATAGCATAGTTAATTTTAACAATATCTAATTAAGAGATTAATTAAGTGAAGCATGCAACTATTGGAAAGGAAAGTCACTCTCAGCCAATGGCATTAATCAACTGTATTGTTTTAGATTCTGGATTTGATGGTATCATCCCCAACTATATGTATCCCCATAACTGTAACTATATGCATACACATACATACATAACTAAACATCCATCACCTAAGCTAATCGTAAATCTCATCTTAAACCTTATAATAACTGAAGAAAATCAAAAAAAAAATAAAAACACTTAAGCATTCGACTTATTCAGTACTTGTATATAGAGTTCTCTATATACATCTATATATATTTATATTGTCTAAATAAATAACGACTGTATTCTCGTTTGGTTTTGAGTTTGAAACGTGCCATGTTGATTAAGTTACACAACTCTTAACTACTTAGGCCTATTCAATGTCAACATTCTAGACTGTAAACCATTAGAAAAGTCAGTAAAGCTACCAGCAAAGCATTTAACATTTAAACAAACAAGTATAAGCATTAGACAGAAGCATAGTTATGCTATCTATAAGTATTACAAATCTTTTGTATGATATTTTGAGCTCTTCAAAATTCAATGACTAAAAGTGTTTTATTTATACAAAATATTTGTAAATCTATTCAATTAAAATTATTATTGTACGGCAGCTGAACAAATTGAATTACATGGAATTTTTATCATCTTGCTATGCACAATAATCTCAAATCAATTCAAAACTATCTAAAAAACATTGCACAACATTTAAACAAAAAAACAACAAGCATGAAAATACACTGAAATTTGTGAAACAATTTTATTTGATAAACATTTTTGTAAGCAAATGAGAAAATTTGCCAAATAAATATGGAAAGACATTGTAAACACTATTTGTTTTTCATTCATCGCGCAAGACGAAAATTTCTAGTTGAAACTTCCAAATCTTGTGTGTGGCAAATCGCATTTGTATCTTGTACTCGCCTTGTGGCAGTGGCAGCTTTTGCAGGAACTCATCCTTGAACACCATATTATCCACTATGATGTCATGCTGAAATCATGTTCAGAAAATGATGGCGAAATGATTGACACTGACTGAGGTACTCACATTAAAGGGACAACTGTGATTCAGATTGGAGCTGGTTCGGATCGCGTTCAGTACAAGAGCCTGGAAGGATACGCTGTCGGGATGGGCCAAGAGCTGACAGAAATCACAGCTGGCATTGTACAGAAACGGTTTGTAGCCACTGTAGCGACGCCAAAAGCTCCAGTTGATCTTAATGAAAAAACTTCGCCTGTATATTTATCGCCTTTCCAATTACAAAGAAATTACAACCTGTATATTGTTTATGGGTACTTTACGCAAATTGATGTACACATTAAGGCCGACCACGCCCCTGCCGAGCACTTTGAGTCTGCAGTTGTTGAACTTGGCAAATTCGAGATCGTAGGACTCGCACTTGATATTGGTGAACCTTGAGCCGGACTTTCTACGTGCTCCCATTGTCACCAGCACAATTGCGACCAGTATTACAAATCGGAGAGCTGCCGCGTCCATTGCTGATCCAACAATGTTTAGCATTAGTTATTTTACTGGAGTAGATCTAGCACATTTTTGGGACAGTTCAGGTTCATTACGCCCCTAAATTATTGATTTCTCTACAACATTACAATTGGGAAACATTTAAAGTTAAGCTATTTTAAATGTTGCTTACAACTTGCTCGTATCACAATATCAGATCTAAGCCCAAATATCAATTTACTCGTTTAATGACCACATATTAATTCTCTTTTCGAGGTAAAAGGCTTGTGACGAAAACATATCCGAAATCCAATTTTGTGACAAACGATAATAAATTTTATATATAAATTATTCTTAAAATTAATTAATTAATAATAATAAATACAGTCGAACTGCCCTGGCTCGAATCACCATTATCCAAAGATAAGGTTCCAGTTATGGAGATATTCGACTTATAGAGTTCTTTTTCTTAAGTTTATTAATTTTATTGTCTTTCATTTAGCTCGAGTAAGAGAGAAATTCGAGTTATGGAAGTTCGAGCTATGAAAATTCAACAGTAATTATATTTTCTGTTGATACTGATCCAGAATATATATACATTATGGGGTCTGCTACGCCTCCTTCTGCCTGTTACATACATTTCACAAAACCATTACACCCTTTTAGACCATTTTTAATGGGGACAGGGAATAGCTAAAATAAATTAAATTGTCTTTTGAACCAGTGGTCGAATTTTGATAATCGAAAAAATTAAAAAAAAAATGTTTGGAAAGGCTCCAACTGCCCCATCCGCTGCAATCATTTGAATTTTGCCTCTGCCACTCACACCCCCTTATCTTACGAACCAGGTGAGTTACCAAAAGTCTTAGTTAAAACTAACCCTCAAGATCGGTACATAACTCGATCAGATCGGACAGTCACCGCAAATTTAGCATTCTACTTCCCTTAGTGATGCTTTCGTCACTAGCGTGATAAAACAGCAGATTTCTATTAGAAATTATATGATTTACTTGCATTATTCATTTCTCAATAGAAAGATTTCGACTTGGAGTCTCCAGATATTGTCGCTGGCGAGTCGCAGTTGTATCTTGTAGTCGCCTTGTGGCAGTGGCAGCGTCTGCAGAAACGTATCGTTAAACACAAGGTTATCCACAATGATATCATGCTGAAAATACGAATATGAATCAAGAAGATACTTCTCAATTACGAGAATACTCAAAGCAGGAACTCACAGCATAGGGGCAAGTGTGATTTAGATTGGAACGAGATGCTATAGCATCGAGCACGAGTTTATTGAAGGACTTCTTCGGTTGTTTGACAAACTTGCAAAAATCGAGGGTGGAGTTGTACAGAAACGGTTTGTAGCCACTGTAGCGACGCCAGAAGCTCCAGTTAATCTGAATGAAAGTATATGGATAAGTGTAATACCCTTCAAATATACATACTTCAACTACTAACGGATACTGTGTTTATCGGTATTTGGAACAAATTGATGTGGACGTTGGAGCCGATGACGCCCCTGCCGAGCACATTGAGCTTACAGGTCTTGAATTTGGCAAAACTCTCGTTCTAGGACTCGCACTTGAGGTTGGTAAACCTCGAACCAGATTTTTTACCATCGCCAATGGCCAGCAAAACAATTGCCAAGAGCATTAAGAATCGGAGCGTTGTCACTTCCATTGCTGATCCAGTTATGCATTGGGCGACTTTTTTAACTAAACCAGATAAATTTTAGATCGCCGTCAAGGTTCATTTGAGCCGAGAACTACAAGTAATTGGATTGTTATTGATTTTTTGGAAACGATTTTGATTTGCAAGTACTTAAAATTGCATTAGCATTAATAATTATTATTTAACAATTATCCATTTTCCGTGGTTTAAACATTTTTTTTACTTTATTTATATTTTCTTAGAATTTTTGCATTTATACATTTTAACAATTAAAAACAATTGCTTTTCATTTTTAAACATCATCCGAATTTCACAACAAAATCTTCTCCGGGGCAGGTGCATTCGATTGAATTATTATTTTCTCACATTTTGGGCAAACATATAAATACTCCGATATTATAATGAATCAACTGGCAAAAGCAACAGAATCGTTCACCGCTTGCTTAAATAAACAGGATATTTTCCATAATTGGAGAACTTAAAGATAATTAATTGGATGCACATTGAATGAAAGTTTAAGTCCAATATGTACTGATTTTCTTAAAATTATGAATAATTTTGTGCATCTTTATCTTTATTCAAACGAAACTTAATATCTTCTTATTTACAGAACACTATATCCAAGGTCAAGGGTTTTAGCAGCATTTCCGATATGGTCATCAAAGTGATAACTGTATTTAAACATACACATAGTATGTAGTTATATGGGGCCAAAACCAAAGACAGACCGAGCGAATGAGCAGCCGAAGCTCACGCGTCGAATAAAACTCATTAGAAAGCAGCTGACACGTTCAGCGTTCAGGCCAAAACGGATGCCCAAACCGAAGCTGAGCTTTTCGGTTAACCAGTTTACAACGAGCGGCCGTCGAGTAAGCAACGGCAAACGACAATCGACAATCTACAGTTGACAGTTGGCAGTTGACAAGCCAAAAAGCAAAGCACTCTTTTATTATTCTCGCATTCCCATTAAAAATAGTTTTGTGTCTGTGTGTGTGTGTGTGTCACCGTTTATCAATTGCAAATCCAAAGCGAGTGAAATCTGTTTTGAATTTAAATCCGTCAAAAACTGTTTGACATACAAAATGAATCAACTGCCAATGCGCGCTTGGCTTATTGGAGGCACAGCGACAGTCACACCTGTCCTAAGACGCACTGCGTCCAAGGTTGGTGGCGCCAAGGCAGCAACTTCACAATTGCTGCAACGGCGTGACAATTCGGCAGCTGCCACAGAAGCAACGACGGCCGCAGCGTGTCCACATCTTGTCCAGGCGGAGCAGGAGCCAGCTGGGGCTGGGGCACGGATACATGCCACGGCCGAGTGGCAGAATGCATTGGCCTACAACGAGATACCAGGTCCAAAGCCATTGCCCATACTTGGCAATACTTGGCGGTTTGTACAAACATAAAACATAAGACGAATATCAAAAGACTTGGGCGACAAACTTGCTTTCACTCTTCCATGCAACAACAATCAATGATTAATGCAGTGCAATGCAATGCACTCTCCACAGTGAAAACTCTTTTATCTTTTCTTTCTGCTTCTTCTTGAATTTCGCTTGCCTCTCTTGACCCAATTACTGGCTGCGAGCGTATATACATACACTGCCGAACATATTTATTGGCACAGCAAACATTTTGAGATTTGGGGGCTTAATTGTTCCCTGATCGTTAACATGTTGGTATCAATGGAAAGGTCATATAAATTCCTTTTGAATGATATAAAACATTTCTTAACCCATTAAGTACCCTTCGAAAATTTCGAGTTTATGTAAAAGTCATTTTTCGAAACTTTTTTCCTCGATTTTTTACAAAAAATATTTTGATGCAAAAAAATTATTCAAACAATTTAAGGAGTAACTGCAAAAAAAATTTTTCAAAAATATTTTTGCTAGTATTTTTTATAATTTTTTGAAAATCCTAAAAATGACCATTTTAACCCCTTTTTCCTACTTTTTACACAAAAAGTGCCTTTTTAGCAATTTTCAAAAAATTATAAAAAATACTAGCAAAAATATTTTTGAAAAATTTTTTTTGCAGTTACTCCTTAAATTGTTTGAATAATTTTTTTGCATCAAAATATTTTTTGTAAAAAATCGAGGAAAAAAGTTTCGAAAAATGACTTTTACATAAACTCGAAATTTTCGAAGGGTACTTAATGGGTTAAGAAATGTTTTATATCATTCAAAAGGAATTTATATGACCTTTCCATTGATACCAACATGTTAACGATCAGGGAACAATTAAGCCCCCAAATCTCAAAATGTTTGCTGTGCCAATAAATATGTTCGGCAGTGTACATATATGTGTGTGTGCGTGCGATGATAATCTTGTTTGAGTGTTGAATTTATGCTCTCAAGCATTCATTTCACTGACCACAACCAAACGGGTTTTCCAGTTTCCCATTGAATACTTTGGACCAACTATAAATAATACTGGCCAATAAATTGTGAATCGTTTGCAGATTCTTGTGGATTTACCTTAATTTACACCCAATCTATCGATTCAGCTAACACTGTTGGCGGTACTCGGATAACAGCGCATTTGGTTAGCGTCTCTTTTGGCCAAGTCGTAAATACGCAGCGTGTGTCATTTGTATTTGTCTCTTCGTCTGCCACTCCCCCTCTCTCTTTCTCTCTCTCTCCCTCTTTCTCTTCTTCATTAGCGTTCAATTAGCGCAATTTTCAAGGTCGCCAGCTATGTGTGAATTTGTAGTTTAAGCTAAAAAAGTAAATAAATGTAAACAATTGATGCTCAAGTATTATTTACACACACTGCAAACGTGTGTGTGTGTGTGTGTGTGTGTGTGTGTGTGTATTTGCCAAAAAAAAATTAAAATAAAATACTTGCATTCTTCATTGCATGTGACTTTGGCTCTAACAAAAATAACTGTTTTATCTGACTTCATTTATCTAAAATAATTAAAGAGCTCTAACAACCCAAAAACAATTCCAAAACAGTTTTCAGAGTTCCTGAAGCAAACTTTGGTTATTTTCAAATCTCAACCAGTTTTTAAAGCTTGATTACAATTTAAATTTATTAAAGAGCAAAAATTAAATTTTAAATTAATTTATATATTACATAAAATATGCCATTAAAAAAACGTTGTTTTTTTTTTTTAAATTTAAAAATGCTTTTAAGTCATAAAAACTTGTGGAACACGCCTTTTGAAATTTATATTTGTTATGGCGTCATGCTAACTAAACACTCATCAATATTACGAGTGCATTCCCAACTGTTGCACTAAACAAGCTCTTAACTAGCTGACATGTTTATGTGGCCAAAGCATAGAAAGCATTCCGGGCTAAACGTTAAAAAATGGCATTAAATATTGACAAACTATTGCATGAAATACGCTGTGCAAATATCTTTTATTTTGCAAATTTCCAATGACAATTTGTCACATGAATTACGCTGTTTTACCTTGACAGTCTGATGCCAATAATTGGCCAATACACGATATCGGATGTGGCCAAGATCTCGTCGCTGTTGCACGACAGATACGGAAGGATTGTGCGCTTCTCTGGACTGATAGGCCGGCCCGATCTGCTCTTCATCTACGATGCCGATGAAATTGAAAAGGTAAGCGTTATCACATTTTACAGTTTTGGGTCCAAACAGGCGACACATTCAGACAGCGGAACACGCTAAAAACTTGCAACACGCACGACTGCACACGAAGGCAACAAAGCATTGCCATCAAGTACAACATAACATAAACAACAACGATTTGTGG
Organism: Drosophila limbata; assembly: GCA_963924055.1. Lineage (NCBI taxonomy): Eukaryota > Metazoa > Arthropoda > Insecta > Diptera > Drosophilidae > Drosophila > Drosophila limbata. Next base: position 6,904,745 of record OZ001355.1, read on the forward strand.
CGCAGAAGTTGCGAAACATCCACAAATTGCTTCAATGTCAATACGAATCTAAGAAACCTTCTTCTTCTTCTCGCAGTGCTACCGCAGTGAGGGCCCCACCCCCTTCCGGCCGTCGATGCCCAGTCTGGTCAAGTACAAGAGCGTCGTGCGCAAGGATTTCTTTGGCGAACTCGGCGGCGTCGTTGGCGTGTAAGTTAACAACGGCATCATAAATTCGATGTGTGTATTAATTACAAAAACCTTTCTTATAAAAAGAGTTCGACAAAAAAGAATCACATCAACTTTATGCTATTTTTAGACCCCGTACTTAAAAAAAAGTACAGGAGTCTATTAACTTTGTCACAAAAAAAATGTGCGTAGCAGGCAGAAGGAGGCGTGGCAGACCCCAGAATCAATAGCCGAGTCGATATAGCCATGTCCGTCTGACCGTCCGTCCGTCTGTATTGACGCCTAGATCTCAGTGACTATAAGAGCTAGAGATTCCAAACTTGGTAAGTAGGTTAGTCTGTATTGCACGCAGATCGAGTATGATTTAGATTTTGGATCGGACCGCTATATCATATAGCTGCCATAGGAACGATCAGTCGAAAATCAAGTCTTAGTATGAAAAACCTTTTTGTTGTTTAAGATATCTGAAAAAACTAACAGAATATGCGAAAATCAAGTCTTAGTATGAAAAACTTTGTTGTTGTTTGAGATATCTGAAGTGCAATTTTATTTCAAGCAGTGTTTGCTTTTTCATAGGAAGTACGGAGTCTCCGACAGTCGAGTATGCTCGACTGTAGCACCGTCCACTAGTTAAGTATGCTGTTATAAATAGATTCCTCACTAAAAAATCATATTCGTATCATATGCTTAGTTTAGATTATTTTAAAAATTTAAATTTTTTATTAGTTAACATAGAATGTTTGCAATAAATTAATCGAGGGTTCGAAACAAGATCTCTGGTTTCGTTATCTTTAAAACCGGTCTTGACTTTCAGAATTCATTGTCAATATTGAGGCAAATCTTGCGTTTACATACGAGTAATTTATTTTAGACACGGCGAGCCATGGCGTCAGTTCCGTTCGCGTGTGCAGAAGCCAGTGCTGCAGCTGTCCACCGTGAGACGCTATCTGGAGCCCCTGGAGGTGATAACTGAGGACTTTCTGGTGCGCTGCGAGCGCCTGCTGGATGCCAACGAGGAGCTGCCCGTTGATTTCGACAATGAGATCCACAAATGGTCCTTGGAGTGTAAGCTGTGCCTTCTCTTGGTCCTGGCATCATTCAATTCAATTCATGCTCCTTCTTTAGGCATTGGACGTGTGGCGCTGGACGCTCGTCTTGGTTGCCTGGAGGACAACCTGACGCCGGACTCGGAGCCACAGCAGATTATTAATGCTGCCAAATACGCTCTGCGCAATGTGGCCACATTAGAGCTGAAGGCGCCCTATTGGCGCTATTTTCCCACTCCACTTTGGACGCGTTACGTCAAGAACATGAACTTCTTTGTGGGGTAATCAGAGCACTCAGTTAAAGGAGTCTTAGCTCTTAGCTCTCTAATCCTCTTCTTCTCCTTGGCAGAGTGTGCATGAAGTACATACAGAGCGCAACGGAGCGCCTGAAGACGCAGGATGCCAGCCAACGAGCCGGTGAGCCATCGCTCTTGGAGAAGGTGATCATGTCGGAGAAAGACGAGAAGATTGCCACCATAATGGCATTGGATTTGATACTCGTTGGCATTGACACGGTAAGGGATTTCTTAATCCCATCTCTGCTTAAGACTAATAAGCCTTTCATTTCAATAGATATCCATGGCTGTGTGCTCCATCCTGTACCAAATGGCCACACGACCCGTGGAGCAGCAGCAGGTGCACGAGGAGCTGAAGCGCCTGCTCCCAGATCCCAATACGCCACTAACGATTCCACTGCTCGACCAAATGCATCACCTGAAGGCGTTCATTAAGGAGGTCTTTCGCATGTACAGCACCGTCATCGGCAATGGACGCACCCTGCAGGAGGATAGCGTTATATGCGGCTACCAGGTGCCCAAGGGAGTCCAGGCCGTATTTCCCACGATTGTAACCGGCAACATGGAGGAATATGTCACAGACGCAGCCACATTCAGGCCAGAGCGCTGGCTTAAGCCACAGCATGGTGGCACTCCAGGCAAACTGCATCCGTTTGCCTCACTTCCCTATGGTTACGGTGCCCGCATGTGTCTTGGTCGGCGCTTTGCCGATCTAGAGATGCAAATACTCCTGGCCAAACTGATCCGCAACTACAAGCTAGAGTACAATCATCCGCCGCTGGACTACGCTGTAACCTTTATGTACGCTCCGGATGGACCCCTCCGCTTTAAAATGACGCGTGTTTAACTGTAGTCCATAAACAATTTACTAAATATAAGTATATTCATTTCATGTACAATATCTGTTAACTAAACTTCTATATAAATATAAATGTACGTATTACTTTCATATTCATATCTTTACTTGCGTTTCCACATGCTATACCAATTTTTAACAGTTTTAAGACTCTTTTCGGCATCCGCCTTTGTTTCCCCGGACAACTCGTAGACTATATCCGATTTATATGATTCACGCGCTTCTTCCAATATTGTGCCGAATATTTCGCATTGTATGTTGGACATTAACTTTTTCTCGTTGTAGCCGCGATCCTTGAGTCTGTCGTAGAGGACTTCGTTGGGGCAGGTGACAACGAAGACGCCATGAAACCAGCGTTCTGGGAAGAAATCACAGCCATGATATTCAACGATGTTGCCGCCTTCAGTCATCAGAGGTTCGAGGTGATCCATAAGCTAAAACAAAAAGAAAAATCGTTATAAGCCATCACACATACTCGTATATTGTATAATACACACCTTGTCCTCGTCGAGAATGGGACAATCGTACTCCTCGTCATATTCCTCAATGAAATTCTTTTCCTTTGCGATCTTCGAGCAATCCAGCCAACTGAACTTCAACTGTTCGGCCAGGCGTTCACACAAATACGATTTGCCGGCACCGGGTGTGCCTGTATATGAAAAACACTGCTTATTAAGATATTAAATGCAGTTATTTAAGCAAATACTTACCGGTAATTAATATATTTGGTTTGCCTATTTCAGCCATTTCTCGTTTGTTTATTTCGGTTGAAAGTAAAAAAACGTGAGCTTACCAGGGCTGTTGTAAGCAACAAAAACAAGGCATCGATAACATATCGAGTACATTTTGAGTATTCGGTATGACCAATGTTATAGTCGACAGTCTGGCAGCACTCGCGGTACATTCACGTGGCGCGCAATGATTATTTACGATTATTTTTAATTAATTACATTGCATGTATAATGATTCAATCTTCTACTTTTTTGCACCCTACTTAAATTCAAATGTTAGAAAAACATTCAATTAAAGCAAATTTACTCCAAGTTCCATGCGACATTGACTTCAACTGTTGTCTGGGTACAAAATATGCTAGCCTATGCTTTGTACCCATTTTTAACCGTTACATTCAATGTAAGAAACACACAGAAAAGAGATTATCGCAACAACAAAAACAACAAGCCCATACAAAATTCGTCATTATAATCTTTTTTCTGTGTGTTTGTTGTAATTACAAAATATATCACTTTATAAAACAACACAAATATCTGAGTTTTTAAATTGAAATTGAAATTTTGGATTTACTTTTGGGTAGAAGATACCTGATTAACTGTGACATTGTAGTTCAATTTAAAACGATTAAAAAATGATTGGCCAATTGAAAGTTTTTTGTTTTTTATTGTGCAGATTCTTTGCAAATATCGATAATTTCATAAGGCCTCTGTCAAAAATATGTGCATCGTTTTATACATTTTACCACTTCCCTCTCCGTAAAACGCTTTTTTAATTCCTCTTTGACATCAATTTGTACTCTCAGATGCATGTGCGTATGTATCTATTTCGGCAATTCCTGCATTGCCATTTTCACACATACATTCATTTGCACACACATACATACTTACACACTAACTGGGATAGAAAAGTTCAATCGAACGTTAAACTGCTAAGGCAACGGATCGCTTATTGGTGCTAACATAAATATTACAATATTTTATGCAATGCCAAAGGAAGAGGAATTTGAAGAGGACAAAGAGCAAGAAGACAAATCTGATTTGAAAGGTGATATAGTAGGTCGCCAGCACGTACCTTACATATTGAACGGTGAACTTTATCGCATTGAAAGCCAGATTGGCGATAATGTGACTGTCAAGTGCTGCTCGTGTCCGCCGGATCGGATTTATCGCGGCAGCGTTCGGTCCACAGGCAATTTTCATATGCACATCAAGGTAAGCAAGAAGAAATTAGACAGATACTCGAAGTTGTGAATTTTTTTTAAATAACAATTGTAACCGACAGCGTCGTCATGCATCTTTGCTGGGAAAATTGCATGAAATGAAGGTGGCCGCGTTGGTTGAACGTCGCGATAGAATTTCAAAAAACCGACGCATTGCCAAATGCCGAAAGAAATCAACAACGCCTGTGCCTGCCACAGTTTCGGCTGAATCTTCAACTTCGACCTTAGAAATGCCCAAGTACGCAAAAACTCACGAGTTAAAAATCAAAACGGTGTTTCAGCGACACAAACAAGAACACCACAAACAGGAGGAAGCAGCAGCTATTCGAACAGTAAGAATTGCCAATTATGTTGTCGTCCTTGTCTATCTGCTTGTGTCTTAAGTGTTTCGAGAGAGCGATATCGCAATGCAATTCACCGTTACAAGTCCACACATACTTGTGCGTGAGCTTATCGCGTAAGAGTTGTGTATGTTTGTGTGTGTGTCATGCTACCTAACCATGTGCATAATATGATTGTATCTGTTGCTCTGCCGAAAAAAGAGTTGAATGAAACAAACTTATCATGTAAGTAAATAAATGTATTTATTTTGTTCTTTTTAGTCCGTTTCATTGTGCGAGTCCTCATTGGATAACAATAGCCAAAGTTCAGGCAAACTCTCCTTGCCCCCAACACAGGACAACAATAATAACGACAACAATAACAACACAAACAATATACAAAATCTACAGGATACAAACAATGTAAGTAAATTAGATTTATAAAATACTAGTTAATACTGGAATGCAATTTTTCTAATTTACAGCTATCAGATATGAGTCCAAAGTCATTGGGGGTCCATCAGCCTACTGCAAGCACTGATGATATACCAGCTTTGATATGCATTCCACGCCTGTTACCTGCCCATTTTATCAAGCCGGAGCAACAGAATCAGGTGTCTGGGGAACAGCCAGAAGCCATAGATCTCAGCAGAAGCTCGTCCTTGCAGAGCGATGACTTGGAACATAGCGTAGTGAGTCAGCATTCTGGACAGAATGTTCAAATGGACGTATCCAGTGGCCAGGAGCTAGCTACGTATGTTAATGGATCGCCACGTGAAATTCTGATGCGCATTGACAACACATTGGGCGATATCAAGGATGAGCTGCAAACGCGCAATCAAATCGAACGCAAACGCTTACTCTTCGACATGGCCAAGTTTAAGTTTCTTCATCCCAATTTCAACTTTGATCCCCCACAGTGAACAAACGTTTCTGCGAAAGGAGTTCGTTTTCATTATCCATGTTGCTCTGGCAAGCACAAACTATTTTATGTTAAAAGAAATTTACTCATTGCGTAGCAACAGATCGTTAATAAAGATGCAATTAAAAAAAACAAAAATTATCTCAAATTTGTTATTTACTGTTTTTGCTTCAAAATGAAAAAAACCAGTAAATTCATTAAACGCCACCTTTTGTCTGTTTTAGGAAACATAATCGAGCGATTAAAACAGCAATCGGTTCCACATTTAAAAATGACGGCAGGTGCACAATTTGAATGAAAAATTTGCCACATTGTTTTGCCAAAGTTGGGCTAAAGCTGCCCCAATTTTTCGTTTTTTTTTGTAATTTTGTTAAAATTTTTAAATAAATTTAAATAATTCAATCAAATTACAATTGAAAGAACCAAAAAATTATAATTTTTCTTAAATAACAAAGTTTGTTATAAAATTGGTTGGGAACAAGTCACTCTTCGCATAGTAGAGAAATTCCAAAAAAAATCTTAAAAATTCAACAAAAATTCGAGTGCAATTTTAAAAATTCTAGCTCCAAATATAAGCAAGTTTCAAATTAAACTCAATTTTTTGAATTGAGTTAAATCTGGAAATTGAATTATCCGTGGAACCTGATGATTGCCACCTTTTTTTTTTGCCAAGGTTGCCACATGATTTTTTACTGAAATTGGCTTGTTTTTTGTCTCATCTGATTTTTTAAGTGGCAACCGAGTTTATAATTATGTGTTTATTGTGTGACTAAGTGCAATTATTGTTTACAAAATGGATGACAAAAACAGATTGATCAATTTCAATGATAATGATCTCTCAAGTGACGACGAAGAAGTAATCAAAAAACAAAAACAACAACAATCCCTGCCTGGTTTACTACCTGAAATACACTCCCATAATGAACCAGAAGCGTCAACAAGTCAAAGTCAACCAGTTTTTGAAAGAGGGACTTTTGACAATGACATAGATGTACCGCCCTTATTAGATATCAATGCTGTCGCTCCGCAGATAAGTGAAGTAAGTGCTTTTGTTCGAATTGCATTCCACGAGTCTTGGATGACTCATGCAACAGATGGAATGAATCGCAGCCTGTGCAAATACAAAATGCGCGCAACTCATGAACTTTATTCTAATCATGGCCTCTCCAACACAACAGATCAGCAGCAACAGCCGCAACCATGTTGACCACGATCCTGAGCCTGTATTCCATGTACGATCTCGCACTTCAGCGGCACAAGCGCAAAATAATCATCAACAAACTCACATTCAATACGAGGTATTTCCAAAGAATTAAACTTGCATACATACTTACGAACATACAAAGAACATATAGTTGTAATAATAACCTGATAATAATCTAATCTATATGACACACTTTGTAGAGTCTGGACTATGATGTGTGCGATAACACGCTGTTCCAGGATGAGCAGCGAAAGCGGTTAACAGATCGCTTCTCGCTGCGGACTCACGTCACCCGCTGGATTATTTTTATACTCATTGGCATCATAACCGCACTGATTGCCTGCACCATCGATATTATCATCGAGGAGTTGTCGGAAATTAAGTACAAGTTTCTCAAGCAATGTAAATGATTCATCCAAATCCAATTGAATATCATAATTAAACTCTTTGCCCCTCCCCTTAAAGCTGTGGATGACAATGTGCCCATGACAGACAGGAATGGGGATCTGGCGATGCCATTCCTTTGGTGGATTCTGCTGAGCATTGTGCCCGTGGCCATTGGAGCCACCATGGTAACCTATATCGAGCCAATTACTGCCGGCAGCGGCATTCCCCAGGTGAAGAGTTATCTGAATGGCGTCAAGGTGCCGCGCATTGTGCGCATCAAGACGCTGGCGGTGAAGGCGATTGGTGTCATCACATCCGTTGTGGGCGGCCTAGCTGGCGGCAAGGAGGGACCGATGATACACGCTGGCGCCGTTGTCGCGGCGGGAATTTCGCAGGGCAAGAGCACAACCTTTATTAAGGACTTTCGCATCTTCAAAGCCTTTCGCGATGATCACGAGAAGCGCGACTTTGTTTTGGGCGGCGCTGCAGCTGGAGTTTCAGCCGCTTTCGGTGCACCCATTGGTGGCATGCTCTTCTCGCTGGAGGAGGCGGCCAGTTTCTGGAATCAGAATCTGATCTGGCGCACACTGATTGCATCCATCATCAGCTCGTTTACCTTGAACATTGTGCTCTCCGCATATCACGGCCTGCAGGACTTCACATTCACGGGTCTCTTCAACTTGGGCAAGTTCGCTGAACCGCTGAGCTTTGAATACTTTGAGCTTCCGCTCTTCATGGCGCTCGGTGTGACGGGCGGTCTGTTGGGCGCCGCATGGAACTCGTTGAATATGCGCATTAACAAGTTCCGCAAACGTTTTGTGCCTTGGAAAGTGGGCAAGGTGTTTGAGGCCATTCTAGTGGCGATATTGGGCGTCACAATGGCGTGCACCATGATATATTTCATCAACGATTGTCGTCCTCTGGGCAACGATCCCACCATTCATCCGGTGCAGCTGTTTTGCGAGGATAACGAATACAATGCCGTGGCGGCACTCTGGTTCCAGACTCCAGAGGCGACTGTGCGTGCACTATTCCATGACCCCCCAGGTGAGCTTTACAGGGATTCTATCGATCAGTCGAGTTTATATTAATTTTGTTCTTTTAGGTTCTCATCAAATACTCACGCTTGCCATGTTCACACTCGTCTACTATGTGCTGTCGTGTGCCACCTTTGGCCTCAACGTCTCCCTGGGCGTCTTTATACCCACGGCTCTGGTGGGCGCTGCCTGGGGACGACTTGTTGCCATGCTGCTCTTCTATCTATTTCCCGCTGCAGTAGGTTAAATCTCAAACATTCTGTTGACTTGTCCATAATCCGTTGAAACTTGCAGCAATTCTTGCATCCTGGGAAATATGCACTCATTGGCGCCGCTGCCAATTTGGGAGGTGTGCTACGCATGACCATTAGTTTGTCGGTCATCCTGATGGAGACAACGGGCATTGAGACATCATTCTTCTTTCCACTCATCATAGCCCTGATCAGCGCAAAATGGGTGGGAGATTACTTCAATGACGGCATCTACGACACAGTCATCGAGGTGAATAATGTGCCAATGCTGCCATGGGAGCCATTGCCGCAATACAAAGGACTCACGGCAAGAGAGATATTGAGTAAACCAGTTGTCTGCATCAAGCTAGTGGATAGCGCTCACTACATCTACGAAATGCTACGAAGATGCCATCACAATGGCTTCCCAGTTGTCGATGATGTTGCGGATGTAAGTGGACTTTTTATCTCTTGAGTAGCACCATCTAATTCCATCGTTGCTTTGCAGGATCGACGCTCTGAGGGACGCGTTTGCGGCATCATATTGCGCTCCCAACTCATTGTCATATTGCTCAAGTCCTTGTACGTGGAGAGCAAACGTTTTTGGCTGCCAGAAACCACAATACAAACATTTCGCGATGTCTATCCGCGTTATCCTTCTATAAAGGCAACTATCATATTTTCCAAAACCTAATTATTCGTAGTTAAATTATATTCTACTCGTTTAGAGCGTGCGTCCCTTGGACAGAAAAATCAACTACACAGTGGATCTATCCATGTTCATGAATCCATCTCCAGTACGCGTCAATATGGTAAATATACCAAAGTAAATATTGCTTACTTTTGCATTCAATCTTTATTTCGTTTGCCAGCATGATTCCGTGCCCAAAATCTTCAACATCTTTCGTGCCTTGGGACTACGTCATATGCTGGTCATCAACAATGAGAATCGCATTGAAGGCATTATAACGCGACGCGATTTCATCTACAAGTGATATTTGATCAGACTATATTGAGCCCAGCTATATGTATCTATGTGTATTATTCGAATGTTTATGCGTCCGAAACGGACCAATTTTTATATATTGGACGAAGAAATTTGTAACTCCAATAAAAATATCCTTAAATATATCTTACATCTTTCATTCACTTCGTTTTTCATTACTTTCGTTACCTAAATCCCAGTTTCTTCAGTTGTTAAATTTCAATTTCATTTTGATACGTTTTTTTAATTAGCTCATTTGATTTTTTACAACTTAGAATAAACTTATAATTAGGCATATAATCAATAGTATTCACAAGGAATTGTACAAGGTTTGTTTTGTATAAAACTACGTTAAATATTTGTAAAATTAAAAAGTTGTTTGTGTGTGTGTGTATTCATAAAATCTTAATGCTAAACAGACGCTCGATATTAACTTAATTAGCACAAACACTTGAAGCTTGACAGGGCCTAAACGCCTGCCTGTATGTGTGTGTGTATAAATCGCTTATTAACTAGAAACGCTGCCATATTATAATAAACTAACAATTAACGATACTCAAGAAGTTGTAGTAAGCCTATCAAAATTCTTATTAGGAGCAATACTACGCCTATAATTTAAATGACTTTTGTACAAAGTGAAAAAGAGCGATGATCCGAATCCAGTTGATTTGTTGTGTGTTGCCAATTATAGCCCGGATATAGCCATGGGCTAGTTAGCTGGCCTCGTCCCCGTCTGCAACGTGTCCAGGAACTGCTACTGATATCACAATTTAAATATATTAACACTTTGAATACAGTGAGACTTCCTTCACATGAATGCATTTGGCCATGCGGCAACAACAGCTGTCGGTTAGCTTTCCATGGGTCGCACTTGCTGCAATCCCGACTCTGCATTGCCGGCTGTGGCAGCAGCCGCCGCTGCTGCAGCGCTGTTGCAATGTTGTTGTGGTGCATTTGTTGACGTTGTCGTCGTGTCGGCATTCAGCATGCCGCCGCTGTTGTTGCTGCTGCTTGTGGCATTGTTGGCAACCGAGTGTGTCGTTGATACAATTGCCGTTGCTGTTGCAACTGTTGCTGGCGTTGTAGCTGTTGACGCTGTTGTTGTTGTTGCAGCAACTGTTGATCCTGTTGCAACAGAGATGTTGCTGCTGCCCGATTGTTGCACCTTGTAGCGCGTGTAGATACGATACGGCGTCTTTGACGTATCCTTCTGTTGCAACGATTTGGTTTTACTTGTGGCGCCCCAGCCGCTGGCATTGATCTGCTCCGGCGTCTTGCCCAGCAACCAGTCACTGCAATGCTGTTGCAACTGTTCGCTGACATGCTGTTGGAGCCACTTGTTGACATAGCTTTGAAATCGCGTGTACTTGGCCTGCGTGACACGGCAATGACTCTGTTGGCAGAAGGATAGAAAAACAGTGATTAGAATCATTAAATAATTAGGAATAGAAGAACAGTTGAGGCTCACCTTCTTGGCACGACGCACTGCATCGTATTTGAGTAGATTGAGATTCTTGCTGGTCACAAAGCAGCGTCCGTTGCTGGCGTTAGTGCTGATCTCGTCGCGATCATTGAATGCATACTGCTCGGCCAGGCCCAATTGTGGTGCACCCAACCGCTCTGGGGCACGTTTGTTCCAGCTGTTGTTGTTATTATTGTTGCTGTTGTTGTTATTATTGTTGTTAATGTTGGCGGAGGTGGCATTTGTCGTGGCGTTGGCCGTTGCAGTTGCATCAGCAGCAGCAGCAGCAGGAGCTGCAACATTCGCAGCATTCGATTCGGTTGCAGCAACAATGCCGCTGCCGGCGCAGATGCGCTTATTTTCAAAGAGTTGGCGCACTTGCTCCTCGTGCAGCTGCGATCGACGCTTGTTGCGCAACAGGAAGCGCGCTTTACGTGTCCCACGCGCCAGCTGCAAGTACGAGAATGAGACACACAATTAATTCCATTTGCCACAAAGCGAAGCAACAACAAATTCTTAAATGCAATTCAACATGCTCAATTTAATAGAAATCAAGTACTTAAAGCTTGTGTGTGTGTTGTGTGAGTGGGTGTGTGTAGGTGTAAGTGTCTTTGTATGTGTAAATTACTAAAAATGACAAATATTATACGTTTATACGAGGGTAGACGAATACATGATAAATATAGGTAAGGAGGGAACTGAAAAATCACAGAGGGCGGGAAGTGTTATTGCTGGTATTTGATAGTGTTTTGTACCAGGCCAAAAAAGCCCAAAACTGGACACATTCATAGCACACACACGCACATTGAATTTAAAAGACAAAACATAAGAGTAGTCGACATATCTATATAGACATTCACAAATAAAGTTTGAAAAAACGATAACGATAGAACATCAAATTCTCTTTGCTCTCTGAGAGCAATACAAATAGTGTATTAATCTAAGTAAATGAAATGAATACGTATGCATATACCGTAGGATGTAAGGCATAACTTACCTTGCTTCAAACTTAAAAGCATATACACTATATACTTTATTTATTATATATGTACATACATACGTACTATATATATATACACATGTTTGTACATAATGTATTCATGTATGCCACCAGCTGCACTAAGCCCAAAACAAAACCCAAGAGAACTCAGAGCCTAAGCAATGTTTACTTTCAATTATATATTTCAATTGGATTTACAATTGATGTTGTTTGTTTGTTTGTTGTTTTGTTTTCTTTCTATGTATGTATGTGTAGAGATATAAAAAATTGTTGAATATATAACACGCCCAATTCTGTCATTTAAAATTAATCTCTTTCTCTCTCTCTTTCTAACTCTCACTCGCAACGTCTCTGTCGGTCGTCAATTTACAAAATTTGCTACGCTGAACACTTAAACTACAAGATAATAAAATACAATGCATACATACAAACATTATTTACATTTGTTCATTTTGTTATATTTAAACTTTTTTTTTTTTATAGCTCTAGTTCTTTGGCCCTTAACCAACACAGTTTTCGATAACATATCATCGATGCAGTAATCGATCGCAGTATGCAATTGCCACACGCACACGAGTACAAAGAGAAAAAAAAAACACTGCACCCACTACTCTCCCAAGCTCACACTTCTGCACTCTTTCTCACTCTCTTTCTCTCGTCATCATATTCACCTGCTGCTGGGCATGTGTTGTTATTATTGTATTTGTAATTCTTGCTTGACTTTAAGACGAACGAATGGAAAGTAAAACGAAATTAGAAATAAATGCAACAAATGCGTGCCTATGAACATTATTTAGAAACTACTAGTTAACATATTTATACATATGCATATTACTTATGTGTGTGAGCGTGTGTGTGCTTTGTTTCGGGTATGTACTAAAATTTACATAATGTAAGCTTTTATGAATAAATGATATTCGACATTTTACATTTAAATGTTGTCTATTTATGTGTATGTCTGTGTGAGATGTATGGATGTATGGGTGTGTGAGTGCTTGTACGCATTTGTGGTGCAGGTGGTGGTGTGGTATGTGGTGGGGTGAGTGGATGATAACTGTTTTGTTGTTGTTGCGGTTTTTTTGTTGGTTTATCTCAAAAAACAAATTCATTTATTACTATTTCATTTTGCAATACGACTTTTTCTTCTTCTTATTCAATGAAATTATCAAAACTATTTTGTTATTTCAAGCCTTGGAATTGACCTGGTACATAAAATAAAGTGGAAAAAATGAGAAAAATGCAGAAAAAGCATTAATTAGTGAACATTTTTCTTTTTTCGGTTTTGTATTTATATTTTTATTGTTGTTTGGTTCGCATACGGATATGTGGGCGATTGGTAGGCGGCATGTTGAAATGAGAGACGAAACGGAAAGAAAAGAGAACGATAAAATGAAAGTTGTTGAAAGATAGAAAATGTGTGCGAAAAGCGCAATAGGCCCACAAAATCAAAACGAACAAAAAATCATAAAAGAATTCGGACCAATAAAAAATCTTTTAAAATTGTGGGCAGAATGCATGATGAAAACAAAGAAAAAACAATAACATACATAAAGTAAGAACATAGGTATGTACATATATACAAAGATAAGCAATACATCAATGAAGCAATATGTTTGTAATTATGTACACATGTACAACAAATAAAATTTAACCGACTTATTGATAGACAATACTCTCTCTGGGACCACAGTATCGATGGTCTTATATTGGGTCAATAAATACACAACATTCTTAATAAAAGAAAAACATATAATTAATTGACGTGTATTAAAAGTGAATGTTTGGAATGGACCTCTTTAATACTAAACTCTAAATATTCGTAACTAGTAAAAATACGTTAGTTTTTAGGGGCTTGTGGTATAAAGTAAAGAGTTGAAACTCAGAAACGATCGATTATTAAACGGTTGAAAACTTTTAATGTGAGGCATGTTAAAAAGGAACACTTTAGAATCGATTACTAGAACTATCGCTATAATGTACAGAAAAGAGGTTTAGTAGCAACTGCTGCCGCTTTTGACGTAATTGGAAAGTTTCAAGTCGTAACTGAGGATGTGAAATTGTGAACTAAACTTAACAACAACAAAACAAACAAATAAACACAACAGAGAATACACAAACAACATGGTTAACCACTCTTCAAGCACACATAAAGCTGCTGCTGTTCTTTTTTTTTTTTCTTTTTTAGCTTTTCTTTTTTTTTCGATTTATTTGTTTAGTTGCTCACTCACCTCGGCGTTCTCCTCTTCCTCCTCCGTTTTGATGTCCGTTGTGTCCATGTTGTTGTCGTTGCCTGAGGCAGCATTGTTGGCACCTCCTCCCCCGGCACCCATCGCTGGATTCGCCAGTCGTTCAACGTACTTGCTAAACTTTTGCGCCTTTAGCGCCGCCGCTGGCTTCTCCACTTCCTCGGGCTCGGAGTCGAGCAGTTCGATGGTGACTCGACAATCAATCTTGTACTGCAATTTGTTAAAAAAAGGAATACATTTAGTTGCAACACTTTGTTGATTCATCGTTTGCACATACAATGTACACTTTGAAGCAGTTCTCCTCGTTGAGTATGCTCTCGGCCTTCCGCTGATAGCCCAACTCCCGTTCGTAGCTCTTGTGGGCATCGCGACAGAAGCCTCCGGTGCTGCCACGTCGCTGCTCGCCGGCAAAGAGCTCCACGCAGTCGAGGGCGGCACGCTCCGTGACGCAGTACTGCAGCTGTCTCACAGCATTTGAAACAACCTAAAGAAGGAGTTTCGATTAAATTAGATACGGATTTTCAGTTTGTTCAGTAGATTTAGCTTACCTTATCGAGTGTAAAAGATATGTAGGCATAGATGCCAAACATCTCACGCATTGTATCCTCAAAGGTATTCGAATCCATGTTGCCATCGAGCACATTCTTCAGCATGTCAAGGAACGTCGGATAATAGTCTTCCACTTGGACATCTGGCTTGGGTTTCAGTCTCAATGCCGTTGCCGTACTTTCCCGTCGGTTCACACGACACCGCTCCTCCTCGATGGCCAGGAGACGCGCTCGCTCGTACATCACGTGCAGACGATCGCAGAGGATGGCGTGCAGGCGCAGGAACAGGTACCAATTGTTGTTGGCAAAGAACAGCGAATACGATTCGTTCTATAATAGTTTCAAAAATGTACAAATTAGTTGAAGAAATACGTATATTTTAATCTTTTAAAAAACCTTTTCTTTGCTCTTTAATTTTGTCTTCTTATTTATAGTTGCATTTTGTTTGATTTAAATACACATCTTCTGTACTTTTTCCTGGGTCATGCTTTCTGAATGTTTTTCTTCTTTGTCAATTCTAATCTCTACTCACCTCACGTTGTCCCTGCGCATGCGATGGCAGCAGCGAAGGATTCGCAAAGTCTCCCTGCTCCTGCTTAACAGTCACATCGCTGCCGGAGGCTGTTGTTGTTGTTGTTGCTGCTGCTCCTGATCCATCTTCAGCTGCTCGCCTTGGACTGGCGCCAGTTGTCGACACATTGTTGTTGTTGTTGGTTTTATTGGCAGCATTGGTTGTCGTTGTTGTTGTTGCCTCATCGGACTCGGCCTTTTCCTTGACATCGCTGCCGCCAGTTGAAGATGCGGCCGCAGCCGCTGCTGTCGATGTCGACGGCGTTGCATCATCGGACACTATTGTTGTTGTTGTTGCTGCTGTTGCTGTTGCAGATGCTGATGTGGGCAACGCTTTCGTCGATTCCTCCGACTCCTTTTTAATGGCTGCCACAGCTGCTGTTCCACTGCCAGTGGCATTGACATTGGTGGCGCCACTGCCGCCGCCGCCGCTGCTGCTGCTGCTCGCATTGCTGCGCGCTGGAGAGGCGCCCTCGCTGGGCGTACCGACGCCCTTGGGGGCGCGACTCAGCGGCGAGTCGACCTCCATTTTAGTGTCATCTACCAAAAATTGAAAGGCTATAGATAATGGTTTCGTTTCGTTTGTGTGGTTGGTGATCGTTGGTGGATACGTTGAGTCGGTGTGGTTGTAATTGTGGTGGTGGTGCGGTGTCCCCCATTTGTTGTTGTTGTTCGTGGGTTAGTCAATAATTATGCAATTCAAATTACAGTTGTTAAATTACAAAATTAATTATTGCAAATTGCAAACGGAACGGCAAAATATGGCAATTTGCAACATTTTCAGTTAGAATTTTCGGTAAAAAAAGAATACAAAAATATAAAAAAGAAAAGAAAACAAAAAATAAAAACATTCTCTAAGTTAAAAATACTTCAAAATTTAACAATTTATTGTGTATATTTAAAAGCTGGTTAGATTTACATACTTTATAAAGTTTTTGTTAGTAAAAAAAAAATGAAAGCAATGTTAAAGGTTAATTAAATAAAGTGCTGCATGAATAAATGTGAGATATGTAATTTAAAAGGTTACTAATAAAAATAATTGAAAAAATAAAAACCATAAATTAGTAGAAGTGATAATATTATTTTTAATAATTTGATGGCTATTGAATAATATATTTTACTTGCAAATTTTATAATAAACGTTTTTAATTTGATTTTTATTATCAATTATGGGAAATATGTTTTGAGATATGGAAAATAAGTTTATATTTCGATATTTAAATACAAGTTGAAACTTGGAAAATATTTAAACATTTTTTAGTAAGCTATAAAAAATAAGAGTTGAAGTTTTTTTTTTGTTATTCATGCAGAACTCGATAATACATTTCTTTTGAAAGATTAATCAGGATTAACCTTCAGAAAATATATATTAAATGACAAAATGCAAATGAATCAACTAATCAAAGTTTCGTTCTATGCTAAGATGAATGTGTTTGGAGTTAGGTCAAGTGTGTTAGGGTATTAGAGATTATAGGGTATAGGGTATAGGCGGCTCACCGTCATCGCGTTCATCATCGCTGAGCGGTTGTCGCGGCGCAAAGAAAAGATCTGGCACAAATTGTCGTATAATCTGTTTGATTTTCTGCTTCTCCTGCTTCTGGATGCCCGTTTGACGCTTCACATGATGTATTAGCAGATTGGCCGCATCGTCCAGTATCGTTTTATCCTTGTATGGCAGGATCAAATGCGGCCCGGCCGCCTCCATGGCATCATCCTCCTGATCATGTCGCTCATCGTACAGCGTTTCAATCTCATTGAACAGACTCTTGGAGCGCAGAGCCTTCATGTCGTTGGGCTTGAAATTGATTGCCTGATGATCCAGAGATTTCAGATAATATTTCTCATTCTGTTCGCGCCATTGCTTGTTGAAGCTCTGCAAATTGTTTGTGAATAAACGACAACGCATGAGTTTGAATACATTTATGATTATTCCATGTGCAAACCTTTTGGGCATCCCGCCATTCCTCCTCCTTGACCTTCAGCCGCTTGAGCACAATGGGCACCGCCACAGAGGGATTCTTCTTCATGCCTTGAATGATTTCACCGGATTTGTCGCCATAAATGCGATGAATGGCGCGCTGATGGATTGTCTGAGATGTGCCGCCCAAATGATCATCCAAATGGTATTTGGCCAACTCCTCGGGCGACATGCGAGACATCTTCTTCTGCACATTCTCCAGCACTCGAATTGTGGCACTGTTCACCTCAATCACAAGATCCAGCTCGAAACGCTCGTCCTCCGTTCTGTGAATATTCCTTTTGTTTAGAGCGTTTGGTTGATTCGTTAATTCATAAAATATAAACAAAAGCCAGAAAGAACAGAAATGATAACAGAAACGAACGCAACAAGAAACCAAAATAAAGAAAGTCAAAGGAAAGGAAAATACATAAACAGAACAAGCAAGAAGGGTTATAGTCGACTCTAAGATACCCGTTACTCAATTTAAGTATACTTTAAATGTAAATTAATAAACTTAACACAGCCATAACTATGGTTATATCTAATCGATCTGGATGGAATCAAGTTGAATGATTAAAAGCATTAAAAAGGGAATTATATTTATTATAAAAAAATATCTAGTTGCTCTTGACTTTAAAGTCACTGAAACTCAGTTGTTCAGACACGAAATGTTGCAACGGGTATAAAAAAGTACATAGAAGGAAAACTCGTGTTGAGAGGCAATAGAATAGAAGGAGTGGAAGTAAACTCACCTGTAGATGGTCTCCTCAAACTGTGTCTTCCTCGAGGTAACAAATGTGGAATCCTCACTGGCCCACGTGGGAAACGAGACCCATTTATCGTTGAGCACCTCGCGACAGAGGGCAGTGCGTCCGCTGCACTTCTTGGGAACCGAGGATTGGGGCAGGGCACAGTAGGAGGCGCCGAGTCGCTTGCAGAGTGATAAATCCACATCCTGTACATAATCCGTGCTCTGATGGCTGCTCGCCCGATCATGGGAGCTGCTGTTGCTGCCCTGACGCTGTGTCGCCGGCAGGGGCATGCCATCGATTAGGCCACCAGCTCCAGAGCCTGCGCCACCAATCTGACCGGACGTGGGCGGGCCCAGAAAGTCGGTGAACCAACGCAACAGATCTGGGAACTTGACCAAAAACGGCGAGACCAAGCCAAGAAGTTCCGTTTTCGAGACAATCTCCTGATTGAAGAGCGTTAGGCAGCGTAAGAAATTGTCGTAGACCTCGGGACTGCGTAACGCCTTGCGCACCTTGTCAAAGAATGCCGCATCCGAGATGCTGCACTTGCGCGAAGCCTCCGAGAAGCTGACATCCCGACAATATGGCTTTGGTCGCTTCGCTGGCGGCGGTCCACCTGTGCCGAGTGCACCGGCACCAGCACCAGGACCAGCAATCGATGCTGCCGCCAATTCATCCACCGCTTGTCGCCGACCGCTGCTCGAACTGTGCGCATTGTGGTGCGGATGTGCCGGCAGCTGAGCGGGTGTCACATAGCCAGCAATATTGGGTGAATTGCGATCCAGGGAATTGTCGCTGAGATGATGATGCGGCGGCATATTGGCATTCGAGATGCCGCCGTAGCTGGGCGACTTCTTTTGCGACATATTCTGATGCGGATGCTGTGCGACATACTTCTGGGCATGGTGATTATTGCGCTGATCCAGCACAGCGCCAATGCCACCAGTTGCAGCTCCTGCAGCGCCACGCAGTCCACCAGTTGGTGTTCCGGCGGACAGATGATGATGTGGCGGCAGTCCACGGTGTTGCTGCTGCTGCTGTAGCTGCTGCTGCTGCTGTTGTTGCCCCAGTCCATGATACTCCTTCTCAAAGATGCTACTGCTGCTGCTAATGATGTGATTCTGCTGCACGGCACAGGATTTGATGCTCACGCTTGTGTTCACCGCCGACAAGTTGCCAATGGCAGCGGCATGGGCATGGGCATGTGCACTGCTGCTGTCAATCTGCGAGAGCGTCGCCCCGCTGCTCAGATGCAGCGGAGAGCCGCTGTTGGGCACCGCCGATGGCGAGGCAGACGACATGCTGATGTGGGCACCACCGCTCAATGTTGCCGTTGTTGTGGTGCGCTGTTGTTGCTGTTGTCCCTGCTGCTTGTTGTGATGATCATTGTGAAGCGCCGACTTGGACATGTATTGGGCGGCGGCAGCAGCGGCAGCGGACGATTGATGATTCGTGGCATCTGGCAGAAACTGTCCAAACTCACGCAACAGATCCTCGTCCTGGCCAAAGAGTTTGGCCACCTGCGTGTAGACCTCCTGTTCAGTTAGCATTTTGCCTTGATTCAAGGTGCTGCCACCACCGCTGCCCTCCTTCATCACCTTCTGCTCCTTCTGATAGGCATGCAGAATCTCGAGGAATTTCTTGTACTTGGCCGGCTGGCTTTGGAAACGATTCTGCAGAGAAACAAGATGAATTAAAATATAAGTTTCTGCTTGAGGAAAATGGATAATCAATGGCTTACCTTGATTTTATTCACATAGGTTATGGCGTGATTAAACTCCACCGGCTGATTCTGTTGTCCTGTTGCCTCGCCCAGGAGTAGGGACTGATGCGCCTGCTGGATGTGATGCAAATTGTGCTGGGCAGCTGGTCCCGCGTGTGGGCTTAGTTCACTCAACGAATTTGGCGTCGGTGGACCGCCGCCAACCACAATGCTGGCACCACCTGGCGCCGGCACAGATGCAGCCACTTGACCACCGGGTCCCGTTGGCGTTATTGTTGCCCGCTGCTCCCCTCGATCTCTCGAGTAATTCTGTGGGATATTATGCGTCGAGACCGAAACACCAACACCGACTCCGACACCAACTCCACCTGCAACTGGTGGTGGTGGTGCGGCTGCTGAGCTGCTTGTCACATGCACGTGTCCACCAGGCGACTGAGCAGCAGCAGCGGCAGCTGGTTGCAGGGCATGAATCGTCGTCTGGGTTAGCGAGGCGCCACCGTGTGTCATCAAATTGACGGCACCAGCCGTTTGAATTTGTGCCACAGCTGCAGCAGCCGCGGCAGCTGCACCACCAGGACCAGCACCACCTGGTCCCACCTGCGTCAATGGCTTCAGAGTCGTATGCGCATTCACGCTGCTAGCCAACGGACTGTTGCCGGCAATCATGTGAACCGTGCCGGTGCTGCTGGGCGCACCAGGTGGCGAGGGCATTGAGACAACGGGCACGGAGAAGCCAAGCGCATCGTGTTGCATTTCAATCTTATAGCCGGGCGGCAGAAACATATTGAAGCCATAGATGAGCTCCGCATGGCCCTTGAATAGCGTCGAGACGCGCTCGATGACGCCGGGCGTGTCGATGCAGTGCGACTTGAACTCCTTCATGATGTCCAGGAAATTGTTGTAGATCTGCGGCTGATCCGCATACTGGTATTTCACCTGATCCAGATAGCTCAAAGCATCCTCCACTTTGAGACGCGGCGCTGCGCTGCCGCCACCCGCCGCCTGTCCTTGCGGTGGTGTGCTGTTGCCACTGACCACTCCAGCTCCACCACCAGCTGCACCGCCAACTGGCCCATTGGGCGGTGTCTGCAGTATCGGCGGTTGCGTTTGCTGTGCTGTTGTTGTTAGGCTGCCACTGCTGACATTCTGTGTCTGTGTGCCACTAATCGTGCGTTGCCGAATCGTGCCCGTCTGGCAGCTGCTCGATACCGTCTGGGATCCACCTCCAGCACCAGCTGCAGTTCCAGCTGCGACTCCTGCTCCTACTCCACCTGCTGTGACGTGCAGCGGCACCGCATTGCCGTCGGCTATGGTGGCCTTGAGAGTGCCACCCGCTTGGATGGAAGCGACGCTATAAGCTGCGCAAGACGAGCAGAAATATAGGTTTAAGGATCAGTATAAAGATAGATAGATAAATTAACTCACATGTGGTATACTGCAAGGTTTGGGTGGCCGCGCTGCCTGTGGAGACGACAACGCCACCGGGGCCACCAACGGTCACAGCGTTGGTTTGGGCGCCAGTGCTGGCGCTATCGACAATGCTGCTCGTTGTTTTCAGATTCGTTGCCGTCGGCGTTGTGGACGGCAAATAGGCAATGGTCTGTGCACCGCCATGCTGTGGCGTCAATATCCGATGATGTATTGATCCAATGCCGCTTATTGTGGCGCTGTGAGCATTTGGCACCACTGTGCCAATAGTAACGCCAACGCCAACACCAGCTGTGTTGACACCCACACTTGTTGTCCCGCTATTTGCACCTGATACGACACCGCCCCCACTACCGACGACTCCGACGCCGCCTCCACCTCCAGGTCCCGGGCCGGTGCGCGTGCCAAATTGGACTTCATCGATGCGAGTTCGTTTCATCATGCTTGAAGTTGATTTTGAGTTGATTAACTGCTCTCTTTCTCCCTCTCAGACTCACTCGATCTCTTTATCCTTCTCTTTTTCTCTTATTTGATCTCTTTTTTTCTGTTTGTGTCTTTTTGTTTATTGTTTTGTTGTGCTCTACTTAACGTTGATGTTCTGAATCAGGATTCGCTCTCTACGAGCGAATATAGTAGACAACAAACGGTCGTGGTCTTAACTGGTAACTGTAACTGGACTGCAGCGTTTCTTCTGCTCGTCGTGTATGCAACATATGTTGTTCTTCTCCTTGTCCCTCTTCTTGTTGTTGTCTATGCATTTGGATATGGACGCAGCCAGTCCGCTTAAGCGGCAGGCAACAAATCCCAAATTAAAATTTTTGTAGTTTTAACCTTAAAGCTTCTTCCTTTACCGCTGCCACGTCTCAGTTGCCTTTCTCTCTTTTGTCGACGTCGCAGTCACTGTAAAAAAATAAAACAAAAACTCAAATTAAATAAGCGTGAAATTATTAGAAAAGCACACACAATTAAAACTAACGGCAACTGCAATGCATCTACAAACAGCTGATGGATTTGATTTATCGATTAATGATCGACCCAAGTTATCATTATAACAACTTTCACAAAAAAACTTAACATAAATTTTTATTTCATTTGCAACTTCTTACACATTCCAATGAAATTTTTAAATTGTTCTTTACCACATCCACTCACAAAACATAGAGAAAGAGAGAGTAAACTATAATTTATATAGTCACACATGTATGAGTAGTAGAAAATGATTTCTTTGTACCGCAGCCTATAACAACAACTACGAGCAACAGCAGCAGCAGCAGAGCTGCCAAACGAACGGAGGAGGGTCAAGAGAAGAGCGAGCGTCAGATCAGAGAGTCATCATCCATGCATGTGTATTTATGTGTGTCTGTGTGTGTAAATAAGCGCAACCGGAATTGGGCGCGCGCGCTTTGTTGTTTTTAACGGGTACAGTAAGAACTGGCAAGGGAGGGCAGACGGCAGCCCAGAGAGCTTTTTATGACCCATGCACGACGATGACGACGACGACGTCAACTTGCATAGAATTCAATGCGAGTGCTTCGACTTTAGAACGGTGGCCTCGTGAAATACAAAAGAGGGGTATGCATGCATCAGGGTGTTCGCCTCTTTCCACATAACTTACAAGAGGCAGACCAACCGTGCAGCAGCCGCCGCACAAAACAATGAGCAAGTATATAGAATGGTGGTAATAGTGGTGGTGAGGCGACTGTTACTCTCCTTGCTTTCCTTCGTTCTTTCATTCTGCTGCAGCAGCATGCAAGAGAGCCAGAGAGAGCTCGCGCATAGAGAGCGAGGGCGAGAATGAGGGCCGCATATTTGTTTTGTGGCGTAGTTGGGATTTTTTTTCTACAAAGCTAATTTTTTTTTTATTAAACGTTTTCTCAACAACTATAAACAAGTATTTGGCGGGCGCTCAGTCAACGGCAACTACAACTACAAGTACAACAAGAGCATCGAATGTATAAAGAACGAGAACCCAAGCACCATTTGTGCTCCCCAGCGAGTGCGATTTCGTGTCGTTAAAAGTGTAAATATAACTTGAATTTAGAAGAGATTGCACGTGTGTGTGTATGTGCTTGTCAGAGAATGTATTTGTGTGTTAGCGGGAGGCAGCGGCACTGATAGGAAGAAAGTACCACCTCCTCTGAGAATCTTCTTAGCGAATAGCAAAGATATACATACATACATTCATTGGTATCTCTGTATGTATATTTGAATGAACGTATATAAAATATGTGCATTTATAAACAACAAATTGCAGTAATTTGCATTTGAAAACTGTACCGGGTGCCCACACATCATTTTCGGCTCTCGAGAGAGTGCGCCTTCTGCAGCTAATAATCCTTCAAGTATTATGGCCAAATGTGAAAACAAGTTGAAAAGTTTGTCGCGGCACATATTCTCCCACTCTCTAGATTACTGTGTGTGGCCTTTTGTTGTTATTGCTCTGTTGCTGCTGTCTGTATTTTGGAGCAGCGCGGCCGCCATACCATCCACAGCACTCACACACATACACACGCATATTTTCGTATACATATATATTTGTCGCTCGCTCTGAGAGCGAGATTGCGGAGCTCCGAACAAAATTGGGGCGTTCGTTGTAGTTGTTCATGTGCCAGTGTGTGTAAAAGGGAGACATGTGGGCAAATTTTCCCTCCATTTTTTTTTCTATATTCTTCATAGATGTATTACGTGCACTCGTCTATTATCTTATCTATTCTGTTATGTATATACTGAAGAGAATAGCGAAAATGTAGACAAGAAATAAGCAAAAATGTTTTGCTTCAACGGCAACTTCTTATTTTTCACGGTTTTATTATTTTTTTTATCGGTATATTAATAGTTTTTTTTTAACACACACTAACACTTGGAGAATTGGGTACTACTCTGTACGCTATTAATAAATTTGCAAATACATAAAACATATGGATGTGTAGAGAAATATGTACATGCATATATACTGTAGACAAAATAGAAAAAACAAGAACAAAGCAGAAGGCAGACTGGTAGCTTCAAGCTCATAGCCCAAGTAGTCGATTAATAGTGAGCGAAGATGCTCTCATTGAAAGAGACTTGCACACTCATTTATAAAAAAAAAAGAGAGGGAGAGAGAAACGATGGCGCTTGCTCTTGGAGCCGCTGACCAAGCCAGCTGCCAGCGGGTTATTCTGTGTTGGGAGCCCATTTATACATATGTATATGTACACGCAAACACACACTGAAATCAGCCATATATATACATATGCACAAAAATATATACAGACGTACATGCGAATGGCGCATCAAAGCAAAAGTCGAGATAAGCGCACGAACTGAGAACAGACGGACGAGCGAACGAATGAACGAACGAAAATAAAACGACACTACGTTGAAAAAATACAGTCAGTTCACAAGCAAGCCAAAAGCAATGTTAAAAACTTGTGTGTATGTGTATACGCGTGTTTAAGGTTGTGTGTGTTCGCTGAGTGCGAGCAGCCCGTCGACGACTTTTTGTCTGTGCGCTTTATATGTATGCATGTCGCTTGTGCATGTTTTATGTGTGTGGCTTTGTGTGCCGTCGTCGTATATAAACCAATTGAAATTGACCTAACCTAAAAATGTTGTATTTTTCACAAGTTTTTGCTGCGAACAAGTAAGCAGATGGTATAAATTATCATATAATTAAACTGCTTTGTTAATTTTGGTTAATATTTCGGATGGTTTTCTTATATACATATTCCTCACCCCGCGAAAGTGAACTTACATCAGATATAGTTTCCATATGTATGTATTCAAAAAGTGTATGTATGCACATATACATATATAAGTGTATTTACTATAAACTGTTGGGTTGTTATTGAAAACTTTCACGTTTTACGCAGTATTTTGCACTAGCATTTATTCCACACACTGCAACTTTTCACCTTTTCCTTTTTTTTTTAGTACATGTATTTTGTATTAAGTGTATGTATGTATTGGAGCAGTTTTTCACAATTATTTATTGTGCTTCCAATTATTTGAAATGCAACGCATGCGGTTTTAAAACTTTTTCACTTCTAAATTCAAATTAGCTTCACTTTTTAACAATTTTCCTCCTAGTGAATTTCTACAGATATTCACTAAAATTTGGCGAGGAAACGTTTTCGTACGTCTTAACGCCGCCGCAAACATTTTCGATTAAACGACGGCCAGTGTGAGCAAAGAAACAAAAGAGCGCGAAATGCGAACAGTGAGAGAAAGACAGAGAGAGGGATGCGGGAGAGTCAGTCACAGAGAGAACGAACGAAAGCAAGGCAGAAACTGGTGGATGAGATGGAGAGTAAATGCGCGCGCGCAGTGTTGCTTTGGAATTCCTCATTTTCATTTTCGTATCTGTTGTTGCTATTGCTACAATGGCAACGGACAAGCAGCATATCAAACAGGGAGGCAACGCAGCGCAACACCGAGCCTCTTCGAGCATAAAAAAATGGGGAAAATGCTGCTATGGGTATGAAAGTAAATACATGCTTATATGTTCATGGAATACACAATATACATTATACATATATTTTGACAGTAAGCAGAGAGTCTTGTTGCTGTGCGTTCAAATTGCAATCTGTGTAGCAAAAGCAGAAAACATTTCGTGGAAACGGCCGACTCGAGTCGATGGTGTGTGCGAGAAACTGGCACGCCGTATTTGAGAGCCAACGAGCTGACTGTTCACGCCAATGTCACTGCCAGAAACAATCGGTTATTGAAGAACAGAGGGAAAGGAACCAGTAATATTTCCACAAAAAATTTAATAATCGTCATTTGTCATCCAAACTCAAAAATTGTAATGTGGTATCTAAGACAAACGAAATAAGCAAAGTGCAAAAAAGGCTCATAAATTCGAATATGTATGTACGTAAAGCTTACGTAAGTGCAAAAAAGCACAACAGTTACATGTGTGCGACAGAGTCAGCATGATTGTTTCAAGCAATGAAAACAGGGTGTTTCTGCCACTGATTATGATGAACATACCAATGTGAAGACAATAACGTGACCGATTGAGCAATGCCACCCTGTACAAGAGAGCGAGAGCGAACAAAATGAGAGATGTATAAACGTACACATTTTATGTACATATACATAGCTACAGGCAACACTCACGAGTTCACGCCACAGAGATATTGCAGTACATAATGAAATCGACTGAACTGAAAATCAGAAACCAAACAGACGAGTAGCTGACTACAACACTGCCACGGTTACACTTTGTGGCAGTGGCGGCGGAGCGGCACACACCTTGCCTCACCTTACCTTACACTTGACTCACGCATACACACACATATGCATTCATATACATATCTGTGTATTCTTTGCAAGTGGTGGTGAAATGGTAGTTTTTGCTGCTGTCAAAACGGAAACGAGAAGAAGCACAAAGAGACAGAGACATCACAGCGGGCATAGAAAGCAACCAGACAGTTCGAGCGCAAGGTAAAAAAAAAAAAGAAAAACAACAATGTAGATGCAAGTAGCGGCGATGCCAACGCCATCTCACCATGGCAATGGCGGATACGTACATATAAGTATGTAAGCGTATGCATGTAGATAGCTTGGCAAACCATACATACGAGATACATATAGATGTATATACATATGTACATCCAGAGCGCATTGGTCGGCCTTTCTGCTCTCTGCAATGGTCAAACACATGTTGGAATTTGATCGGTAGCGAGAAAGAGCAACTAAACGTTCAATGGGGCTGACTGCAGCAGCGGCAGCAGAGGAGCGCCAATAAAAATCTGTATACATGCGAATTGTGTGCTCATGGTGGTGAAAATGGAAACCTTGCAATTATCGATTTCTTTTTGGTGCGCTCACTGCATTGCGCAGCGGGGGCGGAGAGCGACAAACGGCAATGGGAACGAGACGAAGAACGTGGAAGAAGAAGAGAACGAAACAAACTGTCAAGAGAGAGGGAGAGCAGTGACTATCACCTGCCAGCAGCAGCACAACAACTCATCTGCGTTAACCGATAACTATAGATAATTGCAAATCGAGTGAACCAAACTTAGTTGCAGATACAACATACATATGACGACTGACTAAAGTTCAAAGTTCACGAGCAGCGCCTGTGCAGTGTGCAGATGCATTGAAGCACCTCCCTCCTCCCTCCCTAATAATGCAAGTGCAAAAGGGACAACCACACTTGTGTGTTGCAATCTTGCCAAATGCTGCCCATTGTTGTTGTTATGCGGCGGTGGGACGGACACAAGTTTGTTTGCCTTTTCCAGGTACTCTTGACGTATGTATATGTATGTGCTTGTATTCTCAGGTGGTTTTACTCATATACTAATTGGTATACACTAATTTCAGATGCCTCCTGCTGCCACCTTGCCACGCCATTCGATATTGCGCAACAATAAACAAAGATATACATATATATCATATATACATATTACATGCATGTAAATATGAGCAGTCCAACAATAACAACAGCAGCTGCATCAGAATCGTCAACGTAATATAACAAAAACAACAACTGATAAATTATAAATAATATACTAAATGCTGTGTGCTGCATTTTAAAGCAATTTTTGTTAATGTGTATGTATTCACATATGTGATATCTCAGACAATAGCTTAAAATTACGTGCAGAGTCAGCTAAAATTCGGAAACAAAAATGTATTCGAAGTAACAACAAATGTGTGTATCTTTAGACCTTTATAGAAACGCTTTCATAGATACATATGTAGAAGTAGAATATTATTTTGTTCACCTTTGTGGATATCAGAATGGGTTTATTTTCTGTTGAAAGCATTTCATTTTTTCTTTCGAAAGAACTTCACAATAGATCTAAAGCCGGGTTCAAGATTTGCTTGTTGGCCCAGACCAAACAATCGTAAAAACTTTGTAACAAGACATTACTTAGAGGCTTTCTCAAAGCCAAACGAACTATTTACATAAAAGGCGACACCAAACAAATGCAAAAGCGATGACAACGCGCCAACTTTTGATGAAAAAGCTGTCTTAAAAAATAGCGAAGGCTAAATACTCTCTTAAACTAAGAAGGAACAGTAGATTAAGCAACTAATTGAGGGACTGATGAAAGACTTATATTTTACATAGAGTTAACTTTGGGGACATTCGTCAAGTAATTATAATCATCAATTATTGGTATCGGTATCACAGAAAAATGTATTTAACAAATAGTAATAAAGATGCTGATTGCATTTAACGACAATAAAAATAGATTTTATATGAACTTTTAAAAGAGTTGCTGGTTTGTTAGGCTAATCTGTTAAATTTTTGTTGCAAACTCAAAAGAACAGTCAACGTGCTACACATTGCTCCACAGAATTATCATACTCTCAGCGTAAGGGTGTAGAAATGAAGTGCGATTCGTATGTAACTATAACTCGTTTTTCAAGTTTTCACGTCTTTTTGGTAAATGAAAAAGCAACAGTCAAAAGCTCCAGACCGAACCAAACCAGACTTGTGTATCTGAAGCGAGAATTGTGCGAGTGGTGACTACAAATTGAGGTCTTATCAAAAAGAATTTAGACAAATTAAATTATACACACATTAAAAGCTGTAATTGAGCTGCTGTTTTTCGGCAAACAAAATGGAATTATATAAAATATTAGAGCATATTGCTTAATAAAACCTTGCTAAATAGTTAGCATTTATATAAATTATAAATATAAATTTAATTAGTGCAATTTTTTGGTAGCAAAGCGACAATTTTGATGGAGAAGGAAATTTGAATTTGAACTGCTGACAACATAGTATTTTCTGTTGGTATTTTCTAAAAGGTGAGAGAGAGCAACATGGAGAGAGCGTTTTACGCTCTCGGCTCTCTCAAACAACACACACACTCGCATGCATATTTATGTGTCGGTGTGCGATTGCAGTCGTGTGTTTGTGTAAATGATATGCGTCATTGTTGTTGCTCTGCTTAATACCTTCCTTTTTACAGCAGTTTATTGTGTGGTATTTAAAAAATAATATTCTTTTTTGTAAATCAAATTAAAAGCACAGGCAATTAAAAATGTCTACGTTCACAAATTGAAAAGCCACTCACTCACACACACAGACGCATACACTTGCACTCCAATTGCGGAAACTTTGCTTGTACGTAGACAAAGTAAAGGCAAACACCTTTAGTACAGGAACCATGAATAATTAATTACTAATTAATTTATATATAACACTTGTAGGAAATTTCATTTAGCTTGCGAAGCCTGTTTCACAAATGCTATCGCTGAGCGTAATCAATTGAAGAATTGAGGTTATGTATAAATTACTGGCACATACACACTCACGTATATGCATACGTATATAGTAATGGGCGCGCATTTTTATATATGTATAAATATATTTGGAGCCCGAGCATCACATACACATAGTATTTATTGTGGTAGTTTTACATACCTGATTTCAAGTTGGGTTGCGGCTCACAAAGTCACGAAATATCAGAAACATGCCACAAGGTAAAATATCTTTTATATATTGTATATCTCACTTTAGCTAGCAACAACTGGTCACGCTCGTAAACGTAGACGTACGCGTATTTTTGCCGAGAATTAAATGATTTTTTTTAGCTTCCGCTGGGAAAAAAAGAAGCGCGTTAGCCTTTGCTTCTAACATTTGCAATAAACACACACACACGCACGCACACACATATACATATATGATGTATGCACTTGGAATCGATTTTATGCTTCTACTGCTGCTTTTTTTCACTCCCGCTGCTGACGAAGCTCCAACGCCTACGAATTTTTTGTATGCTCTGCACGTAAAATGCGCCTCCACAAAACTACGCTTCTTTATAAACTTCACACATGTATGTATGTACTCACGCACACACACAACTCGCTCGTGCAACGTTGCGTAGTGTTTGTATTGTTTTTGTATGCCAACACCGATATCTTTGAAAAAAGCGGCAGCCTTGGTTCCCAGAAAAAGACCGATAGTCACTTTTAGGTAATAAGAAAAAAGATGCTTTTTTGGACTTTTCTATAAATTAAAAATTTTGCATGAACTTTTGTTAGAATTTTGTCGAATTATGAATTATTGATTTAGGATTGAGTTAGACAACTTCACCCACCGAGGGTTAACATACTCGAAATGTTCGTGAAAATGATTACCTTTATTTTATCTAATAATCATTTTTGCGGTTTTATTAAATTTGTCCATTTTTAGGTCCGGAATTGTCTCAGAATGTGGTGGTTGGACGATAACATTAACCTTAAAATCGACTTTTTGATAATGACGGATCCAATTTGAGTTAACCAGTGCAGCCACTTGAGTTTAACAACAAAGCAGCATGTTCCGCAACATGAACATGAATGGGCAGCACTATTCTCATTGTGAGAGCTGTTAATCAACGATAATAATAATAATAATAAAAAAATTAAGAACTACCAAAGAGCTGAGAAAATATTTTTGTATTCAATTTTTGTAGAGAAATGTGTAAAATTAATTACCGATATCAGCTGCGTACTGTTATGACTCTGTTATCGATTGTGACAGTGATTTGAATTAAGTAAGAGCTGAAATATTTAAATCGAGCTTTGTTCCCGGCAATCTTAAAAATAATGTGTTTTCTTAAACTTCTGATTAGTTTGAGTATTGCAATGCTTAAATCTGAATTGATTGTCAATTTAATACGAAAAACTGGAAATATTTTCAGGGAAATATAGGTACGCACTGTTAATAACATTTCAGCAAAATGTTAACAAAATGTCGCTGAGCTGGGATTTTAAGTTAAATTTGCTGAATAAGTGGTTTCTATTCAGTTGGTCATGAACGAAAATTAAAAATATATGAAATTAAAGAATTATTACATGTAAATGAAGAAAATACTTTCTAATTGTATTTCACTAAGAAATTAAAATTTTTTTTTTAAAGAAACTACTGACCAGCTGCGAAATGAACGATTTAGTTCATTCGTTCATCTTAATGACCCGTTCATTTGAACTTTTCAGAACGATACCTGTGCTGCCAGAATCTTCGAAGCAAAAATTGCTAGATTTAAAAAAAAAAATTTGATAAAAATTGCTAAAAATGTGAAAATTGCAAAAAAAAAAATTGCTAAATCATTAAAATTTTCGTTTTCAACAAATATATAAATACGTTTTTAAGAAAATATGAAATCTAAATTAAAAGGAACATGATTTCATATCTTAAAAAAAATTAAGAGGGCTTTTAATGCTATCTAGCTCGATAGCTTTACTGGAAATCACCATATAGTACTTCTCATTGCTGGTGATTTGAGTATAGTACTCTTATGGTAAAGTATAATTATGGCAACATTTTCCTTGTATCTGTAGTCCATACATGTTAAAATATTTGAAGTTTCATATGTTCAATTTGTATTTCAGTTATAATTATTGAAATTTAAATTATGGTTCAAGTTGTTCATATAATCGAACCTCTGAGTTAAATACCCGAGTCCCGATATCGTTGTGAACCATTATTAATCGTAATTTGTGCAATTACTTGCAAAAAGCTATAAAAAAAAGGAAAAATGCTAAACAAAAATATTAAATAGCTAGTTGTGTAATAAAGTTGCTAAAATGGCTAAAAAAATAAATAAAAATAGCTAGATTTGTGGCTAATAGCATTTAAAAATAAATGTTGCAAATATTTTTAAAAGTTGTCAGATCTAGCAGCAAAATTGCTTAACCTGGCAGCACTGAACCAAACTGCACAACTTTACAATCGAACATTCGTGCTGGTAGCAGCGAACGAGAAAGACGCGTTTTGGGTGCGTTTAAAATTGTATAAGAGTGTGTGTTGGTGTTAAAAATTAAGAAGTGCAGCTGTCGCTTGTAACAAATGAAAACCACATAGTTTTCGTTCATAATTCAATCCAATTGCAATCGAGCTGCACTCGGGTGCATTTAAAGCCTGGAAAGTGTCGCAAAACAAAGCAACACGATATACTGAGAGCAAAATACAATTGCATGTAAAATAATTTCTACGCCCAAAAGCCGCCGGCCAGCCGTCGCCGACGCCGTGGACGCCGCCACTGCAGCCGTTTGTTGAAACAAATGAAAATAAAATGTGTGCATTTAATGCAAATTTCGCTGAATTTGCTCAAATGCAGTGCTGACACAGTGATACGGGAGCATAAATATATGAAAAATATTAACAAATTCATACGAAAATTAAAACCAAAATCGAAACGAAAACTGCGCTCTGCGTGTGTGTGTGTGTGTGCATGAGTATGAGTGTATGAGTGTGTGCAGAACAAGCAACACAAAAGGAAGAAACGATGGCCGCGATGACCACGGCGACAGCAGCAAGAAGCAGCAGCAGCCACAGTCGCCGCATTTTGCTGACGTACCTGCTCCGCAATTAGAGTAACCATAACCGAAAATCAAGGCAAATGTTGCGGCTTAAAAAATGCAAACTGGTTACTTTAATTGCCAAACAGCTACGTAACGCTATTTTCCGCTGAACAACGTCGCTGCTCATCTACGATGTTTGGAATATATCTGCTGCTGCTGTGAGAGAGCGACAGCGAGTGCACAGAGAGATAGATAGACAGAGAAAGAGAGCGAGAGCCTCTGGCTTAAGAAAATGTATGGCCATATTTGTTTCTTCTCGGTTCCCTTTTGAAACTAAGTTCTCGGTTCTGCTGCTGCTGTTGCCGTTCTCGCCGTCTGCCTTTTGTTGCCGCATTTCTTAGATAAAGTATAAAAATTAAAAGAGAAGAAAAAACGGCGAACGCGTCTTTGAGATATAAATGTGCCGCAAAAAAAATGTATCTTGACGTATGAAGTTGTCTATGGGTGTGTGCGAATTTGTTTGTTTACAATGCGTTTGCCATGCTATCTCTATTTGTGTGTCTGTATGAGAGAGAGAGAATATGTGTGTGTTTTTTGTGGTTTAAATAATTTAAAATTTAATGTGCATTTGATTTCTTTTGCAAAACCAACAGAAAAGTATTAAAAAATCTGCAACGTCATAATATAGCAAACCTCAACAGCCAACGACAGCACGATAAAAATATAGATATATAAAAAAAAAAACGAAATATATAAAACAGAAAACGCAATAAAGGACAAAAAATGTCGGAAGAAGTCGATCGCAATGACCCCGAGCTGAAATATCTCTCGGTGGAGCGCAATCAATTCAACGATCCGGCCACACAGGCCGAATGGACACAGAAGCGTCTTGTTTGGGTGCCCCATGAGAATCAGGTAAGAGAATTATATCAACAAAAAGGCATTATATTAAAATTTAATAAATAAATGAGGTTAATTCCATTTGACGATTAACCAACACTACGACATGGGTTCCACATGTCTTCCACATATATTCCACATGCCATTCCATTCCACTTATTCTCTTATTTGTTTACGTACTCGTATTCTATTTTTCTTTTGGGCGCTGTCATGCTCCTTGCACTCTCTGTTACTCTTTCTGCACTCTGCCCTCTCCCAGGTTCTGGCTTTCACCCGGCCGCGCAGAAGTCGTCGTTGTCGTTGTCGTTGTCGTTGTCGCCGTTGCCGTCCGCCGCCAAACGACCTGAAAAACCTGTAGAGCGCCTCGTTGCGTTGCGCAGGCGTTGGCCGTACTTTGGTTATTCTCCTTCTTCTTCTTCTTCTGCTTGCTATTTGCTGGGCGCGCGTTTGACCAGTTTTCTTGCTCTTTGAATATAACGAACTATTTGAGGCAGTTTGGCAAAGCAATGTAATAATATTAATAATACAGAGCAGGAATGGATATCGATTATTATTTTATTCCACTTTACATCACACAAAATATTTATTTAAAAAAAAAAATGTACATAGAGCATTTAGACTTCGTCACTTATTCTTATTTTTCTTATTTCTTATGTTTTTTATTGAAAATATTTTAAGCCGATTAAGGGACAATGGCAAAGGGGCAATATTTGAGTTGGAACTGGAACTGGAACTCTGTTCGATGAGCAATCAATTTGTTGATGTTGTTGACTTCATTGACCAGACTCCCTTTCTCTTTCGCACGCTCTTTCGCCTTGCTTGCAGTTATCACCTTTTTGTCTGCGCACTCATCGCATGAATCATGCAGCGAGGCGACTTCTTTGAATTTCTGGCGCGATAAAATTGAATAAACATCCGTTGAAGAAATCACACACGTGTGTTGTTGTTATTATTGCTTTCGATTCAGCCACCAATTTAAATCACAATCATCCCAAAGTCAAAAATACAGATACATTCATTCATGTCTGTTTGATATTCAAAATCAATAAAACTTATGCAGAAATTATAGAGCTTATTGGCAAAGTTGCCTGTTGACTGTTTCAGTTAACAGTTAGACGTTCAATTTCCAATTTGCATGCACGCTGAGTCATCCAACAAGCCAGAGCGAGAAAGATAGAGATAGAGCGAGAGTGCGAGGGTGGGAGAGAGATAGGAAAATCTTTGTGATAGCAACAAACGACGACAAAACAAGTTTAATCTGTATTAAATACAATACACTAGAAATGTGCATGTGTGTGTGTGTGTGCGATAACGATGACAAACGCAACGGTTTTTCAGCTTTTTGCGCCCTTTGAATTGTTATGCAAAATGTTTTTTGAGATATAAAAAAAATATGGATTCGAGATGTCATTCAACCTGCACTTTTTATAAGGCTAAACAACAAAATTAGCACCTAGACTTATCTGAACAATTTTCTACTGAGTGATAAGCTGATAGCCTGTAAAGTTTTTTTAGCGTTCATAAATAGATAAATAATTAGATAATAATTAGTTTTACTAACAGATACTTTGAAAATATTTTGCAGTAAGCTTTAGTTTCTATGTATTTGATTACCGCTCAATGTTCTGTCAGTTGATGGGACCCGTTCTACAATTTCTACGACTAGAGGGTATAAGAGTAATAATAACAGAAAAAAACAACTTGTCGCATTTTTTAGTAATTACGCGTTTACTTATAAAAAAAAGCCATTTGCTTAGCCCAAAAGGAATTTCAAGCGCACACAGATAAAGCCACAAATAAAAGATACAAAACAAAAAAGAAATAAAATGAAATGAAAAGAAAAAGAAAAAAACGGCACGACTTGCGACTGACGATTGTCATGAGTTGTCAAGCAGACAGACGGACAGACAGACAGTCAGACGGACGGATAATGTAAAGAAATTTGCATATGGCACAAACTGTTGCGCCGCTGGAATGTCCAAGAAACACTCAGATACACAGATACAAATACATTGACACACAGCTGCACAGCGGCTACAGTTACACTCATACACTCATTTCATGACAAAAAAGGGTATTCGGAATTGTGTCAACACAGTTTGTGCACTCGTTTTTGCCAATGAACAAACAATCCAACAACTGTTCAAACTTTGCGCAATGTAAAAAAAACACAATAAAATAAAAATATGTATCTTAAAAATATACCATAGTCACTCATGTGTGCCTCAGCGGTATGTGTGTGTATCTATGTAAATAAATGAACAATGGGTGTCATTGTGCGTGTGCACAAGTTGAAGTTAAAGTTGAAGTTGATAGACAGCTCTCTGTTCCAGGTTACGTTTCACTTGTCAGCTACACAAAAAGACATATCTTATGGATACATTTAGTTAAATTAGATACAAGTATCTAGGTTGGCCATTGATTAGTTTAGATATAATTATGATCACATATTTGTGTCAATTGTAATTAAACAAATAATTACTTGATTTAGTTTAAAAAGAGTTATGAATAAACGGAAAGATGTTTGACTTAGTTTCAGGTTAAGGAGTTATGTTTCCTTCTCTTTCGTTGTTGCTCTTTGTTTCGCTTCGTGAAGAAAGCGTATGGTACAACAACACCCACGCTCTCTGCTGATAAGTATTTGGGAGCATGTCTTTTACACATTTAACGAACCTTGCGGGTTCTTTTCTCGCTCTCGTTCTCCCTCTCTCGCTGTTACATATGTGTCTCTTCTTTACCGCTAATGACAAACGTAGCCAGAGCTTTTTCGGATTCGTCTCTCGTCCGGTTTACGGTCAACGAACCTGCTGCTCTCATATCTCTCTCTCTCACTTACATATGTACATGTATGTGTGTATATCGATATACATATATATGTATGCATATGCGTTGATCGATTATAAGAAAGAAAATACAAAATACGAAATACAGAAGGCGACTTACAAATTATTATGGCCGGTCAGCGTGAGCTTTGTTTTCAGAGAACTTGAGACCAAGATCTTCGTTACCGATCACTCAGCCGCAACCGCATAAATGAGCGTGACAGAGACGGGGAGTTATAGAGAGAAAGAGGGCATAATTGAATGATAGGAATGCTGGCTGAGAACAAACCTTTTATTTATACATTTATTTATAAAGTAAACAAAAGAAGTGGCCAAAAAATACATATGTACTATATATGTATATGTATATATATGTATAGAAGCATATTCTTGGATATAACCTGGTATGTAAATATCAGAGCTGAGTAAATATGAATTTTATTTAACTTTTCTGTAAACATCTGCAAGTTCAAGGTTTTCTCTCCATATTTATTTATTATTATGTTATTTTGCGTGCCAGAATCCAAAACTTAAAGTTTGACCTGCTAAAATCTCCCACATATTGTTGGGAATTTCTTTTCAAAATATCGATATCTTTGGCATTGTTTTTATTGTTATTCTTGCTTTGGCTTTGCTTCGTTGATTGCTTGGAATGTGTCGTGTATGTATGTATGTAGATAACATCTATAAACTTTGCTAAAGCAATACTGAAGAGCAAGAAGAAGAGGAGGTGAAGGAGCACGTTAAACGATGGGTGGGGGCGATCGGGGGTGGGGAAACAGCTGACTGATGATCTCATTGGTGTCGAGCAGCCAACAACAAACTTTTATTTTTCAAACATATCTTTTAACAATTAAAGAATTGCAGAAATTCAATAATGGTACTTGTATATTTCTGTTCGGTTGAGCTGATCATATAACGACTTCAACTAAATACAATAAATTAATTGATATTTGGAAAAAAATAATGATTTAAAAAAGTAAAAACTATCGAATAAATCGATTATAGAGAACAGCTAAATTACTAATTTATCAATTTTAAGGATATTCAATAAATATTTTTGAAACTTTTATTATAGAATCACATTATATCTGGTTATTATCCATGTTTAATTTGGATTGATTCACTTGTTCTTAATGTGAATAAATGAGTTATTATATTTGATTATTAAGTATTATCATAAATCATTTACAATTTATGGTTTGCCTTCTTGGAAGAAGAAAAAAACTTGCAGCGTTTTTCCATTTCTGTTTATCTTTTATGCCGGAAAAGCGCAAAGATAACAGATACACATACACGCACACACGAGAGATAAACAAGAGGAGAATGAAAATGGAATGGGAATTGTGAGGCGTTTTTACTTATAACGAAACGGAGCAAGCAGTTGGGGCGTTTTCATGCTTAACTTAAGGTTGTTGTTGTTGTTGCTGTTGTTGTTAGTTGGTTAATGCATTTCGTTGCACTTGTGTTGTTGTGCTTCACCCTTTTAATGGGAATATAAACTGAAATTAGGAATCCAAATAATGTTATGCCTCTTGCTACTCTTATTACTGTTGTTGCTGTTGTTGCAGTTGCACTTGAGTTCTAATTGGAGATTTAATGAAGCGATCTCTTGTAATTGTTTTCCTTTTAGCATACCACATTTTGTGTTAATTTCTGCCACATTAATTACCATTAAAAGTGCGAAAATAAAAGGCGAGTCCCTGCGTGGGGGCATTTAAGGCATGCCACATCCTAAAGAACTTGGTTCCAGTTGAAGAAACTTGAAATATTTCATGGGCAGTTTAACGATATCTGAGTTCCAGATAAAGTCACTTTTCAATATGTACTTTTTAAAATTGAAAAAAATGTAAAAAGTTCGTTTATAATTTGAGGTTGTTGATTTTTCAAATCTTTTATTGAGAGAGTAAAGTTGAAGACAATAATCAGTTGGAATTCCCAATCAATTAGTGTTGATTAACAGAAGCAACAAATTAGGCAACATACTTAATAGCATAGACACAACAAAAGTGAGGGGGAGAAAGAGCCTTGAACTTGCTACAGACAGACAACAGAATGGGAGCTGTCTGTCTATCTGCTGCTGTTGTTGTTGCTGTTGCTGTTATTGTTGTTGCTGCCTTCCCGTTGGCTGTTTGTGTTTTTGTCGCTGCTGCAGCCTCTTCCTCTGCCGCTGCCTCTGTCGCCGCTGTCTGCAATGGCACTTGAACGGGCGTCACTTTTATCGTCTGCATTTCCTCTTTTCTTTTCTGCTTTTTGTTTCTTTTTCTGCTGCTGCTGCTGCTGCTGATGATGATGCGCCTTGGCGCTTGACTCATGCAGCGCTGTGTTAAGAGATGCACTTGCACACACACACACATGCACAGACAATCACACATATAGCCACTCACTTGGCCCCACACTCAACAAGAGCAATAACAAGGCGTTCGCATTGTTTTTATTGCTTTACTTAAAAACCAGCAGGAGCTTTAACTGTAACTCTAATTGCTGCTCTCGCTTTTTCTTCTTCTCTCTCATCCTTGCGCTCTTTAGTCTTGTGACAGCTGCTCTCACTCTCCTCGCGCTCTCTTCTCTTTTGTTTGGGCAATTTGCATTTATCGATATACAATATGAAACGATATGTAACGGTATTCGACTGCTAATTGACTCTTGACTCGACGCGCTTTGTGAGTCACCTCAACAACATCAAGTGTGACTAACTATTAAAATGAATTTGCCTTGATTTTTGATTTCTTTACTTGTTCCTGTCTCTTTATTAACTTTTCTCGATTTCTTGCTTTTGTTTATTTGCAGGGCTTCGTTGCCGCCAGTATTAAGCGCGAGCATGGCGACGAGGTGGAGGTGGAATTGGCCGAAACGGGCAAGCGTGTCATGATCCTACGCGATGACATACAGAAGATGAATCCGCCAAAGTTCGACAAAGTCGAGGATATGGCCGAGCTGACTTGTCTCAATGAGGCATCCGTGTTGCACAACATCAAAGACAGATATTACTCTGGCTTGATCTATGTAAGTATCTAAACATCATTCACATATACAACACATAGATATAGACATTTGTACATAAAAGACCATTAGAGGGAATTGGTGAAAAGTTGCCACAGCTGTTGGCAATGTGACGACGATGACGTGAACTTAAGATAAACATTCAATGCGGCGAGGGTTGCCTTAACCATTACTAAATATTGTGAAAAACAACGAATGGAACTTTTAAATTTAACATATTAATTCAATGTAATTAATTTCAATCAAAAACATAAAATTAAAGATAGAAGTATTGAAAAGTCTTGGAGCTACCCTCGCTAGATGTTGCCGCTGATTCAAAGTTATGTGGAAATGTTGAAAAACGAAACGTTTGGAGTCTCGTTTCTTCTTATATTTGTTTAAAAGCAAAGCAAATATTTGACACACACACTCACACTCACACACTCATCCATATACCAATACAAATATCGAATCATCAATCGCCTGTCGCCCGTTTCCAGTGCATTTGTCAATGTCTTAACAAGATTGCGTTGCCTTTAAAGCGTTAACATATCCGCCGCTAATTGTTATGCCAAAAGCGTTTGACAATTTGGCGAAAAAAATTAAAAAAAAAACACTGGAAGCAAACTTATCTAATTTGTTAAATGAAGATAAAAAATTCCACGCTTACTGGCCATAAATTTGGCTTAAATATAAATCAATGAACTGCTGCTGCTTGCTGCCTTCAATTGCATTTTCAATTAATAGAAATTTATTCTGACACATAAATAACCAAAACTAAATGAGCAACAAATTGAGAATTGATTAAGCAGCCGTTCCACTTCTCTGTGTATCTCTCTTACTCATTAACCTAATCAAATAAACAACAGCAAATGAGTTTCACTCTAAAAGAGCTAGCAACATGTTGCGGGCAACTCATGTTGCCAGCTGCTGTTGCTGAGCTTTGGAGCTGTGGGTGTGCGTTCTCCCTCTCTCTCTAACTTTCTGGTTTTGGCTTGTTAGCTATGCGGCTTCCTCTTGCTTACAAATTATGCGGCGTTTTTTTTACATAAATATTTTATGTGCCTGCTGCTTACAACAATGCCGTGGTTGTTGTTGCCGTTGAATCTAATTAAATGCGCAAACTGTTTTCGGCCTTTTTAAATGCGGCTGCTGCCGTTGGTTTTGATGTGGGCGCGTAATGCTTTGAATTTGTTTATACACATTTCTGTTGTTGTTGAAGTTGTAGTTGTTGCTGCTGGCGCTGACGTGCTACGCTTCAGAGCACACGACGCCGACGCATGCGGTTAAGCTTGTTGTTGTTGCTGCTGCTGCGCTGTCAGCTTTACACTTATACAAGCACTCGACGCACTCACGCTCTTTGGCTCTCTCTCTTCTACTATTTGACATGTTCCATTTTCATGGCAGAAAAAGTTGCTGAAGAGCAGAGAGAGAGTTTGTATCAGACAGACACATAGTTGTTGTGGCTTTTGCGTTGGCTGCTGCATTTAACAGCATAATTATTGTAATTTGTTGACATTTAATTTGATTTTTCAATTTCAATTTAATTAATTTGCATGGCAGCTGTTTGCCTGCTGCTGCTTGTTTATAATTAATACACGTCAAAAATACGAATACGAAAAACTGCGTAAATATAAAGTAGATGCAAATCAAATGTCAACACCTAGCGAATGTGGCAGCAACAAATATGGCGACTGGCAATTTGTTTGACATGCATGTCCAATCGAATGGGCGTCAAGTGCTGTCCGGTCAGCCACAGTGGCGTCTAATTTGGATAGATGCGCCTGTATGCAAAATCAATTGGATGCGACGCTCTTCGATTTTTGATGTCTTGTTCATGTTCATGTTTAGCCAATTTGATGCCATTTGACCAGCTGAATTCACATTGAATTAAACGCAAACAACAAACAAATAAGCGACATAATTCAACACAGACACTGAAAACAACGTTTGCTTAGCTGTCGTCAAATGCGTTGGCAGCCTAAAAATAAGTACACTCGACGTATCCGACAAAATGACGCCAAAACCGAACACCGCACCCATTGCCCCCTCCCCCTTCCTTGGCCAAGAGCAGTCGTCTCTAACTATCTTTGAGATGTGCACTAATTGAAATTGCATACAGAGCAGACAGTCGCATATTGTGCGGCAGCATTTAAGCCATATTAATATGACCATCACCTTTCTCCCTCCCCCAATCTCTCACTCTTACTGATGACACTTAATTTGTTTTGCTAGATTTACAATTTGCCACGAGCGAATGCAAATATGCCACAGTGTTTTTTTTTTTTGCTGCAATTATGCAGATATATAGAGTATATATTAATATAGAAAGAGATATATATCTTTTATAGGTATATTTAATTTATTTATGATGCATGCGAATTGTGGCTACGTTGCGGCATATAAATTATATTACATGTGTATATGCATATTACACATGAGCTTTATAATTATTGGCAGCTTGAGAGCTTTGCCATGTACCGTTCATTCGTTTTTGTCGGTGTCATGGTTGTTAGCTGGTAAAGGGGCGGAGGTGTTGTGCATGGCGGGGGGTTTGTGCCACGTAATTAACATGAAACAGCGCCGACATTTTGCATTTTACATTTTTGCATATTGCAAATGTAATTGCTAGCAACATGCGCGACAATTCGTTGGCAACATTTGCTGGACATCGACGACAGCAACAACAACGACAAGAACGACAACAACAACAGATTCTCGCATTTTGACAGGCAAATGTATTAAAAGCTCAGCTCAAAGCTCAGATGAGCTTAATTGAAAGGCTTGACACGTCCATTGAGCAGAGCAGCAATGACGTTCATATAAATTACTTTTGTGCGACTTGTGTGACCTGTGCATACCCTGTAGTACAACTGAAAGGGGCATATGAGGTCAGTACTTTAGTTTTGTTTATTTATATTTTATTTATTCTTCTCGATTTGCAACAGATGCGCAGGTTGTGTTTTCTAGGGTGACCATACATTAACTGGCACTTAAGAAGACCGTTCGTTCAATTGCCCTTGGCTTTATTTTTAGTGTTTTATGGGATATCTTATGGTTGTAATAAAAAGTAATTTCACCTGCTTAATTAAATTGTTTTCATTACTGTTGTTGTTGTCACATTTGCATACTTTTCAAGCATACAAGCAAGTCGTTTAATATTTACTTATTTTATATGCGCAAAAATTTTGTTGTCGCCACGTTTCACACTTGAACGATCTTTTGGCCATATTGGGTAAAACGCTAAATGCCGGCCGGAAGAGGCAGAGGAAGAAGCAGAGGAGTTGGCTGCGGTTAAAGATCTAAACTGAATGCCATCTCACATTTTGGCCGACAGGACAATGACTCAATGAGGCAACAACACAAGAGCATAAATCAGTTGAGGCAGCCGGCAAATGAATCAGCAGAAGGAGAGACAGAAAGAGAGGGTAGAGTGATAGAGCGAGATGAGGAGGTTCGTCATGGTCGTCGTCACTTCTAAAACGATTGCCAAAAACAGCAACAAATTTTCAGATGCCATTTTTGGACTGCCCGACAAGGTTGTTTGTTGTTGTTGGTTGTTGTTGTTGATTGTTGATTGCCAAGACGTGATTTTTTAATGCCATATGTATGGAGTTGTAGTAAGCCCAGTTTTCCGTTCTCATACCCCCTCCAAAGACAGCTTTTGGTGTGAATCATCAGTGAAATGACGAGTCAAAAGCAAAGCATCGAATATCAACAAAAAATAGTCTTTATTTTTGCCTACAAAACTTACTCAATTTACTATTCCCAAATCACAATTAACAACTTTCAATTTCTCTTTTTGATTTGATTTGATTTGTGTGTGGGCAGCATTTGAATTCGAGTTTGGGTTTTCTTTGGTATCTGCGAACATTTCGCATTTAATGTTTATTTAATATCTGAAAAGCATTCAAGAGTCGCATACTTAGTGCCCACGCAGTCCAGTTAGAGTCTATATACTCTATATAGTAGGTAAATATGTATGTATGTATGCTATGTGGGCTGTACCGCCTGCCTGACTTGCCGATACAGATACAGATACATTCACAGTCATAGATACAGCTACATGCGTTTGCTGTTTATGGCGACCCAACTTTAAAGTCTTGGGTTGTGCGTGTGTGTGTGTGTGTGTGCTTGAGTGTGTTTGGGCAACATTAACTAGGCCACTGAGCATCCAACGAGTTGTCGCTGCCTAATTTGTTGTTGCATTCATGTATCCACTTTAAAATCGAACTGAAAAAACAAGCTAAAACTTTTTATTCTTTTCGTTATGACCTAACAAAGCAAATGCCAAGTATTTTGAACTAGACTTAATTGCATATTACAATAATTCAATTAATGTCTAAAGAAATAAGATTCAATTGTATATTTTAATGCATCCATGTTCACTTAATTTCTAAGGAAACTGCTAAAGCATTTTCAATTTAAATGTTTCAAATTTGTTATCAATAAATAGGGCTATTTGATCTGAATTTAACTTTTTGTTACTCTTAGCTCATGTCCTTCATAGTCATTTTATTTTGGATATTTTATTTTGTTTTTCGTGATCAGACCATTATTATTATTGAATTATAGTTGGTTAATTATAAACGTAGCCACTTAAATTTAATCTTTATGTGCTCTGTGGATCAATTCCATGAATTCTAACTTCTCCCTGGTCACATCATGTTCAAAAAAATGTTGGGGTTTGTTGTATATACTTTTTACCATTGTGTTTTCTTATTAGAATCTCTTTATTTATAAAATTTGCCATTATTTCTTATAACAATCTTTTTATCCATGGTCACTTGACTTGAGTATTCTGATGTGTAAATTAATATTTTTTAATTCATTTCCTCCTAATAATAGTTCCTTATTAAATGTAAATTTCTTTTTTTCTTCGTATTTTCTAGACATATTCCGGTCTTTTCTGCGTTGTGGTCAATCCCTACAAGAAATTGCCCATCTATACTGAAAAGATAATGGAACGGTATAAGGGCATAAAGCGACACGAAGTGCCTCCGCATGTGTTTGCAATAACGGACAGTGCCTATAGAAACATGTTGGGTGGTAAGTACAATACACTGATAACTGATAACTGATAACCATATTACTAAGTATATCTACATATAATACTTATATATATAATATGTAGTATCATATGATACATGTTTATATATAGCTGCATAAGCTGCTGCAGCAACTTTTCTTCATAAACTCTTGTTGCCTTTATCGAAAAAAATTCCAGCACAAAGCAAATAAACAAAAAAAAGAAAAAAGAGGACAAAAGAA
The DNA here is from genome assembly GCA_963924055.1 of Drosophila limbata. NCBI lineage: Eukaryota > Metazoa > Arthropoda > Insecta > Diptera > Drosophilidae > Drosophila > Drosophila limbata. The sequence continues at coordinate 6,949,046 of OZ001355.1, forward strand.
GAGAAACAAACAACGCACAGTCGAAAATACTTTGATAAGATATCAGTTGAAAGTATGTGCTGAATTTCCGCGAACTGCGCCAGTGACTTAACCAAAAGATACATTTTGGCCCAAATGCTGTCATTTGTTGGCTTTTTCTTTGTTTTTTTTTTGGAAATTGACGCCAATTTTGATTGCAACTCACATGGAAAACCAAGTGAATCATGTTGAAGAGAGAGATAGAGAGAAGGAGAGAGTGTGAGAGTGAGAGAGAGACAGATATATGCAGAGGGAGTTTCGCATATTTCTAATCAGTTAATGGGGCAACTGTGAAACCGAAACTGGTTTCCTTTTTGGCCTGGCTTTTTGACTTGCTTGCCGACTGTTTGTTACTATAGGAGAAGGTCTGAAGCGTAACGCTTAACGATAATGATGATGACGATGATGATGATGATGGCGATGACTCAGTCACAACTCTAGCTGCAAAAAAACATATGCACAAACTCTGTCCCTGTCTTCCCCTCCTCCCTCACCTCTGCTTCGTCTCTTTTCGTCTCGTAATATTGCGTATACGTGTCATTACCTTATTTGGGCCTAGAATTCAACTCACAGTCTGGCGATTTCGTTGTTAACTTTTCTCAAACACTTTGTCACCATATTTGCCGCTTAATCAATTTCTGTTTATGCACATTTATTTTATAAAAAAAAATTCAACGACAGCAAAAGAAACACGACTTGGACTTTGACTTTAGCTGCCATCCGAAAATAACCGAAAATCTTTAACGGGTGCGGCTTTTGCCTCGATTTGATTTATTTCTCTCGCTCTGTCTCCTTCCCCCGCTCTCTCTCTCCCTCTCTCTGGTAGTTGGTATACAAATCCCGCTGCCCCACCCAGCACACAGCCCATCCCAGGGCAACTCCATCATCAGCTCCATCTCCATTGGCCCCAAACACGCACCATCGACTCACACTTTATATTCACATTCACAGTCATCCACAGTCGTCCACTCAGTGGTCACCTTTCTGGCAAATGCAATTCTTATACCCTGCCAGTGGGTATTATAACTTTGTCACGACGGATGCGGCAGATCAATGACCAGATCAATGATAATATGATAATACAGTCGAAATTCCATAGCTCGAAAAGAGAATTCCATAAGTCAAAGTTTCCATAATTTGAATTATTTCTTTGGATAATGGTGATTCGAGTTAGTTATATTGAGACTCTTCCAACTACCAATTATTTTGTTAAGACTTAACCGATTCCCTTGCGAAATGGATCAATTTGATAAATATTCTGTCTCTAATTTGATTTTAGATTAATATTTTATTCATTTAACAAATTTAATTTGTTTCCAACACTGTCCACATCTTTCAAAAACTTCCAACTTTGCTTGACTTCCAATTTGATTCTGTATCAAAATCTTATACATTTGCACCTCAACACTTTTTCAAAAACTTCAGTCAAAAGATATTTTACAAATATATTTTGAAATGTTTTTTTTTTTGCCGATTGATCGACAACTTGATACTTTTTACCGATTTGTACATTTCGACCATAAAATCGATTTACAGCTTGGATTTCCATCACAAATCTCAATAATTCTCACATTTCTTTTTATTACCGAATTCAATAAAAAATACAATTGAATACAGGGTATTGCAAGGGTGTCAAATCATCGTCGTGGCCAAGTTAACATTTCTTTCTTGTTTTGTGATATTTGTGTATTTGCTGTTTCTGTTTGTGGAATGCGGAGTTGAAGTAAGCCTCATAATGTGCCCAATGTCATAAGTTTATGCTTATGACACAACGGACACGCCCTTAAGGCGTTGCCTGTATTTGGTTGTTGCCTTGTTGGAGTGGACTTTTTAGTTCTTTGACAGTTGCAACAAGGAGCAGTGGGAGGGGGAGGGGGAGGGGTGTGGTAAGAGAGAGGAGTGGCGAGGCAAGATAACATCAAAGTCAGTTAATCTGGCAGTTATCTGAGTTGAGATATATTTACAGACTCTATACTCGATTAAACTTTAAAAAATATGATAAAATATTTATACTATATGTTTCAAATATAGACACGGAGGTCCTGAACACATTTCGAATGAAGATAAATAGCACTTAAGCACTTTCTTGCTCGATTCTTTAATAATTCTGAAGGATTTTTAGGCAAAATTTAAAATAGTCCCCTTAGCCGTTTTTGAAAAAAGTGTACTTTAGAAAAATTTAATCTCATTTTGTAGAAACTATAATACATTTTGATTCGGTGAAACTACTGAAAAATTGTCTACAAAATTAAAAAAATTACCTCAGCCGTATTTTAAATAAACTGATTTCAGTCTAAATAAATGTTAGTTTTTAAATAATATATAATTCCTATTATGATAATTAAATATACATTTATATTTTATATATAAAATATATATATATTTTATACATTTCTCTTGTATAAAATTATTGATTTTATGATGAGTTTGCTTTGTTCTCGCTTCCATAAATTTTAATTCAAATTCCAGAAATTGGTTTTAATTGAGTGATAACACAAAAAAATATGTATAATACATAATAATAGAAATAATAAAGACCATGAAAATGCTGCCTCAAATGTGGCGCCAATGTTTACGCTATTAAACTTTGAGTAGTTGTAGTAATTGTTGTATTTTTTATAGCTCTATTCATTTGCTATTATCGTTGGCTCAACAATCGCTTGAAAAGATCGTTTGGCTGGGAGGGGTTTTTATTTTTATTTCTGTGTTTGGTGAGTTCAGTGAGAAGAACGGGGGGAGGGGAATCTTGTGCAATGCTCGCACTGCCGCCGCCTTGACGAGGTTTCAAATCAAAAAAACATAATATAAAAAATAAGCTACAAACTGAGATCTATGCAGTGTCCATCTATGGCTATGTACTGACAGCGATAATAAGTACGGGGTCGTTATGTGCCAATTTTTCGTAACTACTTTTTTATCCATTTTATTTTTCATTTTTTTTTTGTGTGCTTTTTTATTTGCAAACCGAAAAAATCTGTGCCAAGCCAAGTCAATGGATATGTCGCCTCATTTGTGGTTAAAAGTCATGTGTGTGTGTATCGTGTAACTAACTGGGCTAACTGCAATCTGTCTATAATGTCGACAGACTGTCAGATCTATCAGCGGATCATTTAGTGGCGCCCGCAGTCCACAGGTTTCAATCTATCTTTGTCTGTCTCTCTCTCTCTCTCTGTGTGTGTGTTTTGTGTGTATCTATGAGATGCGCGCACTTTTAAACGATTTTCAATTGAATGTGGCGTCCCTCACTTTTGTTTTTTTTTGTGCCCTGTAACTATTTAAAAGGGGTACATGAAAGAAGTAGTAAAATATGTCAGAGAAAAAAGTAACCTATAATTCAGAATCTGAAGATTAAAGATAAATTAGGCAAAATCTTATTTATAAAGCTTATAATTTAGATTCTCTGCTTTATAGCCATTAAATTTCTTTAGAATCTGATTATAAACACAACATTGAATTATTAACATTTATAACTACAGGGTATCTGACCCGCGAAGCACTCTGGGCATTTTTTAACTTTTGTATTTTTTGATGTTTTGTTTTTTTTTTTGCGCACTTGAATTTGGGTCAACAGAAATTTCAAGCTGAGCTTTGCTTAAACAAAAACCAAAACCAAAAAGAAACTGAATAAAATAATGATAATAAAAAGAAATAACTTTGTCAGCCATTTTCAGTTTGTGCGTGTTTTGTTGACCCATTTAAATGTTATCCATATCCATATCTATATAATTTTTAAGCATCTGCTTCAACTTTGGCTCTTCTTCTTTCCGCTCTCTTCAGATCGCGAAGACCAATCGATTTTGTGTACTGGCGAATCGGGTGCTGGCAAAACGGAGAACACCAAGAAGGTCATACAGTTTTTGGCCTATGTGGCTGCCTCGAAGCCCAAGGGCTCTGGTGCGGTAAGTACGAGTTTAGTTAACTAACTGATCTTTCCATTCAAATATGAACAAACTCTTTTATCTGTCGATTGATTCATCTTGCTTTCAATATATCGAATGATACTTTTATTTATCTATTTAGAGCTCTCTAAAGTAAAGTATTTCTAAAGGTCTATCTTTCGATCTAAAGATCAATAGATCTTTCTAAAGATCTACTCTCATTTTGTCTGTACTCTGACAAAAATGTTAAATTTTTGAATCTTTCGAACTATGAGTTCATAGTCTATCTATCGATCTATCTCAATGTGCCAATGCTGTGTGGGCTTTACGGCAAAAGAATTAGTCTCATTTTTAACACATACTTTTGAGCTCTACAATTGTTATGCTTATAATTAATAGTATGTATATTTAAGTATAATGGTTTATTGTGGCTGTTGCCATTGTTATTATACGAATTAAAGAGACAGAAAACGGGGCTAAATAGACAATATTTATGGATCCAAATACAATTGTGAATGTGTCGGCAAATTGACTGCGGCTTTTATACGCCCGCAACAAGTACATGCTTTGTTTGTGGGTGTTTCAAATACCCTATAAACATAAAGCAGGCACTATGAGGTATTTACAACAGGGATTGCAGTTTAAAGTGAAAGTCAAGTATAAATTGAAATGTTAATAGAAAATCTATGACTGATTTGAGAGACTTTTATATACTCTACATGTTATGTGCAACTGCAGATATCCTAGATTGCTTTTGAAAACTGCACAAAATTGGATATAGCATATAAAACGCATTACGGGGTATTAATATTAGCTTTACTTTGTATTTTTTCAATGAAAACGTTTTCCCAGCTGTTGTTCGTCTCCAATTACGAGTTATGATCCGCAAATGCAACTGAATCCACACTCACACACACACATGGAGACAACACCACAAATGTTGCACTTAGCATTGATGTAATGACATTAAATCACGTAGATCCCACGATACAAGTATGAAAATTATCCATATAAGCTATATAATGCGAACCAAAATGAACCTCCCACTTTACACACACACACATGCACGCCGCACACTTCATTAATCAGGCACACACACTCGCGTGCATGTGTGTGTGTGAGTGTGTGTTGTTTCCTAAGTTATTTGATGGCTGCTGACAAATTACTTCAGTCAAATACGAAAAAAAAGGGGGAAAAAAGACTTTAGATGACTTTTGAAATGATATATGTCTAGGGTGACAGTGAAACTACGCTATAATGTACCAAATTTATAGCAGAATGAAAGAATTCCATATACGAAAAACTCGACTCTATCGAATTGAAAATACCAAAGAGACTTTTATAGACAATAAAAGCACTCTACAACGAATATATGTATAAACAGAGTAGAGTAAGAAGAAGAGAGTAACTAAAACTCTAAATTTATTAAAACTTAGTACAAGAAAACACTTTGAAGTTTGGAATCTTGATAACGAGATTACTAACTTCAATCTAAGTACGAAAAACATGCATATTTCACTCTGTTTACTTTTATAGGGTATACAAGCTTCGTTGCGTCTCTGCCTTTGTGTATTTTTTTATTTACAACCATAAAATAAACACCAAAATGATATTTAATTGCGTTTTGTCAATGAAAAGCAACAAAACGAAAAAATAGAAAAAGGGTTGCTTGCTCCCTCTTTTCTTTTGCTTTTCCTCGCCACGACAATTGAAAATTAAAGTGAATTGAAAATTAAATCACTTGGAAATGGGGGCATTTGGTGTTCGCCCCCAGGGCCAACCAGTTACCAGTTGATGTGCAGATGATTTCAGAGTTTTTTCCATTGGGAAAACTGTGTCAAATGTTTCATAATTTGCAGTCGCTGCCATAATTGGGGAAAACCAGACTAAGGCTGAGACTGAGACTCAGCTACTGGCAATCCTTTAAGGCGCTAAGCGTTGGAGCAACATGTGTTTACACTGCCTTGGGGTTGTTGTTGTTGTTGCTGCTGTTGTCTTTTTTTCATGTTGTTTTACTACCTTATATGACGGGGGGTTTATTTGGCCTAGTCAAAACGTGATAAGCTGCAAACAAACTTTAAAAGGCAGGCAGCTTTAGCTTCAAATTGAAGTGCAAACAGTTGTTGAATGCTACCAGCAACAGCTGTGTTGTTGTTGTTGTAGTTGTTACTGCTATTAATTATGATTATATTTGCCATAAATAGAAGCTGATATCGTGTCGAGGCAACTGAATCATCATCGAAAAACAACCAAGCAACCAAGCAACTGAACTAACTAGAAATTCACCTGAAATTGTTGAGGAAAACAGAGAATTCTGATTAGAAATTAGTTCACACTATGCTAGTTAACTGATAATACAAAAAGACAAATGACAATTGAAAAAGAAACCAAAAAAGATAACAAAAGTACACAAAAAATGGCTTGTAAATGATATATCGATCAGATCGTTAAGGCAACTACAACAACTACAAACACTGCTTTGTTTTTGCCCTTATTTTGTGTGTTTTCCAACACTGCCTACTCTTATTATCTCTTCAACTTTATTGCTATTGATAAGGGCTTATCAAATTCTATAAATTACTTTAAGTTTTAAATATTTATTAACTATTTATTATTAATTATACATTTTTTATATTTTCATGTTACACTTTACAACACTACACACACCCTACTCTACACACACACACACACACACACACTCGGCTACTGTTGTTGTACAATTGATGGGGGTGTTGTTGTTTCTACATTCTTCGGTTTTGCCTTTTGCAATTACAATTTTTGTATATTTTTGTGTATAAAATTAATGTATTTAAATTTATTTTGTATATACAAATATTGTCAACTATTTTTGCCATAAACTTCTACTTCCACAACAAAATTTGTAATCAACACAACCAATCGAACCCACAATCCACAACCAACAACCAATATTGAACCCAAATATTACGTATACGCACAGGTGCCGAATCCTGCCGTGCTCATTGTAAGTATGCAACAGACCTTTTCAACAACAATATATATGTAAAATATCTACAAACAAATTAAACAATCAATCCTTCTTTTTTTTGTGATTATTCTAAAATTTTCTACAGTTTTTTTTACATTAAGTGAAGAATATTTATAAACTTGCAGTTAAAGGGAAATCTAAATAAATTCATTCCAAAGACAATTCAACCTGTAGTTAAATAAATTACACTACAATTTAATTAAAACACTTAAATCTGCAAGATTATAAATCTGAAACTTTGGCCTGGTCAAAGTTACTTTCTGTTCATTCTTGTAATTTCTTGTTTTAAATTCGGCATTCAATGATATTAAAAAAATATTCATTCCATTCATTGTTTTTAACATTCTGTTGTTGAATCATTTTGTTATAAATATATACAACATGTGCGCTAATTGAATTCTAATCGCAATCGTGTCATGTACTTAATACTTCCTCCCGAACACCTCATGCTAACACCATGCCACGCCTTGCGTCTCACGCTACGCCTTTTTAGAGTAGTCATCAAGAAACATTTGCGGTAAAGTATGCTACACTTAACCAAGAACTACCATTACTGAAGTATACAAATTTCCTTTAACGAAACTATATATTAAAATATGTAGACATTTGAATTCCTTTCTTGGTTTTATATATATCTTTTGTATAGTTTTTTACACCTCTTTCCTTTCGAGTGATCGATTCCTTAGTTTAACCACCATCCTCGCATAATTCCAGAACTTTTCGGTCAACACAAATAAGTACATTAAGGTCAAGTGTAATGTGAATAATATATTTGGTAATGTGGTGCACCGTAAGAATGCAACAATCGAATCAAGCAACGGTGTCGGTGCCACAACAACAACGATCATGCAACTGACAAATACAAATAGTTGCCACTTGGAGGGATCTGCCGCTATTACTCAAGATTCAAATTGTGTTGTTATTGATATGCCAGAGGTTGAGGTAAAGCCACCAGAGTGTGGTCAAAACGTAGAAGATTTAACGCAGTGCGATCGAAAGTTCGCCAATATATTAGAAAATGAGACGATCCTCGATTTTTAGCCAATATTGAGATAATGCCAAATGAGATTGTTTATAGCAGATAAGATCTTAGTTTAAACAACTCTTTCTCAACTTTACTATGATCTTTAGATCAGTAAGATCATAATTGAAAAGCGATTCAAAATTCGGACTATCTTTGATTATCATCTTTTAGCACGATCAAAGTTCAGTAATTTCAAAGTTCAGATCTTGTTTTTTCATGATTCTTAACTATCTATAGATAATCTTTCAGAAAGATCACAGTTCAATATAAATTCTACAGCAAGATCGTTTCAAAGCTAAGATCTTAGTCGTGTTCTTGATCAATTCAATTTCTATTTTTACTAGAAATCTTATCGGAAAATAAATCCGATCTTCAACTCAATATCAAGGCGATCTCATTGCTTGGGAAACTTTGTCCATTGTCCAATCTATGTGTAGGATAATCCTTTGATTAATGTGTCTGTACCTGTAATCAATGTGTTCCAAGTTCCAAATAAGCTTTGCATGTTAATGTTTTAGTTGCTAGTCAAATGTATCTGTAACTGTAGCTCGTAAGTCGTATGCGTGTTTGTAGATACTTTTATGTGTAATGCTTTAACCATCAGATGCTTTAACCAATGGCAACTTGAATAATCAATGATTTATTCGCAGGGTGAACTGGAGCAACAGCTGCTGCAGGCCAATCCCATACTGGAAGCCTTCGGCAATGCCAAGACGGTCAAGAACGACAACTCATCACGTTTCGTAAGTATTCGACTTGTAATCAATGCAAATTGTTAGCTAATTGTATTGTTTTGTAGGGCAAATTCATAAGGATTAACTTTGATGCGTCGGGCTTCATATCGGGAGCGAACATTGAGACGTATCTGCTGGAGAAGTCGCGTGCCATTCGTCAAGCGAAGGACGAGCGTACATTCCATATATTCTATCAGCTGCTGGCGGGTGCATCGCCGGAGCAGCGCGAGAAGTTCATACTCGATGACATCAAATCGTATCCATTCCTCTCAAATGGCACCCTGCCCGTGCCCGGCGTTGATGACTATGCCGAATTCCAGGCGACCGTCAAATCGATGAACATCATGGGCATGACATCGGAGGATTTCAATTCGATATTCCGCATTGTGAGCGCTGTTCTGCTCTTTGGCAGCATGAAGTTCCGCCAGGAGCGCAACAACGATCAGGCCACGCTGCCCGATAACACGGTGGCCCAGAAGATTGCCCATCTGTTGGGTCTGAGCGTTACGGATATGACGCGCGCCTTTCTCACGCCCCGCATCAAAGTGGGCCGTGATTTTGTGACCAAGGCCCAGACCAAGGAGCAAGTCGAGTTCGCGGTGGAGGCCATTGGCAAGGCGTGCTATGAGCGCATGTTCAAGTGGCTGGTGAATCGCATCAATCGCTCCCTGGATCGCACTAAGCGTCAGGGTGCCTCGTTCATTGGCATTCTCGATATGGCAGGCTTTGAGATCTTTGAGTTGAACTCATTCGAGCAGCTGTGCATCAATTATACGAACGAGAAGCTGCAGCAGCTCTTCAATCATACCATGTTCATCTTGGAGCAGGAGGAATATCAACGCGAGGGCATCGAATGGAAGTTCATTGATTTTGGACTCGATCTGCAGCCAACGATTGATTTGATTGATAAACCAGGCGGCATTATGGCCCTGTTGGATGAGGAATGCTGGTTCCCCAAGGCCACGGACAAGACGTTTGTCGACAAGCTCGTCTCGGCGCATTCAATGCATCCCAAGTTCATGAAGACCGATTTCCGTGGCGTTGCCGATTTTGCGATTGTTCATTATGCGGGACGCGTTGATTATTCGGCGGCCAAGTGGCTGATGAAGAACATGGATCCGTTGAATGAGAATATAGTGTCGCTGTTGCAGGCATCGCAGGATCCGTTTGTCGTGAACATCTGGAAGGATGCGGAAATAGTCGGCATGGCACAGCAGGCGCTAACCGATACACAATTTGGTGCGCGCACGCGCAAGGGCATGTTCCGCACCGTGTCGCATCTGTATAAGGAGCAGCTGGCCAAGCTGATGGACACGCTGCGCAACACGAATCCCAATTTTGTGCGCTGTATCATACCGAATCACGAGAAGCGTGCTGGCAAGATCGACGCGCCCCTGGTGCTGGACCAGTTGCGTTGCAACGGTGTCCTCGAGGGTATACGCATCTGTCGCCAGGGCTTCCCCAATCGCATACCCTTCCAGGAGTTCCGGCAACGCTACGAACTGCTCACACCCAATGTCATACCCAAGGGATTCATGGACGGCAAAAAGGCCTGCGAAAAGATGATTCAGGCCCTCGAGCTCGACTCGAATCTGTATCGGGTCGGACAATCGAAGATCTTTTTCCGCGCCGGTGTGCTGGCACATCTCGAGGAGGAGCGCGACTTCAAGATCTCCGATCTGATTGTCAATTTCCAGGCATTCTGTCGCGGCTTCCTCGCCCGCCGCAACTACCAGAAGCGTCTCCAGCAGCTCAACGCCATCAGGATTATTCAGCGCAATTGCGCCGCTTACTTGAAGCTGCGCAACTGGCAATGGTGGCGTCTGTACACCAAGGTGAAGCCCCTGCTCGAGGTTACCAAGCAGGAGGAGAAGCTTGTCCAGAAGGAGGATGAGCTGAAGCAGGTGCGCGAGAAGCTCGAATCGCTGGCCAAGAATACACAGGAATATGAGAAGAAATATCAACAGGCGCTGGTGGAGAAGACCACGCTGGCCGAGCAACTGCAGGCCGAGATTGAGCTGTGCGCCGAGGCGGAGGAGTCGCGATCCCGCCTGATGGCACGCAAACAGGAGCTGGAGGACATGATGCAGGAGCTGGAGACACGTGTCGAGGAGGAAGAGGAGCGTGTCCTGGCATTGGGCGGCGAGAAGAAGAAACTGGAATTGCATATTCAGGATCTAGAGGAGCAGCTGGAGGAGGAGGAGGCAGCACGGCAAAAGCTGCAGCTCGAAAAGGTGCAACTTGATGGCAAGATCAAGAAGCATGAGGAAGATCTGGCCCAAACCGATGACCAAAACCAGAAGCTGCTCAAGGAGAAGAAACTGCTCGAGGAGCGTGCCAATGATTTATCCCAAACGCTGGCCGAGGAGGAGGAGAAGGCCAAGCATCTGGCCAAACTGAAGGCCAAGCACGAGGCGACCATTGCCGAGCTGGAGGAACGCATGCACAAGGATCAGCAGCAGCGTCAGGAGACGGATCGCACCAAGCGCAAAATCGAAACCGAGGTGGCCGATCTCAAGGAGCAGCTGAACGAGCGTCGCGTCCAGGTCGAGGAGATGCAGCTGCAGCTGGCCAAACGGGAGGAGGAACTCACCCAAACCCTGATGCGCATCGATGAGGAGTCTGCCTCAAAAGCCACCGCACAGAAGGCTCAACGCGAATTGGAGTCCCAGCTGGCCGAGATCCAGGAGGATCTGGAGGCCGAGAAGGTGGCCCGCAGCAAGGCTGAGAAGCTGCGTCGCGATCTCAGCGAGGAACTGGAAGCGCTCAAGAACGAGCTGCTCGACTCGCTGGACACCACAGCCGGTAAGTTGTTGTTGTGAATCCAGCATGGATCCCAGTCTCATTTCCATTTCCATTTCACAGCCCAACAGGAGCTGCGCTCCAAGCGCGAACAGGAGCTGGCCATGCTGAAGAAGTCGCTGGAGGAGGAGGGCGTCAATCATGAGGGCGTGCTGGCGGATATGCGTCATAAGCATGCCCAGGAGCTGAACGGCATCAACGATCAGCTGGAGAACCTGCGCAAGGCCAAGTCCGTGCTGGAGAAGGCCAAGGGCACCCTCGAGGCGGAGAACGCGGATCTGGCAACGGAGTTGCGCAGTGTCAACAGCTCCAGGCAGGAGAATGATCGTCGTCGCAAGCAGGCAGAGTCCCAAATTGCCGAGCTGCAGGTTAAGCTGGCGGAGATTGAGCGTGCCCGTTCCGAGCTCCAAGAGAAGTGCACAAAACTGCAGCAGGAGGCGGAGAACATCACCAACCAGCTGGAGGAAGCCGAACTTAAGGCATCGGCGGCCGTCAAATCTGCCAGCAACATGGAGTCCCAGCTGACGGAGGCACAGCAGCTTCTGGAGGAGGAGACTCGCCAGAAGTTGGGTCTCAGTTCGAAGCTGCGTCAAATCGAATCGGAAAAGGAGGCGCTGCAGGAACAGCTCGAGGAGGATGAGGAGGCCAAGCGCAACTTTGAGCGCAAATTGGCCGAGGTGACGGCCCAAATGCAGGAGATCAAGAAGAAGGCCGAGGAGGATGCCGATTTGGCCAAGGAACTCGAGGAGGGCAAGAAGCGACTCAACAAGGACATTGAAGCCCTGGAGCGACAGGTCAAGGAGCTGATGGCCCAGAACGATCGTCTGGACAAGAGCAAAAAGAAGATACAGTCGGAGCTGGAGGATGCTACCATTGAACTGGAGGCGCAACGCACCAAGGTAAGATTAGAACCACCACCAGACAACCAAGCAACATGATTAATATTTTGTGTCATTACCAGGTGCTCGAATTGGAGAAGAAGCAGAAGAACTTCGACAAGATTCTCGCGGAGGAGAAAGCCATATCAGAACAGATCGCCCAGGAGCGTGACACGGCGGAGCGCGAGGCGCGCGAAAAGGAGACGAAGGTGCTGTCGGTATCCCGTGAACTGGATGAGGCCTTTGACAAGATTGAGGATCTGGAGACGAAGCGCAAGCAGCTGCAGAACGAGCTGGATGATCTGGCCAACAGCCAGGGCACCGCCGACAAGAATGTCCACGAGCTGGAGAAGGCGAAACGTGCCCTGGAATCGCAGCTGGCCGAGCTGAAAGCACAAAACGAGGAGCTCGAGGATGATCTGCAGCTGACGGAGGATGCCAAGTTGCGTCTGGAGGTCAACATGCAGGCGCTGCGCTCCCAATTCGAACGTGACCTGCAGGCCAAGGAGGAGGGTGCCGAGGAGAAGCGACGCGGTCTCGTCAAGCAGCTGCGCGATCTGGAGGCCGAGCTGGATGAGGAGCGTAAACAGCGAACCGCTGCGGTGGCGTCCAAGAAGAAGCTGGAAGGTGACCTCAAGGAGATCGAGACCACCATGGAGATGCATAGCAAGGTGAAGGAGGATGCACTGAAGCATGCCAAGAAACTGCAAGCACAAGTCAAGGATGCGCTGCGCGATGCCGAGGAGGCCAAGGCCGCCAAGGAGGAGCTGCAGGCGCAGAGCAAAGAGGCCGATCGCAAGGTCAAGGCCCTGGAAGCGGAAGTATTACAGCTGACGGAGGATTTGGCCAGCTCGGAGCGTGCTCGTCGTCTCGCCGAAACGGATCGCGATGAACTGGCCGAGGAGATTGCCAACAATGCCAGCAAGGGATCTTTGATGATCGACGAGAAGCGTCGCCTGGAGGCGCGCATTGCCACCCTGGAGGAGGAGCTCGAGGAGGAGCAATCGAATTCGGAGGTGCTGCTCGATCGCAGTCGCAAGGCGCAGCTGCAAATTGAGCAGCTGACCACGGAGCTGGCCAACGAGAAGTCCACGTCGCAGAAGAACGAGAATCAACGCGCCCTCCTCGAACGCCAGAACAAGGAGCTGAAGGCCAAGCTGGCCGAGATCGAGACGGCGCAACGCACCAAGGTGAAGGCCACAATTGCCACGCTCGAGGCGAAGATAACCAATCTGGAGGAGCAGCTGGAGAACGAGGGCAAGGAGCGACTGCTGCAACAGAAGGCCAATCGCAAGATGGACAAGAAGATCAAGGAGCTCACGATGAACATTGAGGATGAGCGAAGACACGTCGATCAGCATAAGGAGCAAATGGATAAAGTAGGTTTCCCTTTTCTCCCCTTTTGAGAGAGATTCCTTGTTAATGCTTTTTACACATTGCATTCACAGCTGAACAGCCGCATCAAACTGCTCAAGCGCAATCTGGACGAGACCGAGGAGGAGCTGCAGAAGGAGAAGACGCAAAAGCGTAAATATCAACGCGAATGCGAGGACATGATCGAATCGCAGGAGGCCATGAACCGTGAGATTAACTCACTGAAAACGAAATTGCGGTAAGTGTTGGAATAATCCAGTGTGTTGGGAGAAGGCAGGATGCAGGAACAGGCACCGGGTTTATTATTAGTCTACTTTCTTTATTTTACAAGTGTTGATTTATCCTTTGCAGAGGGTATTCTAAAAAAGAGTAAATGATGATCAGGACGACAAGTCCGTCTGTTTCTATGCAAACCCGTCTCTAAGTTTAGAAGCTATCCTGGTAGAGATCCGACACAGACTCGATTATCAATCTTTAGTATGAAAAACTATGTCGATTTATACATCTATAACAAGTATCTTTACAACCGGACTATATCATAAAGCTCTCATGGATCAGAATACAAAGGGCTCTGCAAGGGTAACAAATCTTCGGCTAGCCGAAACTAACCTTTATTTGTTTTTTGATTTTTATTACTTTTGGTTTGTTTTTATTGACTCTTTCTCTCAACTTGACTTGGTTGTTGTCATCCGTAGCTCGATTCAGGTGGCCGAGACTGAAAAGGCCAAGGCGTATTCGCCCAAAAAGGATGCTGCACTCATTATGAATTGTGAGGGTCTGCATTAGGTTTCGTTTCGCTCGCTTCGCTTCTACTTTTGGTAGGCTGTAAGTGCTGGCCAACATCAGCGTCATCATCATCATCATTCATCACCATCCAGAGAATGAACCCGTGAAACTTGTGCATGTTATCCAAGCAACACAAACACACACACACATAGACACACGCATACACACAACCATTTCCGTGCGATCTAATTGTGTTTCCATGTTCGATCTGCCCAACAATTCCCACAATAGAATCTTAGCGACCGTTTCCCCGAACTAGTTTTGTTATATGTTTAATTTGTTGACCTGCACGTTTACCATCTCTATACAACTAATCTCCATTGCATCTCCCAAATAATTGAATACGCCCTCTCTCTCTCTCTCCATTTACCTTATAGACGCACCGGCGGCTTGGGCCTCAGCTCCACCCGGCTCACGGGCACACCATCATCCAAGCGCGGAGGCGGCGGCGGCGGCGGCGACGACAGCTCATCGGTGCAGGATGAATCATTAGATGGCGAGGATTCAGGCAATTGACGCGTTAATTATTAAAAAAAAACAAAAACAAAAATCAACAAAAACAAAAAACAAGAAAATAAACGATTATATTTTAATGTTTCTTTTATATAATTTCTCTGTTATTTTTTATATAAACTATTATACTTAATTAAAAACTTAAAAACAACAAACGCAAAACAAAATAATAATTATACGTACATATAAAACAAAACAAAACTACAACAAATACGCGTATTAACTTTTCCAAACTACCAAAAACAAAAAACACATTCTCAATCTCCCCCACAACATGCAATAAACTCGAACCGATTTTATAATCGAAGTACATTAATAAATACATGCATTTAATAATTAAAGGTTTATGAAACAATCAAATGTTGAACAAACAACTAATATACGAATTTCGTTTTGTTTAGAAACAATAAATATTTGCTAATATAACAATTAAAAATGTCCGTTTAAGTTCCATTTATTGTTGGTGCCATCTACTTTTTAAGTAAAATCATAGATGGAGTATTTATGTTTCGCAAAAGGAAAAAATCTTCCTTTTTGTTAATAATTACTTTATAAATGAAGCTAAAGAATGGAAATTTAGCGATCTAAGGAGTGGAGAGCACTAACATTAATTATATTTTGCCTAATTTGACATTCAAATGGTTACAATAATCAAAATGTGTTTTCCATTTAAATTACGCGCATTTGTAATTATTTGATTGAGTTGGCAACGCTAAGCCAGTGTGTCCGTTCACTTTCGGCGATTGTCAGCTGTATATCGATAACAGCCTTGTGTCGTTTAGCTATTGTCAGCAAGCAAATTGTCAACGGAACTTTGCTTTTGAATGGGAATGCAATGATTTGAAGTAAGGCATTAGCGATAATTATTATTGTTTGTTAGGTACTTAATATTTATTGAACATTTGTTGGATTCTTTATACATATGATACATATATACAATTTATTAACACTACATTTGTATTTGTTCTAGGCTAATTCTATGCTACATCATGACAAATTCGAAAATCTCTTTGTTTTTTAAGGCACACTAACGCGTTTCTCTATAGGGCTGCATACATAAATGCTGCCCACCCCGCCCGCTCTCGCTCCCCCTCCCACTCCCACTCGATCTCAATTATAACTAATTACTAATGGCACTCGTGACCCCCTCGATGCGAATGACCGACACTGTGCGACACTTGCACTTGGACCACAACAACACTGCTGCTTCCTGGTCCCCCATTGAGAGCCTCGAGCTCAGCTGCGGATTTGCTATGCTCCAGCTGCTGTTCTTCGCGCCTGCTGTTCAAATAGTAAACGCTGGCCACGATCAGGCTGAACGTGGTGACGGAGACCAAGAGGGTGCCGTATTTAAGTGCCAGTTGAATGGCATTCAGGCCAAATGTGCTGAATTTTAGCGTGTGCAGCAAAGCATCGTTAAAATCACCAGCGGTTATCTCAATCCAAATCAGCGGTAAGATAGTGCCATTCTCCAGGCGATAAGCTTGATCTGTAAGTGTTTTTGAGGTCAGTTAACTGGTCAGTTTACCAATCAGATGACTCTGTATCACTTACTTCTCAGTATCGGCGTCTTGTCCAGCATTATGTTGATTTGGACGCGCGATGCGCCGCCAATGGGGAAACCGAAACGCGGATGGATATCGGCATAGGTCTGATGCTGATCGGCGTCCGGATTGATGCCCTCAAAGTCCTTGTACAGTACGGGATCACCGGAGAAGAAGTGCGGAAACGAGGGAAAGATGGGTGAATCATCGTAGCATCTGGTCGCATTGATGACACCGCTGGGCAGACAACGATCGGTGTTCCTGCAGTAGCATTCATTGGCCGGATTCTCCGAAGGATGGGCAAACACATCCAATGGCGTGCGATAGCGCAGCACATTGATGTTATCGTAGATAGTCTCCTCCTTCTCAAAGTGAAGCGGCACCTTGCGGCACAGCACCTGCAGGAAGACATGGACCGTGCTGCGATCCTGCAGCAGGCTGGGTGAGAACATGGAGGGTTCACTGCCATCGATGCGATTGCACTCGTCACCCTCCCAGAAGTCCAGCTGCGGCTTCCCATTGAACTGTGTGATGATGCTGAACTTGGTGATGTCATCCTCGCCAGTGTTCAACTGAACCGAGTCCACGCTGGTGCCATTGCGCTGTAAATAAAACAGACTGAGTACAACTCAAATAGAGTGAACGAGAACTTGTCTGGAACTTACGCTTCTCAGCAGGCCAAAGTGGGTCTTGCCACCACCGAGAGACTCCAGACTGATGATCTTGTCCCGATAGCCCCATAGATACTCGTGGACAGTGAGGCGCTTGAAGAGCGGCTCCTCGAACAGCCTAATGATGCCCATGACACCCAGACGTTTTAAAGCCTTAAACCGCTTCACATGCACAGCGGCCGAGAGAAGGGGCACATTGGGCACCAGCACCTCGTCATCTTCCCGTATCGACGACTTGTTTGGCAGCAGCTTGTAGGACTTTTTATCCTGGAAATGGAACGGCATATCGTTAGATAATAGATTTTTGCAACAAACAACCCTTGAATATCATAAATCAGCGGTGGGCACGCATGGGATCCGGGAGCCAGCGGCTGCTCCCTACTGTATTTCTGTCAGATTTCGTGCCCACCGCTGACATAAAGTATAGCAATACAGTGAAACTTCCCTAACTCGAATCATCAATATCCAAAGAAACTGTTAGACTTCGAATTATAGTTTATTAAAATTCATTGCCACTCGATTTACTTCCAGTTAGAGAAATAGAAAAAATTCGAGTTATAGAATTTCTAGTTAAGGAAGTTAATTCATACAGATGACAATTTGTGCACTAAGCAAAATAAGAAAGTCAATAAAAAAGGACAAACAGAATTAAATTCTTTTCTACCAGTGGAGTGAACTTTTTTATAAATGAATTAAATGAATCTAAATGTGATGAGTATTATTAACAAATTGAACAACTTCATCTATTTATACCCGTTACTTAAAAAATAAGTAAAAGGGGATATTGTATTCGTTGCAATGTATGTAACATGCAGAAGGAAGTGTATATATTCTTGATCAGCATCAACAGCCGAGTCGATATAGCCATGTCCGCCTGTCTGTCTGTCCGTCTATAATAGTGCCTAGATCACAGAGACTCTTAGAGCTAGAGATTCCAAGCTTGGTATGTAAGTTCGTCTATATTTCACGCAGATCGAGTTTGTTTTATATTTTGGCCACGCCTCCTTAAACGCCCACAAATTAGAAAGTCTTAATTATAAGGACAATTTTGAGATATCTGTTGGAGATATCTGAGACAAAATGACAGAATATGCATATGGGATACTCCTATACATCCTGATTAAATTTGGTTGAAATCGGACCACTATAGCATATAGCTGCCATAGGAAGGATCAGTCGAAAATCAAGTCTCAGTATGAAAAACTTTTTTGTTGTTTGAGATATCTGAACTAAACTGACAGAATAAGATAGTCCTATACATTCTGACCAAATTTGGTTGAATTCGGACCACTATATCATATAGCTGACATAGGAACGATTGATCGAAAATATAGATTTAGTATGAAATATTTTGGAGATATGTATCTCAACGGAACTCACAGATTGGGAATATTTTTGTATCATTTTAAGGTTTGCTTTTCGATAGTAAGTACGGGGTCTCCGACAGTCGAGTATGCTCGACTGTGGCTCCACCCACTAGTTATAAATGAATTAAATGAATCGAAATGTGATGGGCATTATTAACAAATTGAACAACATCATATATTTTTATAATATAATTTCTAATTTTATATTTTCTATGCAGCGGTCTGAACTTTTGAAATTAGTTATGGCATTTTGATTTACAACTTTCTATTCAAAATTTTAAACTGTTAACCGTGACATATGAAAAAACGCTTTACATGCAACGCTTTGCACACATTCAAGAAAATGTAACCAAAAAACAGCCCAACTGAAAATACTATAATCAATTGTGTTGAGTTTAATAATGTCAAAATTGATGTCTATACTCATAAAAAAGAGCGACACAGACCTGCTCGCTTTGCTTGCCGGACTGACACGGACATCAATATGGATCCTTGAGTGAAAGGCGATTTCTGACTGTGTTCGGTTCGTGCTTGTGCTAAAAACCAATTATCTTCTATTTTATCTAAATGATCGCTAAGTACTTACCCTATAGGAAACTGTGTAATTTGCGTTGAAGGACAATTGATCCTTGACCGTGTGCTCCAGGTAGGTGATTGGACCCAGATCCACCACATGCATCTTATCCGCCCGTCCGTCCAGAAACTCTTCAATGTTTGTATAGTTGAAGATGTGGGCCTTGAGGAGCAAATCGAAATCAGAGCTTGGATTCTGCCAACTCTTGGCCGTATCCGAATTATTAGCGAGTACGAGTTGCTGTACGAAATGATGTCAGTGAGTTTCAGAGTGTATAAATTCAAGACAATAGATTACCTGGAGCATTGTATTATTATAGTATTCGGTGAACCACATTACAAAGAATCCGGTCACGCTTATCACAAACAGCAAAAACATGAAGCCCAACACTGTTAAGGTCAAACGAGGAGAACAAATGGGTTAAGTACTCAATGCGAATGTGTTCATATAATGAATTACTCACTTATCAGTGCCCCAATATCCTTGGACGTTAGATTACGCAGACCCAATGAGTCCAGTATCATGTCCAGCACCGTCAACTTCTCGGGGCTGCTGTTGATGTTGCTGTTGTTGTATCCAAGGCCCATTGTGTTTCCATTTCCATTATGCTGTGAGTTCAAAGTGTTGGACTTTGACTTGTTTTTAACTGTGAGATCCTCTTGATGGTTCTGATGGGGCAGCTGCTGTGCCACATCATTGCTGGTGGCATGTGACATTATCTCTGTATCACTGTCAATTGCTGGATGAGTATTTGCACTGGGGAATAAACCAGAACCAGAAAAAAATAATTTAAAAAAGGGTAGAGATAAGTATTGATCTTATACTTTGCATCTAAGCTTTATCGGCCACGTGTGACAGTCTGTCTTAAATTGTAATATCTTAAGGAATTCAGAAAGTACACGTGGAATTCTTATCACAATCTTGATGCTCAATCTTGATGAGTTTCGAGCGTAGAGTTCATTGAACACATACTCGACTTGACACTCGGCTTGACTTGACTTCACAACTGCCTGCAAAGTTACACATATATATTCCCATTCAGTACCTACAATTCTTCTATCTCTGGAATATGTATAGATGAATATATATATATATATGTTTAGTATTCTCCTAGATGGATCTGGAGCTTAACAGCTCTTAACCCTCCGATCGTTCAACGGAATGTGCACCAACTAATCTGGGTTTTATATTTTCACAAGCTACGCGTGCTGCTCAAATCAAAGTACAACAATGTTTAGCCATATACATGTACTAAAAAACACATACATACATATGTACACTTTCACATGTGTTCGCTTCTACTGATAACAGCAGCGCGGCAAATACGTATTAAGTACAAATACATACATATTACCAGAAGGCTACAATTCATAAAGAAAATACATATATTAAGTGATTATACACATATTATAATAATATTAAATATATAGTTTGGCATCAGGGATTTCAATTTGTACCTACATAAACATACAGTGGCTCACAGCTTATTTGACCCACTCTTCTGACATTCTATACCTATGCTTTAATCGGGAAAATATGTTTGCTCAAATCTCACAGATACATTTTTAAGATACATTGTAAAACTTTTTGAAAAATAACAATAAATTATCTGCAAAATTATACAAATTAATTTAAAAAATGTTCATTCTTTATATTTTTATTTTCGTAAAATAATTATTTATAATAAAAATCAAAAATTCATTTTTAATTTATAAATTATATAAAGACCAATAAAGGGTCAATTAAGCTGGCAGTCACTGTATATATTCTTCCATATACATACATATGTATTTGCCTAGTTTTGCGTTTAATTTCAACTAAAAAAGAAACAAAAACGTGTCATCGGCATCTGATAAGCTAGTGCTAACGCTCTGTGTTGCAATACGAAAATAAAAATTTTCCAATATATTTTAAAAACACTCGCAGACACACACACACACATGCATACATGTCTAAGGCTTATCAATAAGAGATTAAGGCGATTATACAGCAACTTGTTGAGGTGTCCAAGTTAGTAAATAATTTACATACTACGATACAAGCTGTCAATTTATAGTTCAAAATATATTTCTAAAAGAAGACGGTTCTTAGCCAGAATAATTAAGCAGCTGATATTCATACCCAAACACACAAAAGCACACATATACATACATATACATACACACATACATATATACATGTGCATACATACGTTTGCAAGCAGCACGCGTTGAAAGCTTTTGAAGGTTGCACTGATGCAATTGTTGTTCTTGTATTGTCTAAGAGCCGTGTTGTTGTTAGTTGCTGTTGTCTCTGACTGGCGACTGTTTGCTATAAAATTAGTTTGACGCTGCAGAAAATTCAGCAACTCTCTGTGCTCAGTGCCATTGACTGATAACACAATGACACAGTGTGAGCGAGCGTCGTGTGAGAGCAAGAGAGTGAGTGGGAGATCGAAATCAAAGATCGAGTTGATGGCATGCACTTGAAAAACGAAAAAACAAACAGCATAAAAAGCTTATCATGCAGAAACAGCCACCGCGACAGCGACGCCGACGTCGCAGCTAAACAGCTCAGCTGTTTACGTTGAGCGCAACGAAATGGAAATGAAACACGCACGATTCAATTGCAGCCGTGCTCCCAAACACACACGCTCTCTCTTCTCTTTTCGCTGTGCTGCTGCCGCCTCTCGCTTGCACTTGCTGTTGTAAATTTGATGCTCTCGCTCTGGCATGCAGTTTGCGAGACGCCAGCCAAACATTTGGCGTCTTAATTAATAATTTGTCGCTGTTTACGCTGAATGCGCACAAAAAATGTAGTCAAAATGTTGGCTTATTATTGGCGTTTGTTGTGTTGTGTAGTTTTGTTCATCGTCTCCATTTATTTTTATTTATTTTTTGATTATTAATAATTCCACTGCGACGACACGCTATACAAAGGAGTTGTTGTCGCTCGTAGCTGATAGATACTTGTGCGTTCTGGTTTTGTTGTTACTTGTTGCTGTGATTGCTCTTGCTCTCGCTGTTGTTGCTGCTGTTGTTGTTATTGCTGCTCCAGTCTTTGCTTTTTGTTTTGCTGCCTTGTGCTCGCGTTCTTTGTTTCCCCACTTGATTCTTTGTTTTCGTCGCTATTCCGTCGCTGCCTGCTGATCGCTCGAATTGCTGTCTGTTGTTGTTGTTGCTTTTCTTGTTATTGTTTTTCATAGACGACAAGCTGGTTTTCCGTTTGACTTGCTTGTATGGAGTTTAGAGTTTACTGTCAGCTTAGCTCTCCATTCGCTATAGTTTTTCCATTAGCTTCTCTTTTAGGTAGGCGCAACAATTACTTGACCACTTGCCTTCCTTGCCTGCCTGCCAACTTGGCACAATAAGAAAAGTCCACAGACAACAACTACTACATAGTATTTGTCTCCCCTTTTTGGCCCACTAACTAACGGATTATGATTAGCGGACCACGCATTATCAACACGATTACGATTCCCGATTACTGAGCACCCCGCGATTAGATTTCGTTTTGTTTCGTTTTCGTATCGTTTCGTTATTGTTCCAGTTGATTATTATTGTTGTTGGTGTTCTTTGAAATTGAAATTGGGGTACGCTTTGAGTTGGAACGCAGCGCGTTGCGTTCTGCCGAGGAAACAAGTTATTACTACGACGCGCAGAACGCATTCACTGCCTGCTGCTGCTGCTTTGCTGCTTTGCTGCTCTGCTCTCCCTCTGCGACTGCTGCTGCGATTGCCGCCGTCTCTGTTGCTCTCCTACTCTGCTCTGCCTCAGTCGCTGTCGCTGCATTTAAAAGTGTTGATAAGGAGATTGCTGCCTGTCTTCGTTGTCGCTGTTGTTTACGTATCGGGATTTCTTGTTTTGTTTCTTTTTGTTTTGACGTAGCAACTGCACATACATATTTATATGTACATAAGCATACATACATATGTATGCATATTCCTGTATGTGAAACGACTCAAAGTGCAAATTTAATCGCTACAAAAACAATGAGATCCATCCACAGTCAAGACAAGATCTTGTATATGTATTTATGTAGGAATCTAATGACTGCTCTGCTTAGACATCGTCGTCGTTTCATTATTATTATCACATCAGTGTTAGCGAGTCAACAGAGAGTTGCTCTATTTAATTCTCATCATCATCATCATCGGTCCAAGTCGATGTCGAAGTCAAATGTGATGTGCACTGCGAGAAAGTCAATTGTGTGTGGAATGGAATGGAATAGAACGGAATGGATGTGAGTATATAACAGTTGTATTTACATATAACAGCTGTATATATAACACTTTTGTGTATAGCCGTTTTATGTATACCAGTTGTATGTGTAGCATTTGTATGTATAACAGTTGTATGTATAACAGTTCTGCTAATGCTAAACAAGAATGTTATAAATAGATTATTAATCCATTGCACACTCATAGGCTGATGAATGCCCTTCTATGGAGAAGAACTGTTATACAGGTGTGCTATAATTAGATTGAAAAGTACTTTTTTTTGTGTTCTGTCGTTAAAATGTGATTTGTTTTCAAATTTGTGGGCTTAATCAAGTTAAGTTCAGTTTCTACGTTCAATTTAATCTAAATAATGCACTCAGCTATAATTTTAGAACTGTCATTACTCAGCTAATTAGCGCCATAAAATGATTTTTTAAAGTGAAACTGCGTCTGCTTCTGCTTCTACCCACAGTAAGTTATACTTACAACAAAGATTCACAGTTTGATTAGTAATTAACAGAAATTTCTCTTTGTGTACGCAAGTTGTTGCCTTGTTAACGCACTCTTTGTCTCCCAGTTTCCTTATACCATAATATAATATAATATTGTATTATGATAGGTACACACCTTGTTGTAGATGTCTGTATGTATATTTAGATATATTATCTGATTGTTCACGTACGCGTATTAAACGTGTTCTGTTGTTCTGGGCACTCATACTAGATTCACTCTGTGGGGGCTTTCTTTGCATCTACTTTAGAGCTGTAAAGTAAAATAAACGCTGATAAACGCCGCGAGTGTCGAAGCGAGTTATTGAACCCTGCTCAAGTGTATTCTACATTTATCAGTTTAGTCAAGAGTTTATAATCATCTCGCAATTGTACATATTTATTTCGCATTTCCCTTATAATCTGACTCTTACCTCCTGCACAGTCAACAGAGCTTGAAAAGCGAGCTATTTATTTTGTCACTCAATGAGCGTGTTGAGATTTATACCCTGTACCTTAAGTCCCATCGGGTATATTGATGCTCTCATTATTTTTCTAATATATGGATAAGCATTTATTGTCATCTCTTAATGTGTTTATTTATTTATTATTTACTCGTTAACTTGATTGACTGTAATCAAGATATTATTACAGGGTACTTAAAAGCCATATAGACAAGTACTTTGCTACTTCCAGGCATATGGCAACATCATTTAAGCAAATGATAGCCTCTCTGAACTTTGTTCTCAGCACTGAAGTGATTAAGTTGACGACTAAGCTTATGAATGTATTTACTATATACTAAGTATACACGAGCAAATCAATATTGAAATGTTTTCGTGTACTTAATACTTTTCAATCTTTTAATTTAGCTGTCAGATCTATTGTAGATTGAGAAAGGAACTTACGAGATGCTTGAAGCTCGCGTATTGCACGTTTGCGAGCTTTTAGTGAGCTGTCTGATAGATTGGGAAATGGAGAATCTATGTATTTGGTTTGAAAGATTTCAGGCTGTTATCACAGCTGAGACCTACGTCAATTGCCAAGCGTCTTATCGCTGCCACGAAAGCCCTGTAGTATTCATTTCCTATATTGTCATTAACAAGTACAAATCTATCTCTTATCAGTACTTAGTACTAAGCCATTAAAGGTTACTTTTTACCCCCTCTTGTTCTGTGTATAGGTTTCAAGAATGAATATTCTCTCAGATTGCCAGGCGAGTAGTGCCAAAAATAGATTCAAAAGTATTCTTAAATAAAATTCCCCCACTTTACAAATTCAAAATTCCAGTGAATATTCTGGTTGGTAATAAACGTTGCCATGCCTATGATTCAAAATGCAAATAGACAATATTCTGTATCGTAAGTTGAAAATTTAACAATAATTGAACTCAACTGGGGGTCTTACGTGGGCAATTGATGGCACGCAAACCTTTAGAAGTTATGCCACCTGTAGCAAAGGCGTTAACAGTTGTTAGACCTGTTAAGCATTGATAGATACCTCCCTTGAGAAGGGTATTTATGATAAATATAAATCAGAATTTTAAAAGTAATACTCGCCTTCCATGCTTAATTTAAAAAAAAAATAAAAAGCTAAATGCTAAGAGTTTAATATTGAGAAAAAAACTTGAAAGAAAAAGAAAAAAATCTAAGTGTTAAAGTTTATTTATTATTATATTTAACACAACTTGTGTATTTAAGAAAATCAAAAATGCTCAATACTTCTATTGATTATGTAGCTTTTTTATGAAAAATTATTTTCCACTGGAAACTGCATTTTTTAGACCCCGTACTTTAAAAAAGTATAGGGGTCTATTAACTTTGTCACAAAAAAAAAGTGCGTAACAGGCAGAAGGAGGCGTGGCAGACCCCATAAAGTATATATATTCTTGATCAGCATCAACAGCCGAGTTGATATAGCCATGTCTGTCAGTCCGTCTGTCTGTCTGTCCGTCTGTAAGAGCGCCTAGATCTCAGAGACTATAAAAGCTAGAGACTCCAAACTTGGTATGTAGGTGCGTCTATATTGTAAGCAGATCGAGTTTGTTTTAGATTTTGGATCGGACCACTATATCATATAGCTCCCGTAGGAACAATCAGTTGAAAATCAAGTCCTAGTATGGAAAACTTTTTTGCTGTTTGAGATATTTCAACCAAACTGACAGAATAAGCATGTATAATGGTCCCATACACCCTGACCAAATTTGGTTGGAATCGGACCACTATATCATATAGCTGCCATAGGAACGATCAGTCAAAAATCAAGTCTTAGTTTGAAAACCTTTTTTTCCATAGTAAGTACGGGGTCTCCGACAGTCGAGTATGCTCGACTGTAGCACCGTCCACTAGTTTTTACTTAAAATTCCGTTACTTAGTTTTAGTTTGATTTTAAATCAGTGAAATAAACTAAATATTGCATTTTTTTTAATTTATTTGTTGTCAAGCTCAAAGTAGTTGACATAATTTAAATTTAAGTTGAATATTTAAATTTTAAATAACAATATTAGTTAAAGTTAAAACTCAGTGCAATTGACCAAATTAACATATATAAATTAAAGTAAAATTAATTAAGTGAACTAATATGAATAATATTTAAATTTAAACTTAAAAGATTAGTAGTTATAATTAGTAATAATACAAGTATTAAAATTAGCGAGGTTCAGGGATTTCTAGAAAGGAATAGGAAATTCTAGATATGATTCTTTAAAATGTTATGAATTTTTTTTTATAAATATTCTTTTAGTCTTATAAAAGTTTGTAAAATGGAAAAAACAATTGCGAAAATGAATTAAAAGTTGAATGTAGTTTTACCTACAACACCTTGTCTGCAAATGTGTTGAGTATTCGTGTTGACCGTGTAAAGTTTAGTTTCTTGTTTGTAATATTAATGGGATCATTAAAACAAATGCGCCAATTTGTACGTCAGTTTACATATGTATTCGTAAGCAAAAAGGTTGCATGCGACCCGGTTATAGAGTTGTTATACTTGTACAGTTGGACTCTTGATGTGGCCGGGAGTATAACACTTATGTCTGGGCTATTTTCGATGTATGTATGTAGTTCAAGGTTGACCCAAATGACCTTGTGCAGTCAAAGACTCTGTACTGCATGGGGCTGAATCATTCATTCAGTGTATATTCTCTGGAATAACGAATTCGTCTAATCGATGAGTGTTTTATGAAGATAAGAGTTCTACAAATATTTCCCAAATATTGCCATGAATTTCCCATGATATCCCTTGAGCAAACACCTAATTCCCAAGTTTCTTTTACCCAGATTCAAGATTATAAAAATATGTTTTCGCATTTCCTATAAGTATTTCCAGTCCAACTGCAATGCAAATGCAACAAGTATTTTTTTTCATGGTAAATGCAAATGCGAATTGAAATGCGTGTTATTGCTACAACAAATTACATTTACATAAACTTTGCAGCCTTGCATTTTCCGTCATTTAATTTGCAGTTGTCATATTTGTGTTAAGTCAACACGAAGATAACCAAATATGTTTAAAGATTCTGCGATTCTTGTTTGTAAATATATTGCACAAATAACAACAACAACAACTACCACAAGAATAACAACCACAACCTTGCGCAATGGCAAAAGCAACAACAGCAAGTGGTGTCTGCTGCTCAAAATTCTTTGTGGCTGTAATGATTGTTTGGGTGTTTCGCAAACATCAACAACAACAAATGTGAGTCATTTACTTGTTTTGGGCATAATCATTTGTATGTGGAAATCATAGAAATGTTTGTCGTTGTCGTTGCACGTTTTGGAATCGACAGCATAAAATGAAACGATACGAAACGAAAGACTTCAATGCAAGCAACAAACTTGTTTTTATCAGCACATACACAGACATTTACAGACACGCAGACTAAATAAAGCACAACACAAAATAGCAAAGCAACAACAGAAATAGTAACAGCAGCAGCAATAACAACAACAAAAGCAAAGCAGAGCTTTCATCACTTGCATTGCAAGGCGGTGAGCAAAAAGCTTTCATGCTGCACTCCGCACCTACGTAAGAGCACGCGTACTCAAAGTACAATACAACAAATGCTGAGCATGCTTAGCTTTGAGCACTGAGCACTGAAGCTTACTCTCGCTTTTGACGCCGACGCCTGCGCCGACGCCGACGCCAATGCTGATGTTGACTTGTTGTGCTCGTAGAGAAGCTAACGCTGGGCAGCGATAACGTCGCTGACCGTTTACGTTTTTACTTGTTTATCTGGTTTTTTGTCGCAATTCAAGCTGAGCTTGAGCTTGAGCTTTTACAACTGCGACTGCGACGGTGACTGACTTCACTGACGCTATTGCTGTTGCGCTGGCTAAACATCTTTTCAGTGTGCGCGCATTTCAAGTCTTCAGTTTCTCATCGGCTTTGCTAGCGTTCAAGTCGTTCGTTGCCTTAAGTCGTTGTTTTAGCCGTAAAGACGTTAGCCGTTTTGCCGTTGCCGGGTGCGTTACTTCAAAAAGCCAAGAATTTTGATTGCATATATTGTATCAGTGTAAAGCTGACTCGTGCGTACGTGTGTTTGTGTGTGTGTGTGTGTAAGTGTGTTGTCTACGAGTATGTGTTAATTTTACTATTTTGAAATGCCTTGCGGTAGCCTGGCAAGCAAAATCTTGTTATTGTTGTTGCTACTGTTTGTCGATTGCCTCTCTCTCGCTTTGTCTGTCTTTTTGTATGTCTCCTTTTGCTGTTTCGCTGGTGTCTTTCACAAAACCAACAGAAACAGGCAACAAGTGTACTTATATACATACATACATATGTATATTGTATGTTGCACGTTGTGCAGTGTAGTCGCATTCCAAGCCATTACTGCAGTAAAAGTTGCGGACTGGGCGTTGATAATATGCCAAGAAAGCCACATCGATAGAAAAAAGACATATGTACGTATATGTAAATGTATCTATTAAGGCTGGCGCAAGACCTTGCAGCCAGTCAGCCAAATGTAACCGAAATTGAACATGCTTATTGACTTTAACTGCGCTCCAAAGCGGAAAATCATTAAGATACATGTGTAACTCTACACATACATATTCATCTTTACATACATATAAAAGCGCATTTGTTGTATCTATGTATGTTTGTACGTAAATACATACGTGCATAGAGTTTTTTTGTGTTTTTATGATTACTTATGTGGAAAAAGTGAAATTTCGCTGTTGACGCCACGAAGAAGCAGCCACTCAAAACGAAATAAGAGCTAAACATCAAAATCAAAGTGAAGCGCGCATAACATTCACCTGAAATGAAATGGAATAAAATGAAATGAAATAAATAAATAAATAAATACATGAGCTGCCAAATCGCTGACCACATAACATATCCAAACACACACACACACTCTCTCAAATTCACAGAGCTTTGAAATATATCCGTTTTATCCAGGAGAGCGGAGAGAGCGCACGCGTGCGTAAGAGAGAGTGTGTGCGTGTGTCTGTTAGTTTTAGTATAAAGCCCTTGATCAAAGAGCAAAGAGCAACAACAAAGCGTAGAGCGTGCAGTTGGTGAATACACCGTTTAAATGATTCATTTTCAAGTTGCGTGCGGTGCGACAATTGTCGCGCTTTGTCTGCTGAGACTTCCCCTCTCCCGTCCACACAACTCTTTTCTTCTTTTCTGCCATCATCTCGCTGCTTTCGCAATAACAACAACAAAACTGACCTACTGCCGAGATGGAATTGAAATTGTCACTAAGACATGTCATTGACGCTATTGTTTAACAAAAGCAAATAAAAAATGTTTAAATCACTTTATTGTATGTATTATCAAATGCAACAAAAACAATAGCAGTAGCAGGTAGCAGGTAGCATAAGTGGCCGCAATATTTGGCAGGCAAGCGAGCCAAGAAAATAAAAAAGTCAAATTAAACACAAAATTGTCAACAGCTTGATTGTTGTTGTTGCTGTCGTCGCTTACTTTTTGGCCCGGCCAGTGTCAGCAGCAGCAACAAAAATTGGGTCAGGGTAATTGTTTACACTAAGTAGCTGCTGCTACTGCTTCCATTGCTGTACTTGTTGTTGTTGTCGTTGTTGTTGTTGTTGTGTTTGTGCAACACTTAAACGCAGTGAAATTATGCGGCGCGCCGCAAAGTGCTGCAAGTTAACCAAGCTCAGCTGCTGCTGCTGTGCATGGCAATGACGGATCTCTCCACTTCTTCTCTCCACTTTCAGTTCGATTCTCACTCTCTGCAGTCAGTCTGTGTATATTGCAGATTGGCAACACTCAGCACTTTATTTGCTATAGTAGAAAGTAAGTTTCTATTGAAGTTGCGATTCTGTGTAAATTTAAGCGCACAGCAATTTCACGCTAAGGCCCCAAACAGTTGTTAATTAAACTGCAACAACAACCAGTACAAAAACTACAAAACAGTGAAACAAACATTAAAACTTTTCAAATGAAAACTGCACAAATTATGCTTAAATGCCAACAACTGTTGACATTTGCCAGAAGAATTCCAAATGTAAAAATTACTTTATTGAAACTGGTACTAAGAGCAGATTTTTCAATTTCTAAAAGCCCCTTCAGACGAGCGCTTTTTCACCGACACTTTTTGTAATTTTTTGTCAAAAAGCTGTCCGTGTCGCGTAACCACACAAAATTTCAAAGCGCCGGTGAAAAACCGAAGCTCACCGATGGAAATGGAACACGTTCTATTCCATCGGTGAGCGATGGTGATCGACACGGACAGCTTTTTGACAAAAAGTGTCGGTAAAAAAGTGCTCGTCTAAAGGGGCTTTAAATAAGGTGTTTTATAACTATTGAATAAATATTTTGATGTAAAATTTATAGAAATTACTGTTCAAATTTATTTCATGGAATTTGCTCACGAGGCTTAAGATTGATAAAACGCATTTCAAAATAATCATAGCATAGTTTAGGGCGCAATCTTTAGTAAAGGGGAGGAAACTAAGCAACTGTTTTTTTTAAGATGAAGCAAAGCTGATAATGAACAGCTTGGCGAACTGTGTAATCTTTATCCACATTGATTTTAATCATATGCAGATAAGTGCAGCTGGTTAGCGAAACAGGTCGTACCAGTTGTTGTGTGCTGTGTTTTGCAACATTCCCCAAGAATTCTCTCAGATAAGTAATTTATATAAACAGTGGCGCAGTTCCATTGAAATCGACGTTGTTGTTACGCCTGGTTGGATCCGGCTGATCAGGCAACAAACACAGCTTTATTGCAATCAACTCTTCAAGTTAAGCCTGACTTCTAATCGAAATTAAAACTGAAAATTCAATTGCACATCATACGATCGAAGTACATATATATATGCAAGTTTGAGTACGAGTTATCGCATATACTTATTATTTGTGCCCAGTCAAAGTCAATTTGGCATTCAGTGGCCAAAGCAATTTGCTGCTTGATTTATGGCCCATACAAAGCGGCTCAATGATGGGCTCCCAATGATAATGTCGCCAAAATAAAATTTAAAAAAAATATAAATAAAAATAAACCGAAAGCAAATTGAAAAAAAAAGGTTGAAAAATTTATAAATAATTATTAGTTAATTACTATTCAATACGCGTGGACATGGACGTGGCTCAAAGTGGCCTTTTGGCGTCACTAGCTGTATAGTGTCGAGCATTTGTATCTGTATCTGTAGCTCTGAGCATTTGTATCTGTATCTGTATCGGTGTATCAGAGCAGCAGCGACCTTCAGAGCGCACTAAACTCTGCGAAATACACAAGCAAACTCATCTCCATGTGTGTGTGTGAGTGCGTATGTGTCTATAAGTCTATAAGCTCAAAATACAATGCTCGAAATGATCAACTGTTTGTCGAGAGTGCTGGACGAGCAGATACTCTGTTAGTAACTCCAATGACTTAGCTCAAATTTCTTCTCTAATCAGATTGTATATTAATTATCTTTAGTAAATGATAAACTGCAAGATAGACTGTTAAATATCCTGTTAATGTCTCATTATCCATTCCTGTGCTGTCGCTGCTTTTATTAGACTCCCTTTTAGCAAGTCTATAGTTACAGGGTATGGTTCAAAACATAAAGATAAACGAGTTAAAAGCATAAACCTATTGCTGGTTTCCGTGACATGGTCAAGTGATGTTTAACCGCAAATAAACACAAACCGTCCGTCCGACACGAAGATATGCGTTTCCAAAGCGTATCTCAGACGTGCCCGTAAACCAAATTGCAATGCACCTTACCATAGCAACAACTACAGATACAACTACAGATACAGATGCAGATACACGTATGTATGTATCTGTATCTAGATGCGTTATCGTGTGCATCTAGTTTGACGTGATATTAAATAACAGAGCAGAGCAGAGACAGGCCTAAAATGCTCGCACAACTCTCGAAACTGCATTTCATTGATTGCATAAACGTCTCGACTCCAAAGATTTGCTTAACAACATTTGCCAACAAAACTAGACACATTGATATATGGACAATTTGACGCATTGACAATTAAATCTTTTTTTAAAATTATTTTCGTAGATTTTTGCTATTGTTTCGTGAGGTGCCTGCAAATAGTTTGTCGACTGAATTAAATGTTGAATGTTTTTAATGTATTTTTATTGTGCTTTTTGGCTGCAATTGTCAATAATAAAGCAGTTAACAAGCAAACAGGCAAACAGGCAACACGCTTCATCGAAATTATGGCCCAACAATAGCCCTGGCCTCGGTCAAGGTGTTTGCCAAAATTATAAATATACATTTTTCAGTATGTTTTTTTTATACATATCTAAAAAACGTATATGAAAACTGCTCGCATGTCTTAGCCTGGCCATTGAAAAAACGTTGAAACGTTTTGGCATAAATTTTAAATTGCTTGACTCTGGGGACTTTGTGCCCGAATCGAGAGTCGAAGTTGTTGATGTAGTTGTTGTTGTAGTCGCAGCTAAAGTTAAAGTCAAAGTCGGAGGTTAAGCGAGCTTACATTAGTATCTAGTAACTCAATCTGTGCCCTTTGGTTGGCTTATTGTCAACATTAATAGCAACAATAAGCCACAACAATAGCAATTAGTAATTGCCTTTAGACTGAGTAATTACTTAAAAGCCTAAAAAGCAAAGCAAAATTCAAAAACAAAAATCAAAAACAAAGCAAAATTTATGGAATAACTTTTGACAAAAGTTAAAATTTCCAACGTGTGTGCTGACTTGGCAAGGTTCTTAAAATCAACAGCAACAACAACAACAACAATAATAACAATAAATAGCATAACAAAAGATTGTATATCACTTTTGTCTAAATTACGAGTCACACACACAAAAGCCCAAAGAGAGTGTTGTCAGAAAGCGTCGCGAAAAATGGTCTCTGATAAATCAAGTAAAGACAAAAGCAACAACAACAATTCAAGAAATACACTTTAAATACAACAACTTCAAAGACAACACAAGGTTAACACGCCCAGAAACGTGTCTCGGGGTATTTTGGGGGCTCTGGCGCTTCTCTCTTAACAAGTTTCAGCTTGTCGCAGCGATTGCTACACTTTTGCTTTTTGTTTTTAAAATAAGCCAAATGTTTCTACAATAATAACAATAAAAATGCTCATAATCATAGAGTGTAGAGTTCTGCAACTTTGCCCGGCAATCAACTGGCAAGACAAGCGATCATAATTTCAGACTCCATATTATATGACAAAACATTCCACGCATTATTTTCCCACTAAAAATGTCCAGTTTATGATTGCCAGGCATAAAGAAAACGAGTCTTTTTTATTGATATTGTTTATGTATTTTATATTATTACAATTTTAGTTGAGAACCCGAAGACGTTTTACACGTTGACAACATGAACGGACCTAAACACAAACTCTGCACAAAATTATCCAGCACATATCTGCGAAAATGGTGTAAGTAGACCAATTCCATCTAAAATTAAGTGTATTGAGTACTGAAAATATCAATTTATGAGCTGCAGCCAACTTTATAAGTGGCTTCCTTTACTGTTAGCTGCAGCCAACTTAATAAGTGTCTCCCTTTACTGTAAGTTAGCTGCAGCCAACTTAATAAGTGTCAGTTAGCTGCAGCCAACTTAATAAGCGCATTTCGTTATGTGGCATTGCCAGAAAATTAAGGACTCCTATTCGCTTTAATTTAAGTCAGGGAAGTTGCCGCATCATATAAATTCCACAATCTATTCATTTATTATACAACAATCACCTTTTTTTATATAAGAATCCAGAAGATTTCCGTGTTGTATTGAATAGGAATTGAATTATTTTGAAGCCATTGGCTAGTCAGAAACCATTAGCTATTATTTTCTATGACTGGTTATACTGGTATTTCAATTTGGAATTCTAATTGATTTCGCGCTTGGTATTACACACATATTATATGCTAAAAGCCAAGCTTCGGTCTGACATTGCGTTGTTTTATCAAGGTCTTTACACAAACTCCAGATACTTATTCAGTTAGCGAGGCACATCGTTGTTTACCTGCCTCTAGAGCTATTATTTTCACACATTCCCGGGTGATTCACACACTAGAGGCTTATTGCGTTCTGAAGTTTCATAAATTGGCGAATGAAGTTCAATTTATATTTATAGATCAATTGATGCCTAGAGTTTCAATGGCAAGAATGATTATAATGATTGGAACTTGAAACTGGGTTATCATGAGCTTTGATATTATTACCGTCATTTAATGAAATTGTTGTGAAGCTTACTTTCAGGTTGAATCTAATTAAAGCAATTCTTTAATTTATGCATTTATTCAATCAGATGATTAATTGCTAATTGCAGGCTGTTTTCAATGAAATTACTGTATAAATAGAATTAATTATCATAGAGAGAGCACAGCTTCTAAAGGTTGAAAGATCAAATTATTTAGTTTTTTGTAAGAAAGCAACTTGAGGCAAAAGCTATCGTTTTGGCTACAAAATATTCTAACACCTCTGTGCCCTCAGACTTTCAGACTGAACCCAATTAGTTTCGATTCTATGGCCCATTAACCGAGTTCAGTCAAACAGAAAACGTGCTGCGGGTGCCTGATTAGCTTTGGTTTTTCCGGGCGGTGCATGACTCATTGAGTGCAATCATACTGAATCTATCGATCATATTTGTAATCGATATATCTAGCCAACGAAAGATCTTGGAATGAATAAATATTGCAAGGTAGATCTAGAAAGTGTTTAGTAACCAATTAGAAGATTGATCTAATGAATGTTTGATCTGGTAAACAAAAAATCTATAGAACTAGCAATAATAAATAATGTAGCAAGCGATTGCTCAGGAAATCGGTCTTTCTAGTATTCAATTGATCTAGATAATGATAGATACAGAAATCTAATAAGCGATTGATATAATAGCTCTAGTAAGCGTTTTCCATATTAACGTATTAATCAAGGAATCTGCCGATCTAGTATTCTATGTATGTAATAATAGATCAATTTATCAAATGATAGCTATGGAGAACGATCAAACCAGTAAACAGATAATGGGAATATATAAATCCGAAAATAAACGATTGCTATACTAATCGATAAAGCTAGTAATGACAGGCGATTTGTATAGTGTAAATATTGAGCAGTAGCGATCGATAAATATGATAATCGACATATATTTATCGATAAACTATTTTCTTAACGTATTTCATTTACAATTGACTTGTGCCTTCGCAGGGATCACAATCGCAATCGGTGCTGTTCTGATAATTGGCGGAGTTTTGGTGGCCTGCCAATTCACGGCGCTCGTCAATGTGGTCGTTGATAAGATGATCGCGCTGCGTGTGGGAACCAAGACATTTGGATGGTGGGCCAAGCCTCCGGTGGAGCCCCGCATCAGCTTGTATGTGTACAATGTGACAAACGCCGACGATTTCCTCAGCAATGGCTCCAAGGCCATTGTTGATGAGGTGGGACCCTATGTTTACAGGTAAGTGCTACCTCGCTCCCTCCCCTCAACCTCCTCCTAACAGAAAGTAAATGCTGCAATTTTGCATATAGCGAGACATGGGAAAAGGTTAACATTGTGGAGAATGACAATGGAACGCTGAGCTATAATCTGCGCAAGATTTACAAGTTCCGCGAAGATCTGTCCGTTGGTCCCGAAGACGATGTTGTTATTGTGCCCAACATTCCCATGCTGAGTGCCACCTCACAGAGTAAACATGCAGCCAGGTGAGATTCCAATGCCACAATACCCTTTTAAATTGAACCTGAACTTGAACTTGAATTCTTTCAGATTCCTCCGTTTGGCCATGGCCAGTATCATGGATATATTGAAGATCAAACCATTTGTTCAAGTCTCAGTGGGTCAATTGCTGTGGGGCTATGAGGATCCCCTGCTTAAGCTGGCCAAGGATGTGGTGCCCAAGGAACAGAAGTTGCCCTACGAGGAGTTCGGTCTGCTCTATGGCAAAAATGGCACCTCATCGGATCGTGTGACGATCTACACGGGCGTCGATGATATCAATCATTATGGCATCATTGATAGATTCAATGGCAAGACACATTTGCCACACTGGACCTCGGACAACTGCAATCGCCTGGATGGTACCGATGGCTCCATCTTTCCGCCCCACATCGAGAAGAGTCGCATCCTGGAGGTCTACGACAAGGATCTGTGCCGACTGCTGCCCTTGGTGTTCGAGAAGGAGGTGACTACCTCCAACGAAGTGCCCGGCTACCGTTTCACCCCACCCGAGTGGGTATTCGCCGATGTCGACAGCCATCCCGACAACATGTGCTACTGCCCGGCCGGCAAGCCATCCTGCTCCCCCAACGGACTCTTCAATGTGTCGCTCTGTCAATACGGTAAGCTAACAAGAAAAGAGATCTCTTTTATTTATTGATTTCTTCAAGCACGACTAAGAGCTGTAGTAATTTAGACAGTTCAACTAAAACTAATTTTTTAAATTAATAAATTAAGTTAATATTAACTTTAAGTTGTAGACTGAAGAAAATAACAAGCGGGCAAGGCTACAGACGAGTTCTCTATTGCCCGTACTTATTTAAATAAACATAAAATATTTTTATTGCATACTTTTAGGGATTTACATCAGGGATCGTAACTCTTATAAGTTTTTTGATAAAAGTTATGAAATAAGAATTATTTTTCAATTTTTATTTAAAAGTTGAAAAATAAGAGTTATTTTCAATTTTTAAAATAAAAATCAATAATAAGAGTTATTATTCAATTTTTATTTAAAAGTTGAAAAATAAGAGTTATTTTCAATTTTTAAAATAAAAATCAAAAATAAAAGTTATTTTCAACTTTTATCATAAAAATCAAAAATAAAAGTTGAATTGAAATATCTTTTGATCGGGAGGGCCCATTTAATTAAACTGCCTATATATTTTATCTACACTTTATCATGGCCCATAAAATGATCATACCTTTATTCAGTGTAGTTTAATGAAATGGGCCC
Source organism: Drosophila limbata (assembly GCA_963924055.1). Taxonomy (NCBI): domain Eukaryota; kingdom Metazoa; phylum Arthropoda; class Insecta; order Diptera; family Drosophilidae; genus Drosophila; species Drosophila limbata. The sequence goes on from OZ001355.1 coordinate 6,986,251, forward strand.
TCCAGATCAAAAGATATTTCAATTCAACTGTTATTTTTGATTTTTATGATAAAAGTTGAAAATAACTTTTATTTTTGATTTTTATTTTAAAAATTGAAAATAACTCTTATTTTTCAACTTTTAAATAAAAATTGAAAAATAACTCTTATTTATAATTTTTTTCATAAAAATTGAAAATAAGAGTTAAAAATAATTTTTAAAATAAAAATTGGAAATAAAAGTTTATCCGGTAGCTGGATTGACCTTCCAAAAATAGCATATGAGGAATTTTTTCGATGTCCCTGGCATTTTTTTAGGGCTTGATTTTTTTCCGCCTCATAACTCTTATTTGCAATCCCTGATTTACATTGCTTAAAAACGTAAATCAGCCATTACCACCTTTTTATTAGTCCAATCTTGTTGCGATTTAGTAGGGTTATAGCTAATGATAGTAGTTAACTATAAATAACAAAAAAAAACATAATCATAGGACAGCTAAGGTACATTTCACAGCCCAGGGAGATCAGAGATTTACCGGAGCTAATAAAAAAGAGGAGATTTAATAAGGAAATGAGAGATATTGTTTGATATTAAATGAAATATAAAATTTGCATATATTTTCTAATTTCTTTATAGATTCACCCATTATGCTGAGTTTCCCACATTTCTATCTGGCCGATGAGAGTTTGAGGACTCAAGTTGAGGGCATTTCACCACCCACAAAGGAGGCTCATCAGTTCTACTTCGATGTGCAGCCCGTAAGTGTTTGATAAACTGATTCCTAGCCAAACGCTTATATTCTGTTCTGTTTAGAAAATGGGCACCACATTGAGTGTGCGGGCTCGCATTCAAATCAATCTGGCGGTCAGTCAGGTGTTTGACATCAAGCAGGTGGCCAACTTCCCGGACATCATCTTTCCCATCTTGTGGTTCGAGGAGGGCATCGATAATCTGCCCGACGAGGTCACGAATCTGATGCGATTCGCTGAAACGATTCCGCCCAAAATCCGTGTCGGTCTCATTGTGGGACTTTGCGCCCTGGGCGTGGCATTGTTGCTCCTGTCCACCTTCTGTTTGATTCGCAATTCGCACAGGCAGAGCACACTGCATCTGGAGGGCTCCAATTATCTGGCCACCGCTCAGGTGGACATGAACAAGAAACAGAACAAGGACAACACTCCCAGCAATCCAAGATATTGAGATCTGCGGTTCTTCTTGGTTTTTTGTCGCTTAGGGCCTTAGGGCATTTTTAGTTTTAAATACAAAATTTTAGCTAGTTACGCAAAATGCGGATGCAACTGCGGATGTGGCTAAGCGGATGCGGATGCGGTTGCGAATGTCTTGTAATCTAGAACAAAATGGAGCTGGGAAGACTTACATGTATACGTGTATGTACTTATTGTATATTGTATATGTTTGGTAGAACCTCGTTATTAAGTACTTAACTTTAATCATTATCGAACTTTCAAAGTGCATTAGCTGATAGTCTGTCCAACGGTCGTGATCAATATAAGTCTCAAAAACATTAAAACAATCAATAACTTGGCCAAAAACCTAAGAGAACACAAAAAACGAGAAAAGATTAAGAAAATGAAAAACATATTGTGCGATATTCCAAATAAGTCACAAAAGTTCTACCTGAAGTTCCGTCCCCGCATTTGAATGTGCTTAATTACTATATATCTAAAAAAAATTGATTATTTACGAATATGAATATGGACTGGCGAACTTACCGAACTAAAATCTATCCAACAATATTATAATATCAGAAATATAATAAGAATATATATATATATATATGTGTAAAGCTAATGTGTATCGTATCTATATCTGTACAATGTATATGACTCTAATGTGTACAATAAATTACGCTATTATTTTAATTAGGCACATAAAAACCCCAAACGCATTCCTTCCCCAATCAATTCTCCTCGCCAGTGACCATCTATGGAACTTTTAATGATATAATCGCTGGATATACCATATATTAGATGTATCTAAGCAATAAGTTGCCTTTGTCACAAAATTTTGGTAGCTATAAATGAAACCCAAATGCAAATAAAGGAGTCTTGAAATAAATTTAAGTACCTTTCGTTATTGAAAAACCATAAATAAATTATTAATTAATGTGTGTGCGTTGCCCTGGAACGGGCAAAGATATTTGAACGAAATCAATTGAAGTGCCAAACAATAATCAAAATTACATTGAAAATCGGTTCAGCTTTTCCAAAGTTATGAAAGTTTGAAGTTGGTCACTCCTTTGATCTAGCAATTTTACAAGTTGCAAGTATAAATAACCACTACAAATAAATTATATTATTTATATTAGCTCGAATTTAGAATACATATTTGCCGTTATTACCCTTAAGATTCACAGAAGTTAAAGAAGAAGTTGCTTCTCTGTCTACGGATGCTAGTGTACCTATAAAGGGAGTCTACGATTCCAGCCCTCACTTCATTTTTTTCTAGATTATTTGGTTTATTATTGCCAGCTAATTTAATAAGCTGACTCTGCAGGCAGTTGCAATTAAATATAATCGTTCATTAAAGTCAGAATGTTCAAGAAATTGATTTTTTTTTAATTTTAATAATCGAATTACGATTCAGTGATTCTGTGATATAAAACAGGTAAGATACTTATTAGGACTATACACTTTACAGAGTCAGAAAAGCCAAACCGTTTTAGTTTGTCAAGATCTTTCATCTTATTAATTTAATCATTCATTTCAAAAATTTTATTAGTTTTTAGCAGGGACCGTAATCATTAAAATTACATTACATTTTAATGATTATATTTGAATTTTTAACTTTTTTGTCTTAATGATGATCATTATTTTTGAGTAATTTCATAAAACTCAAAAATGATCATTATGAATGAGTTTGATTTTTTTCACCTAAAAGGAAACTCAAAAGTAACTTACGGCTTCTGTGTTTAGATTTTTATATCCCTTTATAGGGATATAAAGTAATATTGGTTATTCTGTGTTTAGATTTTTATATCCCTTTATAGGGATATAAAGTAATATTGGTAAAAATCTTAACACAGGAGCCGTAAATTACTTTTGAGTTTTATTTTAAGCGAAAAAATAAAACTCATTTGTAATGATTATTTTTGAGTTTTATGAAACTACTCAAAAATAATGATCATCATTAAGAAAAAAAGTTAAAAATCATAAAAATAAAAAGCACGGTGGAAATACAGAGATTGTAACAAAATAAACATTTTGGTGCAAACTATTATTTTCTAGGTCTTTTATAAGTGTCTGATTTTTTTATTTAAAAAAAAAATAATCATTATTTGCAGTCTCTGGTTTTTAGCCACAGATATAAATTGTAAGCCGTCTTAAGTTAAATTAAATATCTGGCTACTATAAAAGGTGCCAGAAGGAAGACTCCGTCGATTACATAGAAAACTCGATGGGTATTTGAAATTAATTCCAGACCGGATCTGCATTAGCCGTTATGGCATTATAATTGCAACTCACAGTGATCGGCCAGACAGACTACGAGAACTTGGCCCGCTGATAGCTGACAGTTCGACTGTCTGTCACTGATAAGACGACTTCGAAATTGGAAATTGCACAATCTGCAGTGATAAGACAACTTCCAGTTGGGAATAACACAATCTCACTTCATTTATTCCCATGCGATGATCCGATAATGACAGACTAACTATAAATACATAAATGGCTACAAATTAACTCAATAAATGCATTCGATTAACGTTGTTATTAACATTTCGAATGCCAATGACCATGTCCAGGTGCATTTCGTCGGCTGCGGAGTCATCAAATTAATCTTGAGACATTAATTATAATTACGATTTGCGTAAATTCTATGCTCTGGGTCAGAGTTGTGGCTCTATCGCTATCTCTAACATTGCGCAGCCGGCGGAGTGCGAGTGCCCTCTGTGTGCTGATAGCCTTTCTGCTATTTTGATACCCTGTAAAACCTGAGACCGTAAAGTCGTATGCATTCCCTTGAGCTTAAAAGTCGAGGGTTAGCAAAATTGGAAAGAAAACTCCAATGGATAGAAGCTAAATTGAGATTGCCTAGAAATATATATTTCTTGTAAGCTCTTCTTATGAACAAATCTATTTATGATTTATTTAAGTATCTATCAAAGAAATTTCAGGTAGGAGGTAGTAAAGGTATGGCAAGGAATAAACTTTGTGTAAGCTGTATTTATGAATAAATCTATTCAATATCTATCCAACTATCTATCATAGAAATTTCAAAATGATTGCACATGAAACAGCTGAGTTACATAAGGTTAATTTAGGAAAATCATATCTTAGATATCCAAAGATACTATGATAAATTGAATCAATCCTATTATCTTAAACATTTTGTAATAATGGAGCAAATATCTACGGACCTATGTGAATAAATAATAAAAGTTTTTAACAGGAAAAATTTTTTTACAAAAAATTCATACTTTTTAGTTAAGAGTATGTCAAGGAATAAACTTGGGATTAGTTGTGTTTATAAATTAATAAATTTTTTATTTATCCAAGTATATATCAAAGAAATTTCAGAATGATTGCTCTATAAACAACTGAGTTACTTGAGGTAATTGTAGAAAAATCAATCCATAGATATTCAAAGATATTTTGATAAATTTAATCAACTTTATTATATTGGAAGTTTTGTAATAATGTAATTATTTGAATAAATATTGAACGTTTTTTACAGGGTATTTGGTTAGCACGTCACTTTTACTTTGCTAAACTTTTATTCTATTCATATTTGTTTGTTTCGTTTTTGAAACAGAACCAAGAGGAAGGGACCTCGAGATAAGTCAAAGCAAGACAGAAATTTTTTTTGAATAATATGAAAATTCTAAAGCTAAAGATTAGTTTAATGAAATCAAACGGATCGCGTGATCTTAACAACGCGGACGCATCAGTTTTGATTCTCTGAAATTTGAATTGTCACTCGGAATTTGTCGGGTGCCTTGAGTCGGAGTGTTCTGGGATTATGGCCAAGTTGTGCTTCTGGTTTAAGATCGTGTCGCTTTCGCTATTCTGTGCATTGAACATCTATTTGTTTGTGATCTCCTTCGGGATTAACTATAAATATGAGATGGCCAAGGTGCATGTGCAGTTCAGTGAATCGATGCCGACAATGGACAGTTGGATTAACTCACCATTTGGCAAGTTGAAGAGTTATCTATTCAATGTGACCAATGCGGAGGAGTTTCTCAGTGGACGTGACAAGAAGGTGCGACTGGAGCAGATCGGTCCCATTGTCTACAACATTGTTGGGTACAACGATATATTGAATCGCACCGAGGACAGTGTCACCTTTCGCAAGCATCGCTATCGCCATGTCGAGTTCTTGCCGGACGAGAGCGTCTCCCCGGACATTCTGAACAAGACAATTGTCCAATTCAATGGCGTCCTTATTGGCGCCGCCGCCAAGTTTGCCCAGACGCACCCTTATCTTGTGGGCAAGATAGGTTTCAATGCGGTGTACCTCGGGGAACCATTGTTTATGCCGGGCAGCGTCTATTATTTCCTCTGGGAATTTACGCGTCCCAGTCTGGAAATGTTTAGCAAGGTGCTTCCATTGGAATCCAATTGTGGCACTCTGTACAATGTAAGCATTGGATAATTCCTTATCCATCAGATCTTTCATCATTTCGTCAATTTAACAGGCACTCAAGGAGAAGGACGAGGTCTTCACTGTCAACATTGGCACGAAACATGGCGTCGAGAATTTCTTTCGCATTCAATCCTACAATGAAGAGCTGCAGATTCAGGAGCAGCTCAAGCATCAAAGGGGCCCCATCGATGACAGTTGTCCCATCAATGTGAAAGACACCTTGGACAATTCTCTCTTTCCGCCCTTCATCACGAAGGACACGCCCCTCAGCATTATGGCCAGCGAATCGTGCCGAGTTCTCCCACTCCACTATCAGCGGGAAGACGAACATGAGGGAATCAGGGGCTATCGTTATGTTCTCTTGAGGCCCAATGAGAAGGCTCCAGACTGTCTGGCCACGACTAATGGAGTCGAGTTGCCATTGGGCATGTTCGACGTGGGCAAGTGTGTGATAAGTACGTGTTCTTCACTTGAGAATCCCACGTTGTTAGACCCTGTACATCTAAAGTAAAAGGGGTCTGTTGAGTGTGTTACAAAAAAAAAACGATATTGTATAAAAAGTATATATTTTATCGATCAGCGTGTCCGTCTGTTTATCTAGATAAACTAGAGACTCCAGTTTTGGGTCATCGTTGTTAGACCCTGCACATCTAAAGTGAAAAGGGTCTGTTGGGTGCGTTACAAACAAAACTACATTGTATAAAAAGTATATATTTTATCGATCAGCGTGTCCGTCTGTTTATCTAGATAAACTAAAGACTCAAAGAGCTAGCCACTCCAGTTTTGGGATGTAGCTTTTTTTTATTTCGGAGCAGTTCATATTTAACTTAGAATTCCAGGAGCAATGTTAATGCTAATTACCGTAATTATCGTATTCCCGATGTAGCCAAAAAATTTCAGCACAATTGGCTAAAAAAAAACCCGTCAGTAGTTCAAAAAAAACATATTTATCAAAGAAAAAATTAAGAAAACTGTGACATTGCTTATATGCAGTTGTCTACAAAATAAGTACAGGGTCTCTCACAGTCGTGCTCACTCGTCCTTTTCTGAGTACGAATTCTTATTGCTGTTACCACTGTTTCTTTTCGAAATTTCAGATGATGCACCCGCTGCTTTTTCGGCACCACATTTCTATGGCAGCAGCTACAATTGGAGCGAGCATTTCGAGGGCCTCAATCCGAACGCGGAGGAGCATGAGGCGTTCATCCTGTTGGAGCCCACGTCGGGCATACCCATCTATGAGAAGTATCGCTTTCAGTCGGTTACAGTCATGCCCAACATGAATGGATTCAGTCGCAATCTTGAGAAGCTGAGTCACATGATCGTGCCCACTTTTTGGTATGAATTCGTAAGTATCCACCAGGTGGTGCTCCTGATCCCCTCAAGCTTCAATCTTGTATCTTTTGAATAGGAAATGGGCCAACTGCCGAGCTATGTGCGTATCCTGATGCGCTTGTATTCGAGTCCCTACTTCCAGACCACCCTGATGGCCTTGGAGCTGCTCTGTGCCCTCGGAAGTCTCTACGGCTTGATACGCCTGCTGAGGAAGCTCTGCCAGAAGATCTGCGCCACGCCCGTTGTCCAGCTGGAGACTATACTGAATGCCCATCCACATCCCCAACAAACTATGAATTCTGCGCCTCAGCAGGATTCACTCAAGCCGAAGACTGATTTGAATACACAACTATATCCAAACCCAAATCCAATTGCGTCAGCGCCAGAGCTGGAGACGGATTTGCAGCCACAACCAGAAAAACATCAAAATTCGCAGCTCGATGCATCCAAGGATGCCAAATTCTGCTGTGTATCTCATAGATACATTTAGTTGTATGCACTACTTGTGTAAAATTTATTAATAAATACTTAGTTATAGTTGTAGTGAGAGTTGGAGATCAGCTGATCAGATGATTTGAGATTTTATCAGCTTCAAATAATACATACATATGTACATTTAAACGTAATGGACTAACGTAACTTAAAATGTCTCTCATTTAACCTTATCTGTCAGTTCGTCAATCTATCATTTTTAATCTCTTATCAAAAATGCCCTAGGCCAAATCTCAGACCTTATTGCCTAGTTGCATTTTTTGCTTGAGGTCTCGGCTTTTTGTTTGATTCCTAGGCATTTGGTCATCAATTGTGTGTACACACACACTCTTATTGTCAGATACACACCCATACACAGACAGAGAGACAGACAGTCAGACAAGCACTTGGCAATGAAAACCTGTGCACACGTACTCGTGGCTCACTAAAGATCTGTCCCCAGATTTATTTAAGTTTATTGAATCGGTTTTTTTAATTTTTATTTTTTATTGTTATGTTTTTTTTCTCGTTACTTCTCGTTTGGTTTGTTTATTTTTCTGTTTTGCTTTTGTTGTCGTTGCTGTTGTTGTTGTGGTTTTTGCTGCGTCCTCCTGAACCTGAACTTTTGCACATGTTGCCTTGTTTCAAGGCAAACAACCCTTTGATGCCCTTGCTTCCAACTCCAACTCGCCCCCCCTCCCCCCTCGCCACTTTATTCACAGGTCTCCTCTGTGCGTCACCATCCTCCCCAACACTGTTTCCATCTTCCTTTTAGGCTGTGCCTTTACCGTTCAGCTTTTGTCTTGCTTTTCACATCTCTATCTCTCTGTCTTACTATCTTTCCCACTTCGCATATGTCTCTCTCTCTCTCTCTCTCTCTTAAGATCGTCTCCTAAGCTTTCCATTGTACTTTCCCATTTTTTACATAAGCTGCAACTGTAATACTCAACTGTTAATTGGGTAACGGTAAACTTATAGCATGAAGTTGGCTGTTGCTCAAAATTTCCCATAGCATGAAGTTGGCTGTTGCTCAAAATTCCCCAAAAAGTCTTAAATATTATGAATTTTGACCATTCTTTTTTAAGAATACCAATATTGGGGAAAAAAGTAAGGAAAAAACTGAGAAACTTATCATAAATTAAAAAAGTTGGTATGACGTAAATTCAAAATTATAGATTTTTATTTTTTTTTATTTTTTTTTATAAAACAAACACTACAAAATATTATACTGTTACAAGAAATTTCCTGCCCAATTCCAGACACGCCAGGTACGCTGCTCCAGGCAAAATATTGTAATATGCGTGGACCACAATAAAAAGCAAAGATTGTTTGGGATGATATGATAAATCAGCGAGTTTTGCATAATTATCACACTAATTAGCATAAAAGTTATATCATAGTTACTCATAATGATTAATTGCCTGTCATTAAACACCGCCGAGTAGGAAAGCTTTTAGTGCTGCTTTTTTATTTCTTGTCTTTTTTAATTATTAAGTAGAACTGACCCATTGAACTGCAGTTAAGTAGACAAGCGAATATGCGTCATTGTCATTAGAGTGCAAATAAATATGGACATTGTATGGATAATAATTTGTTGAACCAAAAAAAAAAAACAGCAGCAGTAGCGGCAATTATCAGCTCTGATTTGTGAGGACAGTGTATACGAATTTGAGATCTATGAATAACTCGATCAACTTGGGGGGTAAATCCACAGTTGGAAGTCTGCACAAACAAAAACCGAGTTAAACAGAGTCGCTGAGTCTCTGAGACCAGTTAAGAGCTTTCGAAATCTGGTTGTGTCTAGAGTTTTGATGGAGAGCAAAGCAGATACTCGATAAAGATAGTGAAATAATGGGAATGGGAATTAAAAGTGGGAAATGCATAAAACCGATTACAACATAAGATTTACCAAAAAAAAAAAAAAAGAAACAGAAAACAAAAAAAAGAGAGCATTACAGCCGGTTGGCTCTCTCGCTCTGCTTTTATACCCTGTACTGAGGGTATCATAAGTTTGTGATCAGATATGTCAATCAGATCTGAGAAATGCAAGGGCTAGAGGCACCAAATTTGTATTTTATATGTACCGCCTCCTATTCAAAAAAAGAAAAAAAAAACAAATTTTATAAGATATTTTAAACAGAAAATTTCATCAATATCAGACAATAAATAAAAGCAAAAGAAATAATTATGTATGGGTAGGGATATCAAAGTGTCTAAGTGCAGGCTATATCGCAGTCGAGCACTCTCGACTAAAGCTTACCTTCTTGTTTCATGTAAATTTCGAGGTAAATACGTCAACGTTTTTCCTACGAATTTTGGCATACGATGGCCCCCGAGGCGAGAGGTGCAAAAACCCACTAACAACCTAAGCAAACAGCTGTCTCAAGGGGGCCAGGTGGGCAGAGGGTGAGGTTGAACGAGTCCAAGCGACAAACAATGCTCGTAAAGTAAGACAAATCCAGAAAACAACAACAACAACAACAGCAGCACAAGCAGCCATACAGAGACACGAGCGATTGCGCCGAAATTTTCAGGTGAAAACTAAAATCCGGTTCATTTGGTAGCTTTATTTGTTGTAATCGGTTGGCGGTACACTGCACCGCGGAGAGACCTTTGACTCGAGCTGCCCAGGCCCGACGAACGACATAAGTGACAAGTTGACAAGTGGCCAAACCAAATGCGAAAGCTTTGCACGCGTCGAATGTACGAGTCGCCAAAGCTCCTTAGTATAAAAGTCGGTTAAACAGGCTAACAGCTCGCAATCAAAGCTGTGCTGTCGTACGCATCACACACAAATACAATACAACTCAATACCACAAGAGCATCTCAACAGCAACAACAAGTGAGTAAAGAAACCACAAGAATACTAAAGAGATTTAAGAGAGAGGGAGAGACAAGAAGAGGGACACAGGCTCGTTGACACGAGTCGTCGAGCATGCGCATATGTAGCTTGCAGTGCATAATTGATATCAATATACAATATTGCGTAAACGATTGCCAACACTTGCGTGTGTGTGTGTGTGTCTGTTTAACGTTTAAGCAGCAGAGCAACAATAACAACAAGTTTTCGACTTGACTTTTGGCTTACATAAATAACAGTCAATTGCAATTTCAATTTCAATTTAAATAAATAAAATAAAAAAGTTTAAATCAGGTTAAGCTAACTGACGTGGTCGAAATTGTGAAATCGTTTGTTATTAAAAGAAAAAAGAAAAAAAAAAAATTAGTATGCATATGCCATATGCATATGTTAAGAGTCATAAATAATGCATGAAATGTGCTTAGCCCAGAAATGAGGCGACGACCGAGAATCTAACCGATGTCACATCATAATTATAATAATAAAATGCCCGTTGTCAAGTCAGACTTAATGACGCCAAAGTTAAAAAGATTTGGCTTAGAGATCAGACAGAGAACAGACAGATAGCACAAAAGACTTATAATTGCAAGACTCACACTCGGAGACATCGCGTGGTCAGTCTGGAGTAGGGTCGCCAATTTAGCTATTTTCCCGCCATTTCTGGTGATTTGCCATACGAGACAAAAATATTATAATAGCTACATATATAAAGTTGAACTTGCATAGCTAAAAAATTAATAAACTTAGGAAAAAGAACTTTATAAGTCGAATATCTCCATAACTCGAACCTCTTCATTTATTGAGGAAAATGTTGTTGAGCTTGACAAGCATTTACAATAAATACCTTTAATCCAAAATAACTAGCTTTACACATACATAGCTTTTTAAAAAATTTTCTAGCTTCTGTTAAATGCAAATCTAGCTTTTTCAGGCCCTGAAACGTTGCCAGCACTGAGAAATTTGTTTGCATTTTGGCCAAGTCATAAAATGTTTTAACAAGATTTCTTATTTGTTTAACAATTACTCACATTAAGCAATTTTTTTTTATTTTTTATCATTCAAAATTTTGTTTAATATATTTTGTTGACGTTTGTTTACTTACAGCTGGTCAAAATGAAAGCTCCGTTGGCCATATTGATAGTGTGTGTTTTTGCCGGCTTTGCAGCTGCCCAAAGAGAATACACCAACAAGTTTGACAATATCAATGTGGACGATGTCCTGGGCAATCGTCGCATCCTGGCCAATTATCTCAAGTGTCTGATGGAGACGGGAGCCTGCACCCCAGAGGGACGCGAACTGAAGCGTCTGTTGCCCGATGCCCTTGAGTCCGAGTGCTCCAAGTGCACGGATGTACAGCGTCGCAATTCCAACAAGGTGATCAATTATCTGCGTGTCAATAATGCCGCGGACTGGGAGAAGCTGCTCAACAAATACGACTCGAAGGGCATCTACAGGGCCAAGTACGGAAAGCGTGCAAATTAAACTTAAGCTTAATTAAACACGGAGCAAATATTAACGTTATTTAAAATTACACTACAACAAATAAACAATTGCATTTGTCTGTCTCATAACCTACACATACACAATTTGAACGCAAGTTTTATTCCAAAATGTTTAATGGATTACAGCTAAATGAATGGGATGAAACCATTCTTTGTTATTTGGACTCGTTGATCAGATCAATAGCCCTAAAGTGATTGGCCACATTGATGGTCCAGTCCGATTGTTGTCCCGCGGTGAATTCCTTCTTGAAACGATAGTTGCATATGAACACCTTATCCTGATATTCTGGCATGGTGCTAAGATCGAAAAGTGTTTAGACTTGAAAGGAAGGAAGGCAAGAATTTCATTCTATGCTTACCCCATATTCCAGGGTATTTCCTCGCCCCGTTCACGCATTTCGGACAGTCCACGCATCACATGAAAGACCATTGTGATTTCCACCCAACGCTTTTGCAGCTTATCATTGGCATCATCGAATATGATGCCAATTTGATAGGGAAACGATAGATATATATCGCTCTCATTGATCTCCAATTGCTTCCTTTGGGTCATCGAGAGCTTCGACACGACGGGCTTCAGCTCGGCTATGGCATCGGCGCTAACAAGATCCTGCAGTTGGCTCAGATCACCGCCCGTCAATTTAGAAGATACCACCTGACCAAAGATACAGATACAATTGGATTCAAAACAGATTTAAACCTTTATTTCAGCCTCTTCTCACCTGCAGCGCCTGCTTGGCGCCAAATATGAAATCTTTGATTTGAAATTCGCTATCAAAATAGGGACGTATGATAAACTGTACGGTTATCCAATTTTTGATTGTATTAAGTGCCGATGGCCAAATAATCTCCGGAAAGTCCATCAGTCGGGGCAGTTCATTTCTGTTGTTGTTGCTCGCCTGATTCTTCTGGTTCTGTTCGGGAGCATGTGGCAATGTTGCATAGCATCGCATTTTTGGTATTGTTGCCATGCTTAGGCAGCGCCTTAAAGTGTGTTGCATTTTAAACTGATTTTTAAATAACAAATTCTTTTTATTTTGGTTGGCTTTCTTCTTTCTATATAAATCAGCTGTTTAACCACTGCTATCGATAACATTTTCAACTTCAACCCAAGATGAATTTATAAGAAGGTGATGTATTCGCTCTCTCTCGGGGACTCGGTTTTTCTGTCAGCTCTGAGAGAGTCTGACGAGAGAAAGACGACAGAGATAGATACATAGAAAACTTGTTTTGTTTGGTTTTCTATACTCTTCGCTCATTTTCGTTTTGTGCGCTGTGAAATATATAAAATCAATATAAAAAGCAATGGCATGATTGTCATTTTGTTCCAGTTGCATTCATCCACATTTGTCTCTTCTTTGTATCTCTGCGAACACGAACCAAACGACTCGAGTTTGAGCGACATATTTTACACATACGGGGTATTTTTCTCAGAATTTAATACAACCGCTTACTTGTACTGACAATCGTGGCCCCGAAAAAAGAGGGAACGTCAAACGAATACCTCACCTCTATATAATTTCATCATGCTTCAACCTATCGAAGTTATACAAGTGCTGTTAACTCGCTGTTATGTTACCGCAGCGTGCAAACGGTCATACTTTGATAACGACCAGCTTCTTGTCAGCATACAATCTCAAAAATGGCAGTCACTTCCGTCTGTCAAATTTTTCTTTCTTTCCCAGCCACGACTAGCGAGGGTCGACAGCATGAGGTAAAGCGAAATTTATAAAATTGTGTGTTTACTGCGCATTTGTTGTGCTAAAATGTGTGAAAATTGTTTAGAAGTGATTGCGTACTATGTTAAATGTAGCACAAAATGAGTGCAATTGATTTCAAGCGCAATAATTGTGAAATAACCTGAACGTGTAAAGACCATGCAGATTCACACACACACACACATGCACATAAGCACGCACGCATACACACATGAATAAAAACTCATGGCACGCTGTTTTATTAATTCCGGATTTGTCTTTGCAGTTCTCTAAAGCTCCAAAAGAGGCTCGCAGCCTCTGTACTGCGTTGCGGCAAGAAGAAGGTTTGGTTGGATCCCAATGAAATCAACGAAATCGCCAACACAAACTCGCGTAAGTACTTTTGTGTGAATCGATTCGATAGTCAAGTGCACTTTTCACAATGCTAATTGGAATTGTTATCTGTTATTAATCGCAGGTCAAAACATACGCAAGCTGATCAAGGATGGTCTGATCATCAAGAAGCCCGTCGTGGTGCATTCCCGCTACCGTGTGCGCAAGAACACCGAGGCTCGCCGCAAGGGTCGCCACTGCGGTTTCGGTAAGCGCAAGGGTACAGCGAACGCTCGTATGCCCACCAAGCTGCTGTGGATGCAGCGTCAGCGTGTGCTCCGTCGTTTGCTGAAGAAGTACCGCGACAGCAAGAAAATTGACCGTCATCTGTACCACGATCTGTACATGAAGTGCAAGGGTAATGTGTTCAAGAACAAGCGTGTCCTCATGGAATACATTCACAAGAAGAAGGCCGAGAAGCAGCGCAGCAAGATGTTGGCTGACCAGGCCGAGGCCCGGCGTACCAAGGTGCGTGAGGCACGCAAGCGCCGTGAAGAGCGCATTGCCACCAAGAAACAGGAGCTCATCGCTTTGCACGCCAAGGAGGATGAGATCGCTGCCAAGGCTGCTGCGACTGCGGGTCATTAATTAGGTCGTCGACGCTTTGCTAGACAAGGCAATAATGATTAGTAATTGTTTTCAAGAGAATAAAACCGTCATTTTAGTTTGGCCTAAATGATTTTGTACAAACGTGGAATACCATCAATTGTTCTTTTTGTCCAATTGGGAGATGGCAATGAGCACAGCTGGAACAAGGCTTTACATTTCATTATATTGTGAAAATCTTTAAAGTGGACAATCGAATTAATGTTTTGCTAAAATTCAAATTGCGCGCGTGACCATTTTTAGCTCCGATTGTGGCGGTCGGCCGATTTCTAGTAAATGGGTGAACTATGGATGACGGATTCGTTCGTTTATCATCAATTGAACGACAGAACTTAATCATTTGATAAGACGTTACACCTGTTGAGCAACAATTGGAGAGATTCAAATTATCGCGCGTTTTACTAATATTGTTATCGTTTAGTCGATGTATACAAAAATATTTCGGTATTTAGCTATTTTCCCGCTAGATCTAGCGGGTTGCAATTGGCAAATGCGGGATTAATTATAAAATAGCGGCTAACGGGAATCATAGCTATTTTCCAAGCAAAATATTATTATGAAGGCGGAAATTGTGCACATCCTCTAGCACTTGGAATCAACCAATATTGAAGAGATTCTGTTCCAATACTCGAACGTCCACCTTATTAAGTGGTCCAATTTAAAGGATACAACGGACTACGCCGGGAAAAAAAATGCTGCCATAATTATGAAGTGTGAGTAGAATGCTTAAAAAAGATATGGACCAATCCGACCTACATAAGTTCAGCAGCAGAAGACGATATGTGTGACTAACTTGGTAAGTTTTCAAAATAACTGGATTAAATCAATAAAAATATAATTCACTACTCTATCGTTTTTTTTTAGCTACCAACAAAATTTGCTGGCTATTTCTAGCTTTTTTCAAAGGCTATTTTAGCTTTTTTATGACCCGAAGAGCTGGCAACACTGGTTTACTTGTGCATTTTTGAGCTGAGAGTATACGGTCCCACCGTGCACCGCTCTTACCATTTTGAAATCGAAACTCGTTCGTAGCGGTCGTTCGTCGTGTCAGCAGCGGTGCGTGTTCAAACTGTTTAGAATTTTGATATATAAATAAAGCACTAATAGATTTGAGCAGCAGCCCCATCCGTCAGAGTCATATCTAAACACCGTGTGTACATGAGGGATTATTTTGGCATAAAACGGCAGCTAATTTTCAAAATCAACGCAAATCGCTTTCGAGATCAATTAAAAGCAAACGTGTCGGCAGCAACACAGCAGCGATTAACTAACTACCTGTAACAAAAGTCTGCATATTTCGTAATAGCAACAATCATTTGCTTGCAGTCAGTCAGTCTTCGTTGTCGTCACGCAAAGAATACAAACACAAGAAAATCAGCTGAAGGCCCGTACGCACATACAAGCTCATAGAAGATAAATAGAAAAAAAAACACACTCACAGAGGCACAGGCAAACACGGACACCGAGTGAAAGTGCGCGTGTATGTGTTATAAAAAGTAAAAGAAAATTTTTTATATCAATTGACTTGCGGTGTCAGCATTTAAGTAAAGTAAAAACCTAAAACGTCTGCAAGCCATTTTGGTAACAGACACAACCCACATAAACCAAAACAACAAATACTAAAATACAGCACAATGAGCGGATACTCAGACCTCACCAAACTGGAGACTAGTCGGTAAGTGTAAGAGTGTGCAAAGCAACAGCAGAGCAGATGATGATGATGGGGAATCTGTGTCTCCGACTCTTATTGTTAGTAGTATTAGTGTGTGGGGGTCCAGTTTTGGGCTGGGCAAGCTCGAGTTTCTACTTAAAATGTGTTTAAATTCAATTTAAAGCAGTTGCTAATTTAAAGGAGGTGGTCGTATATTCGGGAGAGGGGGAAACGACGTACTCAATTTCGCTCACATCAATTACGCTCTCAATCTCTCTTTCCCTCTCTGTTTTCTGTCTATGTGGCGCACCCCTTGGTCAGGCCACACGGCATTTTCTCTTTCGTTTGCACCGCCAGAAGCAAGATACAAAAAATTTATCGTATGATGCGGACGGCCATTCAAAACATGAAAGAAAAAAAAAAAAGCAAAGGCAACGCTGCTGCCTAATATGACACAATCGGACTATAGCTGTACATAAATATGTATGTGTTCGTTTGTATGAGTACATATACGTACAATATTTAAACTGGGATCGTGTGCGCTTGTGTTTGTTTGCTTAAACTAAACTAATAAAATTGCATATCTCGCTGACCACATTCCCCCGCCCCCCCAGCCACTTTCCTCGTTCGATCGCTCGTACATTTTTATCGTACTCTGTCTAATCAGTGCTGTTGGCGCTTGCATGTCATTTATCGATAATATTTCAAATTATTACTCATCTGCCTCGGCATTATCGCAATGCGAAAAGTAAAACAAATAATTATGAGCCACACGCCCAAAAACTATAAGAAAAACAGTAGAAATGAAATATAATCAGAAATTCTGTGATTCACTTAAACTTGACTGATTGACGTAGGCACATTTGTACATATGTATGTATGTATGTATATGTCCATACTACATAAATAAATTGGTGACGTTTTGTGTGCCATTGTGAATTTTGTATTACTACAACAAAAGTTGTGGCGGCTTTGCCTTGAAATTGCTGCGGCCCCGTAATACTCAGCCATATATTCATAATTTATTATATAGAATGTGAATTAGTCGCAGGTTGATATCGATTTGTTTTATTTATCGATTATGCTGGAGGTCAGGCAGGGGCCGAGAGACACAGTGAAAAATACAAAATTTAAACAAATATTGGTCAATTCGCGTTCAAAACAAAGTGTTGCCCAACTTTGCAAATATTGCTAGCTAACACAACAGCAACAACATCATCATCATACGGAGCAGCATGACTAGCGTCTCTTCATCTAACAATCGTACAGTTACAGCTTGCCGTAGTTGCCTCTTGCTCGCTCGCTCTCTCTCTCACTCTCTATTTACCTGCCTCCCTCGCTCATAAAATGCAGCTTCGAAAAACATCACGCCACATATGAAGAGAACATAATTGCTTAAGAGAGTAAATGAGCACTCTCTCTCTCTCTCTTGCCACGCGAAAATGCCATTGCCCCGTTGCCCGCATCGTTAGCCCCATACGGGGTAGTAGTAGGTCTGAAATCAGCCGATTTCTGTGTTGTATGCCGCGCAGCTGGTGCGCATGTCCAAACATGTTCAAACTGCTGGACCTGTGTCGCGTGCCTGACTTTGCCCACTTCACACAGAGGCAATTGGTCAGGTGTTTTCAGGTGTGTCGTAGCTTAGCGCTTGGTGACTTAATTGGCACACGACAATAGAAATAATAAACAATAGAAATGGCAACAGGCTGAGAATACACCTGAAAGATACGCGGCGAGATAATCAGAGAACGCGACCCGTGCTGCTTTGCAATTGGTCGTTTCAGATGGCGTGTTCCGACCTGTTTATGCTGCTGCCGGCAACATCTTCTTGCAGCACAATTGATGCGGCAGCTTTGTTGTACAATTTACCATTTCCTATGGGCAATTGCCATCAACACAAAAGGTCAATAACGTTGATCGCCCTCAATTGAACACCGCCACCCACTCGGCCAATCTCCTCATCGCCCTATCTCCCGCTGGCGCGTGTCCAAGTTTTTGACTCAGTCGAATGCGACATTTGCTATAAAAAGAAACGCCTGATTTTTTACTATGTAAACACTTAGTTTCATTCATTAACGAACTAGTTGCGAGTATGTGCGAAATGTGTGGGTTTGTGTTGATTGAAACAGCTAATTACTGATAAGATAACTGCGTATTTTGATTTTGCATAGTTGTTTTTAGTACACCCTGTAAAATAGTTTGACAGTGAGTCAACCTTATAAATATGCTGTCTGTTATCTAGAGTGACATTAGCTTAGTTTATTATTGTTCTGTATATACCAAAAAGATACCCTGTATACATACTAAATAACTTATTCGACAGAATCTTAATTAACTTATCTATGAATATACTTATTTCAGATTAATAATTGAAATAATTAACCTTTTAGCTAATACCCTGTAATTCTATTAAATCAGCAATCTGCCCTTTAAGAGGTTACATTCCATAACCAAATGTAAACTAGCCAAGCTCAGTTATGCAAGTTTGGTTACGTATACCCTGTATAATTATAATAGTGCCAAACAGTGGAGAATCTATCCTATAAATATGCATATAATTGACTGGTAGGTGAATCGGATATGTAGATTTCCAGTTGGGTTTCTCAAAATGTGCATGCCCAATCATTTGATACCCTGTAAAACTGTAGAATGACTAAGACTAAATAATGCCAGATTTCCTGAATTCGCACAGATAAGATAATTGCAATTAGAAATTTTGCATGCTTGCTCAAGTTATTCCCTGTAATAACTTTAATGTACTTACTTTCGTTTTGAAAAAAATTAAATACTTGATGATTGGGTTACTTTTTTATAAAATCGAAATGCCTTTTTGAATAGTAAAATTACTTACGGAGTATCTATCAGTCTTAACAAGCGATTAGTTTGCGAATGCATGTTAAGCTTTCACGTTCAACGGAAAAAAACCTTGACACATGCCCGTACACGTCTGTAAGTCCATTGACGATATCATTCGCTTGCGGCATGACATTTAGTCGGTCAGACAGACTGCTGAGGAAATGAGAAGAGGAAAAGGAAAGAGAGAGAGAATAAGGGAGGGGTAGAGCACGCGGCACTCGCGTGTAAGAACTATCAATAGAGACGGTCTAGACGGAGGTTTTGGGGTGGTGCGACATACAGTATGTCTTGTAATTATTTTGAAAAGGAAATAAATGCACATCTTTACAGGGTATTAAAAAAAAAACATTTTCTTTACTTTTTTTTAAATTTAATTAAAGAGAAATCATAATATGAATATTCAAGCGCGTTAAAGATTTTAAAAAATAAAATATTTATATACATTTGTATTTCTTTGTCACAATAATTACTTGGCATACTGTATGTCGCAGTCCAAATTTATCAATGCTTGAAATTCTTATGCTCAGAACAAGGGCGATCCCGTTGAGCGATCACGCGGCCATCAGACGCAACGTCCTCCATAATGCGACGTAATCTATGGTTCCCCTACCACTTCTTTCCCTCCCCTACCCCACCCCACCCCACCCCGCTGACCCGTCTGGCTAGAAGCTGTGGCAGTTATCAGAGAGAGACGCAACGCCACTTCAGTTCCAGACATTGGACTCGAGACGCCAGACGATGTCTGCTGATACGATGTTATAAACTAAAGAGACTTGCCGGCGACATCGGGTTAATAAAAAAAACCAACTATTGTTGGCAAAGGGGTTAGGGGGTGGGGGTCACTTCTGGCTTGTATAACTTTCTCAAGCGGTCAGACACGTGGCTTAAAAGCCGCAATAGAAGCAAAGACTGAGACATTGTTCAGAAATAGAAATCCGCTGACAGGTTTTTTGTCTCTATTTTTATACAAATTGAATTTGCAAACGTCTTATTTGCATACTTTTAAATCAATTGGTATTTATCATATTATGGCCAACACGTTGTTGGTTGTAGGAAATGCTAAAAAAAAAAAAAGAAGAACAAGTGGCAGACTTAACGACGACACGTTTTTTTGGAATGAGGGAATTTTGAATGTGCTCTATTGTTGGAGACTGGTTTCTTTTAGCTAACAACTGTTGAATCAGTTAACTAAAGTTGAATTCTGTTCTGTTTTGTGTTTATCTTTTCAGGAACTGCCTGCGTCGCATTGCGCGCCATGATGAGCAGCAGTTCTCCAAAGACAGCATCGTCAACGTAATGGAGAAGTTTGTGAAAACTGTCAACATTATGGATGATACTATACTGGTGCCATGCAGGCTCATGGATCGTCAGGTTGGTTGATCTTCCATTTCATCATAACTCAATCTCAACTCATTTATCATTCAGAATATACAAAAATATAGCTGCTTTGCTATTGAGATTAGATCTAAACATCGATATTTTTAACCATTTTTATTTGAGGTTAAAAAGTTGACAAAATAACAGTAATTGTAATTTAAATAACTATTTTAGTTAGTTATCACTTTATTTAAATTTTTTTTAAGTTTTTCGTTTTTAAACTAGTAAACGAAAACTAGGGACAAACCAACAGGCTCGGCTTTACTTATATAAAAACATTCAAGCACAATAAACTTTTTACTGCCACCATGAATGAAGGCTATTTAAGCTTCAACACCATAATCCTGAAGTTATCTATTTAATATATTTGAGTCTCGTTTGTTAACGTAATTAACCAGACAAATCACTCCACGAAATAAGAACGGCCATGAACAATACTTATACTGACGTTTTCATCTCTATCACGACCCTATCATATGCTAGAGCCAAGTCTAATCCTTATGTCATCTATCTTTCGATTTCATTTTCTGTAAACTATAGATCGGTGATAGCACTGATATAATACCTGCAACGGGCAAGGATACAACCGCCAATCAGCTGACACAGAGCTCAAGTGCACAGGGCAAACGTGGTGCGGCACAGTCAAGGAATGTCCAAGATTTTCTCAGTGCCTCCGAGCTGTTCAATCTCTACAATGTGCTCAATGCCCTGAAGAAGGACTTGCTGTGGACGGCCAATCAAGATGATGAGGCCAATGAGACGGAGGCGGAGCGGGAAGTGGAAGAGCAACAGCAACAACGGCAACTCACAACCAGCGGGAGCAACAACAATAACAACAACAGCAGGGGGGCCAAGGGTCATGTGAGACGCACCTCAACCGGATCAATGATGTCCACCACATCTGTCAGCAATTTAAGCGATTCGGACTCGGATGTATCGAATGAGATGGATTCGGGTCTCGAGTCCGATGGCAACAAGAGCGATAATGCCCAGAGCAGCGATGGCAGCGACATTGTCGATGCCTGCCAATCGAAATCCAAATCCGCTGGCGGCGATAAGGCCACAGATTTGGCGAAACGTTGTAAAAGACATTTAAATGGTCTGTACCAGTGCCTGGAACAAATGACAGAGGCGGCCAACTATCTGACCGCCAGATACCAAAGTGATATTGGACCCGTCTAGTGGGAGAAATTGAGGGGGGGAAAGCGGATTCAACTCGTATAAACTCTATGTCTATGTCTACTATTATCTATATGCACATATATATATATATATATCTAACTCGGATGTGTTTAATCTACATTTACATATATATACATATATTTTTGATAATTTCGCGGGCGGGTTATAATCAAGATTGGGGATTGTATAGGTAATATTGATAATGATTATGATAATGCGATAACGATAAAGATACAATTATGATAGCTATATAATTGCGTTAAAGCCATTCGATAAACAAAAAAAGGTTCTTTTAATTCGTAATTTGTATTTTTGGGTTGACGGGTAAAACAAAAAAAATGGAAAACGTAAGAAAAACGCATCAATAGAGAAATTCTAAAAAAAAAGCGAAAAAATGAAAATCTGTGAAAAGTAGTGGAAAGGGGGCAGCAGCTCGTCGTATTTATATGTTTTTAAATATGTTTGTTAATCAGAAAAAAAAAATAAAAAGCAGAGCATTCCGTTTATGCACACACGCTGGCCCAAACACAAACACACACACACACATCTATATAAATAATATATGTATATATAATATATACGTTAGCAATGGGTGTGGCCTGGCCCCATCCTAGAGAGAAATATGTATACTCAATTCAATAGTCGAAAGTTACAGTCAATACAAAAGATTCAAAATAATGAAAATGTTATCCTAATTATCTTTCATTTGATTCACCTCGGTCTGTCATTTGATTAATTGTAAATGCTAAAAATATGCTATATATTAGTTTATAGTCTCTTATACATCAATGCTGTTTAGTTAAGTTGTATAAACAATTATTAATAAACAATTCGAAATGTTAAACAATACAAGAAATGTTCAAGTACAAGAAATATAATTTCGAAAAAATAAACATAAAAAACAACATTGTAATTCCGTTAATGTTATTGTAATTGCCAATCCCAAAGCGACAGCAACAGCCACAATATGTACATAAATGTATACACAGCAACATACACACACACAACTCACACACACATACACACGCAAGTTGTTGCCGCAAAGAGAGAGGCGCAGACTTTCAACACAAACTGTTAACGTGAAATGAGAATTATTTATACATAAATAAAATTTATTTAGAAAATACAAGAAAAAATATGTTTTATACTTTCTCGCTCTTTTTTTATCGTTTTTTGTTTTTTTACCTTTTATCGATTTGTTTATTTAACAAATTACGTTACCATAAAAAGCAATTATAATTAATTATCGATCGAATGTTCAGTGCAAATTCCAATTGGGTCAAAAACAGTTGTCAGCGGTGGCAATGACCATCAATAAAAATTTGTTCTATGCCCGTTGATTACAACTACAGTCAACATTCGCTAAGATGCCCATTAAAAATGTTTATGACCTAATATACCTTTCGTTTTGTCCGTGCAAAGTACACGTCAATTCTTTTTTATTAGCAAATAAATTAAGGTTATAAATATTTAGGGACTTTAGCTAGTTGATAACCTGTAAATTGTAAATACACTTGATCTTTCAGCTCTATAGGGTATATGCTCAAATATCTTAAATTGTTTGCACAACAGTCTCAATTATATAGTTGAACTTTCGCTTGAAAGTGAACGTAACGAAAATAAAGGTGTTAATTTAAGTGTACTCAATTAGCAGATACCCTGTAATCAGGTGTGAAAAATAAATATAAATACTATGCATAGTAATGAAACATTTTACAGGGTATAATAATGCGATTTTCAATACAGAATGTGGAAAAATTTGAAACATTTTTGAAAAGTACATGAACCAAAGGTGTATACTGCAGGGTATGTGGTAAATGATTCTGTCAGTATTGACTCAGACTAATGGTGTCACCAGCTGCAGTAATGAGCGAACTGATTATCTAACAAAAAAAGCTAAAAGCTTTGTCAAGAATGCTGGAGAATGTTGTAATGATCATTTATCATCATTAATAATATTCTCTATAGAAATAATTTTAAAATTGTTTATTTTAACGGGGATTCACTGTCATGCCTGAAACGGAAACGCGAGGAAGAAGAAGCATTATCTAAGCAGTAGATAGAGCTTAATAAATATAAGAAATGTTTACTTGCTGAGAAATCGAAACTTTGATAAGAATTTTCGGGAAAACTACTAAACTAGTTAAAACTAGCAAATGAAAGTTATGATTATTATTGAGGTAAGATTATTTTTAAATTTTGGGCTGAATCATGGTATAAACAAAGAAACAGAAAATCATTGGCACTTGGAACATTTCCGTTAAGACCAAAAAAAAAAAAGAACACTTGCGGTTGTTTGAAGTGTTCTAAATAAAGACCACGCCCACATTACGGGTCTATTGCCAAGAGCCTAATCAATAGCATATGTATATTATGTATTGTATTCTTATCGATCAGGCGATTCTATATATAGTATACATTCTATCTTGACCAATTTATAATAACACTTGAGTTTTTGGATGCTTGGGACATGGCCAGCAATAAAAAACAAGAGTGGCTGATAGACCCACATAAGAAGCATAACAATTTAATTAAGCCATGAACTTGTTTGCGTGATTTAAAGACACTGTACTTGAGCGGTTTCAACGGTTTCGTTTCTGTCATTGGCAGCGTGGAACGTGGCAACAGCTCGTTGACTGTTTTGGCCAAGAGAAAGAGAGAGAGAGAAAACTTCTAGACAATGTCTGGTACAATGTTGTATTGCTAAGAGTTCTGACTATATTTAATTAACGCCTTTGAGCAAAATCAATTTCATTGAAAGGCTTCTTCCGTGTGAGCAAATAAATGGCCAAAAAGCAACAGTTGAAAAACAAAACGAATCAAATTAGAACTGATTGTATTAATGATAATATCTCATATGTGGAGTTGGGGTCGGGGTCGGTGCAAAAAAGCCAGTTGCAAATTGCGACAGTTTCGTTCGTTTATCATAAGATATACGCGTATTTATTTATATTCATTTTATCTATAGTCTATAAGTAAAAACAAATATACATATATTTTAGACAATGCGAGTCGAAACTTGTTTTTGAATGAGATTCTAGCAATAGGCGGAAATTGAATTTGCTACTCGTAACATCATCAGACTCTGACTCTGACCGTTAGCCAGCTTCTTCTTAGACCACAAGCGAAGCCGGAAATATTTTTAAAATGTTTTATTAAAGATCTGTTTTGATTTCATTTGGATTTCAGAGAAAACATCGGTTACTTTACTGTACTTTAAAAATACTAATTTTATCTGTTTCTTTATTTTATTTTATTTTATTTATTTTTTACTTTATTATATTTTTTGGGTAGAGAGAGAAATAATGCGAATTTGATAGGATGAATTGAAGTTCTGTCAAAATTTACCAAATGAAGGCATCGCGTATACGCCTATTGGTCATGGGTTTTCAGCATTATTTGCAACTAACTGTATATCTACTTGCTTTCATTACAACATAATTACAGGGTCTCTGACAGTTAAGATTGTTGGAGCAATTTGAGCGTCTTCTGCTAGTTTCATTTCCCGTTTATTGACCCCATTGTGCCTTGAATTGGACAAGATTTTGGCATAACCAGTCAGAATTGCGTTACAACCGTCAACTGATTGATGATACGCTCCATCAAGCATATTATAATGAAATCGAAAATGATATTAGCATATCATTTTCAGTAACGATCTTTAAGTTAAGCTTCAACCTGTTTCTGCGGCTTAAAATGAAGAAAGTTCACGCTGACTCAGCAATTTCCTGTAAATCTCGAAATTCAAGTTAAATAAAGTAAGTATGCCCTCAATTAGTTGTGGAAACACACAGTGTGCTGGGGGAGGGAGGGAGGGGGAGTTTTGGGGGACTCACACGATCGGTGCAAGGTTAACCAAGTTAAGCAAGGTCCGCAAATTCTTCAGCAAGCACAAGTGTAGAATCTGAGAAGAAGACTGCACTCGGAAATGAATATTATCACGTGTGAATGCGAGTGTCAATGTGAATGCGAATGTGAATGCGAGTGTGAATGTGAATGGTTTATCGTTGAAGCTTGTTAACAATGCGACAAAACAAATTAATGCCCAAAAATACATATAATTTTTCTTCGCTTACAGCTTGCGACATAATCAAAAACCAGTTGACAGTTTGTAGCGCGACGGCAAGATACCCTGTGTCTGATGCTGTCAATCATATCCCACTTGAATTATAGACAAATTAGGCATTTTGATTTAAATTAAATATTTCCTTAATTCTTAAAGCCTGTATTATTTAA
Organism: Drosophila limbata; assembly: GCA_963924055.1. NCBI lineage: Eukaryota > Metazoa > Arthropoda > Insecta > Diptera > Drosophilidae > Drosophila > Drosophila limbata. The sequence goes on from OZ001355.1 coordinate 7,012,003, forward strand.
GTAAAAGTTTTCTCACACTTCAAATAATGTTTTTCAAACAAACTTAATTAAAATTACAGTTAGTAAATATAAAAAAGAATGATATTTTTGTAATAATTTTTTCGCTAAAGCTAACTATTATTTTAAAAAGTGGTACGGTTCGGGTTCGAATTTGATTGGAAGAAAATTTAAAGTTTCTGTTTATGATCCGCTTGGGGGAAGTCAAAAACCCGAACCAGTCTGGCAGCCTTGATAAATACTGAAAATACAATTTATTAATGGCTAGAGATCGTTAGTATTTTAAAAATGTGTTGATCACCAATTGCTTGGGTCACCATAATTTTTAGGACTACGGAAAGTTAGTAACAATTGTAAAGTGACTAAGAAAATATACCCTTTTGGCGTATTTAACTGCTGGGTATTTAAATACAAATAAGTTCAAAATAAAATATGAAAGATTAAATATGTATATTTCTGAATATCTTTGCATATTGAAAATACTTCCGTTGTATTTGACCCCAAGCTCTAAAGAGCGTAACCCCTAAGACATGGCGGAAGTGTGTCAAAGAGACACAAAAAAAAAACTAACTAACTAACAAACATAAACTTGTCTTAAAGTATCCGTAAACTATAATTACTGGCTAATTATTTCCGTTAGACGTTTATCCAACTGATCCAATGCCTTAGTGAAAAATATAAATATTCTTCCTGTTTGCCAAATTCACAGCTGTCAGCATTTTTCATTCATTGATCATTGACGATGATCGTTATGGTGTACAATAATGAGTAGTATTCACGGGCTGTATCTGCGCTTTGAGTTTTGGTTTTCGTTTTGGTTCTAGCCATAAACGAGATTAGAATTCCGCATTATGCTGTCATGAGCTTTGTGATGGGCCCCGCCCCCCAATCATTGTTGAATAATTAGAGTCTAAATGCCAGTGAGCAATGATTACTGAGAGAGATTGAAAGACAAAGTAAGAGAGGGAAGTATAAATGGATAGATCGGTTGAATAGCCAACACATACAAATTCGTACACAGTGGAAAAAAATCAAGTATTTCTTACTTAGATCTCACTAAGATTTAAATTACTAAAGATCTTATTTTGGGATATTTTAAGGTACGAAATCTTAGTATTTTAGTATTTTCAATCTTAAAACAAGCGGGAAGGACTAAAATCGAGTTCCTGACTATTCGAGACCCGTTACTTATTTAAATATAAAAAAAGGATCGTTTTGTTTGAAGACTTTAATCAGCCATTACTATCGTTCTGCTTCGCCGATCTTGTTGCGATTAAATAGGATAGTGAATAACTTATATTGGTAAAAAAAAAATCGCATATCTTAAAAACTGTGCTTGTGGTGAATTTTTTGCGGAGGTGGAAAGGAAGATGGATAAATTTTGAAACCAACTTGATCTGCGTGGGGCTTACAGGAGTCGGTGTACCAAATTTGGTTACTCTAGCTCTTATAGTCTCTGAGATCTAGGTGTTGATGCTGATCAAGAATATATACATTTTATAGGGTCGAAGATGCTTCCTTCTGCCTGAACGAGTACAATATACCCTTTTACTTATTTTTGAAGTAACGGGTATAAATACATTGAAACATACTTGATTTAAGTACAAAAGCATATGAACATGGAACTTGATTTAAGCATACTGTAAAAGTAAGTGAAGACTGACTATGGAAATTATTCTGTGTCAGTCGAGTTGAGCCAGAACCACTTCGGAATTGTAAGCCAGAAAACGTAAGAAATATATAGGAATTAATGTACTTGATTTAAGTTTTTACGAACTTAAATTTTAGTACTCATTACTAGTAATTCTAGAGTCTCGCTTTATTTAGGATTCGTTGTACAAGATTGTTAATACTTGGTTAAAGAATTTTCGTGCTCATTTTCAGTAATTTTGAAGTATCGAAAATACCTAATTTGAGTTCATTCGAACTTAATTTTGGTACGGCTCTTTTCTCTGTGTATAAATGGATAGATGGATGAATAGCCAACACATACAAATTTGTATGCTCCGGAATATCACGTTAGCAATGTTAACTATACGAACTTGGCACTTGAGCGGCGTCTCTGGCCAACGTCTCTGGCTTTTGGCTATATCTCTGGCTCTGTCTCTGCTGGGTTGGCGGCCAAGCGTTGGTTCATGGCTAGCGAGTATAGTACAAAGTCCGAAAACTCGAAATTCCACACATACTCACTCGCAAAGCAACCTACACACTAAGTCATACATAAATATGTGTATCTATCTACACGCTCTTACAAATCGCTAAATCATGACGACGAACAAAATGCCGATATATATTTATTTATATTCATTCACGAACATTCTGCGACAGTACTCACTTTGTCCATATCAAAACAATAACAACCAGACGAGTATTCACATCTACAGATTTCCTTATTTATGAGATGAGTTTATACACTCACAGTTAGTCAAGTAATTGTTTTGACAAAACAACAAATTAGCATAATTATATTAAACAAAAAATGATTTATATTCTTTGTTTTTTATTTATTTTTTAATAAAATTAAAGAACAAGCTAAAAAATAAAATATATAGACATGTAAAATAAATTGTTTGTTTTATGTTTTTTGTCAAAACAATTAATTGACCAACTGTATCTTCGAAACCAGTGCTTGAATCCGGATTCCGAAATATCGAGCGCATTTCTGAAGCTTACTCTCTTTCAGCTCAACATGTGAAATAAACGCTAATTGAGCACTTGAAGTTAATTAGCTTCACGGAGTAGTACACAAAAAAAAAAAAAAAAAAAAATTAAGACAAAAAATGGCAAATGTGACGTCAGTTGGTTTCCCAGCAGCCTGGCATCTCTGATTCAGCAGCAGACGCACCTGACTGAACTCAATATTGATATCGATATCGATAAATCTTTCTGGTAGGCCGGTTCTAGACTGTAGACAACAATAACAACTCAGCATGAAACGTCAGAAAACCCCGCTAAAAAACCCAATGCTAATTGGAGTTGTGGCAGCTACTTTGGACTTTGGACCTAGGATCTATTTAGCTTGTAATTGCATATCTAGAGCATTTTCGATCGTCTACGAATCGGAATCAGAAACAGAACCAGAATAACAGCTACGCAGCAGCTTCAACAGCGTCAACATCTCATTTAATTTTAATGTTAATATTTAGCTCATTATTTGCATTCCTTGCATGACGTAGCTGATTATACTCTTTGCAGAGAGTATTATAATTTCGGATGGTTTAAGACTTTGATAAGACTTACACATAAAAACAAAGGTCAAAAACTAAATTAAGAATTTTGTCTAAAAATTTATTATTTTCAGTTTTTTAAGAAACTAAGTCATTTCTACATAAAAAAATCCATAAAAAAAATGCTTTAAGAACAGAAAAAGTATCAATGGTAACAAATCGTTGGCGTGCCAAAAGTGACCTTTCTTTCTTTTATTTGTTTTTTGTCAACTTCCAGACAGGTGAAGCCTTTGTCTTAGCCTCATTGAGAAGCATTTGATGAAATTCAGTTGGCGTTGCAAAAAATCTACAATATAAAAAAATGTAATGCGTAAATTAATTATTTCTAATGCGTATGTACATTTGGTTTTACCTCGAGAGAAGTGGCTGACGAAATATTGAGAACTGGTCAGACATTAGGGGCCGGCCTGTGTATTGGCCAGTTGTCAGACACACACACACACGCACACATTTTGGGCGCATGGGGGTCGCTTCAATGCTGACCATTGCATTTGGGTATCGAAAAAGTTTTTGTTTAGTAAACAAAAAATCTGTTGTTGTGATCTACAAAATGAAGACATTTGTACATGCAAATATGTGTGTGTGTAAGTGTGTAGGTGCATGTCTTACTTACAGTATGTAATGCAATTATTTTGACAAAGAAAAACTACTACCAAATTTGTTTTTGATTTTAGTTTATTAAAATTACTATTATTATTAAAATGAAATAAAAAGGGACTTTGAATATTAATATGTTGTCAATATAATGACTTGGCTAACTGTATATGCATTTACATGCTTACAAGAAGAGGCGTCAAACCTCACAAAGCGCAACAACAACAACAACAGCACATCGAGTCATTGGACTAGTTTCATAACTGCCAAAACAACAGCGCAGCTCACGCCTCCCCAACTACCCCTCTCCCCCGACCCCCTTCCATGTCTATCTGTTTGACTGTACATGCCGCCGCTCTGCCCGCCGCACCTGCTAAGCGCAAAGCACACGGCGCAAGCGCAGCCGCAGCTCGGCTTGAATCTGAATGCCAAGCGTTGGGTATGACCTTCATTGGTAGAAAAAAAAACAGCAGAGTTGGCAGCGACGCTGACAGCGGCAGCAGCAGCAGCTGCGAGTGCGTTGAAACCAACAGCTAAAGTATCAGTTTATGGTCAAAAAACAACAACAAAGCGAAAAGACGTCAAAAAACAACAACAAAAGCACAACAGAGAGACAACATGTCGGCGACAGACCAAAAAGCTTTCAAGACACTGCGCATACATATGTATTATGTACTGGAGCTTAAAAACGAAAGCTGCTGTGACTGCGACGGCGACTGCGACAGCGACTGAGATTGCGTGGCATGCAAAAATAAAACGAGTACGAAAGCTGCACTTAAAAGTAGTCGGCGGAAAAATACGCTGTAACTGGAAAGGTGAAACAAAATGTTGCCAAAATATTAAATATTAAAAAAAAAATATTAAATAAAATTTTAAATTATCAACTAAAATAAATAATATGTAAATTTAAATTTATAATAAAACAAATTAAAAATTCAAAGGTTATTTAAAAACTTTAAAATTGATTTTCTTTCTAAATGGTTAATGCATTTAGTGTTTTATAGTTGATATACCCTTCTGCAACTCTCTTGTAAATCACCAGATAACGCTTGGAATTTGACAGAGCTTTTTGATGCAGTCCCTGTATACTCTCTGTGCTGCATTCGTCCCCCTCTTCTGTTCTTGCCAGAGGTATTTTTCCGAACCAGTTTCGCATCCTCCATTCTCTTCATACTTAGGTCGGGCCTCCGTTGAAACCACTCCAATTAAAGCTCGTTTGTTGTTTTTATGTTTAAGGCGTGCGTTCCAATACGATTGATATTCCAGTCGAGCATGTCTGCTGCCTTCTCTCCTTCTCCTCCTCCTGCTTCAGCCGCTCCTCTGTCCACAATCTGCATAATTATCAACAAGTTGTTGCTCTGTTCTGTCTGCTAATTTTCCACCGCGCTGTATTTCTGGTGATTTTAAGAACATTTTTTTATTTAATATTAACCAAAAGAGAATATTACCGTCAGGCATAATAATGAACGAGACGGCGCCGATTATCTCTGGAATTTCCAACTTGCAAATAACAACAGCATCCACAACGTTGCCGGACTGTCAATCATTAAAGACAACAGGCCATCAATCAAGCTAAAGCAGGAAGACGCCGGCTGATTTGTGTTAACATATATTGGTCCTTTATTAAATTCGTTGGTAAATACTCGTACAAATTTAGGTGATAAGAGGTTAACTATAACGGGACCTCTTCAGTTCCACAAGTTGTAATCTAAGTACATGATGAAACTTAACCTCAATTCACTGTTGCCAGATTTGTCCGTTAAAACATGACAGATTTGAATAAAAAAAACTTTATAGAAAAAAGGTTTTAAAATATTAAAATTATGCTTGTGTTTTATAGCAAACTTCTATTTCATTTCTAGCTTCTTTTCATTCTAGTTAAGAAATAACATAAAAGTATGCTAAAAAAATCGATTTCGCTTGAATTTCACTTAAATTTCATACAAAATGAAGTGAAATTCAAGCGAAAGCGATTTCTGTGGCACCCCCGATTTATTTTTAGCTTTTTTCTTTAAAATATAATTATTCAAATCTGATTAATTAAATTAAATGGAATGTTATGATGTTGGATAAAATGGATATTTCAAAACCCAAAATGTTATCTTTTCTTTCTATCCAGTCATATCTTTTGGATTATAAACTCTTCTGACATCTTACGTTAAATTGAGTTCCACATCAAAGATAAGTAGTTCTTTATTTTTACCAGTCTTATTAAGTTCTACGTATGTATGAACTATATGATAGATATGTAAGTATACTTCGATAGTTGAGCTTTATTAGTAAATGTTAATTATTATCAAAAAAGCTCGTTGGATTGTCTTAAGGTCGCTTGGAAGGAAACCCATATTGTGTAGCATTAGATGAGTAGAATAAATTAATTAGTAGGGTCTGCTAAAGTCCCTAGTGGGAAGGGTACTGCGTATTAGTCCAAAAACTACAGTTCGCATAAATTTTGATGTGAAAACCGTACTTTGATTCTTTCAACTTTGCAGTCAAGTGTCGCCGAAAGTCTGGCTGAAACTCATTAGGGAAATGAGTTGAAACCAGACACATTTCCTACGTATGTGAGTCGAAACAACTTGTAGGGTTTAATGGGTACAACTAGGTAGGTTAACTTTCGGGATCAAGCAATACGAGAACCATAACTAGATGTAATACAAAGTAGTAAAAACTTAAATGAATTCGCTACATAACATAAATAAATAAGATACTTACTCCATATGCAGTTACTTCATTGTTTACACCGTAGTCCAACTGGTTTTCATTAAGTTTATTATCACGTTACATTATTCGCTTACACGTTAGTTACGAGTTTGTATATATGTAAGTATTATGTATGCTATGTGTAGGTTTTCTATAGCTTTTATATGCATAAATAATGAGCACACAACACAATTACATAATTAATTAATCAATTACAACCAATTTGGCTCTCTTATACCGAATTTAAAATCAGAATTAATTTTTGCCAATACTCGTATAACAAAAACAAATACAAGTTCATAATAATCCCAATAGAGATTTTATCGAGAAAATAAGTAGCTAAACAATTTGTATTCTACAAACAATTTGGCTAAACGATCTTTTTTTTGGATGGATATAATAATTGAATTTACTTTACTTAAAATACTACGTATATAATTGTTATAATTGGTGTAGAAACTCGTATGTTTAAATATGTTTAGATTAAGTGAAATGCTACCAAGTTTAGTAATGAGCTGAAGTTTGGTTAATACTACGTTCATGCCATGAAATCATCATGAATTGCTCATAAACAGGTGATGAATAATGAAATTCTCTTTATCCAAGCTTTTAGTTGATCATGATCGATAGTCGATAAACGTAGTATAAATACTTATGTTGAGTGCGATATGTTCGATAAGTTCGATGAAACACATCTAAAGAAGGATATGGAATAATATAACTAAGGAGTTTTGATCGTGTCTAATTAAACATGATATTTGGCCTTATATCGATAGTATATCGTTATGTTGATGTTTTTCTCTAAATAGTTTGTAGTGTTTTCAACACTCTTTTTTGTCGATTTGGGGCTAAAGTAGAAACTTTCGTAAATCAATCATTTCAATGTAGATGAGAAACTATAAAAGTATACTATTAAAACTAGAGTAACTTTTTGGCTGATCAGAAAAAAAAGATAAATTTTTTAACTACTACTATTAAATAAAGACTATCAAAAACAATTTACTCACTACATGCTATCAATTAAGGTTATGTATACCCATTAAATCTATGTATAACCGTATAACCTGCTGTCCTCCAGTCCATCAAATGTTTCACTTATCTCTAGGCTCCTCTATATAGTTATTGCACTCAATTTCGGTTTAGTCTGAGGGATTTTGGACTTGTTACCTGTCGTTCTTATGTGACTAATTGATGATATTGTATGTATGATAATGATTATTATAGGATTAATCGGCTGTCAGTCAGTGTTGAGCTCTTTTTATAATCTATACCTTAAGCTATTCCTCAGTTAGCCCACTTAGCTGATAGCTCTGATGCTCCAGACTTCGCTTCAGATCCACAATGGTGCTTACTATAAGTTGCTGCTTGTTGGCGCCATCTACAGTTACATCTTGCATGGAGCTTTTCGCCGAAACCGAAGCCAAAAGCTTCGATTGTGGACGTTTATTGGAATGCCCCATCGATTTTGGACGCTCACTCATATCTAACCAGGTAGAAGATTGGAATTGTTTTCATATTAGATACAAATTGTTTGTCTGGGGTAGTTTAGGATCGAATGAGGAAAACTTATAAAAATGTATGGAATTAAAGCAACAGGAATTAATAGGATATGATATGAGAGTTGAATGAGAAATATTAGAGTGGGATAGATTGTGAGAGGAATGATATGATAGGATCAGATTGGACAGGAGAAGTATGTGACAGATCCTACGAATAGGGATCGATAAGATGGGATAGGGTTAATTAGGTTAGGATAAGTGAAGTGAGGTTAGGAAATTGTGGGATTCTTGAAGAATCGGATAGAACGGAAACGGAGGATTGGATAAGAAAGGATAGAGTAGGAAAGCACAAAAAACATGTAAACCGAGAAAGAATTTTATTGAATTTGAGTAGATAAGAATAGAATAGTTAATTCGAATAGATTGTAAGCAGGGTCTGTAATCATTACAAGTTTTATTAAAAAAATTATTTTTATAAGTAACGGGTATAATTATGAAATAATGATTAATTTTAAATAACTTTTTATTGATTTGCGCACAAACTAATGATTAAATTTCAGTTATACTTTGCTACTCAACCAATAATCATAATTTTGTGAGCAAATCTATAAAACTTCAAAATTTTTTAATAATAGTAAAAATGCATAAATGAGTCATAAAGTTGAATATAAGTGAATAATTTTTTGATTAAAAAAAAAAAAACAATCATTATTTGCAAGTATAGGTTAAGATAGAATTGAATAGGAGACAATTTATAAGGAAAGTAGAGGGTAGGACAGGATTGGAGTATAGGATATGATTGAAAGAGAACGGATAGAATGGAGAGAAAACCATACGATATATTAGGATTGAATACTAATAAAAGCATCAGACAGAAGAATAAATTTGCATAGTAGTTGATAGAGATATGCTGTTGAATAAGCTAGAATAGGATTTGCCCGTATTACTCACCCAACTCCAGGTCGAAGGTTTTCTTAATGCGCTCAAAGGAGCTGCTGCCCTTGTAGACCTTACGTTTCAGGGGCTCACTGTGTGGACAGTAGAAGTTATCCTGGTTGTCCGTCACATTGCGATTGTTGTAGTCCATGTTGTTGTAGGGTTGCGGCAGTTCCTGCTGCGGTGGCAAGTAGTTGTGATTGGCCATATCCTCCAGCTCCGAGTCACTGCCATTTGCCAGGATCTGCCGTCGACTGCTCCTTGGACTACCCTGAAGACGTCGCCCGTTCAGATGCAGCTGTGGCGACAGTGGTTTACGTGGTGGCAACTCTGGCGGTGCATTTTGATTCATAAAATTGGTCAGATGCGTTTTGCGTGGACTGCATCTCCCCGTCTTGGGGCTGTTCGGGGGCGAAACACCGACTGAAGTCTCAAATTTGAGGAGTTCGATGCGTTTGTTGATGGCCGCCGCCAATTCGTGCTCCAGTGGCGGCGCTGGTGCCGCAGGGGGTGCAGGTGGTGGCTGCTTCTTTGCCTCCACCTCGCTGTGCTTTAGCATTTCCACGCGCTTGTTGGCCAGGGGATTGATGCGACGCGGACTGGCGACGGGCGTGTCACGTGGAATGCTAAAGATTGGAATGATAAGTTGCTTTAGAGGATTATTGAATGGGTTGTGACTAACGCACCTTTGCAGGCTGTTCTTCAAGGACTCGAGCAGCGATTCGGCTTCCATGATGAGTTGCTTATACTTCATGTCCGCCTCCAGATCCGCCTTCATCAGCGCCTTCTCGCTCTCCGCGATAGTCATAAAGTGCGGCTCATTGACGCTGCCAAAGATCAGCGAATTCGAGCGATTCGACAGCGGCGACGTCTTGTAGATCCTGTCAAGATTTAAGATTTAGATCTGGATATTGTTAGGTCTGCTGTGCTGATGCCTACCTCTCCTTTGGTCCCAAGAGTTGGCGTCGCAGGCAGACGGGCGTGCCGCCGACACTCCGACTACCACGTGGTTCCCGCAACGGCGAGATGCCGATCTTCTCGCGATTCTCGCAGCTCTTCTTGCGGGTCTTCTGGAATCGCTTGCGGCGACGCTGCTGATCCTGTTGATCCTGCTGTTGATTGCGACGACGGGAACGCGTCGAGGATCGTCGCAGGATCTGGGGACTGGCGTTGGGATAATACTGACAGCTGCCCAGATTACGCTGCAGATCCTGTCGATCCAGCAGCACCTCCTGCATCGACGAGGTGTCAATAAAATCAATGTCCAGCAGCTCATCCGTATCACACTCATCGCCCGCATCCTGTCCGGTATCCAGCTCCGAGGCGCAGTCCGTGGGATCCGAGTCACTGCTGCAAGTGGCTGAGAACTGAGCAGGGAACCACTTGAGTGGCGCAAGGACTTCTTACCTAAGTATGTCCGTCTCCTTCTCGTAGACGTAGCTCTCGTCAAACTTGCCAATCATCTCGTTAAGTGTCGCCTCATCGTCGCTAACCAGAAAGGCATCCACAACTGCCACGCCCACGCCCACGCCCACCTGCTGCTGATCCACCAAGTGGCGCCGCTTGATAGTATGTGGTGCATGCAGATTTTCCACTTCAGTCGAGGACGACGACGACCCCTCCGAGCACTCAGACAACTTCTTGGGGGTTGTAATTGCAGTTGTTGTTGTGGTTGTTGTTTTATTGGGTGTGGTCTTGGTTGCGCTGTTGCTTGGCCGCACTTCCAGCTCATTGCTTGACTTAATGCCCGAGGATGTGGTGGAGGTGGTGCTGGTGGCATCCAGCTCCATCCTGCCCCCCGACATAAGCTGTGCACTGCGCTCGACTGTGCTGTACCAGGGATTGGTCCGTATGCGAGAACGTTGCCTCGGCGAGGGAGCTGCAGGGTGATGACGGGTTAATTGGATGGTTGGGTGGGTTAAGTGGTTTAATGACTCGCATTATGCGCTCTACTCACATTCAAAGAGCTTGCTGGCGCCGTGACAGGAACGCTGTAGGGCCAACGGACTGGGATTTGGCTCGAGGCTGTTGCCAAAGTTGCTCTTGGGCAGCGGGTCCATTGGGGACATCTCCTCGATGCGATTGAGCCCGAACTTGTAGCGCTGCGCCTCGATGGCCAGCGAGTTGACGGAGCGACTCGGAAAGTAATGCGTTCCACTGCGCATGTTGATGTAGTACTCCGGTGCCGGAGGATTCGAGTTGGCGCAGGGCGAGGTGCCATCGGTGGAGTAGCCTGTGGAGTAGGCGCTCTCCGGTGAGGATAAGCTGTGTGGGCGTGGACCCGGCATGAAGTTGCCACGTGGCAGACCGCGCGGTGCTCGCATGCGGTTGATCACTGCGGGCGGTGGTGGTGTTGGTGCCACCGTCAGATTCTCCACGGAGTCACCCAGCTGCACGGCGGCCAGTTTGGAGGGCAAGAGTCGCCCATAGTGCACATGCTGACTGTTGTTTTGCCGAGATTGGGACTGGGAGTGCAGCTTCTGCTTCTGCTTCTGCTGCTCCTCCTCCTCGTAGACCAGCTGCAAACTGATTATATTCTCAGAGTTGGGACGCTGATAATCCTGCAGTGGCGGCTGTGGACGCAGAAACAGTGCGCCCACCTCCTCATAATCCACCTCATCCTCGACTGGCGCCTGATAGTCGTTGGTCACTTCAATGTGCTCCACTTTAAGGCTGGCCTGTTTAGCCGAGGAATGCATCGATGGCTCCTTGGAGCCCGTGGACCAAGATAGCGACGATATGGATGAGGAGGAGCAATTGACCCGCATCGGAGACTTGTCCGCACTGGAACTGCAGCTGTCCTTGTTGGGCACGCTCAGCTGCTGCTGTTGCTGGAGCTGCTGCAGCGGAGGCAGCGACTGGTGGCGTTGATAGCGATGAGGCGCATACAGCAAATTGTCCGACTTGGGCGAGGTTATCGTGTGCGTATCCTGGTCCGGCGATTGCCAGCCATAGCGACTGGGCGTCTGTGGAATTAAGGGGATTAACGTGTAATTCACTTTTTTAATTTTAAATAAAAAATATACGGTTGAACTTCAATAACTCGAATTTCTCTCTTACTCGAGTTAAATGAGCGGCAGTAAAATTAATAAACTTAAGAAAAAGAACTCAAAAGGTCGAATATCTCCATAACTCGAACTTTTTCTTTGAATAATGGTGATTCAAGTTAGGGACGCTCTACTGTAAGTGAAACTAAAGCCGTTTTTTTTTTTATAAACCCGAAGCTAATCATATAAATTTCTTAAAACAAGTCATTGGTTAAGAAAAAAATTAATTTTAAATAAATAACAAAAAAAAAAAAAAAAAAAAACAAGTGGGAAAGGCTATAGTCGAGCTCCAGGCTATAGGATACAAGTTACTTACTAATAAATTTAAAATAATTTTTATTGCATGCTTTTAGGCACTTATATTGCTTAAAAGCTTTAATCATTACCACCTTTCTATTTGTCCGATCTTGTTACGATTTAATAGGATGATAGGTAATAATAGAAGTTGACGTTAATTAATAAAAATTAACAGACGGACAGACGGACATGGCTATATCGGATTGGCTGTTGGTGCAAGAATATATACACTTTATATTGTCGGAGAAGCTTCCTTCTCCCTGTTACAGTCATTGCAACGAATGCAATATCCCCTTTTACCTATTTTTTAAGTAACGGGTATAAAAAGCAATGTATATACACAGTATGCAATACAAATATTTTATATATATTTAAATAAGTAACGCGAACTCCACTATAGCATTTACCGCTTGCTTACATTGGCAAGAGAATAATAAATTCTTTATAAAATTAGCATTTTTTTATTGACTAAATTTATTGACATAAAAATTTAAGAAAATGTGAAAAGAAATGAGAAGATTTAAAATTGTTGTGTAGAATACTCACATGGCATTGTATGGGCGACACCTCGCGTCGTCGCACCGGGCTGGAAATGCTGTGGCTATGGCTGCCACTGCCACTGCCACTGGTCAGCACTGGACTCGTCGTTGACTTCAGGTTGCTGCTCTGTGGCAAGGTGCCCGCCTTGCTGCTGCTGCTGTTGCCCCCATTCTCCGTCTGTGTCTTGTGCTTGTTGTTCTTCTTGCGTGGACGCACAATGTGCGTTTCCATCCAGGAGCGCAGCTTGGACCCAAACATTGTTAGGATGTCCTTCTTTCTCCCTTCCTCCCTCTCTCTCTCTCTCTTTATCTTCTCTCAAAGCAAGTGGTAATTGTATAAATGGACGGATTGTTTCTGCAAAAATGAAAGGTTCCATTTAAGTTTATGCATAGCTCAAAATGCAATCCCATAATGTGGATGGGACAACGCCGAGGGCTCCAAACTGACTCCTGGGGCCACTTTGCCTTGATAAGAAAATCCATTTATGACAGCACAAAAGATGCTGAGGCTCAACGAGCGCCCGCAAATGTATGCTATAGTTTTGATACCCTTGCAGAGGGTATTTCAAGTTTGTCATGGAATGTGTAGCGCCTGACTTTATTATTATTATTATTATTTTCTTTAATTTATTTTAAATTTGTGTATATTATATTAACAAGAATACTGCTACCATATGGCAGCTTAAACTAGTTTTAGCTGACTTTATAAAGTGTTTTATAAAAACTTGATATAGGTATTTTTTGTTGGTGTAGGCAAACGGCAAACTATATCATACACAGTTGAACTTCCATAACTCGAACTTCTATAACTCGAATTTGTCTCTAACTCGAGCTAAATGAGCAGCAGTTAAATAAATAAACTTAAGAAAAATAACTCTATAAGTCGAATATCTCCATAGCTCGCACATTTTCTTTGGTTAATGGTGTTTCGAGCTAGAAACAATCGTTCAAAAGACCACCTTTCGTTTGAAATACTTCCCTTTGCTTGTTTTATATAATTTTACCAAATGTTGCTCAAATCGAAATACCAAATATTACAATAAATAGTATTATATAGTAAATTCAAATCTCTGCAAGGGTATCAAAACATCGGCATGCCACAATTCTCTTCTTTTTTCGTGTTTTCAACTATAAATTCGCTGCTGCTTGCGAGTATGTGTGTGTGTTGGTATTTGATGCAAAATTACCTTATTCGCAAATGTCTGCTGTCTCATAATATCCTTTACGCCTGTTTTTATTGTGCGACAACGAGATGAAAGGGCAGCTACACACACATATATACAATTTTTGCGCAATGTGTGTGAGTGTGTGTTTAAGCAGACAGCTCTTTATCTCTTTCTGTGTGTGTGTGTGTGAGTTTGTTTATTTTTTGTTGACGTTTTTCAGTCGCACACACCTACAATCTCACTTCTTTGTGTGTGTGTGAATGTGTGTGTTGGTGTTTGTGTCGGGGGTTGTTTGTAATCTGCGATGCACGCCTATTGCCGCTTCAAGGACTCATCAGCTCCTGCTCCTGCTGAGTTACTCAACACTGTGTGGGTGTGTGTGTGGGTGTGGGAGTGTGTGATTGTGTTGGACTGTCTATGTGTTTTTGCTGTAACCCTCCCCTTTTGCGGTAGTGAACGTATTCTGGGTTGTAAATCCAAACGTAACTGTAAATTTTTATGTCAAGCTATTTTCAATTGTTGTTTCTTGAATATTTAATTTGATTTGATTTCTTTATACGAAATTTATCTTTTTACGTATATTTATTGTTATATTGTAATTGTATGCATAGCATATACGTTAATTTAGTTGCGAGTAGAAGTTTTCTTGTTTTTCAATGCAAATTAATTTAAAATATGCGCGTTTAAACGTATAGTTATAAAAAGCAGGAAATTGCCTACTTCTAGGCTTCAAGCGAAAATAGTCTTTTCTTTCACATTTCACACTGTCTATGCAAGTTATGTATTGGTATGTGCAAGGTTCGGTCTTAGACTTATTTTATTTTCGGTGGTAGCAACAAAGTGTGTGCGGTTTTGACGGCGTTTGCTGCGCGGCGCTTAAAAATAGAGAGAGCGACTGCCGACGCTGAAGTGAGGAAAGCAACTAACGGAATGCGACACCACCAAAGCGCAACGAACCGATACCTATGAATCCTGCATTAACATTTACTATAATGTGTGCCTAAAAGTAATGCTATTACTGAAAGTTAAGTTTAAATTGACAATAAAATTAAATCTCACTATAGTTTAAAAATATTTAAGCCTGAAAGTAGGCAATAAATTTAAAAAATAAAATAAAAAATATCGGCACTTCACCACAGCTCATCGACAGCTTGTGAGTTATCGATGTAATTGAAACGCTATCGCTAGCGTGAAATTTAAATGTACCTTTTTTTTCTTTGTTAATTCAATAAAGTACAGTTTAAAAAAAAATAAGTCTTATATAAGATAAAATAATGATGTCATTTTAAATGTTTAGTGCGCGTCACCCTTCGGTGGTGAAAAAATTAATAAATTTTTAAGAAACTCTAACAAAAAGATAAAAAACCGACAGAAATATAACATAACTCCTGTGAAAGTTTTAAAACCAGGGACGTAACACTTATAATTTTTTTTTTCAAAAAATTAAAAAATAAGAGTTATTTGCTGATTTTTATAAAAAAAATTATTTTTAATTATTAAAATTAATTTATATAATAAAAGTCAAAAATAATTATTATTTTTCAATTTTTATATACAAATTTAACCCTAACTCTTATTTCCAATTTTTATTATAAAAATTGACAAATAACACTTATTTCTCAATTTTTATTATAAAAATCAAAAATAAAAATTGAATTTAAATATCTTTTGAGCCAAAGAAGCCACATCATATATAGACCTATATATATGATCTACGCATTAATACCTTTCCATTGATATATAATATGTATGTACAGAAAAAAAAGTGCCTTTTCAACTTTTTGAATCTGCACCATTTAAAACTTTGACCAACCAAATTTTTAACGGTTTAAATATGGTTCCAATAACATCACGGAATGTGATGCAGCACGTCTCCGAAAAATATAAACGCGAAAAGTCTCTTTTAAAATATCGGGTTAAGGACAAAATGCTTTCGCTCAAAATTGGCATTGCTTCTCGACACTCTAGAGGTATTCTGGGTGTAAACGTTCAGTTCTACAGAAATTGCATACAGTTTGCAATAGAAAATTACTTTATGGCTAATTTGAAGGACTGTCAATTGAGTTATCAATAATATTGCGGGGGTTGTGGGATAAATACAGCTGCTCTTGCATTTCTGGCAACATTATTTAACGGGTTACTCTTTATGAATCACACTCAATATGATGATGGTTTGAGTAATGAATAGAACGAAACATCTGCTGAGTGGTTTGTTGAGTTGGTGTGAGACTCACATGCGTACATTCATTTGTACATACATATTATATATCAATGGAAAGGTATTAATGCATAGATCATATATATAGGTCTATATATGATGTGGCTTCTTTTGTTCAAAAGATATTTCAATTCAATTTTTATTTTCGATTTATATAATAAAAATTGAGAAATAAGTGTTATTTGTCAATTTTTATAATAAAAATTGGAAATAAGAGTTAGGGTTAAATTTGTATATAAAAATTGAAAAATAATAATTATTTTTGATTTTTATCATATAAATTAATTTTAATAATTAAAAATAATTTTTTATATAAAAATTGAAATAAAAGTTTATCCTTGTTTTCGAATTTGGCGTTCAAAAATAACATATCTCTGTTTTTCCCACTCTTCTGGGACGCTTTTAAGTGCTTCAATTTTTTTGAAACTCATAACTATTATTTGCAGTCCCTGTTTAAAACTCTAGCTTCAAATTTAATTTAAAACAAAAAAAACCATATTTAACAACCTTTCCGAAAAGAGTTAAATATTGTCAAATATGCCACCATTGCCACCCTGTCTAAGTGCGAGTTTTTTCTGGGCCATCGTGTTTTGGGAGCCAAGGCTGCCACTCTGTTTTTACGAAGCTATAAAGAACAATTTGTTCACTTTAGTGAGCTGCTCTTTCTTGTTCACTCACCCATGAACAACTTATCGCTATGCCATGCATTTCATTGTGAAACAACAAAAACGGCAAGCTTTTTGCCCAAATTGTGAGTGTTAAATACGAGCTTTCATGTAATTATTTCGTATTTGCTAAACATACAACATGCGCTGCTACTATGAGGAGCTGGGCCTTGCCCGTGACTCTGCCGAGGGTGACATCAAGACGGCCTACAGAAAGTTGGCACTGCGTTGGCATCCAGACAAAAATCCCGATTGCTTGGAGGAGGCAAAGGAACGTTTCCAACTGATCCAACAGGCCTACGAGGTGCTCTCCGATGCCCATGAGCGCGCTTGGTACGATAATCATCGCGATCAAATCTTACGAGGCAAGAACTCGGAGTACTCGGAGAACTGCCTTGATGTCTTTCAATATTTTACTGGCTCCTGCTACAAAGGATATGGCAATGATGCGCAGGGATTCTATAGTGTCTATCGGGATGTTTTCAACAACATTGCCTCCGAGGATCTTGAGTTTATGGATAGCGATGATGAGCTGGGCGCTCCACAGTTTGGCAATGCAGACAGCAGTTATGAGGAAGTTGTTGGTCCTTTCTACGCCTACTGGTTGTCGTACAGCACGAAGAAGACGTACGAATGGCTGTGTCCCTACGATGTTAGGGACATCAAGGAGCGTTTCATACTGCGCAAGGTGGAGAAGGAAATGAAGAAGATTGTTCAGAATGCGCGCAAGGAGCGCAATGAAGAGGTAAGCAACATGTGCTACTAGAGAATAAGGCAACAACAAGTATAATCCTTAATTTCACAGGTGCGCAACTTGGTATCCTTTGTGCGTAAGCGAGATCGCCGTGTGCTGGCCTACAAACGTGTGCTGGAGGAGCGCGCCGAGGCCAATCGGCTGAAGCAGGAGGAGAAACGCAAGGAGCAGCTTCGCAAGCGCCAAGAACAATTGGCTGCGGTCCGTGCCAATAAAGTTGTCAACGATGGCTACGAGGAGCAACTCAGGCAGCTGGAGCAACAGTATGGCAGCGATTCAGACATCTACACTGACGAGGATGACGAGGAGAGCGATGATGATGAGGATGAGGACGCTGCAGCTAGTGACCAAGATGAGGTGGAATCTGAGCTGGAATTTGTGGATGATCTGTACTGTGTGGCATGCAGCAAGTCCTTCAAGAATGCTAAGGCCCGCGCCAATCACGAGGAGAGCAAAAAGCATCGCGAAAATGTGGAACGCTTGCGTCAGAAAATGGAGACAGAGGAACAGGAATTTAACGAGCACAACAACGACAGCCTCAATGCCACAGAGGAAAGTCTGGCTGACCTCAATCTCAATGGCAACCATGAGACGGATCAAAGTGATCAACTGGATCTCGCCAGCGACGACAGCGCAGCGAAGCAGCAAAGTAAACGAAATAGGAAGAGCAAAAAGTCGAAGAAGCCAGCAGCAAAGGCTGTGATCGAAAGCGAGGATGAGGACGAGGCAGCTGCCCAGCCCGTTGATCTGAATGCGGCACCGAGCAACACGGAGGATGAGGACGACGACAATTGGAGCAGAGGCAAAAAATCAGCCAAAAAGACAAAAACCAGAAGCAAAATTACAAACGGCAAACAAAAGACCGAAACGGAAGCAAAACCGCCAACGGAAATCAAGCCAAAGCCGACGACGACGGCTGCAGTAAAGAGTCAAGATGATGGGGCGACATCATGTGGCGTGCAACACACCTGTGTCACCTGCAAACTGGTCTTTGACTCGAAGAACAAACTGTTTGCGCATCTGAAGAAGACAAACCATGGCGTCTATTTGCCCAAGGCAAAGCCGGAAGTGGAGGGCAAACCACCAGGCAAAGGCAAGGCAAAGCGCAAATGAATGCTTCTCATTGTTTTTGTCCTGATCAAGATGGTTGGAGGGTTCTCCCTAGCTGCAGTTGCAGTTGCAATTGCCACAATGGTTGCTTGTAGAAAAGATGTAGATGTTTATTTATGTTAAAGTCAAAATTAAATTAAGTATAAATGCCCATTTGGCAATTGTTGTTGTTACGGAATGCAGATGAGCTTGCTGCCCGCCTCAATACGCCTGCGCACGCGTGTCCGCATGTTAGAGGACTCCGCCTTCAGGCTGATTCCGGCGGCGGCAAAGGTCAACAGGATGCTCAGCATGCCGCAATAAAAGGAGATTCCTAAACGAACATACAGACATTGTTTAGTTATTAAGTAGTCGAAGTCCAGGTTGTGAGTGATCTTACCTATGCTGCAGTCAGCGGGATAGAAGGGCTCCGCCTCCGTGCCACACAAGCGTTGCACGCGCTGCGCCCGCCAGCCCAAAGGATGCAGAAACAATGCCAGCATAACGGTTATACCTGCCCAGATAAATGCAGATGTTAGAAATCTTATAAAAGAGATAGTGGAGTAGATGGCAGACTCACCTGCCAGCACCTGGGCACAGGCTGTCATATTGTGTATGCTTTTGCCAAAGGCCGACTGGCGGCAAGAGGTCAAGAGCGTTGCCGCCACCGTCAGCGAGAGCAGCACAAATCCCAGTGACATGAAGAACATGGCCAGCTTCCATTCCAGCGGATAGACGCTGCCATCTGTGGCAAAGCCATCCAGATCAAAGCGACCACAATGATAGCCCAGCTGATGCATTTGCTTGCAGCGCGTGTAAATGCCAACGGAGGGATAACGTTGCTGACTGCGGCCACTGGGCGTGGCACCACTCACATTGAGACTGGGCCCAATCAGCCACTTGGGCGTGACCAGCGCCACAGCCACCAGCATATCTGCCACGAGGGTGCAGAGAAACCAGACTAGACTCACACTCGTTATGATAACGTAGCACATTTTCAATTGAGATTTGGTTACGGATACGGATTAGAACCAATTCCGAATCGATGTTAGCTTTCAAGTTGAATCCGTTGTCAGAACGCGTCAGCACTTGCCGCATACATAATTGCTTCTGTGTGGGCTTTTAATCATTTGGCAGTGCGTGCTGTGTTAGCTACACACACACTATCGCACACAGACACTCACACGCACCCACTCCCACCACCACCAGCCGTGCCACTTCCTTCCAGCTGACCAGGCCGTGCCCGAAATGGTATTGTTTATTTTATATGCTTTCGAATCGCCGTTGTCTGTTTTATGTTATTCATTCACCCCAATCACACATACACACACACACACACACGAACGAACGTCAAAACGCGAATGAAAATAGTTGAACTTATTGTTGTTGCAATTATAGCTTGAACTATAGCCGGCTGTCGTTTCTTTTTTATTATTTTCTTTTTGTTTGTGTTGCACATATGCTGCGTACGCATTCAATTTTGCAACATTTTGCTGCTGCCACTTCCTTGTGCGCAGGCGTTGTGGGAGTGCTGAACGGTGGCAGCAAACCAACGGCAGACTGAAAACTGAACCGAATGAATGGCGCGCATTGAAAGCAGCCAAAGCGCAGACTGAGCGCATGCCAATTCCAGAGATACATATGTGTGTCGGGCCAGCGCAGAGGGTCAGCTATGGAAGCGGTTGGGTGAGGAGGGGCCGCTACAAATCCAGACATTCCAGACTGGCGCAGCAAATGTTCTCCCATGCTCATACGAGTATCAACATATAACTCCCTCTCTGTCTCACTCACGCGCTAACTCTCTCTTTGCTTTGCTCTCTGCAGTTGTGCTCTCTTTGTGCTTAACATGCACACATGTTGCAGTTGGATCTGTACAGATCTCCCCTTTCTCCACACGTTCTTAATCACCCTGTCTCGCTCTAACCCCCTGATGATGAGTAGTTCCCTGGCGATTTGTTTGAATGCAAATGAAGTTTTGTAATTCCAGTGATGGAAGCACTCGTCTTATCAGTTAGCGTCCCCAACAGATTCAATTTCAATAGGCGGCAATTGCATCATACTCCATGTGTTTACACAAGTCAATTACGGCAATGATCGTGACCGGGCAAAATGAATTGCGCATACAAAAACAACACTTTCACTCTCACTCGCTCAGTAGGCCCCTTCCATGAAGTCCAATCATATGCCATCTGTTAATTCGGTTCAAGATGCTGTCGCCGATGCTGTCGCTCCTGCTGCTGCTGCTGATCCCTGTTCACTGCTATTACCATGAGTACCGTTACTGGGAACTAAATGAACCGCCGCCCATTTGCTCCGAGTACGAGATGCTGATTGTGAATACGCGCCAATGTGTGCGTCGCTGCAACATTGTGTGTGTGCGAGGCATTTGCTTTGAGGATGGTCCATGTCCCTGTGATAGCCAGTATCAGAGTACCCGCAAAGATGGCGTTGCCTGTGCCGCCGAATGCTTGCCGGGCTGCCAGCAGGCTGGCGGATATTGTGCCGGCCCAGAGCTGTGCATCTGCCGCAAGGGCAAGCACTACTACTACGATGCCGTGGCGCGTCGTTGCCGTCGGCGTTTGCCACGACTGCTGGACTTGTGCGGCGGGTGAGTTGTGACGTCATATTATACAGTTCGAGAGTTCCAGTTCTAAACGCACTTCCAGGCGCTGCATTCACGGCAGCTGCTCGTACGATGGTCGCTGCATTTGTGCCCAGGGCTACGAAATGCGATCCACACTGCTGCATGGCGCCCAGTGCACACCAATCTGCGATCAGTAAGTTACAAGTATTCATCCACAGTATCCACTTTCCATTCGACTAATCTTATCTTATCTTGCAGTGATTGCGGTCCCAGAGCCTATTGCTTTGCGCCCAATATGTGCGCCTGTCGGCATAAACACTTTCACTACGCTCGGGACGGAGTCTGCACCAAGGACTATTGACCTGAACTTAACTAGGGCTTTTTGACGCCCTTATGTACGAATTTCTTATAGCCTTTGGCTGATTTATAATAATTAGCCAATTAGAAAACTAGTGTAATTTACACAGTCGTTAAAAGACAGGTCGTAAAGAGAGTAAAACGATATTTGCCAAGTTCATACGACATCTTAAGCTGGTTTTAGTTAAAACGAGTTAAGTTCCACCGCATACATAAACACTTGCTTTAGCGAATCTTTTTATTTTATTTTATTACAGAATCATCTGATCTAAGACAAATACTACTCTTTGTTAAATTATGTAAAAGCATAGTGAAGTGACAGCTATACATACTAGTCCACCTGATTTTGGTTAATTCAGATTTAGCTGCCTTATAAACTTGATTATTTTGAAAACCAATACAAGAAAAAAGCAACAGCAATACAGCATTTCTCTCTCCCTCTGTTAAATTCAAATTCTCTTTTTCTAGTATATTTCTCAGTAGCAGTAGTTGTAGAAAATACTGCAGAATATGTTAAATAGCATAAGCATGTTATTTAAACGATCGTTAATTTTAAACTTTTGCCTAATAATTTAATTCAATTTCTGTTCGCCTGGTTTTCTGTTTCTTCGGCCAGAAAAAGTGATTAAACGGATTTAAAAATACTAAAAGCGTACGTGTGGTCCAGTGGCGGCGCCTTAAAATCAGCTATTCTTCACTATTTAAAAAGGGGTTAGACTCACCCCCCTATGCCACGCCCTTGTCACTGCATAAGTAACCAGTTAAAGCGGACACAGTTTTACTTCAAAAAAAAAAAAAGCTTGATAAGCTTCAGTTTTATATACAGACATAAATTGAATTTATATGTATAAATGTGTGCTAATTTGTGTCTTAAGCTAACGTAGGGTATTCGACTTTTTAACAATATGTCTGGCTAATGTTAGATAAAGCGAGAGCGAGCGGCGTTGCCGGCGGTAATAACAAGCGCGTGTGGCGTGTTTTCATTTATTCTTGTTGGGGCAGGGGCTTGTTTGCCCAGTTTTGTTATTGTAGACGTCGCCGCCGCTGCCAGCAGTAGCAGCCACAACATTCGTTCTCCAACGTTTAGGCTTCTGCCGGTCGCAGCAGCGACGGCTGCGTTTAGTTGGAGTTTTGCTTTCGACTGGTGCGGTACGAATTCCTGCCAAGTAAATTTCGCTGGAGCTTTAATTCTCTTGCCTCTCCTTGCTCGTACTTGTTGGTGCTTTCCTTGCTGTCTTTGCAAAAAAACAAAAAACTGGAAGTAATTTGCAATTTTAAGCAAGTTTAACAACAGCGAAGTGCACTTATAAAAGAAAATGGGACAAGTCAAGGTAAATATACAAGAACTCTCTCTCACAACACACAGCGAGTCAAGCCCACACGTGCATATTTATGTATATATTGTATGTATGTAGGCCTGTGCCTCGTATCCTTTGACAAGTGGGCAGCTCGGTTTGTCGTCGACAGCGTGAGAAAATTATTTATTTAATGATTTTGCAATGATTACAAACATGATTATTTATGTGCACACATGCGTGCATGTACATATATGTGTGTGTGCGTGCCTGTACTCTGTGTTATGTAAGAACAGCGAGGCAGACGAGTTGCTTATTAAATTGCAACAAGTTACTAACAAAAGTGACATTGAATTTTCTGCTAGATTTGCTCTGACATTTATAGCGTGCCAATATTAATTTCATTGATTAGGGCGATTTAATGTATAAGCCAACACAAACTCACATGCACGTGTACATACATACATATATTATGTAGAAGTGTATGCATGTTTTATATCGAATTCTTATATTTTTGAAGTAGGCGTAGCTGTTGCGCAGTTTGCGCGTCACGTCAACCCAAAAAAACTTGAACAATGAAACCAGTAAATACATTTCTTATGCGCGCATGTGTGTGTGTGTATCGGTGTTAACAAAAATAATCAACTAAGCTAAAAAGAAGTGTGAATGCAGAAAACCGGTTGATGCATTAATGCCGCGAGATACGATCGCTCTTTTTGCGTTCGTCTCGTTTTGGCAGTGAAATGTTATAAATAAATATGAGTATACGATAATTTAACAAAGAGGAGGGTGGGCGGTGTAGGGGAACGTTAGCTCGTGTGTGTTGATATTGCCGTCGTGGATTTTGTTGTTGTTGTAGACCTTATCAGTCGACTTCACGACAGGGGCCTGAGATGTCACAAGTGCTTAAATAGCTAGAAATGGCTAAAATTTATTTAAGTACTAATTGCTGAATTGCTTTTTCTAAAAAAATTAATATCGATTTTTCTAAACAAAAATGCCATTCGTCGATATCAATATCATCAATAGAATCTCATTATTTGTCCGATTTTGAATTATTTTTTTAAGGGCTTGAATTAAATTTCGGATGGCAAATTTTAGAATTATAAAACTATATATTGTTTTATTTATATATGTACCTAAATTTGCATTTAACCTCTGCTCGAATTTTCGCTGTGTTCGTAGTGTTTACCTAATTGACAAAACGAACTTTGTCATAACTCTATCGTGTCTGTCTAATATTTCCTTCATTCAAATATTGCAATAATTCTCTTATAGTTTTATTGTTTTCCCTTAAATTATATATTTTTTTCAAAGAATTTATTACTTTTTTTTATGAGTTTTAATATTGTTAAGTTATTTGTCAATCCGAAAATTAGTTAATTTTTAAAATAGCCAGATTTCTAGCCAATAGCGTTACTTATAATTTTATAGCCAAGAAGGCAACACTGCCGAAAGCTTTTCTTTCCTCTTAAGACTTTTGATAAGCAACAGGTGTTAATTAAGATCTCCAAGTGAATGTTTTAAATTCGCAAAGCTAACCTTATCTATTATCTTCATATCTATCCCGTAGAAAGCTTCATCCGCTCTGAGCAAACTGTTCGTCTACGGCGCCTTAAAATATGGCCAGCCAGGCAACTCGATCTTGGCCAGTACCAGCAATGGTTATGCCAATTTGTGGTGCCGGGCGACGACGACAGAAAAGCTGCCGCTGGTTATTGCCACACGCTACAATATTCCATTTCTGCTGAACAAACCTGGCATTGGATATTATGTAACCGGTGAGATTTATGAGGTATGTACAAACAGTGAACACAGAGTGTTAATTTCTGGAAGAGATAAATGATTCCATATGCAACAGGTGGACGATCGCATGCTCAAGTCGCTGGATAGTCTTGAGGATTGCCAGGACGTTTGTTCGCGAGAGAAGCTGGACATGAACATCGGCGTCGGCGAGGGGTATGTGGACTGACATGATGTCATCTATTTATGTGGTTATAATTATATATATTTCTTTTGCAGCACCGTACCCTGCTGGGTCTACTTGCTTCAGAAGTATCCGGAGAAGTTGCTGTCCCTGCCGTATTTGTCCAGCTATGAGAACAACTCCACACATCCCTACATCATGCGCCATCGTCGCACTCACAAGCATCCTGCCGCGGATGATCTCAGCTATGAAGCCCAAAATTAAAGTGGCCAATTATTACTTACTTTTAACCGGTAGTTGCATTTGTAGCAAGTATACACACATATACACATACATACGTATATGTATGTATATATATGTGAAACATACAGACTTACATATTGATTAAATGATATATTATAGCATAGTTTGTAACTTTATAAGCTTCGAGTAAATAAAAGCAATTCGACTAAACAAAAGTCAGTTCAAGTAAACTACAATATCATTAATAAAATATTGTAAAGAGGTGTGTTTTGACTTACGTGGAAATTAGATCATTTAAATTAAGTTAAAAATTGAACTTTAATCTGCATACTAAATTATTAATGATTTAATCAATTAAAATTAGATACGAGCAGTGCTGCGAACTTTTTTAAAAAAAAAGCTGTTCTTAAATGGAGAGAAAGAAAAGAAAAGCTGAAAATATTCTGAAAAAAGAGCAACAAAAAATCGTTTTCTTATTGTCTTAATTTATGTATTTTATTTATAAAATTTTCAGCATTTTGTTTTTTTTTTGTTGGAAGCCGCCCATCGCACTTGCGTGTTTTTTAGTGGTTGCAATGAGCACGCAAATCACTTAGCTTTGCAGTAAATGTAGTCTTGCAGTAGCTTTACAATTCTAGCGTTTTTTAGCTATCAACAAAAAGTTCTAGCTTTTTCTAGCTTTTTCAAAGGCTAGTTTAGCTTTTATATGACCCCAAGAGTTGGCAACACTGATTGTGATCATAGTTTGTCGTAAAGTAGTGGTGTTGGTATCGGCATATATCGATAAAAACGTATGAGTAAGCTGCCACTATTACACACATTTTGTATATTTCTACCAAAACTGGTATAAGTATGTTTAGCGCGTTAGTAAACCATATTTTTTTTTTCAAGAGCTGCTGCATTTCTAAAAAAGCCAGAATTACCGCTTCCCGCAAATCCCAAATTGTTCCCGCTATTGGTGTTCAAAAACAGGCAGATTTGACTAGAAAAAGGCTAAATTGGCAGCACGGGATAAGATGAGCAAACAAATCTAATTCGATTTGAGCATGTCGCAGGCACTTAAAAGAGTATTTGTTTATGGCACATTAAAGCGTGGAGAGCCAAATCATTTTTGGCTAACAAAGAAGGAGAATGGCGTCTCCCAGTTTCTGGCCAAGGGCAAAACCCTGACTAAATTTCCCCTGGTGATTGGAACTCGATATAACATTCCATTTTTGCTCAACAAACCGGATGTTGGCCACCACATAGAGGGTGAGATCTATGAAGTGGATGATGCCATGCTCGGTAAGCTGGATGAGCTGGAGGAATATCCCAGGTACTACGATCGGGAGCCACAAGCGATATTGACGGAGCAGAACGAGTAAGCAAACAGCTGCAAATGATCACAGACTCTAATCAGTGTTTGTTGTGCCGCAGGACACTCGAGTGCTGGCTATATCTAATACGAAAGTATCCGGAAAGTATGTTGTCGAAGACTCTGCTGAGTAGCTATCACAATACATCAGAGCAAGCGTACAGTGAGAAGTCGGTACGAGATCCAAAGATTGCGGCCAAAGATGATCTATCTTATTGAATTAAATTGCAGCTATGCGGACAGCAGACCAGAGGATCTCTTCCTGGACGACTGACATCGCGTCGACGTAGTGATAAGGTGCAGGAAGATTATTAGAAAAAAATTGTAACATTTATATAAACGGATTTCAACGCATGGCTATTATTCATACTCTATTACATTGATTCCATATTTCAAAAATGCAAACGAAATGAACAATATTTTGTTTGTTTTGGGCAGGGAGTAGGAGTAGGAGGGATAAAGATAGGTGTATGTAGATCGGAAAGCCTAGAAAAATGTTACATGCGTACTGTTCAAATGTTAGCTAGAATATGTCGTGACCAGGTGACGCACGCGCTTCTAGCTGTGCCATCCCTGGATATCGTGTAGCAGTGGTAACTGTCGTAGTACAATAGATGAAAACGGTTTTATTTATTTGTGGCGTCGGTATCGGCGGCGGCGGCAGCGGCAACAGGATCAGTAACAGGCATCACATGACATGGCCTAGCTGTCCGCTTCATCGTCGAGCGACTGGAATCGATTGGAGGCCGCAACGGGCGCAGCGGCGGTTGTCTCCTGCACGCGCTGATAGCGACCGCCATGACGGACTTCTTCGAAGGCGGGTTCGTTTTTCTTCTTGCGTTGTTCCTCCGGACGCGCTGCATTCAGCGTTGGGAAGAACTCGGTGTTGGTGATATCGGGTGCAGCTCGTCGTGCCCGCATGCCACCACTACTGCCACCGCTGTTGAGTCCGAGGCCAGCGTTCTGCAATTGTTCGGAATAGATTCGATGGGCACAAAGTCCAAAGTAGTAGTTAGTATCATACGATCATTATGAAATACGATATACGAATAGAGTTAAATACTTACACGTAACGCGGGACTAATGTAGCGCACATTCGACGATGGCTTCTCCGTCTCAACCGGCACCGGTATCTGAGTCACCTCCTCGGCAGGTATTAGCTTTTTCCAGGGACCGGGTCCGCTGCGTTTAGTATTTGAATCGGTATTGGCATAACCGTCGCTATCCTCATCTTCGCCATCGTCAATGTCATCCGAATGCTGTTGTTGTTGCTGCTGCTGCTGATGATGATGTTGATTATGATGATGTTGCTGCTGCTTCTCATTGATCGTTAGCTGGCCAATCTTGAGACCACTGTAGTCCTTGCGCTGCTCCTGCTCAAACTCTTTCCACTCCTCCTCCACGGGCTAATCACAGTTCACAGCGAAACAAAAAGAAAAAAAAAACAAAACAGTATGGTTATTTAGTAATCCTGATGCTACTGCACACTCACCTCAATTTCGGCCTCCGCTGCTTTGCTGCTCTCGCTTTCAACGACTTCCACGACTGCCACGCCGCTAGCCGCTGCCACTGATGCCGAGACATCAGATTTTGGTTTCAGAGCTGCGGTCACCGCCACCTCACTTTTCTTGCACTCTTCCAAGTTCTTGACGAGTTCGTCGGCCGTTATAAATTTACCCTTGGTCTTTGACTTCTTCTTGTCCTTTTTCGCAAAGAAATCGTCTAATTCGGCCATGTTTGCAATTATTTTCGCAATTCCCAATTCCAAATTATAATGAAATCCAATCGCACTCGCGTGAAAAGAAATCGTTATCGATTGCGCTTATCGATGATTGGCCACACGTGGTCAAAGTTTGCAAAATACTCAATTTACCTTGTTGACCATGTAATCTGAATATTAACTTACTAATTTTTTTTGTTTAAAATTTAGGGTTTTATTAATTTTTTTCGTTTAACATCGTTTTGCATGTGAATATGCAAATAATGTGTGCAATGATTGCTTTCGATAGTTTCAATCAGCAATGCTTACGTATACATATTTGTGCTAAGGATTAGCAGTTGTGATTTATATCGAAAATATCTAATATTTTGGAAATAATACAGTTAAATATGTTTCCATTAAATCATGTTGACATATCGATATGAGAAATATACATGTCTGTCAAGTAGGAGAAATTTGAACGAGGTGGCAGCACTATATTTGAATACATTCGATTGAGTTATCGTTGGGAGCTGACGTTGGCGCCAAAATTCAACATTTAACAATTGCTGCACATTAGCATAAGAAAGTTGAAGTTTAGCATAATTAATTTTGTATGAAAGTTTTTGTTTGAAGCTATCTCGCTACTTTATTATCGAAATTCGCAACATTTGGCAATAAAACTAGCAAATTTGCATGACATATTGATAATTGCATAATTAAGTTGAAACAGAAAAAAAATGGCAAATGAATGTAAATGGGTTAAATATTGTGTAAGCCAAAAAAGCAACAGGAAACCAAACTAAGCAGATTTATTATCCATATTTACAAATTTTTGTTTAATTTGTTTCGCCCGCATAATTTTCGCCATAAAAATATGTGCAAATGTATGTGTGCATATACTTATGTATGTAAGTGTCCCATAAAGATGCATATTTAACGAGTGCCAAGACAAATACATCAACTGCGAGTATATATTTGCAGTTCAACACAATTAAACCATTTCAACGGTGTCAAAATTAGCAATTAGGCTAAGAGTTAAAGCCATAACCAAAACTTCCTTTCTTGTTGCGTTCGAAAATTAGTTAGAGTTCCGCTGAATTTGCTAAGCAAATGCCCGATGGCAAATAGTTTATTTATTACTGCAGCAGCGTTGTTGCAGCAGGTCTGTCATAAGTCAGCTACATCCCGGCTGAATGCTCAACCAGTTAATAAATAGACTCACTTTCAAAGCGGACTTCATAGAGTCTTGGCCATAGTGTAGTCTTGGCCCAGTCCATTCCATTCATATTGACAAGCTCCAGCCAAGCGCGGCTCAGTCTTCTTTCGAACGCCGCTGTGCGCAGTTGATCCCGCTCCAAGCTCAAAGCTCCAAGCGCCAAGCTGATAGTTGATAGCTGCGATCTGAAATCTCGTGCTCGTGGCATTTGAATTTATTGGTCGACGCGATTCGCCTTATTAACAACGTGTAACGTGTTTTTGTGTGTAACGTGTTTTGTTTTTGGAAATTGTTCACGTTTTTTAATTAATCAACAACAACAACAACTACTACTACTACTGAAAAAAGAAGCACTGCAAAAGGTAATTAAAACGCTTGCACATAGCAAGAAAAAAAATAAAAATAAAATATGGCTAACACCTTTTGTGCTGGCCAAGTTAACTGTTTCATTTTGGCTTTTGCCATTGGCTGCAATTTAATTCAATTGCTTCATGACCTCAACTTATTTTTTATTATTGTCTTGCACTTGGGTAATTAGCAAAAAACTTTAAAAACAATCTGAAATCAATTTGAAACGTTTTGGGCGCCATTAGCAGCGCAGCGAAGCATTTAATTGGAATTGGAATTGTACTCGTAATGTCTGTTATTAATTATTTACAAATACGCTAAAGAGAAAGAAAGAGATGACAAACGAAAAAATAACATTTCCCGAGCATTGTTTAACCTTTTGCATCATCATCACGACTATCAACATCATCATCATCATCATCATCACAGGTCGCCTTGGGGTCATGGCATCAGGTCATGGTCTCTATCCGCCTAATGATGACCAACTACCAACTTGACATTTGTTAAATTTTAATTATATTTTAGACATATTTTACACAGTTGCATACATTTAAATTCAATTTATTTGTAGGAAAATTTTTAAACAGTCTCTAACTTCCGGTGTTTTCTCAATAAATTATCGATTAAATAACGGGTTTTTATATTGTAATCGAGTTCGAATTTTGGAAACTCATTTGCATTTCGCGCATTTCCCTTTTGTAATTTATACAAAATTTGGCCAAGATATTTGGCCATTTCGTGTTTCGCTTTTTTTTGATCCATTTTGGCCAATTCACAGTGCCTACAAATGTATTCGTTTCTCTTCATTTGTGTGTGTCAATACCCATCACTTTAAGCTTATTTACATACGAGTATTGGAGGTCGATTATTTGGCAGTCTCGTTTCTTTGAGATGCCACAAAAACCCCCTAAAGGGATGACACACACACGCACACTTGTTTTGACTGTAAGATTTTTAAGTTTTTTTCAATTTCATGGCATGATGTATTTTTGTCTTTTGGCAAGTCCGAAATGAGGTCAAACGCATTTAAGTTTATACAAATGATCGGTGAGTTTCGGGTTCTATTCGGAAATCCGTCTCGATAGCCATTGATCATTAGACAACAACAACACCACTATCAACAACAACAACAACAACAACAACAACAACATCACCAACAACAACAAAACAGACAGCAGCATCATTATTGCAAAATGTAAACAACACTTTTGCCATCATTTGTATTTGAAATGTTCAAGAAATGTTACATCAAATAAAAAAAAAAAAGCAAATCAAACCGGTTTTTGAAACACATTAAAACACACTTGACAGTTTTCATTAAAATACAGTATCGTGGGGTCGGAATAGTCGGAGACGCGAGGGAGACGCCAGCTAAGATAATATAATCAAGCTATGAACTATGCATATTTAATGCCAAGTAACAGTTAATCATCTTTCAAGGGAGCTTCCAAACTAAACGACTTCTTGTAAATATTGAACAACATTTGTCGAATACCCATTGATTTGTCATCGCAGAACATACATATAGATTTCCAAAGACTCAAATACAACCATCATCTAAAATATAAAGAACTTATAACTGTAGAATCTTACGATTCAAGGAAAACTTAAAAAAAATGTATAGGATTAAAAACGAAACGTAACCGCTAATCGATATTAACCGATTGAAATTGGTAACCGTAACTAAAAACGTATCCAAACAAAAATTTTATATTTTACAGATACCAAAAAAACCGAATTTATTTCAAGCGAAATAACCGTTTAGAAACCGATTCATACAAAACATTTACTTTCGGTTCGGCATACAATTTAATCATGTTATTAAGGTGTTATCCTGGTTTTCAGAAGTAAATTTGATTTTTATTTTTAATGTGTACACATATTGATTTCAATAAAATATCTTAATTTTTGAGTATTTGATTTCAAACATTTAAAATAATTTTTGTTGTGAACCAAAATCATACCGTTATTTCGCAAACGAAACATTTAAATACCCTGTAACCGTTACTTAACCGATATACAACAATTTTTCGAAACCGATAACCGAAAACCTAAATGCGAACCAAGCCGAAACCGTAACTGAAACCGATATTCTTTTCGGTTTGATACCCTGATTCCGATATATAACTCACTAAGTAATATAAAAATATAGAAGCCCCATAGAAAAAATTTCCATGATGCGACTATAAAACTTAGATTAATATCCCATATAAGTATCTTAATTGAACTACTATGCTAAAGTCAATAATAACACACACTTAAATACTTAACAACATTTAGAAGAACGCATATTATCTCAGAGAGACACAGATCTCAAGATCTAAAGATCAACTTGAATATTACAGTGTAACTGGCGTATAACTTATAACTTTGCTACAAAAATAGTTGCCACTAATTATACCATGTATATTTGATTGACTAACAATTGACAGAACTCAAAAACACTCATGAATAGTTGAAAAATATACGTAGTTACTATAACTAGAATTTATAAAGAAATACAACTACATAAGACACAATTTTCTTAAACGGTAACTTTTAAATTTTTCATACTGTGGAAACTGTTAAATATATACCAACTTTTTGGGTGTGTAATAACCTCAATTAAATTACGTCCTTGGCCAACCAATAAAAGTCCGTTTTATGCCTTTAACACTTAACATTATGGCCAACTTGACCGTTATCCATAATTCTTTCTTAATTGTGTCAAGAATAAGTATCTTTTTTACCACAGTTGCCAATTTATAATTCTACTCTTAACTTGGTCTAAACTAGCTCTTGGCTAAACGATGCTAATGAGGTTGATGTTTGAGTGCCTCTATATGCATATTATGGCTGTCAAGTTGATAGTACTTAGACCTCTTCAGATACATACGTTGTTATTATTACATTGCATGCCACAGTGCGCAAGTTCGTTGCCTAAGTCTTTCGTTTTGCCCTCTACCATTAAAAATGTTAGTTTGAGTTTTCGGTTTCGGTTTCTGTTTCAGCTTAATTTTGGCATTTTCCATGAGCTTCTGTGTCTGTGTGTGTGTGTTTTATGGCTATGATTTTCAGTTTGACTCGGCCCCAAATGAATTGGAGCTGTGTTTTAGGCTTGCACAAGTTGCACGCTAGTTTTTTTCTCTTTCTCTTTCTCTTTCTTCTTCTACTTCTGTTTGAAGTGTGACGTATTCAGCAGAAGCGCTTTAATTGGCAATAAATATGGAAATGAGGCCATCGCTTCAGACACGTTAACCAAATGTATTAAGAGACAAGCGTGAAAACTGCATTCGATTATCAAGCAAAAAATGCAGTCTCTATGTATTAGCCAAGTTCACAAATCAGTCAACAACTTGTAGTTCAAGGTTGTGCGATACTCGTATTGACATACGTATTATATTAAGATAAGTAAGTCAGTCTGTTAGTCAGTCTGTTTGTCTGTTGCTTATGCCCCGTCATGTCGCAATTACACTTCCTCAGTTTTCATTTAAGCACGCTTTCCTTAATTGCTGCGCTGAGTGTAAGCACTTGTGGATACAGCTACAGACAAAGATATATTATACACATTTGTATCTCTTAGCAGATGTCTTTCTCGTTTGTTGTTATGGTAAATAGACATGGTGACAAAAGCCGAAAAAGCCGAAATGCCAAAAAACTTGTTCAGTGTTGCATGAAATGTGCGATTTATCAAAAGTAAATGCGCTCGAGTTGCCAATGATGGACAATTAGATGCCCTAAGGTACAAACAGTTGAAGCAAAACTTCGAATTAAGGAGACTTTGACTCATGGAATTCTTTTTTTAAGTTAAGTAAATGCTTTTGCCACTCGATTTGGCTTAAGTTAGAAAAAATTCGAGTTATAGAAGTTCGAGTTATGGATGTTCGACTGTATATTTTTATCTATATCTTTTAAGATTTATTTCGTAACTGCCATATATTTTAAAATAAAAATAACAACACAGCAAATATTTTAAATTTTATTTGTATGAATTATTTGAATTTTTTTAAATACCTATGTTTATAATTAAATAAAAGTTTTATTATTTACGGAATTACAATTATGTTAGGATTTTATTAAAAAAAATTTTTGTTTTAAAATTTTGGTGCGTTATTTTAAGATGTACAGTTTTCACAATTTTAAGTTCATATTAACATTATTCACACTTATATCTGATGGGGAAATATTACTTAACTTAACTTGGAAATACCACTAAATTTGAGCACACTTTAGTAGGGGAATCCCCCCCATCTCTTGAGCGCTGTCAGTTGAGCATACTTAAATTGGACACTTTAAAATACAGGGTATACTCACTGAAAGCGAAACCAATCAACTTTTTAGTCTGAGGCCGCTTAGAAATGTCACGAAGCGACTTGCGGCCAAAGAGCAAGGCATGTTTACACACACACACACACACACAAGCACAACACGATTAAAGCCCAGCTTATGATTTGGCCAAGTGTAACGCGGGCCACAACCCCAAAAACAAAATAGGATTGCCAACTTTAAGTCCAACTCTCCAGCTCCAAACTCCAACTGCAACTTCAACTTCAATTTGCATTGTGCAATTTTGAAACGTTGCAAGCTCAGCTGGTGGCAACTGCTGCATGCTGCAAAGCTGCGTGCAACTTGCAACGTGGAAGCTTGCAACACTCTTTTATTATAGCATTAAAGCAAATACATATCAGACATGTTAGACGGGTGCTGGTGGTCCAAGTCTGGCCAAGTCTGGTCTCAGCTCGAGTTTGACTCGTAGTCTCTGAGTCTGAGTCTGAGTCTGGTCTAAGCTCCTGGCACTGTAATGGCTTCTACCTGTTGCTGATGTCACTGTGTGTGTTGTTGTTGTGGTTGCTGCTACCATTGTATTGCCATTAAATTGATCAGCCAGCCGTCCAGACATTCGCTCCGTCGCATTGCGTAATCGTAGCTGAAATGTAAAGAAATTTCAAATGCGAAATCGACGCCGCAATCAAAAAAAAAAGCTGAAATTGAAACCCGTTTCAATTGAACAGACTCGAACTGCGACTTGGCTCATGTCTTGTGCTTGTGGCTCAGAATTAGCCCCAGTTTTGGCCAATTGCTTTCGACACCTGTGGACTGTGCACTGGACTGCTTGAACGGAATGTGGGCAACCCGACGCTTTGTAATGCTATGCCACAACGATTGTTGCAACTCGACTAAACCACTCTCCCTCTCTCATTGTCTCCTCCTCTCTCTTTGTAGCCTAAACATGATTGATTTGTCACCTGTGCAAGAGTTCTACAAGGACAAGACCGTCTTCATCACCGGTGCCTCGGGCTTTATGGGCAAAGTGCTGCTGGAGAAGCTGCTCTACTCATGCCACTCGCTCAAGGAGGTGATCATCATCTGTCGCCCCAAGCGCGGCAAGACGCCCGAGACGCGTCTCGATGAAATGTTCAAGCTGCCCATCTTTCAACGCATCAGGGACGAGAGGCCGCACATGCTGAAGAAGGTGACCATCTACCAGGGCGATGTGACCTATGACTGTAAGTTTACTATATTTGACACCTTATACTTCTATAAGAAATACAATAATTGTAAAAGGGAAAAGAAACTCAAATTGAGAAATTTGTTACTGGGAAAACAAT
This sequence comes from Drosophila limbata, assembly GCA_963924055.1. Taxonomy (NCBI): domain Eukaryota; kingdom Metazoa; phylum Arthropoda; class Insecta; order Diptera; family Drosophilidae; genus Drosophila; species Drosophila limbata. The sequence continues at coordinate 7,047,348 of OZ001355.1, forward strand.
GTGTGCAAAAATGTAGGAAATTCCAATTATGAATAAAGTTTTAAGGGTTTCAAATTAGATAAATACGATATCATATCGCATGATTTTAAATAAAATATTTAAATAAAATAACTTAAATATTTAAGTAAAATATTTAAGTTTTAAATAATGAATTTTTATACTAAAAAAAATTAGACAAAGTAACAAAAATATCATTTTTATAATACACCATTTATTTAAAATAATAAAGAATCATTTAAGAAGGAATTATAATAAATTTGAATACACAGAATGCAATTAAAATGTATTTAAGTAGTTGGAAAGGAAAATGCAGCCAAGTCAGTAAGATCAAAATGCTACTTATTTCGAATGTTATTGAATGCTGTTTGTAAGGTTTAATTTTGGGCCAGTTGATATTTTTGATAGTTTTCTTGTCAAGTTGATAAGGCCGTTGTTTTTCATTTTAACAATAAATTTATTAATATAAAAATTTTTTTCTTCTACCCCTTTAGGGAGTCCTTTAACATATAAACATAGTATATAGTACATATATATGTGTTTTCATTGCATGAACACTAATAACAAGAAACACTTTTTATTTGAATTTAATTGCATAGTTTATTTTGCATTTCTATTTGTATTTATAAGCTTACTTGTCCTAACGCAACAAGCATTTAAAGACCTGTTAGTTAATTAATTAGTTAATAAATACTGGTTTAATTAAATATTATGCATAAATTGTTATCTCGTCGACTTATTTACTTTCCCCTCCCTCTTTGTAGTGCTCGGCCTGAGCGGCGATAGTCTGAAGCATGTGGTGGAGCATACGAACATTGTGTTCCATATGGCAGCCACGCTGAAGCTGGAGGGGAATCTGCGTGATGCCATTGACATGAATCTGCAGGGCACACAGCGAGCTCTCAATGTGGCCAAGCAGATGAAGCAACTGGATGCATTTGTGCATCTGTCGACAGCGTTCTGCAATTGCGATCAGGAGGTGATGTACGAGAAGGTCTATGAGTTTCCACACAAGCCCGAGGATCTGATGCGTTTGGCCGAATGGATGGATGTCAAAACGCTGGATGCCATCACACCAGATCTGTTGAAGCCGCATCCCAATACTTACACCTACTCCAAGCGTCTCGCCGAGCTGCTCGTTCGCGATCATTACGAAACGATGCCGGTCATCATAGCCCGTCCCAGCATTGGTAAGTTTCATTTCATTTGCCATCCTCTTGGCCATATTCCTTGGCCGCATCTTGCTTATAAACAGCCATCAACGTTGGGGGCTTTTGAGCTGGTGAAGCTTCAGCGCCTTAAGGCTTTATTTATGTCACTGTCTGTCTTTTGCTTGGCTTGCTTGCTTCCTTAATAATGTCTTTAACTTTTACCATATTTTATTTTATGTACCATTATATTTGTGGCTTTTTGCGCTGTTGGCCATAAAAGTCGCCAAATCTAAACACACGCCTCTTCGCTTAGCCAATTAATTTGCCTTGGCTTTTTTCCGTATTTCACCAGTTGCAGTTTCAGCTGCAAGTCTCGAGCTTTTTGATTTACAGACAATTCCCACTGCAGGCCATTTGCCAATTGAATTTCGTTGTACTCGTCTAAACAAGTGGGGGGGATTGCCCCTTGCCATGGGTATTTGCTGGAACGTTTAAAAAATGTTGATAAAGTTACTCGTAATTGACCCTTCAGCTGACCCTGTTACATCCAATAAATGTGCTTATAAAAAGCCACTTACGATTCTTTGTAGAATATCAGCGATTGAAGCTGAGTATATTTATACCCTGTGCCCATTTAAAATGGTCAAAAAGGGTATATTAGATTTGTGAGATGTATGTAACAGGCAGAAGGAAGCATCTCCGACCATATAAAGTGTATATATTCTTGATCAGCATCGACAGCTGAGTCGATTGAGCCATGTCCGTCTGTCTTTCCGTCCGTCTGTCCGTCTGTTTGAACGCGTCGATCTCAGAGACTATAATAGCTAGAGATTTTAAATGTTTATGTAGGTTGCTGGATACCGGACGCAGATCAAGTTTGCTTTTAAATTTGGATCGGACCACTATGTCATATAGCTGCCATAGGAACAATCAGTCGAAAATGAAGTCTTAGTATGAACAACTTTTTTGATGTTTGAGATAACTTAACCAAACTGACAGAATATGCATTTGGGATGGTCTAATACATCCTGACCAAATTTGGTTGAAATCAGACTACTATATAATATAGCTGCCATAGGAACAATCAGTCGAAAATCAAGTCTCAGTATGAAAAACTTTTTTGTTGTTTGAGATATCTCAACGAAACTGACAGAATATGCATTTGGGATGGTCTTATACATCCTGACCAAATTTGGTTGAAATCAGACCACTATATCATATATCTGCCATAGGAACGATCGAAAATATAGATTTAGTATGCAATTTTTTGGAGATACATGTGTGTATCTCAACCGAACTCACAGATTGGAAGTATTCTATGTCTTTTACATTTTGAGCGAATTTGCTTCAAATCGGTCTACTAGATTGATGTAATACAAACAATTAGTCGAAAACTTAATGCGGCATCATCAAACCTTCGGCGTGCATAATGGTGTGCAAATACTTATTAGGCTATCGGAGTGCCAGGGCACAGGGTAACTTACAGTCGAGTACTCTCCCCCTTGTTTTATTTTGAGGTTTCCTTTTCTATAGTAGTACGGGGTCTCCGACCGTCGAGTATGCTCGAGTGTAGCACCGCCCACTAGTTTTATTTTCTACGATGCCAAAAAGTAAATGAAATATGGACATTTAAGCTAAAATTAATTCAATTAATTCAAAACTGAAAAGAGAAAAAGTAAAAGTTGTATTTATATGCAACAAACTATAATTGATGCAAAATTTGTTCCAAGGTTTGGGGAAAACACCAAAAGCCCCAATCCAATCAATTGAAAATATTAAATAAATAAATATAATTAAAAATATAAATAATTTATATAAACGTTGCATTGAGAGACTTTATGAGCCGTATCCAAAGTGATTTTTAGTGTTTGTTGTACTTTGCTTCAGAATCTCAGTGAAATTAAAGCATAGACAGAATAATGAATATCATCTTTTTGCTGATCTGATCTAAACTCTGACTGCCAACATATTTTTTGTCTATCATCAAATTGCTCTTGTTTCAAGAGATTTTTCAGGAATTTTCTAAAATTTGTTGCCATTTAATAGGGACAACAAATAAATATAGATCATTATTTAATCAGTTTTACTAGCTTCAATTAAATGAAGGCTGAAAATAGCTAGAGAACTGCAGTGTGTAAATTATGTGTGTTCTTTACCCGATGGTGGAAAATGGTTTTCTCAAATAATAGTTACATTAACTGTTATCCAATTCCGTCTTTATCTATTCAAGGCAGTCAAATACTCAGAGCAGAAGATAAATAAAACCCCAAGAACATCATAAAGTCAACCAAATATTTTGTTGGCCTGTGTGAACTTGGCACAAGTTGCCAAATCCAACTCGAGTTTGAATACTTTGCAAATGAACGAATGACAAACGAGTCGAATTTGCAAACTGAACTCAATTCCTCAATTGATGAACAAACATGAGTTTTGGGTGCACAATGAAACGAATTGTGTGTTGCTCAGTGTCGTATTTCTCTAAGAGAAAGAGAGAGAGGGAAAGAGAGAAGACGAGTGTTTTCGTCTACTTAAATATTGATGAATTGATGACTTTGGCGGCACGAATAAGTAAAGTTCGTTGAGTTTAAATCTTTTAGCGAGCCGCAAAATGGGTTTGGTAACTGGTCGCTGGTTTGGCTTGCGGTTTGGGCCAACATTCGTCGACGGTTGCCAAACTTGAGACTATAGTATTGTGGGTGTGGCTCCAGCTAATTGACACTTGTTGGAGTGCGCTTTATCCCCTCTGTCTGTGTTGTTTTTTTATGTCTCTGCTCATCTCGAAATTGCTGAACTTTTTTCTGGCACGTATCTGTATCTGTATCTATGCCACAAAGCGAGATAAAAAAACAACTTAATGTTTGCACATAACTACCCTTTAATTGTAATTAGCTGCGCTTTAGGCAAATACCTGCTTTGGTCCAAGTACATGCTAAGTACAGTCACTACAAACACAAACACACACATGCAAACACTGCCTGCAAGAAATCGACGTCGTCATTGACCAACAAGTTCAATGAGCATGACATGGAAATTTAAAGCAAATGAAATTGCAATTGCAACTCAAAATGAAACTCAAGGAAACGCCCCAAACACGCCACGCCCCCTTGCTAAGCACAAAAAGCTTTAAAGCCAATTATCCTGTTGCCTTTGAACTCTTGTCCAGCTAAAGCACAAAAAGACACTAGTACTCCAAGCTATGCCTACGCCCATGCCACGCCTTCTCCCACGCCTCCGCCTGCTTACCCTCGCTGCTGCTGCTGCTGCTGCTGTTCCTCAAGGGAGATCTGCCGATCTGGAAATGGATCCTTATGCCCGATTGATTTCACCTCAAACAGTTTCCCCATCGGCCTACGAGCCAGTGCCCGGCTGGGTTGATAATCTGAATGGACCCACTGGTCTGATGGTTGGCGCTGGCAAAGGCGTCATTCGATCCATGCTCATCGATACACGCTTCAAATCGGAGGCCATACCGGTGGACTATGCCATCAATGGCCTCTGCGTCATCCCATATCAATTTAAGACGCAGCAGCGGCCTGTGGATGTGCCCGTGTATAACATCACGTGTGCCGATCACCGCAAGATGCAGTGGGGCGAGGTAATTGAGTTGAGCAAAAAGATTGGCTATCAGTATCCCATGGAGGCGGGTCTCTGGTATCCCGATGGCTGCATAACCACCAATAAATTCCATCACAACATCAATGTGCTGCTCTTCCATTGGCTGCCCGCCTATGTCATCGATTTCATGCTCTTTATACTCGGTCAGAAGCGTTTGTAAGTTTCCAAAAATGGGAATTGGAATATCAGTGACTACAGTTTTTCCTACCCTTTGACCCTACTCCCTGCCTCCTAACTTAGCATGATACGTGTGCAGAACCGCATCTCTGTCGGCTTGGAGGTGCTGCAGTTCTTCACGATGCGCGCCTGGTATTTCAAGTCCGATGCCTACGCCTCGCTCTGGGACATGATGAATGATGCGGATAGGAAAAAGTAAGATCCAACAACATGTCTATACGCATATGAGAGTTGCCCAGCTAACTGCTTTCTTGCCCAGCTTCAACATGGACATGGATCCCGAGGAGACCATTCCCATGTATATCGAGTCCTGTGTCCAAGGCGGTCGTCAATATCTCATGAAGGAATCGCCCGCATCCTTGCCACGTGCCCGTCGCCAGCTCATGCTGTAATCTCAAGAACCCTTAACTCCAATTCTATCCAAGTCTTCTCACTCCCTCCCCCATTTCTTCAACTTACTATTTTAGGATGTATCTGTTGGATCGTGCGTGCAAGACGATCATCGTCGGTTTCCTTGGGTACTGGATGTACGGCCTGCTCTCACGCCTTGTGGGCGTGTAAATCCGTTTACAGCTATTGGCCATGGCTAACAGCCAATGGCCAATTGTATTTGCGCGCTTTATGATTATTGCTTAGGTTCGCTTTGTTGGGTACAAAACGTCTTTGAATTATACTCTTAAGTCTTCTTCTTCTTCTTTTTCTTATCAATAAATAAATATCCAAATAAAACGGTTCGAATAACTTAAATGAGTGCGTGTTCGAGTGTTGAGTATTGCACAAGTGCCCAAAAAGGATTACGAATAAAGCCAAATTGAATGAATAACAGACACAAGACACAACTCCAACTTTACTCGTATATGAATACAGTGAATATCTTCAAGATATTCATGTCTTTCATACGCACTTACGCTTCCAACACGCTCACAAAACACTCAGGATACAGACAAACAAGCGTTAACCCTATTCCAAATATGAATAAAATGGATACATTCAAACTATTCATTTACACTCACTCTTCCAACACACTCACACAACACTCAGAATACAGACAAACAAGCGTTAGCCCTATTCTAAATATGAATACAATGAATACATTCAAAGTATTCATTCACACTCACTCTTCCAAACGCTCACACAACACTCAGAATACCGACAAACAAGCGTTAACCCTATTCTAAATATGAATAAAATGAATACATTCAAACTATTCATTCACACTCACTCTTCCAACACACTCACACAACACTCAGAATACAGACAGACAAGCGTTTACTCTTTTCTTAATATGAATACAATGAATACACTCGAGCTATTCATTCACACTCACTCAGATTACTGATGAACCCCTTTTCGTAAAACTTTATTTGCTACGAATATCAAGACAATCAATTTAATCAAAATACATAAACCAGTCGAAACTCTTTTCTGTAAACATTCACTCTTGCTTAAATGAATATAATAAATACATTTAGAACACAAAAACTCAGAACACTCAAAACACTTTCAAATAAACAGTCTACTTAGAGTACGAATGAAATGAATTCATTTGAAATATTCACTTCAAATCACAAAATTCACACACTCCAAAAATAGCTCACAGGGACTACTCCATATTGGAATTAAATAAATACATATGAAACACTCATAAACATTCACTTTTACTCACACAACACCACACACACTTTAAGCTAAGCAATGAATACTCTTAAGACACTTTTCAACTCATTCACTACTCACAACACTCACACACACTCACAACACTCACACACACTCACAACACTCACACACATTCACACTTAATTGGCTTCGGTTCATCATCAAGTAAGAGGAGTCACGGCATTCACAAATGGGATTTTTGGTATGTAGAAACCCAATAAATCTATTCGTGTCTTTCTTCATTCCTAATCTAATCTCCTACCTTTATACCCTACACACAGTATCGCCGGCTGCCTTTGAGCCACTGCCGGGCTGGGTGGATAATTTAAATGGACCCACGGGTCTGATGATTGGATGTGGTAAGGGCGTCATTCGATCCGTGCTGGTGAATCAGGAGAACAAGGCTGAGGTCATACCAGTTGACTATGCCATCAATGGTCTCATCGTCATCCCCTACGAGTTCAATAAGCAGGCCAAGAGACCCGCCAACGTGCCCGTCTACAACATAACGAACGCGGATCACCGAAAGATGACCATGGGCACGGTGGTCGAGATGAGCAAGCGAATCAACAAGCAGGTGCCCTTCAATGCGGGTCTCTGGTATCCGGATCCCTGTGTCACCACCAACAAGACCTACCATGGCTTCAATGTTGCCATGTTCCACTGGCTGCCCGCCTATCTACTGGACTTCCTAATGCTCATCCTGGGCCAGAAGCGTTTGTGAGTGTGCCTCAAGATAATCTCCTGTCTGTGGAATTGTCTGATTCTTTCTGATTCACAGCATGTTGCGGGTGCAGCAGAAGATCTCCACGGGCCTGGAAGTACTTCAGTTCTTTACCCTCAATGCTTGGACCTTCCGTTCCGAGAACTATGCCTCACTTTGGAATAAACTCGGCGAACAGGACAAAGTCATGTAAGTAAAATAAATAGTTATTTTTTATGATCAAGCATATCTCATATCAATTTACGGTGTTACTGAAGTCAATCAAATTTTTCCAAAAAATTTTAAAATTAAGATTAATATATTTATTGTATAAAATATACCAATCTTTAATAGTTTTTGATGACTTCGAAAATACCTTAAAAAAAAGAATTAGAGATTTTTGAAACTTAACTGAGAAAAAGGTATTTTTATACCCTGAGGGTATATTAAGTTTGTTCAAAAGTATGTAACAGGCAGAAGCATCTCCGACCCCATAAAGAATATATTTGCTTGATCAATAGTCGAGTCGATATAGCCATGTCCGTCTGTCGGACGGTCCGTGTAAACGAAAGGATCTCTGAGATGGTAAGAGCTACCAAATTTGGAATGAAGACTCCCTATAATGTCAGGCAGAACAAGTTTATGTTAAAATTGTGCCACGCGCACTGTGGGGGGCGTAATTCATCAAAAACTGACATCACCTTTAATTTAGGGTTTTGAGTTAAATTTTGAATCCCGGTCCGGTCGATGCAAATGATTTGTGATTTTTTATAATTTGTTGTTCATTTGAATTGTCAGTCTAATGCTAGAAACACGCGAAAGGCGTGGGCTCGATTCCTGAATAGGTCAAAGAATTTTTTTCGTTTTTAAAAATATTTTTTCTTTTAAGAAATTTTTAAAATTTAAAGATAATGTATAAATTGCCGTGGCCTAGGCTCAGGGTCGAGTGCACTCGACTGATCCGCTTGTTACTTTATGTTTTTATATTTTTATTTATTTTATTTTCTAATTTTGTATTGTCTTCAATTCAATTTTATTTAATTTCTAGCTTCAATATGAACATGAATGCCCGGGAAAGTGAGGAAGAATATATGGTACAGTGTGCGCGTGGTGCACGCAAGTTCATTCTGAAGGAGAAGGATGAGGATCTGCCCAAGGCGAAAATGCACATGCACATGTAACTATTTGAGCTGATATAGCTAGAGATTCTTTTCTACCTGTAAGATACGTTTTTAACCCCTCCTTCCTCTGCAGCCAATGGGTCGCTGATATCGTTTGCAAGACCCTCATTGTTGGTTTCTTCTTCTACTATCTGCTGAAGTGGACGGGAGTCTTGGCAATGTTTTGATGAGTCTCTCTCTCTCTCTCTCTGAAGTTCTTTAACTTTTGTGGTCACAGGAATTAATTTAGTCAATTTTAGCTGTAACTCTTAGACAAGGCTTTTTGTAATAAATATAAATGCAATTAGGTTTTTTTTAAACATCAACAATTGTTGTTTTTATCGCGAATCTTTTAATTGCTCTTTCGTAACATCTTTAGGTATGTGAAGTGGTCGTTATACTAACATCTATTGTGCTTGTGCAGTTACACCCGCTGTGGCGGAACCTCTGCCCGGCTGGGTGGACAATATGAACGGACCCACAGGTGTGCTAATTGGCGCTGGCAAAGGTGTCATACGCTCTATGATTTGCAATGGCGAACTCAAGTCGGAGGTCATTCCAGTGGACATAGCCATCAATGGACTCATTTTGATACCCTATCACAACAGTCGAGTAACACAGAAGTGAGTACTGAGAAGGATTCTTCTCTATATCATATCATACTTATCCCCTTCCTTAACTCTTTAGACCCCTTCAGATACCCGTCTATAATATAACTGTGGAGGAGGACAAGAAACGCACCTGGAAGTGGGTTATGGATGTGGGACGGGATCTGGGCATAAAATACCCTTTCGAGGTGGGACTCTGGTATCCGGATGGCAACATGACCTCAAACAAATTCTATCACACCTTGTGTACCATCATGTTCATGTGGTTGCCCGCTTATATCATCGATTTTCTCCTGGCCATCTTCGGACAGCGTCGCTTGTGAGCTAGCTCTAGGTCTATTGAGCCCCTTAAATGATTCATTAACTTTCGTCTTTCAGCATGGTTCGAGTGCAGACAAAGATATCCGTGGGCCTGGAGGTGCTGCAGTTTTTCACAACCCGAAACTGGGACTTCAAGTCAACGCATTTTCAGCAAATCCATCATGAAATTTCGGAAAAAGATCGCAAAATGTACGCCAACTGCTGTTACTAGACATACATATATCTATAGATATATAGATGTTTATTCTAATCTGGTGGAAGCCTTGATGAAGCAGGTTTTCAATTGACAATATGTATATGTGTTTGACTTCATCATCATTAGATTGTATACTGAATTTCATCAATCCTCTTCATCAATTTTCCGAGATCTGAGAATTTTCGTATTATATTCTGTACTCTCATTCAATAGCTTTAAAATCAATACCAATGATGTGGATGACTACGAATACATGAAGATTAGCATTCTGGGTGGACGTCAATATGTTATGAAGGAGCCTTTAACCTCATTGCCCAAGTCGCGAATTCAGCTAAGATTGTACGTGCCCCAATATACATATAATAAATAAGTATCCCAACTTAATCTATTCCATCTTATTGCAGCATGTATGTTTTGGATCGCATCTGCAAGACTCTTATTGTAACTGGTTTTATTTATTGGGCCACCGTGAGACTGGGACTCAAAGATCTGGTGCGTTACACTCTGGAGGCGGCCAAGCATTGAGGAAATGGATATTTGCATCATTTAGTATCGTATTCTGTATATTCTGGTTTTTATAATTATGTACTTTTCGGGTTCACATGTCTCAGCTTTTACAGAGCACAAGCGTCAAGAGTTCAAGTCATACAATGCGTATACGTAATATCATTAAAATTTCAAAATATATTATAGAATATCTATTGCACATGTACATTTAAAATAAGTTTATTAGAACTTTGAGATACATATCGGATTTGATTATGAATAGTGTTTCATTTGATTACTTCCTTTCGATCGATATTTCAAAATGATAATAAAACGCCCATTGGACTTAAATCCGTATATACTTCTTAAACTAGTTATATAAACATAGTTAATATGAATCTTTACATGGGATAAAAGCAATATATAATTAGCATAATTCATAAGACTATAATATACCATAAAGTAATAAACTCTGAGTAGAGCACTAGGTTAAGGCCAATATTGATTTTATTGAAATAATTGATTCTTTTATACATATTTGCTGCAATAAAATATTTTTTTTGAAAATGTCAATTTCGTATTTTTGGTGGTTGGGACTCGATAAGGTACTGTTAGAATCAGTGTTGCCATAAGCTAGATTTTGAGTAGAAATAGGCTAAAAATAAAAAAATATGCTAAAAAACAAGCTAAATCCAAATACAAGAGAACATGCAAAATCAGAAGGTTTTTATTAAAATTAAATAAGTTAACAAATCAACAATTTAAAAAATAAATAATTATGATTAAAAAAAATCCCTTATGCTTATTATTGTAATTAAAATTTTTAGATGCATTTTGTTGCGCAATTTTATTTCAACAATATTAATCTGAACAATAAAATGGAATATTATTCCCTGCGTCTTTAAACAATATTAATCTGAACAATAAAATGGAATATTATTCCCTGCGTCTTTAAACAATATTAATCTGAACAATAAAATGGAATATTATTCCCTGCGTCTTTATAGTCGACACCACTGTCCAAAATTTGAAAGTTCCATTAATGTGATCAGATTTAATTAGATGAATTTGATCAATTTGTGATTTCAAATTATCATAAAGCATTTTAAACTTATAAAATATTTATTTTTTTATTTATTGCTAGAATATGCTATATGATCTTTAAAATATGCTAGATTTATGGCTATAAGCCATTTGCAAATTGTATTAGCTATTCAATTTTCAAATATGCTAGATCTAGCCTGAAATAAGCTAATCTGGCAACACTGGTTGGAATATCAAAAGCTTAGCAATGTATGCAATAAGTTTTAATTTCGAAAGCAGCCTCGAATTAGGCAACTCATTTTTCTGTTTATGCCCAATTTGAATGTTCAAATAAGCCAAGTTTATTGAGTCAACATTTCGAAATTGCACGGAAAGAATGATGCTTCCCGAATGCGCTGACGTTGTGCACATAAATGCGTAGATACTACTATATAAATAAATATTGTCCAACTGGTCGTATACCTAATTATTTGATTACCTGGCAAGCAAAGTGCAGTGCGAATGACTTCCATTAGCTGCTACTCTAGGCCTGAGTGGACACTCTACGAGTATTACACTTATACCAACCTAAATGTCAGTGAATACATACGTACGTACTCCACAAGTGCGCATTTAAGGTACATTTTAGAACATATTTTATTTTCAATGAATATCAGTGCATAATTAGCGGGAACTGCTCTTTCATCTCCGTAGGTGACGTCACGCGTAGAGCGATCTACGTTTTTGGGTAATTCGCCTATAAATAGAGGTTACCCCGTCTGGGGATACACCATTTATAATTCAACTTTCGGCGTGTATAATTTAAACATTTTGAAAGCAAGCGCCAGTTCACATAGTGCTGTTAGTGCTGACGTTTTCTTTTAGCGGACACTGTAAGTGTCTACTTTGAGGACATTCTAAAGTTGATTCTGAAAGTTTTGCGAGAAAGTGCGAATAGTCGTTAAAAGTGAAGTGAAAGAATTTAAGATAAACAGTGCAAAAAGATCAAAATGATTGTAGAAAAATTGGTGAGTCAAAGTGAGGGAAATAAAAAATAAAGAAAACAAATAAAGGGGGGGGGGGAAGAAATAAATTTAAATATTATTATATGTGATGCTAAAAACAATTTACTAAACAAGAACATATAGAAATTTATAGCTGCAAGTGAAAACGTAAACGAATCAAATACAATAGTTCAAAGCAAAATAACAGTTTGTTTTGAATTTGCTTATAATACGAGTAAGTATATCAGGGGTGCCACCGTAATCTCTTAAGCTTGAATTTCACTTAAATTTGTATGACATTTATATGAAATTCAAGCCAAAGCGATTTCTGTGGCACCCCTGAATATTTATATATTTTTATTTTTGAAGCCTTAATTTATTGAATAAATTTTCATTTCTGAATTTCTCTGAAATAATTTAATATTTCCCCTAAAAAAACTGCGCTGGAATTGGAGGCAATTGATTTCACATTTCTGAATTTGAAAATGTACAAAAAATTACTCAGTTTAAATACAAACTTAACTAAACTCTCATAAGGGTAACTGCAATGGACGTAGTTAAATACTGAGAAGCATGGACAACACAAGAAGTTACACCCACAAAGATATTACAGAAATTTTAACTTTCACGTTGTCAAGATAGGTAATTGTTGTGATTAAAAGGTGCACAAATTTTCATTAGCGTCAGCTGTAATCCTCGTTATCATTAGAATCACATGACCAGTTCTAAAGCCAATATTTTTAAAATGTTTACAGTACATATATAGACAGACATATAAGGTGATGTTTGGGAAAAACAGGAATCAGTGCATAAAATACAAACCTATTCAACTCAATACAAAAAACACGTCAAGCCACGTTTTTTTGTTACGTCAATATATTTGAAAGGTTAAGTGAAATTATGGTTAACATTGCGAATTATCAAATTTTTTAACCATTAATGAAAAACGGTGTTGTTGTTGTTATCACATCAACAATTAAACCAGAACTCAATTTGGCACTCATCTAGTATGGGCAAAAGTATTAAATTAGCATTCTCACACGCGCTTTCAAATTTTGCAGAAAGTTGAATGTTGTTCTAAATTCTTGTGCTTTTATGGAAATTATTTATATGCAATTTTTTGGCTTAATAATATTATGTGAGTTTATAAAATGCAATTTGAAACGGTTGCTTGATATTTATTTAGGAATTTTTTGACATTTCATACTATTGGTTGTTTGGATTCAGGAATACCGACCTTTGTTTTTGCGCAGTTAGAGATTTGTGGAATATTCCTGAAAAACAAGCATTTACCCAACCGAATGTTGTCCCAATAAATCATAATCAGTGGATTGAATGCAATATACTATAGCAATTAAAAATACAAAAAAAAAAAAAAAAACAATTATATAAATTCTACTTCAGTCTATCCAAAGAACATGCAAAATTTAAATTCTAGCTTTTTGTATTTGGAGCTTATACCAAACCGGATTTTTACACAGAAGTCGATCGCAGAGGGGGTGGAGAAATTAAAAAACTTAAAAATTAACATTCTATTTTAAGCTAATTAATGAGCTTGCAAACATTCAAGTCTCTTTATTCAGAGTTTATGCCAAAAATAGGTTTTTTTCCCAGAATCAGACGGTGTTTTTCAGTGGTTATTTATTATTGATTAGTTATCTCTGCTTAATTTGTTTGTTAAAATGTTTGTTTATACCATTTTATTTAAAAATGTTTGCCTACCACAATCAAAATTACCAGCTGAGAGAATATACTAAAATGGGTTTTGTAACCATATTTTGACCATTTTCATAGGGCATAGGGTATAAGGAAAAATAAGACTACATTTAAAATAAAAAAAAAAAATTTACATAATTAATTAAAATTGAAAAAGTTTCTTTACATATTTTATTATTTAAATTATCTTAAAATTTAATTTTTTCAAACTTAAATGCTTTTTTCTCTGGCTCTATATATGAAATTCATTGTCATTATTAATATTAAACATAATCTACTCTTTTTTATCGTCTCCTAAACACTGCGCTTACATCATAAAATGTTAAAATCCGAGTCAGCGACAAATTGTTTTTCTTTGCTTTTGTTTTTTGCCTTTGAGGCAAATGCGTTTAATAAAAAGTAAAAAGTTTTGTTTGCGACTTTGAAATGTGCATTAACAGCGTGCGTTACAATATTATCAAATTATTTCGAATTTCAAAAAACCCTATTAGGACGATATTCCCAAATATCCAAGCTATAAAAATGAAAAAAAATAAGAAAATCGAAAAAAAAAATGTTGCCAAGCACCGCCACTTTGAGCTCTTTTCAAGAGCGCCATTTTTCGGGAGATTCTTTCTTTCTTTTCTTTCTCTCTTAATTTTAAAGCAAGAATTTTACCAGAATTTTTGTTGCATTTTTCTCGAAAGTCTAATTTTTTTCTTTTTTGGATTTTTTCTCAACTTTGCTAATTAAATTAAATAAGATTTCATAACATTTTATTGCACCAAGCCTAAAATGCCACAATGTATTTAATTTAAATATCTGCTTATTTGCAGCACCTGAAAGTATGCAACACTATTTTAGTTTGCAGTTGCCACAAATTTAAATGAAAAGTAAAAAAAATTGGTAGAGATAATAGTTAAGGTTTAATTTATTCGTTAAAAAAATAAACAATTTATAAAAGAATATATTACAATATTATCAAATTAATGTATTATACAAAATATTTATTTATTATTCAGATTAAAAAATTTAAAGCACAATTTTGTATGTGAAATCTTAATTCATATCACATTTTTTTTAAATCAAATAGAAAACAATTGGGTACTTAAATATCTAAATAATAGTATAAAATAATTAAAATACACACATCTGCACATTCAATCAAGGCCAAGGTCATCATTACGAACTCTAGAAAAGCATCAAATTGAAAGAATATTCGCTGCGCAGCAAAGTTCTAGCAAGTTATTAAATTCGAGGGCAGCCTAGAAGTAGGCAACTCATTTTTCTGTTAATGCCCAATTTGAGTGTTCAAATAAACCAAGTTTATTGAGTCAACATATTGAAATTACACGGAAAGAATGATGTTTCCCGACTGCGCTAACGGTGTTCACATAAATGCGTAGATAGTTTTAATGCTTATAGTCTCTGTAAACATTATCCAACTGGTCATATACTTAATTATTTGATTACCTGGCAAGCAAAG
Source organism: Drosophila limbata (assembly GCA_963924055.1). Taxonomy (NCBI): domain Eukaryota; kingdom Metazoa; phylum Arthropoda; class Insecta; order Diptera; family Drosophilidae; genus Drosophila; species Drosophila limbata. Next base: position 7,062,626 of record OZ001355.1, read on the forward strand.
TGCAGTGCGAATGACTTCCATTAGCTGCTACTTAAATTTTTAAGTGGACACTCTATGAGTATTACACTTATACCAACCTACATAGTTGCATTTTAAATAAATCCTAGAACATTTATTTTCAGCGAAATATCAGTGCATAATTGGCGTGATTATTCATAAGACGCCAAGTCTTTTCCTAGTTCTGGGTACTTAGCACCTTATTGAATACTTCTTTATGTATCTGAATATGTATGTGGTCTCCCGCAATACCCATTGCCGCGGCTGCTCTTTCGTTCATCTCCGCAGGTAACGTCACACGTACGCCTCGCGTAAAGCATTTTACGTTTTTGGATATTTCGCTTATAAATAGAGGTTGGTCCGATCGGAGATCCACCATTTGAAATTCAACTTTCGGCGTGTGTGATTTGTACATTTTAAACGAACGCGCTGAGAGAGTTGACGTTTTTTTTTAGCTGACACTGTAAGTGTCTGCTTTGAGGACATTCCAAAGACGGCTTTGAAAATATAGTGAGAATTTGTGAAAAATAATTGCAAGTGCGGTGAAAGAATCTTAGATTAAAGTGACAGAAAGTTCAAAATGATTGTAGAAAAAGTGGTGAGTAAAAGTGAGAGAAAAATAAAAGAACAAAATTGGCAATTTTAATTTCAAAGGAAGAAGAATTGACTATAATAGAAAATAAATATAAATATTAAGTCAACTAACAATAAAATTTAATTAAATAAATAATAAAAATTGAAAATAAACCTTATACCACCAATTATGCAATATCAAAGAGTTTGAAGAGCGCAAGAGTGGAAGGGCAAGAGATCAAAGATTTTGAAATGGCTTAAAATCTTTTTACCTTTATTTTTCTTTTTATTATAGTTTTGTTAAAGGCACGTAGTCTGATCCATTGCACAAACTTAAGGGGGGGTCTAGTTATTGGGCTGAGGTTGTGGATTCCGATTTTGGGCTTGGGTTTTGGTTTGAACTTGTGAGTGCTGAAAGACGCTGATGATAATTTATAGAATTAGTGAGAAATAATCATGTTCATTTATTAGTGAACAGGTGTGAATTGTTGGGTAAATACGCCGGTTAACAGCGAATTCTCTGCCTACACACACGTTTATGGTACCTGATTATGATAGATAGATAGATATATGTAGATAGACAAATGGTTAGATGGATAGATACTCATCCACGCCAGAGCCAGAGCGGAAGAAGCGCTTCAGTGGCTGCTGCCTGTCCAGGTTGTTGGACTTCGACTTGGACCTCGTTCCCCTTGAAACTTCCTAATTGCAAATGTTGTGCGTGTGTGCGAGTGTGTGTGTGAGTGTGGGCGGCTTGTTACTCACAAAGACACACAATCGAGTCGTTTTCGATAAGTCTGTTTAAGGATTTAATAACAACTTTCAATATATCAACGGACAGCACACATTTCGATTTGTGTCTACAGTAAAATTATTGGAAAATTCAAAAGAAATAATTCTGGGAAATCGAGTTGAGTATGTCGCAGTTTTGGGAACGCTATCTACGTCCTAGTGTCGAGCAGGTCAGTCGTCGTCTGAATCTAATTGGTGGCAAGGCCACAGGCTCGCTTCTATGGAAGCGTGTCACCTTTCTGGTTGCCACACCGATCGTTGCCCTGTGCATGATCAACGTCTACCGCTCCATTGACAAGGCCGACAAGGAGCCGCGCCAGCCGTTTGTCCAGTACGAGTATATGCGTCGTCGCAACAAACGCTTCCCCTGGGGCAATGGGGAGCGCAGTCTCTTCCACAATCCCAATGTCAATGCACTTTCCGAGGGCTACGAGGTTTAAGTCAAGTTGCAGCGAAATGGAACTTTCTTATATTTATAATTTATTTACAAATTTTGTGTTAATTTTTTGGTAAGATCTTTCTGATAACTTTTAAGGCGAATTTGAGAATAATTCATGTCATCCTTTAGGTTCGTTCTTGATACGGGAAGTCAGAATTCTGTCTACTTTTGTGACACTTTGAATTCATCATTGTAAATTGTAAAAATTGCATTCGCCAGCTATGCAAATAAAATTGAACCAAACACACACACACAAGTACAAACAATTGCTGTTGTTGTTGTTGCTGGGCGTGGCTTGTGGGCTGTCAACTTTCGCTATCTGGTCACATTTTGAAAGTTATGCACCCGCTAGACATATTCATATCTAATTTGTATGTTGTACGCGTCTTTGATTTGATTAATAACATAAACTGAACTATGCGATAATACTCATAACTTACAGCTACAATGTGAAATTGACCCTGAATCTGTCACTTGTGCTGTTTGTGGAGGTGTATCTACAATTTTCGAGTATTATACATTACTTGTGTTGTTTGCACGCAATATTAAAAGAAGAAATTTAAAAGGAAACTGGATAACTAAAGATGGAAATTAGTCTAGGAATCAAATTTTAATCATAAATAAATTTTAAATAAATCAGGATACACTCAGGATGAACAGATAGCCATAAATTAATAATAAAAGAATTTAAAAACTGATAACTAAGGCAACAGACGCCAATAGGAATATGAAATAAATAAAAATTTAAATTGTTTTATTTAATTAATGATACGTCTGTCAATATAAAAATATTAGGATGTATTTTTAAAGAATAAAAATTGTACGTATTGTAGTGTAAGTTTGAAAATTTGAATTTGTTGCTCAAGCTTAAAATTATTTTATTTGAAATAAATATTTTAATTTATGCTACTAAGTAAATAATTGTAAAAAAATAATTTTATTGTAGACACGTTGGAAATGTTTTTGCCAATTAAGAGAAGCAAGAAATATTTTTGAATATAAGAGACTTATATTATATTTATTTAATATCATCAATTAAAGAGTTTTACAGAGTATCATAGCATCGTCAATTCCCAGCTAATTATATCTCTCATAAGTAGTATTCCTGTTACGAGTATTTTGTGAATTACTTTAAAATGTTGGTGTTTGTTTTTAGTTTTCAATTAATTTTTTGTATGTTTGTGGGCCACAAAGCACTTGACAATGTGAATGTGAGTGAGTGCTCGTATTTCCGAAATTGTTTGGCGCTTTTACTGGGAGGCCAACGAAATAATATGAGCATGGAACAAAGCACACAGACGCGTCTCTGGGAAAAGGCCAATAACAAAACGTGCGTCCATGATATTTGGCTGATATTTTTGGGTGATCATCATTAATCAAGAGACTCGTACTCTGTTGTGTGAATGGCTGAATGAATGAATGGATTCTTGTCAACAGGTTGTTCGCTAAAGCCGTCAGTTGACACAAAGGGCAAAGAATACAAATGTATCTGGCAAATGAATCTGTATCTGTATCTTAAGTTGTTACGTCCTTGCAGTGCATTGCAGTTGATTGTTAACTTACTTTAGTTGTTGTTTGGTATAAAACCTATACAGACTCGGAAACACACACATACAGCTACAGATATCGCGCATGCGACGTGTTGTCCCAAGCAATTCACACCATTTTGCCCAGGCACTTTCGATGATTTCGACTTTATTGATGATGAGAGTGTTTACGAAAAACTTACGACATGGCACGAGTTGGCCATAACGATGTTTAGTCTCGACACTAACTGGCGTGCGAGCATGTACATATGCATATAATAGATGTATGTATGTGACACACAGATACTTGTGTATCTAAACGCTATTAGAGTCAAGTGTCGTCGTTTCGTTTAAACTTTAAAGGGCCAATTGGCAGCGGGTTTTTGGCAAATATTTTACGCACTTACTCGCTACTCAACTACTCAATTTGTAAACAAATTAATTACCCCTCTCCTGACTCCCTCTTTATCTCTCTCTCTCTCTCTCTCTCTCTGTCTTTATAGTTTGAGCGTGCCACGAAATCGGAGCTGTGCAGTGTCCTTGCCCTGTTGCTGCTATCGCTGAGCATCTACACATTCCACACACACTTGCAATCGTATGTCAGATCGGTGCTGTTATCACTGCGTCTCCCTGGACCACCGTCGTTGCCCTTTATTGGCAACTGCCTGCTTATCAATGAGAAAGATCGTAAGTAACCTATCTATGTTATTATTCAATTGATATTCTTTATTCAATTGCTTAAAGGGCATTTCTCCAATGTCGATTGCAATATTCGTACGCATTCAAAGTGAAAAAAAAAACATTTGCTAAAACATTATTATATTTTGACAAAAGGCGAAACTTATAACTTTCAAGATAATTTTAAAAAACCACTTTTCACTGAAGGAATATTTTAATGCGATTAATTTTAAAATGTTACGCATTGATTTATCTTAATAATGTTTTTTATTTAATTCAAAAATATTAAGTAGTTCCTTTTCTTATTTTATTTTAATCAGTGCCGCACCCGACATAGTTTCTGTCGCTCTTTTTTGAAATTATATATCGAATACAGCTAGAAATACATGTTTTAATTTAAACATTCACTATAAATCTATGTATTAAAAAGTGTTCATGTTACAATATTACTATCTTACCTAATGTAATTGTAAAAATACAAACGGTCCATTTTGGAAGTCGATTTTTAAGAAATCGGCCAAAAATATACAAAAACGGAATTTATTAATAATATTCTTTTGCGAGTGATTAACTTATTTTCTATAATATCCGCATTATTTATTTTTTCAATTATTTATTATTTATCATTATTTAAATAATTTTATGGAATTTAATTTTGTATTTTTATTAACAATATTATCTTTTGCAGTAATGAGAATACGTGCCGCAAATGCCTTCAATCTCTATGGTTCCCTCGTGCGCATCTGGGTGCTGTTGTTTCCGTTCTTTATGGTGCTGCAGCCGGAGGATCTGCAGGTCATACTCTCATCCAAGAAGCACACGAACAAGGTCTTCTTCTACAAGCTCATGCACAACTTCCTGGGCGACGGGCTGATCACGAGCAGTGGCCTCAGGTGGAGTACACATCGTAAGCTCATCCAGCCGGCATTTCATCACAATCTGCTGGAGCAGTTCATTGGCACCTTTGTGGATGCCTCGCAGTCTCTGAACGAGCAACTGGACGCCTCGGCACTGGACATGGAGATCAATATAGTCAAATGTGTCAACAATTGCGTCATTGATATACTAAATGGTAAGATGAGGTGCTTCTCTGTATGATCCTGACTTCACACTAATTTCCCGTCGTCAATTGCAGAGGCCGTGCTGGGTGTGCCCATCAAGAAGAAGGGCCTGGGTCTGATGGAGGATTCGCCTTTCCGCAAGGGCAAAATCGTGATACCCGCTCGCTTCACGCAGCCTTGGCTGCTCCTCGACGGCATCTATCAGCTGACATCGATGGCCAGTGAAGAGCTCAACCAGAAGAAGCGACTCAACGACTTTACCCGTCAGATGATCAAGCGACGACGCGAGATTATGGCCAATGCCGGCAACAACAACGTGGAACGCAAGTGCTTGCTGGACTATATGATCGAAATCTCCGAGAGCAATGCCGATTTCACGGAGGAGGACATTGTCAACGAGGCGTGCACATTTATGCTGGCTGGCCAGGATTCTGTGGGCGCGGCTGTGGCGTTCACCATCTTCCTGCTTGCCCAGAATGTCGAGTGTCAGGAGCAGTGTCACGAGGAGCTGGAGCGCATCTTCGAGCACAGCAATCGGGCGCCCACAATGAGCGATTTACGAGAAATGCGCTATCTGGAGATGTGCATCAAGGAGGCACTGCGTCTGTACCCCAGCGTGCCGTTAATCGCCCGCAAGCTGGGCGAGGAAGTGCGTCTGGGAGAATACACTTTGCCCGCGGGCAGCAACATCTTCATCTGTCCCTATGCCACACACCGACTGGCGCATATCTATCCCGAGCCGGAGAAGTTTAAGCCGGAACGCTTTGCCAGCGATCAAGTGGAGCAGCGTCATCCATATGCCTTCATACCCTTCAGCGCTGGACCGCGCTATTGCATTGGCAATCGGTTTGCCATCCTCGAGATCAAGACAATCGTCTCCAGGCTGCTGCGCAGCTATCAGCTGCTGTCCGTGCCCGGCAAGACAACGTTCGAGGCCACCTTTCGAATCACCCTGCGTGCCTCGGGTGGCCTCTGGGTGCGACTAAAGCCTCGTCAGTGTAGCAGTAGCAGTAGCCTAGCATAGAACACAAGATCGCTGATCAAGCAGCGACATTGGAAACCAGTTGAAGCGTGAAGGAATCAAATCAGCAGTCAGAGCGGAAAAAAGTTGCAATCCTTAATTTCTATCAGTGATCACTCCCTTAGTTCTGAACGATCAGTTATCAGTAGTGAACGAAAAAGCGACCACTCGATTTTCTAGGAAGCGATTTTACAGTACTTTAACTCGATTGTATTTTTGACTATCAATCGAGTTAATTAAATCACTTTTTTTGAAAAATCGACAGCTGACTGGAGTTCAATTAAACTATGGCAGAAGTGGATTAAATTTTACAACTTGAGAATATACAATTTTGCATTTTCGAAAAAGTTTAGGGCAAAATAAATTTTTAGGAAGGTGGTGTATTCGTTTGACGTTCGCTCTTTTTTCGGTGCCACGACTGTCAGTACGAAAGCAAACGTCGTAGCAAGCGGCTGTCAGGCGTGGCCCCGAGAGAGAGCGAATACATCACCTTCCTATAAATTCACCTTGGTTTAGGGAAGGAAAATTAACTTTTGATTAAAAATTGATAAACTGAGGCAAACAATTATTTAAACAAAATTAATAATATTTAAATGCAGAATGAATTTAGAGGTCAAAATGGAATTAGATCAGTTTTGGAACAGTTATGATAGTTTAAAAGGTCAAGTATTGAAATGTTCATTTAATGATTCAAATCCAAATTGAAAACGGCTTGAGTTTGCAATTTTTAACATCTGTGACTAGAGTGAAACATAGTCGAACCCTTAGAGATTCCCAGAACTGCGCTGGCTTCGTTAAATTAACTTTAATTAGTATGGTAAATAGTTAGGTATATAAATCGATCAAATAATTTAAATATTGTAGCCTTCGTCTAGCCTAAGTGCAGTGCATTTGACATGTGCCTGTTGTTTGGGTTGCATTTTGGATTCGGATTTGGATGTAATAATTATAATTACATAGTTCGCATCCATCTATAAACTCTATATAGATATAGATATTATACATACAAATGAACATATGCATATTCGAGTGTGTGTGTGTGTGTTTCGTACAGATTGGGCCTTGTTTTAAACACTGTACATTAAATAATGATAATTATAATATTTTGCATTAATATTAATAAATAATAAAAAAATGTGAATCAAGAAATTGAATCGACTTGTGGGACGATATAAAAGCTAGGACGTGATATGTTTCGTTTCGTTGAATCTATTGATAAGATGTCGCGCACGTGACTCGTGAGCATGTCCAGTTCCAATTCCAGTTGCAGTTCCATTCCCTTTGCCATGACGCTGTGCACTTGCCACCGTGTGCTGTTGGGCAAGTCGCTCCGTTGTCTCACGGACGCGACTGCTCAGCCGCGTTGGCGTTGCGGCACGCTGGGCCACTGGGGAACTGGGCATTGATTGGCTCTGTGTTGGTTTCGCTTTGCTGGCGACACTCGCTCGACCTGTGACGGCTAACAGAGAGAGAGAGCGAGAGAGCGAGAGAGAGAGATGATTAACAAGTTGTTCACATATGTAAGTAACAGAGTATTAGGTAAGAGATCGGAAATGTTGGTTACATTTACTGATGTGGCCCACGTTTGGGATCGCGACCTTGGCGACTTTGTTGCATGCAGTGGCAGGTTTGTTAAGTGCGGCAGCAGCAGCCGCATTGGATTGCTGGAACCTGTGCTTCAGCTGGGACACCTTCAGCTTGGACTCGCAAATGGGCTTGGCATGCGGTTTCAGCTTCTCCCGTGTGCAGCTGTCCTCCAGCGATTTCTTGCGCATCTTGATGGTGTTTGTAAAGTCGGATAGCATTATGGGTTCACCCTTGGCAGGTAGCTCCAGGGTGGGCACATTGTGCAATGTGTTGTTCTCGATCTCGCTGTTGGCCTTGGCAATCTGCTCCAGCTTCGACTTGGCCAGCGTCAGCAGCAGTGTCTCCTGCGTGCCCAGGCTGCCGTTGGAGCACTCGCTATAACCGGAGTCACTGCGTTCGCTGCACTGCGACTTGTCGCGCAGCTTGAGGACGCCGCTGGTTTTCCGTTTGTCCACGGAATGCGGCATCTCGACACTAAAGTCATCCTCCTCCTCGTTCAGTGAGGCCATCTGCGTGTTGCCCACACTCGCTGCACTCAGCATGCCCAGGCCGGAGATCGAGGGTCGCGGGCTGTTCAAGGCGCCCATGGCAATGGCCGAATTGCGACGCGATGCCGACAACGTGGCCATCCGGCCCAGAGCACGTATAGCATTGCCAGTTTTCTGGTTATTCAACAAGCGGGCGGCAAAGCAAAGCGTGGATTAAAGCAGCCAACGAATGGATTAAATAACAACACGCAAAATTTAAAAAAGGGCAACAGTTAGTCTTGGCAAGCTGTGGGCAAGTGCTGGACTCACCTGCCACTTGCGTCGTATGATGAACTTCTTCAGTTTGTCCGTGCAGATTTTATTGTTGCTGAGATTCTCATCATGGCGCTGGCACAGCCACTTGGACTCCAGGCACTGCTGTGCAGTCAGACGCGTCTCCTTGCGATGCACCAGCAGCTGCGAGATAAAGTCCTTGGCCTCCTGTGAGCTGTAAGCGGATAACAAGGATTACATTTTGCACAAGGGGGATTCCCATTGTCTAGCTACATACACGCAGTCAAAGGCCTCATCATCGAAGTCGTAGTCGGCACGTGTAATATTCGAAAAGGTTTCCACATCCGTGTCGCCCATAAAAGGCGACAAGCCCGACAGTCTGTGGCAGAGGAAGATTCACGGATTAGATTGGATTAGATAGAAACTGAGGTAGACAGCTCTGTTGATCTTACAGCACGTAGCAAATGACGCCCACGCTCCACATGTCCGACTTGAAGTCAATGGGTTCATAGCTGATGATCTCGGGCGGTATAAATTCCGGTGTACCGAAGAGCACACGAACCGGAGCCTTAGTGTCCAGTCGTTGGGCTAATCCAAAGTCAATGATCTTGATTTGATGGCTGGTCCTGGTGTGGCACATGATGTTCTCCGGTTTCAGATCCAAATGCACCACGCTCTGGCTGTGCATGTAGGCAACTCCTTCGCACACCTGACGCAGGAACAAAATGCAATCCAGCTCCGTCAGCGTAAAGTCATCGGCTACAACCCGCTCGAAGAGTTCTCCGCCAGTGATGCTGTCAATGTGGAGGAAGCATTATGATGTGCTAAATGCATTGGTGGCATCGATATACTCACTATTCCATGACCATAACTATTTCACGTGCACTTTCGAAGGACGCCGCCAGTTGCAGAAGTTTGGGATGCTGCAGGGAGCGCATTATGGAAATCTCCTCGAGCACTTTTAGACGATCACGCGATTTGATGCACTTGATCACCTTGGCGGCCAGCAACTGTTGGGGCTGACCACGTTCCTGCACCTTGTAGACAACGCCAAAGCGTCCCTTGCCCAGCTCCTCGATGATGTCGAAGCGGGCTTTGAAATCTCCGCCAGACTCCACGGAGACACTGCTCAGAGCATCTGTTTCAGTTTCTGCCGCAGCTGCAGCTGCTGCTATTGCTGTGGCTGGACGGGTTGTCTGCACCAGCTCACTGACCTGGCTGGGTGCACTGCGTCCGTGTATGTTCTCGGCGCGCACGCGAAATCTATAGTGCAAGTGTGGCGACAGATCCTTGACCGTATAGGCCAGAGTATCCACGACGCGCGCCACCTGCTGCCAGTCAGAGTTATCCTTAATGCTATCACAGTCCGATGACTTGCAGCTCTGCATCTCAATGCTGAAAGAGAAGGGGATATTAGCTAAGTCGATACAACTAAAAAAAGATCGATATGGAACTTACATAAAGCCGGTGATCATGCAACCGCCATCGTACGGCGGACCACACCAGGCAACTGCCACCCGATCTGGTCCCAGGGACACGCTTGGCTGTCCGCTGGGCGGCTCTGGTGGCCCCTCGACGGCAACCGAAGCGACGGCTGCCTCCGCGCCGTAATCACTCATGACTTCCGCCGTATATTTGCCACTATCATCGGCTGAGATGTCCGTTATATAAAGCGTCGATTGCTCCGATGTCGTATGGATTTTCACATTGGCGCCCTCAACGATGGCATGGCACTGAAAAATGGACAATTCTATTAATATTGCGACTGCATTTAAAAGATTGGAAATGAGACTGGGATTGGGATTGGATTGGGGGGTTGGGGGACGACAACCTTGTTTGCTGGCTAACGAGAAAACACGTTCAACTATGCTGACGTCTTGTTATTTATTGTTGTTGCTTTACGCTTTTTTGCGGTTTATAACTAACTATTAACTAGGTATTTGAGTATTCAGTCAAACGTCAATACCGCAAACTGATCGTGACACAGTCCGAGAGTCGCCCAGTCAGAGACCCTAACTATTGTGGAGACCGGAGACCTGAGATTGATCTCAAGCGATCTCTGCTCTTAAAACGTGCCCCAAATGCCCATAGATAGCGACATAGACAGCTGAAACGAGTCGAGGTAGATAGATAATAACTCTGATATGGATCATGGGCATAACAACAATTGCGCTAATCTTCAAGCTGTTGTTGACGGCATTATGCCTAATTAGGTCACACATGTCAATAAAACCATTACGCAAGTGAAGTCTCGCAAGGGGCCAGAAACAGAAACAGAAACCGGAACAATTTACATAATAAACCAGGCTCACACTACGTCACAGACTGCCACAGACCATTGCCACATTTCTACAAATCAGCATGAGTTTTGTGTTTTATAGCATTCTGTTATTTTATTTCTTCCTTCTTTCCATTCTAATATAGAAAAAAAATAAAAAATTTGCTAAAAAAAAGATACCATATTTTTATATTATTTTTTTAAAATTTGCTTTTTCAAATCTGGCTTCTTTGACGGTCACAGTTGGCAGCACAGAGGCACTGTGACACTAGGCTGTGACAGTCTGTGACGCAGTGTGAGCCCGGCATAACAGTAGCTGTTAAATGCTTTCTTTAAGCTTTCGCTCGTTTACTTACCGCCTTATACCAGATGACCTTGGTATTGGGGTATGGCTCGAACTGCACGCTCAGCTGGACATGTCCGCCTATGAGTGCGGTGCAATCTTCCGGCCCTTTCAATATGCAGCTAGTGGCAGCCAGTGATAAGTCGTTGTTGTTGTTGTTACTGTGATTATTCTTATTTGCAATTGGCAATACCAGGAGACTGGTATAACTGCGTGCTGCTGGTGTGCGTCGCTCTGCCGACGGATGCTTGACTTGCAGACGCAGTTCACCGCTTTGGGCCAACTGCACGTTTCGCAGGCGCAGCAGGCGAATGCCGTTCTCCGGATACGACTCCAACTGTAATACAAAAAATGAGTTATTGTGTGTGAGTAGCTGCCTAAGTGTGTGTGTATTTCAAAACTGATGTGCAAATAAGACAACTTTAAGGCGGCTCAATGACAACGCTTAGGCAAATGAAATATACTTTTATACATATTGTATGTACAATATATAGTAGTATATACACTGCCGAACATATTTATTGGCACAGCAAACATTTTGAGATTTGGGGGCTTAATTGTTCCCTGATCGTTAACATGTTGGTATCAATGGAAAGGTCATATAAATTCCTTTTGAATGATATAAAACATTTCTTAACCCATTAAGTACCCTTCGAAAATTTCGAGTTTATGTAAAAGTCATTTTTCGAAACTTTTTTCCTCGATTTTTTACAAAAAATATTTTGATGCAAAAAAATTATTCAAACAATTTAAGGAGTAACTGCAAAAAAAATTTTTCAAAAATATTTTTGCTAGTATTTTTTATAATTTTTTGAAAATTGCTAAAAAGGCACTTTTTGTGTAAAAAGTAGGAAAAAGGGGTTAAAATGGTCATTTTTAGGATTTTCAAAAAATTATAAAAAATACTAGCAAAAATATTTTTGAAAAATTTTTTTTGCAGTTACTCCTTAAATTGTTTGAATAATTTTTTTGCATCAAAATATTTTTTGTAAAAAATCGAGGAAAAAAGTTTCGAAAAATGACTTTTACATAAACTCGAAATTTTCGAAGGGTACTTAATGGGTTAAGAAATGTTTTATATCATTCAAAAGGAATTTATATGACCTTTCCATTGATACCAACATGTTAACGATCAGGGAACAATTAAGCCCCCAAATCTCAAAATGTTTGCTGTGCCAATAAATATGTTCGGCAGTGTACATATGTATACGTAGCTAACTGGACAATTGATTTGACTGCCTGCCTCACACGCTACGAGAGGCGCCAATGGCCAGTGTTGAACTGAGAGTGACGACGCACCAATTAAATATTATCGAGAACGCTTGAGCACAGCACACACAGAACTAAAACCCGAACACTGCGAGCACTTGGAGCATGGATATCTGGAAAATGGTGAAATGTCGAACAAGGTGACATCTTCCCCACAGCTGTCAGCTTTCTGGTAGTTACTTATGCATATTCAAAAGTAGCTGTAAAACACGCACGAATGGTGAAATTATATGACAACCTTGTCACTATCTCACCATGATCTGCATCGGATCGTTTCGTTTTCGGTTTCGATATCGAAACTTTCACGCTCACTCTCAGTTCACAGTTCGCGCGCGCAATTCGACGCTTATCAGTAGCTACGATACTGGCATTTTATCTACAAACATACTTATGTAGATACATTGTTGTTGAAATTAATATGCCGATCGTTAAGTGAGAATAGTTTTGCATACCTGTGACATTTTAGGGCTTGCTATCTATTCAAATATATCTATTGCTTGGCTGCCTACTGGATGTGTGTGCCGCTTGAAAGCCATTAAACGAGTGCTGGCAAATTGACTTTGCTCGTTTGCTGCTCTCCGATCGAGCATCACATCGCATCCGAATCGATTCGCAACGCGACACAAAGACAGACTTAACGACAGACAGCCGACGGACGTCACGTCACTAACATTGTTTGCATGCGTTGCGCATGCCATGGCATTTAAATATTTTATTTTTTGGGGCCTCTGTTTATAATTTCTTACAAGCATTGCATTGTGGTGTGAGTGTAAGTATAATGATTGTTGTTGTCTTCGTTGCACACACACACACACTGAAAGTCAATGGTGACAAGGTGTGAACGAAGCGCTTTTGTTTTTATGATTGTGGCCAGAGGCAAGGCAAAAGTCAGCTTCAAGTGGTCAAATGAAGCCAGCGAAACACACTCAAGTCAACAGATGAGGCCAAATTGCTTCATATAGCCCTACAAAATAAACGGGTATATAAAGAATTTCTGCAATCTTGCGGTAAGAGTATATAAACTTCGGTCTAAGCTCTTTTTTTGTGGTCAGCCCTCCTTAAATGTGTGTGTGCGTGTATGTGTCATATTACGTCATATTACGCACCGTCATGTTCAGTGAGTCATCCTCGATGAGTTTTCCATTGAGATACCATTCGGCGTTCGCTTCGCAGGGATAAACACGCGCATAGAAGAGAGCTTCCGCTCCCGAGGCACATACCACAGGCAGCGGTGTTTTTAGCAGTTGTACGCTCTCATCGACTCGCGAGAGATCTCGCTCTAGCACGCAGAGTTCACCGCTGCTGCGACAGTCGCAGGCGCAGTCGGCGTCGGCGTCGCTGTCATCAGCCTCGGACGTGTACACCTGACAGCTGTAGATGCCAGAGTCAATGTCAAAGGCGTCGTTGATGCGCAAACAGAGACAACCATTGCCGTGATCAATGTAGCTGTAAGACAGAGAGAGAGAATGAGAGAGAAAGAGAGAGAGAGAGAAAGACAAAGATATAAATGTAGGAGTACTCATAACACATAATATATAATCTCATTGCTTACTTGAACTCCTCGCTATCGGGCAGAATTTCGCCATTGCGCAACCAGACGTAGCTGTAGGGCTCGATGCTATCAATAGCACAGCAGAGATCGATCACCTCGCCCTCAACTGATTTCGTGAGCTCAGGCAATGGCTCCGAGATGATAGCAGGGCGACGTTGAATATCAGTACTTGTCGCATGGAACTTAACATCGATGGAGCTAATTAGGGGATCATGATCGCCACTTATGATGCAGCAGTAGTTGCCCTCATCGGCAATCGTTACATTGTCCACAAACAGCATAGCCTCATCCTCCTGCAGCATTATGTGCACCCGGTCCGAAGGCTCCAGCTCCACATTATTGTGATAGAATCTCACCGAGGGCACGGAAGAGCCGCGAAAGCCACTTGCCAATGCCATGCGACCGCCGATAGCTTAAAAAAATTAAATAGCTATGTTATAAAAATTTAACATTAAAGTTTATCATTTCTAGGATCTACAATTGCCAGATATCCAGAGTCCCAGATAAACTTGTAGCAACCCGAAACGAATATCAGTTACAGTTTCGGTTATGTTCGCATCGGTTACGCATAGGTTACGTTACGAAAACGGTTAGCGGTTTTTGGATTGTTTCGGTTTCGAAATACCGGCATGATTTTGGCTTGTAAAAATAAAAATATGTTGCCATTCTTATGAGAAGAATATGTTAATATATAAATCGAAATTTAAAAAAAAAATTGTTCTATTCAAATAGATTAATATTGCAATTAAAAATAAAAATTTGAAATTAGTTCGACACCTGAACAACATATTTCAATTTAAAGCTAGATTGTACCACAACTAACCGTGTTATATAAATCGGTTGCTAATCGGTTATTTCCGTTTAAATAATATCGGTTAATTGGTTTCGGTACAATAAAAACGATTTGTTTCGGCTACGATTTCAGACTCTTACCTGTGGATGGTCCCATGATGCGTCTATAAAGATAGGCATTGCGGCGCGAGGAGGATGCCCGAACACTTCTCGTTGAGGGTGACTTGGAGTAGCGGGAACTGCTGATTACGTCCAGACGAGCTGTGGCCTCAATGCGTCCAAAGTCGTTCTCCAGGGTGATGCGATACAGACCAGCATCTTCGAAGCCGACCTCATCGATTTCAATGAAGCGCAGATCATCGACTTCCTTGACAGCAATGCGCGGAGTGGGCGTAACAATCAGGCCATCCTTATCCCATGTGGCCCAAGGCGAGGGATGACCCGCAATGGCGCACTGGAAGCGCACACTGTCGCCCTCCTCGACAACACGATTGTAGGGAATGGCTAGGAATTTGGGCGCCGATATGCAGCGTGCATCGCTGCGTCGACGATCCACGGAGCCCATGGTCAGATCGATGCTACTGTTGCGATAGGAAAGTCTCATTGGTGAAAAGCTACGGTTCGGCGTTGAGCGGGGAGTGGAACGTGGCGTTGAGTGGGCGGACAACAGTGCACTTGGTCGTGCCAGTTGTCGGCTCAGCATATTCTCCTTCTCCTCTGGCACATCGACAATGATGCAAGCTGATGACAGTGTGCGGCCCACCGAATTCTTGGCCACACATGTGTATTCGCCCTCATCCTCGGGATAAACTCGCGGTATGCTTAACGTGGCTTTAATGCCGTCATACGACATCACGTAGTCCCTGTCGCTGGGTATAACGCGGCCATCCTTTTCCCATATTATATAAGGTTCGGGCATGGCCTCCACATGGCACTCCAGCGATATGGCGTCTCCATCGCAGCAGCGGAGATTGCGCAGATTTCTCACGAAGCGCGGCAAGGTTTCAATGTTGCTATAATTTTAAAATATGTAAAAATATATAGACAAATGTATTAATCGTACTCACCCATGTCGCGTGTGAACCTTGTCCATGCGGTTTTCTTTAAGTATATCTGCAAAGGTACAAATTTAAAAATATCATTTTGGCGCGCTAAATCTATAATTCGATACACAACAGTTGAGTAGCGTGAACGCGAGCGTGTTCAGTCAAAGCAACACTATGACAATCTATTGCAGCCCTGGTCAAGCTATTTATAGCAATTTATTATAGCAGCTTGTTTGTCGAACAATTTTAGCGTCGCGTTGCGGTTTTTGTTTTGGAATCAATTTTATGTAATTTTTTGAAATGCGTGGATTAATTATTGTGCCAATGGACTTGGAGCCTGGTTTCCGCAAAGCAGACATACACAATATACCCGCTGTCAATCACGGAATGGTATTTAACTATTTTTCAGAAACCGCCGACAAACAAATGTAAGTTTCTCCCGCCATTTTCGCAGACAACAAGTTGTAATGTTTAAAAATTATTTCAACAGTTCCTCGGACAGTAATGATCTGCTCATAGACTATGTGCATCTGCGCCGTCAAGCAGAAATATGTGAATTGAAAGCATTGGTATTCTCCGCCGCTGACTTTGCCAATACAGAGACACATGCCAATGTGACCATCAAGGTTATTGAAGGCGCGCATTGCATTCGGCAATGCCAGTGCAGCCTGTGCCCCGGAGAAGGTGAGTGGGTAATGTAAACTGCTTGACTCTTAATTGATTTGAATCTCGTTACAGCTGTTTGCTCACACATTGTAGCCTTGGTGTTGTGGCTGCACAACAAGAGCACTGATAAGAGACCGACAGCTGTTGTGGAATTCTGGGGCAATGAACTGGAAGCCCTTGTCCAACCAGAACCGACAAGGGCTATTCGCATACGTGATATGGTGCCCGACCATGAGCCTCCCGTCGAAGAGGATTTAGATACTGCAGAACATAGCGCAGAGGAGGATCGCGCTTTTCTCCAGTCTGTGCTGGAGGAGTTGGCCATATGTGGACGGGACTCAGCGCTGTATCGCCAGTGCATGGAGACAACCGATGAATTCGAGGCCATACTCGTGCATCATGTGCTGCTGAAAGTTGCGGAATACAACATATTTGATGTGCACAGTTTTCTGCAGCACATGGAGCTGCAGGCTCAGAGTGGCCTCTTTGACAGCCTCAGCGAGGTGACCAAAACTCAGTACAAGTCAAAGCTGTGGATTGAGGCGCAGTACATGCGCATACGCTGCTCCATGATGCACATGATTGCTACTCGTAAAACACAGGTGGAAGAAGAGCAGATCTTTAATATGCTCTTCTGCAAGGGCCGCGACGAGGACACTGAGGATCGTGTGCAACAGAAGCAACACAAGCGTTTCATCTTAAAGCAGACTGAGAAACTGGAAAACAAGGAGTATTTTGAATGCGGTCTGCTGCTTCATGAAAACTATCCCTATTTGTGTGGAGCACCCGATGGAATAACGGATGATCACATTGTTGAAATCAAATCACCAAAGACTGAGGAGGATTTTGAGAAGTATCTCGAGGCACGCGAATCAATCGCACCCAAGTACATGGCACAAATCCAGATACAAATGTTTTTGGCCAATGTGAAGAAGGCGCTCTACTGTGTGCTCAGTCCCACATTCGAAACGAACGGAGCTCTGCACTACGTTTGGGTTCAAGCTGATCCCGAATTTGTGGCCAGCTTGCTGCAAATGGCCGATGAATTCTGGAAGGATGTCGTCTATCCGCGTCTTATGAACATATATCCACAAGCGCTATGACCATATTGATGTGATCCACTTCACCAATTCTAGCTAGTCAATAAATGTAAGCAAGAAAAAGTCTACTTACCTTTGGCGAATATTTGCAGTGAGATTACAGCCTTGGCCTCGCCATGGCAATTGCTGGCAATAACTGAATATGTGCCGGTAAAGTCCAATTTGGCACTGGGTATCTCCAAACGGTACTCCGGTCCCTCACCAATGCGTCGAAAATGCGGAGCGTCCTTGTAATAATCCGTCTGCAAATGAATACCGAAAAAAGATAAAAATTAAATGCATATTTAAATGATAATTGCTGCAAGATTCAAAGTGCAGCCATAAGGACCGTTTAAGCGAACGGAGTGAATGAATGAATCATGTTAAAGTCGTAAATGTTTTTATTGTTCATTTGTCGTTGTTGTTGTTGTTGTTGTGCACAACTCATGTCCATATAAGCACAAAATTTAATTTTGTGACTTGCAATAGGAAAACTGGTATATGGAACTCGTCTGTCAGCCTGTTTGTCCGTCTGTCTGTCTCTGTGCTGTGTGTTTTGTATAGGCTGCCCACCCTGACCTCCTGCTTCCTTGGTACGTTGCTCAGCGGCACGATTGTGGCTAATAATTTTTGTTCGCTGCGCGTTGCCTTTTTGGCTCTGGCCAAGAGTCGTCGTATCGTAATTGTTAGCTTGTTATTTGATATGGGTTGAACTTGAATTAGCGTTTGACAGCAGATCGGCTTTAAAAGAAACCAAACTGTCCATGTCAATGTATGAGTCTGTATCTGTATCTGTGTGCTCGTGTGTGTGTGCGTATTGGATTGTATAACCAACGATGTGACGCAGTTGTCTGGTAATCCGAGTAAGAAGCAGCTGCAACTGCTAAAATTGGCATTGTTGTCTCCCATTAAAGAATGGGAGGAGTATGCTAAATTTGTCATTAAATTTTGAATTGAGATCAAGAGATGTGTAAATCTCAGATATAATCTGTTGACTTAGAAAAGATCAAGTCAATCAATTCTACAGAGTATTAAAATTTTACATATTTGTTTTAAATTAAAATTTTTTTAAATTTATTCAAATTTTCACATTTATCAAAATTTTTCTTCATTTGTTTTACCTTCACTTCACTTTTGATCGCTTGGCGCACACTTTGCTCTTTCTTTTGGATCAATTAGTATCATATATCTATGATATATTTTGTTTAAATTTCTCCGCACGAGCAACTGTACGATTAACGAATGTTAGATATCTGACTGTCTAGAGTTTTGCCACTTTAAATATATACGCTTCTATGCAAATAGTGCGGAAATCAATATGGAAATTGAAATTCGTTCTATTTCCTGACGTTGATTAGGGCCCACAGAACCAAAGACTTCGATTGAACGTATGTAATTTTGGTGTTGGCGCACTTGCACTTGATTTGTGATATTGCAACGATTCGAGATTCGAGACGACGACAATAATAACGACGATAACTGCGACCCACATTTGTTGGCGCCGTGAATGCAACTGCAACTGCCTCAGACTCAACTCAGCTTAAACGAGACGGTGCGCAAGCGCTGCCGCCGTCGCTGCTGACGTCACAAGCTGACAGCTGAATAAATGAGTAATGAATACACTCACATTTAGGAAATCTCGCAGCCAGACAACATCGGGCTTGGGATCGCCGACAACTTCGCAGAATATGATGACATTGTCGCCCTCGTAGGCTTCGCTGGAACGCGGCTTCACCACAAACAGCGGCTCCTTGGAGTACCTAGAAGTTTACAAAATATTTATTTAATTATGAAAGGTAAAATAGAAATAGATAAATATAAATAAACATAAAAAAATACTAAGTCTGATACTTAGATTATTTATTTAAAAAACTATTAAACGATTACTTCGTATTTATTTAAAATTGTGATACTTTTGTATATATTTAAAATAAAAAAAAAACAAACTTCGAAATTTGTTTAAGAATTTAGGTGTCAATGTCAATTATTTAATGCCAAAGTAAAGTATTTATATTATTAATCTTTTGTTTTTTTATTTTATTATTGTTATTATACCGCTCATTAAAGAAGACAATTTTGCAAGATTTTGAAAAGTATGATGGATTAAATATGAAATTGAAATATGAACAGCAGAATTTAACGAATATTTCTGCATAACGAAGTCAAAATTTTTGTTTATAGAAGCCATTCTTAAAAAAGTACAGGGGTCTATTAACTTTTTTGCACGGATTTTGAAAAACCCAGAAAAACCCAATCAGATTAAAAAGTATTAGTAGTAAAAAATTGGTGAAAATACAAGTATTATATTTAATAAGGTCAGGGATTTCTAAAAAGGAATAGGAATATATGTGATTATTTTGGAAAATGATTATAAAAAGTAGTTAGTTATTGTAAAAGTATAATTAAAAAAGACTGCCAAAATGTCTTTTTTAATTAAAAAGTAATTAGTTATTGTAAAAGTAAAATTAAAAAAGACTGCCATAATGTCTTTTTTAATTGTGCTTTTTTAATATCTAATTACTTTTTATAATCATTTTCCAAAAAAAATCTTTATATTCCTATTCCTTTCTAGAAATCCCTGACCTTACTAGTTCCAATACTTGTATTTTCACTAATTATTACTACTAATACTTTTAGATCTGATTGGGGTTTTCTGGCTTTTTACCAATCCTTGCAACAAATGTTGGATTATTTAATAATTTTTTATTCTATTTTTTAAATTAACTTTTTTATAGTTTCAGATTAAATTTAAATATAATTCAAATGAATTTCAAAACGTATTTTGCAACTTAATTTAATTTTAATTTTTATAAGATCATTTGGTCAACTGTACTCAAGTATTTGACATTAAATAAATATATAAATAAATATCTTATTAAATGATGCTGATAATGATACTGATAGGAAGAACTCTGTTACTCACGGCATGTCGCTGGTCTTAATGCTGGGTATTTCCAGAGCTCGTGGCGGAGTTGCAGCTGCTTCGCTCTCCTCGATGGCCACGCGGCAAATGGTCTCCACTTTGCCGACCACGTTGGAGGCGACGCAAACGTAAATGCCTGCATCGCGTGGATTGGCCTCGGCAATGATCAGCTCCACGTAGCCAGTGGAGTCCAGAGTTGCGGAGATGCGTCGACTGGGACGCAGACGGACGCCATTGCGATGCCAGGTGACTCCCACGGCGGGATAGGCTTCCACCTTGGTGGAAAGACGGATCTCGCCGCCCTCGCGGAACACATAGAACGGATCGAGGGGCACATAAAAGTCGGGCGAGATGTAGGCCCGAATGCCCTTGTCCACCACGAGGCAGCTGTGACAGGATACGGAGCCCAGCTCGTTCTTGGCCGTGCATGTGTAATCGCCGCTATCGTCGAGTGTTGTGGCTGCAATTTCCAGGGTAAAGAATTGCCCATCGGCTGTGATGAGATGTCGCCTGTCGCAGCTGATGAGCTGGCCATCCTTGTACCAGAGAATCTCTGGTGCGGGATAGCCGACAATCTGGCAGGTAAGACGCACCGGGTAGGTGACCTGCACTCGCCGATCTCTTAAGCGCATTGTGAATATCGGCAGGGATTCGCCTAGCTCCGCCGGATGGCGTCCATGTGCGATCTCCTTGAGTCGTGAGTCCGCCTCATACAATTTGGGATCGGAGACGACCTGCAACCGGGCAAAGGTGGAGACGCGTCCCTTTGAATTGGTCGCCTCACATGTGTAGCGTCCGGAGTCGAGCTCACTGACCGTGACTATGGTCAAGGCGCAGGTGGAGCCAATCTGGCGAATCTTGACACGCTCTGAGCTGCTGCTCAGCTGTATGCCATCCTTGTACCAGGTAATCTGAGGACGAGGTGCCCCCCGCATGTTGCACTGCAGGGTGAAGGAGGATTCCAGTAGGGCCTTCACCTGTCCCGGCAGAATCTTGACAAACTCCGGCAGGCACTCGACTCCGCCCACCTGGAGAGGAGAGCTGGTCTGGACCGCGGGTCCCCAGCCGTAACGATTCTTGGGCGTGACCCGGAAATGATACTCCACATTGGGCTTCAAATTGAAGGCGTCAAATGAGTTGATCGGCGTTAGGCCCAATTCACGCCAATAGGCCCCGCCCTCGTGTCCAAGGATCCAGGCCTCCACCTTGTAGGCAATGACCGGAGCTGAGTTGACGCTGACGGGTTTGCCCCATGACAACGAGATGTGCGTGGGTCCAGAGTCAACCACCAATGGCTCTGTCGATATGCAGCCAGGTGGATCTGGGGAATAGATTTGGTGGACGGGAGACAAAGACGGAGACGGGGAATATTAAGCATTAAATGAAACACAGTACGCCCCGGAGAAATATATATTTTATTTTCTTTGTTTTTGTTTTCGACTACGTAAATGTATAAGCTGGATTGCTGTGCTCTATATAATACGCTATTTATACTCGTATACCATAATAAATAAATAAATAAAATAAATTGTAAATAAGTCAATCGTTCAGAAATACTAACAAAATCTAAATACACGGATAATTTGTTCTCTTGCTTTTGTTTTTGTTTTGTTTCGGTTTGCTTTCGATTCATTTTCAGTTTCGACTTTGGTTTTGGTTTTATTTGGCGGGTTTTCATTAATCTCACAGGAAATTGCTTTTGAGAAGTTTCTTGATTAACGGCACAGAAGGCAAACAAGTTGGAGTTGAAGCGATCTGTAAAATATATTCGATTCCAATTGCTGTAGCATAAATTTGAAAATTATTTAAGCTGACACGAAATATTGGAGACACGGAATGAAACAATTAAATCGGACTGAACAACAGATAAATGTTACACAATACAATTAACCAAAACCAGGAGCTGGAAACTGACTTATGGATTACAAAACAAACTGACAGAAGATTAAGGTTGAGAGTGAGTTAGAAACGATTCTTGACATTGGGAAACAATGAGAGAAACAGAGAAATTTAGTTTGAGAACAACTAATAATAAAAAGAATAGACATTGATATATTCGACCTATTGAAAATTGTATTTAATATCCGGCAGAAAGCCTCCAAAATATTTGAGATTGGTTTCAAAAATGAAACTTGAATAATAAAAATTACAACGGTACTCGTTACTCAATTCAGATAAATTTAATCTAATCAATGCACTTTGATATTCTATATAATTAAAATGACTGCATAATAAAAAAAAAATTTAATAAAGCTTTGAGCATACCTGTTAAATAATGATTAGTAATGATAATCATTAGTAATTAGATTATTTTATTTTAAAAGGCGATCTAATGATTAAATTACGATTATTTTCGGTTTTGCACAATTATTTAATGATTACGATTACAAAAAATCAAAAATAATCTAAAATAATTACAATTATACAAAAATAATCAGAAATAATCCAAAATAATCAACAAAATCTTTTTGAGTTTTGGGATTATTTCTGATTATTTATGGCTATTTGGCAGATATCAAATTATTTCAAATTTTCACAATCAAAGTAGCCAAAGCTACAAAAGCAACTATAATTGTGAAAATTTAAAATAATTTGATATTTACTAAATAGTCATAAATAATCAGAAATATTCAAAAAATCAGAAATAATCAGAAAAAACTCAAAGATCCGAATACTCAAAACAATTTTTTTAAAATTATTTTTGATTATTTCTGATTATTTTTGAATAATTGTTATAATTTTAGATAATTTATGATTTTTTGTAATCGTAATCATACAATAATCACAAATTGCTCACTACTATTATTTCCAAAAATAGTCTAAACGATTAGGAATTCTAATAGAAATTTAACAGGTATGGTTCTGAGTGTCAAATTTGGTTGCTCTAGGTCTTTTAGTAGAGTAAGAAGTAAAAGTGACTCGGTTATTGATGTACATGAAATACAGACTAATTAAACCTCAGAGACGTCCATTAAAGGAGCACACAAGTGTACATCTCATAAATTAGATGAAGAAACACGAAATAAGTGGACTAGAACAAAAACTCGATGCAAATGAAATATGAGCTCAGTCGAACCTGAAGTTGTTGGGGTAATTACAAGTACAAGTACATTTGGGAATATAATGGATCAATAACTCACCTCTGAAATACGAAGTATCGCTGAAACTGTCCAGGGGTTGACCCCAGCGTGGTTGCGTTGGAGTTTCAGAGCGAGCACGAGGGTTGACCTATAAGTTTTTTGTAGTCAGAACGATATAATTGTATTATGTTTGTTGAATGAACACATAGAGTCGGGAAAGTAGACTTAGAATAAATAATTGATAATTGGTGCGTGTTTAGAAGGAGGCGTTTTAAATTTGCCGCAAACAATATAAACATTATTTAATAAGCTTTATTCTTTCTTTTTGGGCGTTTTAATCTAAAAAATAAGAAAAAAAAAAGAAAAAGCGAAGAGAGAAAGAGAAATAAGCAAAAGGTTAATTTAGCTAAAGCATTAGAAACATTCAGAAACAGCGACAGCACAGCACATAACAAGATAGAAAGATAGAAAGAGATATATATAGAGATATATTCAACATAGGAATACGAACCGTAATGGTAACGAATATTCTGTCCGTTCCAAAGTCGTTGCGAGCGACTACGAAATAGGTGCCGGAGTCGGAGATCTGCGACTTTTGCACTGTGAATCTGGTGTAATCATCGGATACCTCTTTGCTCACACGATCCGACTGGGTAATGTCCTTGGTGCCCTTCATGAACACCACTAAGTATGGAAAAGGAAATGAGAAATTGATAGATGCATAAAAAAAAAAAAACTTTGATCTTACACTTTGGCTTGGGATCACCGGCAATGCGGAAGGACAGCGAGAAGGGATCACCCACAGCGATCTTCATTTCGGTCTCGGGTCTGGACAGGAAGAGGGGCGGACGCTCGTTCTTCTCCGCACCGACGGCGACATCAATGTTGACATGTGATTCAATGCGTCCGAATGCATTCGAGGCGAGGCAAGTGTAGGTGCCTTCGTGCTCGGCTCCGGCATTCTGGATGGCCAAGTAGTAAACACCGCGATCATTTAAAGTGGTCACATTGGGACCCTCGACAGTTTTACGATTGCGTAACCATTTGACCTCAATCGGAGTGTTCGTTTGCATGAACTCGGCCGAGATGGCGACGGTGCCGCCATTGCAGACGGTCTGATTGCCCAGGGGAGCGAGAAAGTGCGGCTTGTTGGGATCACGATGGAAGAAGCCATGAGTTTTCTCCTGCGTGAAACGTTCGCGACCCGCAAAGAACACCTGGTGGGTCATCTTATTCTGGGCACCCTCGTTGGTGGCCACACAGGCATAGGTGCCCGAGTCCTTCTCCGTTGGATTGCGTATGATCAGCTTGGAGTAACCATCGGGCTGATCGATCTGTTGATATTTGGCATCGTTATAGATGATATCGTTGCCCTTCATCCATTGGATCTCTGGACGGGGCTGGCCACGCACGCGGCAATCCAGAACCAACTCATTCTCATTGAGAGAATATGTGTCTGCAAGTAGAAAAATCAATATCAGCAAGCAATTCTCGAGAGAGTACCGAGAGATGAAAGCGGTTAGAACAGCAAATAAATAAAATATTATGCAGTTGAGGCGACTGGCGATTGTGTTATAGGGATCAGCTTCTCGAGGCGCTCAGCTCAGGATGCGGTTGTGGAATACCTCGAATTGGCTGCGCAAAGGTACTCGGCATGGAGGTCTCCCTGAAATGCTTGTAGACCCGCAATTGGGCATGGCTGAGGCTCTCGCCAAAGTCATTTATGGCCGAGCACGTGTAATTTCCGCTGTCATCCGCGACGGCGGCAAAGATCTCCAGCGATGCCTCGCCGTTCTGGTACAGAGTCTGATATCGTGTGTCCTTTGGCAATGGCTTGTGATTCTTCAGCCACTCGATGTGCGTGTTCTCATTGCCGGAAACAGAGCACAACAGTCGCAGATTGGCGCCCTCCGACACGGTGCGATCATGAAGATATGTATGGAACAATGGCTTTGCCTGGGCAACACTTCGCAGGACACGGCTGCCAGCATTGCCATTTACATAGCTACTGACACGTGGCGAATCCTCAACAAGTTCCCGAGGCTGTGATTGCGATTGCGATTGTGATAGGGCGACATTGTCCTGATCGTGGGTAATGAGGCGTTTCAGGTCGGCTGCTTTAATGCAGGTGCTGATCGAGTCAATGTGAGCATCGTGCTCGGCATAGCAGGCAAAGATGCCGCAGTCCGATGAAATGGGATTGCGTATGATCAGCTTGCGTTCTCCGCCCGGCTCATCCACGACTCTATATCGATTGTTGCAGATCGTGTGATCATCGCGCATCCAGCTGACATTGGGACGTCCATGAACCTGACAGCTCAGCACGATCTCATTGCGTTGGGCATCATAGGATTCTATGAAAAAGTTAATTATTTAGTTAAACTCTTTTTGGTTGGATTTCCTTTTCAACTTACTCTTAATGCCTTCCAGGAAGCTCTGTGGCAACCGACCGCTGGTTTCGTCCAGCACAGTTAGCTGTCCCGAGCTCTCCACCGACTGCTTGCTGTTCCTGACCACGCATCTGTAGTGTCCACTGTCCTCGGCGCGAGCATCATAGATCTCCAGACTGATGGCACCGTTGATGTTGTAGATCTTGTGACGGGCATCCTTCGTGATCCGCTCGTCGTCCCTCAGCCAGTTGACGTCCTCGATGAAGCCGGTGACATAGCAGATCAGCTGAGCCTTGTTGCCACTGCTTATGGTCATTGTCTTGAGACTGGTCTCCAAACTAAGCCGCAGTTTGGCTTCCCTCGACTTGGCCTTGGCTGTCGCAGCGGAACTTTCTCCCACTGGGCTCGCAGTGGTCTTGAGACCCTTAAGTTCCTGTGCCTCCTGATTGGAAGACTTCTTGTCGGTGGTACGTTCTCTCACATAGTCCGAGGCTTGCACGAATTTGCTGATCTTCATCTGACCATTCTCACTCTCCGCGTAGCAGGTGTAGAGTCCACTATCCTCGCTGCCGAAGGACGTGATGGTCAATTGCTTAACGCCATCTGACTGCTCGAAGTACTCATACTTGGCACTCTCGAGAGGCAACAGGGTGTTGTCCCTCTGCCAGAAGATGTTCGGCTTGGGACTGCCCGAGACCTTGCACTCGAGTGTGAGACGATTGTTTTGGGAATGATATGCATCTGAAATGAGTGTGGACACAAAGAGACAAGGCACACAACGACATCAGACAAACGACATAAGAACAAAGAGCGGAGGTGGGATATTGATTTGAATTTTTGGGTTAGTCTTAGGCTAAAGGGGAGCTTAAGAGCATACCTTAACGTTCACTTGGACAGATGACAGATGACAGCTGCACAGATGCTACAATAAATGCATGTATGTACATCTATTCGAACCTATTGCAGTTACTTAGCCTGTTAGCATACCTTTGATGCCCACTGTGAAAGTGGGTGTAATTACTTCAACTTTACCCGTGCTGTAAACGAACAGGTTGCAGGTGCTAACGATTTCATTCTCGGAACCACGAACTCGTAGAGTATATTCGCCGGCATCCTCCTCGGTAACACCCACCAGGTTGAGCCAGGCAATGCCATCCTGCATGGACATTTTGCTCTTGGGCCCAAAGGTTATGGGTTGATCGCCATGGAACCACTTGGCCGTTGGCTCCGGTCCATCGATGTTAACCATCCACTTGACATTGCTGCCGGACAAGACAGTGCGATTGGAGAGGAAGTTGCGGAAGTAGAGACGCTTCTTTAGATCTGGAGGTGGTGGCACCTCGCGCCTGGAGCTGCTTTGCTCCTCGTCATCGCCCTTTCTGGACTTTTTACGCTGTCTCTTCTCAGGTGCACCTTCTTCGCCCTCAATAGGTTCCTCTCCCTCAGCAGCGGGCTCCTCGCCTTCAACAGCTGGCTTTGCTGGCGGTCTGCCTTCCCTTGGCGGTGACATGGGTCTGACACGGACACGAGGCTCCACGGTGACAATGTGCACAATTTCCGATTGACCCTCACGATTCTCGGCCTGGCAAACATATTTGCCGCTATCCGAGGGCTTCGGATTGCTGATGAACAGCTCGGCGGTGCCATCATCGTGATCCACCTGCTGGTACTTGTCGCTATTCTCGACTTTCACGCCATCCTTGTACCATGTGACCGTTGGCGTCGGCAGACCACGCACATGCACATCCAACTGCAGTTCATTGATCTTGCCGTGGAGCTGGTCCTTGATGTTGCGCGTAAATGTTGGCGGCACATCGCCAGTGCCTGGGTCTTCATAGACTTCCAGCCTGCAGGAGGTGGACGCTTCTCCGGACTCATCTCGTCCCCAGCATTTGTACACGCCATCGTCCTCCGCCGTGACCTCGTTAATCTCCAAGAGACAAAGGCCTTCGCTGTAGCGTCCACGAATCTTAGGACTGTTTTGAATGGGCTCGTCGTTCTTGAACCACTTGACTTGGGGCTCCTTTGCCTCCAGGAAACAGGAGATTTTCACCTTGGATCCCTCGGCCACAACTCGATCCCTCATCGAGGTGCTGAAGTGAATGGCAACGTTCTTCTCGCGCCGCTTGCTCGACATGCTGGCCGTATCCGAGGCGTAGTCCGTGGCTGAGGAAGTACCCTCCTCCTCAGGGTCATCCTTCTTGCGACCACGTCGCTTGCCCTTCGGCTCTTCACCCTCAGCGGCGCCCTCTTCGCCGGCAGCTGCTGGAGCTGGAGCTGGCTTGACAACGGGCTTCTCCACCTCCTTGGGCCTCAACAGGCTCTTGTCCGCATGGAACACCCCATGGATGTTGTCCGCAATGTGGTGCGCCTGACCCTCAAAGAGCACATAATGCGCAATCTCCATTTTACCAGCACGACTCTCGGCCTTGACCACATACTTGCCGGAATCCCTTTGGTCCGGTCGATCAATGATCAGCTCACAGGTACCATCCTGATGCTCGATGAGCTGATGGCGACCTCCGCTCTGAATTTCAATGCTATCCTTGAACCACTGCACCTGAGGCGTGGGCTGACCACGCACCGCTGTCTCCAGTATCAATTCATTCGACGTTAGATGATAAGTCTCTAAGAGGTTGAAAGGGTTTAAGGTCTCCCATTAGTTGTTACATAAGTACGCAACAGCCACGACAGAAAAACATCCAACGTAAAGAGACAATAACATGGTCAATGGGATTGCATAATCCCCGATAGACAGACAGACAGACAGTCGGACCGATTGGCATTGCACAATCAATCGTTAATGGCTTTGATCTATTCATAGATCTGACATGGGCACTCGTAAACAAGTTGAGGTTGAGATAGATTACCTTTCAGCGAGCGTATGAATACAGGTTGCACATCGCTGTTGACCTTCGGCTGATAGACGTGCAAAAGAGCCGACGTCGTGATCTTGCTGAACTCATTCTGTGCGGTTATCGAATAGGTGCCGGAATCCTCAGGCTGTGCACTGGTAAACTCCAGCACAGCGAGACTGTCGCGATTCATGTTCTTTATACGGGGTCCATACTGTACATTCTCATCATCCTTTTTCCATTTGATGGTGGGCTCGGGTCCACCGACAACCGCTTGTAGCTTGACCTTGGAGCCTTCGGCTACATAGCGATTGGACAGATTGACCGTGAAATAGAGCATTTGCTTGGGCGACGGATCGGGCATCCGACTGCGTCTCTCGTAGCCACCCTCGCCTCCCTCACCACCCTCGGCATCACCTTTGGGCAACTTTTTGGGCTTCTTTTTAGTGGCCTCGCCGCCAGGGGCGCCAGCTGCATCCTCTTGCATGGCTGAAGATAGTATGCTCGAGCGACGGGAAGAGTGTGCGATGTCGACGACAACCGTGTGGGTGGTCGACTGACTGCCCAGCTTGTTCTGGGCGGTGCAAACGTAGACGCCGTTGTCTTTCTCCGTTGGCTTGTTAACGATCAACTCACAGATGCCATCCAAGTGCTCGATTTGCACGACACGATCGTCGAGTACAACGGGTATCTGGTCTTTCGTCCACGTAATTACCGGACGGGGATTGCCGCGCACCTTCGTATCGATAATCAAATCATTTTGGGAAGAGTGATACACATCTGAGAAGAAGAGGACGACACTTCAATCAATTGTCGATGGTCTATTGTCTACATTGATTCTATTTTTGTACACTTGTCGACCTCAATCGATTTGCATTCGAATTTCGAATTGCATTTTGTGTGTGTGTTTGGCTCGTGTTGGCTTTGTAACAAAAACAGACAAAGATACACATACAGATATAAAGACAGCAACAGTTGTAGATACAGAGATACATTAAAAATACCTCGCAGGGGTAGGGCAAATATGGGTTCGGACTCATCGCCATCAGCTTGTGCCGCATACACCTTGAAGTAGCATGAGGTTTCGATTTCGCTCATATCATTCTTGGCCACACATTTGTAGACACCCGTATCGGCGGAGGTCAGTTTGCTAATCTCGATAACGGCTTTGCCCTCTTCCGACAAGTTCTTGACCGTGTCGCTCATCGTTATCCATTTGTCGTCCTTCATCCAGCGAGTGTTCGGCTCGGGACCAATCACCGTGACCACAAACTTCACCGTCGTTCCCTCTAATGCCATGCGATCACGCAATTGGGTGGCAAACGATAGCTTCTGCTTGGCAGGCACCAATGGTTCTGGCGGGGCACGGGCTGCCTGCACTCGCTGCTGCTCAGCCTCGATTTCGGCACGCTTCTGATCGGATTCAGCCAGGGACTTGAGGGCCGCATCCATGGACAGTCTGGCCTGCTTCAAGCTGTCTAGCTGAATCCTGTCGCGTGCATGGAATATGCCGGGCACATGGTAGTGCAGATTCTTGGCCACCTCGACGGTATTATTGATCTGTGCCTCACCAATCGAGTTGATCGCCTTCAGGGTGTAAATGCCGCTGTCCTTGTTGCCGGGCTTGTAGATCAACAGCTTGCATACGCCGTGAGCCTCCTCGATCATGGTGAACTTGTAGCTGGGCTTCACCTGGAAAGCACCACGCCACCAGGTGACTACCGGACGCGGTACACCATGAACATGACCCTCAATGGTTAGCTCATCGTCACGCATGTGATAGTATTCTAGAATACATTAAGAAACGCAATGAGGAAACACGGAAATTGAGAATAGAACATCTTGGACGTGGACATGTACCTTTGATATACTGAATAGATGGGGGTTTGGGTTCGTCCTTAAAGATTTCGTAAATAGTAACAATACACGAAGAGGTGACCTCGTCATTTTGGTTCATGATTTGGCAAGAGTACTCGCCGGAGTCCAAAATGTTCGTATTGACCACCTCCAGGACCAAGATATTGTTGTTGTTAATGATCCGATGGGTGGCATCACGTTCCAGCTGCCTGCCATCCTTGAACCATTTGACCGAGAGCTCCGGGCCATCCACGGCGCAGGCCAAGCGAACACTTTGGCCAGCTTCGACGGTGCGATCGGAGAGGAAATTAATGAACTTGGGATTGCGAGCCTGTTCACGTCGGCGCTGCCAGTCGGCATCCCGTTCCTTCTCGCTCGTCCGCTTGGCAATGCTGTATTTGCGCATTTGCTGCATGAACTCCTCGCCCTCGACGGCGGCGATGCGTTGCCAGCGCTCTTCCTCATGCGGATCGGGACGGGTATATTCATCGGATGAGTTACTGCCGCGACGTTTCGCAGCTTTGAGATCGACAACTTCATCGACTTCCTCATTATCCTCATCCACATCCCTTTCCTCGTCTTCGTTATACTCGCCATCGCCCGCTTCGGTGCCCATATCAGTATCATCGACAAAAGATGGCGCCTCCGTGTCTTCCTCAGCTTCAGCTTCCGCTTCGGCCTCGGCTTCCTCAATGGCCCGCTGCTCGGCTTCAAGTCGTTCCTGTTCCTCCTTTTCTTCCTTCAAACGCTTCTGGCGCTCCTCGAATGTCTCGCCCTTGGGCTTGGCCCGGTTGGCCGCCTCCTCGGCAGCCTTGGCTGCGGCTCTAGCCTGCTCCTCCATTTGGAGCACCATCTTGCTCTTCTTTGGCGGCGGCTTGGGAGCGGCAGCTGCCTGCTCAAACATCTTCTTGCTGGCCTTTTGACCGCCACCAATTTCCAGTTTCAAGGACAACTTCGGGCTGGGAGATTTCTCTTTCTTCTCCTTCTTCTTTGGCGGTGCCTTCTTTTTGCCCTTTTTAACGGGCTCATCGCCATCATCGAGGTCCACGCTATCCTCGCGCTCGTCGAGGCCCTCGCCTAAGTCTTCGCCATCTTCTAAGCCTGAGATGGAAGACTCGATGGACTTGCGAGGGGTGCGTGCCTTCCTGGCTTTCTTTTCCTTTTTCTTCGGCTTCACCTCCTCGATGATCTCCTCCTCATCGTCATATTCTTCGTACTCTTCAACCACGTAGATAACCTCAACGTTAGACACGTCCATTACGGCAGCCCGATCGATTACCGACAAATCGGACGTTATGAAACGTACGGGCTTCTGAGCATCTACTGACTCCGAGATATCCATGATCAAAGCCCGATCAAATACGGCAATGTTGCACGTAGTCTGCGACTTCATGTCCCTGCCCAGTTCGAAGGGAGTTTTCTCCTTCTCCTCGCGCTTCAGGAACGGCGTGATGCTGCGCCATGTTGAGGGCGTGGCACTTCGGCGCGTCATATACAAATTAAATGGAGTCTGACTCCTGCCGTGTATGGGCGTGGCACTGCGTCCGCGTAAACTACCCGGAGTGGGAGACTTGAGCTTTCGCCTCTTTTGCGTCGGCACCTGCAGCGTATCCTGGGCTGGTGCCGCCTCTGGCTCAGCAGAGCCCCGTGGTTCGATATCACCGTCCGTCTCTCCCATCGCGATTAGTTTTAGTCTTTGATCTTTTCACAGGATAACGGTGGGAAATGGAAAATTCGTTGCGAAAAATATAAAGAAAACCGATAAAAATGATGATAATCCGTTCGAGTCGATTTGTTATATATCTGTATCTAAATATATAAATCCCGCAACGGTTCGATCGAAAGAGTTTCTAGGACGTCAGACGTCCGTTCGATTCAAAAGAAGATTCACGACTGTCCGCATCTGGTGAAATATTCGAAAATACATTCCTTCTCGAATAAATCCTAATTGCCAATCGATTGTTCACGCAAATCAGTTTGTTCTTAAGAAATATACTTGTACATACATATATCTGGCAACTTGATTGTTGCCAAAAAATCATTTCAAATAATCTATTTAAATGCCGTAGAATTTTAATTAATGCACACAGTAAATTCAATTATATAAATTACACTTCTATTTTTAGAGGCGTCTAGTCGACAGTAAAAATAATATATTATAGTATATATGTGTAGTTATTACCTTTTACTTATAATAAATAAACTGAAAGTGCGAATGGATTGATTGAAATAATTTGGCTAAAGATCTTATATTGTATATATGTCTTTGTATCTATTTACTTCCTATTTACATCGGTGAGTGTTTACCATGCTTAATGATAACTAATTGATTCATTTGCAATATTACGTTAATTAAGTTAGGTATTTATTTTGTGTTGGGAATTGAATCGATGAGGTTGCATAGGTAGAGTAGGCACTTACCTCGAATGTTGCGTGTAAATATTGGCGGAGTGCCAAATTTAGTTGAAGGTGCTTCGTATATAGTCACAAGACAGCTTGTTTCGACCTCTCCATTTCGATTGGACGCTATGCATCGATAAATGCCAGAATCATTCATGTCTGTTGATTTGATTTCAAGGCAGGATAGACCATCGTTCAAGGTTATTTTGAACTTGACATCGTTTGCTATGGGAATATTCTGTTTGAACCATTGTACTTTCATATCCTGACCAGATATTCCACAAGTTAGCTTCAGATCACTTCCCGTTGCCGAATTACGATTTGTTAGCATCAAGTCCACTGTCGGCTTACGCTTAGCACTTCGGGACTCCTTTCTTTCTTTATATTCAGTCTCTAAGGACCTGTAAGTTTTATCGTGCCTCAGACTAATAGAGTTTTCTGATCCTATGGTTTCCCTTCTACGATCAATCGTCTCAATGAAGCTCTGTCCGTTTTCTTGTAAGAAGTCTGTATCTTCTTCTCTCTTATTTTCAACCTTATCTTCGGAAACATTTTCAGCAACTACTTCAGTTGTTTCTACTTTATGAGAAATCTTTTCAGAATCCTTATCATATGTCTTCCTCTTTTTGGCATCCAATTTCTTCTGCTCAATAGATTGCTGTTTATGAATCTTCGCCTGATGGGACTCAGCTTCAATTTCCTTAACGTCTTGTTTCTTACTTTCTGGGACCTTGTCTTCGGAAACCTTTTCAGCTACAACTTCAGATGCCTCGCCCTTCTGAGCCTTTTGCTTGGCATCCTTTTCATCCTGTTTATTTTGCTTATCATCCAGCTTCTTCTGCTCAATGGATTGCTGTTCAAGAATCTTCGCCTGTTGGGCCTCAGCTTCAATTTCCAGAACGTCTTGTTTCTTGCTTTCTGGGACCTGTTCTTCAGAGACTTTCTCAGCGACAACTTCAGATGCCACTCCCTTTTGAGACTTCTTTTTAGCCCCCTTTTCTTCCTGTTTCTTTTGCTTATCGTCCAGCTTCTTCTGCTCAATGGATTGCTGTTCAAGAATCTTTGCCTGTTGGGCCTCAGCTTCAATTTCCTTAACGTCTTGTTTCTTACTTTCTGGGACCTGTCCTTCAGAGACTTTTTCAGCGACAACTTCAGATGCCTCGCCCTTCTGAGCCTTTTGTTTGGCTTCAATTGCCTTAACGTCTTGTTTCTTACTTTCTGGGACCTGTTCTTCGTCGACTTTTTCAGCAACAACTTTAGATGCCTCGCCCTTCTGAGTTTTTTGCTTGGCATCCTTCTCTTCCTGTTTCTTTTGCTTGTCGTCCAGCTTCTTCTGCTCAATGGATTGCTGTTCAAGAATCTTCGCCTGTTGAGCCTCAGCTTCAATTTCCTTAACGTCGTCTTTCTTACTTTCTGGGACCTTTTCTTCGGAAACCTTTTCAGCAACAACCTCTGATACCTCTCCCTTCTGAGCCTTCTTCTCAGCATCCTTTTCTTCCTGTTTCTTTTGCTTATCGTCCAGCTTCTTCTGCTCAGTGCCTTGCTGTTCGAGAATCTTCGCCTGTACAGCCTCAGCTTCAATATCCTCAACGCCTTGTTTCTTACTTTCAGGGACCGTTTCTTCGGAGACCTTTTCGGCAACAACCTCTGATGCCTCGCCCTTCTGAGCCTTTTGCTTGGCATCCTTCTCTTCCTGTTTCTTTTGCTTGTCGTCCAGCTTCTTTTGCTTAATGGATTGTTGTTCAAGAATCTTCGCCTGTTGGGCCTCAGCTTCAATTTCCTTAACGTCGTGTTTCTTACTTTCTGGGACCTTTTCTTCGGAGACCTTTTCAGCAACAACCTCTGATGCCTCGCCCTTCTGAGCCTTTTGCTTGGCATCCTTTTCTTCCTGTTTCTTTTCCTTATCTTCCAGCTTCTTCTGCTCAATGGATTGCTGTTCAAGAATCTTCGCCTGTTGGGCCTCAGCTTCAATTTCCAGAACGTCTTGTTTCTTGCTTTCTGGGACCTGTTCTTCAGAGACTTTCTCAGCGACAACTTCAGATGCCACTCCCTTTTGAGACTTCTTTTTAGCCCCCTTTTCTTCCTGTTTCTTTTGCTTATCGTCCAGCTTCTTCTGCTCAATGGATTGCTGTTCAAGAATCTTTGCCTGTTGGGCCTCAGCTTCAATTTCCTTAACGTCTTGTTTCTTACTTTCTGGGACCTGTCCTTCAGAGACTTTTTCAGCGACAACTTCAGATGCCTCGCCCTTCTGAGCCTTTTGTTTGGCTTCAATTGCCTTAACGTCTTGTTTCTTACTTTCTGGGACCTGTTCTTCGTCGACTTTTTCAGCAACAACTTTAGATGCCTCGCCCTTCTGAGTTTTTTGCTTGGCATCCTTCTCTTCCTGTTTCTTTTGCTTGTCGTCCAGCTTCTTCTGCTCAATGGATTGCTGTTCAAGAATCTTCGCCTGTTGGGCCTCAGCTTCAATTTCCTTAACGTCGTGTTTCTTACTTTCTGGGACCTTTTCTTCGGAAACCATTTCAGCAACAACCTCTGATGCCTCGCCCTTCTGAGCCTTTTGCTTGGCATCCTTCTCTTCCTGTTTCTTTTGCTTGTCGTCCAGCTTCTTTTGCTTAATGGATTGTTGTTCAAGAATCTTCGCCTGTTGGGCCTCAGCTTCAATTTCCTTAACGTCGTGTTTCTTACTTTCTGGGACCTTTTCTTCGGAGACCTTTTCAGCAACAACCTCTGATGCCTCGCCCTTCTGAGCCTTTTGCTTGGCATCCTTTTCTTCCTGTTTCTTTTCCTTATCTTCCAGCTTCTTCTGCTCAATGGATTGCTGTTCAAGAATCTTCGCCTGTTGGGCCTCAGCTTCAATTTCCTTAACGTCGTGTTTCTTACTTTCTGGGACCGTTTCTTCGGAGAACATTTCAGCAACAACCTCTGATGCCTCGCCCTTCTGAGCCTTTTGGTTGGCATCCTTTTCTTCCTGTTTCTTTTGCTTATCGTCCAGCTTCTTCTGCTCAATGGATTGTTGTTCTAGAATTTTCGCCTGTTGGGCCTCAGCTTCAATTTCCTTAACGTCTTGTTTCTTACTTTCTGGGACCTGTTCTTCGTCGACTTTTTCAGCAACAACTTTAGATGCCTCGCCCTTCTGAGTTTTTTGCTTGGCATCCTTCTCTTCCTGTTTCTTTTGCTTGTCGTCCAGCTTCTTCTGCTCAATGGATTGCTGTTCAAGAATCTTCGCCTGTTGGGCCTCAGCTTCAATTTCCTTAACGTCTTGGTTCTTACTTTCTGGGACCTTTTCTTCGGAAACCTTTTCAGCAACAACCTCTGATGCCTCGCCCTTCTGAGCCTTTTGCTTGGCTTCCTTTTCTTCCTGTTTCTTTTTCTTATCTTCTAGCTTCTTCTGCTCAATGGATTGTTGTTCAAGAATCTTCGCCTGTTGGGCCTCAGCTTCAATTTCCTTAACGTCGTGTTTCTTACTTTCTGGGACCTTTTCTTCGGAAACCTTTTCAGCAACATCCTCTGATACGTCTCCCTTCTGAGCCTTCTTCTCAGCATCCTTTTCTTCCTGTTTCTTTTGCTTATCGTCCAGCTTCTTCTGCTCAATGGATTGTTGTTCTAGAATTTTCGCCTGTTGGGCCTCAGCTTCAATTTCCTTAACGTCTTGTTTCTTACTTTCTGGGACCTGTTCTTCGTCGACTTTTTCAGGAACAACTTTAGATGCCTCGCCCTTCTGAGTTTTTTGCTTGGCATCCTTCCCTTCCTGTTTCTTTTGCTTGTCGTCCAGCTTCTTCTGCTCAATGGATTGCTGTTCAAGAATCTTCGCCTGTTGGGCCTCACCTTCAATTTCCTTAACGTCTTGTTTCTTACTTTCTGGGACCTTTTCTTCGGAAACCTTTTCAGCAACAACCTCTGATGCCTCGCCCTTCTGAGCCTTTTGCTTGGCTTCCTTTTCTTCCTGTTTCTTTTTCTTATCTTCCAGCTTCTTCTGCTCAATGGATTGTTTTTCAAGAATCTTCGCCTGTTGGGCCTCAGCTTCAATTTCCTCAACGCCGTGTTTCTTACTTTCTGGGACCTTTCCTTCAGAAACCTTTTCAGCAACAACCTCTGATACCTCTCCCTTCTGAGCCTTTTGCTTGGCAACCCTTTCTTCCTGTTTCTTTTGCTTATCTTCCAGCTTCTTCCGCTCAATGGCTTGCTGTTCAAGAATCTTCGCCTGTTGGGCCTCACCTTCAATTTCCTTAACGTCTTGTTTCTTACTTTCTGGGACCGTTTCTTCGGAGACCTTTTCAGCAACAACCTCTGATGCCTCGCCCTTCTGAGCCTTTTGCTTTGCATCCTTCTCTTCCTGTTTCTTTTGCTTATCGTCCAGCTTCTTCTGCTCAATGGATTGTTGTTCAAGAATCTTCGCCTGTTGGGCATCAGCTTCAATTTTCTTAACGTCGTGTTTCTTACTTTCTGGGACCTTTTCTTCGAAAACCTTTTCAGCAACAACCTCTGATGCTTCGCCCTTCTGAGCCTTTTGCTTGGCTTCCTTTTCTTCCTGTTTCTTTTGCTTATCGTCCAGCTTCTTCTCTTCAATTTTCTGTTGTTCCAGAATCTTCGCCTGTTGGGCCTTAGCTTCAATTTCCTTAACGTCTTGTTTCTTACTTTCAGGGACCGTTTCTTCGGAGACCTTTTCAGCAACAACCTCTGATGCCTCGCCCTTCTGAGCCTTTTGCTTGGCATCCTTTTCTTCCTGTTTCTTTTGCTTATCGTCCAGCTTCTTCTGCTCAATGGATTGTTGTTCAAGAATCTTCGCCTTTTGGGCCTCAGCTTCAATTTCCTTAACGTCTTGTTTCTTACTTTCTGGGACCTTTTCTTCGGAAACCTTTTCAGCAACAACCTCTGATACCTCACCCTTCTGAGCCCTTTGCTTGGCATCATTTTCTTGCTGTTTCTTTTGCTTATCGTCCAGCTTCTTCTGTTCACTGGATTGTTGTTCAAGAATCTTTGCCTGTTGGGCCTCAGCTTCAATTTTCTTAACGTCTTGTTTCTTACTTTCTGGGACCTCTTCTTCAGAGACTTTTTCAACGACAACTTCATATGCCTCGCCCTTCTGAGCCTTTTGCTTTGCATCCTTTTCTTCCTGTTTCTTTTGCTTATCATCCAGCTTCTTCTGCTCAATGGATTGTTGTTCAAGAATCTTTGCCTGTTGGGCCTCAGCTTCAATTTCCTTAACGTCTTTTTTCTTTGGGACCTGTTCTTCAGAGCCTTTTTCAGCGACAACTTCAGATTCCTCGCCCTCCTGAGCCTTTAGCTTGGCATCCTTTTCTTCCTGTTTCTTTTGCTTATCGTCCAGCTTCTGCTCAATGGATTGTTGTTCAAGAATCTTCGCCTGTTGGGCCTCAGCTTCAATCTCCTCAACACCTTGTTTCTTACTTTCTGGGACCTGTCCTTCGGATTCTTTTTCATCGACAACTTCAGATGCTTCTCCCATCTGAGCATCCTTTTTACTGTCTATTTTTTTCTTTGACTGATCCGTATTGAGCTTTTGTAATTCCTCACAGACATTTAATATCTTTTTGGTCACATTGTGAATTTTTTCCTCCACGGTTGCAGTGAGTAATTGACCCTGTTTCTTCTCAATGTAATCGTACTCTGTCAGAAGGATAGTTTTTACGTCCTCAATTGTAGGCTTTAATATTGCTGTCTTGTCATTCAACAGATCATCCACAATTACAAAAATGTCCATCAAATTTTTTTGTAGATGAATCATTTTCTCTGAGGAGTTTGCAATATGCTGATCAGACTTGATATTCTGAGAGATGGCTTCAAGGTTAACCAGTTTTGGCAAAAGTAACGACGGTTTTGCAAACATTTCACTATCGTCAATGAGTCTAATGGAAGCTTTAGTTAATATAATATTTGCTTTAATTTCCTTCAGGTAATGGTTAATAATATCCTCTGCAGCAGTTGGAGAGAGCTCGAGAAGAGATTCGATAAATGCTTCAACCAATTCTTTATCTGATTGTTCTTCTGAAGATTTGCCATCATAAGTATGAACAATATGCTCTCTGATTTTAAATATAGATTTAGTAACCTTCTTAGAATCTTCTATGTTTTCAATAATATCCTTACTTTCTTCGACAATAAATTGCAAACCTTCAACAGAAGATTGTGATTCCGATAATTCGATTAAGTCTGAGATTTTCTTTTTCAAAGTATCGTTAAGCTGATTTTCGTC
Organism: Drosophila limbata; assembly: GCA_963924055.1. Classification (NCBI taxonomy): domain Eukaryota; kingdom Metazoa; phylum Arthropoda; class Insecta; order Diptera; family Drosophilidae; genus Drosophila; species Drosophila limbata. The sequence continues at coordinate 7,101,802 of OZ001355.1, forward strand.
CCTCTGTTTTCCGACTTCTGTTTGCTTATCTGCCAGTTTCTTATTTTCAACTTCAGTATCCTTACTTTCGGGCTTCAACTCTCCAGAGATATTTTTTTCGGAAAAATTTTCAGCGACAACTGAAGATGTCTCTCCCTTTTGAGGTATCTTCTTAGCATCGTTTTCTTCTTGTTTCTTTTGTTTATCCTCCAACTTCTTTTGCTCAATGGATTGCTGTTCAAGAATCTTTGCCTGTTGGGCCTCAGCTTCAATTTCCTTAACGTCTTGTTTCTTACTTTCTGGGATCTTTTCTTCGGAGACCTTTTCAGCAACAATCTCTGATGCCTCTCCCTTCTGACTCTTTTGCTTGGCATCCTTTTCCTCCTGTTTCTTTTGCTTATCGTCCACCTTCTTCTGTTTAATGGATTGTTCTTCAAGAATCTTCGCCTGTTGGGCCTCAGCTTCAATTTCCTTAACGTCTTGTTTCTTACTTTCTGAGAACTTTTCTTCGGAAACCTTTTCGGCAACAATCTCTGATGCCTCTCCCTTCTGAGCCTTTTGCTTGGCATCCTTTTCTTCCTGTTTCTTTTGCTTATCGTCCAGCTTCTTCTGCTCAATGGATTGTTGTTCAAGAATCTTCGCCTGTTGGGCCTCAGCTTCAATCTCCTCAACACCTTGTTTCTTACTTTCTGGGACATTTTCTTCGGAAACTTTTCCAGCGACAACTTCTGATGCCTCGCCCTTCTGAGCCTTCTTCTCAGCATCCTTTTCTTTCTGTTTTTTTTGCTCATCGTCCAGCTTCTTCTGCTCAATAGATTGTTCTTCAAGAATCTTCGCCTGTTGGGCCTCAGCTTCAATTTCCTTAACGTCTTGTTTCATACTTTCTGAGACCTGTACTTCAGAGACTTCTTCAGCGACAACTTCAGATTCCTCGCCTTTGTGAGCCTTTTGCTTGACATCCTTTTCTTCCTGTTTCTTTTGATTATCGTCCAGCTTCTTCTGCTCAATCAATTGGTGTTCAAGAATCTTCGTCTGTCTGGCCTCAGCTTCAATTTCCTTAACGTCTTGTTTCTTACTTTCTGAGACCTTTTCTTCGGAAACCTTTTCAGCAACAATCTCTGATGACTCTCCCTTCTGACCCTTTTGCTTGGCATCCTTTTCTTCCTGTTTCTTTTGCTTATCGTCCAGCTTCTTCTGCTCAATAGATTGTTCTTCAAGAATCTTCGCCTGATGGGATTCAGCTTTAATTTCCTTAACGTCTTGTTTCTTACTTTCTGGAACCTGTACTTCAGAGACTTCTTCAGCAACAATCTCTGATGCCTCTCCCTTCTGACCCTTTTGCTTGGCATCCTTTTCTTCTAGTTTCTTTTGATTATCGTCCAGCTTCTTCTGCTCAATCAATTGCTGTTCAAGAATCTTCGCCTGTAGGGCCTCAGCTTCAATTTCCTTAACGTCTTGTTTCTTACTTTCTGAGACCTTTTCTTCGGAAACCTTTTCAGCAACAATCTCTGATGCCTCTCCCTTCTGAGCCTTTTGCTTGGCATCCTTTTCTTCTAGTTTCTTTTGATTATCGTCCAGCTTCTTCTGCTCAATCAATTGCTGTTCAAGAATCTTCGCCTGTTGGGCCTCAGCTTCAATTTCCTTAACGTCTTGTTTCTTACTTTCTGAGACCTTTTCTTCGGAAACCTTTTCAGCAACAATCTCTGATGCCTCTCCCTTCTGACCCTTTTGGTTGGCATCCTTTTCTTCTTGTTTCTTTTGATTATCGTCCAGCTTCTTCTGCTCAATGGATTGTTGTTCAGGAATTTTCGCCTGTTGGGCCTCAGCTTCAATTTCCTTAACGTCTTGTTTCTTACTTTCTGAGACCTTTTCTTCGGAAACCTTTTCAGCAACAATCTCTGATGCCTCTCCCTTCTGACCCTTTTGCTTGGCATCCTTTTCTTCTAGTTTCTTTTGATTATCGTCTAGCTTCTTCTGCTCAATCAATTGCTGTTCAAGAATCTTCGCCTGTTGGGCGTCAGCTTCAATTTCCTTAACGTCTTGTATCTTACTTTCTGGGACCTGCTCTTCAGAGACTTTCTCGGCGACAACTTCTGATGCCTCGCCCTTCTGAGCCTTCTTCTCAGCATCCTTTTCTTTCTGTTTCTTTTGCTTATCGTCCAGCTTCTTCTGCTCAATAGATTGTTCTTCAAGAATCTTCGCCTGTTGGGCCTCAGCTTTAATTTCCTTAACGTCTTGTTTCTTACTTTCTGAGACCTGTACTTCAGAGACTTCTTCAGCGACAACTTCAGATTCCTCGCCTTTCTGACCCTTTTGCTTGGCATCCTTTTCTTCTTGTTTCTTTTGATTATCGTCTAGCTTCTTCTGCTCAATGGATTGTTGTTCAGGAATTTTCGCCTGTTGGGCCTCAGCTTCAATTTCCTTAACGTCTTGTTTCTTACTTTCTGAGACCTTTTCTTCGGAAACCTTTTCAGCAACAATCTCTGATGCCTCTCCCTTCTGACCCTTTTGCTTGGCATCCTTTTCTTCTTGTTTCTTTTGATTATCGTCTAGCTTCTTCTGCTCAATGGATTGTTCTTCAAGAATCTTCGCCTGTTGGGCTTCAGCTTCGATTTCCTTAACGTCTTGTTTCTTACTTTCTGAGACCTTTTCTTCGGAAACCTTTTCAGCAACAATCTCTGATGCCTCTCCTTTCTGACCCTTTTGCTTGGCATCCTTTTCTTCTTGTTTCTTTTGATTATCGTCCAGCTTCTTCTGCTCAATGGATTGTTGTTCAGGAATTTTCGCCTGTTGGGCCTCAGCTTCAATTTCCTTAGCGTCTTGTTTCTTACTTTCTGAGACCTTTTCTTCGGAAACCTTTTCAGCAACAATCTCTGATGCCTCTCCCTTCTGACCCTTTTGCTTGGCATCCTTTTCTTCTAGTTTCTTTTGATTATCGTCCAGCTTCTTCTGCTCAATCAATTGCTGTTCAAGAATCTTCGCCTGTTGGGCGTCAGCTTCAATTTCCTTAACGTCTTGTATCTTACTTTCTGGGACCTGCTCTTCAGAGACTTTCTCGGCGACAACTTCTGATGCCTCGCCCTTCTGAGCCTTCTTCTCAGCATCCTTTTCTTTCTGTTTCTTTTGCTTATCGTCCAGCTTCTTCTGCTCAATAGATTGTTCAAGAATCTTCGCCTGTTGGGCCTCAGCTTCAATCTCCTCAACACCTTGTTTCTTACTTTCTGGGACCTGTCCTTCGGATACTTTTTCATCGACAACTTCAGATGCCTCTCCCTTCTGAGCATCCTTTTTACTGTCTATTTTTTTCATTGACTGATCCGTATTGAGCTTTTGTAATTCCTCGCAGACATTTAATATCTTTTTGGTCACATTGTGAATTTTTTCCTCCACGGTTGCAGTGAGTAATTGACCCTGTTTCTTCTCAATGTAATCGTACTCTGTCAGAAGGATAGTTTTTACGTCCTCAATAGTAGGCTTTAATATTGCTGTCTTGTCATCCAATAGATCATCCACAATTACAAAAATGTCCATCAAATTTTGTTGTAGATGAATCATTTTCTCTGAGGAGTTTGCAATATGCTGATCAGACTTGATATTCTGAGAGATGGCTTCAAGGTTAACCAGTTTTGGCAAAAGTAACGACGGTTTTGCAAACATTTCACTATCGTCAATGAGTCTAATGGAAGCTTTAGTTAAAATAATATTTGTTTTAATTTCCTTCAGGTAATGGTTAATAATATCCTCTGCAGCAGTTGGAGAGAACTCGAGAAGGGATTCGATAAACGCTTCAACCAATTCTTTATCTGATTGTTCTTCTGGAGATTTGCCATCATAGGTATGAACAATGTGTTCTCTTAACTTAAAGATTCCCTTTTTGATGTTTTCAGAATCTTGCAAGTTATCAAAGATATCTTTACTGTTACTTAAAATGGACTTTAGTTCATCGTTGCGCTCGTGGGACTTTAACTCTAAGAGCTTCTCATTCAGTGTCTGTTTCAGTTTCTCAGGATCATCAATAGTCGATGGTTGTTGAGTAACTTTTGCATCGATTTCATCTTTTGATTTCTTTGGTGTTGCATCTTTCACCTCATCGCTCAGTTTTCTTTTCACCTTTGTCTCTGTCTTCTTTTCAGAAACTTCTTCTGCCGTGTTCTGAATTATCTCCTCCCGATGGATCTTAGTTTCCTGGACGTGTTGATCTGTTTCCTCTATCTGCACTGCCTCAAAAGATTCTACAGTTTCCTCTTGTTCCATCTGTCTTTCCTCCTCTTGCAGCTGTGCCTCAAGGGATGCATTTAGAATAGCTAACTTCTGCTGAAGATTGTTAATCTGCAGTTGAACCGTCTCAATGAGGGCAAGTTGCTCTGATGTGATCTGTGTAAGCTTAGTCTGGGAGAGAATTTCATTTTCAATTTGAATTAGTGTCGCCTCCAGTTGACTCAATTCCTCAGTGTTCTCATCCAAAAGCATTACACTCAATGGATTGTCGTTCTGCAGGCCCTCTTCTATTTGAGTTAAGAACGCTTTACCCGAAGACACATTCTCTATGATCATGCTGATGTCGATGGGCACTCTGGGTTCGATTGAAATCAGAGAGATGTTTTTCAATTCCGCAGATATGACGTCAATTTCCTGAAGTAATTCAATGATGCGAATTGTGCTTTCATTGTTCTCAATAAAGTCAAAGACCGAAACAAGGCTGCTCTGAGTTTTAAGCAGACCTCCGAGTAGATCATTGTCTGCCACTTCGCTGATCTCGTTGAGGGCACGGAATGAAGCCATTAGACTTGTCTGAAGATTCACCATTAAGCTTGATGATTTATCAATATCGACATTGGGTGAATTGGCGACAGCTTCTATGCTTTCCAGCAGCTTTTCAAAGGACGCGTTCAGATTTGCAACGGACTGTGGCTGTCCGCTAATTATTTGCTGACAGTGTTCCATAAAGCACTTGAAGGTATTCTCAATTTTTGCATACATCTCCTGGGCCAATTGCGTCTCCAGCACGGGTAAAGAGATCAAAATATCCTCGAAAGCGCTTTCCACATTCTCCAGGGAGTCAACCAATCCCGATTCGTATGTGTGAACCAAACACTCCTTCAATTTGAACATGGTTTGGGCAATTTTCGCCTGAGCCAATACAGTTTCCTGCTGATCGCTATCCGAGCTAAGGGCATCTTGGATGCTCTTCAGGTCCGAGTTCAGTTGCTGCATGATTTCGCCAACCCGTCGCAACTCTTCGTTGTTGTCCTTCTTGGTGACCTCCAAGCAGGCTTCCAGTTGCTTAATGCCACTGACAACGCCCAGTTTCACATCGTACAGTTCCACTTTGGGCTCTGGCTCGATGATCGCCTCTTCCTGGACAGCCGCCTCCACAGTTTCCTTATGTCCGCTTGTCTTCAGATCCGATATGTCCTGTGTGGACATATCGATGGCTTGCTCCAGAGCCTGGATATCAATCTGCTCGCAGTACTGTCTGAGATCGCGCAGTGGAGTTGCCAGTGTCTTCAGCTTGGACAGTTCCAAATCGGATAGATTCTCGGCTCCACTGTGTGCAATGCACTCCTCCACCTCGAGAACACAGCGTTCCAAGCTGCATATTGCAGCAGCGAAAGTGCCAGGATCCGTGTCCTCTGACATGGATTGGGCAGCCTCGACCAGGTTTGTCTCCTGCACCAGAGCAATGCTGTTCTGCAGCTCCTGCATTTTGAGAATGGCTGCCTGAAGCGGCTCGCCTGCATCCGGACGCAAAGAGGTCACATCGAAGTCCTCGCAATGGGACAGCACCGAGGCGATGCCATGGTTCAGATCCGAGAGTAAGACTTCTGTTGGTTTCTTGATGGTTTCCACCTCGAGAGTTTCCTTCTTGTCGTCATCTACAAACACTTCAGGTTCCGTGGGCAGCGATTCAGCAATGGACTTGAGAACGGATATGTCATCAAGTGTGGATAGATCCTCAACCGATCCCTTTGTGGGTTGCAGATTTCCCAGGGCTTGAATGAAACTTGTGAGGGGACTGGCTATCGCAAGGTTGGTCCAGTCTAATTTCTCATCTTTCTGCTGGCTTAGGATATCATTGAAATTACCCAGAACATCGTTGTATTCATTATTCTCAGCTTCGGGATTATCCAGTGACTTGGCCAAATCAGCAAAGCTTTTGCTCATCTCGTAAAGGATTCGAGTGGTGTTAGCCTCATTTGAATTCAGTGTGGTTTCCGACTCGCTAAACGTGGCCAATCCCTTGGCTATTTGTAGAATCCGCAGCAAAGCGACTTGAGCTTCATTTGCCGAGGATCTTGTTTTGGGTGCCACTTTGGGATTCTCATTGATCCTGTTTAATGCCAACTGCAAGGCTTCAATGTTGGCAATGGCCTCGTCCAGGGAGACTTTCGTTTCGAGCACCTTGCGCAAGGCACTAAAGGATTTGTCCTGCTGCGCCGCATGCTGTTCATCCTGTTGGATCTCCTGCTGCAGCATCTTGAACTCGTGCTCCTCAATATCAATGATGACATTGCGTATGATATTGCGAATGTTTTCGAGGGATTGCAGAGCCTGCTTATCGGGCTCACGATCCCGTGAGGCCAGCAGGACTCCATGTCCCTTCTGGGTGCTCTCCTGCAGCATACTGAGTGGTTCAATCAGATCTGCCAGTGAACCAGATGTGGACTTCACCTCCGTCTGACGAATGCAATAGTTCAGCTCGTCAATGGGACGCTTCAGCTTGTCAAGCAAATCCACATGATGTCGGGTAATTTCTTTATCCAAAATGGTGCCAATCAGAGCTGATAGCTCATCCTTGAGATTCTGTAAGCGAATCTTGACATTGTCAGTGAGACGATCCGATATCCTTTCAATATTCGTCTCGAAATGCAGCACGGCTTGGGCAATGGACTGAAGTAGCTTCTGTGTATCAGCCAGATCCAAGGTGGCTTCCTCTGCCCGCTCAATCTGGCCCGTCTCCAGATCCTGACTCAACTGGGCCAAGCCATTCTGAATCTCCTGCAGCGGAGGGACCATCGATTCCACCGTCTGAACCGTAAACATGCCAGCTTCAATGCTGTCCGATTTCTCGTTGAGAATCAGCTCCAATCCCTTGTTGAGCTCGAAGAGCGGCGGAGTCACAATATCCAGAATGGCCATGTTAATCTTCTGTTCCATTGATTCGGAACCAGCTAAGGATTCGGTCTTATCCTCAATGGACTGGAGTGTCGTCTGCAGTTGCTTGATGGGCTCCACGATGCTGTCCAAGACCTTCTTGTGCACCTTCTTGTAGATTTGCTCCTCGCTCTCCTCGAGCGATAGCTCCATCTCGACACGTTCGAGGGCTTCCTGGATCTTAGCCACAGGTTGACAAATCTCCTTCAAGGCGCTCGCTTCGCTGGGTAAATTGGCCTCCGATATCGTTGCAAAGGAAACACTTTCGGGCACATCCTGCATCTTCTCCACGGCGTCCGAGAAGTGCTTGGCTGCCTCCAGCTCTTGGGCCTCCTGGAGCAGAGCCTGTGATCTGATTGTACCCTGGGTAATCTCCAGACCCTGCTGTATATCATCGGCAGTTATCCTGATCTGTGATCGTAGACTTTCCGACTCAAACTTCTCACTGGCAATCTTCATCTCCTCCAGCGCCCGCTTCATGTGCTCCGCGACGCTGTCGATGATGCAGACACTGGTCCTTTGAATGAGCGTGGCGCCCGTCTCGTCAATCTCGACACATTTCTCAATCACCTGAAGGCCCAAGTGCAGCTTGCGTATGTCGTCCTCCATGGATTGGATCAGCGCATCGATTTGAGTCTCTCCCGAGTAGACTCTCAGCTTGGATTCGATCTGTTTGATGGGCTCCAGGATGTTGCGGATGATGGCAATACTTTGATCAGCAGCCGCTGGTGTCATCATCATGGTGGACTGCTCCATCACCTCTGTCTCCACCACAGTCAGATGATTCTCAATGATTCTCAGCAATTTGGCCAAGGGTACCAAGGCCATAAGATTCTTGTTGATTTCCGCCTCATCCGTGACTGCTTTCAGATGCGAGGTTGGTGTCATCAGAAGTCCATCGCCAACGGCGCCAGAAATGTCCAACAACTTGGCCTCATCCTCGGTCGTCTTTGATGAATCGCTGTCCGTGAGTTTCTTGGATTTCTTTCGCTTTGGAGGCGCTTCGGCGGATTCTCCCACAGATGTGGCCGGAGCTGCGACAGTCTTCTGTGATGTGGACATCTGTGCACTGGCAAAGGTTTGCAGGTCGGATGTCTCCTCATCGCCATCGCCATCGCCCTGGCTGCCCGAGGCGGAGGCCTTTGATAAGCTGAAGAATTCCTCAGTTTCTGTGGCTCGAGACTTTTTGCGCTTCCTAATGGGCGCCGTTAGGGAGAGCTCCTCTTCCATTTTGTCAAAGGATTGCTGGGCATATTGTTCGGTTGCCTTGTCGAACACTCCCTCTCTGCCGGAGGAGCCATGCACTGTGATCTCTGTTATGGATATGTCATCCATATCGGCCTCAGTTCGCATATCCTCATCGTGGGTGAAATACTCGGGGGATATGTCAATGACGACGGCCTCCATGAGCAGCTTGCCGGATTGGGATGTCTCCTTGACGAATCGCAGTGGCGGCAGCTCCACAATATTGTGTTCCGTCACGTGCTCCGATATCTGATCCGCATACATTTCGACAATCTTGAGGGCTTCCTCCTCGGTTAGATCGGGTGTCTCGTAAAGCGACACGGAAACCTCCTTGCCGTCGAAGGAGAAGGAGACATCGCCCTTCTCATCAATGGTTATGTCTCCAACCGGTGTCTCATACATCTGCGATGTGCGCTCCTCCTGTATGGTGGACAGAGAGTAATTCCTTTGCAGTTCGTTCTCATGCAGCTGCTCCGGCTTCGGACTCCGTTGGGCTTCCTCAAAGCCAAGCAGCGACGCCGAGCTGGCCACCACGCCCATGCAGTTCCTCGCCTCACAGGTGTATGTGCCCAGGCAGCATGTGCCATCCTGGCCAGAAATAATCCTGTGTATGTCACCCGGCTTCAGTTCAACGCCATCCTTGTACCACTTGAGCACCGGCTGAGGTACGCCAATGACCTTACACTCCAGGTTGACGGCTCCCTCCTCGGTGAGCACGGCTCGCAGGCATTCGAGGAATCTCGGTTTCTTGTAGTGCCTCGGGATTTGCAGCTTGAGGAAGCATGAGGTGATGCTCGTTCCAAAGTCATTGACGGCAACACATTTCCACTCGGCCTGATCGACAAACTCAACGGACTTGATGTCCAGCTGCCAGTCATCGTTCTCGCCACGATAATGATTATATCGTTCATTCGGATCAATGGGCAGCTCATCCCGAAACCAGCTAAGGACAGGATCGGGTGTGGCCTTGACCACAACCTTAAACTGAAAAGGTTCATTGATCTTGGCATCTGTGCTCTTCAGTCCAGTTAGGAATTTCGGTGCTTGATTCTGATGGGTGAAAACCAAACGCTCCTCATCCGTCAACTGATTCTGGATGTCCTCGACGGTGAGGACAGCTGTGCTGCTCGTCTCTCCCATGCAATTGCGTGCGATGCAGCAGTAGGTGCCCAGAGAATTGGTCCCCGTCAGCTGATAGACATCGCCGGGCTTCAGTTCGTGGCCATCCTTGAACCACTTGAGCACGGGCGTCGGAAAGCCCACAACTTTGCACTCAAATGATACCAATCCCTCATCGGTGAGCACGGCACGTAGACTCTCCATGAATCGGGGCTTGCGATAGTTTCGGGGAACTGTAAATGGATTTGATTAGACACTGACTCAAAGTGAAAGCTTCGACTACTTGACGCACTGTCCATGTTGACAACAGAAGATGAGATTCCTACGCAGCCCTCAAAGCTTGTGACGACGCACTTCCAATCGCCAGCATCGCACGATTCCGATGGCTTTATCTCAATCATATAGACACCGAGGCCATCCTCGATCAGTTTATAACGCTCGCCAGTTTCCACACGACCATCCTTGTTGTACCAGGTGACACTCTTGGGCCAAGGTGGCACCACAACTGGAATAAGATCATTAAATGTATGTAAGACGGTGCTGAATAGTTTTGAAATATAATTAAAATTACTGATTGAAGCCCTGAAAAAAGGATGGATGGAAATTTGGAAAAATATTATTCATTAATATCTGAAATTTATTCTCAAATGGTGACATAACTTTTTAGTTCATTGTCTGAATTCTTTAATTAACCAGTAATTCTAAAAGTTAACCAAAATATTAAGCAGTAGTTAAAAAAATGTACATGCGACAAAATCGAAAACATTTTAATAAAAATCGATTTTCTTCCCAATATTTTATTCTTAAATTTCTTGATTTCCTGATTTTTATGTAATTTTAAATGTGTGCAACTAATTTTTGTACCACATTTTTGGAATCCTTATAATTACTTGTGTATATTTTACTAAATAATCATTTAAATTACGTATACGCAATGTATGAATAAATTTAAATTACTTTAATGTTTATAAATAAACACGAAAATATTACGTATATGTCATAAATGAAAAGAAGCCGAATAGTGAATCAATATTAAGTATACGTAATGAATTTACAATTAAAAATTAAGTGTACGCTATAATAGAAGGAAATTATGTATACGTCATGTTGCCTTATGAGAGTGAGAGAATGAGAGAAGGAGAGAGACTGTGAGTGTGGGAGAGCTTTGCGCTCTGTGTCAATTATTGGTTTTGTTTTGCTCGTCTCATTTGGCGACTCATCGCGACTCTCGCTGGGAATGTTGTTGACCCACCTCAACAACAATCCAAGCATTCCAAGCGAATTTCATTCAGTTCAAGTTTCTAGAGCACGAGCACACAGTCTAAAAACAAAACGCGCGCCGGTCGGCCTGAATCATATACATATATATACAAAATTTATATATACAATATAAAATAAGTATAAGTGCTTTATACGATATGAAAACATATGTACATACATATATAGAGAAATGGTTGTGCGCGGGAAAATAAACAAAAAAAATGTTTTTTTCTTTTGATTTTCTTGTTTTTGTATATTGGCATTTGGCATTTGGCCAAAAGCTAAACGCCAACGCGCTGAGAACTCACCTTGACAGCCGAGTATAATGGTATCGCCAATGCGAACGCTCATGTCTTTCAGCTCATTCGTAAAGATCGGCGGCGGCGCATTATTGCTAACACTGCAGAAAGAGAGCCAATAAAATAGAGAGAGCAAGTAAGCAACTGTTGGCTGGGAAAGGGTTATGAGATACCCACTTGTCAGCTGGTTTCAGGGATCCTTCGCGACTGCCACGACCCACGACATGCACCTTGGAACTGGAATAGGTAACGCCCATGCAGTTCTTGGCCTCGCATGTGTAGGTGCCCAGCGATGTGGGATCATCAGCATTGGCGGTCAGTGCAAAGATATCGCCAGCCTTGATTTCCTTCGAGTCCTTGAACCAACGCAAATGTGGCGTCGGCACGCCCACGACCTTACACTCCAGCGACACGGTGCCCTGTTCGGTGAGCACCGCCCGCAGCTCCTCGACAAATTCGGGCGTTTTGTATGCCTTCGGGACGAGGACATTCAACGTGGCCAAACAGGAATTGCGACCGCCCATATTCTCGGCCATTAGCATCCATTGGCCGCCATCCTCTAAGATGACCGGACTCACTTCCAGGTAGTGAAATGTGCCCTCATTCGTTTCTGTGATGCGATCGTTCTCGCAGATCCTGCGATCGTTGCGATACCAGGTTAGCTAGAGTTGGAATACAAGGATTATACTTTGTTGAAGGATGCTGAGCTTATCTCGAAAGAACATCCGTTTAAATACAATTAGAGAGATTTTTAAAATGGTTTAATTTTTGAAAATAACACACATAAAAACTGAATTCTAATAAATAAAAAAAATTCATTTAACGAATATAATAAAACAGTCGAGCTTCACTAACTCGAATCACCATTATCCAAAGAAAAGGTTCAAGTTATGGAGATATTCGACTTATAGAGTTCCATTTTTTAAGTTTATAAATTTTACTGACACTCATTTAGCTCGAGTTAGAGAGTAATTCGAGTTATAGAAGTTCGAGTTATGGAAGATCAACTGTATTTGAATGCAGATTGAATTAAGAGGCCAAACCATGATTTAAATGACATTCTAACTTATAATCGGTTAAGTTTTGACAAAGTAATGATAGTTTGAAATTGGTTCCTCGTTTGACCTGGCAACCTTTCAAGTCAAAAGTTTTCTTCGATTTGGCATGAATCTGAAATCTGAGCCGTCTCAGGATTAAGTTTAAAGTGTTGGTTTATACCAAGGTATCAAACCGAAACGAATATCGGTTTCAGTTACGGTATCGGTTATGCTGTCAATTCGGTTTTCGGTTAAGCACAATTTTTGTATAAACGTTACGTAACGGCTATCGGGATTACAGGTATAATTCCGGACCACAAAAAAGAAACTTTGCTTTTAAAATGCTTAAAATATGTTAATATACAAACATATGTACACAAATTCTTTTAATTGGTAAACCGAAGATCAATTAATTTTGATCAATATTTAAATTGATAAGAAACATAAAAATTAGTTTGAATACAATGAAAACCGCTCAAAAAGTAAATTAAATTTAATGCTTGGTTGATCAAAAAATAATAAGCGGTTATTTCGGTTTGAATAATTCCCAAATTTGGGTACAGTACAACAATTTAATTTCGATTACGGTTTCAGTTAGGGTTACCAGCTTTAATCGGTTAATACCGGTTAAAGGTTACGGTTTTGGTAACGTAATCGTTTTAATCCCTGATTAAGACACTTCTCTTCTGCACTGTAACTTCACAATACCTTAAGATCTGTTGAGCTGCGTATTTCGGTAAGGAGACGGGTGCGTGTTCCCACTTTCACGGACAGATCGACGAGGCGTCGCAGAAACACGGGCGGATCCTCGCCCGTCGATCTGTCCTCGACAATGAGTTCGATGTGCTTCCGCACGACATCGTTGCTCTTCGTGCGGGCAATCAACGTATAGTGTCCCGCATCCTCGCGCTGCACATGCTCCACGGCCAGCTGGACGGCATTGCTCGTGTTTGTGATGCGAAAGCGATCGGAGTTCTCGATGGGTATATCGTTACGGCTCCTGTGAAATGTACAACGGATTATCATAATACCAGGGAGTGGAGAGAAGTTACCATGGAACATAGTTGGGAGGAAGTTTTACCAGGAAGCGTAATCTTTACATTGTTAAATTACAAATGATTATTTAAAGATTCTTAAGAATTTTCTTCAATGATCGTGATTAATTTTGATACAAAAAATATAAAACTCTTAAATAATCATTATACTGGAGTTAAAAGAATAAAACTCACAGATAATCATTATTTATGATTTTTATTTTCTTCGCTTAAGACAAAGCTCACTCTAAATAAAAATTGCTTAATCATTTGAAATAAGTTTTTTCTTTGGATAGGTTCCCCGGGTTTCTTCTAAAGGGATATGCAAAAATATTGGGTGAAAATTCTACTCAAAATCGACAAATTATTTATTTTCAGAGAAAAAGATCAAATCATAAATAATGATTATTTGTGAGTTGTATTTGTTTCGCTTAAAATTAATCATAATTATAATTATTTTTTTTATGTATTAAAGGCAATCATTTTTTGATGTAAATAAGTTTCAATAAACATTATTTGAGGTCCTGTTACCTTTTTCTGTAGACCGACGAGGCAGAGGCCGTGGAGAGCGTGCCATGAATTTGTTTGTGTTCGTTGCACTTGCAGCATTTCGAGCATCCGTTGCCCATTTTGCTTACTTATAATATTACTAAATGTTTATTTGTTTATTTACTTACACACACGCACACTCACACTCACATGCACACACACACAGTTGCTATGTAATTAAAATAGAAAATGTATAAAAATAATATTGATATAAACATTAAAGCACGTGCGCGCATTTATCTTAACAAAGTCGTTTATTTATTTTGGCATTTATTATGATTATTAGCAAATAAACAAAAAAAGCAAAAAAAATAAAATGTACCTAAAATGAAAAATGACGAAAATATTTCAAAAGCAAACAAGAATGCTTATAAATAAATGCACAAATTCGAAACAGCTTGACTATAACATATTAATTGAATTTTGTATTTTCTATTTTGTTGTTCACACACACACACACACACACAACGCACACCTCACTAGCTGCAGAAAATAAATTAAAATACTTTTATTTTTTCTTTGTTGTTTCCTTTTGTTTTTTTTTTTTTTTTGTGGCAATTTATTTTTGGGACTCGCTCAACTTGCGAATGCCACGCATTTCATTTTCGAAAGCTAATAACTTGCTTGTTCTCTGTCTGAGACACATTGAAGAATGTATCTGAAGTCTGCAACTACACGTAGACAGCGAGAATTGTTACGTTGTTTCTTCTAGGTTTTTATTTATTTATTTATTGCAAATTTGTTGCCGATCTCTCGTGGTTTGGCGCGGATGTTGTTGCACTGTCTGCCTGATTATGTAATTTTCCATTTTATTTGAAAAACAACAAAAAGGGGAAAATAAAAGCCGAACAAAACTATTTTTGTACAAATTTTCAACACTTTTTGGGCATAAAAATTGAAACATTGCAACATTTTTCTCGCTAGCGCGCTTGTTGATATTTGTTAATGCAGCTAAATTTAGCTCAGCTAAACACACACACTCACACACACACACACATACACACCCTCAGTTAATGTCTTTTGTTGTGCGTGCACTCATTTTATTTTTTTGTTTTTACATTGTCTTCTGGGAATTCTCATAAAATTGATTGATTTCGTTGCACAAGTCGCATTTATCAAGCATACGCAGTGTTTAACGCATACTCCCGCACACACGCACATACATACTTATATACACAGATACGTCAATCGCTCGAGAATATAGAATAGAAAGAAATGCCTGGCTGCTGGGCAACGGATAACGGATATGTTAATGCGGCGATCGTCAAAATGGAACTGCCTGCCTTTTGACGATCGCCCAAGAGATGCCAACAAAATTGTTTAGAGCAAAATGAGCGGATGTTAGTCGGGTCAAAACACACGCGCTCTGGGCGCAAACGCAATTGGGTGTAGAATCTCCGTACACGATCTCTGCCGGGATCATCTCTTTAGTTCAGTTCTTGTTTGCGGCAAAGCGTGAAGGAGAAATCATATGTTAAATGCGCAAATTTGTTGGCATTATGCACAGCAACCGAGTGAATCACACACAAAATACACACATATAAAAATATAGTTATGATTGTCAGATTGGATATACGACTTACCACTCGAATTTGAAGGGCAGCAGCGCAGATTCATCGTCCTCATCGCAATCGATTTTCACAAAGAACGTTGCACGCTCGTTGGGTATGCAGCGTATAAGGGAACTGGAGTTATCGCTAAACGTAATACGCGGCGTTCTATGTGTCATTGTAATATCCCGGCCAGGAGGTTCTAAAAAATAAAATAATCCAGTGGCTTAATAACTTTTAGAAACCTCATCTTAACTAATATGGGCTACTTTTTACGAGTTCTTCTTATTCTTAACTTGGAATTTCACGACTCGCCGCTGAATATATTCAGAAAATTAAAGATTTCTACTATGCGTATTGTTTCGGAGCGCTCACATATGTAAGTTTTTAAACATATTCCGAGTTTTACTGGAGATATATTCACAAATTAAAGCATTCATATGATGCCTATGGTATTGAAACACCCACAAATCACATTTTCTAATCATATTCCGAGTTTTACTGGAGATAAAATCACAAATTGAAGCATTCCTATGTTGCCTATGATATTGAAACACCCACATATCATATTTTCTAATCATATTCCAAGTTATACTGGAGATATATTTACAAATTGAAGCATTCCTATGATTGCCTATGGTATTGAAACACCCACATATCAAATTTTCTAATCATATTCCGAGTTTTACTGGAGATAAAATCACAAATTGAAGCATTCCTATGTTGCCTATGATATTGAAACACCCACATATCAAATTTTCTAATCATATTCCAAGTTTTACTGGAGATATATTTACAAATTGAAGCATTCCTATGATTGCCTATGGTATTGAAACACCCACATATCAAATTTTCTAATCATATTCCGAGTTTTACTGGAGATAAAATCACAAATTGAAGCATTCCTATGTTGCCTATGATATTGAAACACCCACATATCAAATTTTCTAATCATATTCCAAGTTTTACTGGAGATATATTTACAAATTGAAGCATTCCTATGATTGCCTATGGTATTGAAACACCCACAAATCACATTTTCTAATCATATTCCGAGTTTTACTGGAGATATATTCACAAATTAAAGCATTCTTATGATGCCTATGGTATTGGAGCACTTACATATCTAATTTTCTAATCATATTCTTAGTGTTACTGGAGATATATTCACATATTAATAATTTCCTAGGGTGTCTATATCAAATTTTCTAATCATATTCAAGTTTTACTGGAGATCCCATACCAAAATATGTTTTCAGCTAGAATTTTACGTCTTTTCTGTTTATATATCAAAAAACGTAATATTGTAATTCCGATAAGTGTTGTTTTAGTTAAATGAGTATACCAACTTAAATGTTTTTTAAATTTTGTTCCTTCATGTCTAATTTAAACTCGAGCAACTTCACATACAACAAACCTACAAATTAATTTTTTCCTGCGCAAAATTGTTCACCGGGAAGGCGGCACAGCGAAATGTCTAACAAAGATTTGCACTAAAAATAGTTCCAAATATTATTCATACACTAAAATGTATTTGCAAATGTATGTATGTGTTTTTATATTTAAATAAATTTAGCAAAAGATCAAAATAATTCACGAAAATGCACAGTTTGCTCCTAATTAACTAATAATTATGTATATTATATATTCGAATGGTTTATTTAGCGCACAATTATGAAAAGTTTTGCATAGTCTGTGTTCCACATTACGTAACCGCACAGAAAACGCCAGACGGGCGAGGGAAGCTACAGACGGAAAGGGAGAGGGAGAAAGATCATAAAAATACACACACTTTCTGTCCATTGTCTGCTCGAAAAAGAAAAGAATTTAAAAAAAAAATATAAGACAGAAAAAAAATCCAGGGAAAAGTCGCTGGTTTTCCCTTTCCCCAAATTTCTATGTGCCTCCGTCTCCCATTTTTGACTCTTGAAGTGCCTTACCTGCTGTTCCCGGTGTAGCTTCCATGTTCTCAACTTCAGCTAGACGAGCTGCTTATAAAATTAGCCCCAAAACAGGGCCACTTTTCACATCGACACACACACACACACTCGCACGCAGACACAATTTGTCTGGTTTACAGGACTTTCTCCAAATATATTTTTAAACTTTTTCACTTTTGGGATTTTGGGTTTCTTCGGTATTTGCAATTTCTTTAGATATTTTTAAAGGCGGCTTTTTGTTTTTTATATTTAGAACACAAACATGGAACAGGCGGCGTTGTTTTCAAAAGATTTTCAAATAGATTTTCTTTTTTGTTTTTAACTGAAAGATCAAAATTTTCAACTATAATTGAATACAAATATGTATTTGATTATTTATATGCATGTATTTTCAATTGACTATTTGCACTTTTTCAAATATAATTTTGTAAAATGCAGCCATGATATGCTACTTCCAACAGGCACACACATGTACGGACAAGCAGCGACACGCACACACTCGCATAATTGACACATTTGAACGTTGAACGAACAAACTTTTTTCTTTTCTATATATAAATACAATACAATATATACAAGACAAAAAATTATAAGAAGAGACCGACCGCACGCGCGCACCACGTCCAGCAGACACCTCCTGGATCTCCGATCGTTTTTCTCAGACTAAACGAAGGCACAACACGTTGAGCATCTGCCAAGTCCATGCACGAATCTCAAATCTTTTCGTGTTCGGTGTCGGTGTCGGAGAAATTCGGTTTCTTTTCTAGAGAGCTGCCCTCTCTTCTCTTCTCCTCTCCGGTCTTTTATGATATTATTATTTCTGGTAAAAGAGCTGCTGATCTTTACACCTTAAAAGTTTGCGCATGTTTTTTGTTAAAGTTTATTTTCTCTATAAAATAAATACTTGCACGACGCTCTCAACAAGTAAAATCTCTCTCGTTCTTTTTCTATGGTACGAGTAGTTAATCAATTAAGTATTAGTAAGTATAATCATGTTAAGTAAATACTTGTACACACACAGATACAGAAACACACGGATACGGACTACATCTATGATTATTGCACAGCAATAGTCAATAGTCAACAGGTGACAATCATTCAACAGGGGAGCGTAGTGTTTATTGTTCGTTTTAAGCTAACATCCTTGGGGGGAATCCCGAGCGATGCCTCAGACTGAATAGAAATGCGAGCTGAATTTGCTGCGGCACGATGGCTCCGTAAAGGGCGAGAACCAGGCCAATGAGAAGCGTCCGAATACCGACTGAATGCTCTTAAGTCGCGACTTTTTAGCCCAGCGTGCCTCTTCCTTTTTCAGTTGCTCAATGCCC
The DNA here is from genome assembly GCA_963924055.1 of Drosophila limbata. Taxonomy (NCBI): domain Eukaryota; kingdom Metazoa; phylum Arthropoda; class Insecta; order Diptera; family Drosophilidae; genus Drosophila; species Drosophila limbata. The sequence goes on from OZ001355.1 coordinate 7,120,297, forward strand.
TGCAAATGGATGGATAATGAGATAATTTATAAATAATTGCATTCATTTCTTTAGTTGATTGGCAACACGCACCGTTTGATCGTTTAGTATCGCATTCAGTTGGGTAGACAGCATTATGATGGTGAATATGCCAAACATCAGACCCTCGAATGTGAGAAAGAGCAACAGAAATATGGTAGCTGGCGGTGAATAAGGAGAGCATGTGCGCCAATCATTTTTTACGCACTCCGCAAACTGTGACATCACCAGGAAGAGCGTGTGCACCGACATCGATGCAATATACAACTGGAAAAAGTAATGGATAATGGTTAGAGGTATTTAAAATTCCCGTTTGTTTGTCAGCTATCGAGATACGTACCGTAAAGAGTACGAAATACTTTTGATTGTTCTCGCCAACGCAATTGTTTACCCAGGGACAGTGGTGGTCCATTTTCCGTATGCATCGCTGGCAGACGGAACAGTGGTGAGCTCGATCTGGCTTGATGCTACAGCACTTCGGGCACTTGTAAAACATCTGACCCTCGCGATAGCCCATTTGTTCGATCATCTCCTTGGTGGCATTACCACGCGGCACAGCACCCTGCGATGCAAACAAAATATCCAAATAAAGATGCATTCTTATTTTGTATTGTTTGTATTATATCTTAGCTTACCGGATCGGAGAGCATGGTGCGCAAATGTGAGACAAATGCGAGGAATGCAAGCGCTTGGAATATAATCATATTAATGGTACTGAAGGCAGTGTAATTGCTATAACTGGGCAACAGTATCAGGCCACAGACGACAAACTCCGCAAACAGTATGAGAAGCCATGTCATTATCACGCACACAATGCCACAGATATCCTGAAAAATACGTATGTTTAAATAATATACATTGATCACACATGGCAACCAACAGCTCCACCAACAACAACGCACCTTGACACACCAGGCCCGGTTGCCGAGGCACCGATTGTGCTGATCCACGCCACCTGGAGCCAGCGAGGAATATGAGTAGTGCATTTTAGCGACTATCTGGGGGACACGCACTACTCAAAATCCGTTGTCCAGCCCTCACGCACTCACGACCAGCAATGACGCATCGAGTGGGACTTTATAGAGAACGCGTCGTGAATGCGGCCAAAAGAGTTTATTAACAATTTCTAGTAAATGTCATCGAAAACAGCTGTTTTTCTCAAAACAGCCGATAACCCGATAACAGTGTTGTGAACGCGTATGAAATTAAAAACAAAATGCTAGAAGCTTAAGATACCCACTAATTTTTTGTGCAAAATTAATGTTTACATTTAAGGTACATAAACATAACGGGTATTTAGATATTTACATATATATAGCTTTTTATAAAATCGTCAATTTACACGTAAGACTCTCGTACATAATAATAAACAAACAGTACAACACAATACATAGTATTTAGATATGCATTAAATTATTTGCTTTAAGAAGGCGTCAGCTTGGCTGTTGAATCAAGGAGTGCCCATAGTCCAGCCGCTGATGAAATCGCTCCAAGCATGCCTATAGTCCTCGGTGTCAGACTTGTGTAACCCAAAGCCGTCAGAGGTATAAAGAAATCGCACATATTTTTCACAGTGTCAACGAAGATGTCCTTGTGGCCTAATACCATAACGTAAGATTGCAGAGCCAAACGCTTGACGTCCGCTGGTGAATTAATGCTGGCTGGGATCTTGCAGCGTGTTATGCCGCCTTTGCAGCCAGCTTTGTGAAGATCCAGGACACGCACTATCTCGTAAAAATCTCGGCACAGATTCATAATTATTGAAAACAGCCAATATTTGTTGGCCACCTTTGACCATTTCTTGGCGTTCACAGTGGTCAGCCCAGTGCGGGCCAGCCAAAGCAGATGATCAGCTAGCAGGAATAAAGCTTGTGAAATCTTGCTCATAGTCAGTGTAACACGAATTGTCAAATCTGGATAATGAATGGCCCGCAGGCTAGCATAGAAGACATCCAAGCCCTTGCCAAAGCGAAGCACTGAAAAAATATTCAATATTCAAGTACAATATTCAACATAAATAATAAGTAAACTTACGCTTTCGGAATGTACTTAATATGTACTCAATGGTCTTAAAATTGTCCACCAATGCCGGATGGCCATTGGAGCTCTCCAGTGAATCCCACATGGCACGGGATGCATATTGGATAAGTCTCGCGATTTTATCTCTTCCGGCTGCCTGATTATTTAACTGTACCCACTTATCCATTGTTTGTTTATCAACTGAAATAAAGTCCAATTGAAAAAAAGTCCAAGGTGCAAGCGGTCAAGAATGCGCTTTAGCGTTATCGAATTATTCGATATTTTTATGCAGCCCCAAACGACCAGTGTTGCAAGGTGTTGAGCGCTCGTATAAGCTAGATTTTGAATAAAAATAAGCTAAAATATGCTAAAAATAAAAAATAACATGCTGAAAAGCAAGATATAACAATACAAGAAAACATACAAAATCCGTAGGCTTTTATTAAAATTAAATAAGTTAACTAATCAACGATTTAATAATTTTCTTCCTCAGTATTTATCGTTTTTTAAAATAAGACTTACATATGTTTGAGCAATCCATATTTGTTAAATTACAAAAAATAGAGTTAAAAATAAACAATTATGATTAAAAAAACTTTTCCTTAATATTGTAATTAAAATTTTTAATTATAAATCTGACTGAGAACGCGTTCCACTTCCACATTTGACCACGGCAATGAGAGCGTTTCAATAGCAAATAAAGCAAGGGTTTCAAATAGAATATTATTCCCTGGCTTAAATTTGAAAGTGCCAATAATGTGATAAAATTTATTATTAATAAGATCAATTTGATCAATTTGTGATTTCAAAGCATCAATAAGATCATCATAAAACATTTTAAACTTATAAAATATTTATTTATTGCTAGAGTATGCTATATGTACTTTAAAATATGCAAATTTTATAAGCAATTCCATATTCGAATATGCTAGATCTAGCCTGAAATAAGCTAAAGTGGCAACACTGCAGACGACACAACTCTAATCATAAGTGGTTGCCACGTCTTTTCTTGGACGTCGTTTTTGATAATAAAAATATATTAATAAAATAATAAAATAAAAATATATTAATAAAAAAATGGCTGTAAGTATATTCAAAAGATTGACTAGATATTATGAATGAAAATCCAATTCAATTGCAGCCACAACCAAAAGGCAAGCAGGCCACAAAGGGCGCTAAACAAATCGTGGAGGAGAACAAGACAACATTAGCATTTTACAGGAACATGTCCATTGGATGCGCTGCACCTGCACTCCTCTTGAGTTTTTTGCTGTTTGAGATCACAAAGCTCACTGTGGTGCGTTGATTACGAGTAAATTCATGCTAAAAATTAGTGCTGATAAGTCCAAATCTTTTTAGTTCATGCTCGTCGTATCGCTACTTATCTTAGGTGCCGCTTACCAGTTTATGGTATTCATGTCCCGTCCTAAATACTCGGAGAGCGGGGCTCTTCTTGACTCTGGAAATGACTTGAATATGGAGGGCGGCATTGCGGAGTAAGAATCCTGAATAATAACTACAGCGCCTCTTATTAACACTTTGATTTCCGTAGAAATGTCAAGGATCTTATCATTCTTACCTCTGGCACACTGTTATTGGCCTTAATTTCGAATTACTTCTGGTTCGTACTATTGCTGGCCCCGATTCGTGCTGTGTGGATGCTCTGGGGCAGTATTATACAGCCCTGGCTGTCACAGCGTAATGCCAATGAAGAACAACCCGAACTGGATGAAAAGAAGCAACGCAAATTGGATCGCAAAATGCGGCGACAGAGATAAAATGATGGAAATGATACGCATTCATTCGCTGGGCATAGGGAGTAGTCATTATCCTCTGGTTTAAGCTGCATTCTTTACATACTCTCCACGAGGCTGCTTTATATGTTTACATCTACTATTAAAATGAGATTTTTAAGCTTAGATAGCTTGGTCATTAGGCGACCAATGCAAAGATGTGACGCGGGTATCCAAATTGATTTGTTTTCCATATTAAAAACACCGAGACAAATGTCTCTAGTCAAAGAAAATTCAATGTTTTTTTAGTTTGTGAATTTTTGTGCGCTTTAATTCTTGTGCCATAAGTGAACAAATGTTGTACAAGACGTCGAATCGTACGGTCCCGAGTGTGGAAGGCAAAGTTGAAATTTTCTGAAGGGAATCACAGCTGTGATTTAACCGAAACATTTTTAAAAATGTTCACAAATATATATATGTATTATATTTATAAATAAATGTGCATTTGAGTGCAGGAACTGGTGCATATCTAATAAGTGCAATAATTTACCAGCGAGCATGTTTCTAAAAGAGAAAACGGAATCAACTGCCAAAATAATAATCAATTAAATTTAGCATTTTGCAACAATTTATTGTTTGTTGTTTAAATCAAATTTGCATTCAAACTAAAATAAGTTTTTATAAAAAAAAATATGAAAATATAATGACAATTGTCGTTGCTGTTTGAAGCTCAAGAACATTTCACTATAATCATTTTTTTTTTGTTTTTTTTAGTTTCCAAAAACCCGGAGCGTTAACAATGAAACGTTCGTAACTTAATAAATTTATGAATGTAAATGCAGGCTTACTTATGAAATTTTTATCATATTTAATGTATTTAACTAAGAGATTTAAGAATGGGAAGGTATATATAGAGAGAAAAAGAGAAGGGGACAAACAAAGAAAAGCTGAGCTGTTTGTTTTTTTTTTTAAGAAGAAGAATATAAACTCAACTACACAGCTAATGGAGTGTGTTTTTTGTGTGATCGTTTGTGGAACATGCCATGGACATATCCATGCTCGCCACAAGCAGTTGGTTAACATCTGTGCTTAACTACAACAACATCCAACAACATTATAATAATATCAATGGACAAGCTCGGCTCTTAGTTGTATTGCTCCGGTATGACATAGGAGATATCGTCCCATGGATGACGGTACAGGCCCTGCTTGAGTCGCTTCTGATCCATATAATGTCCAATAAAGCCTATGCTGCGACCCAGCACAAACAGCGAATTAATGGCGCCGACATTGATGTACTCCTGTGCCTCCTCACTGCAATTACCAGATACGATTAGAAATCAAGCAAATTAATCCACTTCTGCAGGAGATTCTCACCTGGTGAAAGAGCCGCTGTTGCGCAGCATATCAACAAAGGCGGTGGCAATTACGCCATCTACATTCAAAATCAAATTTGGCTTCTTGTTCGTGGTGATCTTCTCCACTTCCAACGCATACTTGAGCAGCGGACACTGTGGGAAGTTCTCCATTACGAACTCCTTGATGATCTTGACACGCACATCCGGATTGTTGATCGACTTGACACGATGTCCAATGCCCAAAATGAGTTTTCCCTCCTTGCGCATTTTGTTAACAAACTCCATGGGATGCAAGTTGGTGTCGTAGGCCTCAGAGAATTGTCTGGCGGATCCATCAAGCGCACCACCGAACCGATCACCCTATAACCACACATGAACAGCACATTAGACAACTGTTTAAAAGATGATTAACTAATCATAGTCACTTACGATGGTCAGCAGTCCGCTAACGACTGAGGAAACCAGATCCTTGCCAGCACGGGCACACACAATGGTATTGTGGGCGCCAGAGACAGCGGGTCCATGATCAGCGGTGACCATCAGGCACATTTCGAAGAACTTGCACACATATGAGGGTAGACAACGTTGGAACCAAAGCAGCGAAATGACGCCACCGATGCCCACATCTTTGTTGAGTACCTCACTGATTGGCATGCCCGCATACATTAGCTCCTGACCACGCTCATCACAAATCGAGGTCATGAAAGAGGCTGGCTTGCGGATGAGTCCCAGCTCACGGGCCCATGAGTAATCCATGGGAACTGTTGGCGGCGGCACCTCTTCACGGGGCACAATGCGTCCCGTCTTCACCAGTTCGCTGTACACATGATGAATGAGCTCGCCCAGAGTATCAAAAGATTCAGGCACGTATGCGCCAGCATCTCGCAGAGCCTTATTCTTCGATGTGGCCGTCTCACGATCCGAATTGGCACAGGAACCGGCGTGACCGAATTGTACCTCAGAAGTGAACATGCTGGCGCAGGTGCCAATGCACCAGGCAACCAGGGGTTTTGTGATGCGACCATCCTTGAGAGCAGCGCACACATCGTACTCCTCAGTGCCACCCACCTCACCCAGAAGTACAATGAGCTTCGTTTCAGGATCGGCCTGGTAGCGAAGAATGTGATCCATGAACGTCGAGCCAGGATATCTGTCACCGCCAATGGCAATGCCCTCGATGACTCCATCCGTTGCCTTCGAAATGATGTTGTTCAGCTCGTTGGACATACCACCAGAGCGGGAGACGTAGGCCACGCTGCCTGGACGATACAGCTTCGAGTGAAGAATGTTATCCAGCATGCCACCGGTGTTGCCAATCTTAAAGCATCCCGGCTTCACTCCGCCCACAGTGGCGGGTCCAATAATGGCGACTCCCTTCTTATTGGCTTCAATAATCAGCTTGCGAGTCATATTCTCTGGTATGCCCTCGGCAATGATGGCAACCGTACGAATCTGAGGGAATTCCAGCACCTCCAGGGTCGAGTCATATGCGGAACGCAACGAGGCAAAGTTAACCATAACATCGACCTCTTTGTGCTTATTTATGGCATCCGACATCTTCTTATAGACGGGGATCAGTATCTCCTTGTGGCCCCAATAGTACTTCTGCTTGTGATCGCCCGTAAATGGATACACCATGGCAACCACAGAAGGTTCATCACGCCTGTTTAAAAAATAAATGGTTAAAAATTATGTCAAAATTATCTATAAGTTAAAAAAGTGTACAGTGATGCGAAATTTGATATCCTTGTTCAATTAATTGAATTTATTCTACAATTTTATTAATCTCAAATTTGTTCTTTTGAATTTAAAGCCATTTGGCTGGGTCGACTGATCATAGTTGATAGCAATAAATAAATATATACAAGTAGGTGAGACTTGCCTGCAGATGAAATCAAAATCAAGCATAGATTGCACCGCACGCTGTTGCATGCCCCAAACGATGGCTTTGGTTGTGTTGGAGAAGAACTTTCTATTCAAGTTCGATCCGTTGCTGTTGCCCTGCTGATGATTATTGGTGGTGGCGACTCCATCGCTCTCATCTGCCGAGATAGGTGGTAGTTTAATCGATTGTGCTGTTGTCGAGCGCAAGGCTATTTATTTTATTTGTTGTTTTTTTTTTTTTTTTTATGTTTAGTTTCGTTTTTCCCAAATGAGGAGTGGCAAGTCGATGTTGATGTCGATGCCATTACGGTTATCGTTATCGATATTATCATGATGATGAGAGCGAGAGCGAGCAAATAGTCGAGAGAGTATAGAATTTCACATACATATATATATATACACACATACATAAACAACATTCAATACAATTACATTACGAGGACGAACGTTGGAATATGTGCGGGAATATGCGAAAAACGATGTGAATTTGGTTTGATTTTGATTTTGGTTTTGTGGTAGGTTTCGGTTTTTGTTGGGGATTTCAGTTCACATGTCGAGGACGAGGTGCGATTTGGCCAAACAACCGAACGAACGGTTCAGAATAAATTGTTTATGGTTTTTGTGGATTGTTGATTTGTTGTTGGTTGGACGAGGGCGATCAATGCAAATACATACAAAAGAAATACAGAGAAAACAGAAATATAAATGCAGATCCAGGAACAAGAATAAATAAAGACAAAGTATAAGCTACAAACACATATGTACATAGGAATATAAAGGAGGTTAACGGTGTTTTGGGTGGTGGGTGAAGAGGGGATCGAAATATAGGGGGAATGTTACCACATGACTTTCGATTTTTCACCTACCTGGACTGAGGCCATCAGTGGAAGCTGCCTTACGATCAGCCTGCGCCTGCTGTCCGCCGGGCAGCAGAAAATTGGCCGTGGAAAACTCAACGCTGGCCACCTGGGGAATGGGTCGCTTGCCCAGCGCCATGCCACAAATGGCGGTCATGTGCGTCTCGGGGCCAAAGACATGCAACGGTATGCCGAGAGTGCCGCCAAAGTCACGCATGCGACGTAATCCCTCCTGATAATTGGGTCCAGCACGACGCACATAGATCGAGACATTGTGCTCGACCAACTTGGGCTGGAACTCACGCAAGGCAGTAATGATACCTAACAAGGTAGTACAAGGTGAAAGGTGATTGAATTGACTTGATGATGATAAGATAAGGGCTCCGGCACTCACCTTGGAAGGTCGCTGCGACATTGGTGAAATTGGCAATGCCACCGCCGGTAATCAGCACTTTGCCATCGGGATGCTTGGGTGACGAGGTCATCAGGTTAAGTATCGTTTTAGCGTATTCATACGTCTGCTGTTCAGAGGGTGCACCGCTATATTCGCCATAGTTGGCCAGCTCGGATGCGCCGCCCAAATCGCAAATTGTATCCGAGTAAATGACACTGGCGCCACCGCCGGCAACCATGGTCCAAATGCGTCCATTTCTATTCAAAATGGTCAGCTTAAGCGACGCACCGCTCTTCGCATCCAGATCTGCAATGTACGCCTCCTCTGGATACGCATCACGCCCGAATGGCGGTGGATAATCAATTTCGCCCCACTTTGGACGGCATATGAAATCGGCGGTCGAGTCCAGCTTGGCTGCCAAATCCAGTATGTACAGACTATCGGCCGTCACCACCAGTGGATTGATCTCCAGATACGTGAAATATAAGTCGGCAAATGTCTGATAGAGTGCGTAAATGAACTTGGCAATGCGCTCCTTCGTGGACGCATCTGTGACCGCCTTCAGTAGCGTCGTCTTGACATCAGCCAACGACAAGGCGCTGTCCACTGGAACCTCCAGCTTGACAGCCTTGGCATCCACATCGCCAATATCAACGCCGCCCTGGTGATAGAATAGAATCGTATCCGCCGAACGATGCGAATAGATACACACGTACATCTCCTCGGCCTGTGAATGATTGTAGATTGACTATAGAATGGATACCAAGTTTAACAAATCCACGACTTACCTCTGTGTGGGGTATGAAAGGCTCGATAATGAAGTTGCGCAGCTTGCCCACCGCATTGCCAATCTTTTGATCCTTGTTTAGGCGTTCGCCAACCCATTGTTTCACCTGATCAAAGTTCTTTTTTACGCCAATTAGTCCGAGTTTTCCACGTCGCTTAATCAGTTGATCCGGCTTAACCACAAGCGGCTGTAACGAAAACAACAACAACAATTAAGATAAACATGCTAATTATAATTATAATTTATTTAATTATAGCCTGTACTGGGGTAGTAAAAGCTCCAGCAGTTGTAGGTAACAGGCAAAAGGAGAGTTATGGTAAGAGCTAGATGCACCAAATTTGGCATGTAGATCAAGTTTATTTTAAACTTGAAACATCTCCGCTTTTGTGTTTAAAACTTATAAAATAAAATCAGAAAACAAGATTTTAAATAAGCTTTTAACTTTAATACTATATATTCTATATAGATATTCCCAAATCTTTCGGGTTATTACCAAATTCAAAGTCCCATTCTCCAATCCAAATTAAAATACATCAATTTTGATATCCATTCCAAGCTGCAGGGTATCTTATAGTCGTGTACACTTTACTAAAACCCTCTTACTTGTTTGGTGTAAATCATACAATGAACCTATTAGAGATTCCATCTCCCTCTGCTAAGTTCAGATGTTATTAGCGAGATTCGAGATGCGATGCGATGCGGACCGAGTGAATGACAATCGCTAAGGGGTCAGTCGAGAGTCTGCGTCATTGACAATGACAATACGCAAGTAATACACTCACAAGCACAAGCACACAGAGAAGTGCTTATTAGAAGATCGTACGAGTGTAAATTGAGCAGCAACCGAAAAGCAAAAAATAAAGAAGAAGAGGAGGAAAATCATCTGAGGGCAACGTCTGTATACTATAAACTCAGGCGATTCGCTTTAAGGTATAAAATTGCATATTTGCTCGTTTCAAAGATCTCCGAGAGTTTTCCTTTCCTACTTTATGCTAATTGTGTTTGCGCATAATCCCAACTCAATAATAAACAATCAAAACATCAAATAATCACGCCACCCGCCGCCCATCAAATAAATAAACACATTGTTTGTATAGTAGATAAAAAGAAAGAATGTGCGTTATCAAAACGAATTTCTTCGCGCCAATTATTTGATTGGTTTTGGGGCCTGGAAACACTGTGTCTAGGGAAACAAAGCGATATGATATTTAATACAAAATACGTGAAAGTTATACAAACAAATGAGATAATATTGTTGTAGTAATCTAATCGAAAGATTTTCAGACAAAACACTTGAATGAAAACGCACAGCATGGAAACAAAAATGGCATGACAGTTTGTCCCTAAAAGCCCCTTCAGACGAGCACTTTTTTACCGACACTTTTTGTCAAAAAGCTGTCCGTTTCGATCACCATCGCTCACCGATGGAATAGAACGTGTTCTATTTCCATCGGTGAGCTTCGGTTTTTCACCGGCGCTTTGAAATTTTGTGTGGTTACGCGACACGGACAGCTTTTTGACAAAAAATTACAAAAAGTGTCGGTGAAAAAGCGCTCGTCTGAAGGGGCTTTAAACAAAAATTGAAAGTAAGTTATAGTATAGTTCATGATCTAACAAGCTAATATATGTAAAATAATGGAATACACTTGAATGACGTTTAACTAGAAATCTAGAAATCTGAATGAGGCCACATTTTATAATGGAAATAAAGGGGAAATAAAAGTGTATAAAGAATTGACAGATCTAAGATAATATTGTCATTTGTAATCTAATCGGTCTAGTTGCGCGGAAATGAGTCTATGCTTTTGTATCTTCCTTTTTCGCTGGGATTGTGAATCAGCTGAGAACTCGTATACTCATATTTATGTTTAATATTATGCCCTATCACATATCAATTGCCTTTCAATTCTGTATATAAAGAGTGGAAATACTCGCACCATCGCTTATCGCTGATTGGGGAATCATGCGGAGCATTGATGCCGCCTCAAATCGTTGAGTGCGACGCTTAGTCACGACGCGACGCAGCAGCTCACAACGTGGCCTCAGCCGGCTTCTTGGCCCATTCAGGGTCAAGTTCAACGATGGAATTGCTCACACACATGTTCTATTTCAGTTTTGTTTGCTGGGTGGCAAACAGTTTGACAAGCCTTATCTACAGATTGCTGTTTTAGGTTTAGGCACTCACCGTGGTCAGCAACCAGGGATGATCGATGCTCAATTTGGACCACTCGGTTTCGGCATTAACTGTGGCAAAACGACAGGTGGCTGCGCCGGCGCCGTGCTGATTCAGATGACGATTCAGTATATCCTTGCCGGTGGCTTCAGTGATCGCTTTCGCAGACATGCTGTATTATTTATATTAGAGTGGCTGTAATTAAATAAGGCACAACAGTTGGTCAATTAAATAATATTTATATTATATTTACAAAAATATAGTCCTTCAAAGAAAACATGTGAATTTTCTTTTAATTATGTGTTGTTTATGGGCGTGGGTATTTAAAAAACGTTACTGTTGACTTTGGTTTGACTGTGTCAAGTACTTGTTGTATTTTAGCTGTACTTTAAAACTTTGATTCTATTTGCTTAGAATTGATTAGAGAGACGCAACTAAAGGTGTGTATGTGTTTGTGTGTGTGGAAGTGCACCCAGTTTCTTTTATAGCACCTGCCTTATTATTGACTGACTGAACGTGCGTTTGAGTTTTATTTATTTGTTTGTTTCTCTCTCGCCTTTCTATATGTATTTATACATACATATATATACGTATTATATATGAGACCGTTTGGCAACCTGGTGGCAACCTGCGCGCTTTCTAGGCTGAAGTAAACTGAAACCTAATATGCAAGTCCAACCAGCGATGAAGACAAAAACCGAGCCCAAAAGCCGAGCCAGCAACCGATTCCATTCCGATTCTAAACGACGACAAGCGACGAGAACGCTTCGCGGGCTTGTTCGTTCACTGGTTTATTTTTTATGTTATCGGCAGTACATAGTACTTGTTATTATTAAAAAAAAATATGTAAACATTTCTTATTTTAAATGATTGTTATTACTACTTCACCCATTCCTACTGTTACTACAACTTCTGCTACTAAGTATACTCTTACTACCACTTCTACTACTTTTACTACTACTTCTACTAATTCTTTTTCTGCCACTTCTACTCCTACTAATCCTATTCTAATAATAATATTCACATATTCCTACTATTTCTGTTATGTTGGCCTGAACTCAGCTCAGGTTGGATAGTGTAACTGTCGAAATGTTGTTCAACAGTTTACAGACAATGGGATGAAGATGAACCGGTTTAGTATCTTGAATAAGTAACGGAAAAGGTCAGGTAAATACATACAACACAACTTTCACCTAAAACAGATTTTGGGCTAGTGAATTATGCAGGTAAATTGACGTTGACAACGACGACGACGACGCTGACGTTTTGAAACAGACACACCGACACACACACACACACCTAAACTCACACTCATATTGGCTCTTCCTGTTTACAACAACTGATCGAGCGACTCGCTGCGAGCGCCGTTTCTTATTCTGGTTCTGCTTCTAATTTGCACACATTTTAGGCTATCGCCTAACAATGGAAACGAATGACTTTGCAAATTTATTGCTTGCGTTTCAAAGCTCCCGCTACCTTCCGTCGATATCATTTCAGAGGTTGCGGTTGCCAAGTACCAAATTTACATGAGAGCGCGCAATTGTCGAAGTTCACGGCGAATTTCTGACGTGTATTACAAAATTACTATGTTTTCTACTGCTCGCTGCTGAGGCTCGTTTAGGCTGGGCGCAAGTGAAAGTGGGTAAAATCAATAGTGATGCAATTTCTACTTTTCTTCTTTTTTTGATACCCAAAATGCGTCGCTTGTTTTTGGTGCCTGCCACAATTTCGCACGATTTACATGTAAACGTGTGTGTGTGAGTGTTTATTCCTTTCATGTTTATTCGCAAATCCAATTATTGCAAGCAAAGATAACAAAGTATATTACAGCACAATGTTGGTACACTCTTAATAACTCACTATAACTATTATGTATTACAGCAGTTTCACTTTTTCGTTAATAATTTTTTTTACACCGCAACTTTCTTTACAGAGGTGGAGAAACATCGAGTGAAACATCGATATCGTCGATGCTTGCAAAACATCGGAACCATTGGTGTTTGTTTGGTAGGTCACTATCGAAAGTTTTTATATACAACAAAAATAAACAATCCTGATAATTAAGACCCTATAAAATATTGGAAAGAAAGAATTTAAAAAAATAAGAAATATGTTCAGTACAATCCCTTTTACAGATGATATTTACAGATTTAAAAGAAATTTCCAAAAAATTTTATGTGTCAAGCAAACATCGAAGCATCGGGACAACCACACCTCTAATATATAAATGCATTAATCAGCTGATTGCTGGCAAAAAAAGGTGGCAGCCTTGGCATTGGTATATCTGGACAGTATTTTAACTCTTTTCAGAAAAATAGTTAAAATAAACATAGCTTCTTTTAAATAAATATTGAAGCAGAACTTTGAAACTTTCACAGGAGTTTTGTTATATTTGTTTTGATTTTTATTTTTTTTTCCCAGGCTGACGTGCCCCAAACCAATATTAAAAATAACTTTATTATTTTCTAAAATTTACAATTTTTTTGTTTTTTTTTTTTTAAATTGTTAACAATTAACAAATAAATATTCACAAATGAATTGCGCGCCAGCCATGGTTAGGTGGGCCGCCACCTTTTGTCTGTTTTGCGAAACAGAAATAGGCCAACTTAAATAGCTAAAATGGCATCACTCACCAGCACATATGAACGAGCACATTGAACAGAGCAATTGTTCATTCAATCGAACTTATTTCAAAAGATTTGAAACAACCCTATCAAACAGCTGACAAAGTTAATGCTCTCAGAATCGAATCAGCGATAGCATAAGCGATATTGAGTAATATAATTAAACTAGTACTTAATGTGAACAGGGATTGCGGCTAAAAGGAGACTTGAGTGCCGTAATTAAGAGAGAAGCAAACATCTTGCGCAGCACAACAAATTCACACAATAAGGATGTACACAAAAAGGCTGCTGCTGCAGCTTTTGCTGCTTGTGGTTACGACCTGCGTGAGCGTGAGGGGCAACCAGCAAATGGCGGGCAGCAGGGAAAAGGTGCTGGCTGGCCTACAGGAGAGATTTATCAGTCTGGAGGAGTCGCAAACGCTGCCAGAGCCGCATACGCGCGAACAGGTCGAACTGCTGCGACATTTAAACTTCGTTCCGCCGGCGATAGACTTTGGCAAATGGTCGGTGGGGCAAACGGTAACACAGATTGTGACGCTGTTTAATCAGCACACAAATCGCACCGTTCATCTAAACTCTGTCGCTGGGCCAAGCCCAGTGTTCTACAGCAGTTTCTTTGGTACGCGCGAGGTGCCGCCGCAAGGTAACACAACATTTAGCGTGGTATTTTTACCCCGTCATCTTGGTGCCATATCAACGGGTCTGCTCATTCAAACATCCTTCGGTCGGGCCGAGTTTGCGGTGCGCGGCGAGGGCAGCGAGTGTCCCTATCGCTTGAAGCCACTTGTGGGCATTAAAGCGCCAATGAATGCAACACTCACGCCAGAGATTCACATGTACAATCCCCACGAGCGGCCTCTGCAGATACTCGAGGTAAGTGCGCCACTCGACACAGACATAGACATAGATAAGATATAAGTAAATGATTGTATTCTCTTCTAGGTCTACAGCAGCGGCGGCGAGTTTCAATTGGAGCTGCCCAGTGGCGTCTCGGAAGGACCGCAGAAACTATGGGAAATACCGCCGCATTCACTGAAGCCAGTCATACGGATCTCGTTCCATGGACGCACTGCTGGCAACCACAGCGCGTATATACGTATCAAAATAGCTGAGCAATCGGCGGACGATTCATCGCCGTTGGAGCATCTCAACGAGAATGTGCTAGTCATACCCGTCGAATTCGAAATACTGCCCAAACACGGCGCCTATGCCCGCAATCCCCTGGCGGACTTTGGCCGTCTCTCCACAGATCAGCATGCGGATGCGCTGCGCATCAAATTGGATATGCAAAACCAGCCGGTGGATGCCGCACAGCGTCAACTAATTGGCAACTATCTGCGCGATATTCCAGGCCTCAGTTACGACGCACACAATGCCAGCATTGTGCTCGATCCCAAGCTGTTCGAGGAGAGCGCCAGTCTGAATGATTTGCTTGTCATTGGAGAGGAGCAACAGCAGCCGTTCACGGTCATGATACGCGCTGAGATCTTCAAAGGCGGCCTGGCCTTTGATCGCAATGTGACGCTGTTCATCACCAGCTTGAACAACGAGGAGACGCCACTGGAAACACGGCGAACGCTTGTTGTGCGCAATAACTTTGCCTTTCCGCTCATGATATACAATCTCAGCCTGACGGAGCCCATTGATTCCGCGCTGCTTGAGATGTCATCGCTGGAACAGGAACTGCTGCTGCAGCCGGGCGAATCAGTGGAGCTGCTGCAGCTGCATCTGCTCAACGAGCAGGCCACATTCAAGTCCATGCTGCTCATCGAGAGCAATGTGACGATATTCGAGCTGCCCGTGATCGCGTGCAGTGGACGCTTGCACGTATCCACGCAAGCATTCAGCCTGCAGGTGCCCACGGATAGTGGTTATGGATTGGATCTCGATCTGGGCACAGTGCCATTTGCGGAGAATTCACGCGATGGCTTCGTCATACTGCGCAACGACAATCCCATGGCAATCAAGATCACTAACTGGTACTTTAAGCCGCCTATGAGTGTCTACTTCCATGCCATGTTCCTGGGCTGCGTTCCCGCCGGCGTCAATGCCACGGAGCCAAAGGATACGGCGGATAACAGCACAAACTTTGAGTTTTGCAGTCAACTCAACGAAGGCGACAGCGCCGTCTTCATGCTGTCCATCAAAACGTATGTGGCTGAGGAAAGTGCGGGCACGCTGAAGGTGTGGACACCGTACGAGCTCATCCGGACGTCGGTGAAGTTCAAGGCGGCGGTGGGACAGCTGGACATTGAGCACGAGCAGCTGCTGTTCAAGTCGTGCTTTCCCGGCAAGATATGCTCGGCGGTGTTGAGCATACGCTCCAGTTTCCTGCATCCGGTGCATGTCAAGTCTGTGTCATTCTCGAGTCCTGGCCTCCGCTTCAAGGACTTTAATGCGAAGGGCACAACAATTTGGGCACAGACATTGACCAAAGTGGGTCGCATCTATTTTGAGCCATCGGCCGTGTGTCGCTCCACGTGCTACATTCGTCCCACGTTCAACGAGCACTCGATCTTTCCGATTGCCAACAATGGAGCTGGCGGTTCAGCCGGATCCGGGCAGGCGAACAACAATCTGCTGTACGATGGCGTCGAGGTGCGTCAACGCACCGAACTCTATCGCCAGTTCAAGCGTCAGCTGCACTCCATGTCCTTGACGCTGCACAGCCAGGAGCTGCCGCCGTTGGATCTGGACTTTAGCATTGCCATCGAATGGCCAAAGCTGGTGCAGTTTCAACCGCTGCCACCGACGCCCGCCATTGAGGTGGGCCAAGTGCAGCGCCAATGGATCACCATGAGTAATCCCACAGCACAGCCGCTGCTCCTCGACTACTTTCTATCGGATCCGGCCTTTGCCCGACGCACCCAATTGTCGCTGCCCCACGAGGTGATCGATGTGAGCAGCAGCAGCTGCTACCTAACCGACCAGGATGTCTTCTCGTTACCCGATGCGCCTTTTGGTGGACCTGTGCTCCTGCCGGCTTTCGCCACGCTCACCATTCCCGTGCAGTTCAGTGCCGAGCAGGCGGATAAGTATTGCACCCTACTCCACGTGCGCAGCAATCTCACTCTCTACGAGGCCGTTTGGCTAACGGCGCGTGCTGTCCAGTCCCAGTTCCGTTTTGGCAATCGTCGACCCGGCTCCGGGACCCCGTTGCTCTTTGAACTCAATCGAGATGCATTTGATCGCTGCGATGGCACCGTGAAAGCATCTGAGGATCGGGATCAGGATCAGGATGTCGCGTTAACTCACAACGTGGTGGCCACACGCAGCTTTACGGCGCGCAATGCCGGCGTCTTGCCCATTCGGATTGAGGGCTTCCTCATTGGGAAGCGACCATGTAAGGGATACGGCTTCAAGGTGCTCAATTGCCAGGGATTCGAGCTGCGCGAGAATGAGACCCGCAAGGTGGAGATCAGCTTCAGCACGGACTTTACGGCATCGCGTGTGCAACGGACTCTGACGCTCCTCACGAATCTCAGCTATGACATTAACTATCAGCTTCTCGCCCAGTTGCCGGCGGAGAGTGTGGAGCGCTGTGCCGCGACATTGCCCCGTCCCCATTGGGAGTCGGCGCTGCGCAATGCGGCGCTTGTGGTGCTACTGGCCACCTTCTGTTTGGTGCTCCTGGCGGCCGTCTTTGATGCGCGGGCCATTGTGGCCCAGCAGAGTGCCTACGATGCGGCACGCTACAAGGGTCCATTGGAGCCCACGTTCAACTTGCGCAACATTGTCAAGATGCAGGTGGCGGAGGATGCAGCCGCGGCAGCGGCATCTGCAGCGACCTCGGCATCAGCTGCCCTCAAGGCGGAACAGCAGCAGAAGCTCCGGAATGGTCAGCTCAAGGAGCTGCGCAAACGCACAACGACAACGGCAACGACATCCTCAGCATCTGGAGCGGACAAGGTGATCACGTCACGCAAGCCCAAGTCGTGGACGGCATGGAGCATGGACCTGTCTGCTCCCGTCACAGCTGCTCAACCAAAGCCAATGAGTTCGCCCAAGCCCAGCAAGAAGACGACTCCAAACGCTGTCCAAACGACGCCGTCGCCGCCTCCGCCTTCGGCAACTGTGCGCGTGCCAAAGAAAGCAAAGCCCACAACGCCAGTGGGTGCGACGCCCAAGCCAAAGATGGACTCGCCGCCAGCGGAGGTACTGGAGAAGACCAAAGTCAGTCCGAGTCAGTCAGCCAAGCCGCAGGAGAATGTGTCCCCTAAAGCAGTCAAAACGAATGTGGAAGCGCCCAAGGAACGTGTGCTCAAGGAGCAGAACGGAAGTGCCAAGAAACTGGGCAAGACGCCGGGACGGGAGCGACGCAAGGAACAGAAGTTGGTCGCCCTGCAGAACGGTTTGGCAACGGGTTTGGGTTCGGGATCGGGTTCTAGTTCGGTATCGGGATCGGGCAAGAAGTCAACGGAGCGAAAGCAACGCAATAAGCAGCTCAATTTCAATGGCAATGGCATTCTTCCAAGTGGAACGGGCAACATTTCACCGCTGGCCATGTCGGATACGGATGCCATGATCACCTCACCGTGGGAGACCAGCAGTCGCGTCTCGTTTCGAGATGTGCTCCAAACGAAACCGTTGCCGGCCGTTGACAATGGTCTCAACTGGAATCCGGCGGGCAGTGATCTGGCCAGCAGCCAACTGGGTCCCATTGGCAGTCGAAAGAGCTGCCCACCCGTGACATCGCTCTGGGAGCCACTGATGACTCCCGAGGCAACGGTCACGAGCAATGCACTGATGAATTCGCTCTTTGATATTTCACAGCCAGCCTTGAATGGTAAGCAGTTGTGGATGTGTCGATGATCCTCCACTGACTTTTGTTTCCTTCACTCTTGCAGATCTTTGCAGCAACTTGTATGAACGGGAGCAGACACAGGCGCAGTGGGAGCGCCAGGAGCAGTTGCTGAAGCAGCAGCAACTCCTGCTGGAGCATCAACGGAAGCAGCAGCAGCAGGAGAAGCTATTGCTCATGTCCAGCATGGAGGGCAGCACTTGGCCAATGAATCATGCAACACCAGCTGCAACTTGGACGCCACTTGGCTATGCCGGCTGGCCAAATCAGGCGGTGATGCGTACATCGCCAACGCATACCATAACTCCTGGCGTGGGTGTCATCCGTCCACCGCCAGGACTTGAATCCAGTTACAATACCAAGAATTGTCAGTTGCCAGGAGCAGGAACGGGACCTGGAACAGGAACAGGAGCTGCCACAGGCGCAACATCAATATCCAATAATGGCAATAATCACATCGATGGATTGGCCACATCGCACAACGCACAACAGCAACAAGATCGAGGACAGAGCATGCCCACCCAATACGATCCATTTACCTCGCCAAGCTCAATCTGGTCGGACAATTGGCGCCAGCGCAACAATCACATGAACTGAAGGCTCTTATCAAAGCTCACTTGATCAAATTTAAGCAACCAAATGAAATTCTTACTCTTTAGACACTTAGGATTACGCTAAGAGACACCATGAAACATGATCTTTTCCAATTTGACTTTTGACTAAATAAACCGCAAAGATTAATGACTTTCATTATATGTATGTGGAGAAATGTTAAAATACGAGGGTGGGCTGATAAATAGTCTGCCTACCAAAGAAAACACGGTTTTTTTTTTATTTTTCAACATAATCTCCTTTTAGACGTATGCACTTAGTCCAACGGTCCTCTAATTTTTTTATACCTTCCATAAAATATGACTGGTCCAGGTCCTCAAAATAGGCGTTTGTTTCACAGATCACCTGTTCATTCGACTGAAATTTCTTTCCACCAAGCCATTTCTTTAAGTTTGGAAATAGATAATAGTCACATGGTGCTAAATCTGGAGAATAGGGGGGATGTGGAAGAATTTCATAGTGTAGTTCACACAATTTCATCATGGCAACAACGCTCTTGTGAGCCGGAGTGTTGTCCTGGTGAAACAGAACTTTTTTCTTCGCCATGTGCGGCCTTTTTTTCTTTAGTTCGGAATCGAACTGTCCCAAAAGGTTAGAATAGTATTCTCCAGTAATTTTTCTGCCTTTTTCTAGATAATCCACATGAATTACGCCTCGGGCATCCCAGAAAACCGTTGCCATTACCTTGTTGGCCGACAAACCAATCTTTGCCTTTTTCGGCGCCGTTTCTCCGGTTGAAATCCACTGCTTTGACTGTTCCTTGCTTTCTGGTGTATGGTGATGTATCCAAATTTCGTCGACAGTCACAAAACGACGCAAAAATTCATTCTTATTTGCGTTTAACAATGCCAAACTCTCCTTCGCAATGACCAAGCGGTTGCGTTTGTGTTCCGCTGAGAGCAATCGCGGCACCCACCTTGACGAAAGCTTACTCATATTTAAATATTCGTGTAAGACGTTTCCAACACGTTCACGAGAAATGTTTAGGGCCTTAGCAATCTCTCTCAGCTTTATTCGGCGATCATCCAATATCATTCCGTGGACTTTATCTACGATTTCTGGGGTTGTCACCTCTCTGGGACGTCCCGGACGGTCCTCGTCAAAAATGCTTGTCCGCCCGCGCCTATACTCAGCAGTCCAATATTTAATGGTCGAAATCGATGGAGCTGATTCCCCATAAACTTCGATTAACTCATTTTTTATTTCATCGTTGGATTTCTTTTTTAAAAACAGAAATCTAATGACAGCTCGATATTCTATTTTACTCATTTTGGGGACAATGCAAAAGTGACCATGCCTTAGACAAGCAAAATTTTTGTCACTTTGGCAGATTCCAGTATTTCATTTTTGGACTGATCATAAGAAATTGAAAATCCTAATAATACTTTCTTCTGAGATTGGTTGAGAAATATCAAAAAACAAGATAGGGTTTTCTGATCCAATATAGTAATTAAATCCTGATCCGATTTCATAAATGGTTTCAAATGACACGATTTTGTATATATAGCACTATACTATATACTTTATAGAGTCTGCCAAGCTTCCTTTAAGGCGTTACACATTATGGGACATAATTGCAAGTGCTTTATGAAGTTGAAACACTCTAAAGCGCACAGAACTTTAGACAAACTAAGCATTACTTTAAACTGGCAAACTTTCAATGCAATTATTTGCGAATTACTAAAAAAATTTCATACAAGATATAAAAAAATGCAGCGTACAAAAAGTTATATATAAAAATGCTAGTTTTTTATACACGAAAAATCAAAATCACATAATTATCTATGGGGAATTTTGTTCTTAAAGTTGTCGTGACTGTAGTACTCCTAGTAAAGTAAGCTCAGCACTTGTCCTTGTATGTAATGATGCCCTTCTCGATGAGATCGGGCACTTCCACAGCCAGCCAGGGCGCCAGGCCCAATGCCATCGCATGGGCAATGCCAAATTTGGGTACGTTGCGAGCCCACAGCGGCTTGAAGTGATCCGTTAAACAGATTTTGCCACCACGATACATTTTTGCCGTTTTGCCGTCCAGTTCGGGCAATGCGATCTCCGGTGCCGTTGTTGGGTACGTAACGGGTATATCGAATTCAATATCGAATTCGTATTTGAGCAGATTGTGCATGTACCAGCACTTGCCGAACCATTTGGTGCCCTCCTTGTTGGACTCCAGGCGAAACCAATCGCTGCCCGACTGCTTATTGTTCTCCACATACTGCGCTTAAATAAATTTTGCATTTGTACAACACACTTTTCATATCGCTTTCTTTAATCACTTTTACCTTTATCAGCGCTTGATATTCCTCTTTCAGGCGTTGCACCCAAACATCTTTCTCACGTGGACCAGCTCTTATTTGCAGCAATGGTATGCTGCTAAGCGTTTTCCTGGTGCTATCGTCGACCATTGTGTTGAATTTGCAGACGTAAAATAAAAACTACAAACAATTATTACAAATAAACATCCACTTGTATGTATGTGTGTGCGCGTGTGTGTGACACGTCGTAGTAAAATGCAGTGCTGCCAATTTTTTATCAAAAAAAAAAGCTGAATTTAGCTGGAGAGAAGGAAAAAAAAAGCGGAAAATATTCTGAAAAAAGCGCAAAAAAAGCGCAAAAAAAAAATTTTTTTTATCATAATTTCTGTTTTATTTATAAAATATTCATCAGGTTATCTAGTTCTTTGCGACTAGCATCTGTTTCGCAATCGTACGACATGTTTGTACCGATCATGCGAAGATAATTTGAAGGCACTTCGTAATTGTAGCAGCATTTTCCCAGTCTTCGCAATCCATATCTGTATGTCATATTGAAAAAAATAGTATAATAATGGGTAACATTCACTCACAATAAAATATTACCTTATGCCGCCCATGGCACTTGTGTGTTTTTTGGTTTTTGCATGAGCACGCAAGTCACTAAGCTTGGCAGTGAATGTCGTCTTGCAGTAGCTGCAATAGACCCTTGTGTCATCCGTGACATCCTTTCGAAGCCATGCTTTAAACTCTTCGCTTTTAAGCCAAGCATCACGGCACTTTTGTGTGTATTCCTTTGGCATAGCGAAAAATTTGTAAACCACCCGCCAATTTCGTGCACTTTTGATACTGTGATGATACTTTGCCGTAGTGGTGGTTTTGGCAAATATCGATAAAAAAAAAAATGCATGATTAAGCTGCCAGATTTATCAAAAATGGTTTTTTCTTGAAAGTGGCAACATATTTTTATGAAATTGGTGGCAACATTAATAAAAGCGGAAAAAAAGTCAAATGCATTTCTAAAAAAGCCAGAATTCCCGCTTCCCGCAGTTTCCAAATTTTTCCCGCAATTGGTCTGCAAAACCCGTCAGATTTGACGGGAAAAAAGCTAAGTTGGCAGCACTGGTAAAATGACAACAACTAACTTAACAGTTTCCTGAGCTGGTTTGAACAGCTGTTAACACCATACAGCGAGTCTGTTGAGAGCTGGTTGCTACGAGGTGAGGTAGATTTCTTATCAATTTCACCACTCGGTATTTGGCGCCAAAAGCAGAACGTGCAGATTTTGAATGCTGATCTCAAAGTATTCTCTGGAAACATTTCTCCTAGGTTGTGTTTTGTTGGTTGCTGTGAAGTCGTTGTCAATAAATACCGCAACACAGCGCCCAGACAGCCAAACAATATTGACTCGCCGAGAGATAAGGTTTTGTCAGAGGGAACTAAAAAGGCCCCCAATCAACTTGCAGACATTAAACGTGTAAACACAGTGATAGTCATAAATTAAATTAATTTGTGTTCTAATCAAATCTAAGAAAAGTTGTGCAAATTTACGCTTACGGTTCGTTAGTAGGTAAGTTGGAAAAAAAGAATTAAAGTTAAGTACATAGTTGTTTGTGCAGTTGAGGTTGCAGATGCGTCTTAAGTTACAATAATATTGCACAACTTAAACACATATATTAAGACTGCAACGTGACAACAAATGTATTTCACATTTAACGGGATTCACGCCCAGACAAAAGGTCTGAAAGGTTCAATTAATTATTAAAAAAAACACACAAAATATTCCATAGGAGAAACAGCATTAAACCAGATTTTTTTTGTCAAATTAAAAACAAAAAAGAATATAAACATAAGTGTATGTCATGCTAAGTCAATCATTGGCACAGTTTGAAGATGCTGTCGAGCAATACACACACACACCGCTCGTACCTTTGAACTGATAATACAAATCCACTGATAAGGCTCAAATCCACTTTGCAACTGACTAAAACCGGTTCAGTCGACAGACACTGCAGCATTAGTGTCTTGTCTAGGCTCTGATCGATAGAACCGTTGTTGAAATAGAAGTCCGCTCAATCGTTCATCAAAATAATCATAATAAACATATTATTAATACTGAACCATGCTCTATATGTATGTAACGTAACCAGATTCGACCTTAATGTGCTGATAAGACCAAGCCTCTGTCTTATTATACCAGTTCATGATGAGCTCGTTGTTTTCAATAAACTGGTTTGCACTGGTTTTAAGTCTTTGCTTTTCCATTAAACGCTTGGCTTTTCAATTAAACAAGCTACAAATTGTTTTTTAAGCTTTATACACTGATTACGCCGAAATATTCCATATTATTAATATTATTATCATCATGTCAAAGGGCACTTAATCAACACTCCAATCCCTCGTTTGTCGCCTCCACCTCCATCTCGTTAGTCACCTCCTTTGTTCCTCCAGCGGAAACTCGTTCCGTTGTCTTGCGCACGCTCACGGCAATGATTGTGTTCAAGTTGCGACGTCGCGAGTGATGCTGATGATGATACTCCTGCCATTCCTTAAAGTGCATTTTCTTGCGGTGCGCATGCATATTGGCATTCGAGTTGAAGGTCTTTGGGCAGTGCGGACAGGTATACAACACCTCGCCAGTGTGAGTCGTCATGTGTTCCTGCAACAACAATAAACAATTGTTTATTTATTATTTTGACAACTGATTCATTTGCACGAATCATGCAAACTTACGCGCAATTCATTGGGTCGCTTGAAGGCCTTCTCGCACATTGGACATTGATGCGTACGTGCCGTATTGTGAGTGTATTTGATGTGATGCTGATGGGCCTGAAGGCTGGGTGATACTTTAAGGCAATATTCGCACTGGATTGGCTGCAGATTCTCGGCGGTGTGCATCATTTTAATGTGCCGGGCCAGACCGTATTTCGTGGTCAAAGTTGATTCACACAGGTGACACTTGATAACCTGCTGCGGCGCCTCAGTGTGCTCCTCCATGTGGCGAACCAAGGCCTCACGGCCACGCACTGACTTGCCACAAACGTCACAGATCTTGTCAAACTTTCTCAAGTGCACCAGCTTCACATGTTGCTGCATAAGATATTCTGTGGGGAAACTGCAAAGGGAAATTACAAATTAGTCTGTGAATTCTTCAAAATAATCTCGACATACGTCTTCTTGCAATTGGTGCAGTTTACAAGCCATTGCTCCTTGGGAATGTGTGTCAGCTTGTGGCGCTCGCAAACGACAGAGCTGTAGAATTTCTTGGAGCACTGATCGCATTGGTGCAGTCGTCCACGTTGCTTGATGTCATGCATACGCATATGCAGCTCCAAGCTGCGACGATGCCCCATAACGCGATGACAAATGTGACATTTAAATAGATCGGGATCCTGATGGCGACGCAGATGATCAACGAGCACGCCACGTTTCCAGAACTTGCGACCGCAGCACACTGCCCAGCCCCGCTGATTGTGATCCTTGCGTGCATGCAAGAGCAGCTCGGAGAAGCCATCGAGGGGTACATTGCAAATAGGACACTGCACTTTATAGTGATCGCGTATGTAGTCATTGAATTCCTTTGATTTCTTCATATTATGAACGCCTTCGGTTTTCACCTTTTTGACAACCTTTGTTTTCGTTGTGGAGCGACGCTTCCTAGTCTTTCGTGGCCTTTTCTGTATCGGCGCGGCGACAATATCATCATCATCATCATCATCTTCATCAGCATCGCTGTCACAGCCGCTTTGTTGTAGATAGTCCGACATGTTTTGCTCTTCCTGATCCTGCAGTACATCAGCGATGCTCAAGTCCGCCTCGGGGAACTCAATCTTAATCTCATTGAGATTGATCTGTTCCAGCACGGCCTTGAACTCGCTGCTGTCAATACCTGTTGCATTTTCCGGTGGCAATTGTTTGCGAGGTCGTCCACGTCTGCGCTTAACTGCAGCCGCAACGCTTTCGCCGAGCACATTCTCCTGCTTAACAACATCTTCATTAATCACAACTTCCACCTCCGCGGCAATTGGATTCTCCTTCTCCACACTCGAATCGGCATCATTGCCAATTGGAATCTGATTAATAAGCAGCACCTTGTGTGCGTGCTCTACACTCAGATAAAAGTTGTGAAATGCAAACAATTGGTCCCAACAAGAACCACACACGTGTCCAACGGCGTCTTTAGTCTGTTAATTAAACCGTAATATCAAAATCATGGCCGATGATGGCGTCTTTGAGAATTCTTACCTGCAGCCAAAAGTGTTTTTCAATGATTTGATTCACATCAAGTAAGGCGGCTTCACTGGAACCAAACTGGATATTGCCTATGGCGTCATCCGTACATTGTGTGCACAGAAAACACATTTTCTAAGCTTTTGCGCTTAAAAATACACCAAATGTGTTCAATAATGTCAAGAATCCGACAGCGGGCATCAATCGAACAGCTGTTTTTAACCTAAACTGCCCTGCCAACTTGGCGCAAAAGCAATACGTTGTCTCGATGTTTAAAGCAAGTTGGCAGCTTTGACGTTTGAGCAATGCGACTTGACTTTGAACTAAATTAAACAATTTAAAGTAAATTTTTATTAAATTATGGCGTTTAATCTAAACAAATGTGCAGAGTGAAATGAGTGAAGTGAGCATAAGCTGCATTCGCATTTCGTCTGCGCTTAAGCAAATGCTTGTGTGTGTAAGTTGGTTCTTTGTTTATTTGTTTTATTGTTGTCTATCATTGTTGCGGTTGTTGTTGCTGTAACGAGTTTAACGTATAATAATTTGAGTCGGTTGTTTATCCCATTTGGCCAGAGGTTGTTTCCCCTACGTAGATGTAGTAATGTTCCGTAAAGACTGCCGAATTTCAAGCAATGTCTGATAAAGAGATTTGATAAGCTGATAAGCTTCTTAAATATAATTAGCAAATTGTTTAAATGCGCTATATACTTATGTGTTATCTTACTTCTTACCATTTCAGTTGCTCTTACTCAAGTGGCAGCGACATTAGTATTATAAATCAGATCACACGCAATGGATGTCCAGACAAGCCGTATTGTGCCCGATGGCGGATGGGGCTGGATTGTCGTTGCCGCCGTGGCCGTCATTAATGTGAGTAACCAACAACAATGTGATTCTAACTGCGTCGTAATAACCTGTAAATGTGTTTTGTAACTTTTCAGATGACCAACCAGTCTATATTATCGGTGTTTGGCCAGCTATTTGTGGGAGAACTTCAACGCATGAATGAGGACACATTCACCGCAGCACTTATAACAAATCTAAACAGTTTGGCCCTTAACTTTTCGGGCTTGTTCATTGGACCGGCCATCAAGAGCTTTAAGCCGCGAAATGTTGCTGCCACCGGCTGTGTGCTGGTTTCCTTTGGCTTGGCCCTGTGTTCGATGGCTACGCAGACCTGGCACTTTATTGTTGGCTATAGCTTCTTTGTCGGATTTGGATTGGGCTTGATTTCACCATCCACTTTCATGGCCATTAACTCGTACTTTAGCAGCAAGCGGGGACGTGCCGTGGGCTTCTCATTGGCCGGAGCTGGTATGGGCCAGGTCTTCATTCCCCACATGGTGCGTTACTTTCTGCACAACCATGGCTTCCGTGTCGCAGTTCTCGCCATGGCAGCCTTATCGCTGTTTGGGGTTAGTATAAAGATTTCTTATACTTATTGAGATTCCTTTAACTGACTGGCATTCTTTGTATATCAGTTGTTTGGTGCCGTGTTTTTGAAGCCGCTAACTCCTCCAGTTAAGCACAACAATCGCAAGCATATGAAGCTGCTTGCTGATAAAGAAGACAAGAGTCAAACTAGAATTACAATAGAACCAGCCCAAAGCCAAGGTATCCTTGCACCCAAGCCCGAGGATTCGAAAAAAACGGGTACCGTGTGCAGCAAAATGGGTCATCGTTTGGCCCAGGCCATGGACTTGGAGCTCTTGAAGGATATTGTATTCTGGAGCATTATCGTTGGCATGGCATTGGTTTATACAGCCACCATTAACTTCACCATGGTCTTTCCCACGTTCCTTAAGAACACAGCCGGACTTGACAGTCAAGTGGTCGCCAACTGCATGTCCGTTGTGGCTGGAGCGGACATCATTTGCCGCCTGTTGTTGCCCTGCATTACCGATCGTCTGAGAATTCCGTATCGTGTTGTCTTCCTACTGGGCACGGCGGGTATGCTAATTGCCCGAGTTTGCCTGGCTGAAACTACCAGCTTGCCCATCATTCTTGCCATGTCTGTGCTCACTGGCATGACCAAATCAGCGACAGTAATCAACAACAATCTTACAATCTCAGCGCACTGCCGAGCTGACAAACTCGCTGGAGGTCTGGGTCTTAGCATGATTTCAAAGGGTATCATTGTGATAACAGTTGGTCAGCTGCTTGGCTGGATTCGCGACTATGCAGATTCGTATGTAATCTGTTTATACGCACAGAGTGTGCTGCTGCTCCTGGTCGTACTTGTATGGACACCGGAGATCTATTACCGTTTCACTAAACAGAAGCAAATCACATCAAAATCAATGGAGACTACTTATATGTCACCAGAGCAAGCTTCAATCAACTCGCGCTCATAGTCATCAAGAATCAAATTAATGGACTTAATGTAAGGATGTGATAATTATGCGTTGTGAGCATAAAAGCTACTTTTAGTTTTTAGTGTAGTTTTAAGCTATGTCGACTATTTATTATCATATAGTCTGTAAGAACTGATTTTTATAATAATTACCATTGCCAAACAAGATACAATAGATACAATTAAAAAGAACCAAATTTTTTATATGTATTTTCCGTAAGATCTGAATTTAGAATCCATTTTTATTCCCATTTCCATTTACACACTTAGAAAGGTTTTTGAGCCCGCAATCGTAGACTGGCCAGACTCTGTGTTATAGAACAAGCGGCGCTCAATGCCATCCTTTGTTATGATACCAATGCGCACAACGCCTCCGGAGCTGCCATCATGATAGATGGCATGTTGGACAGCTGAAAAGTTATTGCATTATTGACAAAATATTCAGTAATCAATAATGTATGGCAGCACGAACCTTTCTTAACGAATTCCACACACTCTTCCTTTGGCATGCCCTCACGGTAATGCTCTCTGACGAATCCGTATATGAAACTGGATCCCGAGCCGCCAATGGTGCAGGCCTCATGAGTCAACATACCACCTAGTGGCACACTGTATACTTGACCACCACGCTCCTCATCCCAGCCGGCCACAATGATACCAGCTAACAGGGAATCGCGGTAGTTGTAGCAAAAGTTGCGAAACTCTGAAGCTGCCTCCCAAACAAGCGGTTCCTTGTTGGTCTGATTCCTGTGGTAGTTCAGGGAGTAGGCCACAATGTCGGCAATGGCCTGGGTATCAGCTGCGGATCCACTGCGGCAACAGTATATCTTATCCGAGATTTGAGTTAGTTTGTCGGTCACACGGTTGGCCACATAGGGGCCAGAACTGGTGCGAGAATCGGCACCGATCACAACGCCGCCATCGAACTCCACGGCCATGATGGTAGTCTGCAATAAGTAATTTTAGTATTCTGCTCAAAACAATTGTAGAGCTTAGACTTACGCCAGTGCTGACTGGGGTGTCGGTGAACTCAAAACCGGGACCCATCTTGATGATGATCTTTAAAAATTTGTAATTCGTGCAACAAAATGCAGAGTGAAATGACTGGCTTGTTTTTGGCAAGTGTTGCGAAGCTGCTAGACCGGCACAGTGCTGTACAACGCAAATGGCAGGTATGCATTCTATAATCAATAGCGCATATCGATTATTATATCGTTATCGGTCATCCACATGTTGACTTTGTTTTGATTCAGTTTTAAATAGTTTTCTTTTGCCTCAATCAAGTGTTTATTAAAAGAAATGGCATACGTTGCGCTTAGTGAAGCTGAGAAAACCTTTATTTTACATGGCGTTGAAGTAAGTAGTAAAGTACTTTGTTAAAATTAGCAATATAAATCGTATTTTCAGGAGGATTTCCGCTGTGATGGACGATCTCGTCGCGATTACCGGCCAATGGAATTGGAAACTGGTCTTGTCAGCAATGCCAGTGGCTCAGCCCGGCTCCGATTGGCCAATACGGATATTTTAGTTGGTGTTAAAACAGAAATTGATGTACCAAACCCATTGACTCCAGAATTTGGCAAACTTGAGTTCTTTGTAGACTGGTATGGCGGGAAAATTCAGTTCCTCCAATATTATCAGCAATATTAACCAGATATTTCGTAACACCAGCTCTGCGAATGCCACGCCAGAATTTGAAGGACGTGGTGGCTCAGATTTGGCTCAAGAATTGATACTATCGCTACAAAACGCATACGAATCACCTTTGGCCTTCGACTATCGCACCTTGTGCCTTATTCCGGGTCAGCAATGCTGGAAACTATACATAGACATCCTGGTGAGTGACTTTCTGGTCTTGTGAACATTTTGTCAATTCTGATGAGCTGTGCTCTTTAGATACTCGAGTGCGGAGGCAATCTGCATGATGCTGTCTCTCTGGCAGCCAAGGCAGCTCTCTATAATACAAAACTGCCCCGTGTTACTGCAACTCTGTTGGATGCTGGAGTTACGGATCTAATAATATCTGATAATCCGTATGATTGCACACGGATTGGCATTGATGCGGTGCCTCTGCTTGTTACAGTTTGTAAAATTGGTGACTATTGTCTGGTAGATCCAACTGCAGAGGAGGAAGTTTGCAGTGCAGTCAGCATGGTTGTATCCGTCTCCATGCGCAATGATTCAGGTACTTTAACGAATTGTATTTCATTACAAGTAGTATTATCACCTATAAACCCTTTTAGCATACCTCTCTGGCACACATATGACTGGCGGCGGTTCTATGCACAGGGATACCATGTTGAACTGCATACAACTTGGTCTCTCCATGGGTGAGCAACTGAACAAATTGCTTGTTAAGATGCTTAAATCTGAAGAAGACCGTGTGGGTCCCAAGCGGCCCAAGACGGTCGGGTTTCTTAAATGATTTAAATAAATTCACATTGATTTGGTATGAATGTTTATTTAATGTATTTATATTTTGATATTTGACTATAAATTGAGAGTAGTTTCTCTAATAGCTTAGGGCTTTATCAAATTACTTTACTTGTTCCACTGACAATGAAGGAACACTTCCTAATTGCGTTTTTTTGTTTGTTTGCTCGCCGTAAGTGGCTTCTTCTCCTTCTCCTTCTCGGGCTGCTTCCCCGCGAGGAACGAGGTCAACATTTCACTGATCTCTGGCATATCGTTGGTCATCTGTGGTAAATTAAAGTACATTAGTATTAAAAGTTAATGTTATTATTCAAGATTTGTACCTTTGAGAACTGCATGTTCTCGATTTCCTTCTTTGTCTCGGGATCGTTGATCATTTTTGGCAGCACCAGCATAAGCAACAAGGGCAAGGCCATCATTAGTACCATGGGGCTGAACAGGAAGTCAGTTATCTAAAAAAAAGCAACTATGTTATTGATTGAATGTGGAATTTTTCTATTTATTGTTACCTTCCATTGCTCACGGGTCTGGAAATATTTGAAGCGCATAAGCGGCTTCATCCTGAGTGGATATGGCACTTGCACAACCTGTGCCGGTTGTATGTAGTTGACTTTTCGTGCCCGGAACTTGCCCTTCGGGTTGATTTCAACACGTACAGGCTCATAGAATATGTCCGGGTGATAAATATCAAGTACGTAACTACCAGAGGGTACTCCACTAATTATAAAGTGTCCATCCTCGCGCACAAAGCCCTTGTACTCTCCGTTGTTTATGCTTATCGACAGATCCATTTGCCATTTGTTTCCACTGGGCAATGTGACGGCGAGTCCCTGGCCAGCTCCAGGCCCAATCTCCGGTGCATACACTTTGCCCTCGATTGTGTAGTAGCCAGATACTTCGTCAACGAGCTCATCCTGGCCGATAACGACTTCACAACTACTTAGGCCAATAAGTAGTGCAATTATTAGCAGTTTATAGCACATTTTCTCTTTTAACTTTTCAAGCAGCGTTAATTGAATATTTTATTGAAAGAAAAAAGAACACATCAGATGTTTCTTGTTATCGTCAATCGATATTGACGGGTACGCAACTATCGAAAGGGGAATGGTGACATCAAACTTATTCACCACGACTGTAATTCACCTCTGTCGCACGCAGCATCAGTGTTGCCAACTTTTGTTTGAAAAAAAGCTGTTTTTGACGGGAGGAACGATGAAAAAAAGCTGAAAAATTAATGAAAAAAGCCATAAAAAAAAAGCTAGTTTTATAATTCATTAATTCCAGTATTTTCTCCTGAGAGCAGAAGAGTGAGCGCGCAAAATCAGGTTGCCTAGAAAGAAACTGAACCATTTGAGCATCTGCTGATCTTTTATTCATAAGATGTGAATAATTTCATCAATGTTGTCCTCATTCTCCTGATTTTCATAATCTTCAGATAATCCCGTTCCTATCATCCGCAGGAATTTATTGGGAAGCTTATATAGCAGCATTTTTCGAGTCTGTGCAAGCCATATCAGTAAACGCACAACAAAATAAATTATTTTTATTTTAAGTAGCAAACAATTAATTCAATTTCTCAATATTCTCAAGTGTAGTTTTTTTTTCGCAGTTTTGACTTTACAAGATTGACTTTGCTAAATATACCAAAGCAACGATAACATATCAATGGCAACCTTAGCCAGGTCTGCAAAAGTATTGTTGCTCACAGAATCCTTATAGAAATTGACTTCCATCCAAATTTTTGTAGTGCTGTCATTATTTTTCCATTTCACGAAGTGAATTTTTTGTATTGCCTGTTAATTTGCCCTATATTTAAGCATTTACCAAAAAAATCTGAAAAAAAACCATTTAAAAAAAAAAAGCCAGAATTCCCGCTGCCCGCAGTTTGCAAATTTTTCTACCAAATGGCCTTTTAAAACAGCCAGATTTGACGGGAAAAAAGCGACTCTGGCAACACTGCGGCAGCATGCGCTTGCCCCATTGGAGCATTGGAGTGTCAGTTGCAGATTTAAATTCAAGGCGCGCAGTCTTGTGCGCGATTGAAACGGAATTAAAACCTAAAATTGAGAAACAATTTCAAAAAAAGAACAAAATCCAAAATTCTGTAAATTCATTAACTTCAACCTAAAATTGGTTTGCTGCGATTTTCTCTTCTCGTGGCGAAGTTAGCAAAAAATCCAAAAAGTAAGAAAATTGTAAATTCGAGAAAATTCCAACGATTCCAACGGTAAAAATCCCAAAATTCTAGCTTCAAAACTGCAAAAGTTCGTTTTTCGGTCGCCCAAAAAAGTCATGTCAAAAAAGTAACAAAATTGGGTACGCAGCTGGTAACTGTGCTAATTTTAGCAAGTTGCCGCTGGATGTTTTTTAGGACACTTTGTGTGAGCGAGAAAGCGCGCTGGCAGCAACTGGTGTGAGTGATGCGGCAAGCTATTTGGTTGAGTTTTGTAATGGCCGCCAAGGCCAAGTTTGTTTTGTGTTTTGAGTTGAGGGGAGACAGAGAGAGAGTGACAAATGCGCTGTGTGTGTGACGGGATCGGAGTCCTCGCCGTTTTTGCTGTTTGTTTTGTGAATTGAGAGGGATTTCTCAGCAGTTGTTCTCAGACAGTGTGGAATTTGCCTCCGAAACTATCGGCGGTTTCTTCTTGTGCGCGATTGAAACGGAGTTAAATACCTAGCCGTATTTACCAAGAAGCGAGAGGTTTACTTTGATAAAAATTTCAGAAGTAATTCTAGGTGTGTTGTTTTTGGAAAACGAGTTTTGCATTTGCAAAAAAAATGTTGCTGTCGATGAGATGGAATTTGTGTGTTCCACAATACCAAACCAAAATAAGTACTGGTCAAAATCAAGTGTGCACGCAAAATGCAAATTATGGAGACGAAATGCATTTGAAAGTGAAATTACACTTGAAAATTTTAAACCGCACCCATAACAAAATTTGCGGAATTCGTGCTATAAACAGAAAACTTGTTTCAAGTTTAGAAGACAAACTCAGTTCATTAAAACAAAAAAAAAACATTTTCCAAAGTCGCAGTTAACGTAGACTGTGAGAGACTCGCGCGAAATGAGACAATAACAACAATAAATATTCATATGCGATGGCAACAACAACAATAAACCTGTGTTGTTTTTTTATGTTACTACAATTATGTCGCATACTCTCGTATTATTGTGGTAGCTCTGGCTACGGTAAAGGTGTACTGGAAACCGGTTTCCAGTTATGCCAGACAATGATGCTGTGTGCTGGTATGTGTCTCTGAGTGTATGTGTGCCTCTCTCGATCTGTCTCTCTTTCGCTACTCTCTCGCCGGCTGCTCTCGCACACAATGATTTTACTTAGCTAAATTTCAATGGCAGTGCATTCTAATACAATGGCAAATAATAATTAATGGAAAAGCTTTTTTTCATAGCTATGTATGAGACAAACACAATGAAAATAAAACATGACTCAAATGCAATGCCAAGTGTCGCGCATGCGCAGTGCAAAAATGCAGATGATGTTGTGTCGATTTATAGTTGTTTTTGCTGCTGCTGCCGCTGACGATGATGTAAACAAGGCGTAACAATAAAAGCAAAGTGCAATGCATAAAGCACAAAGCAATAAAGCGGCAGCTGTGTGCGGGAGTGTAAGAAGCAGAGAGGCAAACGTGTTTATCTTAAGTACAAAGTGGGGAGTGGCGAGTGGGGAGAGGTGAGTGGACGCAAACGTGACGCTTGACGTTAGCAATTGGCACACTCTTCCAGCACTCACACACACATACATACATCGAAACATATACTCACTCCACTCCACTCCACTTGTCGCTGTGGTTTGTTAGTGTTGTTGCATTGTTGTTTCACACAATTCCTAAATTGCTGATAAATCAAAGTCGCTTTCTATTTACAAAACTTACAACTTGCGGACGCGTGTGTGTGTGTGTGTGTGTGTGTGCGTATCTGATAAGTCACATTAGACAACATGTTAATGCCTGTTTTAATAACTGCTTTGGCAGTTCCAACACTTCCACTTCCAATACTTCCAATAAAGCTGTGATATCATCTAATTGCCGTTTCAATGCATTCCAATGGTTGCTAATTTTGTTGTTGTTTTTTTAAATTTTTTAAATACATAAATCCTACATGCATACATATGTATACATAGCTAGTTTTATAGGCCAGATTGTACACCTGCTATGTTAACAGCCACTTAACTATATTTCTGTCATTTGCACATAGTTAGCATACCCTTTGGGTTATAGGGTATACATTTTCATTAATTTATATGAAACTATTATCAAATCTCCTAATAATAGAGCAGCGATTGAGATTCACAGCGATGAGTGATATATGACCCTTTTAGCATTATTATTGATTCGTATCTATGTGCATATATACATTTTATTGACTATAGTTGCTAGACATAGAACAATTATGGTCTTAACTAAAATTAGTTTGTTTTATCGCTTACTCACTCAGCCATAAAAACGGTCATTTTTGTTTTTGGATTTTCGAGAACAATAAAATGATTAAAATTAACGCATAGTCACTTGAGATATGTATTATCGCGACCCGGAACATTGTGAGGTGCATAAACTAGAAGACTGTGTATATTGATCAATTCATCATCCGTAGGGTAGACAACCTATACTTCGATTTATACACTTTAATCTTAGAGTACAAGGGTATTTTATGTTTGTTGCAATGCACAAAACAGTGAGAAGGATGAGACCCTATAATCTATATTTATTCTTGATCACTCGTCATTTTTTTTTTTTAAATAGTTATGGCTGTTTATTCCCTTGAAGTTTAAACTTTATAGATACAATTGGTATATATTTAAATTGCGTAACGGGTATCTTAAAGTCGGATACTCGACTATACTTCCCTTCTTAAAATTCAGACCCTTAGTTTTTGTGTGTACCTAGAAAGGGAGGCGAATAATGTTTAACCCAATTGTTAGTTGTGGCACGCGATGTCCGAGCGAAGATTGCGTCAATGACCAACATTTGCCTAGAAGTCCACTACCTTGACAGCCACTTACATACATACTATACTACTACCAACTCCAACACATCAACCACTCGGTGGGTCAAACACCCGACAACTCTCTCTGTGCACTTTAACAACAAAATTGATTCAAAACAATAAAGTTGAATTGAAGTAGGGCTGGTTTTTCTTCTTTGTTTGCTCGTCCTTCCTGATTGCATTGGGATGTAAGTAGTTTGAATATTGCAATCTTATCGTTTGGCAATTAATAGATTTTTAAATATGCTTTGCATGTACTTGAAGATGACTTTCTTTAGACCTACCTTTGTATGTTGTACTCGAAAAATATTAGCAAGTGACTCAGAGAGGTGTACGAACCTCGCCATAGAGGTCAACATAACCGAAAGCCTGAAAACTGAAATGCGTTTTGCAAATGTTTGTAAAACCAATTAGAGCTCAACTGTCAACTCAACGTAACGCCGAGTTGTACATATAAAAG
The DNA here is from genome assembly GCA_963924055.1 of Drosophila limbata. Classification (NCBI taxonomy): domain Eukaryota; kingdom Metazoa; phylum Arthropoda; class Insecta; order Diptera; family Drosophilidae; genus Drosophila; species Drosophila limbata. The sequence goes on from OZ001355.1 coordinate 7,156,290, forward strand.
TAGTGTGTATGCATATGTGTGTATATCTCATGAGTATGCACTCAGCTCTATAGACAAGTAGAAAATTGCGATTGGCAACGTCAAACTGGCTTTAACAAGGGCATGGAACTGTCGTTTGGTTTTAGCTATAGACGTTATGTAGCCCCTATACGATTAGAGTCAAGTGTATAAGCCCACATAATGTGCCATTGTATTGTATTATTATTATTGTAGTTTTTTGGCTTGCAAGTTGCAAACGGTTAATCAGTTTGGTCTCACGTTCGAAAACAAAAGCTGAATTCCGTCATGGACTCTTTGAGGCCAATGCCCAGTGTCACATACATACATATGTACATAAGTACATGTGCCAAGAATTATATATTTATTATTTAAATGGGTGAAATTGAAGTTTTCACTTTATGACCTAAACTAAAATTGAAATCCTCCAACTAAATTCCATTCCAAATTTGAACAAGTGGGAAAGGCTATAGTCGAGCTACCGACTATAGGATACCCGTTTCTTACCTAAATAAATTTTACTTTTTTTTATTGCATGCTTTTAGGCACTTTTATTGCTTAAAAGCTTTAATCAGCCAGTACCACCCTTCTGTTTGTCCGATATTTTTGGGATTTAGTAGGATGATAGGTAATAACAGTAGCTAACGTTCACCGTTTAAAAAAACCTAATATCTTAAAAACTGTGCGTGTGGTGGATTTTTGCGATTTACGGAGGCGGAAAGGGGCGTGGCAAAATTTTGAAACAAACTTGACCTGCGTGGGGTTTATAGAAATCTGTGTGCCAAATTTGGTTGCTCTAGCTCTTATAGTCTCTGAGATCTAGGCGCTCACACGGACGGACAGACGGACGGACGGACGGACGGACGGACGGACGGACAGACGGACAGACGGACATGGCTATATCGACTCGGCTGTTGATGCTGATCAAGAATATATATACTTTATAGGGTCGGAGATGCTTCCTTCTCCCTGTTACATACATTGCAACGAATACAATATCCCCTTTTACTTATTTTTAATAAGTAACGGGTATAAAAAGTGAATGTGTTTTATTTTGGGGATTGTAACTTATTCATGATACCGAGTACGTTTGTATTTATTAGATAAATCAAGCTAAGACATAAATGCCTTTACTTTCAAGGTTTCCATCAAGTTCAATGTGAACGCCCATTGTGAGGTTCAGTTTTGATTTTGGGCTAAAACGATCAAAAAGGCGTTCAAAACAATGAGACTGTCGGATTTGCGCTTTAATTCGCGCAATTCAATTAACATTTCGTGTGTGCTTGGCATTTCGAAAACAACAAAATAACTTTTACAGAAAAGTTGCTATAGCCTGTTTACTCATAGGCATTAAATCAAGGCACACACAACACACAACTCACTACAATACACACACTTCAAGGTTACATATTTTTTTTAATTTCAAGTTCAGTTCGCATTCTTAAGATCTTTAAACAAAACGTTTTTTCCCTCAGCACCTCTCAGTCGATGACGATGACGACAACGTCACCAAGTCGATGAGTAGGCGCTTAATTAGCATGCTTAGCTCATGCTCGGTGCTCGGTGCTCTGTGATCTGCGGTGATCATGGAGCTCCACAAACCGAATACAGTCAACACCAGTTTACTGAGGGTAAAACCCGACTCATTCACATCGTGTTGATAGTTTACGCTCCATCTGCCACTTACTCTATGTTTTTCCTTCTTTCGTTGTGTCATTTACCCAGTTTATACGGTCTATTTTATGAATTCTTAAAGTTGCAAATAAAATAGAAATGCTTAAAAAGGCTTAGCATAAATGCACACAAAAAACAAAGAACAGTTTATGATTTTAGAGTTTTTTTTTTAATTTAAAACATTTTTAAATCTCTTAAAATTTTCATTTTATAAAGTTGTTGTCTTAAGGCAATTAATTAATTGTTTATTTTAACAAAGTTAAAAAAATTTGAATGCAGAATGAGTTTAGTATCCAAACCATGATCAAAATGAATCAAAATTCCGCTAAAAAGTTATGAAAGCTTCAAGTTAGTCACAAGTTTAAAGAGTTGCTTTATACTTATAAAGTAAAGATTTTAAATTTTTAACTTACAAAAAATACTAGGGGAAACCCTTTTATTAAAATATAATACAAAAAATAAAATAAACATGATTCATTGCTTGGACTTTCATCACTATTTTCGTGAAATGCGTCTGGACACATTTTGCGATAATAATTAAACTAATTTGAATTGTCTCCATAATTAATTGGTTAATTTAATGCGGTGCAAGCTAATTACTTGGTCGCTTATCGCAGCTACTTACACTGGCGTATTACGTATACGCAGCGAGGCATAACAAAGGCGAACGAATGATAAAGCAAAGCTAAAAGCCAAACGATGTTAAATGTAATACTTAATAAATACATATTTTAACTACTCATAACTCGTAATTTATTTCACTGAATATGAATATGAATATGAATCAGAGTATCGAACACCACGATCTGCATCGGGGGATTCTTATCAGTGCGTTGACATCCGTAACGATAGCAGTTAATGATATGACGACCAGACCAGTATCTAGACACGATGTACAAGTCCGATAAGTGAGCACACGCATGCTCCGACGATTGCAATTAGATTTTAGCATGGTAATTAAACAGTCTTGGGATGACATAAGACATAAGGGAGCTCGGAAAGGGACACGCTTGATGCCCCTCAGTAAAGTTGAATAAGTGCAAGGGCGTAGACAGGGGGACGATCCCTTGCACCCAACTTAAGAGCTAAAAATGTAGTAGAAATTCATGATAAATAAAAAATGTAGTAAGATTCCTTAAAGATATCGCAGTTTTTCCAATTTGTTTAATTTGGTTTTTAAATTTTTTTTTAATATACAAGGAACACAAGACATTAAAATACTTATGTATATTCAGGCCCGTTCCGTATTCCGAACGTTTTCAAAAAGTAAAACCGAAACGAAAACGAACGTTTTACTATTTGCTGTTCCCAATTCCGATCGAAACGAAATTCCGAAACTTTTCGAAAATTCATTTTAAGTATTTCAGGTTGAATATAGCAGATAGAAGGTAAATTAGACTATGACTTCGTTGTTCGAATTTGTTTAAGTAATTATGCAACTCTAGCCGCTTTCGATTGCGAGAGTTGGTATCAATACAAAAAATTCAAGGTTGAATTCAGGACAGCTCGGCTTTCTTTTTTATAAAATATTTAATTTTTGAAAAATACTTTAACTGTTTAAAGTTGAAGTAGCGAAGTTAATCGATTCTAAAAATGTTCAACATAATTATAATTTTTAGATTATAGTTAAGGGTATTCATTTTAAAGCTTTACATGGCATTTACTTTTAAAATTAATGACTCTAAAGCACACGTTATTGTCGATTTTCAGAATTCGGAACAGCAATAAACTCGATTTGTGGCCTGATTGTTTTTTGATTAAATTTAACTATGGTTATACATAATAATTTTATTTATAACAATTTTTAATAGGAATTTGGGTTTCCTAATTTAAAAATGCGAATATAAACTATAAAATGAGCCAGTTAATTTGGCGTCGATCTGACTACGCCCCTGAATAAGTGGTAACTAATGATGGTTTCTACTGTTGCTACTCCCGACAGGTGCTAAAAGATGTCATTGCCGACGATGACGATGGTGGTGCTCGTTGCGCTGGCCGCACTGCTGATTGCTGCCACAGTCCAGAGCTTGCCTCAAGGTGCACCGGAAACGGTGTGCGACACAATGCTGCCGTTCCATTCCGGCGGTCGTGAGTTGCCCAAAAACAGTGCACCCCCCTTTGGCATTGAGACGTCCACGTCTGTGGTTGGCCAGGGACAAACGTTACGCGTGGATATCACCGGCTTGACACCGGAGTTGAGCTTTGGTGGCTTCATGATCCAAGCACGCAATCGCAATCCTCCGTATCAGATTGTGGGACAGTTTGGTCCCTCACGTGATGGCACCATCAAGCTGATGAACTGCGAGAACTCCGTCAACAATTCGGCCACGCACAGCAATGCGGGTCCCAAGCAGCAGGTCAGCCTCGATTGGCAGCCCCCGGTCGACTTTCTCGGTCAGGTTGTGTTCAAGTAAGTCCATCTAACTTGTAGATCTAAAAAACTTGCAAAGTCAAAAAGCGAAACTAAGTACACAATTTGAAGAAAACAAAAATTCAGAATATTCAATCAATCGGTACAAAATTAATCAAAAAATAAATAGATCAGTACAAAATTGAGGATAAATGTAGTTTATTAAATTATGGAATAGTATTTTTGATTTATTGCGGCTAAATTATCTCTTTAAATAATTATCTAAATTATTACTTCGTTCTGAGAACTTTGTTTAATAGTAAAGCTTTTTATTAACTTTTTTCCTATAAATACAATACAATTAATTCTTTATTGATTCACTAAATTGGGAAATAATTATTTTGATTTATTGCGTTTGAATTTTCTTTTCAAGTATTTATATTTCAATTATAGCTTCAATTTAAGAACGTTTTTCAATAGTAAAGGTGATTTATTTATTTTTTCCTATAAATACAGTTCATTCTTTATTGATTAAAAAAATATAATATGACAAAATGTTGCGGGTTTTTCTTTTTATCAACGAAGCCTAAACATTAAATAGTAGAAAAAGTTGTGAAGAAGACATCAATAATATTTTTATAAAAACTCTAAGTTTTTATCAAAATTTTTTAAATTTTGAATGCTCATATTTGCTTTTTAGAAATTTTTCTGCCAATTTTAATTCCCTTGTTTAATAAATTTTTGTTATATTTCCTAAATTTACGTTCCTAATATCAAGTTCCAGATTTGAGTGCATAATTTTTGTTCCCTTTTTGGGTGTTCTTAGTTATTATTATTTTGATATTAGAATTTTTTTTACAAATTAACGTTAACTACTATTATTACCTATCATCCTACTAAATGGTAACAAGATCGGACAGATTAAAGTTTTTAAGTTTTTTGCAAGTGCCTAAAAGCATGCAATAAAAAATATTCTAAATTTATTTAAATAAGCAACGGGTATCCTATATTCGTTAGCTCGACTTGTTGTTCTTGTTCTTTTCACAAAATTGAATTCGCAAATCCTTTAGATCCATACTAAGTGTTCCATCTTAATCTCCACATATTCGCAGCGCTACCGTTGCCCAGTCGTACAGGGACTTCTGGGTGGGCATACCCTCCGATCCCGTGCAGGTGGTCAGACGCGATGTCTCGGGACCCGCACCGCTGCCCACTGTCAATCCGCCCACCAACTTCAACACGGGCAGCACCCGTGCTCCCTATGTGCCGCCCAACTATGTGGCACCCACCGTGAGTGCTGTGGTCGAGGATACCTTCTATGATGGCTGTGGCGAGATCAAGAACTGCTTTGGTTTTCCCAATGGCTGTGTTGCCACCCGATCCTGTACTATTATCTCGGCCATAACCGTTCGTGGCGAGATCTATGAGTTCGAGATGCGTTCCGGCAAGGGTAAGTCCAAGTCTTACAATCCCTTAATCCCTTTATACAATCCCCTGCTTAACTTCTTTACAGGCACGAATGCCGCCTATGTGGCTGTTGGTTTGTCGGACGATGCCAGAATGGGTGACGATCTGACCACCGAGTGTGTGCCCGAAAATGGACGCGTTAACCTCTACTCTTCCTATACCTCCAATAGTCCCTACGCCGCCATCCGAGGCAGCGTGGTAAGCTTTACTTATTTATATGTAAATTGCTTCAATTTCTATCGAAGATTTGCCATTGCAGTCACAAAACTCGGCGCGTCTTTTGAATGCCTCGTTTGTGGACGGCGTCATCTACTGCAAGGTGCAACGGGATCCCGTCACGGTGGTGCAGGGACGCAGCTTCGATTTGAAGAACGGCGCCTACCACATGCTCGTCGCCTCCGGCACGGCCCTCAAGGAGAACAGCGTTGGCTTCCACAACATTGGCTTCCTGCCCTCGTCGAGTCCCATCAATCTGGCCGTGGTCCAGGAACTGGGCGGTTCCAGCATGTTGTTGGTGCGTTTGCATGGCGCCTTCATGATTGCCGCCTGGATTGGCACCACCTCGCTGGGCATAATCTTTGCGCGCTACTTTAAACAGACCTGGGTGGGCAAACAGACCTGCGGCAAGGATCAATGGTTCGCCTGGCATCGCATGCTTATGGTGACCACCTGGTCACTGACCATTGCCGCCTACATACTGATCTGGGTGGAGCTGAAGCGTGCCGTGTGGCATGCCCATTCCATAACGGGCCTCATCACAGTCATTCTGTGCTTCCTGCAACCAATTGGAGCGCTCTTCCGTCCCGGACCCAATGACAAGATGCGACCGTGGTTCAACTGGGGCCATTGGTTGGGCGGCAATCTGGCCCACATTCTGGCCAGTAAGTGGAGCAGCTTGGGATCATAAGATCTTAACTAATAATCTGTTGTCTTCTGTAGTTGTGGCCATCTTCTTCTCTGTAAAGTTGCCCAAGGCGGAGCTGCCCGAGTGGATGGACTGGATACTGGTTGGATTTGTAGTGTTCCATGTGCTGGTTCATCTCATATTCTCCGTAAGTGTGACTGTGTGTATGATTTGGATATTTGGGGTTCCCCTCAATCATGTCCCGAGTGTACAAAGTGTCGACCCCATTGCATTTTGCCTGCCTGTAAAGTTGATGTTGTAGGACTTGTCATTAAATGCTCATCCATTTGCTACTAATTCACTCATCGCATGTGTCGCCCCATGGAGCTTGTGGCTACGTCCATTAATGTCCAGATCTCTTTGTGCATGAATCATTGGCAGGTGTCGTCCATCGCATCGGATCGCCACCAGAGCCAGCGTGTGAACACATTCCAAATGGGCGACATGCCGCATCATCATCAGCACGCCATGCGGAATGGCATGAGCATGGAACGCAAAATGGATGCACCGGTAAACGAGAGATTATCCTGCTGCCTGTTCTCTCTCCTAATACATGTTAATGTTTCTGCTTCACAGTATGGTGGCCTGAGGAAGGGTCTGCTTGGCATCTATACCATTGTCCTGGCGCTGTTTGTTGTGGTGCTGATATTGCTCGTGGTGCTGGCGCCTATCGAAAAGGCGTTCAAATAGACCCCGTGGAAGAAGACGTTTTAATAATCTCTATGCGCCCTGTACAGTCAATACTCGTAGGCTGCCACTTAATTGTTTTATTATTTACTTAACACCTCTTCTATTAACCGCCCCGTTTTATGTTGTTATGTGTAATATGTGTACGCAAAAAAGCAAATAAGAAAAAGTGTAACCTAGGGCATCATGCGTTTTCAGTACATGTTATATAATTTATTATTGATAAAGTAAAACAAAGCCAACTTAAATGCGTTTCATCTCAATGCTTAACTAACGCTACCATTTAAAGAGAGAGAGATGGAGACAGAGAAAGTGACCATGGAGGTGGAGCAACATAAATCGCAGTCGGTGCTAATCTATATGTATATATTTTTATGTGTATATTTGTTTGCTCGAGCCATTTACTTTATCATTATCATTATTATTTGCTTGTTTTGTCGGTTGTAATTGTAAAAAACGTTTGCTCTTAAACTACAGCTCAATCAGTTTAGTTTGTTCTGCGTTATGCCCAACTGTTCTTGTTGTTGTTATTGGTTCTTCTATAAAATTTAACATAAAATACAAACACTAATTTTTTCACTTATTAATGCAGAACTTAAACCCAATGTAAACGAACTCTAAAAAAGAACTCAAAACGAGAACATGATCATATTACATCAGAATATAATCAAAATCAAAATCTCTCCTCCAATATGACCGTTTCCTGCGGATATAGTTTGAGTCCCTCCAGAGTTTGGCTCGCCTCGATCGCCGTTAGATCCCGACGTGGCCAACCACTAAACACTTTATACTCATCGATCAGAAATCCATTGGCGGCCACAAAGTTTAGCAGATCCTGAAATGCAAAAAAAAAGATCACAAAATATCAATTAAAACTATTCGAACTAGCCATGATTGTGGCGACGCACCTGCAATGTGTCATGTATATAAAAGCGACGCTCCAAATGATCCCCAGTGGGTTTCCGTACGCGTATTTTGGAAATGTTTGCCTCATGCTCGGCAGGCTCTTGAGGTAATGATTGGCTCGCCTGTCCAGTGAGTGAAAGATTATTAGCCATAGTATAACAACATAAATAAGGATGCTTACCACCAATCTAATGGATTCACGTCTAGCATCTTCTTCGGCTCTCTCGGATTCAATACGTTTGCGTTCGGCTGCCTGAGCCGCCTCCTTTTGTCGCTTCGCTGCCTCTTTGGCCATGTCAGCCTGTAGCGTCTCCTCGTATGCCATGTCCTGTTCGGCCTTAACCTGATCCCGTGCAGCACGCTCATTCTCCTCCCGGATCTCGCCCTGCAGTTGCTCCTCGTACAACACCGTTGTGTCAAATAGCCGCGATTGTAAATCAGCCAGACCAATGTTGCCTGCAGCCAAATCGGATTAGTTGGTCACCTGCTAGAATTGGCTTGAACTTACCATGAATCACAGATAAGACCTCGCATGTTTGGCGGCCCATCATGCGGCTTTTTCCGACAAGCATAATCGCGGGTAGCTTGTCCAGTTTGATATTTCTGGCCGTTAACGAGGCGTTGCTGTTGATGCATGCCGTTAGGGATGACAGGAACCTAAAATAAGATTCAAAGGAAAAAAAAGGCTATAGTGTGATACCCTGCACCAATGTCAATAAACTAGAGTCACATGAACCACCAAAATGCAATAAATGTACATAAACAAAACTGGACTAGCTCTTAAAGTTACTGAGCTCTAAAAGTTCATACAGACACAATATTAATATATCCCTGTTAAAGGGTTCAGGGTTCAAAAATCTGCTTACATATCCTTGTTGCTCTCGTACGTCATATCCCAGCCATAGAGCACAAAGTTTTCCCTAAATGTCAGTATGATGCCGTCGTCCTTCATGAGATGATCACAGAATACATTTGTGAGTATGCTCTCGCCATGATGCAAATAAATGGCCAACAATTTACGCTAAAATACAAAAATGTTGCGACTTTAGAATCGAGTAAGCTGCATCCTCTGGCTAGTTAGTTACCTCTTTAGCGGGCTTGTGACAGGCCAGCCTCAATGCATTCTCCAAACTACCCACAAAAAAGTCGGGATGCGGTTCACCAAAGCGTTGCTTATAGTTCTCCACAAATTGTGATGAGCCGCTGGTCTCATCGTTCGTATTGTTGGTTACTGCAAATGAAGAGAAAAAGTTCTAGAATCATCTATATCGTAAGTTGGACTTTCGCTTACTCAGATGTCTGTTGAGCGGCTGCACGGGAGGCGAATCTGAGAATATGTATTCCGAATTGTTGAAATCTGTTGCATCTTCGAACTCATCTGCTGAGCTCTCGCTGTCAAGGTTCACGACATCGCTGTAGACACATAAACGGAGCTATATTAGATATCATAACATCAATTGATAAAATAAAAATCAATGCTAAGTGTCAAGTGTTAAGCAGGTAAGAACTTCATAATCTCTCTAGATCTTAGTCTATAAGATTCAGTTCGCCATACAGAAGGACGGACTTGCTGTTTAAGAATGGTAATAGGATTCTTAATTCTCAATAAGTATATTTCATGTTAAATTTTAAGGTTTTTCGTGTGGCTTTCGATGGTCAACTAAATTCCCAGAATATTGTAACTTCCTTTACTTCTATGTCTCCCCTCTGTTACAAACATAGCAATAAATACAATAAACCCTTGTACTCCACCACCAATGGGTACATTAATTACACACACACTTACGAGCTGGTTATTGGATTGGAATTGTTTTGCACTCGGTCTGCAATATTGCGCAGAATAAATTCATGGCTCTGCTCGATGCCCGATTGCTGTGGCGGTAGAGGAATTAGACAGGATTAGTAAATATTCTCTAGTTACGCCTTCAGTAGATGGTTGGAGTCAGACTCACCGCCAGATTGGTTTCGTTATCACAACCGCTGGGCCAGCCAGACCATTCCTGATGCCTTACTGGTGTATTGGTAATGTAGTAAACTTTTGTTTTCAGTTCTTCAATTGTTGTCCTGCCAACCAGATTCAGTGTGGTTCTACGTCCCTCCGGCTCCACGGTAATATGCACCTTGAACATCTTGTCCAAGCGCTGTGTACTCTCATCTCTACAAATGGAAATGAAAATCATTGAGTGGATATAATTCATGGTAGCTGAATGGTTACTTACTGTTCGGTGTCCATGAAACCATCATCAGTTAGATCAACGAGTATGAGCTCATTCTCTGGAGCCAATCCCAAATTGCAGAGCTGCGTATCTGGCATTTGAGCTTCGCTGGCTCTGGACGGCGGCCAGCCGCGTATGGCCTGACGACATTGTGGCACATTAGTCACATCAAAGATCTTGCGCTTTAGTTGCTCTGCAGGAGATTCAATTGAGAGAGCTTTGCAGGGGTATTGATTGGATAAGGAGGGAGTAGGATACTTACCTATGGTTGCATTCGATTGCATGCGTATTTGATAGAGCTGTTGGTTGAAGTGTATGTTAAATAATAAGATATTTTGGTTGTTGTTCTGCCTGGAGGGATCCAAGTTGATGCTCGACGTCAGCTGGGCTAGCAATTGTGACGCTATAGTAGATACACGTTTTCAAAGTCAAGTGCGTTGCACATCTCGCTCGCTCGCTCTCTCTCTCTCTCTCTTTGTTACTTACATGGAAACATGCGTGCGCCCTGCGACGGACCGGGCATCTCATCAAAATTGAATGGCCTGAAGCCGTTGGTATTTGGATTCGGATGCGCAGTTGCTACTGACACTGGATCTTGTGATTGCGCTTGCGACTCTGGCGGGTGTATGGGATTGGCCAACGGTACATCGTCGTGTGGCATTACACGGCTGATTGCCTCCTACAACAACAACAAACACAGTCAACGGTTAAAGATTACGACAACAACGCAATTCAATTTGACGCATTAAGACACAAAAACGCACTCACCACTAGATCCCAATTGGTTGCCTCCAGGTGAGAAAACGCCTCGCCAACATCCTCAATTCCAGTTATGGCCTGTGACATTGAAATTCAATTGCAGTTTGCATTAGAAAAACACTGCAAGAATCAAGACGCAGACACCCACACATACACATGCACACACACATACGCAGGCAAACACAAAAACACACGCATTGAAAATGTGCGCACTCAGCATTTCGTTTTGAGAGTCCACAAATAATAACAGAAGATTGATTACAGCGTCTAGCTAACAATTGTTGTTGCATTCATTACCTGGAAAGTGGCCAATGTTTCTTCTTTGTCCTGGTTGTCCGACATTAGTGTATTTAATTAGTATTTCGAATTAAACTAAAGTACTACTAATTTTTCACAAAGAAAAGACAAAAGACAGTCTGATGTAAAAAACATTCGCCTGTTAACGCAATGTTAACACAAGTATGAAGCTGTAAATGTTTTCCTTTCTGGTACGTTGACTACGAAAACAGCTTGCAAAACAATTATAGGATGAGCTGTAAATGCAATGCTTTATTTTTAGTTTCCACGAATTAGTTTCTATCACACAACATTTGTTTATTTTTTTTTAATATTTCTTTGAATTAAACTTCGAATTTTACGATAATAATCGATTAGGTTGCTTAAATAGGCAAATTTGTGTGCGGAGTTTTTGTTCACTGCTGTTGAGCTGCATACCAGTGTTGCTAGGTGTTGAGCGCCTGGATAAGCTAGATCTGAGTAAAAATAAGCTAAAAAAAAACTAAATAAATAAACTGAAAAACGAGCTATATCCAAATACATGAAAACATACAAAATCATTGGGGTTTTATTTAAATTAAATTAGTAAACAAATCATCTATTTCATAATTTCGTTCTCACTTAAATATTTATTACTTGTTTATTTTTCTTAAGACTAACATATTTTTGTTATTATAAAATAAATAATTATGATTTATTAAAAAAAACAAACCTTTTGCTTAATATTGCATATAAAGTTTTAAAATGCATTTTGTTGGCAAATTTTGTTTTTACAATATTTATTTGGCTGAAAACGCGTTCCTCTTCCGAATTTGACCACGCCTTTAAAATATGCTAGATTTATGGCTGTAAGCTATTTGCAAATTTTAAAAGCAATTACATATTTAGATATGCTAGATCTGGCCTGAAATAAGCTAATCTGGCAACACTGCTGCATACCAACTAATAACAGTCTAGCGATGGAACGGAGACTTCGATGAATTGCTATCTCATTTATCGAAATTCGATGGTGAACAAACGTCTGTTCTTGGCGATAAATTCAAAATGGAAAAAGAAATTGTAAATGTGACAAGGTATTGATATTTTAAGGGGGAAAGAAAATGTTTTATTTAAAATGCTGAGTCATTTAGCTCCATATACATTGCCAGTCAATAAACAAACAACATGTGTTCCTTATCTTGACAGAACTCCTCCCGTTGCCAACCCTTTCTTAATCAATGGTAATGTATTCAATTTTAAATTGTGATTAATATGCGAAACTTAATATTGTGCACCAGTGAGACTGCCTCTTGACGCATTCGATATATCCCGACACGCTCTCTCCAGCCACCTCATACCCCTTGAAATCCCCTCGCCACACGCAACTCGCCTACGCACAGCACAGAACAAATGTCATCCAATTAATCTTCATAAAAAAGTGAAATCAAAGACGGAAAGCGATGTGATTTCGATGTGGCCAGCAGTTAGGCAGGCATAGAATCATTCAAGCTCTTCGTTCAACATGTTCTTCCTGGGCGCTAATTTCTGCTTAAAAATTGCAACACTTTGCGCCATTAGTAGCGTTCTAATACTATTGTTGCATGTTGCCGAATCCACAACCACATCACCATCCACATCCGTGTCCACATCGACAGGATCGCAGGAGCATTTGCCGCAGCGCATTTATGGTTTGCTAGATAAATTATCGTGTGGTGGCAGGAAACTCAATGCGAGTGCCAAGTTTGCATTGTTGCTGGCCGAATTCCTGATAAAACGTGAGCCTAATGAGCTGTGCACATTTCTGATTGATGTGCTCTGTGTTGTTAACCATAAATATTCATTAATATCACATATATGTACATATGTATGTATGTGCAATATATTTATATTAATTTTTCAATTTCAATAATACAGAGAAAATGCGTTATGTGACCCCCACTCGATACGACAGACAGTTGTATTATCATCTGCTGCACCGCATGCAGTATTTATTGAAGAGTTCAAATTTGGACAACATCAACCAAGTGGAAAAGCAAAGTAAGTTTGGAATTTCATTAATTGAATTTATTGATTTTTTTGCTTTTAAAGTTCTAGAAAATGCCTTTCAGCGAAATGTGTTGTTGCTGCCTCCTAGTCTAAAGTAAGAAGAAATTGGTCTAACATAAAATCCTTTTTAATTAATTATACTTGCCTCTCTTAGATTTGGCGCCTTGAATACAAATGCTGAATACGAGCTGCTGGCTATGAATTATGAGGATCTGGTTAATAGGGGCCAGCCTAACAGCACACAGTCCGATTTCTGCATGCGTGATATCGTTTATTTGAATCCCATGAAGTGCAAACTCACCATGGACTGCCTAAAAGTGTTGACCAGCGACGAAGTTGCCTATGGCTATCAGCGTACGCATCAGTAAGTTGATTTCATTTAAGCTCTATTCTTCAACTCTAGTTCGAGAGGAAATTATCAGAAGGTGGCGTATTTAGTCATCGCGGCCTCATGTTTAGGTCTTATTTTTCTTAGTATGATAGCGAATTACAAGATGTAAACAAGAACTATACATTGAAATTGATTTCTCTTAGTGTGAACTTGTCACCTTGTATAAATTTATCCTGATCAATTTCGTGTCAAAATGCTATCAGTTTGGGGAAAATATTGGACGCAAAGGCTAAGTACGACCCCTTGTTAAATATACTTTCATCCTGACATCACCTGGTTATTATTTTCACCACGACTCAAAACAGAGTTAATACACCTTCACCGCGGATAGAGTAAACACTTCACCTTGTCTATAATTTCACCACAGTTAGAATGAATACGTCGCATTGTTTACAATTTCACCATGTTCAAGTTCAGCTCTTACTCACAACAAATTCATTTATGATAATACTATTGTTCAGAGTCCTGCTGCTTTATATGCTGTCACATCACAAATGTGCACCCACATTGAGTCCTCCCCAGATCTATGAGGAACTGGTCAAAAGCCACTGTACTGAGATTTTGAGTGAACAAAATGCAATACGCAGCTTGGCATTAGGATTGGGAAAATACAAAGATTTATATTTGGAGCAAGGTATGTTAAGAATTGAGCTTCTATAAATTTCGATTAAATTATGATTTGAAATTTGCAGCAACAATCTGTGGACTGTTTGGCTATAATGAGTTTCTCAACTGGCGGAATGTGATGGAAATTGACAGTTGGTTTCCTGATGACCCTAATAACGAGCACATTAACGACTTGGCCCTGGTGTTCTATATAAACGCCTTGCTGCTGCTGCATTAAATGATGTTGATGCTGTTGATGCTGTTTACGCTTTATACTTATTTATGCTGCTAACTGTTGCTTCTGCTGCTTTTTCCTTTTCTTTCTATCTCTGTCACTCTCTCTCTGTCTCGTTTGCTGTTAACTGCTTTATAACTGAATAAAGTGCAGCTTTATTGCTTGATGGTTGTGTGATGACGAGTGAAAGACAGGAGTGAATGGTAGTTAATACTTTTGTTATTGAACAGAGTGAGATTGCATGTGTGCGTGTGTATGTGCATGAGTGAGGGGTAAGAGTCAGGGTATGCGGCTTGTCAGGTGACTGCCAGCAGACGCCATTTGTAATGTGACACATTAGTTGCGCCTGGCTGCCTAGTTGATGGATGCGACGACAAGAAGCAAGACGAAGACGACAAAGAGGAACAGGATGAGAATAAGAGGAGGACAACAACACTTTCCATTACAAAATGCTAGCATTGAAGTGGAATACTAATATTTGCCCTGACATACTCGAAAAACATGGCAACAACATGCCATGGAAGCCAGTCATGAGTCCTGGGGTCGGGTCGGTTCAGCTCAGTTCGGTTTGGATATTAATGCCTCATTTGCTGCAAGCGACGAGTGGGAGTTTTTTGTTGGGCTTTGAACTGCACCCACCAAGCCTTGCATAAAAGACACAAACACACATAGACACACACACACACTCGCTGATATCCATGTCAGATACTGGCCTTTTGCTCTGGCAAATGCAAAGGCAAAGGACTTAACAGCGCATTGTCGAGGGCCATGAATAGCTTTGGTCATTAGCAAAGTTGACTGTCAGTGCAACGACAACGAAAACAACAACCGACTATGAGATACCTACTACTCAATTCATTACAGAGTTGCTTGTGTGAGAAGCAGTTTGACTTTCGAGCATCAGCCGACGCGTTGAACACAAGAATTCACTCCCCCTCTCTCTCTCAGAATTTTGAGCTTTGCTTTGTATATTAACAGTTTTTCGGAACTGTTAACTCCTATTGCATGCATTCAGGCGATCGCATAGCAGAAATACTTAACAGAAACTGATTTGCTGTCCACAAATGCTTCTGTGATGTCCGTGGGCACAATTCGCGTCTGTTCACCAATTTTGTAGCTCATAGCTCATATACAGATTGTAAATGCGAGATATTTCATCTTCACCCTGTTACATTCATTGCATCAAATCAATATACCCGTGTTGCTGTACGAGTAATTGGCATAACAACAACAATGGGCGTACAACAATTGCAACCCGCCGCAGACAATCCCACACCGGTAACAACTTCAACTTATGCATATGGTCAAGCCAAGTCTCAGTTACATGGCCCACAGGAGCAGAAGCTCCTGCCCGGCTTGTCTGTTGTATGTATATTATTTCATTTTCATTTCTTCTGTGACTTTCCGTCGACATCACCCTTGGGTAACAGCAACAAAAACAAAAAAACAACGGGGGCAAAAACAATTACAACCCTTGCAACCTGATCAGCTGTCGCTGCTGACTTACTGCCCATTGCCCTTCACTTCTCGACTTGTATTATCACGTCCCACCTCATACTGTTGTTGTTTGTTTTTTTGTTGTTCATGCGTGTCGTCGAGTTCATTATGGGCTTACGCAAATCTGGCGGTGTGTGTGAGTGCGAGTGTAAGTGTTTGTATGTATGTACGTCGTCCTTTCAAGTGTTGGTTGCCTGTGTAGGTGTTGATTGTGATGTTAAGTTGCTGGAAACAGCAACAATAAACTGTTATCTAACAGAGAGCAGCCGTCTCTGGTGCTGACAGCTCGCTCTTTATTCTCTCTCCGCTGTTGTTGTAACTTGAGCCCGGAGTGTTTTGCATGT
The DNA here is from genome assembly GCA_963924055.1 of Drosophila limbata. Taxonomy (NCBI): domain Eukaryota; kingdom Metazoa; phylum Arthropoda; class Insecta; order Diptera; family Drosophilidae; genus Drosophila; species Drosophila limbata. Next base: position 7,172,624 of record OZ001355.1, read on the forward strand.
TTCAATTCGATTCGTTTCTCGCATGCGCCAAGGCGAGTGTGCTCTCTCACTTACTCTCTGGCTTTAGTTGCTACTTAACTGTGGGTGCTAGGGGAGTAGGAGTAAGACTGCGTTAAGGATTGTCAGAGCAGCGAGGAGAGTATAATTCTATGCAGCTGAGTGTCATCCGTTAGAAAGAAAATATTAAGTAAAATACACTTTTTGTTAAGTTCATAAATGAAAATAGACATCAATCTAATTAAACATATTTGTTTCATATAAATTATTTATAAAGAAATTATTTTTTTAGTCGTTTGACAACCCTGAAGCATCCTTGGCGCCTCTTTAAATGGTCGGATAATCAGCTTACGGATACTACGACGGCGATTCGGCATAGTAAGTGCAACAACAACAGCAGCAAATGTCGTACTCTCTCGTCTCTCCCCATCTCTGTCTGCGACAACTGCCACAGTTGGGCACTTTGCTCTGGCAGAGTTTCGTTTCGTTCCATTCCAATCAGACAGCATTGGCTTCGATACACGCAGTAGTCTCCCGTCAATTAGAGTGTAAAAACGTTACGCTCCATACAAACGGCTAACGGAACGGCGCCGCTACAGACACATCCTTTCGCAGGATACAACCAAAATATTACATATACACAAAAACACAGCAGAAACAGCTAGATTTTAAAAACTAAACAAAATACCCCGAATTTTGTCTAATTTGAATATGTGGTGTGAAATGTAAACCAAAAGGTTGCAGAAAAGATTCAGCTAAATGAGTGAGCAAATGTGCAATGTGAAAGAAAATTTAAAAAATTGTGCGTGTGTTTGAGCGTGTGTGTGCGTGCATGTTTGTGTTTGCAGTATTTGTGTGTGTGCCTGTGTAAGCTATTGTAAATACCATGAAAATCGCAGAACGCCGAAAATAAAGCAGCTAAAATCAACGAAGACGAAGACGTCGTCGTCGTCGTCGTCGCCGTCGTCGTCAACGAGGCAACCACTCGCCAAAAAGCAAAGCCAATACAAGTGAGTAGCAGTTGTTGTAGTTGCAGAAACGAGGCGAAATGAAATAATGGAAATTTATGTTGGACAAGCAAAGAGCGCATTTTGAAGTGCCACTTCAGATGGCAATCGGAGTACGCGGTGGGGGGGATTAAAATAAGTATTACAAACGCATACATATGTAAACTACATATATATATGTAACTGAGATTTTTGGTTGCTGCACTCAAAGATACATATTATAACAATACTCGGAGCAATGCTGACGTTCTTCTTCTCACATACATTTTGCAGTCAGTGAAATGTCTTTGACATAATGTCGCCCCCCACTCACACACACATTCACGCAGAAAGCTGCCGCTGCAGTACAACATATAAACACACACAAACGCACGTCACGTTCTGCTTCTGCTACTTTTCAACATCATGCTGTGTATGTGTATGTGAGTGTGTAGCTTTTGTTTTAGTCCTTGCTTGAAATTGCTTTTGCTGCTATTCTGCCCTTGTTGTACAGCTCAGCGCGACGTCTTTGACAGAGCGCAAGTAATATGCGCACCTGTGAATTTGCCATAAATTAGGCGCAAGATTAAAACACACACACACGCATACAAATACTTACATATTTGAGTGTGTATGTAAGTATATCAAAGCAAAGCATTCGACACCAAAAGCAGATAGCAAAAACGCGCGCCAAACTTTTATGTTTACGTATGTATGTATGTATGTGTGTGCCTGTGTGGGTACCGTTACTTGGGTCAGTCTGTCATGCGTGAGTTTCTCGGCCCAAAACTGGCCCTATTCCTTCCCCCTTCTATTCCCTGTTTTCTTCCGCTGTCTGTCTGAATGTCTGACTGTCGTTTTGTCTGTTCGTATTTTGTGGTGCGCCTCCAATTGGCTCTCAGCGGGCTTTGCTCTATTTACCTTATAAAAACACAATTTATTGCTGCTTTAACGATTTTTCTTTTGCGGACATTTATGTTAACGTTCTTGCTTTTGTTGCTGTTGTTGTTGTTGGTGCTGCTGCTTTGTAGTTTTGTTTGTTTCAACTTTTTTCGTTTTTTCCCCTCATTGACTTTGATGCTCCTTGTTGTTTGTTTTTGTGTTCTATTTGAGATTTTGTTCGTGTAGAGATGCGTGTTTGTGTGTGTGTGTGTGTGTGTGTGTGATATTTACTGTTCGCTTTTCACTTTGGCTTTCTGTATTAAGTTTTGCGTGACATCAGAACAAAAAATCAGCAGTAGCAGAAAAAGCAACAACAACAACATTAAAAGTATCCACTCGATTTGGTTAGGATATAATTTCTGTTGTGTTAGCTGCTGTTGGCCTTGCCATACTTTTAAATCAATAATGTATACTATAGCATGGAAAGAGAAAGCCTGCTTACTATATACTAGTTCTCGTCCTTTGTGCAATTAGCAGAGATAATTGTTATATAAAGGAGGGATATGTGTATTCAGCTTATTTAAATAATCTGTTAATTTACAGCGACTTAAGCTGATCGCAGCATAACATACGCGTAACATAACATTTACATTTGCTTTTTCGTCTAACATAAGGATTATACGATGAAATCGAGTTGACTACCCAACTTTTTTTTCTGCAATTTAACGCGTATAGCATAAACACTTATGGCTTTCTATTCATTACAAATTCCGCTGATACCCATATACAATTACCGTATTGAAATAAGAACACATTAATAACATAATTAACTGGAAACATTTAGTTATAGCTTTGATTTAATAGTACCTTTCCATTGAGATTAATTTCTTGGGATCTCATTCCAGGCGTCTTTTCTTATTTGCCTCACAAAAAAAAAAAACGTTATGAGTTTACGATTTGCGTGCTGAAAAATGACCCATAAACTTTTACATGCACTCTGTCAAAACTTTGTCCTTGCAGCAAAGAAGTCCGAAAAAACTAATCATGGCTGAGAGAGTGCTTTGTCATAAATTGTTGGCCAGATCTTAAGTGCAGGCGATTAGGATTTGACAAAACGTCACTTAAGCTTTAGCATACTTTTGAGCTGTGAAATTGGAATTGAAGCTTAAAGTTGATTGTTCATTTCATCATTTTGACATTACGTTAAATTTACGACTTATTTGTGTAATTAAATCAATGCCACTCAGCACTAATTTAGATCCATTAGCTGTGTAATTAAGTTGCTTAACTTTTGGGCAGAGCCAGAGACAGCCAAGGGCTATTAATTTTGATTCGCCCAATACCAATGTGTTACTCTAATTAGTTTCAGCCTGAACAGGCCTGGCTCGATTTAAAGGCTCTAAAGCGTCCGAAAGCCACTTGCCACTTACCGCATTCCATTTGCCACTTACCCACCGACTACTTACCAAGTATAAAATTTTCCAGCCAAATGAGCGCACGTTTTGGCTGCGTTTACCTGAATAATGAGTTTTCAGGATGCTGCCACATGCCCCACATCATACGGACATGGCCAACTTCAGCTCCATCATCAGCAATCCCGGCCTGGGTGCCTGGTTAAAACGTATGCAATTTGACTGAAACTCATTCAACGTCGACGTTAACTTCGTCCATGCGACAGCCTTCAACATTTGTTGGCCATTCGGAGGCGTCGTACCGGAAAGAAATGCCATTAAAAACGCAATAACAAAATAAAGAAAATGCAAAAAAAAAAAATAAAATAAAAAGATAAACTGAAATGAAATGAAAGAAAAACGAAAATGTAATGTAGAGAGTGCGCAAAAATGTACAAAGAAGTATATATGTATATGGATTGTAGTATATGGTAGTATGTCAGCGTTTTTATATGTATGTGTGCCTGATTGTGAGTGTGTGTTTGTGTGTGTGCATGCTTAAGGCTCCAGTGCAAATAGCCAAGGTGGAAAAATCGATATAAATGAATACGGCAACATTTGGTTGGGTTTGGAACACCCAAAAAGTCGAGACAGTACAAATGGCGAATGCTTTTTAGCCTACCAAAGTCCAACTTGCAAAACTTTTGCACGCACACACAGTAACGCACACAAGCCCAAACACAACAACAGAACAACCACAACACACAAACGCACCCACACACACACACACACAAACAGTCATACATACACGGCAACTCGCCCTACAGCCCGAGTCAGAGGCAGACGTCGCTATTTTAAGCGCAGGCATACAAAAGTTTATAAAAAAATAAAGCAACAACAAAAACAAAAAAAAAATGCCAACAACATTGAGAAAGTTACAGTTGAGAGTGCTCTGCAGGGAAATACCCTGCAGTTAACATGCGAATGGGCGATATAAATGTTTACTTTGTGATCATAATTTAACTGGCTGAAAACACTTTTTTGTTGCTTACTCTCTTTGCTTAATCACTTACCGTTATAAAGCGCACTTTAAAATTGTTTATTAAATGCTTTTTAATTCGATTTAACTTGTTTTCATTTAAGCTTTCTTAAACTATAGAGCAGCGGTCGGCACGGCCCTATCCCGTAGGCATAGGAAACTTGCGTAGCTACTGCGCTGTCGCTCATGTACACTCACGTACGACACACTTCTACGATTTGCTTCTGTTAACGTCGCTGTTAGGCGAACAAAAATGCACACTAACGCAATGCAAACATATGACTGTGTTGGTGCCGACCACTGCTATAGTGTAAACTTGGCATGTTTTTTGTTTCTGTTGCCAATGTAAATGGTGAATGTTAAGGCTGTTATCAATTTTTAACAGCAGACTTTAGTTTACTCTATAACAGATGAATGTTATGTTTTAACAGGTAATTGAACTTGATCCTCTGTTGGCATTGTCGCTGTTATGATTACGGTTTTAGATGAATTTGCGAATCTTAACTCTTTTATCATTATTTAAGTTCAATGATTTATGCATCTATCTTTGGCATTTGTTTGTATACCCAACATAGGCATTTATTGAAGGGTATATCAACAAGAACAACAACTAGCTACAGCAATAAAGAAAGATTTCATGCTGTGGCTGCAATTTTTGCCCCAGTAAGTATGCTACATATTTTTGAGCACGGGTTAAGTGCCACACATGAGTGTGTATGTATGTATGTACACATATAAACATATACATATGTATGTACACATGTGTGTGAGTATATATGGGTCTGTGACCCGGCTTAACAGTATTTGCACGCGTTTCTCTTCGAATTTAGACATTTGACATTTCAATTTCAATCGCCTGAGCAAATTGGCAAAAATTTGAAATTGGATAAAAACGAAAGGCGAAAAAATTTCATTTTCTTCTCATGCTCATTGTCATTCGTCGTTCTTGTTAATTTTGCTTTTATCTATCGCTATAGATAGCTCTCTATCTGTCTATCTTTCTGTAGACACTTTGCCGAATTGTCGTATTGATTTCTAATTACATGCATTTGCCACACGACGGCAGTTGGCCAAAGGCAACAGCTTAGGGTAGGGCCAACACGGTGGTATCCACCAATCCATATACGTATGTGCAACCTCTATGTGTATATACTATATGTACGTATTTAGGAGTGGTTTAGTCAACCAAATGGAAACAAATTAAAGGTAGGACGGGGTCATACTTACTCGCACTGTCTACTACTCGTATTTGTTGTGGTGGCGTTGCCATGACGCCGCTTATTGATTTTACTTCTGCCAACTGCCAACTACCAAGAGTCAAGCGACAGGAGACAGGGGACAGGAGACGGAGGGGCAAGTGGCAAGTGGCAAGAGCCATCAGGCAACAGCCATGAATCATGTTGTGTGGGCTCGTGTGCGTTGCGTGTTTAGCAATTTGTGGTTATATTATAATGACCACTTGATTTGCCTGCGCCCATGCTAGAGCCCAAAAGCCCGAGCCAGTCCATCTCCTCTGCCCTTTACCCTCTGCCACTCTCTCTATCTCTCTCTCTCTTTTACTCGCTTGTACTAATTGCTTGCCTTGGCTTTTGTATGTTTGTTATATCAACAGGAAACAGCAGGTGAAGCACAGGCAGTCGCAGAGGCAACGTTGAGACGCATGTACGCTCCATGTTCAACGCTGGCTGCTCGCCGAACTCGTCTAAAAGCGCCAGCGATCGTGTGAATCGTACGTATACTTAATATCTTTTGTGGAAACACCGTCAGTCAGCAACAACGCAACACACACTCGAAAGGCCCAACAACAACATGTCAACTTCAAAGCAACAACAACAACAACAACAGCTGCAGGCACAGCAAGGACATCAAAGGCTGACGAGAGTTGGACACAGCTGGCTGTTGTTCCTGTTGTTTCTGCTGCTGTCATTGCTGGGGGATCATCAACATTGGGCAGCCAGCGGCAGCACCATCGTCGAGCCAGAGGAGGCGGCATTTCAAGGTATGTAATACTCCCACTTTATCACCCTTTCAGCTTTCAGCTGCAGAACTCTTGTCGAGTGTCCAATTGGGCAAATTTTAGGGCAATGTGAAAATTGAGCACGAGCATATCAATAAATGAAGGCTCTGCCTGTCTGTCAGTCTGTCTGCTTGTCTATCTGTCTGTCAGTCTGGTTTCTGGCTTTGACATTAATGAGCGACTTAATTATGCGTTCTACACACACACACACACACATGCACAAACTCACACACAGGCACTGACAAGCACGTCAGTTGTGTGCGTATGTAAATTATCGTTGTTATGCAATGTTTTGCCCAATTTTCATGCTGCTAGGGGAAAACTATTGGCGGCTCTCTCTCACTCTTTATCTGCCTCTCTGTCAGAATTTGGTTTGATGTGCTGCTGCCGCTGACACTTCGATTTCAATTGCATGCAATATGCGATTTTTCAATTTCAATTTGAATACGCAATGGCACACGACAAGTGAAAACTCAACTCCATTTCCAACTTGAACAACAGGCAATTGAAGGTGGGACAAACGCAGTTCCATAGAATACGCCACATACATGCATACATACATGCACACATATGCAAATGTGCCGAGTGTCCAGTGCACTTTAATCGGCATCACATAGTTGCTTAATCAACTGACAACGACACACACACCAACACACTAGCATTTGATCTATGTATTTGTGTCTATGTGTGTGTTACTTGATGGCTCTTTAAGAGTGTAGTTGGCAAGTTGCGTGCTCTATTTAATACAATGTAGTCAACTGTAGTTGGTGCCAGCATGACGTAAGTGCTCGACAAATAACAAGTGCAGCAAGCAGAGCTCCCGCTGAGTTAATTCGCTACTTTTTACTTTTATCATGGTTAAATTTTTGGAATTTTGCTTGAAATTTACAAGTAAATAAACAACTAAATATCAAAAATAGAACCCCCAGAAAGTTGTGAATCGCCAGTTGCAACTCATCACTAGCTACTTTTTGTTGGTGTCGAGTGATTTGCTAATCGTTAGACTTAACTCGTCTCTTGTTACACTTCTTTAAGTGTTTTGAAGTAGTTTGTTGAAAAGACAAATAGCGAAATCGAAAAATTCTCCCTGATTTTTACTCGCTACTCGCTGATTTTATTATTTACTCGTCTCGCTTAAAAGGCAAATATCAAAAATAAGTACTCGATACTTTTTACTCGTCACTCGCTCCTCTTATTCATCATATACACCATTTGAAGTGATTGATGTCAAGTGGTTTGTTGAAGAGGCAAATAGCAAAAGGGAGTACTCGCTACTCGTTACTTCTATCTCGTCACTAGCTCCACTTGTGCAATAGGCACACCATTTTATGTTATTGATGTCAAGTGATTAGCTAATGTTGCATCTATCAAAAATTAAGTATACTCGCTACTTTTTATTCATGATTCGCTCCACTTATGCATCGGGCACACACACTTTTTGCAGTTATTGATGTCAAGCGGTTAGTTGAGGTGGCAAATATCGAAAGGAGCCGCAGGAAAGAAAGCTAAAAAGAGCCTCGCCTCGCAATGTGTTTGTGTTTTGCTTTTATTGGGCTTATCGACTGCTTCAATCGCCATTTGCATTTGGAGAAAGCTTTTGTGCAGAGTTTAATTCCATAGAATGCTTTAAGGAGTGCGCATTTGCATTGAAATTGCGGCCAGGCAGAGATATTTGTTGAAAATAGGTGCATGCAGCAAGTTGCAAAAGCAACTGCGTCTGCATTTGCGTAGATGAGGCTCAACAGTTGTAGTTGGTGCTTAGTTTTGGCTCGATGCCAAAATATAAATGGACAAACAGACGAGCAACCGAAATCGGACACAGACATTGGTCGAAATGCGTATGTGTTTGGCTTTTGGCTGGTTTGGAAATGTGGCCAATGCTTAGCAGTAAATTACCGACATGACTCTGCCTCTAAGTTGGTAAAGCTCATTAGAATTTATAGCGGACACGTCGGTCACACCCAGAAAGACAGATAGAGCCCATATGGCCGTTGGACAACACTGAGCAGGAACACGCACATGACTCCCCCTCGCTCTCAAAATTATTAACTCAACTTGAAATTTAAATGGACATTCACACAGTCACATACTTAAATTGCTTTTATTGTCCATCCAAATACCATTGCCAGGTCACTGCGGCCACACGAGTCCCTGCGAGCAGCTGTGCTATGAGATCCACGATGGCATGTACGAGTGCGATTGCATCGAGGGCTATGAGCTGAACAAGAATGGTTACAGCTGTCAAGGTGCGTCCTAATCACAGTTGAATTATTATTACTTTAATTGTTATTACTTTAATATTCATTTTGCTTCAATTAAAAATTATTTCATAAGTAATTTTTTATGCCTAATTTTCATAATTAATTTTATTGGTTTAACTAAATAATAAATAAATAAAAAAATTAAAATAAATAAATATATGTATGTATAAATAAGTAAATAAATTAATAAAAAAAAAAAAAAATAAATTAATTAATAAATGAATAAATGAATGAGTGAATGAATGTATATATTTATAAATAAGTGAATAAATAAATTAATGAAAAATAAAAACATAAATAAAAAAAATATATATATATGTATATATGTCAATAAATAAGTATATGTATAAATAAATAAGAAAATGAATAAATAAATAATAAATAAATAAGTATATATGTATATATATTGGGAAAAAGATAAAAATAAAAAAATAAAAATGAATAAATAAAGAAACAACTAAATAGATAAATAATTAAGTACAAAAAAACTAAATAAACAAAAAATACATAAATAAATACATAATAAATAGATAAATATATATTATATAAACATAATTTGAGCTCTATCATTTCTAAATACAAACATGTCTCTCGTCTCGTCCTGCAGTCATAAATTCGACCAACAGCGGCGCCGATGGACATGGAAAATCGGATGAGGATGTGCTGTATCAGAAGGGCGCATCCTTTAGCGCCAAGTTGGCCAACGACAGGCCGGATATGGCCAAGACTCGCTTTGCGGGCGATGCTGGCACGTCTGATTCCAATCAAGATTCGTCTGATTCTGATTCCGAATCCGAAGCGGAATCTGCTGCGGACTTGGATGCGGATAACAATAGCGAAAGCTACGATTACAACGATGACAATTTGGATGAAATGCAACAGCAACAACAGCAACAAAATGTCAATTCTAACGATTATTACATATCAGCCGAGAGCATTAGCTTCAATTCGGAGAATGAGAATCAAGAACTGGATGTGCCAGACTTTAAGGTGGCATCCACAGCTGAAACCACAACCAGCACTCCACGACCCACCCCAACAACAACAACAACAACAGCAGCCACAACGGTGACAACAACAACTGCAACAAGCAAAGAAGCTCAACACAATGTGGTGGATTATGGAGATGATAGAGATGTGTTGGATGGGGATGTGGATGAGTATTATAGCTACAAATCGGACATGTCCATCTATGACGATGTCAATAATAATCAATTAAACTTAAGACGCAACACAAACAGCAACAGCAACAGCAATTCGCATACATATCAAGTGACTAGCAACAGCAACAACAACAACAGCAACAGGAATAACAACAACAAAGTCGTAATGCATATCAATAAAAATGCTGCCAATAGCATCAACATCATATCAGAAAAACCAACAACAACTCCAGCAACAACACTCAGCAGGTGCGTATTTCGATAAGCGTGTGTGTTTTTAAAAGTTATCGATTGTGTAAGGTATGTTAGGAGTCATAGATTATCGATATATGTATGTTGTGGAGACAATTATAATCGGAATTTGTACAAATATATCAAACTGAAAAAAGTTTGTTTTTAATAACAGTTGTTATCGGCTATCGATACAAGTTTTTTATATTTGATCGATTATCGATACATTTAAAATTTTTCAGAAGTATACACTGTCTCTACTAAAAGGATTTTACTAATAAGATGTGTGATCAGGTCTCGATATATTTAAACGACTATCGAAAAGTTTCGAATTTTTAAAAGTAGCAAATGCTACTACCAAAAATAGTATGTTTCCATAATATGTTATATTTTTATCGATTTTTAAATCAACTTCTTATCGTCTATTTCCCAGTTCACTTTGTAACCTGGAGTGCGGCACAGAGGGCATCTGCGCTCTGGAGGCAACCTCGTCCGTTGCCCGCTGTCTGTGCCCCTTTGGCAAGACGGGCAATGGTTGCCTGGAAGGTATTTTGAATCCATTGATCTCCAAATCTACAATTGCTAATTGTTGGTTCCGTGCACAGATATTAGGGCTCACGTGCCACGCTTTGCGAAACGCTCCTGGCTGGCATTTGCGGCATTGCATGGCGCCTATAAGCATGTCCAGCTGCGGCTGGAATTCCGTCCAGAATCCTTTGATGGCATCATATTGCTGAGCGGGGAACGTGATGATTTGACTGGTGATTTTATGGCTCTGCTGCTCAACAAGGGCTTCGTGGAGTTCTGGTTCGACTGTGGATCCGGTGTGGGCAGTGTGCGTTCCAGGGAGACGATAATGCTGAATGAATGGAACTCCGTTATCATCTATCGGCATCGCTGGGATGCCTGGATGGTGCTCAATCATGGCACCAAAGTCCAAGGCAGATCAAATGTGAGTCGAGGTTTAAATGCTTTCCCAGAGCTTTACTTAAATTCCATCATTTGCAGGGTCTGTTCTCGCGGATAACCTTTCGGGAACCGGTCTTCCTGGGCGGGATTGGCAACATCACCGGCTTGGCCAAGCGTCTGCCTCTAGCTGAAGGCTTTGCCGGCTGCATCCGTCGCTTTGTGGCCAACGAGCATGATTACAAGTTTACGGATCATCCGTTGGGCGATGTCATCAATGGCTTCGACATACGTAAGTCGAGAATGTCTTTAGAGAATCTGTGGTGTCTATAAGATGTGCTGTTTTCTTCTTCAGAGGATTGCTCGACGGACAAGTGTGTGCGGTATCCTTGCCAGCATGGCGGCAAGTGTTTGCCTTCGGATCAGGGCGCCGTTTGCCTTTGTCCCATTGGATTTGTGGGTGATCTCTGTGAAATTCGCATGGATCTTCAGGTGAGCATGAGCTGAAGGTCTTTTATCCTCTATCTGTTAATATTCAATGTATTTCGTTAGGTGCCTGCCTTCAATGGATCCTCGTTTCTGCGTTATGCCCCGCTGGGCAACAGTGCTCTTATATGGCTGGAGCTGAAAGTTATTCTGAAGCCGGAACAGTCGGATGGCCTGATTCTTTACTCCGGCCCGGAGCATCGAGGCGACTTTATCGCACTCTATTTGCTCGATGGATTCGTGGAGTTTGCCTTCGATCTGGGAAGCGGTCCAGCTGTGGTGCGGTAAGTACAAGTCTTAGCTGGCAGTTGAATCATGCATACCCTATGCGTAGGGCATATTTAGTATAGGGTACATTCTGTCTGGCCTTCCGTCTGTTTCTGTGAAAATCAGAGTTGGTAAGAGGTAGATTCACTAAATTTGGTATGTAGACTCCTTCAATGTGCAGGCAGATTTAATCTGTTTCGAATTTTGGATACCAATGGCAATATAAGAACTTCGAATTGTGAGATTCGCACTTATGTTACACCACCAAGAGCGGATTTAATCGGATAATAAATCTAGAAGATATTCAAGAAACTAATGTAAATGAAAGAAGAATTTGTTCGAGTGTTCAGATCCAGTAGGCAGCCCCAAGGAACCGTTCAGGAATCGCCAAGGAATGTTTTCTTAGGTAAAAAGAATAATTAATAAATTGGTTTAGAAAGCATCATTGAATTTAACATTGCGATAAGAAGAATCCGCCTTTCAAAAAATAGCGTTCGAAAGGCGTTGTCTATGGGATTATACGGCAAGGGAATTCTAGTTCTATTAGGGTATCTAAGGCCCTAGGCGCAGGGTAGCTCGCAGTTGACAAAGTACTCATACTTCTTTTCCCCCAACAGGAGTGAGTACTCGCTGAGCCTGGGACAATGGCATACCATCAAGATCTCCCGCACAGCTCGTCTCGCCGTGCTCAAGGTAAGATATAAAGAAACTTTGAACTTACGAGTAGCTTCGATGTTGACCCTTTGTCTTTTGTCTATGCTCTACAGATCGATCAGCATCAGGAGGTCATGACCATATCCTCGAATGGCTTCTGGCATCTGTCGCTGGCACAGAATCTGTTTGTGGGCGGCGTGAATCATGTGGACCACCTGCCGCTGGACCTCAAGTACAAGTCCTTCTTTGTGGGCTGCATTCAGCGCGTAAGTTCACGGCAATCTTTCTATTTCTCTCTCTCTCTCTCTCTCTTTCTTTCTCTTTCTGACTGTTGGGAAAGTTGAACTAACACGAGTATTTTAATTTGCACCTTAGATTGACATCAATGGACACTCGCTGGGCATTGTGGCCGAGGCACTTGGTGGCAGCAACATTGGCAACTGCCCGCACGCCTGTGTCGCCCGTCCGTGCGGTCCGCTCGCCGAGTGCGTGCCACAGATGGAGAGCTACGAGTGCCGTTGCAGCATCTACAACGAGCGTTGCAACAAGGCAGCTGAAGTGCCACCCGAGCTGCTGCCAGAGCTATCGCTCCACAAGTCACACAATGGCAAGCCACTTGAAGGCAACAAACAACACAAAGGAGTTGAAACGAAATCATCATTATCATCATTATCATCGTTGCCGCCGGCGTTGCTCCCCAAGAAACTGTGGCCCCACAAGAAGTCTGCCACAAAGCGCAAGAATTTGCTCAAGCACAAGACAACGCCAGGTACACCAACAACACAGCCCACAAGCACAACACCAGCAACAACAACTACGACAACAACAACTACGACAACTGCCAGACCCACAACAACCACAACGCCCAGAAGCAGCAGCACCACAACAGCATTAGCAGCAGAGGGAGGAGGAGAGACTGGAGCACTTAGCAATGAGGAAATCGAAGATGATATCATTTTCCGCTTTGTGCACGAAAATGCAGGCATGCAAAATGGCGCCCAACGTGCCACAAGCACCGAGAAACAGATGCAGAGACAGAGACAGAAGCAGAAGCAGTCAGAAGAAGGGGGCAAGTTGAAGAAACAGTCGGCGACAGTGCTTGTGGGAAAGCAGCATGTCAGCAAGCATGAGCATCACCAGAAGCCAAATGCCTTTACACACAAACTGAGTCGTCTGCCCACCCACTATGAAAGTTTCCAGACAAATCCGGACAGCGATATACTCACATTTGATGACAACAATGATTGGGTGGCCAGTCTGCAGCAGCAGGAGTATGCGGATGCCATGGCAACCAGTCAAATGGCCAAAGCGCCAAGTGTCAGCCTAAGTTCAGCAGATGATGATGACGATAAGGTTGACAATGTGAATTCCAATTTAAATGTGCAGCCTGAATCGGATGTGGAGGTGGATACGGATGCGAGTGGTTTTGTATTTGACGAGTCGCTCTTTGATCCCTCCGATGGCACCGAGGATTATCAACGCAAGCAGCTGGCTCAGGACATGAAGCGCATCATGTCCAACACGCATACAAACGCGCACACGCCCAAAGAGGATCAGGAACAGGAGCAGGAGCAGGAACAGCCAAGGCCTGTGTCTACCGAGCTGCAGTATAGCGAGGATTACAGCGATGATGAGCTGCTAACGCCAGTGCTCAAGTCAGATTCTAAGCCAGCAACAGCATCAGCTCCTAGCACACCACAAACCCACACCGATTGGAGTCTGTTGAAGAAATTCGACTTGTCCGCGGAGCATCAGTCGCAGGTGCAAAGTGTGCGCAAGAATTTTGGCGCCTGCTTTGCCGGCACCGACAGCTATTTCCATTACAACGATGCGGAGACCATGAGCCAGGTCATCAGCTACAACATTGATCTGAATCTGCGCATCAAGACGCACTCGGATAATGGCGTCATACTGTGGACTGGCAGACAGGGCACAACAGAGGAGCACGACGACTACTTGTCTCTGGGCATTGAAAATGGGTAAATATTTGTTTGATTGATGCATTTTTTTGAAGCAGTTTCTAATTTTATAATTCCCAACAGGTATTTGCATTTCCGCTACGATCTGGGCGCTGGCGAGTTGGATATACGTTTCAATGGCACCAAGATCAGCGATGGACTCTGGCACCGCGTAAGGGCCATAAGGTAGGCGAAAATCAAGAACAAAAAGCCATTTAATCAATTTTCTACTGATTGTTCCTTTGAAAGCTATATGATTCAGGAGTCTGATTTTAACCAAATTTTGTCAGGATATAAACCACAATATCAAGTACACAATTTGCGAATTTGCCTTACTTATCTCAAGAAATAAAGTTTTTTATTATATTATATATACCAAAGATTAATTTTTAACCCATCGTTTCTATGACAGCTATATGATATTGTTGTCCGATTTTCACAAAATTGAGGTTACAATGTCATACAATTCACAATTTGCGAGTTAGGTTTAGTTATTTTAAGAAATAATACAGTTTTTCATACTAACGGTTGATTTTCGGCCCATAATTCAAATGACAACTACATATATGACATAGTGTTCCAAATTTCTGAGAGATTAATTGAGTTATTTAAAAAAAAAGCTTCATATTTACCAAGCTTTATCAAGATAGATTCAATACCAAACTAGTGGATGGTGCTACAGTCGAGCATACTCGACTGTCGGAGACCCCGTACTTACTATGGAAAAGCAAACACTGCTTAAAATAAAATAATGCAAATCGCTATTGGTGCAGATATCTTACACAACAAAGAAGTTTGTCATTTTAATACTTGATGTTCGACTGATCCTCCCTATGGCAGCTATATGATATAGTGATCCGATCCAAAATCTAAAACAAACTCGATCTGCTTGCAATATAGACAAACCTACATACCAAGTTTTTATTTTTTTTGTGACAAACGGGGTCTAAAAAACAAAAAATACAACTTGCAACTAAAACTCTTTCGATGCACATTACAGAAACTCCCAGGAAGGCTATCTGGAGGTGGATGGACGCAAGACCTTGACACTGCGAGCTCCTGGCAAGCTGCGTCAACTGAATACCGATACTGGACTCTTTGTTGGTACGTGAATCATACGAAATTGATACATTCCATATGTTTATTTGATTATGTGTCTCTTTGTAGGTGGCATGCCTGATGTGGCATACTTTACGCACCAGCGTTATTTTAGCGGCATCATCGGATGCATATCAGAGATCGTTCTGGCTGGGGACAAACTCAACTTTGATCCGAGCACGTTGGGCACGGCGCACAATGTGGAAACCGGTCTACTATGAAACGCTGCACTTACGCCTCAAGACTTTTGATATCAACTAGTTTAAATGTTTAAATGTTATGTTTTCATTTATAAATGTTTACAAATGTCTTTTTCGTTTGTGTTTGTACAAAGATGCTTTTAAAAATATCAATTTGGAAACCAAGAGAGAAATGGAGGGAATTTTTTTACGCCAAGTGAGATGAAATGAAACCTAAGTAAATCTAGCGCATAAACGAAATCCATACTAAATAATATATATAGTGCATACAAGAACATATTGAATATATACAAAATAAAAAAATATATACAAATATATATATATATATATATTTGAAGAAACAAAGGAAAAATCCCAAAAAAGGCATGCTTCACATAGCCTGTGACTGTCAATACTTCAGAATGGAATAGTTTATATATAACTTTAGCAAAGATTTATAAAAACAAAAACCAAACGAAAAAGGACAAAAACGAAAAAAAAAAAACTAAAACAAAAACTATGCGAAGAAATATGTATCTTTGAAGAAATTTGGAAAATAAGAAATGGGAAGAAAGTGTGCACATGTTTTATGTCCATTTTTAGCAGCTTGATTTAAGTGAACGTTACGCTTTATGTATTGTGCAGAGCTGGCAGACTTTTTGTAAGACAGACACAGATACTCACACACACACACACACACACACAGAGAGACAACACCTATACACATGCATATTGGCAATACTTTCGTTTTTCGCATTGCTGTACCTTAAGAAACTATAAACTGTACATTCTGTACTTATTGACACTTCTTGGAAGTTCTTTAACTGTATTGAACAAAAACAACAAATACAAACGAAAAGAAAAACGTATACTTATAAAATGGTAAGTAAATAAATGTGTAGCGTGTATTAGTTGGTAAGTTAGCACACAAACACACATAAACACACACATTATGCCTATGTAAACTTTTTTATAAACTAAAATACACCAAAGAAACATACGTAAGCATAAACTACACTCACACACACACACACAACACGCGCTGAACCAGAATTGAAATATGTGAGCGATTTTTAACAATTTATACTACGATACAACAGACAACAACAAGAACAACTAGTTAAAAAACAAAAAACATAAGCAATTAAACAATCCCATAGCGAAATTTTTAAATGCTAACAACATAAATCATAATTAAAGAAATGAAACAAAAACTAAAACTAAAACTTAGCCTGTTGAAAAAGAATTGTAAGAGAAACACAAAATGCAAGTACACAACATCTGTATTCGTCTTATGAGTATGATTTTGTAGCTTAATAATAACATCTACGTATTTAGCTATATATAAACATACAAAATACTTATGCGTAAATATAAATATATAAATATGAGAAAAACTATAGTGAAAAGAAACAAAAAGATAACAAAACAAACGTAAAATGAATAAAGAAATCACAACCACCAATCAATGTAAAACTAAATTAAACGACATTCAATGTAGCTTATTTATAACATATGAGAAAACAATGCATTGAGATATTTAATTTCGTACATTGGTTTGCAGAAAATAAAAATAATGATTCTTAAAGCAGCTTCGTTTGATTTCCATCCGTTCCGTTACGTTTTTCGAATGCAACTGAAATGCGCGCAACTTGATTTGAATTTGCAGTGCTGTAAAAAGGCAAAATAAACAAACAGTGCTGTTAAGCGTATTTATTTTAACATTTGTCAATGGCAAATAACAGATCTGTTATTGGTCTGCTGTAACTGTAAAGCCACTGAAAACTTACGTCAAATCTGGCTTTTTTCAGAGGCCATTTGCTATAAAAATTTGCAAACACAGAACAGCGGGAACTCTAGCTTTTTTTTTGAAATGTTTTTTTAAAATTAATCATTCAGCTATTTTGCATCGTTCCTCCCGTCAAAAACAGCTTTTTTTCAAACAAATGTTGGGAACACTGACTGAAATAGAAAAAGTTTTGCTTTGACAATGTTAATGTCGCTACTCGTGACTCGTTACTTAAACGGTTACTCGACTACCATTCACAACGAGTTGGCAGTCTTGCAGCAGCAACAACAAACAACTCACAATAATGGTAAGTGCCCCCTGTCTTTTTCGGTTGCAATTGTGATTATTTTCATCAATTTGGGATTATCTTGGCAAGAACTAGACAACAGCAGACTGTTGAGCAATAGGTGAAGGTGCCGCTACCCACAACAGAAACCCTAGAGGAAAAGCAACAAGCGTTGGCAGCAATTTTAGAGACACCTTTGGGGCGCTGACACTGCGGAAGACGGTCGCTTGAAAGATACGGAAGTATTTGTTGAAAACTTGATTAAAAACTACCTTGGAGCCGCCGCTGATCAAACTCAGCCATGGCCGACGCAGGAGGTATTGCTGAAAATGCGGCTGAAATAGCAGTTGCGAATGCGATCAATAATATCAATGGTCGCAATCGTATTCTAGCAGGTGGAGTAGGGGGTGGTGTAGGCCAGGTAAGAAACACATACACACACATGTACATATTCTAACGCTTATCTTTGTTTCATTTGCAGAACAACATGATGAACATGCGAGATCGTCTATTTCACGCGATTTACTTTCGAGTCGCCGCCACATATGCAGAGCTGGTGCCACGGCATGTATTCAACTTGCAGCCATTTATCCATTTATATTCTTTGTAACGTCATTTGTAATTTTAATTGCAGCAAGGTGCAATTGGCCATTGAGTATCTGCTGCTGGCCAAGGCTTTGGTTTTCTTCTTTACATTGGTCTATGTGCACACGGCTTTCATAAAGACTCCGTGCACCTGCCTGCAGGATGTGCAGAACTGGCCACGCGAGGGTGTCATCCGAGTGGAAATCATACCGCATCTGGCGGAGAAGCGTGCCATTTGGCAACGCATCAAGGCAGATCAGCAGGTGGTGCAGGCCCTGAAGCATACCTAGTAAGGATCACTTCCCAATTCTATCAGATCTCCATTTCGATTTGTAAACTCCATTGCAGTCACTATGATGTTGGTCCACAAACGCTCGACAATCACAACAGGCTCAAGCGCTACGAGGCGATACTTCGCCGACTGGGCGTGCCCCCTCGCCCTGTACGCGCCTACAGCAATGAGACACTCTACTTTTACTTTGATGCCATCAATTTGCTGGATAACTACGAGCATCCCAGCGCCATACCACTGAAAAGCGATGATGATGATGGTTAGTTGTGGCTATAGCAGAGATCACAGCAGGTTACTTACTCACTTCGTCTTCTTTTGCAGATGAGCAATACATTGTGGAGTATTCCCTGGAATATGGTCATCTTCGTCTATCCTCGGCGACACGCAAACGACTGAATATTCCCGTGCTGACAGTTCAACTGGATCCCAATACAGATGCTTGCTTTGGCGATAAACTAACCCGCTATTTGCTCAAACGTTTACTGGGGTAAGGAAGCAGCTATCATGGACATGAACAGGAATCTAATCTTACATGCAATTGTATTCACAGTTACGATGATTTACTGATGGCATCTGTACGCGCAATTGCCGAGAAGGAGGAGAACAAGGGTTATCTGCGCAATGTTATCACGGGCGAGCATTATCGCTTCGTTTCCATGTGGTGGGCTGCCTGGAGCAGCTATCCAGCTGCTTTTTCAGTGATGCTGCTCTTTGTATGTCACTCTGTTTACTTGACTTGATTCAATTTATTGATGTGCTTATGTTTAATTGCAGACGTTTTCGGTGTCAATGCTGTTGCGGTATTCGCATCATCAGATCTTTGTTTTCATAGGTGATTATGTTCATTGCAAGTCTAAGTATATTTAAGATTATAACTCTCTCTCTCTCTCTCTCTCTTCGTAGTGGATCTGCTGCAAATGCTAGAGTATAATGTGTCGGCGCGTTTTCCAATTGCGCCTCTTTTGACGGTCATATTGGCGCTAGTAGGTGTGCATTGCCCAACTGATTGAATGTGCCTTAAGCGATTGGAACCTAATGTAATTTTAATTGTATTCTATTTCGGCAGGCATGGAGGCCATCATGTCGGAGTTCTTTAATGATACCACAACTGCATTCTATATTATATTGATTGTATGGATCGCCGATCAATTCGATGCCATCTGCTGTCACACAAGCATAACGAAGCGTCATTGGCTCAGGTGCGTATCTAAACAAGGCAACATACATTTGGCAATCTATCTGCCAACATTTTTTTTGTGCAATCGTCTGTGCCAATAGATAAAGAGGGAGATTGTGAAAGCGAAAGAGAGAAATGACAAATTCAATTACATTAAGTTGAACTGGCAACGCAATCCTTTGCTCGACGCCAATGTCCAATGTCCAACAGTTGTCCGGCTGCTGCCTTAGCTACCCCTTAGCATTTAACAGTTCATTTCGTTTTGTTGTTGCTCTTGTACTTCACACTCTTTCCCAACAATTCGTATTGTTTGTTCGGTTCTTCGTTTCGTTTCGTTTCGTTGTTATTTGAAAATTAACTTGGCTTGCGCAAGCCTCCCCCGGGGCCAAAGCAAATCGACCAACACCAACACCAAACCGTCGGCCCCTTGGAGCACAGAATTTCATCACTTAAGTCAACAAGCGTAACCCAAGCGATACCCTGACCCATTCCCAGCAGAGCCGCGCCATTAGCAAACATTTAAATAAAGTTGTTTGTAATATCTTCGCACAGCAAGGATATATACTCTAAAAAAAACATGTAAAAAATGCGGAATAGAAACACATACTCTCTTTCAACTCCTTTATAAACATTAATGACCACGCACGCCACAACAACAACAAAACTCAATCAGGCCGCAGGAAAAACAACTGCTGCTTTTATATTTCAAGAGCACAGTCTGGGGCAGAGCGAGGGGTTTGGGGGGCAGTGGCAATTGGCGGCTACTTTGCGGTTTATTGCGCGCACTTTGCATAATTGAGAAGCTGGCGAAGAGCTAGAAATTATTTTGGTAACTGTCTGCCAACCAACTCCCTCCCTTCTCCCCCTCTCTTCCCCCCCAGCATCACTTTTCATTTTTCAAAACATCCAAAACGGCCCCATCAATAATTCAAAAAGACACTCGAGTATTCCCTTTATTCGCCAGTTTTGCGTTTATGAGTGCCATTAGATATTCATGTGCCGGCATTTATCAATCACTATTCCCCCTCTGCCACTCCCCCCCTGTCTCTGTCTTTCTCCGCTTTCTTAGTCTTTTTTGCTGGTGTTGATTTTGCGTAATTTGCGCCTGAATTAAAAGGCCATCAATGCGGTATGGTCAATACAGCTGTTTGGGGTCCACTTGTCCCATACTCGTGCCATTTGTATTCATTAAACATTTATTGCCGCAAATTATTTTAAATTTAGCCCCGTCCGAACAGCTTTCAGCTCTGACCGTGCCCACTTTAGGCCCTCTGAACCAAGACGTTTAGATTTGGCCTTGTGCTGCTTTAAATGGTTTTTAGCTATTTAAATTGTTTCTTCTTGACTTTAAATCACCATTATATTGTCTAAACTTAGCTTTAATTATTCGATTACGTTTTTTTTCAATAGGATTTATGCTTTAGCAGGGAAAGTTCACTTATTTTTGAATCTCTTAATTTTATTTAGCTTTTAATTTTAGTACTTGTATTGCTGGTAATTTCTATATGAAAAACTCTTTTTGGTGACTGACCCTGAAATTTTCTTGAAATTTATCAGGAATAACTAATTCCAAAAATGAATTCTCACATTCTTCACCGGTCTCAATAAATGTACAGATTTTTTTTTTAATATTATGTCCGAGTACACTGAAAATATTTGTGTAGATAGTATAACTCATTGATTATTAAATTTAAATCTACCATTCTTAGAAATACTCCTTTTTTATTGTTATTAAGGCTGCCATTTCTGAAATTTTAAAAATATTTAACGAATCTATATTTTAATCTATTTTAAGGTTTTCGGATAAAGTACTTTGACAAAGTTTAAGTTAAATCTACTCATAATTTGAACTTACTTTATGTAATGTTTGGCATCAATAGAAAGGTCATTTAAATTCCGTTTGAATGATACATAACTTTCCTTAACCCATTGAATACCTATTGAATATTTCGAATTTTTGTATAACTTTCCTTTTTTGACTTTCTCCTCCTTTTCATACAAAATTTTACTGAGTTCATCCCATACAAAAAATTATAAAAAATATTAGCGAAGAGATTTTCGAAAAACAATTAGTCTTGTTAAAATACTTTATCCGACGGCTGTACAGGGGATCTCACAATCGGGTTCTCTTCACTGTACCCTGTACTTATATTTTCATGATTCCATCACTAGATTTAGTAGTTCATTTAGGAATTCCAAATGTTTCCAAATTGATCCCTTTTACAATATTTATTTTGTATAGAATATGGGCTCTGAGGAACAAAAAATCAAATCAATCATAAATGTTTTGTCAGATGTTTGGGTTGCCTCGTTGTCAAAGAAAAGTTTTGTCAAATGTTTACCTAGGAAATGAGCATTCCAAGCTTATTTTGGGTAGTCCCCGACTATGTAGTATGTGACTAGAAAATGCATTCAAAAAGCAAAGCAAAAAAGGAAAATGGTAAAGAAAGGGAAAGAATGGCAAACCATATGCAGATTTAGTTTTGCGTTCGCTTTTGGCCCATTTCCTGGATTGGCCACAAGTAAAAATTAATTTTGTGAAAAGTCAAAACATATTGGCAGAGCTCATCATACACACACACACGCACACAGTAGATGGTTGTGTGTGTGTGTGTGTGTACTGGGCTGTGTACTTTGGTACGGTTTAATTTTGCTGTTATTGACCGCCCGAAGCAATCGAAGGGGGTTTGCTGCTTCTGCTTCTGCTTCCTTCCCTGCATGAATGCTGCCATTGCTTTTTCTTGTGCTTCTTTGGCTCCTGCGGTTATGGGTTATGGGTTAGCATCATCCTGCCTTCTGCCCATCTCATCCCCTCATCCTATTGCCCCAACTTATATCCTGTCTGTGCTGCCGTTTTGGTTGCCTGTTTGCGGTTAGCTGCCATTCAAGTTGGTCTTAAAGCCAAGCCAAATGGCCACTAAATCTCTACATTTTCCACTGTTGAACTTAATGCACAGAACTCCATGTGCATCAATTAGCCAGAATTAACTGATGTCTGCCTATCTATTTACCCGTTGCAATGCCAAATGCAAACATGCAATGGTTAATGAGCAGCAGCAGCAGAAACAGGATCAGAAAGAGGAAGGTAACTTTGGTATTTGGCCTAATTGACTACCGTCAGCGACTTTTAAAGTGGCATCAAAGAAAGTCGTTTGTGGCACGTTTAAAATAACTCTGTTAATCGCCGTTTAACGAGCAGGCGCCAAAATGTATACAGCACATAATTTGGCACCCCTTTCATCCTGGTTAACTTGCCCCCTTTCCGTTCCGTTGCCCTTTCCCTTCAGCCGTTGTCATCTCACCCTCGAACCGTTGTCGTTGCTTTTGCCCAGCGGCTTCCTATGCCGCGTAATGCTTCTTTTGTGCTTAAATCTGGTTGCCACGGCACGGGGCAGACGACACGTATTAAATGAGCTGCAAAACTGAAGAGGAAGATGCTGCTTAAAAGCCAACGCAAGCTACCAGCTCCAACTCCAGCTACAACACAGCTCACAACCAATACCAATCCCAATCTCGGCTCGGCAGTAGCAGGAATCAGAATCAGAATCAGAGGCAGCGTCAGTATCAAGAGCAGGAGCAGGAGCAGGACTACATGGCCCAACAACATGACTGCCGGCTACGTATGCCACTAGAGTCTTGCGCAGATTGTTTGTCGCTGTCGCCTTCTCCTCGTCCTCGACGGACAGCAAGACAGTCGGAGGGACACACAAAAAGGAATTGCGTGGCATTGGCATTGGCAGCAGCAACGACAACGACAACGGCAACGGCGACGGCGGCTTCAAAGAGCAAATTTTTATCGGGCCAAAAGGGGTTTGAGTTTTGGGTTGCGGGTTCAAGTTCGGGTTCAGGTTCAAGTTCGGGTTCGGGTTCGATACCACGAACAAAATGTAACAGTCGCCGTTGCGAGCTTCAAGTAGCTCCCACTTCTCACTTACCGCTCACCTTCCATCGCCTCCTTCGCGGCCAGCATAATCTTTTGGCTCCTGCTGTCGCTGCGCCTTTTGCTTGGCTGTTGTTTACACGCTTGTTATGCGTACCTACTTACAAATAAGTACAGTACACATACACAGAGCGAAAAGTCCGGCATTTCGTACGTAAAATCCCACATTTTAAACTTGATTTCTCACTGAGTTTAAAATCTAGGATTTAATTAAGTTATTTTGTATTTTCAAACTAAAAAGTGAGCACAAAACACATTTTGTACAAGTCGTTCATTCTTTAATTAGAACAATTTTAATCAGGGATTAAAACCCTAACCGAAACCGTAACCTTGAACCGGTAAAAACCGATTGAAATTTAAAACCGTAACCTTAAAACCGAAACTCTATAAACAGAAATAACCGTTTAGTAACCGTTTCATTTATAAGTGTTAATTTCGGTCTTTTATACATAAAAAAAAAAGATTTTTATTTTTAATTTTGATTTTAATTTTCTTATGTTTAATTTTGAATTTTTATTTGTGATATTTATGATCGAATTTGCATATCACTGAATAAGCACAAATAAATAAATTTATTAGATAAAATATTTCAAATTGTTAAAATCAAACTGAAGAAGGTGTGAAATTAATGTGTGAATGAAAAAATTAAGAAAGTAATGCTTTTTTAATTATTACTTTAATATTATTAATATAATTTTATTTTATTTTTGCAAAAATAATTTTTTGAACCGAAACCATACCGGTAGTTAAAAACCGAAACATGCAAAAACCGGTTCACCGTTACGAAACCTTTATTCAAAGATTTTGCGTAACCGATAACCGTAACTGAAACCGATATTTATATTTAAATTTATATTTATATTTGAAATTCTTAAATTTTTACTGCCCATGCAAGCGGTCGCAAAATGGCGAATATTCATTTAAGAGTTTTAAAATGTTTATTTAGGATTTCAGAAACTTTTTCTGTATAAAGTTTTCTCCTACTCATTATCGAGAGTTTTACTTCTTTTCATACGTTTTTTCTCGTATTATATAAAAGGTTTTTGAACTATGCTATACAATTTTCATGCTTACTTTTAAATTTTTAGCTAAAACTACTTTTATCGACATTAAATTAAGTAAAAATAATCGAAATCTAGTGCATTTTCACTTAGTTTTCGTCAAATATTTTCGCTCTGTGTGTATATGTATGCTTGTATATGTGTATATGTTTTATGTATATATAGATTTGTATGCTTGTTAATGTTGCCTCTTTGGGCTCTTTGGGTCGCCGTCAGTTGCTCCTAGTTGGCACTCAAAGGTGGCGGTTTAGCCTCGACATCAACGTCAATGTTCAAGCCATTGGCAACCGTGTCAGCTCGCTGTTCGCTGGTTTCTTCCCCCTTTTCACCCCCAAACCCTTTAGCCCTCACCCTGTTCCCTGGGTTCCTGTTATGCTGTTTGCTGTTTGCTGTTTTTCGTGTTGATTGAGATCATGTTACGCAAAGAATAATTGCGTCAAGTTTGTTTTGCTGCCATAACTTTTGTCCGCGAGCCAACGCCTCGAACCCAATCCAAATGCCAATGCCTGAAGTGGCCTGTCCTCTTGGGTGGCATATCTTTTGGCCCTTTTCAATGTCTGTGTATGTGTGTGTGTGTGTGTGCACGCTTGTTGTTCAAAGGTGCAGTTGATGAGTGTTCATAACGAGGCAAAATCGCTTCATTGTTATACGCATATAGTGGCTGCTTGGCTGTTTGTTTGCTTTTTGTTTTGTTGTTCTCCTTGCTGCTTCTGTTGTTGTTGCTGTTTTTCTTTTCTTCTTTTTGCTTTTTGTTGTTGCCCGCTTGTTTGTTTGTTTATTTCGTTATTTGTTTGTTAACGTGGCGTATGCGCAACGTGCCCTTCTATGAAACACAAACTGCTTCGGCCGCTTCAATTTATGCATGAAAATGGGTCGTTTACATGTATTTAACAATGAATGCACACTCTCGCACCCACACACACACTTATATAGATAGAATTGCATGGGACAGTACTTCAGTTTTGGTATATTTCAATCAAGTGAATCAGGCATTCATAAAAATAGTTAGCATTTGTCACGTTTTACAACAATTGTCTGAATTTGGGTTTGTTTGTGATATGACAATGTGTATTAATTGATATTCTGATTCTGCTTCATATATAGTATGTCTACCATATGGATATCTCCTGATATATGTAAATACGTGCGCCTGTGTACAAATTCATTTTTTATATATTAAAGCAACAAGAAAAGAAGGCAACATATTTACATAAAGCTATATTATTACTGCACTGCTTGCCACTGCAAAGTGTAAGCAATAAAAACACATTGAAAAATAAAAACACCTTTTTTTGTGATAATCGTACAGTGAATTCAAAGGCAATATTAAGAGAACACAAACTTTATTTTAATTTAGCAGAGACATATTAATCACGCACATCTGATCTCTCTATGCAGCTGTTAATTAACAGAACACTGCTTGCTACTGTAAACGGCAAATGAAGCAGTAACAGAACATTATCCGCAGAAAAGTAGGCAACACAATTGCTGATGTCTATGCTGAAACTTTTTTATTTTAAGGAATTGTAATGTGTATTTTGAAATGAAGATATGCGGCAACAGGTGTAAGCATTTATCACTGCACTTAAGCTAAATTGCTTGGATTAATGCAAGATGCACTTTGCTCCAGCATCGTTATATTCATACACACATATGTATATGTACATACATTCCATTCAATCGGTTTAACCAATATGCTAATGCTGTGTCTGTGTTTAGGTGTTGTAGGTTGTGCTCAAGTGTTTGCTAGCTCATTGGGCACTTTAGCCATTATTCGTATCCCTTGCAACAGCTGCACCTTCTTCTGCTTCTACCTTTACTTCTCCATCTGCAGCTGCATCTTCGTCTTCGTCGTTCTTCTGTTTACCCGCAGCAAATAAACACTTGTGACGCTGATCGGATCAACGTGCCACACACAACGTCACCTATCCCTATCACTGGTGCTGCCTTTCTCACCTGCTGAGACGCACCTTGAAGCAAAGCTGTCTGCGTGTTGTTTGGATTGGGGCTGCTTATTTAACCATGCAACGTTGCCGATAGCAGCGTTCTCCAGCCCTAGCTTGCCATCAGCGTTGCTCTTTGTTAAAAAAAACACCAACATTTTCACTTAAACCACTAAAAAGCACTAGGTTATGTTAAACAAAAGTATTTTGACCAAATTTAATTCTATTCTAAACTAATTCAAATTTTAACCTTAACGAAATTGGTTCGTTTTATTAATAAACTTTATATGTGTTAACTAGAAGTTAATAAAAAGAGTCAGCTGACTTTATTATGGTTGTAAAGTTACTCAATATTTTATTTGTTATTACTTTGTGTAGATTAAAGCATTGTCGTCTTTTTAATATTGTTCATGCTTTCAAAGCAATTTTGTTTCTATTCTTTTATTTAATGATTTAATCTAAACCCATAATAGTCAAAATATCAATCCGAATAGAAATAAAGAGGTATAAATTAGTTTGTTTAGATGCCTTAGTAAGGAACTTTATCTAGTTGATTTTAATTGTTGCTGTGAAAGCATTTGTTTTGGAATCCAGCTGACATTAAGTGTTCGATGCATCTTCCAACATCAGTTTCTATTCCTAAAATGTCATTGATGTTTCCACCCAAAATTCTAGTGACAAAACCACCAAAATGGCAACACTGCTTCCCATTCACACATGCAACAGTTGTGTTGACAGTATTTCGTAGCCAACTGCTGTCGCCTGTTGCCTTCTGCCTCACTTTTCACCTCGTCGCCTCGTCTGCCGTGGATGCAACATCATTTGGCCTCATTTCCGTTCGGTCGAAGGATATGAATGCCAATAGCACTTCCTTGGAGCACATCCGTTGCGACACGCCGCCGACTACCACGATGGAGATGGAAGTTGAGCTGGAGATGGAGTAACGCTAGCTGCGGCAGAAGGGGAGGACACGAGGTGGTTCCGCCCGCTTGGCGCTTGTCAACGCTACGCTACATTAGGAAAACGAATGAAACGGAAACGAACAAGCAATAAGTGTTGTCTACGTGTCGTTTGCTTTCACTGTCTCCATTCAAGTGGAGGAGGCAAGGGAGGAAGGGAGAAGGGAGCGCGGAAATTGCTGCAAAGCGTTGTGCCACGATGTGTCCATAATGCTGTCTCCGGCTCTTGCCACCACTGGAAAGGCTTACCAACCAAATAAGTGTCGTGTGTCTTCATTTGTCGCTGTCGATTGTGATGTTCGTTTTCATGTTGTTGTGCGTAGTGCCAGTGCGTGTGTGCGTGTGTGTGTGTGCGTGTGTGTGTGTGTGCACAATCAACTCAAATTAAATTCAATAACATAACTCAATCATGGCCATGCCCATATCCATTGAGTCCCGCACCCACACCCACACCTACATCCACATCCACACACAACAACGTCCACGGGCGTTTGTAAAAATAAATTAAAGTTGAATTCCGTTGGACGCTCTTTGATGACTCTGTCCTCCCCTCACCCCCCGCCCTCTCTTTCTTTCTCGCTTCCTCCCTCTGTCTCCGTTGCTGGTTATGGTTGTTGTTATGTTCATTGTCCAGTTCCTGCCTGTTCCTGCGAGTTCTGCCTCTGCTTCTTGCTACTCCATCTGCTTATCAATAAGGCCACAGTCGCCATCGCCATCGTCGACGGCGACGCCGACGCCTCGTGTCGCTCATTGTGTTTATTATTTGTTGTCTTTGGCTCGCACAACAATTCAACTAACAGCGCCAGCAATTATTTATATTATTAAATCCTCTTGAGTGTCCTCGCCATTGTTGTCACGTGTCCTTGTTGTTGTTCTTATACTCAGTATTTTGTAAGATAATGAGCAGTCTTTGCGACAAGTTCAATAGATCCCCACTAATTGACTATGATTGCAATTGAAGCGAGAGGCGTTAACTGCAAAGTTCCCCTTTTTGTTTTTTAAAAATTCAAAAACGCATTATCATGAAAACAAATTATTTATACGAAGCTAATAAATTGAAGGCAGAATGCATTATGAGGCCAAGCCGTGATAAAAATGACGTTACACTTGAAAATCTGTTCAGTTTTGACAAAGTTATAAAAGTTTTAAGAAGGTACAACTTTTGACCTATCAACTTTACTAGTCAACATTTTTGTTAATTTTAGCATAGCTTTTTGCAAAAAGTAAAATGATTCAAACTAGAGTGCTAGAGATTGTTAAAAAGATTGGCCGCGTTTACCAGAACAAATCGACACAAGAAAATCGATGAAATTTGTTTGATTGTTCTGGTTAACGGCAGTGATGATCAATCATGATTTCAAAATTTTGTAATTACAATGACTGAAAATTCATCACCAAAATAGCACGCTGAAATTCTCTGTTTGTGATGCTTTGTTATCAGTAAATCAAATCGTAATCGAAAAAGCAATAGATATAAAATTAAAAGCAACGAAATTAATAAGGAAACCACTTTATTCATGTAATTTTGTTTTGCATAAAGAAAATACATAAAAGACGATGGACTCTGCGTATTTTAAAGGAAAATGGCTAGGAAAAGTGCTTTAAACTTTCTTATATAAAATGTTAAAAGCGCACACAATATTGGCTTAATTATTTATTAATGCAACATATTATCTATTATTTTAAATCTGGCCTTTTGCTGTGTTCATTCCCATTACATTAAGCATTTTGCGCCAAACTGTTTTGAACCTTGTTAATAAGTATTAAAAGATCACCGGAAGCAAGGCTATTTACAATTTTGAATTTTTGAAAAGTAGAAGTGGGGAAATTTTGAATTGGAAATGCATTCTGCCCAAAAATCTTTCAATCGCCAAATACAGAGTGCTCTATTCAGTTAAGCTTAGCCTATCTTATGCTTATGTTTGTTTACAGAGTATGTTATGTTATTTACAGTGTATGTTATTTATTTGAATCAAGCTGCAATGCACGTATAACAGCGAGTTGCAAATAGGCGATTATTACATTTAAATGTTATATAAACCCCTTTTACTGTTACATTATGAAAGTTTAAAGTTGGGCGTTGTTAAAAGAACAACTGTAACCTGTTTTCTTCTCTACTTTAAATTTTGCAAACTGAAGCAATAAGCTTTAGAATTAGAGTGAAGAAACTTATCGATTTCGATAATTCTCGAGGGTATTTACGAGACTATCAGCTAGCTAAGCAATTGCTATAAGTGTTATTGTTGTGCCTGTTGTCAGTCGAAGGCGTTACTTATGTCATACTCGTAGATGTCTCCCCGTCCAGCTGTCCTGCTGTCTGGCTGTCTGACCCATTTCTTTACGGCTTAGTTGGCATTTGCACAACAAGAGCGTAAAGACAGCAGGAGTGGAGGGTGCAAAATAAGTAACAAAAAAATTCGAAGAACAATAATAAAAATAGAAAACAATAATTTGTAGCTTTTTATTTTAGCAATATTTAATAGAAATCTATTGAATGGCCATCATAAGCAGAGACACATGACTTGTAAAAACTTGTACATATTTCTTGACAAGGGTTTGGCAACGTTGTCGACTCCCCGCGTTGTTTTTGCTCTATTTGTTACAAGTTATTGTTATTGTACATATTGATATAATACTCTTGTTTGCTTACAGATTCTTCTACCTATATCATTTTGCGTTCTATGCGTATCACTATCGCTTCAGTGGACAATATCGTACCCTGGCGTTGCTCTCCTCCTATCTATTCATACAGGTAACTATGGATGCATTGTGGTTGTCGGTTGTCCGTTGTCGGTTGTCGGTTGTCGTTGACGTTGTTGCGCAACTGACGCCACTTTCCGCCTGTCAACTGCATGACAAATTACCCAGCGCATTATTCTCCGACTGTCCGTCTGTCTGTCTGTCTGTCTATCTATTTGCCTGCCAGTCTGACTCTCTGTGTGTGCTTGACTCACGTGTAGACAGTGCGGAGGCAAGCTCACGTGTCCATTGCATAACTCAAACAGCTACACTGTTGAAAAATACTAGTCTTTAATAAGACTGCAAATATGAAATAAATATAAACATAAGTTTTCCTGCGAGTAGAAACAACGCAATTACTCTTATAATTTTTATACCCTGTGCCCATTGAAAATGGTCAAAAAGGGTACATTAGATTTGTGTGATGTATGTAACAGGCATAAGGAAGCATCTCCGACCATATAAAGTATATTCTTGATCAGCATCAACGGCCGAGTCGATTGAGCCATGTCCGTCTGTCTGTCCGTCCATCAGTCCGTCCGTCTGTTTGAACGCGTCGATCTCAGTAACTATAATAGCTAGAGACTTCAAATTTGGTATGTAGGTTGCTGGATACCGGACGCAGATCAAGTTTGTTTTTAAATTTGGATCGGACCACTATATCATATAGCTGTCATAGGAACGATCAGTCGAAAATCAAGTCTCAGTATGAACAACTTTTTTGTTGTTTGAGATATGTGAAGCAAACTCACAGAGTATGCATACGCGATGGTCCCTTATATCCTGACCAAAATTGTTTGAAATCGGATCACTGTATCATATAGCTGCCAAAGGAACGATCAGTCGAAAATCAAGTCTTAGTATGAACAACTTTTTTGTTGTTTGAGATAACTGAACCAAACTGACAGAATATATATATATGAGATGGTCCCAAACAATATTCTATTTTATGGGGACTGGCCCAGGGTATCCTCCAGTCGAGCAAACTCGACTGTAGCCGCGCCCACTTGTTTTTTTTTTTAAACTAAAGAAAAAAGAATTAATCGAGAATTAACCTTGTTGTTATCAGTGTAGACTTCTCTCGCTTACCTTCGCTATCCTTCTCTTTTTCGCCGTATTCGCAGCACTCAATGGTATTCTTCTTCCATCGTTATGAGTTGCCTGCCATTATGGCACAGCGTCATGTCTTCTTCATTACGCGAAATCAAGCAAATGCAGCGGCTGGAGCAGCTGCCGCTGGCGCTGCAGCTGGGGCTGGAGCAGGAGCAAATGCTGACGCAGGGGCTGGAGCTGGTGCTGGAGCAGGTGCAGCTGGTCAACAGGCGGCCATGCAACGTGCGCGTCTCATTGTAACGCGACTCTTTCGTCAGTTGGCTGCACAGCGTCAGGGACAGGCGGCCGAGCAGGCAGCAGCAGGAGCAGGAGTGGGAGCAGGAGCTGGAGCTGGAGCTGGAGTCGAGCCACACTTGCATGCCGCTGCGCAGCCGGGAAACAATGCAACGGCTGCCGTGGCCATTGCTTTCGGCAATTTGAGACGACTGCCATTGGTGGGTCGCTGGTTGCAGCATCGTCAGCAATTCACAACCGTGCGACGCGTCTTTTTGGGCCAGGGTCATGGACCCGGCCAAATGATGCATGTGCGTGTCCAGCGCATCAATATGGCCGACATACCCGGCCTACAGACGCGAGCTGCTGCCGCGGCAGCAGCAGCCGCAGCAACCGCCGCAGCAGCAGCGGCAACGGCAGCAGCGACGGCAGCAGCAACAGCTGCCGCAGCAGCGGCAAATGCAGCTGCCACAGCAGCAACACTGACAGCAACATCAACAGCCATTGAAGGTAACTAACTATTATGGACCATTTGAATTGTATCATTTGCTTGCAGTTCGCTGCGCTTAATTGGGGGCTTTAACTCTTAAGCCATGCTCAAAAATGGTTGCCCGAAAAATCCACAAATAACTGTGACGTTGTTATGGGGATGCACCATATTGGCCGCACTTGCCACATGCCACTTGCCACTTGCCACACGTGTGTAATCGAGCGAAAGATAAATTTAAATATTCGTTTAAGCTGCACTCGAAAACGCAGTCAACAAATGGGAAAATGGGAAAACCCAAAAGAAAAGCGAAGACCAAATAATCGACAGTCAAGTTTGCCTATAACGAACATTCAATGGTCTCTGTAATTGTTCAACCCTTGTATATAACATAATAAATTCTGCGTGAAATGCATATTATATTAAGTAAAAACCCAATAAGAGTCCAATTAATTTAAACCAGCTATCGGCACGGCCCTATCTCGTGCGCATAGGAAATTTTCGTGGCGACTGCGCTGCCGCTCACGTACGCTCACGTACGACACACTTCTACGATTTGCTTCTGTTAACGTTCCTGCTATTCCGCTGTTAGGCGAACAAAAATGCACACTAACGCAATGCAAACATATGAATGTGTTGGTGCCGACCACTGATTTAAACACAAAATAAATAACAGATATGCTAACTTAGTTGAGTTCAAAAATAGGCAATCGATTTTGCACCTAAATATTATTTCTGTTAAGTAGCAGCAAATAACATTAAAAATGCACTGCTTGGCATTTCGCAGCACAGATCATTAAAAATGAACTGCTTTAATCTGCAGACGCTATTTTTCAGCGCAAAAGTAGGCAACGTTTTATGCTTTAATTTGATAAACATTTCAAACATATCTGCTCAATGCCTGAAGTTCGTGAAGTAGAGGTTTGACTGTAAGGACCAAAATGTGTAAAAAATCAGTGGCAATAAATGTCAAAGAGTCGACGCACTCGAACATGAAAACAGTCAATATTAACGATATAAAATATAAATATGTGCTGCCCATACCACAGTATGCTCACTGCCCAGAGGCAGCATCTCCCTTCCCTTGCCATTCCCATTCCCATTCCCTTTCCCCTGCCCATTGCCGCAATATATTTGCCTTCTTTGTATTTATTTATTTTTGTTGCTTTTTGTATGTTAACAATAATATGAAATTATTTCTCAATTCGCTTTGCGAAAAAGTATTTGAGACCGAGCGAATGTTTTGTAGATTGTTACGCGCCTGTCATTTCCTGTTTTATTTTCACTTTATTTCATTGCTAACTTTGCCATTCTTTGCATATTTTAGATGTCGAATCAAATCATGGACAAGGACGATGCGAAGCAGCAGCAGCAACGACGACAACAACAACGATGAACAGCATCAATGATGCAGGAGCAACTGAGCAGGAGACGGCAACGACACAGGATGGGAAAAGGAATAAGGAAGAGGATGAGGCTGGGGAAACAGCGGAAGCAACTCAAGACAAGCAGCTGAAGGTGGGGAATGAGCTGGGTCAGGATCTAGGGCAGGCAGGCGTGGATAAGATGTTGAAAAATCTAAATTCCGCTACGGCGGATATTATAAATATGCCGGATACAACAGCAGCAGCAGTAACAATAACAACAACAGCTAAAACTACTACAACAACAACAGCAACTGAGTCACTTGGTCTGCCATTGGCAAAGCAATTAGCGAATAATTTGCCAGCTCAAGGCACGCAAAATGCGCAAGAGACGACGCCGTCATCAGGTGAAAAGCAAAGCAGTCCAGTCCAGCTTGCCCAGAGCACTCTTGCTGACCAGCAAAGGGAGAATCAGGCAACAATAACAACAACAACAGGCAGAGAAACATCTGCAGCCTCAACGTCAAAACAATCCAGAGCAGACGATAAAGCTGAGCAGGAGACTCAGCCTGATGCTGAGCTCGGATCCGGGTCTAGGTTTACTTCTGGGTATGAGATTGAGGCAATGTCCATGCCCAACACAAGCACCGGCACAAGCACAATGATGGATGGCAGGCAAACAGTTGATTTTATAGAAGGCGACAGCTTCACGTCAACAGCAAATTACGACGTTGTCGACGCCGCTGCAGACCACATGGATGAGAAGCAACACGGGGTGCGAGGGGAGCTAATGAAAACTCCACCACATACATCAAACCATGTGACAAGAGCAGCAGAAGCCGCAGCAGCAAACAACTGAATAAGAAAGACATACCCACAATTCCCCCTCACCCTGCTTTTCCCTCAACCACAACTAGATGATGGCCAGTTGCAAGTTGGAGCATGAGGGGGGGGGGGGGGAGGTGGAAGGCGGGAAATGTATGGGCCATCACCCAAAATACAAGATGTTAAGCAAGCATAAAAACAGCTAGTAAATTTTAGATAATTTGTCTGGTGTACTTATGTCTAGATCATGCATACTGTCTGCTAAAGTGAGTGTGTGTGCGAGTGTGTGTGAGTGTGAATGGGTGTGAATGAATGTGTGTGTGTGCCTAGACAACATTTCACATTTTGGTTGCATGCTAAACTGTGTTACTTTGTGATTTTAAACTACAAATTAATGTTATATATTTTTTGGTATTTATCGCGACTTTTAATTAGCTGCAAAGGTAACAACAAATGTATTTTTATTTTGTTTCATTTGCCACATAAGCATGCAACATACAAAACATAAATTTAAAGCTAGTCGCTTTTCAAAAAAAAAACGAATAAATATTCAGCTTCGCTTCATATTAGCAATTAAATGTATATTGTTTATTTGAAAAGCCAACGGCAAAACAAACACATATTTTTTTAATAAGTTATTATATTGTTATTTGATATTTGCTTTGATGCGCAATAATTCAATTGAAATTGATATCCTTTTCGTTTGAGCAACATATTTTCAGATTGCATTTTATGCCCTTCAAATAAATCAATTGGAATATACATATATTAAATATTGTTTGTAACTGTAAAATGTTGAAATGTTTATTCTTGTTCTCTTAGTTGGTTTATTAACCAAATAATAAATGCAATGTTTCAGCAAACCGTTGATGAAACCACACACAAGTTAATTATAACTTTCTACTTATTTGTATTATATTTCATTTTTATTTTTAAATGAACCTGAGCGTGTATATGTGTGTGTGTGGGTATGTGTATATGTAAGTGTGTGTGTGTGCCACACAACATTGCTGAGACTTTCAATTAAGCAATTAACAAAAGTTATCTAAACTATTTTCACAAACTCTTGATGTGAAAATGCAAAATTTCTAATATACATTCAAATACTTACCATAATAAATATACAAATATATACATGATTATAGACAAAACTTTTTTCCAAATTGCTTGTAAATATATACAAACGTATATTGAATTTCCTTAACTATTAAAATTATTGTAAAGGTAAGGAATTGTATGCTTAAACTCGCCACAAATTGACAACATGATGACCAACTGCGCAACATAGAATTGTTGTTTTTTGGCCATGACTTCAGTACATTTTTTCTCAGTAAAAGTTTGTCCACAATTCTCGATAAGCGATAAAAAATTCTAGAATACCAATCGATGGTATTGCACAGAAATTGGGAGTTCCTAAAAATATGGTAATATTGAAAGGCGAAAAATCGAAAATGCTGCTGTGAGTTTAATTGAAATTAAAGATAAACAAATGATGCGCCATGAAAAAAATGCTAAAAGCTGAACTTGATCTGCATATTTCGGTTTTCGCATTACGAATACAAAGTAATAATAATAATAATGATTATGATAACACCAGACCCAGCCTCGCTTTGTGTCTTATGTCAGTCTTAAATGCTAAAGTCAATGTTTAGCTTTAGCTGCTGATAGATTTTATGCATGCCAATGTCTCATTCTTATCCTCTCATCATCATCATTATCATCGATATGTTGGGAGTTGCCGCCGAAAAGTTGATGCCAAAGTATGTAAATAAAACAATGCAAATGTCTGGCACGGCACGGCATCGAGCTTGAGCTTGAGCTAGAGATTGCCTTGTTGCCTTGTGTCGTGTCCCTGCTCCAGCAAACTTGAGCAACTGAAGCAACTGGCGCTGTCAATGCGCATTCCTTCCAGTTCGTTGATGTGAGCCAAGAAAAGCCAAGCCAAGCGTCTTACAATAATAAACAACCGCGTCGTGTGCGATTTCAGACGTCAGATGTGCGTGTTTTGTGGTGTGGTATTCTTGGAATGGAAATGGAATTGGAGGTGGAGCCAGTGATGCTGGCAAGACAGACCTGACAGTCATACAATAAATAAAAAAGGAAAAAGGAGACGGCGTTGAGTACTCGACACGGGCTGAAAAT
The DNA here is from genome assembly GCA_963924055.1 of Drosophila limbata. Classification (NCBI taxonomy): domain Eukaryota; kingdom Metazoa; phylum Arthropoda; class Insecta; order Diptera; family Drosophilidae; genus Drosophila; species Drosophila limbata. The sequence continues at coordinate 7,209,054 of OZ001355.1, forward strand.
GAGCGAGATGTACCTTTGATTAACATCTTAAAATGGCGTATTCAACGACAAAAAAAAAGAAGCAAGAACCTTTTCAATATATGTGTGCAGCATCTACTCATCAACTTGTTTGCTTATTATTTGCTCATTTGTTTCAGCATGAGAAACTTTTCAATAAAAGATGCGAATGTTGTCGCAACATAAAAAATAAACAAATCATTTGCATATCATTAATGCAAATCATACGCCCACACTCCACTCGCCCACTTCCTTAGATTCTCACTCTCTCTATCTCTCTCTCTAATGGTATGTGTGTGTGTGTGTGTGTTGTTGTCATTAAAAGGCTTGTCATACAACGTTACCCCACATCCGCCGCTGCTGTCATCCGGCCTTTAAATGCGGCTGTTAATCACAAGTCAAACAAAATGCTGCATACTTTTAGGCGGCGCCAGCTAATTATATATATGGCCGTGTGTCTGTGTGTGTGTGTGTGTGTGTGTGCTATGGACATATGTTCAAATGAATCTTAATTAGGTCTTTTGTTCAAAACAAAGCCGCAGGCATACACACACACACACACACACACACATACACTCACACAGCTGTATGTGCGAAGATTACTCGTATGTGTGTCTGTTTATGACTGCAAATCCTGTGATACTTTCTATTAAAGTCAATTTTGACACATAAATTCAATAACTTACAAAGCCTGCCATTTTGTACATACATACATATTTATTTGGGCCACATATAGTATTTACTTACAAAATAATAATAGCACCCTTTGGGACTACTCGCATATAATACGAGTGTAGCATTTCCTTTGAAAATATTGTCTCTTTGATGTGTCAAATAGTGTAACGAGACGCCTTTAACATTTTATGCCTTTGATATTTCTTCTTCTGAGAATAATTAGAGTTCAGGGCAGGCAAACATATCATTTGGTCCTTTAAGAAACGCTGTAATCAATCTTAATGCTTAAGTTCTGTAACAAATTGTAAGCTCAAAGTTGAATGCTTATTGATGACTTCTTGCAGTTCAATCAAAAGTGAATAATCGATGGTTTTCCAACTTTGCGATGCTTATAAACTTTGCTTATAATTTCGATTAATTTTATTGAGTTACACTTGTTTTTTTTGGTTTTTTGCTTTGGTTTGTTGAGCGAATCTTGTTAACTACGTGTATTCTCAAGCAATAACATTTGATTGAACACGTTATAGCTACGAGCATACACGTGGCCATATCAGATTGCAAATCGCGCACATAACTACAATTCACTTGCAACTTGATCTCATTTCGGGATTCACATGCCACATGCCACTGGCCACTGGCCACATTCCCCTGCCACTGGATTGTGGTCACTTTGCGGCCACTTTGCTTTACGAGTTGTCTGTTTTTTGTTTTCTATTTTCCGCTTTTTTTTTTTTTTTTGTTATTCAATTTTCATCCACTTACCCGAGGCATCCGACAGAGATGGAGGTTTTATCCTGTCCTGTCCTGTCCTGTCCCGACTTTGGTTAGCTGGTTAGCTATTTAACTGCCTGCTTTAGTTTGTGCCTTGCCTGAGTTGGCGGTTTTGTGTTTCGCCTGATATGCCTAATAATGCCCAAGCCGCAAAATTAATTGCACTATAATTTGTAATTAAGTTACAAGCCAAACACGAACGCAGCCAGAACAACAACAACGTTGGAGGAGATGCGAAAAGACAGCCGAGGGCGTCAGGTGGAGTCGTGGGCAACATTTCAGGCTCATAAAATTTGCACAATACGCAACCCGGAACATCAGGTTGTTGTTGTTGTTATTTTTGTTGTTGTTGTTGCTGGTGTTGATGTCCAAGGGTCGCGGCGCTGTGTTGCTGCTGTTGCTGCTGGTTTGCATGACGCTTGTCTTCTTTGTGTATGTGTATGTGCATGTGTGTGTGTGTGTGTGTGTGCTTTGGTATGTGGCCGCTGCGTTGTTTCACTATAATTAATTAATTACATTACACAAACTTGCTGTCATCACTGTAGTTGTTGTTGTTGCTGCTGCTGTTGTTGCAGTTGCAAAATGTAATGAACAGCAGCAAAAGCAACTGGCAATAACAACAACAACAACAACAACGGGCAAGGCTAGCTGACAACCGTCCGTAATGTCACTTTCTATAAAATTAAGTTGTTTCGCAATCAGCAACTGCACCTTACTCCCCCCCCCCCTCCCCGTCCTCCCACTCTTTAGCTTTTTAAGCTTCTCGCTTGTTCCTAGCTCGCAATTATTTTGCAATTTGGTGGCTGGGCAAAAGCCAATCAAACAACTTTCTGCCAACAAGCTGAATGCGTGTGAGAAGCAAAATGCAAAATGTATATAAAACTCAATTACTGCGTAGACATAGACACAGACTGTGCAAGAGAGAGAGACAGCGAAAGAGAGAGAGAGAGAGAGGTGAGAAGTCAGTGAGAGTGAGCGTAAAACTGCATTAAAACTTATGGATTCTGGATTCTGGTTTGCTGAAAGTTGAGCAACATTTCAAGCTAATTAGCAGGTAAAAGTGCAAAGCATTCGCTTATTTTTTTCCACATGAGACTTTGGCATTAATTAGAAATTTGTCTGTTTGTTTGTCCGTCTGTCTGCCTGTCTGTTGCTTTTGCTGTTTGCCAATATTAAATTGTTTTCTTATATCTATTTATTTATATTTTTATTTTTTTTTTTGTTGTTTTTTGATGTCGTGTGTATTTCAGTTTTGCCTGTTGCCTGTGGCATTATTGTTGCTTTTTCTTTGCCTTGTCTTTGCCTTGCCGCATGTTGTTGCCAAGTCTCGTCTTCGTACTGTATCTGTATCTGTATCTGTGGTAGCTGTTGCTGCTGCTGTATTTGTTTCTGTATCTGTTGTTGCTGTTGCTGGCCCCGAGGTTATTGGTTCGAAAATAAATCGCGCATAATGCCGCATAGCAGAGCAACATCACGAAGTATTTGCACTGCGTGACAAACAATTTGTGCCAACATTGACAGACATTGGCAGACATCGAGTGCTGTCGCATTCGCATTCTCAAACTCAAACTCTTACTCATACTCTTACTCTTACTCTTACTCTTACTCATCAGCATCCGCATCCGCATCCGTTTCCGTCGTCCTTATTGCCGCCGTTGTTGCCGGTCTGCGGCCAAGTTGGCCTCAACTCTTGGCCAACTTGGAATTGCAGCAGCTACAATCCATTGGCCACGTACGTCAAGTTGCCTTCCAACTATTTTGTTGTGCCTTTCTGCGCGAAATGAGAGACAATGCGACACAAAGTGTGAGACAGAGTGAGTAAAAATATTTTCATTTCATTGGACAACGAACGCAGCGCTAATTGAAAAATCATTTGCCAAGTTTAATTAAGCTGCACTCTCGGCCACAAATACCACAAATATTGGATTTGTGCAACAAATGGAAGGAGTGCAATCAAATCACAAATAACAAATACCAAATGGCAAATGGAAATATGTTATTTGACGCACAAATTTTTGGACAAATAACAAAAACAAAAACTCACCCACAGCTTTAGAGCCTCATGCAAATGCACAAATGTATGTATAGTACATGGGATTGTTCAGTTTTTATTGTCGCTATGTTGTTATGGCCAAATAATGATATTCAAATAAGGACGCGACTGCCAGCGCATATATCCATTCGCTAATGTGACACATGAATTTATTCCAACTTGATTTATGCACGAAATGTGAGGCAAAAACAACAACAACAACAACAGCGGCCCAATAATAATAAAAATAATCAAAACGAATCTTGTCCAAAGTAAACAAAGTATGCAGAAATGTAAAAATGTAAAAACAAAGGCAACTTTTGATTTTGGGTTTTATGTATTTGAAGTTCTGGTTCGTTTCGATTTGTTTCAGGGTCTACTTCTCTCTCTCTACCTCTGTCTCTGTCTCTCGTTATAACTGAGTGGCGAATGCTAAGCATTTTTTTAATCATTTATTAAAATATTTACCCTGTCGCATAGTGCAAAGTTACAGACACAAAGCAAACATTTGCATAGCTAATAACCACGAAGACTTGCAGAAATTCTTCACAGAAAATTAGTGACAACTTCTTATTTCCTTCTATTTATATCCCATTACTTGAAATTCACCTCTGCTGTTTTTCAAACAACAAAAATAAATAATAATAAATACGGAATTTCATTTATCACTATCACAAGATCTTTAGATCTAAACTATTTGCATTTCTTACATAATTTAACAATTTTTTTAACACACATTTCATAAATATGTAAACTTTTTCAAATGATTGTTATAAACTGTATTTAAGCTGAAAGAACTTGAAATATTTCATATTGAAATGTGCCCTGAAAAGTATGCTACGCATTTTTAAAAGGCAACATTTTTCAGCATTCAAAATGAAGAATGTTACGAGGAAAAAACTCATTCTTTTTGGGCACTTTTCACCTGTCTTTGACCTTGTCTTTAAGCAGCTTTAAGTGCAGAAAGTCTTGACGCTCAACCCTTTCGGATAGTTTGGCAACGTTTTCAACCCTTCCGTCCTTTTTAGTGTCCTCGCATTTTGTGCTTCGCAGTGTGCGCTGCATATCAAGTTAATTAAAACGCATTCATTCAAAGTGCCAGCAATGCAAAATTGCAGACACTTCTGTCGCTTCCTCTGAGTTCAGTTACTCTTCTATTTTTTATATTTTTTTTTTGCAAGTATTTCTCTTTTTTGTCCTTTTTTTGGGGTCATGTTTGACTGGGTCATTTGCACAGAATAGCGCTCAATCAGGGAAAGCTTTCAGCTTTGAGCATTTGTTATTGTTGATGTTGTTGTTGTTAAGGGGTCGTTTATTAATTATGCACAAGAGTTGCAGCTGCAGAAACAACCAACATGCAAATTGCGTATACGCCACCGAAACGTGCTGCCAAAGTCAAGGCAAAAGTCTAATTAAATAAAGCCAAAAGCTGCACAATACTATGCTGATTATGCAATGGCAAAATTCATAAATGACCAAAACATGCAACCGATACGCGCTTTGCCACATGTCGCATGCCACAGACTCGTAAATGCCATATTAAATAAGCTTACCTCAGTTTTGATGGGCTAATAGTAATGCGCAACATTTGGATCAGGTGTGGCATAAAGGCACTATATATATATATAAGTATATGTATAGATAGATATGTGTGTGTGTGTGTGTGTGTGTTTGACAGTGGCTGTGGGCATTTAACGTAGTCGCATTAATACGCTCCAATAACTGAATATAATTGATGTTTAAAAAGTCGCACAAAAGTTACGATAAGTACTTTTCTTACATAACAATATCAATATATATATATATATATGTGTATATACTACTAAATATATATCTACTGAAAATGCTTTATGCCTTTGTCATAAGATTTTGTGCGTCTCGCAGCTGTAACCTTTCCCCCAAGTCTCAATGCCCCCTTCGCCCCTTGTCGCCACATGTCCAGCATTAATATCAATGCCAACCCTCAATGTGTGTGTGTGTGTGTGTGCGTGAATAAGTCAAACATTAATTGGCACTTAAGGGCATTTAATGGTCACATGGAGCGCTCATCGATGTTTTTGATTTTGTAGCAAAAAAGTTGAAACAATTTTGATGTTTTCACAGCTTTTCGCATTTTAACGCTTGATTGAAAAGTAACTAGTAAAAACATGATTTTGATGTGCATTATATAACCATATATAATAACCATAACTTATACTTACTTAGGCCAGCATGTGTGTGTGTGTGTGTGTGTGTGTGTGTATGAGAGAGAGAGAGAGAAAGACTTGAATGCTTACTTACATACTTGCTGAAAGTTTGGCTGACAACATTCAGGATACATGAATAGCTGCCATTAGTTTTTAATTACAACTCTTGTGTATGTGTGTGTGAGTATGTGTATGTGTGTGAGTGTGTGTTTTAATTCCTTAACTAAGCTGATTTTGTGTTAAAAACAAGTTACTGCGGTGTTAATCCATTTGCTCAGCTAGACAAATTGCAACTGAAAACTCGGAAAACTGAAAAGCTAGAAACATTCAGAGAAGCAACAAAAGCGAGAGAGATATGGAGAGAGATTAAGAGAGAGACAGAGACATGGCGAACGCAAGCAGAAGTTACAGGAATATTGTGACTTTGTCTGCGTCTCTGTCTGAGACTTTATCTTTGTGTTTGCTTTTTCCCTTTTCCTGTTAATTTCTTAGCCTTTGGACTAATGAGTTTGAGTCGCAGTTAATTAACTAAAAAGCTGCAAAAAGGGGAGTACAGCAAGGCATCTTGCTGTGATCGCTGATCTTTGAAATTGTGTTGAATGTTTAATAGGAAGAACTTCTTTATTTTGCCTTTATTCCGATTAAAAACTTTAGTAAGTCTGTGAAACTATATTAAGGCTGAAATCGGTTCTGTGTAACACAATCTTATGAACCGAATCCCTAAACTTCAACACAATCTAGAGCGCATTTTTAAAAAAAAGTCTTTGATTCTGAAAACAATATCATCAATCAAAATTGTCAAACAAACAAAGATTTTTTTAAAAAAAAAGATTCCCTTAATAAATTTCAGCTTATGTGCGAAGCATTTGTTTTGGCCTTAAAAAAGTAATAGAAATCAGGGCCTAGCATTAATTAACCCAACATTTTTAATTTTCAGACCGTTATTTTTATGCTAACCAACGTGTTCAAATCCAAATGGAAAATTAAGAAAATTATAAAATCCAGAAAATGTTTACGCTGGTAATCCCATATTTAAAAATTAAAAATGTATTTTAAATTTAATTTTAAAGAATATTTAAGTTTAAAACAATGTGAATTTTAATTTGATTTTAACCTCAAATTCGGTTTTAGAAGGTCCAAATTAGCCTAGAAATGTGGGTTTTAATGAAAAACTCACTACTTTTTGTATGGCGGTCGAAAATGTGTTAAGAAGTTCCTGGTTAAATCAACTTTTTCTGGTTGGGTTTGCTGCGATCCTTGATCACTCAAAGTATTCGCCAAATCTTCTAAATAATGACATAACTCTTTATTTTTTTCTGACCTCTCTGACTCTCTCTCTCTCTCTCTCTCTCTCTCTCTCTCTCTCTCTGACTCTCTCTCTCTCCCTCTTTAATGCCGTCTCTGTCGCTCGCTGTCATAGTTTATCGCTTTTATTTGTTATTTGTTCTTATCATATTTTCACTACCATTTTTTTCTCTTTCATTTATTTAGCTGGCTGGCGTAACTTAAATTTATGTCCATTAGCAACGTTTGCTGTTTGCCATAAAAAAGTTCATTTTGCCATCTTGCTCTAACCAACTAAGCAACTATCTCTGTCGCTCTATTGGATTCAGATCTAAGTCAATATAGTTATACGACGTTCAGGCCAACAAATTTCTTTTATTGCTCGCATTGCCGAACGCATAAAATTCTGATATGCAGGCAACTGTCTGGAGTTGCACACCACACATACACAGACACAGACACATGGATACCTAACCACACACACACACACACACACAGAGACTGTGAACTGGCCTTGTGCTGGCTCCAGGCTGCATATGAGCTTGGCCATAAATTTAGCACCCGCCATTGAAGTTGCCTGTTGCCTGTTGGCAGTTGGCAGTTGGCAGCTGCTGCACCCGTAGCACCAACCAAGTTGCTGTTGCTGCTGTTGCTGGTGGTGCTGGTTGTGGTGTTGCTGCCGTTGCCGTTGCCATTGTCGTTTCCCGTTTTCCGTTTACACAGCGCTTTTGGCTTCGTTTGTTTAGTGCAATTAATGAGGCTGGGTTATAGTTGTTGTCGTTGCTCGTTGTCGTTGTTGTTGCTGTCGTCGTGTGCTATCAACAGGTGTTAAATTTCAATTTTCCGTTTATTGCTTATTAGTCAGAGTCAACGTGAAAGGCGACTGTCTCGCTGGCTTGTAATTTAAACGAAATTAAATTTGGCCAATACCCATGTCAGTCAGCCAGTTTATGGCCAACAGACAAACACACACACACATACACTCACACTCACACAGAAACGCCTTCGGGCCAAGGGACATTAATTAAAGTTGACGTTTAGGTGTTAAGACCGCTCGCTGCCTGCGTTATATATCACAATGATCAATCACGCAGCGCAGAGCCAAAGGCAAAGGCCAAAGGCGAGACACGCTGGCCAGAAGAAACGGAGATGAAGATAGCAGACAAGAGACAAGAGACTAGAGACAAGAGACAAGAGACAAGCAAGCAGTCGAGAATGGAACACAGGCAAATTGCTTTCACTGGACGTTGTCGGTGTTTGCGGCAATTCAATTTGCCAGCTTGATTTGTTTGGCTGCCAGGGACACGTTCTAACATTTTGAACTTTCACGTCTTCAACTCGGCTGTGAGTATGTGGCGACAGTGTCATAAATTAGCTGCCATATGTTGGACTCCCTGCCCCGAGTTTCCAGATAAGCAAAGAGACGACACACAGCGCTTACATTTATTTCATTCATTTCATATTTAATATTTAATATTTAATGCGATAAGAGCTAAAGTTAATAACGTGCGCATTATCTACTTACTCAGCCATATGGTGGCGCTCGCTCGCTTTGGGCCAACTTCTCACTTCGCGCCGCTTTTTAGGCAACATTTGTTTTGTTGTCGCTTTCATGTTGTTATCTTTTATATATTGGTTGTTTATATTTTTGGGTATTTCCACTTTTGTTGCCGTTGTTCATATTGTTGATAAACTTGCGTTACTTTCACTTGCTGCTTTTGTTAGCAACTAAATTGAAGTCAAACAGGAAGAGAGTGTCAATGTGTGTGTGTGTGCGTGGAGGAAGTGTGTGTGTGTTGCTGGCAAGAGGACCACAACCGTTGCCAGTCAGACTGTGACTGTTATGAAGCCTGATAATTTATCGGGCAGCAAGTCTAGCAGCGCATGCTGCGCTGGCACACGGCGACAGCGACGTCGCTGCCTCAGCTTGCTCTGCTGCTGACGTCGGCGTCAACCCTCGAACGTGGGAGGCACTGGCAGGGGGGTGCTGCGGGGCTGATGGTGAGTATCTATGGTAACTTGGGCGCGGTGTAGCAGCAACAGTTCGCAAAAGGGATGAAAAACGTTGTCGTTGTCGTTGCTGTTGTCGTTGTCGCCTGTTGAAGCAGCGACTTTGCGCTCAGTTCCGAAATGGAATCCACAAACGGCAACCAGTTGACAACTATGCCATCTGTCCATATGGCCGCTCGCTCTGAGGCGTCGACTTGAAGCCCGTTCTCCTGCTGTGTATGCTTAGCAATTTATTTTATTTTATTTGTTTTTATTTATATTTATATTTATATATATATATTTTTTAAGTTGCATGCAGAAAGTGCAGCAACAACATGGATCAGAGTTGTCGGCAACAACCAACCACCCACCTGTAGTCAGACGCATACTCGGCGTATACGTGATGTGTGGATTGCATTCAACTGTTGTTATTGTGTTACAGGCGACACTCGGGCTTTAACTGCGCCGGCGCCATCGCCGGCTGCCAACAAGTGAAGCAACAAGCAGCGGCAACAGCAACAGCCCCGTCTGGCCCTGGGCAACAATGTGTGTGCGTGCAACAGAGAGAGCGAGAGCGAGCGAGAGAGCATGAGCACATTTACGCCCACACTTGTGGGTGCGAAAGAGCAGGCACGAGTGTGTGTGGCGGCCACACATTAGCAGCAACAACAACAGCAGCAACAAGAACAACAACAACAACAACATCCATATGGACAGCTGGCGGCGCTTAGCTTCGGTTTGCTTTTTATTTTTCATGTTTTATTTCCTATGTTTTATTTTTTTTCAACTGTTTGCTGTTGGGAGTTTTGGTCGCCGTCGCCGTTGCTCGTCGTCTACTTATTATTATGCTTAATTTTGACCGAAACACACGGCAATATCAACAGCAACAACAACTACAACTGCAGGCATTTAAAGCAAACAGCACTTGGTTGTAGCTGAAGCTGAAGCTGAAGTTGAGGCTGAGAATGAGGCTGAGACTGAGACTGAGTCTGAGTCTGAAGCAGCGTCCATATGCGATGGCATTTATTGGCATAGGAAGCAAACAAGCAAAAAGTAACAAGTATGTCTCATATGTTTTTGCTTTTACTTAGCTGTGGCTAAGGCAGCCAGCCAACAACAATAACAATAACAACAACAAGGACTGGCGCCGGCTACATTGACATCGTTGTCTTTGTCGTTGTCGCTGTCGTTGTCGTTGTCGCAAGAGCAGAAGTTGGGGCAGACAACGGACGATGCTCAAAAGTCAATTGTTTGCGCCTGCACGAGTGTCTGCGTAACTTTCCAAATATGTGTGTGTGTGTGTGTGACTGATATACGAGTACGTGATTGTGGTGTGTGTCTTGGCAAACTTGTTGCTGACTGCCTGCCTTTCAGCTAAAACTTGCAGTCGAACTTCTCATTCACTTCAGCCTCACACACACACACACACACTCACACCCACACACTCACACATACATTTGGCTCTTAACTTTCGGCAATTGTGCAACGTAAAATGGCAAATAGTTGACATCTAATCGCCACCTAATGCCACACAACTAACCAACCAAGTCAAACAGCTGGCAGAGCAGACCAAAAGCCAATAGAAAAGTTACAAATTTTCATAGCATACTTTTCAGCGCATATGGAAATTCTCTTTGCTCATTCTTTGCTAATTGAGAAACGATTAGTGGGCATTAACAAAGTTCTTAATTGATTTTAAGCTGCTGGCAAATAAACGAAAAGAAAACTTGCAGATTTTTTTTTATTATTTTTTTTTGAACAAAATAACTTGTTGAAGAAGTTGAGCCAGCTATAGAAAATAATGGTAAGCTAAAGTGACTTCGAGTTTGTTCACAACACAACTTCGGGGAAACTGTTTATTAACTAGCTTTAGTCTGAGCAAGTACTTAACTAAAAGTTGTAGGCAGGGATTACAGATATTAGTCAATATTGTGACAAAATATAGAAGTAAATTGAAACCAAAAATTAGTTGGCATTTCGTAGTCAATCAAACTAATATTTTTATTGTAAACCAAATGCAATTTAGGCGGCATTATTAAAATGATACGAAAAAATTAATGGCATGTAAAATAAAAATATGTATCTGCTACTAATTTTAATCAAAGCAACTTAAAAGTCTGTTTAATAAAATACATTTTATTTTAAAATATATGAAAGATTTTGTTAAAATTATTAATAATTGGTATAATTTATGTAATAAAAAAAATCATTTCAAATTCTCTTTCATTTATCTTATAATAATTTAATAATTTTACTAGGGGGCTCCGCCCCCTGCTCGCTTCGCTTGCCAACCCGCAGCTCGCTTATATAATAAAGCATTTTAAAAAAAAAAAAAACCGAAATACTTAGCTTCCGCTGTCCGCTGCGTTAATTTTTTTTCCTTGCAATTGAACTTTGGCTAAAAAGTCGGGTTTAGTGATTTGGCGGGAAAAAGCTAAATTTGGCGGGAAAAACGAGGTCGAATTTCGCAAAACGCCATCTTATTGCACGATGAAATTATCTCATCTATGTTGTGTAAAAATTTCAGCTCTCTATCTCTTACCGTTTGGGCTGCACTTTGATTATCAGTCAGTAAGTCAGTCAGTGAGTCAGTCAGTGAGTCAGTCAGGACAAAGAGTTTTATATAAATAGATAAAGATAATAAATTAAATTAATTTATTTCAATACTTTTTAAACCTAAATAGATTTTTGAAGAAAAATATTTTCAGAAGAAAAATATTTTCATAGAATCCGAAGAATTAAATCGTTGTCTCTGTTTTATTTAGTTGGACTTTTGCAATAAGAACATGTTACATTTAAATGCAGTGAAGCCCTTAAATTTTCGGTGTAAGCTCGCAGCTCTTTCGCGAATATGTGGCAAGTGGCAAGTGGCAAGTAGCAAGTGGCAAGTGGCACGCGAGGTGTCGCCTCACATGAAAAATTGAATTGTCTCGCTCATCTGGTGGCTGGATAAACTTCTGGCTCAGCTCGACTCGACTCGACTCGACTCGGTTTGGGGCTTGCCAGCACAGACAGACAGACAGACAGGCCATGGCAATGGGGAGACAGACAGATGGACGGACGCAGAGAAAGACGGTGGGAGAGACGAAGCGAGGCGCAGTCAGACAGTCGCTTGGTTGGACAAACAATTGTGTTGAGAGCGTGAAGTGCGCGTATATTTCAGTTGTTGTTGTTGTGGTCCTTGTTGTTGTGTGTTTGGCCTACTTTTAGCTTGCTGAAATGGCTGTTTGGCTGGGGTTTGGCATTAAGCACATTCACACATTCACACATTCTCACATTTTCACGTCCAGCTGGCAACAGCTGCTGATAAATTTCCAGCGTCTGCTTTCATATGCAACAATATGCAGCGTGCTCGTATAATAAATATATATGTAGTATACACTATTATTACAGTTACATGCATATATGCATAAATAGACATTACGTATACGCCGCGTGTATATTGGCAATGCTTTTGGGATCTCCGGTAGTAAATGGCTTCTTGGCTTCTTGGCTGCCATTTGCATCTTTAACGGCCGCCGTGATTCGATTGCAACAAACAGTTTTAACGGCAATGGAAGCAACGCAGCAACGAAAGACACAATAAGCATATAACAATGACATAAAAGCCAAGCAACATGCAACTTCAACCTCTCAACGTGTCCCCATCTTCCACTTCCACACTCAATCCCAGTCCCAATCCCAGTCCCAATCCCATCCATGTCTGGCATTGTGTCGCTGCGCAAAAGTCGCATAAAACCGAAGGAAATTGTAAATGAAACGCACTTGAAATGCTGCAACGACAGCAGCAACAACAACAACAACAACAAAGGAAACTAATACAAGCAGCAACACAGTGGGCGTAACCGTATCCTGCCCCCCTCCCCTGCTTACATGGATTGAGTTACAGTTACACATTCACGACCGGATGCGGATGTGCGGGATGTGGATGCGGATGTGGATGTGGATGTGGATGCGGACGCGGCAGTCAGCAAAGGCGCTTTGTGGCAACATATGGAGAGTGTGCTTTAAGTGCAATTGTATATCCTTCCTGGGTTTTTGTGGCATGTCTCTCTTTCTCTATGTATGTGTGTGTGTGAGTGTGCGACACACATAAATAATACAAGCACATGAGTCGCCTCGTTCCCCCGTCCGCCTCTGTGAGTTGAGTCTATGTTGAAAGTGGGGCGGGAAACGCAACCTAAGCTCAATTCTTAGGTTACACACAACAACACAGCCACACAAACACACACACTCACACTTCGTTATGCTAGACACAACACCCTTTCTTATAATTATTTATGTAATTGTCATCCGAACTTCATAAGATTTCATTTAATGGGCCATATACCAAATATAAATTGGCTTTCTTGATTTATTTGAAGTTTCGTGCTCAGGCAGCAGTCGCGTCGCCGCCGGCATTTGTCTAACTGTCACACACACACACACACAGTCATACACTCCCATATGTAGAGTGTGTTGTGGCAGCTGATGCTGCTTGATGTGGCCTGGTACCTGCTTCCTGGTTACCAGTTCCCAGTTCCCAGTTCCTCGTTCGAGTGTTAAGCTCGTCAAGTTCTGAGACCGCAAATCGAATTACACATGCAAATCACTTGGTTTGCTCGCTGGTCCTTCGCCAGTCACCAGTGTCCTGCATCCTGCTCTTCTTGGCCATCTTCTTTTGCCTGTTATCCATTTTGGGTTTCTCTCTTGCGTTCGTTTTGGACTCAACACTTGGCACTCAGGATGTGGCTGGTTGATGACGTTGTCCATTGGCTTTTAATAGCTATTCGGGCAGTTTAAAGCAATTACACATACTCACACATACACATAACACATGCATTGTATGTGTGTATGTATGATCGGCTATCAGTCTTGTGTCATGACAGTAAAGACAAAATCTAATTATAAAAAAAGCTTTGAATTAAATCCCGTCAATGATGGAGTTCCATTACAAGCACATAGATATTCAGAATTAACCAGACAGAAAGACACTTCTATGCATAGATAAAAAGATATTCTATTCCTTTATTTTCTATAAACAATACTATTGATTTTACTATGAATAATATAAAATAAATAAAATAAAAGAAGAGGTTTAAATGAATAAATGGAGAAACAGGAATACCGCAAATTCCTCTTTTCATCTAGATTTCTCATTTAGTCTCATTCATTCAAGCATTTATACATATTTATATTTTTATCAATCTCTCTTTGGGATTCTTTTCTTTTGTCTCATTCTTTAGTCTTGTAGTCAACATTCCCTTCGTCTACAACTATTTTCCGAAATTGTTTTCTAATTGAACTTAAAACATCCAGCCCCAACCGCAATAATAACGATTAGGCCAATATTTTATCCAAAATATAAAATAAAATAGCACTTAAGAATTCTGACCTATCAAATTTTTGGGAGTTTTCATTTATTGTTAAGACTTAAGATTTTAAAATATGCAATTACGGAAAAGTTAAGATTCCCCCCTTTGCTTTAATTGAATGAATTAAATTGAATTAAATTTGAAATCGAGCGACATTCCGCTTGGAAATCGAATCAGTTTCGAAGTCGAAGTTATAAAACAAAAAAAAAAGAATCGTTTAAGAATCAAGTTTTTTTTTATACTAATTATGACTTAAGAAGTTGATTGCATGTTAAAACATGAAATTAAAAGTATTGTATTTCTGAAATATATAGATATTTTAATTTCTTGACTTTTCTATAAATTAAATACACATTCATTTTGGACATGGACAAACCCAAAAATGCAACTGTTGCTCACGAATATAACAAACTAATCTGAAACTGTTGCATCTTAATTGTGAATAAACGAATACAAGCGAATGCAAATGAATGGACAAACGAGTATGGGACAAAGGACCCACAATAATCTCGATTGTCAACAATATTGTGAAACGATCTTGATAAAACACTAGTGTCCTCCCTCTTTCCTTTCCTTTCCTATTCTTTCCTATTCTATCCTTTACTTCCAGCTGTGTTCTGAGTCACGCATCCCCACATACGTGTGTGTGTGTGTGTGTGTGTGTGTATGTGTTTTTTTACTGTCGCACGTTTCACAGTTAATTTATATTCATAAGTCAAATTGGTGTACAATTACCGCCCGATTATGAAAACGAGCAACAGCGGGCGTCCAACAGCGAAACGTTTGTTCAAAACCCCCCTTCCCCCTTTCCCCACATCTCCCCTCTCACCACTAACCGTCACCCTCCATCCCTTAGAGCTGCGAGTGAGCAGGGTCGCGACTCTTGGCTGTGGATTCGGATCTGGGTTGGAATGTCAGCCATATGGAGCGAGTTGTTGTAGTTGCTGTTGTTGTTGTTGTTGTTGTTGATATATCTATTTTTTAGTACGGCGACAAGTTTAAGTAAGCACACTGCACTCGATTCTCCGACTGGCAGATACCTGTTACTCAATTTAACTTTAAACTGCAACGATTTACTATCTACTATATTGCTTAAAAATGAAAAACACTCAAAGCTACCAATACCTATGGACTATTCCTGCGTTGCGAACGTTACATTTGCACGCATATTTTCATTTTAAAACTGATACAGCTCGCTTTCAGTGCGGTCAATTTTAATGTAATTTTCTGGAAAATGCAAATCTTTGGGAGCACTTTTAACCTATTTTAAGATGACAGTCTTATTATTTATGAAAAAAGTTAAGCTTGCTTAAAGTTCAGTTGCGATCGTTACAAAGAATGGATGTCGTTTTGAGGCTTTTTAGCGAATTTTGCATAATAAACAAAAATGGGCAGTTAAAAAAATTAAGTGGAATATATGACCATATCAATCCAAATGAAAATATAATGATAAGAAGTCTCGTTAAATAAAAATTTTAATTTTTGTCTGTTGATTTTTACTTCAAACTATTATGAAACAAATTAAGAAAATTAAACAAAGTTTAATATTTGCTAACACTCAGACGCCTGTTTTTCCCACTTTTTTGGCCATTGAAAATACACTTTTTTTACAAGAATTAATAAAAGCAAATGGTAAAAAGACGAATTATAGTAATTGGTTGGGCTCGGTGATGAACAAACAAACCACCCTAAGATCATTAACTTTTTATATTTTAAAGATTGAAAATGTATCCTATTATTTAAAAAAACAACTATTGCTAAGAAACATTTAGTTTTTTGACAACTTTAACTTGTTGCCCTTGGTTTAAAAATGATCGGTTGAACCGATTTTATTTAAATCTAGAGATATAACTGATAATAATAAAATCTTATGATCACCATCAAAGTATATGATGTATCTATTTAGTAAGGAATTGGATACAATTTTGAAAGCTTTTTCAATGACATCATTGGAGTTTATATAAGTCAGTGTGCCGAATTTGCAAGCTTGCTAGCTTCAATAGCTTATGAGGTATAGTTCCATAACATTAATAGCATTAATGTACGCATACATACATCTGTATATATATACACATATTTCTTGGACAAAACTTGATTTATTGATGATTCTACAACACGATGTCATCTAAAAATATTTATATTTATATTTTCAAAATTTAGTATCAAGCTTTTAACTCCATTTTTTTATGACTACCATATACCCTTGTAATCTACGATTATCGGGTATATTTAACAACAACAAAAGCGACGCAAAGGAGCAACAAGCAACCCCCGAATGACACTTGCCAAGCATTTTCTCAACGAAGTATCTCCCCAAGGATCAGCTAGAGCAACAAGCGCGTTACCATAGCAGGGGGCAGAAGGCAGGGTACAGGGGATGGAGTGCAGAGGGTAGAGGGTAGATTGGAGGAAGGGGGCAGGGGGCAGGGGTTGGGTCTGTATACGCAGCCATGCCCAAGTTTAGTTGATGAGCTGGCGCCTCTTTGCGGGCGGGCTGTTGTCGTGTCATGGACATGTCACCTACACACACACACACACACACACCACATGTAGACGACGCTTCCCGATGCGTCTCCGTGTCCGTCTCCAGCACTGGCTCTAAGACTCAGCTCTGAGTTCGCCCTGCAGCGCTCAACTGGGCGGCATTAACGAGAGCTAGTCCGACAGGAAGAGGGAGAAGAAGGGAGGGAAAGAGAGCGAAAGAGAGGGGAAATAGAGTGTAAGAGAGAGTCATGAAGTCGCTGTGAAAGTCATTGGGAGTCAGCAAAAGGCTGCTGGGCATGGCCAGGACTAGGACCAGGACCAGAGTCAAAGCCGTAGACAGAGACCGAAACCGTGACGGGGACAGAGAGAGAGAGAGACAAAGGAGGAGCCATGGCTATATCCTTATAGACCATACAGCTAAGCCGTCATCTTGTCATCGTCATGAAAAATCTGTGAAGTCAGCCACAATTTTTGGCGCCAGTCTGCTTAGCAGCCAGCTGTGCGTGTGGATGCGTTAACTCAACTACACCAACCCCAACCCAAACCCTCCCTCATCACTTTCCTCCCCTTCTCAACACTCTTTGCACTAGTCTCCATTTGCCTTTTGGAGTGAAGGCGGTAAAAATCATTCCGCAATGCTTCATTTTAATTTACCCGAACAGTCTTGGGACAGCGTCGTCGTCGGGGGCAGAGGCAGCATTTGCTTAAACGTATTCAAAGCGCGTGTACAACGTCAGGAGGCATGCCCCCTGCCCCCTTGCCCCTTGACACCCGTCTCCCCCTTCTCTTGGTGTCAGACAGCCGAAGCAAGTGGCATGCGGCTTTAGTTTTAATTTAGTTATTGTTGCCACTTCAATTGGATTCACAATCCAGCAGCAACAGCAGTCCAATCTCTCTCTCCCTCTCTCTCTCTCTCCCTCTCTATCTCTCCTTGTAGCATATCTAAATCTAAGTTTTATCGTGCGTCCTTTGGGCTTTTGCGCTCGCTGATTTTTCGATTTTGAAAATGAGGTCATGAGACGCGGCACGTTTGCCATATGGGAATGCTTTTGGCCTTTGAAATCGCAGCCAAGAGTCGCCGCCGGGAGGCAACAACAGCCTCACACACTTTATATACCCTTTAACCAGCTATAGCAGATGATTGAAGCCCAGCCACAAAAGGCAGAAGGACAAAAAGAGACGGAGAGAGAGAGCAACAGAGCAAGAAATCTAGCTGACTTCTGACCCGTCTCATTTTTGCAGCAATAACTGGAGAAACTGTGTATTTTTTAAAACGGAAAATATGTTGTATCAATTATATGCAATAAAATAGATACAGAGAATGTTTAGTTCATGTGCATGGAATGATTTTAAGTGGCGCTGAACCCAAATAATAATTTTATTTACCCAAATGTTTGATTTTTTTTTTTAGATTTTTGACCGACTTTAAAAAAATAGAACTAAATATTTTGAATTTTTTTAAAGATTTAACGTAAAGCTTAAACTTTTCCAAAGAAAATAAAGTATTGTTCATTAAAATCCATCGTCAGATGGCGAAGTAATATGTATTTAAGTGTTTTTAGATTGTCACGTTTTTTCTTTATTTCTGTTAATAGCTTTGTTAACAGCTATGTTAACAGCTATGTTAACAGCTATGTTAACCTGCCGACGCCCTTGCACATTACAAGTGCATTTGGTCGCCTTATGTATGCGGAAACCGCTAAAAATAATATTACTCACTTTTGCATTACTTCGCCATCTATTGATGGATTTTAATGATCTTAATACTTAATACTGTATGAAAGAAAGTAGAAGAGAATTACCTCACCTTTAATTTAAGTGCTTGCTTGGCCAAATCGGATAAGTAGAAATGGAAATATACTCAAAAGTGTTGGAGAAACCTCGAAAATTCGAAAAAACTCAAATATTTCGAAAACGCTTCCATAAAAAAAATGTTCAATGCCATTCTCGTGTTTAGCGGGCCAAACTCCATAAGAAAAAAATACTTTGATTCACTTTGCAAAAAAAAGTTTTAATTTAGTAGACTAGTGTAATTATTATTAGAACGGATTTCGATTTACAAATTCAAACTTCCAGCTGAAAATGAGATCGAAACACAATATTTTTAATGAGATCTATTGAGACTTAAATTTGTCTAGGATCAAAAGAATCCCGCTTTTTAAATCTGTAGGCAGTGTTCTCAGAATCACTTTCGCACTCATTTCTAAAGCCTGTCGGAAAGTAAGATGTTAATTCTTTTCCAATAACTAATTTTTAGCAAACTTTCAACTGCAAATGATTTGAAAGCTACCCATTAAAACTGTACCCCTTCAAAATTCAACTAGAAACACAATACATATATATATTACTCATAATAACGTACAATTTTCAGTTCAATTTATAAATTTCAAACTGCTGACTTTGGTTTCATCTTTTTAATGCCAATAAGTATTTAATATATTTCGGTTTTAAGTAAAAATATAAAAAGAAACATGACTGCATGTCGAGCATAAATTGTGCTGGCAGCTTCCAACTATATGCAGGGTATCTGTCAGTTCAGCATTCTGTCTAAGTTGCTCTCTTTTAGAATCGTTTTACATTTTCGTAATCTTCATGGAGCGCACAACAAGTGGAAAACGCATTATTGATGCGTTGCCAGGCCACGCGTTTTTCTCGCTTTTCTCGCTTTCCGCTCAGCTCAGCTCTCAGCTTTGCTCTTCTCTCTTTACTCCCTGCTGCCCGCCCATCTACTCCCAACGCTCCGCAAGCTGCCCTTCCGCTCATCGGAGCTTAAAGTACGCGAAACTTTTTTTAGAGCATTAAATGGTAAACGCGGAACGCGAAACGCAACAACTATGTGGCAGAAGCAACAAGCAAGTTCCATTAGCTGGCGCGGATTGGCAGCAGGAGCAGAACTTCAGCTCTTGGCTTACAGCTTTTGGCTTAGCTGCAGCTAATGATACACGCCCACTGAAATTATAAAGTGCTCTGGCGAAACACGCATAACGCCACTACAATTAATTTTTGAAAACAACTCGAAAACAGTGCTGCCAACTCGGCTGTTTACTCGCCAGTTATCAAGCTGTGCGAATGCCAAACGCGACTTACAAATGCACCAACATTAGTAAGCTTGAGAGACCAAAGTCAAAGAATGCGCAGATAATTGTTTACTATGAATACAATTTTAAATATTTTTTTTTGCATATAAATTTAATTAAAATTTTTTACTGTTTTTTGTTTTCTTATCTTACATAATGCTATAACTACAGCCACAAACTTAGAAACAATTACAACAACAATCTGTAAGATACAAAAATAGTTTACTAAAATAATTGAAATTTTTCTCATTTTCATTATTTCATTTCGAATAATATTAAGTTTAATATATAAATAATCTTTTCATTCAATTTAAAAATATTTAATTCCATTCAAAGTATTTTCACGAGATATTTTTTTGTTTTTCCACAATTTTTTTAGATTTAAAAAAATGAATAGAAAATTAATTTTTTTTTTAATTATAAATAATTTTAATAACTTAATAAATTTATAAATTCTTTTATAAAATGAAAAATGTTAATTGAAAAAGTACAGCTGAACTTCCATAACTCGAACTTCTATAACTCGAATTTCTCTCTAACTCGAACTAAATGAGTGGCAGTAAAATTTTTAAACTTAAAAAAATAAATCTATAAGTCGAATATCTCCATAATTCAAACCTTTACTTTGGATAATGGTGATTCGATTTAGGGAAACTCGACTTTATTTTATATCTTTTATTTAATAAAAAAAAATGTTTTCTAATTTTCAGTAAGCTTTACACTTAATCAACAAATATTTAGACATTTCGAAAAATTGGTTATTTAGCCTGGATGCTTTTGGATTGTTAGACACCGTATAAAAGAGTATTAATATTTAATTTGAAAAAATAATTATTTATTTGACGTAGTCAAAATGACTTTAATTTGACTTTCTCAAAACTGCTGGCAACATCACAAAGTATAAGAAATCACTTTTATATGTTAGAAGCTTTAATTTGGTCTTTTTTATTGAACATTTTCTAGCTTTTGGTAAATTTTTTGCATACTGTTTATGCAGCTTTGTTACACGCTGAACAGTTGGCAGCACTACCAAAGATACAGATTGAGAGTGGGAGAAGAGAAAGAGATGGAGATGGAGAGACTTACAGTCATGTCAAGTCGAAGCACACTTGAGTTGATTTTAAAGCCAAGTTAAGTCGTAGCTGGCTGACTGAAGATGTTGCTGGCACTCTTGGATGGGATCGCTTGTTGTTACCTAGCAGCTAGTGTTGTGCAGGAAGCAGGAGCTGGGAGTATTACAAATTAGCCTGATACTTGCAACAGTTGCCAATGTTGGCAGCGACGAGTCGCTTTTGCCTCAAAAGCCAAACAATTAGCTGAAGTGGCTTTAACAGCGGGCGACTGATTGAAATTAAGTGCAATTCAAATGGCGACACGAAACGCGTATGCAATAAAAGCAATTTACCTAAAGCTCATCTACTCCCCAGCACACCTAACCATCCCACCCCCCGTCCCCCTCCTGCCCCAGCCCACATACCCCTCGCCATTCAGCACTTATTCATTCATTCATTCAATAATAGAGTGTGTTGCCGGCAGTAGTAGCCAATCTTAATCCCCACCATGCTCTCTCCCTGCTCCTGTTTCCATACAAAAACGCAACATTTCTTTCAATTGACTACAAAGCGAAATTGTGCGTCGTTTTGTGGCACATGGCGTGTGTTGCAAGATACGGCCCGGAAGGGGGGGGGGGGGGAGGGGCTTGGGGCTTGGGTTAAAGTGAAGTGAAGTTTTGTTTGTCTGAGCTGCGGCATTAGCTCAACGCTCAGCAGGTTGCCAATGTTGTCTATTGTTCCCATTTCCCATTTCCCTTTCGTTTCGTTTTTCCTTCTGCTTCTGCTTTGTCCGCCTCTTGCTTCTGCATCTCTGCGGATCTCTGGCTCCTTCCCGCCCCCAATCCCTGGCATATAATTGATTTGTGCCGTCTCCTTCTCAATTTGAACGATTTCGCCTCCTTGCTCAATTGAATGGAAACTTAAATATACATATGTATCTGTATAAAATGTGTGTGTGTGTCCTGCCTCAAGTCCTTGTCCAACTCCTTGTCCAAATCCAAATCCATGTCCAGGTCCGTGTCCATGCTTACAAATCATTGGCTTTTGCATTTAGTCCTTACCGAAGCAATTCGAATATTTTATTTCAATCTAATAACGCCAAACCGATTTCAGCTTCAACTCCTGCTCCACTGTGTCCTTCAATGCTGTATCTCTTTTTTATTTATTCTCTCACTCTTTGTTTCTCGCTACATTTCTCTGTGTTTATCCCTCCGTCTGCAGCTCGGCATTTGTCACGTTGCAGGTTTGGTTTTTGTTATTAATCTCAATTTGCCCCCACATAATCACACCTCTGCCGGAGGTCCTGGCATCCATCCCGTCTGCCCCCTGCCCAATATCCATACACTGTTTACCTTTGGCACTGCAGAGCAGAGTGCAAAGAGCACGACGAACGTGCCTCAAATGAAACTTCCAATCCGTATCCGAGCATCATCTGCATATCTATCTATGCGCTGCGATAGCTGCCATTGAGATACACTTTAATGAGTCCAACGTGATAATCCCCAAATCCCCTTGAATCCTTTCAATCCCATTGCTGCTGCTCGTCCGAACAGTCGCTGTCCGAGCTTAGACAATCTGAATTTGCCACATTATTGAATTCATTTCAATGGAATGGACTTAATTAAGCGCTAAATTTAAATAATTAACTTGCTCTCTGACGCAAGCAGTTATTGCACAGATTCATGAAAGTTTTAATAGCGTAATATTGGGGGCAATCCTAGAAGTATGCTTCACATTTCCTATATTTATTTGTAGATGCTATAAAAGTATTGATTTTAGAGAAGGATTTGATTGATTTCTTGCAAATTGAATGACTTAATTTACTTTGTCAACAATCTGTAAGATACAAAAATAGTTTACTAAAATAACTGAAAGGTTTAAATTTCTAATTTTATTTAATTTAAGGAAAATTAGACTTTAGAACTGCTGTAAATAATAAATTTACTTATGTCTTTTCATTCAATTTTAAAATATTTAATTCCATTCAAAGTACAGTTGAACTTCCATAGCTCGAACTTATATAACTCGAATTTCTCTCTAACTCGAGCTAAATGAGAGGCAGTAAAATTAATAAACTTTAGAAAAAGAACTCTGTAAGTGGAATAATGGATAATGGTGATTCGAGTTAGGGAAGCTCGACTGTATTTTCATCAGATTTTTTTTGTTTTTCGACACTTTTTTACTTTTAATTTAATTTATTTTCAAATTACAAATAATTTTAAAAACTTCATTAATTTATAAATTCTTCTATTCTTCTTCTTCTTTTATTTTATTAAAAAATGCTTACTTTTTTTCAATAAGCTTCAAACCTAATCAACAAATATTTTGAAATTTTTTTAAATTAAAAAAAAAAGAATAAAAAATTTAATTTATTTCAAATTACAAATAATTTTAATAACTTCAGTAATTAATAAATTCGTCTATAAAATTAAAAATGTTAATTGGAAAAGAATTTTATATCTATTTGTTTTATTAAAAAATGTGTTCTTTTTTTCAATAAGCTTTAAACTTAATCAACAAAAATTTTGAGACTTTTTTAGATTAAAAAGTGAATAAAAAACTTAATTTTTTTCAAATTACAAATAATTTTAATAACTTAATTCATTTATAAATTCTTTTATAAAATGAAAAATATTATTTAAAAAAGTATTTTAAATCTTTTATTTAATTAAAAAAATGTTTTTTTTTGTTTAACAAGCATTAAACTTAATCATCAAATATTTTGACATTTCGATTGGATTGTTAGACACCGTAATAAAGAGTATTACGAATTCGTCAATTTCATTTAAGCCTTGAAGGCCTTGAAGGTACACAACAATTGCAATGGGCGTGTTCAGCGTTTGACCATGAACGATACGTTCAAAAACAGACTACAAAAAAAATGCAAAAATAATGGTCAACGAAAAAAAGTGGTTTACTCTTTGCGAACTTCAGTCCTTCGATGCGGCAGAGGAACAGGGACTGTTATTCTTGTTATGCAGATGCTGGTTGAAGGGCATCCCGGATGCGTATACAAATGGGTAGCATTCGGAATTGATTACAGCAACAAAAAGAGAAAGGACTTGTGCTGTTGTGACAGTACAAACAATTGAAATAGGCGTGGCAATATCCCCTTTTCCCCTTTTCCCCAGCCATTGCCACTTTCCCGTCTGTTGGTCACTTGGCAAAAACAATGGCTCCCAACGAAAATTGGCCCGTTTTTTGTGCTGTAAATATTTTCACAAAGCACAAAAGCTGAAAACGTATTTACGATAGGTGTAAGGTGAGATTCATGTGTGTGTGTGTGAGAGTGTGTGTGTGGGTGTTACCAACACAACAGGAGGCGCAGGATGAGACAGGAGACTGGACTCAATTGGGTAGAGATTTTCATTTGTTATCTCAGCACGCCCTCTGACTAAATTATGATACAAATTTTTGGCACTTATGCATCCTGAGTTATATTCAGAAACAAAGAGCCCTTGGACTCCAAAGTATTTATCTGCCCATCTGAAGTTGCCACTGGATGGGATGATGTTTTGTAAGACTATAAGTTAATTATACGTTAGCCAACAACAACAACTTGTTTGGTAACTTAAAACGCCAAAGAGGAAAGCATAATGCGGCCAACATTGCGATAATTAGTGTTATGACAACGCGAGGACACGTAAAAGGACACCGACTGACGCCAGCTGTTATTCAATGATAAAAGCCAAATGTGTCCACAGTCCTTGGTCTTTTGTCAAAGCGTTTACTTGACTCTTTTCCATCTCGCCGAACAACTACAACTACTTATTTACACTTATTTTGTCCCAGATACCTCTGTTGATATAAGAAGACTCAGCTTATTTATTAAAAACAAGGGAGCGCCTACAGTAGACTGTTAGATACCCTGTGCCCTGGCACTCAGATAGCCTAAAAAGTATTTGCACGCCATACGCACCAAAGGTTGGATGATGTCGCATTAAGCTTTGGACTAATTGTTTGTATTATATCTGTATGATCTAATGAACCGATTTAAACGAAAGTCGATCAAAATGTAAAAGACTTAGAATACTCCCAATCTGTGAAAAATTGCATACTAATATATATTTTGTGGTCCGATGTCAACCAAATTTGATCAGGATGAATGGGACCATCCCTTATGCTTATTCTGTCACTTTGACTCAGATATCTCAAACAACAAACAAGTTTTTCTTACTAAGACTTGATTTTCGACTGATCATTCCTATGGCAGCTATATGATAAAGTGATCCGATCCCAAATTAAAACCAAACTTGATCTGCGTCCGGTATCCAGGAACCTGCGTACCAAGTTTGAGGTCTCTAGCTTCAATAGTCTCTGAGATCGGTTGTCTCAAACAGACGGACGGACGGACAGACAGACAGACGGACATGGCTTAGTCGACTCGGCTGTTGATGCTGATCAAGAATATATATACTTTATGGGGTCGGAGATGCTTTCTTCTGCCTGATACATACATCACAAAGATCTAATATACCCATTTTGACCATTTTCAATGGGCACAGGGTATAAAAATATTCTTATTTATTTACATACAAGTCAGACACAAGTTTTGGGTCATCGAATATTCAAATATCTTTCAAATAATTTTAATTTTTTTTTAACAATTCAATTTAATCATCGGCCTACTTTTAGCATGTCTTCCTGGATTTTAAGCAAAGTGATTTTGAAAAATGTTTAGATATCGAAACTCTGAAAGACATCTCATAATACATAGATTCAATCGATTCAATACTTTCATACATAGACCCACAAAAGGATATAAACAATGAACCCACCTGAGTTGATGAAATTTATGTTCTTCTCTGTCAATTTATATGTCCAACTTTGAAAAAAATATACTCTTCGAAGCTGAAACTGCGAAGAAAACTGAAGAAACACAAATGGAACTCAAACAAATTATATCTGAATTTCCCAAACTTCTGGCTAGTAAACAGAATCAAATTTCAACTCATTATTTTGCCTTGTTTCCTATCTGATTAGATGTTTTCTGACCGAAACAAGTAAAAATATTCGAATAAATCTTATACAACAAGCTTTATAATTGGATTTTAATTAAATTAAAAGTCATTGATCCTATGACTTATTTTAAGTCATCGCTTCTTCTCGCACTTCTCTTAACTCTTCACTACTGTAAATGTACAATAATTTGAGAAAATTGTTTGCATTTTCCCAGACAATTTGCTAAATAATTTGGAGTATTTACATAATTGGATGTCCTGTTGTTGCTTTGATAGAGTTGACTCTAAATAGTTGCCGACTTTCTAATTGCAGTGGCGCTGAGGGACTTTTGCAATTGCAACAGCAATATCAACAACAACAACAACAACAATTGGCCATAGAAAGTTTTGCCTTGGATCTTTTTATAGCCAGAGTTTGGTAAATCGCCTTTGGGTGCAGCTCTAAAGCTAACAACATACTAAAAACATTGTATTTCTATATATATAAATATAGATATCTATGGATGTATCCGTGTATGTTAAGGTGTTGTTGTTGCTGTTGTTGCTGTAAGCTACTTCTGTTGGGCTTCCTGGAAAAGTCATAAAAGCGTACAAATGCCAAAGCCAAACAATACAATTTGTTACCAATTAAATGACTGCATTACATAATAATAATAACAACAGCTACAACAGCAACAACAACAATAACAGACCAAAGTGGCAGCTGCCGCCCACCTTCTTCCCCTCCTTCCCCGCCATCAAACGGAATTGAGTGACAGGCAAGGCAACTGTTGTTGTTGTTGCTGCTGTTTCTATTGCTATTGTTATTATTGTTATTGTTGCTGTTGGCGTCACCGAAGCCAGGCAAGTGTGTGTGTGTGTGTGTGTATTATATGGGTATACGTAAGCATCCAGCAACAACCAACGCATATTGGTTGTCCGAGCAACCGAATCAATAGCATACACTCTGGAGTCAGAAGCCAGGACACAAGACACAGCAGAGGACTCTGCGATTTACCGGAGGGCAGACTTTTGGCTTTATTAGGCAGGTGATACAAAGTCAGAGCGAGAGAGCTAACAACATTTTATATTACTTCATTATGTGAAAAGCTTTTGACTTGATACTCGAATCACAAAAATTTCGATGTTTTCAGCCCTCTGCGTTGGTATTTTAATAAAAATGAATATCCATTCATTAGCCAAATTAGTGCAATGAACCTGGAATCTGCCTCGAATCAATTAAAAAATTAAAATCAAAACGCTTCATTATTTATATCAAAATATATATATATATATAAATGTTTATTAGTAATTCTTGTTATTATATAATATGTATGCTTGTCTGTTTATATGTTATGCATGCAATTCAATATTGCAGACACAAATTGCAATCAATTTATTTGTTTATTTTATTTTCAAACTATGTATTATTTCGACTTTCATTCTTCCACAATTATTTAAATTACTTGGATCATTTTATTTAGCCAAATAATTTGTTGCAAATATACAAATTTGTCAGCCATCAACGGATGCTCCATTTGTTATGCACACACACGTTACAGCGTTTACAATTTCTATGCACAATTATTGTATTTATTTTGTTGGTTTTCCATTTATTTGTATTAATTAGTTCAGTTCTCTAGTCTACAATTTGGTTAAATTCAAAACTATTTTTGTGTGAAATTTAATATTAGCTTTGTGTACTTACGGGTTGGGCATCTGTGTGTGTGATAGTGTGTGTGTGTGTGTGTGGGAGAAAGTAAAACACAGTGAGAGTGGGAGTTATTCACATCAAACACTACGTTTAGAACAGTAAATTCACATCGTTTTGGCTTTAAAAAGCTAACACTTGTTAAGTTGGCTGCGCCTCAAGCTTAATCTCCATCTTCAGCTTGTTAAGTTGGTTGCTCATAAACGTAGCAAATTAACGGGACTGGGTTCGATATTTAAATTTAAATAATAAATAGAAATTTGTATCTTTGGCATTTTTTATTCAAAATAAATTGATACCGTTATTGTTGCTGTTGTTGTGTTTGTTGTTACAAAATACAGTGTATAATAATAAGTTTTTACGCTTAATGAGCTTTTACAAATTACTCAAATTTAGTAGACATACGTGAACATATGCAATACGCTTAATTTAATAGGCCTTACGCCGCATTGCGGTCGCATTTTCTTAACATTTTCTGTATCGTATCTTTTCATTAAGTATAATTTATAATTCAGAGAAAATATTGCTCTAACTTACATAGATTACGGGTCTCGTCCGTATGTATAAAATCAATGGACATGCTCACTCTACACGGTAAATATGCCGTATTATTAGGAGTGATTCAAAAGGGTCGTTCTTTCTTTTTTATCATTCAAGGTTTAAGTATATAAATACGTGTATATATTCTAGTCATACATAGGGCGACTTGTAAAATCAATTTAAAACTAAGGGCTACTTTAAGTAATGATTTGATATACTTAGTGTGTGTGTGTTTGTGTGTGTGTATGTAGGTGAGGATATTTGATTGTTTGATTTCTGGATATGATTTTGGTGGTATGGAGGAAGCACTTTCAGGGGCAACTCTAGGAATATTTGAATACGTATGTACTATTACTTTGATTTGTGTTTGTTGATAGAATTGTGATTGTATTCACTATTCAAATTGGCAGCTGTATTGAGTATAGCGTTATTTAAAAAAATATTAAAAACAAGGCATTACAAAAAACACTTTTTTACTTAAAACCTAAATGCAAAACTCAAATCAGAAGCGTAATGCCCCCTGCCCAAGGGAAGTGCTAATAGAAAACTAACAGCATAGCCAATAAATAATAGTTGTTGATATGATATAATACTAGACTATCTACTGCATAATATACTTATAATGACCAACAACTTCTAGCCCATGCGATTGGCTAGAAAGTGGTACAAATTGAATTTATTGCCTGCGGCAGCGGCCAGTTAAACAATTGATAGTTATGGCAAACGGACGGCGACTGGCCCAATGATTTCAACGATTGCAACTTGATTCAGCTCAAGCTGAATGTCATATTAGCTGCTCAGAGAACACACAATTTCAATATTAACTAATACTAAATACAATTTTCACCTTGGCAAAGGGCATTTCAAACAGCGGCTGGCCGCATTTTAACATACATCATTTTAAATGCTAATCTACAAATTGTTGGGTGTGTGTTTTTGTGTGTTTTTCAAGCACTTCAGCTTGCTAAATTGTGTGACTGTGTGTGTGTGTGTGTGTGTGTGTGAGTGTATACATCATGCAAGTTAAGTTAAGGTACATACTAGATAAATAATATGCAGCATAGTGTGTTGTTGTGTTTAAGTGTTAAGTTTTCGTTTTTTAGCTTAAGTGTTTGCCAAGTCGCATATTGAAATCGTTAATTGATTGTTTTACAGTTGCGTCCATTTAGATAATACCATTTCATAAATATTCATATTGTGGGCGGGTCTGTCGATTTGTAACTCAATTCGAATTCAATCTCGAGTTAATTACTTTTGGTGCACAAAGTTGCAAAGTTGAAGTTTGAATAAACTCTTTTTCTTTTAGTTTAACGTTGATTAGTTGTAGTAATGATTATTGTTGTTGTTGCTGCCTGTTATTGTTGCTGTTGTGGTTGTTGTTGTTGTTATTAACACATTTATGGCGATACATATGGCGGTGGCTTGCGATAAGAGGGCGTGGCAGGCGATTTCCCTCGCACCTCGCGTCCACCCAGCACCACAGCTGGCGGCGGCACATATTCATCCACATCATTGTCACCATTAAGGTTGGAAGTGTTGTAGCTGGGCGGCAACAACGGCGGCTTCTCATCCTTTAATATGACTGGACTCTTGTTGCCAATTTCGGGCTTCTCCTCGAACTCATCCTGGAAGATAACAGGTATGCCCTTGGTGCGGAACGATTTACGTTCCTCCTCGTCGCCTGTAAATAATTGAATAATTACGTTAATTACTCTCTACCATGTGGACATTTATAATTTTATGACTTACCCAGCTCCATTTTGCCGCTCTTGTGACGGCGTCGATGCAAACAGCAGGCTATGATAGAGGCCAACAATATCATGACTACAATAATGACGGCGGGCAGTACAAACGTCGCCAGATACTCGTCAGGGAAGGTCGGCTTCTGGCTGGGCTCCTTAAGGCGTGGCGGCATATTATCCAGCTGACTAATGTCGCTGATCTCCGAATCTTAAATGAGAAAGGAACAACAGATTTATAGCGATCAATTTGTCATACTTAAACGCAGAACTGAGAAAAGTGAATCAATTTTATAATCAAGTAAACTGCTGCTAAATTTAGACCCTGTACCTTAAAAGTAAGAAGCGTGTGTGAAGTTTGTAAAAAGCGCCACATAACGATTGTATATATTCTTGATCAACCTCAACAACCGAGTCGATATAAAAGAACAAGAAGCACAACGCTTAGTTTTAAGAACAATAAGTACAGGGTCTCTTGCAGTCGGGTTCTCTCGTCTGTAACCTTATCTACTAGATTTTAATGTGATTTTAATGATTAAAAAAGTAATTTACTTGTACGTGTACTTACATTGACAATGCCCTTGGTTCAGCACCGTAAAGTTGGTCAGATTAAGCTCTGCTCCGAGTGCTTTCTTCAAGCTGGAACTAGGCGTTAGATCGCTGTTCAAGTAGACACTCCGTATGGCGGCCATCTCCTTGTGGGGACAACGATTGTGCATCTTGAAGAGCGACGCATTGTAAAAGTTGACAATTGTGCCATCCACATCGTGATGCGGCGTGATGGAGCGCACAAGGATCTGGTTTGTGTTGGCATCGCCATTCAGCTGGGCAATCCGCTCGGCAAACTTGCGCTGCATCTCAGCATTGAAGTTGTCGGAGCGAATGGCCAGATAGGCCTTGAAGAGTAAGGCATAATCCCTCTTGGGCATATGGCTGACAACCACGACGAGGGCATCGTTGGCACTGAGACCGCCATTGTCCTCGGCGATCAATAGATACTCCTCGGTGCCAATGTCGGTGCTCTTGGGTATGCCAAAGAATTCTTGATTTTTCGAATCGAACTGCATCCAGTTGCGTGGACTGATATCTCGGTGCTCCTTGGTCTTTAGCGAGAGCGTCAACTCGTTATCGTTCGGATCGTAGAAGGTATCGCTGGGCACCTTGAAGACGAGCAGTTGGCCCACAGAGGCATTTACCCGATCCACCTGATTGCGCGGCATCGGTGGCAAGTTTTTGGCCATTTGCGTGGTTGGCTTTATCTTGGTCAGCTCGGTCTTCTGGCAGGCGCCAATCAGCTGACCCGTTATGGACTTGATGCTCAGCAGCGGCTGCACCAGATCACTCAAGCGCTCGGCATTCAAGCGTCGCACCACATCCTTCAGCTCGGGACACTCGCTGGTGGGCAGCGTCTCATTGAAGTACACAAAGGTGGCACTTTGTGGCTCCAGCAGCGTCTGACGAATCTCGCGCACCACCAACGCCGAGCTACTTCCATCCTCCAGCGTATGGGCAACGGCTCTAATCAGTTTCAGCTGCCAGTCGATGTTGTGACCGAGCTTCTCATTGATCCGTACCGAAATGCTGATCTCGTGATTTATTGTGCGCACCGCACGATGCTGCTGTACACTAATCTCCACAGTCTCCGTGACGCTGGCATTGCCCGAGTCCGTGGCCGAGAGCCGATATTGCCAACGGGAGACAGCATCATCGAGTGGCCTGAGAAAAGACGAATCTTTAAGATATTTCGAACAGGGATTCAAACTGATTCGAATTGATAAGCGTAACAGAAATAAAACTTATGAATTAAATCGAATTATCATTAATTATGGAATCATAATAAACAGAATTATTTGTCTCATTAATTCTTTGATTCTTTGATTTTGAATTAACATCTTACAGTCCATAAAGTTCTCGTTTGTCGGAATTGAATTGCAGCCAGGATGTTGACTTCAGCTCATGTCCATCCTTGTCGGTGAGCTCCAGGCGCAGATTCGTTTGATCCTCGGCATCGTGGAAGGTTTCCATGGGCACCACAAAGCTGAAAGCTTTGCCCGAAGTCACCGCCAGCTTCTGCAGACGCATCTTAATGATGGGCACACTGTTCTCCTGCCGCGGCTCCACATAATCCGTTGACATATCCGTTGTGGTGCTGCTCAACTCAATCTGCGGCTGTCTGGTTGTCGTCACTGTCACCGACGCCGTCGTTGTCGTTGTGGGCGTGGCCAGCTGCAAAAAGCAAAAAGGCAGGAAACAAAAGTTTGCAATCAATTTAATTAGCTTGTTGAGTGTTGCTGGGGGCCAAGAGCTAAAAACGAACCTCATTGCTGGACAGGATGGGAACGCTGCTGCTGTCATTGCCGGCTGATTCCAGAGCATCAACGGTTTCGCCAGCCTGAGAATTACGGAGAACTCATTAAATGACATATGAACTGGCTAATTGAAGCAGCTTCGCGTTTTCATTTAGTTAATTTTAGTGTCATGCTTGAATAGTGTACAATATATATATATATAAAGATAAGAGAGGCAGGCAGAGATTATAGGTTGGTTGCCACACAGATACAGATACAGATACTAAGATACATAGATACACAGATACTTGTATGTATAAAGATAGATATGTATATTCATGCAATGCGAGTACGAATACGAATAGGAATACGAGTACGAATACGAGTACAAGGACATGCGGGAGAGAATGCGCTGTTAATCAGCACTGATTGGCATCCCACTTCAATGGGAGGATTAAGTGCATTCGCTGTAAACGCTCTTGAAATCCCTTAATTGGCTTAACTAGTTGGCAGCATACAGTACACTTGACTTGGTCTTGTTCTTGGTCTCGTTCTTGGGAATTGGGAATTTGGTTTCGGAATCGGATTCGCATACGTTTAAGTTTTAGGTGCAGCTTATTAAATTATAATTTTAAATCTACTTATTCGGTATGCATACAAAGTGTTTGCAAAGTGTACTTTAGTTCACCTTAGGACTAATTGAGAGCGTGCTGTGCGAAGGCGTTGTCGTTGTGGACTCAGACTCAGATTTAGCCGCGATATCGCTATCGATCTCTGCCAGCGTTGGACGCAGCGTGGCTGCCATCTCAGCTTCAGCCACATCTGTGGCCAGCCAGGTGCTCTGCTCGAGCTCCTTTTCACTCGGCTGCTGTTTACAATTGGATTCATCAATTGTCAGTTTAATAAAATGGACAGAGGGTCATAACAAAAGGGCGGAAGGTTGAGGTCGGAGTTGATCAATAAACTGAATAAGTTCAAAACTAGCTCCAAAAAAAAATGGTATATAATACTTTCTCGAGATGGATATCAAAGGGTAATAAAACTCCATTGAAGATAATATGGATGTTATTGTCGATTATTCGATAACTTAAATTATTAAAAGGAATAACTTCTTAAAGGTAAAATCAGTAAGAGATAAACGGACCAAAGAGATCTACCCTCTAAAAAAAATTGTATTTAAATTTATTTAAAAAAAAAAAGAATTTAAATTTAATTTTTCATCCCAAATTCGATTTCGGAAGGTCCCAAATACCCTAGAAAAGTAGTTTTTAGCGTAGGGCATAATACTTCTTGCATCGCGGCCGAAAATGGGTTAAAGATCCCTAAAAAGGTATTCACGATACCTTAAAGCAGTATTACGGAGCTTACTAAATGAAAAAGCTCTCTCTATATTTACAGTGTAAATAATTATGAACATTGTATCCGTAGCCCACTGTGAGAATCAGCATCTTAAAATAGCCTAAAAAGTATGTATGGTACTAATATATATTATGGAATATTGGCCAGTAAAATCATCAAATCGCTTTATTACACTATTCAGTGTTCTAAAAACACTTAGGCCCGTTTTTTCAATGTCTAAATAAGGTGTTTTAAGTATTGAAAACAGAATTTGACGTAAAATGTATAGAAATTAATGTCAAATTTGAAACTATCAGGCATGCCACAAAAAACACTAGTGAAAGTGATTTCAGAAAAAAGCAATTCCACTTCGAAAATTTCTCCGTGCCACAGAAATTCGTGTGATTTAGGTTTTTAAGCATGTTCATCAACCTTTTCGTACTAGGCTGCTAAGGGTTGGCCCCTTCTCAGATTAAATTTCCCAAGGGTTTGTTTAGCAATTTTTGTAAGTTTATTATTGCTGAAAAGTAGGTTTTTATTTTATTTCTTCTTTAATTAATATTATTTAATTTATTTATTTAATAATTGATATTGTATAGCCTAAAAAAATTTAAAAGTTATTGGCGCGACAAACAATGAAAGTTACTTGACGACTCTAAATTCTAAAATTCGGACAAAAAATGTGACATTATTCTCATGGCATCGCACGACAGTGGATTGAGCGATGATTTCGTTTCACCAAAAATTGTGCAGGTGATTGAGACTGTGGCACGGAGAAATGAAATTGACGTGAAACTCAAGTGAAAGAGATTTATGTGGCATGCCTGTATATGTTAAATAAAATTTATATGTACTTTGAAAAATCTGCCCTTAGTATATCTTTAATCTAATGTGCAAAGTATCAGTTAGATAAAGAGCCAAAGAGACTCCAAAATAAAACCCAAAAGCCGTAACCAGACTGTACATTAATTATAAGATAAACTATACTATAAATAACCATATAAAAATACAGATTATGTAAAATATTAATAAATAGTGTATTAAATGTTCTATGTAACTGAATAATAGATTTTATAACCGATCTATTGCCTATCACTAAAGCTTTAAATAGTTAATTTTACATCTTGTACGGATATTATTTGAGGTTAGTTAACAACTTTGAGGTTAGGTCCTTTGTCAATGTTGTACAACGATTAAACAACAATGTTTACAACACAAACACAAGTATATGGAGTATATATATACACAAAAATACATATGTATACATATGTTTGCTGACTGAAAAGGGGGGATCTGAAAGGGAATCTAGACGGCAGCACAGGGCAAGATACAGTTACACACACACACACACACACTCACATTTGGACAATCACACAAACACAGATACATATAAGAGACTAAACAACAGTTACAATTGTCGCAAAGCGAAGCACATAAAGAGATACAAACACAGACACACACACAAACACACACAGACACACACTCGCACACTCAGGAACACACACAAAAGCGACATTACCTTTGGCGTTTGTGATTGTGTTGTTGTTGTAGATGTAGTTGTTGTAGTTGTTGCTGTTGTTGTTGGCATAGTTGCAATTGTTGGTAATGACGCTGACAATGATGATGATGATGATGATGGTGAAGATGATGATGAGTCTGATGGTACTAAAGTTGTTGCTGCTGTTGTTAAAGTATTAACCATATCAGTGACTGTGGCACTTGCTGTGCTTGAGCTGCTCATGGAGCCAGTGGCTGTGGTTGAGGATGAGGATAAAGATGTGGAGGCGGATGTGGGCGGAGTCAACATTTCGACAGTTTCGATGGTGGATGCAATTGATGTGGATGAGGATGAGATGGAGGGGAAGAAGGAGGACAAGGATGAGTCAGACTCAGACTCAGATTGGGGATGAGCGGACGCTGACATGGGTGTAGCGGGTGTATTGTTGTTGTTGTTGTGGTTAGTGGTCGTTTGCGAGGTGCTCGTTGCCGCGTGCTCAGCTACATCAACAGCGGCGGGCGCAGTGTCAACCTGGTTGTTGTTGTTATTGTTGTTGTTGGCAGCATCGTCGTCTATGGAAACAGCGTTTACCGTAACCATGGAGCTGCTGCCAGGTGCTGCTGTTGTGGTCATCTCCAGCTGCTGTTGCTGCTTCTCAACATTTATTTGCGTTTCCAGCTCATTGTCCAGCACTTTCTCGCTAGCCACAATAACAGGGACAGCGGGCACGCCCAGCTGCTGCAGATCCACATCCTCGACATCATCAACATCCTCGTCGACGCCCAACACGGGCAGATCCTTGATGTTCTTGGTATTCTCAATGGTCTTGCTTATAACTGACTCCAACTTGGAGACGCTTGCCTCGATTTCCTCATCCAGTTTGTTAACCGGCGGGGCAGAGGAGAAGGAGGACGAAGAGGAACTGATGCCCGCAGTTTCCGATTGTTCCGACTGTTTGTTTTTTTATTTTTGCATTTGCATTGACAGTTGGTTGTGTTGTTGTTGATGTTAGTTTTATGTATTATTTACATTCATTTTGGAAATGTTAATAACAGTAAGTAGTAGTAAATGAGTACAGACAGAGAGAGAGAGAGAGAAATTGAGAAAGAGAGAATATAAATGGCAAAAAGAGAAGAAAAGACGAGAACACCATATGATGAATTACATATACACATGTTAAAGAACCGTTTCATCAAAGTCTTAACTATAATTGTATAATTATATGTATGTAAGTGGTAGATGTTTGTAAGTATTTGCTGTGTGGATCATGTGGATTGTGATCTGTGGATTGCGTGTACATTTTGCAGTTATCAACAGAGTGCATCAACAAACATAATAATGGATCTTCCGGAAATAATAATGCTCTTTACTTAAATGTAAATGTAAATGAAAATGTAAATGTAAATGTCTCTCAATTATGTGTATAAATGTCTTAATACACAAATATGTTTTTTAGCGTATGTGGGCGTGTTTAACCAACAGCTAAAAACCTCAGGTAATCGGAAACACCAAAAACAATAAACAGAAATAAACACCCAAAATGGGATTCTGTAAGCAAACTCACCACTCCATGATGATGACGATGTGCGTGGGTTGCTGGTACCTCAGTCACTGGATCACTGTAAGTAAAACAAAGTGTACAAGTTATCACAGGTGAAAACTATTTTATGGAATATTTGAATACGTACAGTGCCTGCTCTTCGTCATCATCTTCATATTCATAGTCATCCTCATCGGTTCCGCTTCCCTCGGATTGGCGGCGCTTTCTTTGTGATCTGCAATGCAAAAACACAAAGGGTATTAATATATCAGTGAGTAAATTAATTTAATTGTGTCATTTGATTCATTTGAAGATCAAATAGTTTAATTGTCTAAGCAAGATAGAGGAACAACAACTTCGCAGGATCATATATATGTCAATTATAGAGCTTGATCAAGCGAGAATCTGTCACTTCTTTAAAATCTAATAATTACACTACTATTTATCAGTTAATCTTTACAAATGTATTATTTTAAATTGTCAAATTAATTCAGCTACAACGAATGCAACCAATTAAAGTGATTTGATATGATACAGGTATGTATTTGGTTATTTACAAATAAAAAACATGAGATCAAAAAATCCTTGCATTCAATATGTAATGATTCCAGTTGCTTATTTAGCAAATATTTATATAATATTGAAGTCAGTTTCAATACTTGTATGTAAATTCACTCAAAACTTTCGATTCATGCAAAATGACTTCACTTGCTTCACTTGACAAGTATTTAACTTTGGAGTCAATTAAAAATACTTGATACTTGTTATTTACAAATGCACTGATTTCAAATGTTCAATTCTTTTATCAATTTAACATGTAATGATTTCCATCGCTACCTTGTCTTCAATTCCTTGCGCCATATAAACCACAATCCAAAGTTCTCCTCCGTTAGGGCGCCGATGGTGTCGTCCTTGATTTGATGAGCTATTTGCTTGGCGATCGGTTCACCCATGCTAAAGTAATTCGGACCACAGCCGATCTGCCAGAAGACAACTGTCAGTTACCAATACATGAATAGTAAATCGTTGACTATAACTACCATAAAACTGGCACGTCCCAAGCGACGATTCAAAGTCTCCACATGCTTCTGTCCCTTGCCGCCCTTGCGCATGGCCAGCTTGTGCATGCTGGCCAGCTCTCGCTTGGACACGGAATCCAGAGAGATGAACTCCTGCAAGAGCCAAAAGAAATCAAGAATGTCAACAGGGATTGGTTATGGAATTGAATAGATATGACTTACCCTGGATATGGCAAAGAACTTGGAGAGCTTTGCCTGGACATGCGTGCGCTTGGCAACGCTGAGATCGCTCCAATCATGCTTCCTGAGCAGCAGCGACAGCACAATCTCGGACTGTGTGTGCTGGCAACGCATGAGCTCCGTCACATACGGATCCTGCATATAGGCGGGCGCATCTTTGGGCTCGATGACGGGCACCTACAAAGAAAGAAGCCGCAAAAGAAAAGAGTTCATAAGTTTACAATGGCCACACATCGGCCATGGGATCTACTACAGCCCGGAGCAGTTGTCGGCGTTTCAAGTGAAATGTGTCAGGCATCATCAATCAAAATTAACAGACAAATGACAGGCGGCTGTTTGCTCGGCTCTGCTCTGTTGCATGGCACAGTTGCTGCTACTGTTGCAACTGCAACTGCAACTGCAACCCTCTCCCTTCGCTCCGCTTACCTGCGAGTCATTCACATTGAAATCCCGCTCCGCGTTTGCCGTTAAAAGCAAAGCGAGCAATAAAATTGGCAACATTGCGCATCGATTGCACTTTGCTGATAAGCCCGTCGACCCCATATTTTTCCAATCTCACAAGCAATACTATATCTCTATAGATAGAATGCAATTTCAGTTTCGGATTCAGTTTCGGTTTCGTTTTTGGATTCGTTTGGGCTGATATACAATTCCAATGGGGCGGGGTTTTTCACGGTGTGGGGGGAGCTTAAAAGTGAGAGCTCTTTGGACTCGTTTGTGCAGTCGCCGTTGTTGTTGTTGTTATCTTCTCTTATTGCTGTTGTTGTCGTTGTCGTTTACGTCATCTGCAAGAAAAGCAAACGAATTATTTATGAGAATTATGAATACATGTGTCAGTTATATAAGCATAAAGGTCTCGCCTCGTTGATTAAGTATAACTAAAAGTTATGCTCATGTTAATTAAGCACTTAATTATCATTACACGAGAGATACACGTACGTACATACATACATCTGTGTGTCTGCCACAATCCCATTTGGGTCAAAGACCCAGCACCCAATACAATTTGTAGCCCATTCACAAAGCGCATAAGTAACTGCTCTACGTATACGTAATTAACATAAACAACTGTTTTCTATTTGCTGTTTTTCTTGTTTTTCTTTTTCACCCCAGTTGAAATTAGCGCCTGATCAATGACGGTGATCATCGTTGGAGACATAAGTGGGGAAAATGGAAAGTTGTGAAACATAAATTTGGAAAACTTAAAGTCTAACTAATAGACAGATATTATAATTGAGTAAAAGGTTCGGTGTACGAAGACAATACAGAAATGAAGATAGAAGGAATGGGGGCAAATAAATAATAATAGAAACAGATAGCTTTGTTATTCAACAATTGCCACTTGAAAAAATCACACACAGAATGCGCAAAAAAAATAAACATTAAAATCAAGCCAATTTCATTAAGTTAGAATCGAATATGAATTGTTTTATTAAAGCAAAGCTAATGTGTATTTTATTTTGAATTTTCTTTTTTTTTCTAAGTTATATTAAAATACTTCATCTAACTAAAATTTAAAAAAAAATGTCAATTCTATTTAATAATGAAAAATTATGAATAAAAATTATGTATAATATATATGTATGATTTTTCATAGCAAAAAGCTGTGGCTGCAAACAGTTTGTATGAATTACCACTGAATGTTTGTTTTGAATTCTTGGTTCTATCATTTACGCATAGTTTTCATATTGCTGATAAGATTATTCAAATTATTCAAATCAAGCGCCTAACTTTAACGACAATGATTCGCCTAATCTCTGGAAAGCCGCCTGCATTCCATACAGACCAGGCTTATCAAAGACTGTGTTTATTTATAGAAACGACAAATGCCATTTCCAGACTTCGAACTTCGGGGAAACAATCAGTCAGCACTCACTCGCTAGCTGTGAATACGCCATGAATGAGGCCACAAGCTTGCCAACATGTGTGTGTCATCTTCGCCCATCCTTTCCCTGCCCCCAGCGAGCAATGTTTTTGAAATGGGTTCGGTCTGAAAAAATGACTTAGAATGCGTGGAAAACTAATAAAAAAAAATTGGAAAACGACTTAATTGAGGCATTAAATATGCCAACATAGGGAGGGAACAGAGTGCGAGCTTCGATCCGGGGGTCACGCAATTAATGATGAATGCAACATATTTCAAAATGGAGAAAGATCGGCGATGAAATTAAGACACAGCTGGCAGTCCGAATATAACATAAACATATTATGCAGCTGTTATATCAATGTTAGCCTCAAGAAATGTTAAATTGTTTAACATTCCCTCGCTCTCTTTCAATTTGAGAATGAACTCGCACTTTGCTGCAATTTGTTTACTTTCAAAGTGGGCAACAAAATTAATTGAACAGCACTTTCCGCCTGCTGTCTGGCATAGCAAATGAGCAGAAAGAGAGAAGGCAGGAGGAGTGGAGAGTGGAGAGTAGAGAGTGGAGAAGGTGGGCAGAAGGTAAAGACTGGAAGTGGAAGAAAAACTGGCAACTGGCAACTGAGAACTGGGCACAGGCAATATGCCACAAATAGATGAACTTAAAATGCAACCAAGCATGCCGGGGCCATCAGTCAAGTTGGCAGCAGTTTTGGCATGAATGAGAATGAGCCACACACACACACACACACCCGCAGTTGGTGTGGGTGTTGTTGTTGTAGCTGTCTTTGTGTGTGCATGTAAATGAATTAGCATTGCGCCAAATGCAAAACAGGCAGAGACAAAACACTGACGTACACAAAGACACAAACTGAAAACAATACAAAACAAACAAACATGAGTTCGGTTGAGTATGCCAGACTAAGAAGTACCCTTTGCACAATAATCATTCATAGGTACTGAAAATTAAATTAACTGCAAATGAAGTCCAACAAACACTTGATTTCAGCTTATTTGAACCACTACTCTTGCTAATTCTGATAAATAAAATTGTTAATTAATGAATATGAAGTAATCAAGATCTTAAGTAGTAAGCAAGCAAAATAAAACATAGTTAAAAGTGCTGTGGGTCAAATAAGCTGTGAGCTACTGTAGATCTCAGAAACTATAAGAGCTGGAGTCATAAAACTTCGTACGTAGATTTCTGTATTTCTGTATGTGATTGACTTTGAGCAATGTAAAATTTTACTTTCGCAAATAATAGAAAAGAACCAATTTGAAGAACAAATAGCTAGATACTTAAGCTTTGGTATACAGAATAAGAATCGTGGTAGGGATGTGTCAACACGATCAGTAAAAATAAACTCGGAAATTATTAAAGAAAAAGAGATTAATTTTAATTAAATAATTAAGAAAGCATTTTATTTGATCAGATTTAAAAAAGTAAAAGCCAAGATAAAAAATGATCTTAGTTGTTACTTCCATTAGCTTAACTTCAATATACTCTCATTTAATGTATACAGGGTATAACGAACTGAGAACAAGTTTTTCCATTGTATTGCATGTGCATGTGTGTCTGTGTGTGGTATGCAACACAGAAATGAAGCTGCAGCCAGAGTTCAATGGAGTCGAGAGTTAAGTTCATAAATTGAACAAACAAAAGCAAACTAATAAAGGTACTCATATACGGCCAGAACAAAAGGCGCCAATCCATAAAGCTAATGATGATGATGATGATAGTAATGATAATAATGAAGTTTTTGTTGTTGTTGTTGTAGTGGCTTTTCACCCACGCTCTCTATGAAGCCTCAGGCGCTATTCAAGTGCCGCACAAAGACATATCGCTATCTATAATGTGATTAGCCATGCATTTAGAGTTGAGTGGCACTCGGAGGATGTTGCATGCTGCTTGTTGCTTGTTGCTGGCTGTTTGCTGTTAACTGCCTGCTGCGGGCATTTCATTATCTTGCAACCCGCTCCACATGCAACCGACTGGGCCAAAGTGCAGCCAATTAGCGTTGCATTTAAAGCGACGACTCGCAAGTGGGCGGCAAAGGTGATCTTTCATTATATAGTATAAACCTAAAGTTCTACATATGAATATGTATATGTGAATAACTCTAGTTGTTGTTGTTGTTGTTGTCGTTGTTGCTCTGCTGCTGCTACGTGACACAAAAGTCTTGTTTCTTGGAGGCAACAAAGAACTTCTTTCTTTAACAAGCCAACAAAGTCAGCGCATAAACAAATTTATTTTCATTATGACCGCACACACACATATACACACATATACAATCCAAAACATGTATGATTTAACACACACATACATGACACACTCACTTTTCGTTGTCCAAACTGAAACTGCGCCTGCTTATTGCCACCGCATTCAAGTTAGGTTCACTTTTGGATCTCTCTCTCTCTCACTCTCTCTCTCTCGCCACGGCTTACGCAGCATTTTGACTTATGTTCTTTATACCCTTTAGCTGCGTGGGCACAGTGTGTATGCGGCTAGTGGGCAGGCGCAGATAGTTAAATGGCTTGCGACTTCATTTGAAACGTGTTAACCGATTTTACAGTTTGGAAAGCTAATCAATTAAGATTAAGAATTTTACATTCTATATTTATTCTCTCTCTCCTCATCTTTGAACCTTACTGCTCTTTTGGTACCAATCTTAGCTTTACATCTATCTGTCTCATTATCCCTTTTATTCTCCCTTTTGTTACACTCTTTCATTTTCAACGTCTTTCTCAACCCATTCTTTATATATTTTTATATTTCTTACAACATGACCTTTTTCTATATATCTCTCACCATTTGTCTAAAAATATACCTGTCTCTATAATTACTCTGTACTTCGCGGTATGTCCATATCTCTTTATAT
This sequence comes from Drosophila limbata, assembly GCA_963924055.1. Lineage (NCBI taxonomy): Eukaryota > Metazoa > Arthropoda > Insecta > Diptera > Drosophilidae > Drosophila > Drosophila limbata. The sequence goes on from OZ001355.1 coordinate 7,251,551, forward strand.
ATCTCTCTATATTTCTCACTCCTAATATACATACGTATTTCCCTTTGTCTCTTTTGCTTTTAATATTTTCTTGCAACTCTATTCTTTTCCTATTCAAACTATCTAAGTATATATCTTACTAATCTCTACCTATTTCTTCTCTCTCTCTATTATAATTTGATTTCTATTTTATTCTCTCTCATTTGTCAACACTCCCCTTTTCAATAGTTAGCTTTACACTGTACAGGGTATTTTAATGGTCGAATATGTTGTTGTTTAGTTAATTTTTTACTTGTTATAAGTATTTCATGTTGTGTTGTTTTCCAAGAAATAATAAAAACAATTTCTTTCAATCTTGCTGTACAGCTTTCACTCCCTTGCTTACCCAATCCCCCTCCCACCCTCATTCCTCTGTTCTCTCACTCTATCTCTGTCTCTGTCTGCCACTGTATTGCTCTCTCTCTCTAGCTCTGTTGGCTGCTTTAATTAATTCGATGGCCCGCAATGGGCGCGTCTCCAATGCACTTTTAATGGATTGTTTGTTGCTTGAATTTTGTTTACGCTGTTTCCTGATTGAAAGAAATTGTTATAAATTTATTTATTTTTTTTACGTTGTACACTCGTTTCTCATACTCATGACCCACAATCTTGTCAACCAAAATAGCCGCTCTCATTCTCCCCAATCTCCCGCTGCCTTTCTCTATATTTTCCTATGCGTAATTTGTGTATTACATCGCTAATGAACTGGAACCCGTGCCCAACTGGAATTGTTGGAGGAAGCATTAGACTACTGTCCAGAAGTACAGAAAACATAATGAAAGCAGGCCACAATTACCAAAAATAGACCTCAGTTCACTTGAGTTGAGTTCTGTGTTGAATTTAGCCAAGTTTTTCGTAAAAAGGCGTGTCACACTTTACGTTTTCCCGACCAAATTTTTAATGGCATGTAAAAAAGTCAGACACAACAACAATAAATCCCGCCCAATGTGATTTTTATTTTGGAATTTTTAAACACAAAAAGAATTTGTTGAAATTTAAGGAGCAGTCACTAAACTGACACAATTTGAGATAATTGAGAATGGAGCATTGAACATTAGCTGTGAATCAGTCGCTGGATACGACAATAAATTTCAAAGAGAAACGAACTTTGAACATGCATTTGATATATTAGTTTAAAAAGATCTTATCAAAGGAGGTCACAACGAAAGCTGATCAGTTGAAAGGTAAAATGATCGATTCATTTGACCTGTATCTAAACAAAAATGCTACAAAAACAAGAGCAAAATTTTATTTCTTTGAGTTGACGAAGGTCTAATACCTTAACCATTAGATAGACATGTTATAATTTGCAGCTATACAATACCGTTTTTAATAGAAGATAGATAGATGAAAAGTGACTAGTAATTAAGACTTATATTTTATTTACTTTAGAATAAGTTTAAGAGATATCCTTAAAAGCCAAGTTTTTATAATGTACAAGACGATTTAGTTCTTATGACAGCTATAGTATAAATTCATCAAATTGGTTTAAATTTTCAAAATGCTTCAGCTTGAACTGGATACATTTTAGTTAAGATATGCGATTCGAACTTAAATTTAAAGCATTTAATCATCAGATTTTTATGAAATTTATATGGGATGTGCATGAGAATGTATGCGTAAAAACCGTGGACAACAACATGATTTATACTAAGACAATTACATGCATGGCATGCTCAATCCATCCATTGAAACCAATAAAATCTATATAAAGTAAAAAGTTTGTGGGTCAAACACATGTGATGGACATTAAAAGCGGGTTTAAACTATTATCTAACATTATTACGCCTGCCCACGACAGAGAAAACAGAGAGAGAGAGAGAGAGAGAGAGAGAGAGCGGTAGATTTGATAAGAGTTATAAGATATGCACAAAAGATAAGAACAACAAAAGCCCAAATATGAATACGGTTAGCTGGCTGATGTTGTGAGTAACCCAATTTCCGGCGATTGCTCAAGAAATGTTGGGCAATGAGCCGGAATGCCGCTGACTGCAAGAGTTTGCCACAGACATGAACTCAACTGGCTGCAACTCAGCTGAATGCATATTTATTTGGCAAGCTCATCAACAACATCAGCATCTGCATCTGCATCTGTGACTCGCTATTGGCCAAAAAAGGTGTTAACCAAACGGCACGTAACCAGCTCCGAGTCACGCACCGAGGTCAAATATGGCATGCAACACCAAAAAAATAAAACAAAAAAAACAAAAACAAAATACTTGCAACCAGCAGTTGGGCAGATGATGCAGCAATAGACCCATATATACGAAAATGAGGATAGAGTTTAATTGACTGTAATTGGACTATGACAACGTTGTTATTGTATTGGTTTCTTTCATTTTCGGCTTCAGCCACGCCTACTTTACTTGCAATCCAATTTGATTTCAAATTAAGACAAACAAAAGGCGACGGAAATTGATCAACAACAAGAATACAAAACTCAACTAAACAAAAATAATAAATACATATATTTCTCTTTTCGTTTCTCTTTTCCTTCGTGAGTTTGATTAATGTGCTTTATAGGTTGATTAATAATCAAAAGTGGCAGCGTGTCGCCAACTTCTTGCAGCACGTTGTACAACGGTTGCCTCAGGAATCATCGGGGCCAATGCTCCCTGCGATATCTCTCCGATATGCGATACAATACGATACTTTGCTTTGCGATATTTTTACCAAGTCACAACAAAAATATTTTTTGCGTGGGGCAACGAGACGCAGCAAAAACTGCGTTGACTCTGCTTTATTTGTGTGTGTGTGTGTGTGTGTGTGTTGAGTGTGTGTTGCGTGTGTGTGTGTGTGCAGGGCCGCCATTTGGCCAACTGGAGTGTGCAGTTGGCTGTTGCAAGTTGCAACGTTGCAACGTTGACAATCGACAGTCGACAAGCAGATCGCTTGCATGCATAATGTATGACAATTATTGTTGTTGTTGTCGCCTTTAAATTTTCATAAAAATTGTATTTATTTTAACCAAAAAAAGGCAAAACAAAGTAAACAAACAATTGACAACAACAAGCATTTGGAGGCGTTGATAAAGTCGACAGTTGTTGTCGTTGTTGATCTTGTTGTTGCTGTTGTGGTTGTTGTTGTTGCTGTTGGTATTGCCATTGTTGTTGTTGCTGTCCGCCGAGTTGCTGACTCGGGCAATGCGTACGCCGGGTCGAACAACAGCTGCCACCATGATATACGAATAAACGAGAATAGATTCGTATGTATTTTTGTACTCCAACAGTCCATGGAAGACCAAAGCAAGAAAAATAGTCACGTTAAAGTGAAGTTGAGCAAAGGCACAACGAAGCTTAAATACCCTAACAATAAGAGGAAAATTGTCATATTAATAAAGATAGTTAATTAAACTGGAGAAAAAGAGAAAGAGGAGAAAAAAGTCAGTCACAATTCTGCAATAAACTTGATTCTTTAATCTTAAAATGCGCTTATCAATTAAGAGAGAGAAAGAGAGAGAGAGAGAGAAAGAGAGAGAGAGAGAGAGATAGGCAATGTAGACCTCTACTTTACTGCTCTCAAAAGCAGAAAACTCTTCAATCAGCCCCAGTCGCAGTAAAAGTATCAAAAGCCACAGGCATTTGCAGTTGCCCGTTTCTGTCTTGTCTTTTTTTGGCTAAAATGCCAGAGAGGAAGTCAAAGAAGAGAAACGGAGAATTTCTGTTTTGGCATTGGTGCAACTGGCAAGAGGCAGACGACGAGCAAAAAGAAAGAAATTCAACCAAAAACCGAATTATAATTAAAATTATGTAAAACGCAGCTGGTGATGGAACTGAAACTGGAACTGGAAATGGAATTGGAAATTGAAATGAAAATGGAATGTGCGTGCGACTGAGAGGAAGTCGGGGGGGAGTCCGAGGCAAACCAGAAGAATCCAAGGCAACCAGTCAATCAGGCGTCCAGCAGCCACGGAGGCAAGTGACGCCCTCGTCATTAGCGAGCGACAAATTGACGCAGTCTGATTAAAAACGCATCAAATGAAATGTAACGTTGAGTGAAAGAAAGAAGCAAAGAAAGGAAAACACAACCTATGCTAAATGGTCGTAAAAGTAATTTTTGTTACCTCACACTCACACACACACATACGCATTTAAGGGTGCTTAGCGGAAGCAAGGCAAATAAGGCACACCAGACATTGCGGGAGAGGGAAGGAGAAGGAACAACACTGCGGATGACAAGGGACATCCCCCATTTTGGGCACGCAGCAGCAGCATCCGCCGTCAGTGAGTGCCAAAAAAAACAACAACAGCAGAACGGGATTGCTAATGCTGTTGTGCGTGTATTGGTGCAAACAACACTCACACACACAAACAAACAAACGCACACAAGCACACGGCTTAAATCAGTGCGGGTGCGTCGCTGCCGCCGTCGACGCCAACGCTGGCTGAGTGCCGTCATCAAAACACACATCATAGCAAGACAAACGGACGGACAGATAAATGAAGAGTAAGTGAGTGAGTAAGTAAGAAAGAGGTATGAGATAGAAGGGCGACAAAAAGGGCTGCTCATGCTGTGACAAGCCCCCATCCCCTTCCGTCTCCCCCACACAACCCGGCTGATTGCAAAAATCTGTTAAATGAAAACTGGTCGAGTTTTTTATATTTCATTTTCATTTTTTAGGCATTAAGTTGTGCTCTGCTGATGGACGAGAGAACTAACTCAAACACACACGCAAGCAGTGAGGCTCACACACACACACATACACAGCCGCACACATATGCAGCAACAGCAAGAACAACAACAACGAGTCAGCTTGTTGGGGCGTTTTGTTGGAGTCTCATCTCTCTCGTCGCTTCCGTGTTTCGAAATTCAATTTATGTATACTTTATGATGTTGCCCCGCATTCGCTGCGCCGCCAGCCAGACGCGTTCCGCATATGCCGCATATGGACGTCGACAGCGCTGTCGGCGTTGGCATCGCCGGCTCCCCATTGACGCCGCTGGCGTTGACGATGCCTAGCGCTTGGGTGCCTGCTGACTGCTCCACGGAGTCATTGAGGCGTGGAAAATTGCAAGTTCAGGAAAATCGATTTTTTTTTTTTATTATTTTATTTGCTATGCGAATGATGCGTTTATTGTTGTTTTTTTTTATTTTAATTTTACTTAATGGGCTAATAAGTGTGCAGTGCAGGCACATACATGAATGCACATGTGAAAATGCATGTACAGTGGAAATGGTGGCATAGTTGAAGTAAAAATAAAATGCAAGACACACACACACACACAGACAACACACACTCACCTCTGACTGCCGCCGCACTGCTCGGGATTCTATTTAAGTTTGCGTTTTGCGCACAGGCATGTAATAAAATGCACTTCAATTTTGCTTTCTGCTGCTGGTCTGGCTATGATGAGGAGGATTCTGCTGCCAAAATTCTGTTTCCAACACCGCGACACAAATACACAGAAATTTACTCATACACGGCAGCTGCACTTATGTGCGCACACACATATATATATGAATGGTTTCGAGGTTTTTCCCTTGCACCTTTATAACTCCATTAAGGTACGCATTATTTACTTGCAGATGCTGCACATCAATTATTGAATTCGCGTTCAAGTCTTTACATGACTTTCGAGTTAGCTTTTCACTTTTTCTAGTATAACAACATACAAACTTACTACGGCTCCCAACGTTTTTTATTGTTGGAGCAAAACGACGGCACTTCGATGGCGATGTGACCGCGAGCGAGCACTGAGTTGTTTTTATTAGAGGTGGAGAAACATCGAGTGAAACATCGATGTCGTCGATGCTCGGAAAACATCGGAACCATCTGTGTTGTTGTTTTTATGAATAAAATGAATTTTATTGCCCAACTTTGGCAAAGGTGGCAGCCCTAGCTCTCGAAATACGGTGGCAGCCTCAGGCGAAAAAACCCATAATTTTTTCAAATTTTTTGAAAAATAATTTTTTTTGGATTTTCCTTTATTTTGAAGCTACCATTTTGAAACTTTCACAGGTATTTTTGTTATATTTTTGTCGAATTTTTTTAGAATTTCTTACTTAATTTGTTAATTTGTTCACCAAAGGGTACTGTGCACCAAGTGAATTTTAAAATGGACTTTATTACTTTAGGAAGTTTATAATTTTTTTGATTTTTTAAATTGACTTATATTGAATTATTTAATTTAATTTAAAATTTTAAAGAAAAATAGAAAAATAAAGGAACAAAAAGTTGCAACTGTGTGACAGCCTTGGCCCAACATTGGCAAAACAAGGTGGCAGCTTAATTGTGTGTCGATTTTACCCAACACTGTTAATGCTTTGAGGATTGCAGACTATTTGTGGTATGGTCACCCTGTATTTTATTTACAATTACTTAACATCATGCTGCAGGGTTTCTTGCAAAGGTAAATTATTAAATCGAGTTTACATGTGTAAAACGCTTATGCTGAACGTTATTACAGAACTTGTGTGTCCGCGCTGAACACGGCACAAACCATATTTGTGCGTCAGAAGCATGCCTTCGACCGTGCCGTGCTGAAACCCAAAGTGCGGTGTCACTTCCCAAAGCCCCGCGAAGTGAAGAGAATCAATGTGCACGGCTGGGAGACGCGCATGTCAACGCCGGAGGGACGCCGAACGCTTATGCGACGCATACTAAAGGGCAGATACGATCTCTCCCATTAGGCTACTCAATAAAACTGATTATATAGTTAACTCTATATTTGTACAATTGTTGTTAAACATTCTTGTTTGCTGGATTGCCCAGAAAGCCAGGAGCTCTGTGATAGATCTGCTGTACGCTTTTCGACGACTTGGAGTCATCAATAACAAAAACGAAAGGCACTTTGTTGGCAACGCAGGCACCCTGCTCCTTAAAGAAGCCCTGAGGAAGACACATACCACCGCTAATGACCAGGCAGTTGACTTTTGTGAGACGATCGAATGGCATCGCCGGTACCAGATAAACCTTATCCATCCTATGGTCAACGGCACGCACAACACCTGGAGAGGAGCAATACTGTATTATTTGGAATGGTTGGATCTTCGAATACTTACCAATACCAACACACTCCACTGGCTGATCTGCTGACGAGCGTTTGCATAGGTAGACCATGTTAGCTTCCAAGCCGGCAATGAGCTCCTCTCGTGTGTACTCATGCGACGTTAGATGAAGTATTTGCAGCGCGTCTAGGGCGACCTGTACGGGCCGAGAGTCGGTTATGTTCTTAGCGTTGCCATGCAGTGTCGCACTGAGACGCGCCAAGAGATTGGAGTAGCGCACATCCCTGGCACTCATCGTCCAAGATTTACAGTTGCGGTCCAATCGCGGTACCGCGCACATAAGATGATGCAGAGCATACTTTGGTAACGTGCCCCTCAATTTGAACTCATCGGTCACGTAGATCATTGGAGCCACCTTGGACAGGGACTGCCTGTCCAGCGGCTCATCAAAGTTGTTGATGGCCTTGGTACTGTATATTTGTACCAAATCCGTGGGCTCAACACAGTCCACTATCAGCGCCATTAGCTCCGTGCCAAATCCCTTATTGTAGCCCATCGTGTTGATTAGCCAAGGAATGCCCTTAAGGCTTGCACTCTCCCAGCAATAAGCCAGCAGTTTTTTCACCGATCGGGCGTATTGTTCCGCACACATGACTACATTGACGTGTCCCACAACAAAAGCGATATCCGGCTGCTTGTTTAGGAAGAGTCCGGGTCCCAGCAACGGGGCATCGACGACAGTGCATGAAACTGTTTGCGGCACAAAAAGTTCCGGCTGGCCTATGTCCAGATCAATCAGCAGCACACGAGGGAACTGCTCCAGATGGCGGTTCAGCATGAATCTCAGTAGCGTTGACTTGCCCACACCCTTGCCGCCGGTCACCATTAGCCGGCTGTCCTGTTTCACGGGTAGTTTTGTCCACACTGTGGGCACCTGCAAGCCTTTGGCTTTGTCGGCACTTTGGACGAGGCAATTTAGCAGATACTCGCTGGAATAGTTCGGCCGACTGGTGACATTTACCAGCGGGAACACATTCTCCGCCATGTGCTTGGAAAAAGTGCTGAGCATGTTCTGTGCTCCGCTGTTTCTTTTCAGCAACACAATGGCATCCCGCTGGCTATCGTAGTTGCTCATAACGTTCTCCACCTGGGCACGCGAGAACATCGGCTCAAGATAATCCCAGACGCCATCGAGTTTGGGCGGCTTCTTGTTTGCCTTTGGTGAAATGAGAACCCAGCTGAAGCCCTTGGGTGAAAAGACGGTCAGTGGCTCCATCTTGCGTGCCTTGTAGCCATTAATTGTGATCCTGCCGCAGAGCAATGTGACTACAACCGTTCCATAAAATTCAATATCCTGCTTGAGCACAGCGAGCACTGTGTTGCTTTTCAGGCTGTTCTCGAATATGCTCAACTCTGGCAATGGTTCCTCATCAATTACAGGCGTTGGAGGAGCTTCAATTAGAGGCGTTGCTTCTGCTTCATCACCTTGGAACTCTGCGATGTTCTCAATATTTTGTATAAGTTCTTTCCGTTTTTGAACTGTTTCTGTTTCGATTTCAGGCAGCATTTCTTCGAACACCTTCACCTTGGTGACGGTGGCATCAATCTTCTCCAAGTCCGTTAGCCAAGGCAGCTCCTCCTCAGTTTCGGTCTCTCTATCTGTCCCAAAATCCAACAGAAGTGGACTAAATTCAGCCGCCTCATCACAAGTTATTTTTTGCGGTTTCCTAAAGAAATCTTCGTCCCTGTCCAATGAATATTCCGAGACAGAATCATTTTCGCTGTCTATTTAATAAACAATTTTATTTTAAATTTTTATTTGAAAGTACAAATTCTTACCGGAAACATTCGACAGTTCGCTAGAGTCTTCAGAAGAATCGCTTTCTTCAGCCTGATCAACAAGTTCATAGGGATTTGGTGTCTTGGATCTATTGGTCTCAACATTTAGCTTAACTCTTTTTTCATTACGAGTAGCTTTAACTTGGGCGGGTTCCACCTTACGCTTGGTTCCATTTAATACTTTAATAGCACCCTCTGAGCTGCCTGTTGACTTTGTATTATTTTTAGAGTCTTTTTTCGGTGTACTTTTTTTATTTATAGGTTTCATCATTGCAAATTTGCCAGGAATTTGCTTATTTTTCACAGTTTTTAACACTTTCATCGTGAGGATTATAATAACCAATTTTGCAATTAAGCTCCGTCTTCAACTAGACGCAGCACTGGACTGTCTGAATTATGGTCGAGCCCTCAACTTATAAGTTTAATTTGTCAATTTTCATTCGGCGCCTGCTGAGTTTCCTCAAATTTTTTCTATGGGTTATTTTCGGTTAGCGAATTAAAACGTTTGGTTTGTATTAAACACGTTGTCAGATTTCGGCTTCAGATGCAGTCGGTAGTAGCGCTTTTTGTTCTTAGCTGAATTTAAAACTTGTTTCGTATAAAATTCAAGTTAAAGAACAATTAATAACAATAACAACAGTCTACTTGCCGGGCCATGCGACCAAGAAATCGATAACGATTAGCGATAATCGATTTTACTATACTCTTAGTAGCAGTTACAGTAACGACTTGTTCACGTTGCGATACAGTGCGTGGTATGATTGTCATATGGGATGTGAAGAATGTGAAAATTGTTGTCAAATGAGAACACAACTTGCCACAAGGTGTCACAAGAAATATTGAAATAAATAAATAAAAGTTGTCACAATTATGAATAAGTCTCCAAAAATTAAGTCAAAAAATCGTGCTCGCCGCATCACAATTCAGTGGAGTCCCGAAGCTATGCTCCAACTTATTGAAGCTGTCGAGGACGCTGAATGCCTCTGGAACGTAGCTGACGCAGACTATAAAAATCGGAATGCAAAGGAAGTTAGCTGGAACATCATATCAGAGGAGCTAGGTGTCAGCAATAAAGACGTCTTGGACAAGTGGAATAGCTTGCGTAACACATATCGTGTGAGTATGTAATTTAATTCAATACAAATTTACAGTTTATATATATTTGTTTTTAAATTTAAATTTATTGCAGTCTGCATTAAAGACAAGTTTGCAAGCAAAAATCAACCAGAATGGTTCTGCGAAGAAGCCAAGCTTTCCCTATTTTGAGGCAATGTCATTTCTTGAGCCCATTCTGACAATGGAAGGCAAGGGGCAGATTATTCCACAATTTCAGTGCGTCTCGACGGACTCGGACTCGATGGATCTAATGAGAGAGGAGTCACTTTTCGAAACATCCAGCTTTAGCTCCAGTAGAGTTGCCGAGGAACCTGTTGATAATTTAAGAACCACCAATGATACGAGGGCAACCATCCGCAAAGGCAAGCAAAAAATCCAAGCAGCTGTGGAGCAGATCGAGGACCCCAAAAGACGTAGGGAGGAATCACTTTTTGAAACAGCCAGCTTAAACTCTAGTAGACATGACGAGGAATCAGATGGTATTTTAAAAAAACGCAAGCACAAATTCCATGCAGATGTGGAAGCATTTGGGGAGCTGGTTAAAGCCGAAATGGAGCAGATCGAGGATCCCAAAACACGCAGGGCCTTGCGTTTGAAAATACTCCAAACTATTGCCGAAGCCGACAATTAGTATAACTCCCCAAGTTTTTAAAGAAATATAATTTAAGACGTAGAAATAAATATTTTGTATTTAAAACTAAACGTTATTTAATAATATTTTTTTTCTTTATTTATGTGAATAAAAATTTAATTTACTTTTTGGAAAATAAAATAGTGTAACCAATGCGTTTTTGGTGAAAACAAGGTTGTCGTGTGTGGTCACACTGAATTATGCCACTACTAGTGGCCCACTAGAATCACAATCGAATATCCCAAAAAAGTAAACAAAACAAAGTCAGCTAATATTAACAAAGAATGGGGAAACTAGAAGGTACAAGCGATAATGCTGCTGTAACCAAAAGCAACTTTCAATTAACTGAGTATTTATTTGGTTTAAGATCGTCGTTCAAAGCGCAGCAAACGACAGAAACCTGCAAGATTTGCCTCGCCTGCGGAATCAGCGTCATCGCCAATCCAAGCAAATGTTATAGCAGAATCAGTTGAAGTTGTTACGACTCAACCGACGGCCGCACCATTGCCAACTCCCTCTGCGCAGAATCATAAAATCATTGAAATTGCCAGCCAACGGCCGCGACCACTGGTCAACGCAAAGTCATCGCCGCCAGCGTCGACGCTGCCCGTAGTAAATGGCGCAAAGAAGCAAAGAAAGCGTCGCAATAGCGACACCTCCAGCGATGAAGAACGCTGGCTTAACGCCATTGAAACTGGTAAGCTGGAGGATGTCGATGACGAGCTAAAGAAGATTAAGGATCCGAAGCTAATGACAGCACGCCAAAGAGCCATGTATGAACGAACGCAGGATGCGGAGCCAGCATTGGCTGGATTTGTTGAGGAGCTTATCGCACTGCCCAGTGGCTACAGGGAGAAGGAAAAGCCCCAAACGGCCGAGGATATTCAAAAGGCGGCATTAAAGTCGCAGAAACGCAAGCAACAAGCTGACGAGCGCCGGGAAAAGGACAAACAGAAGACCATGGAGCGATTGCTGAAGAAACAAGAAAGCGGGAAACAACGATCAGCAGCCCGTAACAAGAATAACCAAAAGCACACGCATCCAACCCTCACCTATATGAATACTTTGGAAGGCGCTTACATTATCGTGCCCCCAGGCCAGGAGTTTCCATTGCAGCCACAATCGACTCTGACCCCGCCACCAATTCAGCTGTGCGGCGTCGCCGGCTGTGGCAACCGCAAGGCCTATAGCTGTTCCAAAACAAATATTCCGCTGTGCAGCTTGGCATGCTACCGCAAGAATCTTGCCGTTGGCTAGAGCGAAGTGATGCTACCATTTAAGTATAATTACAATAAATGTTATTTTATTGATTCATTAAGAAATTGTTGATGATGTCTTGCTGTTCGGACTCAATGCGCTGCAAGTATTGATACTCGCTCTTCAGGCGCTCCAGCTCGACGGTCTGCTCGAGAATCTGACTCTGGTAAACTTGCTGCTCGCTCTGGCGCTGTTTTGCCATTGTCTTGAGCTGGTTTTGTGTTCCAATTGCGCGCAATTTCTCCTTCTCTACATCTTTGGCGAAATTGTTTGATATCTTGTAGAAGTCTTCACCAAATTTCTTGAGTTCCTGCAAGTTTCTTGAGTATTCAAGACATTCCTGCCGCAGCTCTATTGTCTGATTGGCAATCCTGGGATCCTGAACTCTCAGCCTATAGATTTCATCTATATAGAGCCCCGCTTTCTGTAGCTCCTCCATTTCACTAGATTTTCAACTAATCTACTAGGCCTTTATGTTATTGTGTCGTTGCCATGGCTACCATGTCCACCCCTTTATACTATATATACTTATGAGGGAAAGAATAACAGGCCAGCGACTAAATGTCCTATGGATGTGCCCATAGATGTATATTATATATTGTATATTTGTTATCAACAAGTTCATATATCATTTAAACATGTAAACGTAATTTAACATATGAGACCTAATACTTTGTTTACACTTTGCATGGGATCTGCTATTTCAGTAGTTGGCTAGGGATAATTGTAGGTAGATAGATAGATTGATAGATGTGGAAAGAATGTAGATTAAGTTGCGATTAATCTCATGATGCAGCTGTGATTGATACAAATCTGACTATGTTGCGGTACTCGGGCCAAAGAACATTAGGTGAACCAACAGAGGCTGCAAGCACCGCAATTTTGCCATCAAATCTGAGGGAGCTCCAGCTTCGGTATAAGTCAAGTGGGATTGTTACGTTTGTTCGAGCGCAGTCGTGCGAGTCCTGTACGCTCTTCCTCTTCGTCGCTAGTATACTGATGCATACTGGCACCACTGACGCCACCTGCTCGCACCGATGATGTTGCTTGGAGAAGCTCCTGGTCGGGGGCATTGCGATTCTCATAGAGCAGTACTTGAAGAGTCTCTTCGTAGATGCGCGCCTCTGGGAACTCTACTTTCGTGTGCTTGCGATCGGTCGCATAAACTATAGACGTACAACAGACCTCAGCCACCTTTTTCCCATGCCCATAGAAGGACCAGCAACAAATCTCACTTGGTCCAATGACATCCTTGATAAAGAGTATGCGTTCGTTGAAACGCAGTGACAGCTTATCAAATAGTTCGATATTCTTGAGCAGATTATCATCTGATGTACTTGTGTACGAGTATTTGTTGTTCTGTCGCTGTACCACAAGTATTACGGCTGGCTTCGAGGATGAACTGATCAATAGCTGCTCCTCCTTTTGCGAAGTTATCAATGGTATGCGGCAGATCGGTTTTGGCTCCTGGTGCGTATACAATGCACGCTCACACGACATTGCCAGCTCAGTGATGCAGTAGTATTTGGCTTCAGCCAGTAGCTCGGCTATCTCCTTGTTTGTCTCCGGCAGCGGAACACTGCCATCCCGCAAAAAGTTAAGAATAATGCCAAAATGATTGCCACATCGGTCTATCAAAATCCAACCTACAGAAACATTGTAAACGACAGATTAATTGTACATAGATAATAAACATGACTCATTAATAATATGGGCAAACCTTCTGAATCAGTTAACACTTCCATACGGCCACTGAACATGGCGCTTAGCATCGTATCATTATGTTTTGTCAGAGTTCCAATTGTCGTATAGTACAAGCGACCGCCCACATTAAGTTTAACATATTGTGAGGCGTGTCCCTTTAGTAGCACTTTCTGATCACCGGACATTGTTTCGGGCTCTTTGGCATGGAGCACAAGTTGGTTGCTGACTCCTGGTGTTAAATGGACTTTACCATTAAAAGCACAACTCAAATCTTCAGCTTCAATGCTGCTGGATGCTGTTGTTGTTGTATTTGACGCACCAGCCACCGCACCGTCTTTTCCACACACTGCGGCCCCCAAGTCCACGCCCTTTTGTTTGGAGCCTTTGCAAACGCTTTCTTTTGCGTTGCTTACGCTCGCCGAGAGCGCTAATGGATCAATTTTGGCGAATATTTTAATCTCTCAATCGAAATAGCGAATTAATGCTAACTTTACCGTTTTCGCTGTCAGTCTTTTAATCTAAGAATTACACACACACACACAAGTGCATATTATTTATTAGTAGAGCTGTGTCGTTTCGTTCAGAACAAGTTCAAATAAACGGGTCACTTAGCTGAACTGGCGAACTTATCCACTCATTCATGAACTTAATCGTTCAGTTTGTAGTCGTCCAGTTTAAATTTCTTTAATATATTCTAAGGATTGAATTTTTTACTACCTACAGTGTAATAAATTTATCACTTTATCATAGTTTCTGAATACCCTAATTGGGATTGTACTTTGTATACTGATTAGTTAACAGTTCATAATTAAATAAATGAACGATTGAACTTACTCAGTAAATATAAATTTAAATCCAAAACTATCGATATTATTAATAGTCTATCGCCCGACTGCTACAATCGACAGACCGTTCGGAGTAAAAAATTGTCTACGGCGCGCAATTTAAATAAAAAATGTATTTGTTTTGTTTAATTTGGAATAAGAATATATAGTAATTAGCTAAGCGGTTACTTCCAATTATCCACCAGTTATAATATTTACTATGTTTATTTTCATGTTTTTATTATCCGTTAAATAATGTTCTACCAAAATCATACTTTTTCTCAATAATAAAAATATTAATTGATGTGCATACTTTGTATGTATGTACACACACACACTGAAATGCTCGATCTTACTGGATTTTATTATTAACTCGTGACATTATTTTCATTAATTTAAATATACGAGTATAAAAACATTTTTCATGTGCATTCATCGAATAAAATATGAAATTATTTATATATGTATTTTTGTACGTGTATGAATATGTAGTACAGTTTGACGATGATTTTGTTGATTTAAAAACCAGGGAATAATGAACTGAATACAGTTTGAAAAAAGATCGAAAAATATTTATGAATTATTAAAAACATCTTTGTGTGTACAAAATGAATATTCGTTATTTAGAATATTAACTATCCTGGTATTAAATCATTGGAAAATTTCGATTCTTTTCAATTTTTTGGTGTTGCTCTAAGAGCTCGATTTGAAATAATGATCAGAAAAATGTTCAGAATGCCGATGCACTTGCCGCCGTCGTTGCTTTAATGTTTCAATATAAGAATTTACGTGGATGACACAACTACACTTTCCTTCTGTTCATCAACTGATGCTGGCGTGTTACTTTTAACATCGGTGGAATTCTTCTCCTTTCCGTCCACAGTCTCTAATGAGTCACTCTCAATCTTAGCTCGTTTCGATTTACTGGCATTCTCAGCGTTATTATCGGCTCCATCGACAGGCGTATCAGGAGAAGCGCTACGTTTGACAGCAATTTGTTCTGCAGTTGCAATGGCTGTTTTCTTCTTCAGCTGAGCAGCTGCAAGGAGTGCATCCTCCGTTTTAGTTGGATCAAGTGTGGCTGGCAGTTCCTGAAGCTTTTGCTCGAATTTCACAATCACGGCTGTCATATTGTCGCATCCAGTGCCATCGCCCATTGTGTTCGGGGCCAAGCAGTTATCAAATAGCTATTTGAGAAAAGATTTGGTAAATTCCTTACACACACACACTTATGGAATAAATTTGACTTACCTCCTCGCAAATTTTTGATAGTTTCTTATTTTCATCCTTCAAGCGAAGACGCACGAAATCAACAACCTCATCGCTAGACATGTAATTCCAAATGCCATCGCAAGCCAGCACCATAAAATCATCCTCTGGGGTAATGATGAGTTTTTTGACATCCGGCAGAGCGGAAATCATCTGTGCTTCAGCTGACAACTCAGCGTTCGCTTTGTATGCATGGTCACCCAAGGCCCTTGATAAATTTAATCCACCGTTAACGCGTCCATCGAGAGTGACACGTCCTCCAGCTTTGACAATGCGCGTAGACTCCTCATCGTCTTCGGGCTTGTGATCCAGACTCATTTCAATAGCCTTTCCATTACGCGAAATAACACAACGAGAGTCTCCAGCATTCGCAACATACAAGTCTCGGCCGTGGAGCAGGCAGACAACAGCAGTACATCCACTATCTTTGCCAGGTTCCTCAACCATATTGGCGCAGAACTGATCATTTGCCAATTGATCCTCATCTTCTTCACTGGCATTGTCTTCCTGCAAATTGTTTGTATTAGGATTCAATCAGACTATTAATAATTTATGTTACTTACTTCATCGTCCTCATCATCATCATCGTCTTCATCATCGAGGCTATCATCATCTTCTTCCATTTCCTCATCAGAAGAACTGTCCGGCGAGGGCATGTCAAGGGCTTTAACCACAGCTTTCTCATCGTAGTCGGCATCATCGTCAGTGGAGTCATCGTCTTGTGCAGTGGTGGCCTTTTTCAGAACCTTTTCCGATTCTTTGCTAGTTGATGAAATGTCAGCGGGCTCGGCTTTGCTAGATGCAGACTTTTCAATGCTGCCATTCGACTTTGCATTAGCAATATCGCTGGAGCCGGATACGGTGGCGTCCTCCGAGGTAGTGGCAGTCTCATTGCCAGACTTGACAACGGCTTTGGCCTCGGAAGAGGTGACATTACCGTTTTGCTCAGTGGGTGTAACGGCAACGCTATTGCTTGTTGAATCCTTGCCGACAACGGAGCCGTCCTTATCAGGAGTATTACTGCCGCTCGAGGAAGAGGTGCCTTTGCTAGCGCTTGAGCTGCTGCTGCTCACTGTGGATTCATCTTCTTGATCCAGTTTGCCACTCTTTGAACAGCTGGGACCCGGCCCGTCGGTCTCACTGATAGCAGCAGCGGCCGCAGCAGCTGCGGCTGATGTGGAGGAGCCAGCTGGCTTTGCTGTTGGGTCCATAACAGCTTTATTGACGGCCTCGGCAGCAACAGCTGCAGCCCGACGGCCACGGAGGCTCGTTGACATCAGCTTTGCAGCAGCTGAATCAGATTTAAGCTGTGACAAATCATGCGTCTGCGGGAGACCTTTGTATTTCTCCAGAACCTCGTTCAATGGCAAATGGCTCTCTTCATGCAACTCAGCAAGATCTTCCTCGTCGTCTTCCTCGTCACTTTCGGCGCCTTCGTCGAGTGTTGGTTCGACGAAAATGTTGTGTTCGCCAGCTAGTATCTTTAAAGTGTTGACCACTGCAGGCTCCAGCAAAGTCTTGTCGAAGCCCAGGAACGCTGCCTTGAGTGCCTGCTCCAATTCACCGCTTTTGTAGGCTTCTAGACTTTTGAGGAACTCTGGCAATTTATCAGCGCAGTATTGGGCCACTTCAGCACCGCCGTGACCATCGTAAACAGCGAAAAACGATGCGTTTTTATCAAAATTTAGTATCGCATTGTGTGCATCCTGTAAAAACGCAATAATTTGAAGCAAACCATAATGTAATCTCATACTTTACGGACTAACCTCTTGACTGTTGCGCCAACCCTGCATTGAGCTGGCACCCACGACGAGCAACTCGTTGAATTCATCTGTGGACGCTTTCTCGGTTTTGGGATGCGACAGATAAGCACCCATTATATCGAATTATATGGAAATGTCCAGCGCTTCCAATCAATCGAGTATCCAATCGAACTGTACTGTCGACTCGTTGTACTGACGTGCCTGCTACTAATACAATTTACACTGCACTCTGCAGTTGCGGAAAATCGATGCTTGGCCAACCAACGCAAGCGCGCAGTGTGTACTTTTCGCGCCACCGGCTAAAATAAAGCCGGAGTCAAAGGTTGCTTTGCCTTGAATATTCTGCTTAAATAATATAAAATAAAAACGTTTTACGTTTAGCTCAACCAACAAACAGCATTAATTATTTAACATATAGTCGGTATTCATTTTATTTGCGTTTTTTTCACGCTCTGTCTTTTTGGTAGCGTCTCTAAATCGTGTGTATCTCACCACGCCGCTTTGTTCCACTAATTTTGGCAAAGCGTTAGAGAAACCTTATTTGCTATTCAATTAAAACTTTTTTTAAGTTATACATTACCTAACTTGCTTTTGCGTGCAAATATTAGTTTATTTCAATTATATTTTTTGCAATATTTTCCACGATCACAAAAAAAAAAGTACTGAACTGCCGACAGACAGACGACAGAGTGAGAAGGTTGCCACTTAAAAAAATCAGATTGAGCTAGGGTTGTTTAATAATATCAATATATCGATATGTCGATATTTATCTTTTGGTGATGATATATTTTCGGGCGATATTTTTTCGGATGATATTATCAATATCGATATAATTATGCGATATTATTGTGCGATATTTCTAGCCGTTGTTTTTACCATTGCCGCGATTTTTGAATAGATTCGACTAATTCTAAGTGAAAACTTTGTAATAAAGTAATCAAAACAAGTGGAAACACAACTAACTTAAAGACCTAGTATTGGCATAGCCAGTCGGAAACGATGCCTTCTCTATTTAATTGATCCCGGTAGCTCTGTTTCTTCTGAGCAATTGGCGTCAGCAATTAAAGTAGTTGTATACGACTCCAAGAGCAGGATGACCATTAAGTTCGGAACAATAAAGTTACCCTAAATTGTGGATAACCGGCTTATTTGAACTCGCGCGAGATATTTATATCTTCGATACTATCGATATTTTTTTGTCAAAATAGACAGCATTAGTAAATGTTACTGATTGTGCTACCATTTTCTTATCGTAGTAATAAAGCATAGGTGGCGTATCTTTCGCAAATTGACAAAAGGTAGCGCTTTGCACTGGCGCTCAAAAGTGTCATTTCAAATAATGACGTATTAATCTTTTGGCGCTTATCTTTAATTCCAGAATTACCATTTTTAAAGCATTTTTGAAGAATTTTATGTAATTTAGAATTATTTTTTTTAATAAAGACAGTGTAGTTTGTAGATACTAATAGCCGTGGACTCAATTCAAGCAACTTTCAAGCATTTCTTAATGTAAAGAGACTTACATATGTTTACCGTTATAATTATCAATAGAGGGATAACTCGACTAATTGAAAGATTCAAAATATGATTCGTGCTAATGAAAATGCAATGCATTCGCACAGAGAGTGTGACAGAGTTAGATGCACAGACATACATACACGCACACATGCACACACATGGTTGAAACGTCAAGTTGACAAAAGCCTTTGACGTTCTTGGTGGTTTCGTCTAATAGATAGCAAATACATATGAAGAGATGTGCGTGGCTTTTTATAACTTTTTAATTGTTTCAATAACTTTGTTTGGTTTGACATCGTCAAGGATGTCCGTCTGTGGGAGGTACTTGGATCTTAAGTGATTCTTTCGCGACACTTAAAAAGAATCTTTGTAGTACGCTAAATTATTTATCCATATGTGCAATTAGTCATGGCGACAGACTTCGATATGGCACATGCATTAGTGAACCAACATTATATGCTTTGTGGATATTACAATGGATTTTTGTTGTTTTATCTCTAATTGGCACTTGAAATTTCAGACCTACTAAATAAATACTTTCATAAATACGTACTAAGTATTTCCCAAATTTTGGGGAAACAGGTACGTCCATTGATTAGATAACAGCTCATTTTAATGGATTACTGCAAGTTTTTCTGTACAATTTTATTCGCTTACAATTTCGCAATTCGTACGAAACGTCATTTATGAAAATATCCTGCAACTTGTTTTATTGATCATTTAGAAATAATCGATAATCGATTTGGTCACTGAAGTGACAGTCACTTTAAAATACTTGCGACAAGTAACACTGCTGTAAAAACCGCCCAACTTTCATATATGGACACACTTAACGGCGATCTCCTATGTGTACATGAATTATAGATAGGGCAGCTTCCGTTAAATCTGTGGGCATTTTGCCAGTGCCGTGCAACATGTTGCTGCCTCGCATAAGCCCTCTGGTTAAAGGCAACAAAAGCAACCGCAACACAAATACACAAACACAGCAAAAGTCACCTGTCCCGTCGACCCTTAAAGGCAGCAACAACAACATTAGCGACAGCAGCAGCGTCAGGGGGTGTTGCGCAGCTCGTACGCACACAGTGCGTGTTAGTGTTATCTCACACCCACATAAGACAGACTCCAATACCAGTGCATGTATTTCTCCGTTGCTTCGCCATCGGTGTCGCTACCACGACGCGACGTCACCCGTTCCGTTTACCGTTAGGTATAAAAGCCAAGGCGGCCAAAGGACTTGCGCTCATTCACTTCGGTTGAGTTGTGTGCAAACGTTCGTGTGAATATCAAAACTCGGCAACAACATAAATAACAGAGCTACCTGTGGCAGCGGCAGCAGGCGATAGAAAGTGCAGTGCGGTGCAATTATTAATTCCAAGATTATCAAATGTGAGTTTTATTTTCAAAATTCTATAGTATTTAATTCTGTTGCATTGTGTGAATTTTGGTTACAATATTTCGACCGGAAACTGGAAAGTCAAGAAACCAGAACTCAAATGTTTTTCAGAATTCCTAATCATTGTTACCGATTAAAAAAAAATCAGATCAAATCATTGTTTGAACTTATGTATGTTTTTAAAATATAATGTCGTACAGATCATTGGCAAAACAATCGAAACTCACCTCCGATTCCTATAAACAGAAAACATTTTTAATCTTTTGATTCATTTCTATTTTATCATTATTCTAAAGGATCGGAAAAATTATTTGCGAAAACTTAATAATTACTTTAATTTCATTCTCAGAATTCGGTTTTTAAAATTTTAAATTAAATTTTGAATATCAGTTCCTCCAAACATCGAGAATAAAGCAGCAATTTCCAAAAATTGTTTTAGTTACAAGTGTTTTCATAATATAAAGCACATTTAAATATATTCCAAATATACAAAAATTATATAAAGTTAAAAAAAAAAACCATTTTGAAAAATAACAAACTTTAAACCTTTATTTTAATTTCTTATATACTTCGATACAATTATTATTTATATAATGCAAAAGTAATTTCTAAGAGTTTGTTATCTACTACTTATAATTGAAAATCATGGTCAATTGCAGCAAGAGATTTTATTTATTCATAAATTTGAATAACTTTATTATTATTCCATTTATAAACTGTTGCAATGTTTTGCCATCGAAAAGCTCAATTCCACGAAACAGATTTCCAATGGCTAGGGTCAATCTATACTAATACATGAACAAAACAGGGCACAATTGGACAAAAACACACAACAATGACAAAAGACAAGTTATCAAATATACTAAATGGGTCAGAGCTGACGTTTTCTTTTACAAAGCATCTTATTCCCTTTTTGAACAACTTTAATTCACTGACTCAAAGTTAGATAAATATTAACAAAATAAAAAAAAATTTAAAAAAAAACAGTTACCTTGTTAAAGTAATAATGGGAATATATATTTTCTTATCTTACCAAGGCATCAAAATATTTAAACTTATGAATTGTGTGCCAAAAATTTGGGTAAAAACGCATAATGCCAAAAAATTACGTATACGTATGCTTAAAATTAAATAAATTTATAACTTACATAATTATTGTTAAATATATTCAATAACTTAGAAAAAGTGGAAAGGATAACAAATTTATGAGCCCTTAAGGAAATGGTGTAATAGAAATACTTGGTTCATAAGAATGTTTTATTTGCTTTTGAAGACTTCTTTCCAACTTCGGGTTTTGACTTTTTAGAGATATTATTCATTGTTGGACTCTGCGCTTATCTGAGTATTAAATTAGGACTCAAACTCAATCCCTTCAATAACAATTTCCTATAATTAAGAATACTTTAAGTTTTGACTTGAAATAATGCCATACTGCATAAGATACGAAGCATAATTCGCCATTCAAAATTCAATCGCAACTTTTATAAGAACTACTTTACCTTGCATACATAATTCAGGAAGGGACTTGAACTTATTAAGACAAATTACTCAGCGGCATAAGTTAAACATAAGCAAAAATTGACTTGTTCTTTCAAGTTCAAGTGATGGAATTTGCTAATTAAATAAATGGCTATCTAATACTTAAACGAAACTTTTTGCTGAGATGGCCTTTGGTCTGGCCCATGGCCTGGTTTTGGCCTAATGAGCGAAGCATTGTATCGCCAACCAACTTATACCTGGCGATCTAATGAATAATAATATAAGGAACGAGTACTACGTGGGACAACGTCTGATTGGGCCAAATGAGTGCTGAGTGTTGAGTGCTGAGTGAATAAGTGAATGAGTAAATATGCACAAATTATAACCGCATTTTGTTTTTCGTTTTTCGAGTGAGATGAGAATAAGCGGAAAAGTTGCCTACACAGTTTCCTTCAATCAATATTTATGAATTGCGAACCAGGAGCCAAGAATAGCCTGAGGGCCAAGAAGTTGTTGGCCGTATTGTAACTAGCTGCCAACTTGTACACAATGCTTCTTGCACTTTATCCGCAGTGTCGCTGGCTTCATCTCGATAATAGTTTTTGTTACAATTTTGCGGAAAATATGAATTGAAGTCGCTAAGCAGCATCCAGCATCTAGCATCTTCTTCCTTTTTTTATCCCCTCCAGCTGCAGCGACTCCATCCCAAAGGTGTCAGCTTAGCCATGCAAATAGTGCATGCTCCCTTTGGGAGTGACAGAAGGTATAGATGTTCAGCTTTTACCCTGTCCTGCTGTATTGTGTTTGAATAGGATCCACAATGATATTGACATTTCATTTGTTGTCCATAGACAATGGCCAAATCTGAAATGCATTTGTTTTCTCAGCGAAATTCGGCTTAAAAATAAATATAACGATTGAAAAATGTATTTGAAAATATCGCGTAGCACAAACCAAAAAAAATTCCATTATGCCAAACATAAACAAACAAAAAGCCAGCAACAGAGTCTTTTATATTTACATAATCCCATATCCATATTTTTATATATTCATATCTAGAATATGTACATTTTACATGCATGAAGACGTTCCCAGTAAACTATGGGATGGGTTTATATTTGTTTTATTACAATTTCCTATTGCTGTCTGCTGCGTCGTTGTCCTTGGCTTGTCAATAAGTATATTCAACATTTACATCAGCGTGGAGCTAGTATTACCTCAGTTTGCCCACTGTCTTGCCAGTTGTCCATTTAAACGGACAAAAATAGGTTCAAATATTCGCATACCTGGTGAATGACGTTGACAAGCATCACATATGTATACGGATTTTGATTCTGATTCTGGTTTGCTGACTAATAAGTGGTAATGATGAAATGTTTAGGGTGTCGCCAATGTCACAGCTCATCTCTGACGTACTGATTGTTTCGGAAAAGCAAGATTGCTTTATAATTGCCAAATTATATCTTGATTTTCGATTGATTTAGCAGCCACGAAGGTGGGCTGATTAGTCTTTGACCTATGAACTGATGGCAGTTTAAGTTTCATGAAATATGGCCACACATTTCCTATTCCTTTCTAACAAACCCTGACCTTACTAAATCGAATACTTGTATTACTACTAATTTT
Source organism: Drosophila limbata (assembly GCA_963924055.1). Classification (NCBI taxonomy): domain Eukaryota; kingdom Metazoa; phylum Arthropoda; class Insecta; order Diptera; family Drosophilidae; genus Drosophila; species Drosophila limbata. The sequence continues at coordinate 7,274,936 of OZ001355.1, forward strand.
TACTACTAAAGGCCGTTTTTTCAATATACATATAAACTGTATCTAAGATATAATTTAAAATTTGACAGTAATTTCTATACATTTTACGTCAAAATATATTTTCAATAGTTATCAAACACCTTATTTAGACATTGAAAAAACGGACCTAATACTTTTTGATCTGATCATTGCAACAAATGTTGGATATTTAATTACTTTTTAAATATCCTCAGATTCTTAATTCTTTATTTTTAATTTGACTTTTTTTATCCTTGCAGTTAACATTTAAATTTAAATAGAATTCATATTAATTTAATAGCGTACTTTGTTACTTAACTTAATATTTATTTTTATAAGTTCATTTGGACATTAAATGAATAAATAAATTAGGAAAATTCAAATTTTAAATTCAACATTTAAATTGGACATTTAAAATTATCTAGGGAACAACTTTAAAAACTTCTCACTTTCAATATTTCCAAATTTGGAAATATAGCTTTAATGATTTTGAATACCGTGACCTTATTTGAAATGCATTAACAGGTTGAAGGTTCGCCAAATGCCAAATAAAGTGAATTGCTGTAAAACTAAATTATGTTGAAAATTAATTTATTTTCTTTTAAAAAAGTTTGTACTTTGCAATTATGTTTACTAACTTATCAGCCCACCCTCGTATGTGTTATTGTGTGCGGTTTTAACTGATTGAACTTGTTAACTCAAAGGCAAACAGAAAGAGTGTGTGTACAATTATTGCGACCACTGTATCAGGTGACTCGTATCCTCAAGCATGCCTGGCTAAATACATTTAACGATGGCACGCTTAACAGAAGAAGACCAGGATCAGGATGTGCCACAAATTCCAACCTGTTGAAAAACTGTCAGAGAATTCAGTTAAAACTGTTGCTCGTCAGCGACAGTGCAGTTGAAGCCTTAATTGAACTTCAAGCTAAATAATAAAAAGTAAATATTCATAATCACAATTAATGAAGGGGGAAAGTGGAGGGATGGCCGATACAACATGGCTAAGAGCATGGTTAGCTGCTTGGTTGGTCTTTTAAAATTCCATCAGGTTAATGTTCAACTTTTCGTTCATCCTTTTTACAAAAGCCGCCAAAATCAGCCATCGTCTCTTAATTAAGTCAATGGCAAACTTGCCACCTACTCAGAGAGTGAGAGAGATAGAGTGAGAGAAAGAGAGGTGAAAAAGAGGGTTAATAAGGTGGCGATTGGGCCATCTGCTTTCTTGCTGACGCACAAATCAGCCGAGAAAAGATTCAAATCAAATTTCGTACGTGTTTCGTTTTGGGCCCGTGAATTTACCTGATTTTTGTGGCCTTGTTAAACGATTGCGGCTCTGTGGCAATCAAATGGAAAGTTGCCCTTATTCCGAACATGATACGAGTATCAAGGGAAAACGTATTTTCGATTGGTAGTCGAATCGTTTGGAACGTAATAACGGTATTTACGATAAATACCGAACATGCCGAAAACCATAAATTGTGATTTAAAAAAACAACAACATTCGCAAATGCCCGCATCAAAATATTGGGCCAACAATGCGTTAAAAGGACAGCAAATTTATGATTGCCTGCAATTAAATGCCATTAGCCCTTGCCACTTGGCCAGTAGCCCGGCGTAAACATATCGTGTAATCAACTATCAGCCATGACGCGACCTGAAACTGATAAGAAAAGAAGGCGGGCAATCAAATGCCCAGCCAATTGGCCCATTATCATCATCCAGTTGGATAGGCGCTAGTCGGTCATCATCATTTCCTTATCAGTTGCGTTGCGATATCATCTAACTGGCATTTCCACGTGTAATCTGTTGGACTTTGTCATGACTGAGGATAAGGCATTTCGGCCATCCATTCTGGCCAAGTCCGTGGGATTTGTTGGGCCCAAGGCAGCGGCCAAATGACTCTTTTCTTTTCGGAAAGACGCCCGCGCCTCAATTACCAAATTACCAAATATTCCCTAATTGCAATTTAGTGCCAGCTAATGCGGCGTTTGTCACCTGGCGACGTCTATTAAAATTTATTTGTTTGTCTTTGTTGAAACTCAATGTAGCACAGCATTAATATACATAGGAAAGAGCATACGCACCAACACACACACACACACACACACACAGACGGCTTCTTCTGGGTGAGAATTGGGTGGATTCCCATTAAACCGGCTTGCCATCCAGATTACTCCCCAAACCAGGCGAACATCCTGCCAGACTTGACAGCTCATCAGGGCGACATCATTGGGCAGACACAGACAACGCGCATATATACCCGTCGCGGGGAAAGGGTATTGACAATTAGCTGCACAATTTGATTTATTTGCCAGCCAAGTAAAAGTTATTATACCCTGTACATTTTGAAATGAGGTAATTAAAGACCCCTCAAAGGATATGTACTTATATTTTTAATCTTCAGTCGAAACTTTTTAATTTAAAAGAGTTGTGAATTTAAATATTGGTATGATTTATTAGCATTTTGGTTTAAGAAACTTGACAACAAATAACAAATCAGTTTCATTTTTATTTCGTCGCTTAACGATTAATATTTATTTATAAATTACAAAATAATTATTAAATTATAGCTTTTCTTAAAAAGTTTCGAATTATTTTATGTTTTATATTTTCAACAATAAAACTTATTTAGTTTTATTATAGAATATATCTAAAATCTAAAAAAAAACACATTTTCTTGAACAAAATGACGCCTCGTTCACAATATTATTATACCCTTTTTTGTCAATTTTTAACGGGCTGAGGTTATAAAAAGTTATGAAAAAGGGGTTTTATTACTGTAAAAAAATGTTTAACCGAAAACTTAAAATGTGGAGGAGGGCATTTTATGCATGTTTCTGTTTTATTTTCAACTTTTCCAAAGGTTTTTACTTTTGTTTTCTAACTCTGAAACTTTACAATAATTAAACTACTTTTTGAGTATTAGATTTTTGAGTATCCAAATTTATTGCACACATTACAAAGAGATACGATAATTGCTATCAACTGATTAATCATGATATGAATTTGCACTAACGATAAAATGTTTAGCAATTTTTTTAGCTGTATAATTTTTAGCCAGCTGAACAGTTGATGACTTTAGAATAAAAGTTGCATCAAATAGTCAATTTTGAACATGGCTCATATGATAATTCAGCGAAAAGGGGACACTATGTACCATATTCACGTGTTAGTAAAATCGTCTCCCAGGGGAAACACAGCAACAACACTGACACTGACGTTAAAATCCACTCTAAAGCGGAATCCCTGGCGCTGGCGTGGATCTAATTATGTCCCATTAGCTGTCGCGCTGCATATTTGCATTAAATGCATACCCAAAATGGGAGAAATTGCGGGAAAACTTGAATGACAGGGGAAAAGTCGTAGTGCAATGGCTGCAACCACAATGGCAATAAACCACGCGAGTGGCCTTTGAAACCACATTCTTCCCAGTTTACTTATACTTGCTAACATTCTCACACCTGGTGAGCTGGTCAGCTACAAATTAGAGTCAAAAGTTGCCCTAGTAAATAAATAGGACAACACCTTTAGGGTCAAGTGTGTGGAAAAACTTGTCCCAAAAGTGCGAAAATTTCTGTGAAACACACACAGACAGCGAAGTATCAGGTTGAGGTCAGTAAGTGTGTGTGTGTGTGCGTGTGTGTGTGTGTGGGGAGTGACTACGCCCTTTTGAGACCCAAACAATGTTGGCTTTAACGAAAAAAAGTAGCCCCTACAAATGGGAACAGGTGACAGACAGACGGACAGACGGAGAGCCAAGCCAGGAAGTCGGCAAACCGTTCACTGGCAGTCTGTAATTAATTTGCTTGCAGCCAGCCCACGAGAAGAAAAATGATAAACAAACGTGTCAAAAGCTTTTTCGACTGGACACCGCACAATTATTTGGTTAAAAAACACAAAGTTAATGCCAACAAATGCTGTGTTTCCTCTGCCAACCCAATAATACACAGAATAAAGACACATTCTAAAATTGAAGTTTAAAACTCTTGATTTTGGCATGCATTTTTATACCCGTTACTTAAAAAATAAGTTAAAGGGTTGTATTAATTGATCTATGTGTATACTGAGAAGGAAGCATCTCCGACCCTATGAGGTATACATTTGAATTTCCATAACTTGAACTTCTATAACTCGAATTGCTCTCTAACTCGAGCTAAATGAGTGGCAGTAAAATGAATAAACTCAAGAAAAAGAGCTCTATAAGTCGAATATCTCCATAGCTCGAACTATTTCTTTGGATAATGGTGATTTGAGTTAGAGAAGTTCGTCTGTATATATTCTTGATCTGCCTGTCTGTCTGTGTGAGCGCCCAGATCTCAGAGACTATGAGGGCTAGAGCAACCACACACATCATTTTTGCCACTACACGCACAATTTTAAAGACATAACGTATCTTTTGGTAATTAACATTATCTGTTGTTATAAGCGATCATCCTACCTAATCGCAACAAGATCTGCCAAACTGAACAGTAGTAATGACTATTTAAGTGTTTAAGCAGTGTAAGTGCCTAAAAGTATGCAATAAAAATTATGATAGGCATATTTAAATAAGTAATGAGTATCCTATGGTCGGGAATTCCGGATATTTAGCTCAAAATGCGTATAAAATGCTAACCACTCAGCATTCAAATACTCAAATTGCATAAAACATTTGATTGCACTGAAAAAAAATTCTTATAGGGCCCCGATAATCAAACTATTTGCTGAGAAGGAATTGAAAACTGTTCTTGAATCAAATACTTCTAGCTGTTGTCTTTGTTTTGGATGGACTTTATCCCGTACTCTTTTTTCTCTATAGCAGCAGTGGGCACGAAATCTGAATTCGGGAGCAGTCGCTAGCTCCCGGAGCCCATCAGTGCCCACCGCTGCTCTATAGCAATAAAATCAAAAGCGGGTATTTCAATGCGCTTATTTTATTTGTGCTACTCGTATTCATGTGCTACAGCAGGTTTACAGGGTATATCGGGGGTGCATCAGTTATCAAAGGCTTGGCTCACAACCAACTGTGAGCAGCGGCGGCAGCCTTGCCCACAGTGTTGCCACTCAGCCAGGGTCCCAGGCCGAGGGACTCCAGGTTGGTAACGTGATTCGTGCCCGCCGTGATGGGCGAGAGTGCGGTGTCCTTGATGATGGTCAGATGGTGGGCGGCGCCTGCGTTGCCATTGCGCGTGAATTGGCCAAATTTGGTTGCCTCGTATTCCGATTTCTGGATCTCAGCGGCAGCCGCGTGCGCCGACCGCTGGAGGGCAGAAGCAGCCTCAGCTTCGCGAGCGGCGGCGATGCGTTGTTGATAGGCCACCGCCGCCTTGGAGGCAGCGAGTCGCTGCTGGGCCAGCACCACAGCCGAGGCAGCGGATGCCGCCTCCGAGCGTTGAATAGCCGCGGCTGCCTCCGATTTCTGCGTAAGGATTGCCGCATGCGTTTCCTTCTCCATGGCGATGCGCTGCTGGTTCAACACATTCTCCTTGGCCGCCTGCATCTGCTGCTGGGCAATGAGGACATTGGCCGACGCCTGTTTGGCTGCCGAGATGGCATTGGCCACCTCGTTGGGCGACGGTGCCGCCTTGAGCGGATTGTGGCCGCCATTCCAGCCGCCACTTGACCAGCCGCCACCTGCGTGCCCGGCATTCCAAGCTCCAACGGCTCCAAGTTGCCCACTGCTCGTCGAGGCCCATGGAATGCCGCCATCGCCCAAACTGCGCTTTGGCAGCGTCTTATCGCTGGCCGCAACGCCGCCGCCGCTTGTGGCCACTAAGGTTGCCACCAGCAGCAGGAGCTGCATCAGGTTGCAAGTTGGTTTGGAATGCATTCTGCTGACTTCAAGTGTTGTCTTCCACTGAACTCTTCTGCTGAGGGCCTAACTATTTATAGTCAATTGCTGTGGCAGATGATGGTGCAACCTGTCCATGCCCCATGCCACCTGCCACCTGCCGCTTGCCTTGATAATCACGCACGTAGGCGTTGAAGGCGCTGCCAGCAATTGGGCCTCTTTCTCTCAGTTGCAACCGATTTGAAAGCCGCATCGCAAGTGCCTCGTTTCATTAATATTTCTAGGAAATGAAAGGTGGCCTACTTCGAAAAACTATTAATATAGCCTCAATTCGCTAGGCCTTTCGTCAACTAAGCAGCTATCGTTGCCTAATTTGATTTGTTTAATTGGAAATTCATTGGAAATAGCACGTGAATGCATCAACAAGGACATGCGTGTATTAAAACTCGCAAATACATATAAACATATGTAATCTCATTGCAGATACTCCTACACTCGTGTTGCCTTTGTGCCATTCACATTATTAATGTTGTAAAAACAGCAAAAAATGAAATTTAATTACATCGTGTCCAAAAGGTATTACTCCTGGGAAAGACAACGGCCAGCGACCAGCGACCAATACAAATTGTGCAGCTCCCTCTTCAAGGGCCGAACCAATTGTAATTACCATTAATGCACGTCCGCAAACGGCGGACAAACTCAAATTTTACTTTTTACTCGTATTAATGAATACAAATTGAATAAGACAAGCTGAAGCTGGAGCTGATGACGATGACGATGACGATGCTGATGCAGCCCATTGGTCGATACTCGTACGGGAGTCGGCAGATGAAGTTGTTCAGTGCATGGTGAAATTATAAACAAGTTGACGTATTCGCTCAATATCGCTTACTTATTTATCTCGCCGCAATAAGAGAAACAAATAAATTAACTAGAAACTAACAGAGTTTTTCATTCTAAAGGTTAATTTGCATCCGATTGTTCCTATGTCATCTATATGATATAGTCATCCGATTTTGACCCACTTATAGGTCGAATTTCGCAAAACCCCGTCTTGTTCCACGATGAAATTATCTCATCTACGTTGAGTGAAAACTTTAGCTTTCTATCCTTTACCGTTTGGGCTACACTTTGATGTGTCAGTCAGTTAGTCAGGACAAAGAGTTTTATATATATATAGATAATTCTAAATACCTAAATTGCTTTAAAAGAAAACAACCAGAAGTATCTCAAAACTTACCAAATCTAAATAGTTTTATATTAAGCATAAAATTTTAAATTTAGGCTTAAACTGGGCAACAAAATGACATTTGCTTTTAAACTTTCCAAAAACTGTTGTTTTTCTTTCATTTGTGATCCTCAAAGAAAAACCAAACGCTTTTAATTTTTCTATTCTGTGGTAAGACTTTTTTCTTTATTTTTAAGATCTTGTTCCCTATCTTTAGAGGGTTTCCAAAAAAGATCGTGTATTTTGATAATTTCTCGAGAATCACTTAACCGATTCTCAAATGATTTACATTTCTGTGAGCTCATGCATATTTTTATTTATAATTTACATACAAATTTATGGGAAGTATAAATATGTATATTTTTGCACTTGGGCCAATATTAGTATAGCCACCTTTAAATAAATTTTTTTAATAAACAATCGCTTTTACTTTTATTTTTTTCGAAGAATTGAACATACTCATGAATGATACTTATTATGATTGTACTTATATAACTTTTTCATAGTTGTTTTTAGATAAAAACAAGTGGAACATAAAATACCCGTTACTTATTTAAATAAATTTAAAATATTTTTTATTGCATGCTTTTAGGCACTTGCATTGCTTAAAAGCTTTAATCTGCCATTACCACCTTTCTATTTGTCCGATCTTGTTACGATTTAGTAGGATGATAGTTAATACTAGTAGTTATCGTTAATTGGTAAAAAATCCTAATATCTTGAAAACTGTGCGTGTGGTGGCTTTTCGCGCCTTGATTTTCGTAGGCGGAAAAAAGCATGCCAAATTTGGTTGCTCTAGCTCTTATAGTCTCTGAGATCTCACACGGACAGACAGACAGACAGACGGAAAAGGCTGTATCGACTCGGCTGTTGATGCTGATCAAGAATATATATACTTTATAGGATCGGAGATGCTTTCTTGTCCCTGTTACATACATTGAAGCGAATACCATATTTCCTTTTAAGAAAGGGGTATTTGGGAAAGGGTATAAAAAGTAAAATGCATTTATTTAGAAAAAAATTGGGAAAAGACATTTAAACAATACCGAATACCCCATTTAAATTCAACTTGAATAAGAAGCATATTTAATATTAAGCTTTAAGAGTTATTATTTGTCCTTTAACTGCCCACTTACTGGCGGCTTTCGTTTTGTTTTATTGCAGAGAGACAATCTAGAGACCACAATGTCGCCGTCGAAATCCTTTGGAGCGCAATCACGCAAATCTTATGTCGGCCTTTTATTGCTCACCGCGTGTGCATTTCTGACACAGGGTGTCCTGGCCGCGGCAACGGACACAGCCTACGGCGACAATGACGTGCAAAAGGACAACGGTAAGGACTCGGGGTTAATGGCTGCTGGTGACTGCGTGCCAAGATTATCTTTGGACTTTTCAGAGTTTCCCGCATTGGCCAAGCGACCGGCATTCTTTGTGGGCAGTCGATATGGACGCTCGAGCGGAAATAGTGGCGCTGCCAATGCGGCAGTCGGAGTGGGCACCTCGAAGTCACGACGTCTCATCATTGTACCGCGCAATGATCGCTTCTTCCTGGGCTCCCGCTATGGTAAACGCAGCGACGAGTATCTTTCGCCCTATGAGCAAAGTAGCCTGAGTTTGGAGACCGGCAGAGACAATGACAAGGGCAGCAGCATCAGCAGCAGCGGCAGGACAAGGACAGCACAGGCACCGGCCATGTCTATGACCATGTCCTGTGTGTACACAGGACTCAGAGACTTTTATCGCTGCAGCAACGTCAACACGTAAGTTATTCCTTCTTCCTTTCCGATTTGGACGGTGCTCGTATTTAGTTACCATTCCATTTATTCCATTTTGCTGGCACAGAGACGAGCTCAACAATATTATGAACCGCAACGATGGAATGCCATTGGATTCCAACAGCATAGCCTCGGAGGATACCAACACCAAGTAGAAAGCCGGACATCCTTGGCTTTAAGTGACAAACAGCGGCAAACCTGAGCGGCGATTGATTGACCATCCTGTTGTGGCACCTGATTCTCTGGCAGTTAATACAGTTACATACATACTTGTTATCGTTATCCTTTCGCTTCTTGTTTCCTTTCAATAAGCAAATGGTATTAAGATTTTTAACGGGGCTGGAAAAGTTTTAATACCCAACAATAAGTTGTAAATATATACATTCATCTATATCGAATAATACCTGCAGACCTTAATCAACTATTTATTATTGCAAATGCGCACAGTGGCCGACAAAAGTCAACGCACGAACCCGGCTGTGCTCTAATTGGCGACTTTAAAAAATCACAAAATTTAATGTTGCTGCTTTAAAATTAAACTTGTTGACAAAAGTAAGCGTACAACTGGATATCTAATAGTCATTTAACGCATATTTGGCAATAAAATGATCCTTAATCTTATTAACATAACTAACATATTTACTCCGCGAGGGAAATATTCTGTCAAATTTACAAATACTTAAAGAATTAATTTTCAAAACCACAAATTCAATAGTCTTTGTCAATAGTTGACAACTTTATGCGTGTTCTTGAGCTCGAACTATAACCGGATGAACACTTAAAAAGACTGGCTTAAAAAAATAGTTTTTTAAATTTTTATTATCTATAAATTTATTTAGTAAAGATAGTCAAATCACCTATTATAAAGTAAAAAGTTCACCACCAACAAAGTACCCATTTAAAATGAATTTTCTATGAATTTTCACTTGATTTTGAATTAGTTAACATATAATAATAAAATAATTATCTAAATTTACGAAAATCAAGGAAGTTTGAGGAAGGAAAAGCATTCTCTGGCATAAAATTGAATCAAGATTTAAATCGGTCCGCATAGTGAAAAAAATGGTTCAAACTATTGAACCGAAAAATTTAAAAATTTTGAAAGTTTGCAGCCTTGTTTTTCAATGCAGCCTTATTAATTAATTTATTTATTATTATTTATTTACCTTTTTATTTATTTAGTTCTAATTTAAATTTATTGAATTAACATACTTAGCAGTGCTTATGTTCACATATTCATAATATTTAAACCAAATTGACTTTTCTCATTGAGGCAACTGTGTGCGTGCTGCGTACAGTGTCTCACGCCACAAATGGGCCAAAAGGAATTGTGTGAAAATAAGTAGTACACCAATTGTGCCAATGCCTAAAGCAATTAACTTTTTGCTAATGCATTTCATTTAAATGCGGGCTGACACAATTGTTTATGTACTTGCAGCGACAGATACATCCAGGTAAAGATACAGAAACATACATACATACATAGGTACATACATATAGCAGGAAATGTAATTACTAGAACAACAGGCCCGCAACTGTTGTAATGAGCACTCCTGGAATGCTTTCATTCTTTAAGAGAAAATTGAAAATTGTAAGTATAAAAAATTGAGTGTGCGTTTTATAAAGTTGCCTTCCCTTAGCTGGCATTGATTTTAATTGATGGCAACAGACAGCGGTAGCGGATGCCTTGGAGCACCCTGGCCATAATTGTAACAACGTTTTCAGTTAGCGGCAAAGTGACTGCTAATTGTATTAAGAGGCGCATGCATAGAAAAACACTCTGATCCCGACTCCGCTTCCGGGATGGCATGGCATGGAAAGGAGGGAGTGGGAGGCGGCAGTGTCTCCTCATCAACTCAGTGCTGCCCGCATCACAACTTTTTGGCAATCAGCAAGTGGCAGCGTGGCGAGATTTGTTCATTAAACAGCTTCTCGTAGCGCACCTCCAGCTGCAGCTGCTGAGCTGCCGCGGAATCTTTGAGAAAGCAGAGACGGTCGTGCAGCACCAAGTTCTCGCAGAGTTTCTGCAGGAGAGAGAGAGGGGCAGAAATTAAGATTTGGAAACAGTTTAAGCAAACAATAAGAAATTACCTGCATGCTCGTCTGCAGGCAGCACAATGCCTCAGCTAGACGACAGCCCGCTCCATCGGAATACCTCTGGGCAAACTGTTTGAAGCGCGCCTCATGCACATGCCTCCAGTTTAGGGGCATCCCCGTCTGTTGTGAGTACAGTTGAAATCGTAGCCGAAAACTATCAAAGCTGTCGCCGTCTTCGACGGACTTGGACTGAACCTTGACCTGTTCATCGGGATCACACAAGGCAGTTGCCAGGGCACGCATGTACATCTGTCTTCCGTGCTCGGCATGTGCAAGGAAATCCACATGCCAGCGGGAATTCGTCTGCTGACAGGCCAGACGCATAAAGGGACGATTGAAGCAGCTGACGTCAGCAGCGGAGGACATGACATTCCTCAGTCCATTGCTCAGTGGGAAGTTCACAAAGGGGGATCCCCTCGAGCTGCCTCTGTCTGGGCGCAGGGCGAGCTTATGGTAGCAGCAGGGCATGATGTGGAGCGACCGCACTTGCGGCATTGTCAGGAACAATATCATGGCGCTGATGCTTAAATCCGCGCACGCATGCAAACCAATTAACGCCGTCCTCAATCCCGGCAACAGTCCATGACTTTGGGCCAACTCCATGGCGTAGCGTTCGATGCGGGCACGGGAATCGGCGTCTGCCTCGATGAACTCTGTCTTATAGCTAATTGACTTGAGTGCCTCTTGTGGCATAAACTTTTGGCAACGTTGCCGCGCCGATTCCACCCGCCTCTCATCCGCCTCCAGGCCCAGTATTAAATAGTTTTTCTGCAGTTTAAAAAGCGCCTCGCTTAGGTAACCCAACCCGGAGCCCAAGTCGATTAGCAATTGAGTCTGTGACTCGGCACAATGTTCGTGTATCTTATCCGCCAGTTGCTCAATCTCATGCTGCTTTTTGGCACCTATTTTGCGATTCTGATTGCTGCACTTGCTCTTCGCTTGGGACACAGATGATACGCTCTGTTGGGGTGTCATATTGGCAATCTGCTGACGAAATTGTTGCACTTCCTCCGGGCAACCCTCTAAGGATTCATGAACAAATGGAAATGAATTTAGATCTTCAGTTGTTAATTCTAGAAAGTAATTCTTGAACTCTTGTGGCATTCTGTCAAGAGTTTTGAGGCAGGATGTGTTGGCCTCACTGTATACCCAAGAATAACTATGCAAGAAATCCACCGCAGCTCTAAAATAGACATCGTCACTGGAAAACGCTTTAGGCAGGGACATGGCTGGAAAAAAAGAAGAATCTTTATCTTTAAGCAGGAAAACTCCATTAAATATAGGCACTCTGAAAAGTTTCTCTATTGAAATCAATAATAATGATAATCCAATTTAAAAAAATTTGGCTATTTACGAATATTTCATCTAATCTGCGAATCACAACGATCATATAATAAAAAGGTGATTCCCCATATTTCGAAACAGGCGAAGCAGTTCAAGCGCCACCTAGCGGAATCAACCTGCAACGTGTTTGCTCAGAACTGGGAAAAGAATTTCGACCTGAACTACAAATATTTCATAAATAATAATCTATCTATTTTAATAATTCGCTTCTTCCCAAACCAAATTTGTTTGTTGAAAGACAACGAACGTCCTTTAAATATCCTTTAATAACAAGTAATCAACGTTTGCATTAGGAAAACAAAAACAATCTTTAGAGATTAAACAAACATTAAAAAAAGAAACGGCACAAATGTTGAATGTGTGTGTGAGAATATGCATATAAGTATTTACAGTCTTATTTTTAGTACAAAATGCTACACTTATGATATGACATTCCATTTTAGATTGGAGTCCTCTTTCAATTTATCGTTGCCCGGTCCCAAAATGCATTTGCCAAAGTGCTTTGGTTCCTCCTTGAAGTACTTGTCAATTACGGTGCGCAGCTCGTCGACTGTTACGGACAGGACCCGGGATCGGTATTTGACGAACATCTCTTGGGAGACCTCATAGAGGAAGTAATCGATGCCAATGTTTCCAGGTGCAATAGGCGAGTCCAGCTGCTGCAGCACCCCGAGCTTCGCCTCGAAAAGTGTTTGCTGATCCAGTTTCTTGCTTTCGGTTTTCAGCCACTCGTACGTCTTGTCGAAGGCCTTGAGTGTCTTTGTTGAGTGCGGATCACGGTAGCTGAAGAAGCTAAAGATGCCATCAGAGCCGATCTTGGCGCCAGCACCATAAGCTCCATTCTGTTCACGCACCACTGGCAACAGATACTTGGCAGTTATCAGTTTGGCCAAGACCCGCAACACGGGATGATCCTCATGCAAATATGGCACAGCGAAGAAAGTCTTTGCACAATAGTTGACCGGAATATTCATAACGTAGTGTTGCAGACTGGGCTCGAGCATATTTAATTTGATATCACCCTTCATCTCTTCGAGAACTGGCAACTTTTCAACGAATTTTGTGTACTTCTCCAATGCTGTAGATTGGTAAGCATCCGAGCTATTGATGGCAGCACGCATGTGGCTCTTGCTGAACACCTTTGACCCAATATTCTTTAGCTTGTCGCGAATGTCCTCAGTGCTATTCTGTTGAACGTACTTCTTCATAAAGTCTATATGTTCGACGCCCGATAACAACGACTTCAATTGCGCAGCATCGGTGACCAATCCCGCTGAGCTTAACATGGCATACAAGTGTCCAGAACTGGCGATTCCTACAGATATATTGGAGATGTAGTTCTCAATAAGCATCTTGAGACGACTCGTATCTTCTAGCTGGAAATTGAGCAACAACTCTTCGCTCAGACAAAACATGTCGGTGACATTCTTGTCGAGGGCATGCGTCGTCATCAACAACCCTAGGCGATATGTCTTCGCATCCTTCACATTCTCCACAAAGTTCAGTTTAAAGTCGATTCCCGCTGTCTTGGATAGAACCAGTTTGTCGAATTCCCGAAAGTCGTGGTTGGATGTGCCCATTTCGTTGATCACATTACAGAATAGAGGCACCAACATCACCTCATCTCGACTCAGTCCTGTTATGTTGAACAAACACTTCAAGTAAGTGATTTCGTTGGTGGGCACCTTACATAGCTGGGTGGGCACATTTTGAATGGTTTTCATTGAGATTTTAGGCAACTTTGGCGGTTCCTTGACATCAGTCAGCGATAGGCACGGCAAAATATCTGAACTTTCTGTGGACTTTTGTGAGATCTCCAGCTTGACGCCATTCTCATAAATCTGATCTAACTTTTTGCTGTCGAGTGCGCTTACTTTCTGTTTAAGCATCTCAGCCTCAGCCTGCTTGAAGTTCTCCTCGTACAGCTCGTCGGGAGACATTGTGAGTGTGAGCTTATGTGTGTTGTTTGTAAAGTATTGCTTAACTTTATCCTGGAGATAGTTCTTATTCTCTTTCAATCGATGTCTCAGCGTTGCAATCATTTCCGAGACTCGCAGATTGGAGACAACGTCACCCTCATGATTCCACAGTGCTGTCGAGTTGAACAATAAAGCATTGCCAAAATGAGGACTCTGATGTTTCAATGATAATTCCAGATTGTGCAGAACGCTCTTTATGTGCTGCGACTCAAAGCCTTCTTCGATGGTTCTGTGCACCGTCTGATCAAAGAGCTCGTTGAACTTTTTAAAGTCTTCCACCTTCAGGTCCTGTAAGCCCACCACGAAATATGTGTCCTTGCAGTCTGCTGAGAAACCAGTGCTTTGATTGTAGCCGCCGGAGAAATTGGGCTCGATCAAACTCTTATAGAAGGCCGAGTTGGGACCACGAATCATCACTTCGGATAGTACGTTCAATTCAAAGCTCTCCTGAATATCGTTTATATCGCACATCAACAGTCCAATAGCAATCTGGTTTTGTCGGTCGAAACTGGCGCCCATGCAATCCAGTCTACTCGGAATGTGGACATTACGAGGCTGGGTCCAACGCTCCTCCGGAGGAATGCGACTGTAGGCATTGTCGATATGCTCATGATGGGATAGATATTCCTTATCGACAAATGCGAGTGTTTTCTCCAGGTCAAAGGAGCCGTAGCAGAATATGCGCGCATTACTTGGATGGTAGTATTTGCGATGGAACTCGACCAAGTCCGTGTGTGTCAGCTTGGGAATCTCCAGCGGGTTGCCTCCCGAGACATAGCCGTAAGTGTGACTAGGGAGCATGTTGTTTAACAAGTTTTGTGTAAAAACTTGCGAGTTTTCTGAGAAGGATCCTTTCATTTCATTATAGACAACACCTTTAATAATGATTTCAGAGTCCCGATTCTGGACTTCCTTGTGCTCAAGACGCCAACCTTCTTGCAGAAAGTCCAAATATGCCAAGTTTGGTCTGTAAGTATGAAAATCTAGAAAGCTGGCATTGGCAATAGATTCATTGGTACTTACCTAAATACGGCATCCAAGTAAATCTTCTGCAGATTTCTGAAGTCCATCTCGTTCATGGTTGAAAATGGGTACAGGGTGTAATCTGGTCCAGTCATAGCATTCATAAACGTTGCCACTGATCGATTAAGCATTTTGAAGAAGGGATCTCGAACTGGAAAGTTTTTAGAACCGCACAAGGCGAGATGCTCCAATATGTGTGGTAGACCCGTAGAGTCGAAGGGCGTAGTACGGAAATTGATGGAAAATACATTGTTGGTATCCTTGCGATCGAGATACCAGAACTCTGTGCCCGTGCCAATATGCCGAAGACTACAGGACATTAGCTCAAAATCGGGAATATACTCGATACGCTCGCACTTGAACCCGTTATATATCTGGCCCTCACTGTATTTGTATTTACGATCTGTCATTATATGGGGCATTCTCTCACTCCCTTCGATCGAAACATTGGGCTTCGGCTTGGCCTTGGCCATGCCCGCGACCTCCTCGCGTCTGAACGACTTCAAATTTCGACTGGTGAAATTGCTGTGGAGCACGCTGATTGGGCGCGGCACCGCCTTTTTTAACCATTGCAAGCGTGTTAGCATTTCTGTAAGTGCGAGTCTATGAACGATAAATACACAATACAAGTTGCAGTTTATTTCCAAATAAATGCAACGGGCTACATGAATTAAGAGCAACCAATATAAAACACGACCCAGAACTTAGTTACATCAGCCGGCATTCATATATGCATGTGTATGTATGTATGTATGCCTCAATAAATTTAGTTTATTCCAGATAGAAACTGATTGAAATTCGACATACTGAGTTTTAATATTGAATTGTACTTAATTGACACTCAGTAAATTATGAATATACCGCAATACTAACCAGTTATTTATTTATTGTCCAGATGTTTTTTGACGAAAAGTCATTTACTATTGATATATCGATAGATATTTTTTGGTGATGATATTTTTTAAAACATTTATATCAATATTGATATATTGTACGATACTATCGTGCGCTAGCTTTTTCACGAAACGAGGCACAAATGTTTTCCTACCAAATAAATGACACTTCATTTTGCAATAAAACAAACAGTGGAAGCAACGAATTTGCTGGTTTAAGCTAGTGACCAGATATTAATATTATCGATATTTGTTTGTCAAAAACATCAAGAAAAAATATTTTTTTCATATCGAAATATTAACAATATTGATATTTTTAAAAATATCAACAACCCAAAGTCACCGACAGTTTTGAAAAGTGTGGCAGCTTTCGTTTCCAGAAAAAGTCACCGATAGTTTAAAAGCTTGTGGCAACCTTGTAATTACGGAAAAAAGTCGATAGTCAGATTTCAAATGGAATTTCAATAATTCAATTCAATTGATAAATTCAACAAACAACAGTAGTCGCCACAAAAGTTCAGCTACGTACGCTCTGTTTCCGCTAAAAAAAAATTCAAACAGCGTAAAAGTCGTTTCTCCCGATCTTTTTAATAAACTTTTCTTAATCTTAATAACAAAATTATTTTCAAAAGCAAAAATACGTCTGTGACAATAAATTTATGCTCGTAAGGAATACTTGTTCATTTACGATATGATTTCAACGCTTTCACTGCTGGTTTCCTTTTCGATTTCTTTAATTTCCGGTCCTAAAATGCATTTTCCAAAATGCTTTGGTTCCTCCTTAAAGTACTTTTCAATCACAGCTCGGACCTCGTCCATAGTAACATTCAACAATCGAGAGCGATATTTTGCATAGATATCGTAAGAGGCGCCCAAGACAAAGTTATCCATGTTGATGTCTCCGGGTCCATTTGGCCAGTCGACGAGCTGCACCACGCCCAGCTTAGCCTCGAAAAGGGCTTGGCCATCTAGCTTATGGCCTTCGGCATGCAGCCAGTCGTAAGTCTTGTCAAATACTTCGAGAGTCTTTGTTGCATTTGGATCACGAAAACTGTAGAAGCTAAAGAGACCGTCGAATCCTATTCTGGCGCCCGCACCATAAGCTCCGTTCTGTTGACGAATCACAGGCACCAAGTACTTGGCCGCCAGAAACTTGGCCAAGACCCGCAACACGGCATGATCCTTGTGGATATACGGCACTGCAGAGAACGACTTGGCACAGTAGCTCAAGGGCAGATTCATAATGTAGTGTCGGGTCGATACGGGCTCCAGCAACTGCACTTCGGTTTTATGTATTGTCTTTTCAAGGGCTGGCAAGTTCTTGAGGAATCCTTCATAGTGCTTCAAGACAGTAGATTGATGGGCATCTGAGCTGTTAATGGCAACCCGCAAGTTGCTCTTGCTAAAGACCTTTGAGCCAATATTCCTTAGCCTGTCCTGAATGTCCTCAATGCTATTTTGCTGAACATACTCTTTCATCAAATCGATATGATCGACACCTGCCCATTGGGACTTTAACTTGGCAGCATTCGTTACCAAACCAGAGGAATTAAGCATGGCAAACAAGTGTCCAGATTGTCCGAATAGTAATCTCAGCTTTGATATATAGTTCTCAATAAGCATGCTAAGGTGACTCGTATCTTCCAGCTTAAAATTGAGCATCAATTCTTCGCATAGTCCAAACATATCGGGAACATTCTTGTCCAGGGCATGAGTTGCTAATATCAATGCCGCACTATATGTCTTGGCATCCACCAAACTCTCAACTACCTTTGTAGTACAGGTAATTGGGGCCAACTTTGAACGAAGAAGCTTATTGAATTGCCGGAAGTCGTGATTAGTGGTGCCGATTTCGCTAATTACATGACAGAATAGAGGCACCAACAAAGCATCTTCTTGACTCAGTCCTGTGATATTGAACAGGCACTTGAGATAGGTTATTCCATTGGAGGACACCTCACAGAGCTGCGTGGGAACACCTTCAACTGTTGTCGCTACCATTTGCGGCCGCTTTATGGGCTCCGTTACATCACTTAATTTTAGACAAGGCAAAACATCAAGGTTTTCCTCTTCCTTTTGGGCGGCGTCCAACTTGATGCCATTATTATATATGTTATCATATTCCTCATCGCTGATTTCGTTTAGTTTCTGCACAAGCAACTTCGCTTCTGACAACTTGAAGTTGATGTCGTACGCTTCGTCCGGCGACATTGTTAGTGTGAGCTTATGTTTATTATTTATAAAGTATTTCTCTATTTTCTGCTTGAAATAGTTGGAGTTCTGTTTTAGCCTAAATCGCAGGGTTGCAATCATTTTCGAGACTCGCAGACCGGTGACAACGTCACCCCCATGATTCCATAGTACCGCCGATTTATATAGTAGACTTTTACCAAAGCATTCGTTCTCATGCTTCAGAGATAACTCCAAATTGGAGAGAACGCTTTCAATATGCTCAGACTCAAAACCTTCCTGGCTGGCTTTTTGCACCGTCTGATCGAAGAGCTCATTGAACCTGTTAAAATCTTCAACGGTTAGATTCTGCAAACCTACTACGAAATACGTATCTTTGCAGTCCGGTAAGTACCCGGTACCCTTACAGTAACCGCCAGAGAAATTGGGCTCTATCAGACCCTTGTAAAAGGCCGAGTTTGGGCCACTTGTCATCAGTTCGCCTAGTACTTTCAATTCAAAGTTCTCCTGTAAATCGGTTATATCGCACATCAGCATTCCAATAGCAATCTGATTCTGTCGCTCGAAACTGGCGCCCATGGAATTCATTCTACTCGCAACATGGACATGACGAGGCTGGGACCAACGCTCCTCCGGAGGAATGCGACTGTAGTCAGTGTCAATGCAATCATAGTGGGATAGGTATTCCTTATTGACAAAGGCGAGTGTTTTCTCCAGGTCAAAGGAGCCGTAGCAGAATATGCGCGCATTACTTGGATGGTAGTATTTGCGATGGAACTCGACCAAGTCCGTGTGTGTTAGCTTGGGAATCACCTGTGGATCGCCTCCCGCTATGTTGTTGTAGGTGTGACTGGGCAGAATGTTGTTTAACATCTTTTGTTTAAATAATTGGGCGTTGTCTGAAAAGGCTCCTATCATTTCATTATAGACGACCCCTCGAATTGCAAGGTCAGAGTCTCGATTGTGCAAGTCCTTGTGCTCCAGACGACATCCTTCTTGAAGAAAGTCTAAATACAATAAATTTGGCCTGTAACAAGATTTATTAGAAATGATTCTGGCGATTAATTCTGTATAAAATACCGAAATACGGCATCCAAATAAATTTTCTGCAGATTTCTGAAATCCACTTCGTTCATGGATGCAAATAGATACAAGGTGTAATCCGGTCCAGTAATTGCATTCATAAACGTTGCAATTGATCGATTGAGCATTAAAAAGAAGGGATCTCGAACTGGATACTTTTTAGAGCCCAATAAAACCAGATGCTCCAATATGTGAGGGAGACCCGTGGAATCGTATGGCGTCGTGCGGAAATTAACGGAAAATAAGTTATGGATATCATTGCGATCGAGATACCAGAACTCAGTTCCAGTGCCCAGATGCCGCAAGGTGCAAGACGTGACTCCATAGTCGGGAATAGATTCAATACGCTCGCACTGGAATCCTTGATAAATCCTGCCTTCCTTATACCTATAATTCCGGTCTTCTATTACATACGGTACATTTCTGCGGAGTTCGGCTTCAGGATTCAACTTGGCTTTGTTCACAACTTTCTGAACTTGGAATGACTTGGCATTTTGTGACGGGGATGGGATGTGCAGAATTCTCTTAAACGAAGGCTGAACAGCCTTTAAATAGTTCAAGCGCTTGAGCATTTGGAAAATGGAAAACGGCTGCGAAACGAGCACAATTAACGGATATCATATGATCAAGGCATTCATGCTTACATTAACCAGAAATCTTGGGAATCTTTAAAGAACCGTAGAATTTATAAATTTGTGATACTGTTTTTTTGAGCTTTAGAAGTATATTAAATAAATACCGAAAACTTTCATTATATTTTATGTGGCATCTATCAAATGCCAACTACTCTCCATAGAAACAGGAAAAACCGAACATAAATCAAGTATGACAGCTTTAGTCGAGATTGCTAGACTGTGAGATAGCCTGGTCCAGTCTCTTAGGTACGATAACAAGTATTTGCACATTTTTAATATATGTTATTACTGGAAAACTTTTATCGCATGGTATTTTTTATCTTCTTCATTTAATATTTGCTCTGCTTTTTTGTTATTCCCGAAAGAATGCGCTCAAATGTGCACTGATTTCATCAATTGTTCAAATTTATAAAACTGGATATATTTCTGGAAAGTGGATGTTCAATATTACTTCGGCATATAGTACATACATAAGTATTTTCATAAAGACTAAATCGACAGCACTGATTCTGTCACCTTTGCACTGCTTTCGGGACATTTAAGCGCTCTGAAAGCAGTGGAAAGATCCCCACAACTGCTTTGTGTTTTTGATCCCCAGTGGACCAAAACGTTTTCAGATCTGCAAACGATAGGGAAATGAATCTCTCAACGTCAGTTGCTTGGTACACTGGGGAATTGATGAATAACGGTTGTAAGTGTAATCCGAATCGGTTTAAATATTAAATTGTTTGTTTAAATGTTAAATTCGTAATAAAAGTAGCAAAAAAACTTGTTCCCAATTAAATGTCGAGCAGTGTTTGTAAAGTAAATACATATGTACTTTCGTATGTGCATAAGATTAATATATACATATTATAGTATAGTATATTATAGTATCTCAGAGAACCGTAATCTACATATTTTAGTCGAATTCGAGCGGTTGAGCGACTTTGACGTGCTATCCGCACATTCTGTGTATAAAACAAGTGATAATAATTGAATTTTGGCTTTTCAATGTTGTTTATTATTTTAATACTACTGGCACTGCTAGCCATTTATATTTTTAGTTTTAGAAAAGACTATGAACTATTATCATTATGTCGACGTTTTAAAACCGTTGATGGCGGGCCATTGGAAAATACGGTAGCCAGGGGAAAAGGCACTACAATTTTTGGCAATACATTTGATACCATTGGGATGAACTCTGGTAAGAAGCTGTAGTGCAAAGTCTCGATTTAAATATAAATGACTTTTTAAAATTGTACAGAACAATTGTTTTATTATTCTCGTGATTATGCTGCGGAACTGAAGCAAAGCTATATTCAATATGTTTTCGGATTTCCAATATACAACGTTATTGATGCCAACGATGCTGAGTTAGTGCTGAATGACAACAACTTGATTACCAAAGGAGATATGTATCGATTTCTTCACCCGTTTCTCAAATCGGGCTTGTTGACGAGCACAGGTATTCCATAACTACTTTCCTTTGTATTACAGAACAAGAAAATCTGCTTGTAGCGATCGTAAACTCAGTAATTTTGTCATATTACATTTTCACTAAATGCAAGAAATTATTATATTTTTAATATTATTATTTTATTCCCGATCTTTTTACCACTAACTTAGAGAATTTAACTAATCATTAAAAATCGCAATTTCTATTTTTATTTTAATCTCTATACTTATATTTTATTTTACCAACTGTTTTTAATTAAATTAAAATTTAATTATGTTGGAATTCTTAATATTAATTTACAGGCCAACATTGGCATGGCAGACGTAAATTACTGACACCAGCTTTTCATTTTAAAATACTGGAACAGTTCTTAGAGGTATTTAAGTAAGTCCCTACAACTAAAGAATTTTATCATATTCATACATATTACTTATATTTTATATTTGGAGCAGACAGGAGAGCGTTAAAGTCATAGATATTCTACAAAGCGCCGCAGTTAATACAGTCGGTCCCTGTGAGATTAATTTGAATGACGTAATTCCACGATTCACACTCAACAGCATATGCGGTATTGAAAATACTACAATTTATATCGCTACTACTACTTCCAAAACTACTACTATCACTCATATTACTGTTGTTTTTTCAAATATTGTTGCAACTTTCCACCTACACTTTACATCATGATAAAAATAAATAAAAGTAAAATGAAAAGTATTAGTAGTATTATTATATAATAAGTTTTAATACAAATAATACTACTTTTAAAACTACAACATTCAGTACTACAAAAACAAATTCTACTACTTTTTATACTAATACTAAAACTACTTTGAATACTTTTAGTACAACTATTCTTCTCCATTAACTAGAAACTGCCCTTGGCGTGAAACTGGACGATTGCACGGATAGTGATGAGTACCGAAATAACATCACAATCGCGGAGCACAGCTTTATAAAGCGTGTTATAAATCCCCTTATGTCCAGCGATGCCCTTTATAACCGTTATGGCGATGGCCTTAAGGATATACCGACCATAAATAAACTACATTCGTTCTCAAGCAGTATCATAGAAAAACGAAGGCAGAACTTTATTGGAGACAGCTTTAAAGAGGGCAACGACTTGGAATCAAGGTTTGCCTACTCCTTTAATAGTATAAAAAATTACTACATAATGATATTCTGTTAAGGGAATTGAATACTAAGCAACGTTATGCGATGCTGGACACGATGTTGCTGGCGGAGAAGGAGGGTCTCATCGACCATGCTGGCATTTGCGAAGAAGTGGATACTTTTATGTTTGAGGGATTCGATACGACATCTATGAGCATCATACTCACTCTCGCCTATTTGGCTAATCATCCGCAAAAGCAGCAGCGATGCTTTGAGGAAATTACGGAGCTAATACCCAACAAAGGTAAGATTGTGCAAGTCTTATCTCGCTTCTCGGTCACATAGTTTAAATGATTGTGAAATTTTAATATAAAATTATTACTTAATTGGCCAAACTGTTGAACTGTGCTAGATGAGGCGAGATTCATTTCGTTTGATCAGTTGAAATCAGCTGAGTTTCTTTGCAGACAATCTCAACGACTTGGACAACCGTACGTTGGCCCAGCTGAAATACTTGGAATGCGTTATTAAGGAAACACAGAGACTTTGCCCATCGGTGCCGGGAATTATGCGGGAGTGTCATGACGAAACGCAACTGACGAACAATTTAATTCTGCCAAAAGGCACACAAATCATAGTGCATATTTTCGATATACATCGCAATCCACGTTACTTTGATCAACCAAATGAGTTTATCCCAGAACGATTCCTGACCGAAAACTCGGATCACAGGCATCCGTTTGCCTTTATACCCTTTAGCGCTGGCCGACGAAATTGTATTGGTCAAAAGTTTGCTATGCTGGAAGTGAAAACTTTATTGGTTCACATTCTAAAAAATTTTGAAATATTACCCGTAAGTAATCCAAAAGAATACAGATTCTTAGCTGGAATTTTAATAAGAACCAAATCTGAAGTGTTTGTTAAGCTTGTGATTCGAAACTGAACGAACTCCATTAAAGCACAGTTCAATGAAACCCAAATTACAAACTCGAAATATCATTTTTATAATTAAAGCAACTAAATTTAGCAACTACTTGAAAACTGATCGATTTCTAAAAACTGAAATAAAGGCAGTGCGTAAAAAGATCGATGTCAAATACTCGTATAAAATATCGATATATCGATGACATGTCAGCCAAACTAAAAGTATCGCTTATCTGCTTGGTTTATTATTACGATAAGAAACAATCGCAGGCCTATCGATAGATTTGCCGCCGTCGATGGCAGATGTTCGTGAAATCACGCAATTTACAAATTTGTTAAAAAAATATATTTTTTTTTCTATCAAATAAGTCAAAATATTCGCGCGTAATTAACAATGAATGTGGCATTTAAGTAATCCAAAGACTCACAACAACTTGCAGATTGTGAGAGTCTGTAAATTGTATGAGAAAAGTGCATCAAATGCGCGCGCGTTTTTTCTTGGTGCCGCCGCATCGTTTTGTGAAAAGTGCCACATTTCAAAAGGTAAATGCATCTTCTTATCCTGGTTGATTGACTAAATATAAAGCTAACTCAGCTGAGTACATAATCAACACTCAAATATTTTATTGTGTCCCCACTGGAGAACAGGGCGCCTGTTCACATGAACTTGGGGCGTGCCTGTACCTAAAAGAAGTATCCAAAAATACCAACGCAATAAATCTAAAGTTGATTTTGATTTTGTCGTATTGTAGTTGAACTGTTGAAGAATGGCAGGAATTAGCTCGAACACAGCGCATAAAATCAACAACAGCTACGATTCGGAGCCTTCAACGGGCAGCGGGGTAAGCCAGATATTGAAAATAAACAATTAATTGTCTCTTAATAACTTTAATATGCAGTCTTCGCTCAGTGAAAACAATGAGGGCCAAATATCTGACGAGGAGAACATGAATCTACCGTATCTACTGAAGCCAAAAACACTGAGCACAGACAATGCCAACACCAATGCCAAATTGAGCTTGCAGGGCAGCCAGGAGTCGCAATTTCGAGGCTTTGGCGACAGTCCTTATGGCCAAGTGAATAAACGGCTTTACGGCTCACAATTGGAGAATCTAAAACTGCCAGAGATTGACAAGAAGACGGAGAAGGAGGAGCAACCAACTATCTCAGGGAAGCATAAATCACCAGGCATGATTGCATTCCCTCGGTTTTACGAAAGCATCATGGAGGAGAATAGCTGCAATGCTGTCGATATGCCAGCCACATCTGCCGAAGCAGCTAAGGCAACCACAGACACTTTGTCCTTTGATGGCAAGATCAAAAGTCTGACTGAGGCGCCCAGCAACTCTGTCCAGGAGAGCTTCCAGAAGGCACCACAACAGCAGCAGCAACCGCAACAACTGTCGGAATCATTTATACTGCACAGAATGAATAACGAGCGATCGCCAGATTTGTTTGCGGATAGCGATGAGGATGATGGCGATGAGCAAACGGACAAGGGACTAGGCACAACACTTGATGATTTGCCCGAAGCTCTCGAGGAAAGCCAATGTGTCAGCGAGGCGCCCTCAACGAGTCACAATGCCAGCGGTGCACGTTACTCCCTGACAGTGCCAACGGAATCTAGTTTTGTCGATGATCAGACCCAAGACACTCAGTTAACAAACAGTGATCCTCGAACCCATTTCATGGAGAATTGTCGGCGGGAACGTGAACTGTATAGGCGCATACGCCGCTGCTTGCAGGGAGTGCGCCCTCCACCGACAGTGACCACTCCTGATACCGATGTCATCAACGCTGTCGTAAACATGAAGTCAAAAGTGATCAACTTTCTGGTTTGCAAAGATGCTGATGCAAATGCCAATCCCGCGTCCGGCATTGAAGACAGCGGCATCTGTGCCACATCCTCGTTGCTTAAACCCACGCACAGTCTGGCCGAAGCACAGAACATGAGTTGGCGCGATGTTCTGGGCGTGCGTCAGCATGGTCTGAGGTAGGATATTAAACGAGATCCATTTAATATACAACTTCTAAAGACTTGATTTCTTTAGTTACAACTTGAACAAGGCGGCGGAACAAAATGAATACCTCAGTTTGTCGGTGGTGGAACGGTACGTGGGCGCCGAGACAGCCACATCCTATGTGCGCTCACCTTCCAGTGCCAAGAAGCGCAACATGCGCATGAAGTGAGTAAAGGCAAAGACTCACTGGAAGCGGGGTATATCTAAAAACAATGTTTTCTTTATAGAATGCTCACACAATCGCCTGGCAATCGCCTCAGTCACTTGGCCAAGCGACGAGCCATTTTCTCATCCGCAAATCTGGCCACGAACTCCATTAAACTAAACAGCTCCATTGGCCCGCAAATACTGCTGGATAAAAAGTAAGTGGAATTATATTTTTGACCATAAATATATAAAACAAAGAAAAGACAGACACCATAATGGTTTTAAATGGCTTATCGATGCCTTATATTTATTTCTCCATCAATATTAACTTAACTAACTTTATTTAATCCACAGAAAGGAACGCAACAAGCGCAAAGCAACTCCAAAACGCAAAACCCCTGGCAGCAAAAAGAAAGGTAAGCTTACAGCAAATATACTTAGTTGAAAATAAAGTCAATTAATGCATTGCCAATTTTCAGCTCGAAAAACTCCGTCCTCTTCAGCACGCAAGCGTCTTTTTCGCACCGATCTCATCAAGCCGGGACCATCGCGTGAAACCTCGAAACGCGCTCTATTCCAAAGTCCAGCCAAGTCATCGCAACAGCAGCAGTTATTCCCGCCCAAGCCCCTGTTCAAGCCAGAGATTGCCAATCGTGTGGAGAGATCAAAACGTGCCCTCTTCTCGCCCGAGCAGAGCACTCCGAGCAATCAGCTGGAGTCGCTGCTGAAGCGTAAACGCAATGCCCGCGATGACGAAGATGCTGCTGAGCTGGCAAGTCAGAGTAGCAAATTGTTTCGAGCTGGCAGTGGCTTTGGCAGCGGTTTGACTCCGCGCGCTCTTAAGATCAAGAGTCAGAGCTTTTGCATTGGAGCTGGTTCCTCCACGGCATCGCAACAGAATGTGGCAGCCAACATGCAACAGTCGCCATTTGGCAACACGCCGCGACTTGGCCATGGATTAAGTGGCAGCAGCAGCACTTTGGCTTGCAGCACGACGCCAACAATAAGCAAATTGCATCGCGCACATTCGGAAATGAGTGCAACGCCCCAAAGCGCCATGACGGACAATCAACGGAAGGTGAGATGTGGCACCTTGTATGACAGTTGCATATATTTAAACTGCTATATTTGTATATATATAGAAACTGCTGTGGGCTGTGTCTCAGGCACTGCAGGAGAAGAAAATATCCGCAAAGCATGAAAATTTCCGGCAACACGCGGCGGATTTGGCACGCATTGTGAAGCGCATCTTTCAGGAGTTTTATCTGGGTCACACGACAAGCAACAGTGAGACCTTGTTGCGGTTAGTGTTCAGCTTGTTTCTCTTTGTGCATTCCTCTTGACTCTTTGTGTGTCTTTTTACAGGTTAGCCAAGAAGTACGCCTTCAGCGTGATTGCTGGCAAGCAACCGGACGACATTTATCTGCACGCTCGCAGTCACGAGAGTGAAACGAAGCTGCAGTCGAGCTCACGGCTCTCGGGCTATATTGGACCCGAGGAGTTTGCACAGCGGAAGCTGTTGTTGTCCCATAGCTCCTCGCAATCGCTGACCCCGTCCCAGATGTCGCTAACACGCAGCAAGGCAGATGGATCAATGCCGAATCTATTCGGCAGCGAGAACTCCATTGATTCATTCGGTTTCAGTCAAATGAGCCAAGGTGCTGCGACTTCAAACTCCGCCACGCAATCCAGTCTGATGGAACGTATTTCGGAGGATCTGTTTAGCAAGCAGCAACAGCTGCCCATACTGCCAAATCCGACATTGCAGAACAGCTCATCCAAGAGCAACTTGGGCGGCTTGGCGCTGCGCGAGAATGTGCATTGCGAGCAACGAAGATCGGCGCAAAAGAACTTTACCGGAAAGGATCAGCGGAATATCAGTCCCTACTACAATGGCGGCAACAGCAATGGATCTGGGCGCAAGTTGCAGTCCACAACTGCGGTTCCAAGTGTCGACTCCAGCGCCAAAGCGAGGCGCCAAATATCCTTTGATAGCTAAATTTCTAAATTTTCAAGTTGAAAATTTCAACACTGCCCGGATAATGATGTATTTATTTTTATCAAAAACCTTGTTCCATATTTCTTGGGTTGTTTTTTTAGCCTAATTTATTTAATTGCCACGGTACTTGGATTATGTCATAGTACAACAATCGCAGACACGACTTCAAACTTACAGAAACACAAACATTTATGAATTGCAATATTTTTCGCTGAAGTAAAAGATAAAACAAAAGAGGTTTCCACTTAATATTGTTAATTTGAACTATTGTAACTAAAGTACGAATGTGTAAGAGGTTGACCAATCAATTGGTCATCGCTAAGATTGTAATCAATGTAAATGGAATAGCATAAAATAAAAGATCCACTCAATAGTAGCCACTGCGATTGATGTAGCGCCGCACCAGGTTGAACGAGACTATGTGGAAGACCAGGGCCACCACCAAGAGGCTGCCACAATCCAGCCAGTAGGTGTACTCGGCGGTGCGGTACGAGGTCTGTTGGAGCACCTCCAAGCCGGTCTTGACGCACGGATGCTCTTCATTAACTGGACAGTCTGTTGAGGAAAGGTGATGAGGATGCGGAACAGGAAAAGAAGCGATTGCTCGACTCACCAATGTTGTCAATGTCGATCCAAAAGTTGTACATTAACGCTTCGTTGGCGTAGAAGAAAAGTGAAAGGTATTTGATCCCTGGAATGGAGTCCACATTCATATAAGTGCCGCCGAAGATGAGGAAAATCAAATCAAAGGGCGCCGCAAACTCCGATGCCATTTTGTCGGACTCAAAAAGGCTAGAGAGGAAGACGCCGTAGGCAACGGCGGCAACGGCTGAGAGACTCATGAGCAATCCCATGGTTATGAAGAGCAGAAAGCCGCGAGTATAATAGATGGATGCATAGATTACGGATAGAAAGACATAGCCCTTGAAAAAGGCCACCGGCACAAAGGATATGACCAGGGCCACATAGTAGGCGGACAGGCTGTAGGTTCCCTCGCCCACCTCGCGCCGAATGATGGGCAAGGCACTGGGAAAGATGTACATGACGCCGTAGCTGAATGTAAAGATCATCTCGGTGCTGAGCATGAAGAGGGAACCACGCACATCCTGCACCGTGCGCTGTGACAATCCCCCAACGCCGGAGTACATCAACGAGAGCGTCACGGCGGTGATCATGAAGAAGGCGAACCCGATCAGGCCGCTCCTGATGTTCCGCAGATCCTCGGTCATGAAGCGAACGAGCAGCAGATATACCTGATACATCCAGCGTATCTTCTTAAATTCCTGCATGCGCCTCATGTAGTCACCGCTGTGGTTCCTGGCCAGCAGCCAGCTGCCGCTGTACAGTCCATCCGTCTCGTGCTCGTACCTAATCCGCAGCATCTCGCCCGCGTTCTCCTTGCCATCTGCCAGAGTCTTCAGATAGAAGTCGGCGGGATTGCAGTTCTGCGGCAGCAGGAAACCCAAGCTGAAGAAAATTATGAATGCTGGTTTTGATTTTCCATAGTTAAAGTTGTACACTCAGAAAAAAAAATCAAGATTTCTGTAGTTAAACAGGGAATACTCAATTTTCACAACTGAGAACAAAAAATTATTTTTCTCTTCATAATACCAAAAATCTTTTAAAAGATTTCTTTATTTTACTTTATGTAAGATTTGTGATTAATTTAGGTCTGCAAAAGATCGAATCATATTTGTTTAAGTACACTCACAAAAACTTCAAGATTTTCGTGCTTAAACAGAAGATATTCAAATACAAACGATTTCAAAAGCAGACAGCTCGAAATTTCGTAAACTGAGAACAAAAATCTTATTTCAAGTTCGCTTTGAACATTTCCAGAAATCCTAAAATATGATTTTTCCGGAATACTTTACATATGTAAGTTTTTGAATAATTTTATGTCTGTAAAAGATCGAATCTCTAAAATGTCCCAAAACTTACTTGTTTTTGTACAAAACATTCTCATATTTCAGTTAATTTCAATCTTGAAACATACAAAGAAACTTAAATTTGAATAACAAATGTTTGGTAAAAAAAATCATGTTTCTGGAGGTATTTCAATTAATTTTTCCACTTTTCTGACTAAAGCTCATTTCAAATCGGAAATTAAATCATATAGCTGTCATAGTAACGATCAGTTTGTATTTTAAACTCAAGATCGTTTCATACTTAATTCAAGAATAATATCCTAAAATTTAAAGACCAATTCACTTACGGACTTACTTAATTTTAAGCATACCTGTTAAAAATTGATTAGCAATCATAATCATTGGCAATTAGATTATTTTTGTTTAAAAGTAAACGAATGATTAAATTACGATTATTTTCAGTTTTGCCCAAATATTAAATGATTACGATTACAAAAAATCAAAAATAATCAGATAAACTCAAAAATAATCAGAAAAAATCAAAAATAATCTTTTTGAGTATTTCGGACTATTTTTGATTTTTTCTGATTATTTGTGTTTCTTTTTAATTACTTCTGATTATTTATTTTAAATTTTCACAATCAAAGTAGCCAAAATAATCAGAAAAAATCATAAATAATCCGAAATAATCAGAACCAATATTTATGATTTTTTCTGATTATTTTTTAATAATTGTAATAATTTTAGATTATTTCTGATTTTTTGTAATCGTAACCATTGTATAATCACAAATTTTCCAACAGTTATTTCCAAAAATAATCCAATTGATTAGTAATTCTAATCGAAAGTTAACAGGTATGATTTTAAGTATGTAAAATTTTTGTGAGTGTACTTACTCCGTAAAGAACTTGACGGCATGTTCGGTGCGTCCCTGGTAGACAATGCGTCCGCCATCCATGAGAATGATGTGCGTGAACAGCTCGAAGATGTCGGAGGTGGGCTGGTGAATGGAACAGATGGCTCCCTTCTTCAGAGTGCCATTGGGACTGTTGTTGAGCACACTCAACGTGGGCAGCTCCATCATGGATTGCAGCAGACTCTCGTGCGAGTTGTCCACGATTTCCATTTCAATGGAATTGCTGCCGGTGCTCACATCACTGGGCGTGGCAAAGGAATCCTCGCCATACACCTGATTCAGCGAGTGCTTGGAGATGCGTCGCCGGGTGCAGAGATGACGCAGTGTCTTGATCACGGAATAGGCGCTGAAGCTGTCCAAGCCAGTCGTGGGCTCATCACAGAACAGAAAGATGGGATCGGTGATGAGCTCCTCGGCGAGACTGAGACGCTTGCGCTCTCCGCCCGACAGCTGCTGGATGCGAGTGTGTGCCGCATCCCTTAAGCCCACTGCCAACAACAAATCCGAGACACGTTGACGCTTCTCCGCCTTCGTTGTCTTCCGATGCATCTTGAAGTGGGACTAAGTGGGAGTAGTTCACGTTATTGTGATTTTAGTTCATCTCTTTTAATTTGAGGGAGGTCTTACCATAAAGTACAGATGCTCGTAGGCGGTAAAGGTTTTAACATTGATCTCAAACTGTGGCAGAAAGCTGGAGATGCGTGTCATCTGATCCCGTTCCATGGCCACGCCGTTTAAAACCACATCGCCGGTTAAATTACCGCGCAATCGTTGCGAAATCGCTGCCAATAATGTGGTTTTCCCCGCCCCCGAGCCGCCCAATATGGCGATGAGGTCGCCGGTCTTCAGATGACCGCTGACTAAAGAGAAACCACACACACCACAATTATTTTCAGTTTCCCAATTGGATTTATCGAATCACGCAGAATCGGTTTGGTTCGGATCCTGAACCGAACCTTCGAAACTATTTAGTCCGTAAACTCGAACCCAAACCGAACCCGTTCTTTAGTAAGGTTCGAAAAATAAATGTTTACAGAGATTTCTAAATTATTATGAAATTTTTTAATTCGCAAACTCGAACTCCTTTTAAAAAAGAGGTTCGGTTGGAAAGATAAATTTTTACACAGTTTTTAAACTTTTTTAATATCGCACAAATTTTGAAAATTTAAAAAAAAAAAATATCATAATATAACATTTCATATTTAAATCATAAAATTAGTTTCATTATTTCCAATATTATCATGTTATTTCTATCAAGAAAACGTAATTGATTGAAAAATTAAGAAAAAATTCAAATAATTCAAATATTTATCTTGTCTTAAATTGAACCAAGTTATGAACAGTAATCTTAGGTTTAGCGGGTTTATAATCCCTATCTCTATCTATGGCTCGAACCCATGAACCGAACCAAACCTTAACCAAAAACTTTGTTGGTTTGCAGCCTTGAATCATCCTTTCTCTTACCATCGTGTAAAATTTGTAACTCTTTCTTTTTCCTGCATTCATTCCAAAAACTGTAATTGCTTTGCTCCTGGGCGGGCACATAATAGTTCAACTGCTTCCACTCCAGGCACAGACCCGTCTGTGTGCCTCCTCCGGCCTCGTTCTCAGGCATCGCTCCCAGAGTTCAATGTACGACAACCAAGAAAATGTGACTTTTTCTCTCTTTCCAGGTAGTCAGTCCCCAACAGCATCCAAGTGAATCCACAAAAACACGCTTATCACTTAAGTAACTTTTTATCTTATCGTTGCCACTATTTGTACTGGGATTTGGATGAACATTTTGTCTGTTGGCTCACACGATTTAATCACTCACATTTGGTCGGGCAGACCTTAAAAGACCCTTCAAGAAACCGAACCGGAGACAACCGTTCGCGGCTAAGATCCAATCTCAACTGTGCCATACCATCCACATCCACGTTGTTTTCTAGCCCCAGCGTGTCTGCCAGTTGGCCACAGCTTCATCATAAGTAACATTAAACTTTTGACCGCATTTTTATGATATTTTTTCCAGCTAATTGTCGCTTATCAATTCACATACTCCGACCAGATACGCCATTGACAGCGGACTACCTTAACTAGGAAAGACATCTATCTATCTTTCTGTGTACTATATATGATCACTCAGCCCAGACCCATTGAAAAAGTGTCTGGGCAAGCACAGACAAGGCATTCTATTTGTTCACGGCTAAATCATGTCACTAACACGCCCACAATTTGAAGGCCAAAAGACCGCCAAAGAATGCTGGACAGACAATTGAATATTATAAAGTAAGCGATTTATTAGATTATTTCTATATACTTAAAATTTCTTATATGTATAAATATATATAACTCTGTTCTGACTGACTGACTGAGAATCAACGTGAAGGCCAAACGATTAATGCTAGAAATCTGAAATTCTCACACAACATAGCTGAGACAATTTAATAATAGTAAGACGACCTTTCGTTGGATTATAAATTTCACTGATCTGATACTATAACATTAAGTATGAGCTCTATTTGATCCTGAATTCTTACATTATTAATTTCCCTGATCTGATACTATAATATAAAGTAAAATCTCTATTAAATTTTGATTTATTTCTATTAACTTCTTTGACTGAATTCATTCCATTATTAATTTCACTGATCTGATGCTACAAAATAAATTAAAATCTCTATAAAATTTTGATTTCATTTTAAGCTTGATTTCCCTGATCTCAGCATTTCTTTCAACATTTTTAATTTGTCAAATTGAATTTGTTATATTATTTTCAGTTACTATTTTTGTAATTTAATTATTTCTATAATTGCAGCTTTTTTGAATTATTTAAAAATTTGTACTCCATTGACTTAATCTTTTCTTAAGATTTTTTCAATCACAAAAAGTCAATTGAAGTATAATCACAGATTTTACAATGCTCTTGACCCGATCGTGTTTTTTATGAGATCACTTTACCATTGTCAATGAACCGAATCGTTGGCAAAATACGGAAATACATTCGAAATGTATCAAAGAATTAATAAACAGTGCAGTAAAGTCTGACTAAAGCGAATTAAATAGTTCAAGATTAAAGAAAAATCATACAATTCGATTAAGATTTCATACTCGTGTACTATATAAAGTTTTATATATCAATCTTTTTAAGTTTTCTGCTTTTAAAATATAAGATACTAGGGGGCTACGCCCCCTGCTCGCTTCGCTCGCCAACCCCCAGCTCGCTTCGCTCGCAACATTGTCTTTAGTTGTCCGGTTTAAAAAATTTACATAATATTCGCCCCCTGCTCGCTTCGCTCGCCAACCCGCAGCTCGCTTCGCTCGCAACATTGTATTTAGTTGCCCGTTTTAACAAATTTATATAATATAGCATTTTTTCTAAAAAAAACCGGAAATATTTAGCTTCCGCTGCCTTAATTTTTTTCCTTGCAATTGAACTTTGGCTAAAAAGTCGGATTTGGTGATTTAGCGTGAAAAAGCTAAATTTGGCGGGAAAAAGCTAAATTTGGCGAGAAAAGCTAAATTAAGAGAATTTGTCAAAATTTGGCAAGAAGAGTTAATCTAAAAGTTTTGTTAGGATATCTCCGATTGCATCCGATTGTTCCTATGGCAGCTATATGATATAGTCATCCGACTTTGACCAAATTTGGTCAGAATGTAAGAGACAGCCCCAATCATACAATCTGTGAGTTTGGTTGAGATATCTTAAGAAACAAAAAAGTTTTTCATACTAAAGGTGTTTTTCATCGGATTGTTCCTATGGCAGCTATAAGATATAGTCATTCCACTTTGACCAAATTTGGTCAGAATGTAAGAGACAGTACGAAACATATAATCTGTGAGTTTGGTTGAGATATCTTAAAAAACAAAAAAGTTTTTCATACTAAAGGTGTTTTTCATCGGATTGTTCCTATGGCAGCTATAAGATATAGTCATTCCACTTTGACCAAATTTGGTCAGAATGTAAGAGACAGTACCAAACATATAATCTGTGAGTTTGGTTGAGATATCTTAAGAAACAAAAAAGTTTTTCATACTAAAGGTGTTTTTCATCGGATTGTTCCTATGGCAGCTATAAGATATAGTCATTCCACTTTGACCAAATTTGGTCAGAATGTAAGAGACAGTACCAAACATATAATCTGTGAGTTTGGTTGAGATATCTTAAGAAACAAAAAAGTTTTTCATACTAAAGGTGTTTTTCATCGGATTGTTCCTATGGCAGCTATAAGATATAGTCATTCCACTTTGACCAAATTTGGTCAGAATGTAAGAGATAGTACCAAACATATAACCTGTGAGTTTGGTTGAGATATCCTAAGAAACAAAAAAGTTTTTCATACTAAGCAATTCCGTGACCTTTGACCCCGATTTAACCCACTTAGAGGTCGAATTTCGCAAAACGCCGTCTTATTGCACGATGAAATTATCTCACCTATGTTGTGTGAAAATTTCAGCTTTCTATCTTTTACCGTTTGGGCTACACGTTGATTCTCAGTCAGTCAGTGAGTCAGTCAGTCAGTCAGTCAGTCAGTCAGTCAGGACAAAGAATTTTATATATATAGATATCTAAATAAAATAAATAAATAAATACCTCGCAAGAGCCTTGATAAGAGGTATCATTTAGATATGCAACTTTGTACTAAGGAAAATCCAATTTGGAGTGAGAGTAGTTTTTGCTATGACCATAAACAAATTGCGAGGCCAGAGATTTAGTAAAGTTGGATTGTGGGTAACGTCTGATGATACAATCTTTACGTTCCAGTCTTAAAACATTATAAAACTATTCAAGATACTATATTTAAATACGTATTTAGTTTAACCAGATTATTTAGGTTTTATTCAGTAATAAATGCTCAGTACTTTGTGGAATGGTATGTACTCCAGTTCCGTGGCATGTTCACGTCTGTAATCCCACAGATATTGATCAATTAAAATGGAATTCACATTGCGTGTGTCCACATCCGGATGCTTTTGCTTTAATATGGCGAGGACAGCATCTTTGACTTCTTCGATTATGTAAATGGAGGCGCCTCTGATCTCAACCTCCATAGGATCGCCATTCTGCATGATGGTATCCTTCTTGAGCAGCTCCAGCAATTCCGGCGTATACTCCAAGCTGCCAAAGTGCACCAACACCTGGGGAATGCGATAGTCCGCAAACATGGTTATTTTCTCAATGTCCTCGAAGTAGCCAAGTCCTTCGCCTCGATAGCAGGACCACAAGTCACCCACAAGGATTTGTGCACGCTTAAGGATGGAAACCCGTTCGCCTGCAAACTCTGCCTGATCTCGGAAGCAGGGAAAGTCATCGACAATAAACTGCAGTAGAGTCACCGCCGAGTTGTTGGCCGCCTTCACCACATTTTCAAAGCGTCCCTGCCACTTGCTCTGGAGACACTCCCCGACCTGATGCAGGCACTCCAAGCGCTTCTCTAGCAAGGGAATCTTGGTGTCCTCATCGTCCGGTCGAAATATGTTGGACAAAGTCTCCAAGTCGATTTTGGAATAGAACTCTGGGTTCGTTATGTCCAAGCCTTCTTTCATGGCGCGATTGATAGCAGCACAGAGGGCAAAGTAGCCGGTATATCCATTCACCTTATATTTGGTGTAGTTTTCTAAATATAAATAAAGTTGACATTAATTTTAGTGATAACAGTTCAAGTAATAGTAGTAGAAGTAGTAGTAGTATTAATAGTAGTAGTAAAAGTAGAAGTAATGGTAGTAGAAATCGTAAAAGTAGTAGTAGTAAAAGTATTAGAAGTAGTAGTAAAAGTAGTAGTTTAAGATTAGTAGTAGCAGTATTAATACTTGTAAATTAATAGTAATAATAGTAATTGTAAAATCTTTATTTGCTTAACCCACGCGGCGTCCAAAAGCAAAAGTTCAGTGTATCCACAATGAAAATCCAGTTGGCAGCGTGAGCATCACTTGGTTTTGGATGAAGTTCATGTTGCGAGAAGTTGGCGACATCAATTTTTTTGGCTGTCGTTTGTACAGTTTATGGTTAGCACTAAACAAACCACATGGTTGGAACTTTAAACTTGCAAGATACTCACAGATTAAGCCGTTGACAATTTCCTCGGTCAGGCGCTCAATACCCGAGGGCAGAACTTTTAAATGCTTAGCATGGCGCACAATATGTTCACCAGATTCTCTGGGATTTAGGCTGGCGCTGATCTTGCTCATCTTGTTGAAGAGTTGTGTCGTTTCGTTCTGAAAAAGTTCAAATGAACGTGTCATCTTAATGAACGAATGAACATATTCAGTGAATCAGGAACTTAATCCAGTATCACCTTGTCGCCACACCGATATAAAATATTAAATATCCTCTTTTCCAGGATGTAAGGAAGTTTCTCCGCGACATTAAGTTTTTGATTTGCTGGCGGAAAAACGGTTTCTAGAGGTGGAGAAACATCGCTGTTTGCAAAACATCGTAGCCATCGGTGTTTGGTAGGCCACTATCGAATGTTTTTATATACAACAAAAATAAACCAACCTGATAATTACGGCCCTCTTAAATATTGGAAGCAAAGAATTTCAAAATATTATGAGAAATATGTTCAATATAATAAAATAGCTGCATTAATCAGCTGATGCATTGGCAAAAAAAAAGGTGGCAGCCTTGGCAACGGTATCATATTTGACAGTATTTAACTCTTTTCAGAAAAGGAGTTAAATATCAACATTGTTTTATTTTAAATAAATATTAAAAATTTAACTTTGAAACTTTCACAGGAGTTTTGTTATATTTGTTTTCGATTTTATAATTTTTTTTTAAACAAATTTTCTTATTTGTTCTATACGCAAAGGCTGACGTGCCCCAAACCAATTTTAAAATGAACTTTATTATTTAAGAAAGTTTTGTTGATTTTTTGAATTTCGCTTATGTTAAACTGTTAAAAACTCAAAATGGCACTGTAAAAGCTAACATTCTGTTGGGCATATTTAATGCGATAGTCAAACAGTGTGTCTCTATAGTTGAACAGATGAAAAAATATATTAGCGCCAAACATTCAGTTTTCAAACTTACAATGACTGTGTTTGTCAAAGGGGTGCATTTGTAATCAGCCAACTAACTCTTTCCCCTTTCCCATCCAGCAGGTTAATTGTGAAGAGCATGACAGTCGAACCGTAGTAAGCTTCATATACTTGCTTTATGACACGCGTAATTCGAGTCAAAATATGCAATTAAACAAAAACTTCTTGACTGTAAAAATATTTGCATAACTTGAGCAAACAAACGTCGGGGATGTCACGTCCTCAAAAGACAATGCTAAGTTGTTGTTGAACTTGTCATTATAAGCACACACACACACACACTCATGCTCACAGACACACACACACACACATACTCATGCACTCAGATTCATCTATCCATACAACTAACACACAAATGGGGGTTGTGTTGATACTCGTACTTATGCTAAAGTGTAGATTAATAGCTTGGGCGTTGGGTGAGAGGGGGAGCTATGGGGGTGGTGTCGCTCCGACAGACAGAAATCAGCGCTCGTAAAATTTACGTAAAATTCATTAAGCGCAACAAAAGACGCCAACAAAAACAGGTTGCAGCAACCAAAAATGGAAGCCTGCAGTACGGGTGACTAGCGAAAACTTGGGGAATTTCCTAAGGAATTGGTGACGGGTGCTAGGGAACAGTTGCAACACCAGCATGGCGTTTTTCTAACGAATTTTTCCACTACATGTCCGACGAGTGTACCGAGCGGTAAGACGCTTAATTATCCTTAGCTAACGATTTGCCTAGCTCCAAAATCGGTAGAA
This sequence comes from Drosophila limbata, assembly GCA_963924055.1. NCBI lineage: Eukaryota > Metazoa > Arthropoda > Insecta > Diptera > Drosophilidae > Drosophila > Drosophila limbata. The sequence continues at coordinate 7,313,143 of OZ001355.1, forward strand.
CACGGTATATCGCTAGTACAAAGGAACTTGTGCTAGTTATAAATTAAGTACATATTTTTAAAAATAAAATATATATTTGTGCTTTATTATTTTTTTTGGTTACTTAGCGCTTTTTAGCTAACTACTAGTGATGAACCACGGAGATAGAATTATGTATGATTTGCCTAACGACTTACGTAACTACTAGTGATGCATTACCGTTACAGAACTGGATACAGCCTCAACATCGCCGTACTGCAGGGAACATACACACACACACACACATACATAATCATTTAGACAAAGCCTTGCATAGTTGATAAGACGTGTCCTCAACTCGTGCTGCTCTGGTGGCAGATGAGGCAATGGCAATGGTTTCGGTTGGATCCGCGAGAGTCGCAGGCGCGGGGCGAGGCTGTCAAAAGTGAAGTAAACGCAGTCAAGCGCCAATAGAAAGCAACAAATTTTTGTCATTTCAAAAGGGATATGAAGCTTTTGTGGCGATATTGTTTGCACTCAAGCGCAATCCCAGTCCTATAATAATAATCATCATTATCATAGTTATTAGCCATCCCTTGCCATATTCTGTGTTGTTCTGCGACGAGCCGCAACTTCAGACTCCAGAGCTCCTTGAGTGGCTCGGTCATATCCTTGTCTCTGTCTCTTTCCCTCTCCCTCTCTTTGTCATCACAATCACAGTGACTGACAGATTAGCGTGTTGGCATTAAATTTGTCCTCCCGCCATGCAAAATTGGTTGTTTAAAGCATTGACCCGACTGCAGAGTGAAATTCTGGCTCAGAATAAAATACGGGCACAAACTCTGGAATTTACAACAACATTACAACATGTTGCGGTCACCAAATGTACGCGTGTGCGTGTGTGTGGGCGGTGTCATGTGGTATGTAATGAGTTTTACGCGGTATTGCCGCAGGTTACACCCAGCCATACTTTCCATGACAATTTTGGTCTGCGCTCAATTTATAGAGCCGATAAGCTGGCCTGCGTTATGTGCACTAATGCCGGTAATTAACGTCTTTTGTCAACTGATTTCAGCGGCCCCATTGTTTGTTTTATTTCCCGCTTAGGTGCACACTGATGAAAATGCACACATTTTGGTATGACAGTATGTGCATACAATACTGTTTAGTAAAACAATTTATAACCTTAAGGTAATAGGTAAAAACTTTTTTTCAGTTTTTCTAAATCTTGATCAATCGGAAAACTAAATTTTCAGAACCCGGATGTTACATTTTTTTTTTTTTAATTTTTCAGTATTTTATTCGAAAGGGATACAAGAACAAAAGTAACGTTGGAAACTCTTGTTACTGTTAAAGTTTATGTTTATCGATATATAAGCAGTATAAAAATTGTAGAGATCGAAAGTTCACGAATTGTAGAGAAATTAAAATTAATTATTGCGGCTGGAGTCGATGTCTATCGATATTTAGTATCGAAAGTGTGGGGATCGAAAGTTCTCGTTGTGTGGTAGAATTAAAATAAATAATTTGATACGAGGGGAGTCTAAATTAAAGCTTATTTAACAGTTATTCTAAAAATAGTTATAGTCTAGCTTTTTTATATAAAATGTGTACTAACTCAAACAAATGATCCAAGTGTAATTGCCAAATAAATAACATGCAAACCGACCGCAAATGAATCCCCTAAATGTCGAGTCCCTTTGTAGATAGTATTTTAATCCAAATGTCAGGGAAAGTATTGCACCCGAAATAGAAAAGTACACAAAAAACTATACAAATCAAGCGCTCTCTATACATACAGATAAAAAAGTAAAATGACTGGAGGGAAACATAAAATGTTACGGGCAAAGCGCTTTCATGTCAACCATAAAAATAGCAGACGCATAAAAAATTAATAAGCAGCCATGGCAGCCAATAGCCAGTGGCCAGCAGACAGTGGCTCTAGTGGACGATGGACGATGCATAGGGGGAAGTGGACAGTGGGCGGTGTTCAGCGGAGGACGACGCATTGCCATTGTCTTGTGTTGTCCTTTTGCTTTTGGTTTGCCATCCCTTTCACCCCTTCACCTGTCACAGGACGGACGGAGACGACAACGGCGACCGCTTAACGGACTGAGACACATCATTAATGCATAATTCAAGCGTTTGGCAGTTTTCTGCTTTCAATATTCAATTTGAATGCCGCCCGAAGCGAAACAGTTTCTGTCCTTCATATACTTTTGTTGTTCGTTTTTATACCCGTTACTTTGAAAAAAATGTATAGGGGTATATTGTATCTGTTGAAAGGCATGCAACATGGAACTCTGGCTCTATAAAGCACATATATTTTTGATCAGCATTAAATGTGATTAATTATATCCAGGATATCAAACAGAAACGAATGTCGGTTACGGTTTCGGCTAAGTAAGAATTTTTGAATTCGGTTATCGATTACGCAAGATCTTAGGATACCGGTTTCATAACGGTTACCGGTTAGTTCTTTTTTTTTGCATCATTTTTACAAGAGTATGTTAATGTATAAACAAAAATTCAATGAGTTTTTTATTCAAATTAAATATAAAAATCCAAAATTAGGCTTTTCGCATCCAAATCGTATTTATGGAAAGGAAAGAAGGTTTCAAGTTTTTTGTTTAAGTTCTCTATCCATTTTAAAGGGTATCATGCAGTTGATCACTTTTTTGTGCGTATTTTAATTTTTGTAATATTGATAAAAGTGGTTTTAGTTGCGTGAGTTTGTGACTTCGCTCTTCTTTCTACAGGGTATTATCTAGTTGAACAATCTCCCGTTTATGCAGCTTTAGTTTTTGTTTTCATAGTTTTGTGCTTCGTGTTCATGCTTGCTTATTTATTTTCTTTGTGTGGCGCTGATCGCTTTACCCCCGCATTTCCACCCTGCTCCCTGCTGCCTGCTGCTTCCCTTCAGATTCCTTCTGTTCTCCTGCTGCGTGTACCTGCTGCATTATTCAGGGGATTCGATTTACAAGCACACAAAATGCATGATAAACCGTTTCAAGCGTATTGAGACGATGGCCATTGTCTTGGACTCGAACTCGAATCCGAGCTCGGATCCGGACTCGACCTCCTGTTTTGGCCATGGGGCGTTTAGACCGAATGAAAGCGGCAATCAAAAAGGGGTTGCCACGCCCATTTTGGGAATGTCATTCTGTTGCATGCGTTTGTTGTTTATTAAATATAAATGATTGTCACTTGCGGCATGTCCTCGACATGTCCTCGAGCCAAAAGACGACGACGAAATGTTGATAGCGATGATTGCTTGAATTTTGTTGAGCAAGTGGGCCCCCAGCAGCAGAACGAATCCCCCCCAACAGAGTCAACAATGGTCCTTATTGCGATTTCGTGTACCTACAAACGTGTAGTTTGCCGTGCAGCTTTTGTGCTGCAATTGCTTGCAATTTGGTCAAGTGTAGTAACTTGGCTCTGACACTTGGGCGCCACTTTGACAAGTCATGGCAACGGAATTGCTATTGCTATTGATATGAGTACGGCTATTGGCCATTTGACATTTGCTCGTCATTGCACTTACGTTCCCAACCATGTTTCATGCTCGTAAACTATTGACGGCCATGATGATGTTCATGACGGACAGACGTCAGCAAAAGGATTTTTGAAATGATTCCCCGGATATTGACCACAAAATGCCATTAAAAAATAATTACGCATTTTAATTGGCATTTAGTTGAGGCAAAAAATTAAGTGCCGTTCAACATAAAAACTGCTTTTATTATTGATTACTTTAACGCTTGTATTTATGGTGTCCTCTGTGCACATACATATCTACATAAGTGTAATTTGCAATGTTGATCTACAGTGAGTCTGCCGTATAATGCATTTTGAAGGCGTCAATGAGTAAATTTTGTAATATATAAAATTTAAGGACAAGGGAAAAGGGATTAATTGAAAATCAAGTATGTTTTTATGCTAAAAATATTTTAATAAATATAAAAACTAAAATTATTATTAGGGAAAACTGATTAATAGAAAATCAAGTATGTTTTTATGTTACACATATTTTTTTCCAAGTAGCCGTAATATTCAAGTTTCCTTTCCAAATAACAATTATAATAATGCTAAAGTAACTTCAATTAGGGCGAAAAAAAACATACTGATGAAATCATTTTGTTAAATGTATAAATAATAATGCTATGAATGGTTCGTTATAGAAACGTACAACTATAGATATCAATAATTACTGGTCCGTGATTATGTCTATATGTATGGCATTGGATAACCCCATGAACTTTGCACTGTGTACTGTGTGTTCACGTAGTTAGTGTGCGTGTCGTGTCGACCATCACTTAAAAAACAATTAACGACTGCAGGGTGCTCATAAAAATTGATTTAGGCTGAATTGAATAATGAGTTCATAATTGATTTTCAGTCAAAGAATGTGGCATTTGGAGTATAATCGATTTATGATGAAAATACGCTGAATTCAAAGGAAACAATTAATTATTTATGTTGTTATTGTTATTAACTTATAATCTATTAGCATAATTTTTTATCAAAAAATGGCAATTGTAGGATTTATGTTATTAAAGTTTCTACAAGTTTTGGAAACGCATTCAGAGAAGTTGTATTAAATATAGCAAATGAAACAAATTAAAGAAATTTACGGAACAAATTGTCTTTAAAAAATCTAAAATATTATTTAATTCAAAGGAATTCATATTTTTATTACTGCAGCACAAAAATGTGCCAAAAACGAGTTTATCTAAATATTTATAATGTGAAATAAACACTATGCATAACTTTTATGGCTTGTTGCTCTTGTTAATACAAATTAATCCAAATGGTTGGCATTTAATGATATGAGAACAGCGACGACTGCAATTGCAGCTTTCGGTGTGCCTCAAATGGTGTGGCAACATGACAATCGTGCCACCAGCAACAGCGGCAACAGCAACAACGACTGCAACTGCAACAACTCGCCGTGTTTGTTCGCGTGCACAATGGACACTAATTGTGGTGTGTATTAAATAAACTACAATTGCAAATGGCGCATTTCATTTCAGTTTCAGTGGAAAAGAGGGGAATATCACAAAGGATACTCTGCCACATAGTTTGTTATTATTTGCAGTTGCATTACAAGCAATTGTTGTCGTTGTCGTTGTTGTTGTCGTTGTTGTTGCTACAGAACCCGTACTTTACATTGCTGCCATTTCCGTTCTGCGGTCGCATTTTTCTGTGTAATTGCAAATGGCTGCCAGTTGAGTTGATGTTGCACGATGGCCACTGTAAGTGTGCAACATGTAATGCAATGCAACAACGTAATGTGCGACAATTATATCAAATTTGTGGCTTCATTTTTGGCTTGCCGCTTGCCAATTTGTGTGATGGCATATCTAAAGTCAGCAAAAGAAGCTGCCACAAGATGTGGCAGCAACTAAGATGTGATAGTCTTTGTCTTGCCCTGTAATGTGGCATATATGTACTACACATACATATGCCATAATCATATTTAAGAGTTTCCCGGAATAAGTATTCGTGCAACTGCAACCTCAATTGCAATTGCTGCTGGCCAGTTGCCTGGCGGCTTATGTGTTGGCTCTCAGCGGCGGCTGTTTGGTTGGAAAACCACAAATTAAGCAGAGAAATCCTTGCCATGCATGCAACCGATGGCGCCGCATCGTGTCGACAACAAAAAAAAGTGAGACGAAGAAGGGAACGAGAGCGCGCCACACAAACATGCAACAACCAACCACAATGTTATGGCTGCAGCGTGCGGCGGCGAGGCGTGGCAGGTCTGCAGCGCCAGATAAATGCCCGTTGCCACATGGACTTCCCCCCTTGCCACACCTGCGAGGGGGTGGCAAACAGAAAGCAAAGCACAGTCGAGCACTCACGTCAGCGCTCGTGCGTTTATTTGCCGTTTCCGCTTCCGTTTGTCGTCGCCGTCATCGTCATTGCCATATTTGTTGTTCTTGTAATTTTTGTTGTTGTTGTTGTTGCTGTTGATGCGGTCAATTTCAATGCTCCCATTGCGCGTTAATAAGTCGTTGTTGTTGTTGTCATTTTTGTCGCTGCTGCCGCTGTAAATGACACAGAAAAATGCGCAGCATTTTGCACATGGAAATGAACTCAACACTCCCCGCCCCTTGCATGACCATAAAACTGCATTTAAATCACTGAAAAATGCTTTGCAATTTGTTGCTGCACCAGTTTTTTCTCATTTTCCTTTTGGCGCCAAATGAGTTTAAATGCAGACATCAGACAATTTCTTTGAAAAGAAAAAAGCAGAGAAAACAAACGTCAATTAGTTTCAAACTTGTGGTATGTAAAACATGACAGCAGTGCTTGCGTATGCTAAATACATGGATACCCTGTAACTTTTGAAGTGCATTTGGGAATGAAATAAATATTTCCAATTGAAAAAGAGTTGGACTCTACCTTTTAAAAAGGTACTTTTGTCTTTAGATATACCCTGGAAATATACTTGGTTTATTTCGTGCAAAAGAATGAAAGTTCTTTGATAAAGAAATTCAAATCAAATCAAAATTGGTTACATAGAGTGTTTATTAACATTAAAGTTAGCTGTCGAAGCTTGACTATGATAGAGCAATGAATTTGCTGTATTCAGTAGATCAAAAATATAGCCCTAATGAAATATTATTTGTTGTTTTTAGGATATAGCACTGGCCAGTTGCCAGTTACCAGTTGCCAGTTTTCCCAGGCAGTTGTTAACCGTTGGCATGCGATTATTGCCTGGAGTTAAGTTTGCAAGTAAGTTTTACAACTACAGATTGACATAAAAGTTGCTTGCTTACTTGCAATCACTACAAAGCACCCGCATCCGCAGTGAACCAAACTCAGAGCGAGGCAGAGCAGAAGAGAATGGGCGAAAATAAAGGAGAGAAAGGGAGAGGGGAGTGGGAGTGGGAGACTTGCAACCTAGAGGGACTGCAAAAACAGCTCGTCGTGTCAAAGTTGAGAAGCATCCATGACACTTGGACCTTCATTTAGTTAAGCTGACGTTATTGTTGATGCCCCCAATGCTGCCCCTCAAGGTTGCTGTCGCTCGGCTCACAACAATGGCAACATAGTCAAACGACAGCATTATCATCAACAACATGTTGCTGCAACAGTTGCAACAACAACAACAACAACAGCAACAACAACAAAATGGCAACGACAATGCTCTCAGATAGCATCAGCAAAGCTTTGTCCTTTTACTCCCTCTACTCGTACACTCTCCATCCTTTGTACACTGCACTACAAGTGATGACGTTGCTGTTGCTGTTGCTTTTGCTTTTGCTGTTCCTGTTACTTGTTATGCAACAGTGTAAGCTGTGTAACTGCCACTCGCTGAACTCTTTGGATGCTGGAAGTTTTTTATGTGCCCCAACCTGAAACTAATAACAATAATGCGCAACGTTCATTGAAAAAGTATAATGTCCTGCGAAAGGATTCCAGGATGCCAGCAAACCAGACAGGTTCAAGTCCAGCTTCAGTTTCAGCTTCAGCTTCTCGAGGCAAACATTTAGCCAGCTCATAAATATTATTTAGCACACATCGAAGCAAACTTGACCAAGAAGAAGTGCGACCGAGAAGCACTTTGTGTTTAATGAAGCGAGAATTCTCCCTTTCTCTCCCTCTCTCTCTCTGATGGAGCAACTTCAGTTCACTTGACCATTTCGTGGCCAACAAGTTGTATCCTTTGAGCTTTATCTGTTGCCAGCAAATCAGAAATTGCTTTTACGCATTTGTGGCCATCGTTCAGTGTGAAACTTTACAGTTGCCTTCAACACTTTCTCTTTGACTTTCCATTTCTGTGTGTGTGTGTCTGTGTGTGTAAAACGCAAATGCTTTAAGATCTCATGCATAAACTAGAAGAAAGTAAAATATAAGCTTGGTTTCCCTGTCGCGTAAATCAACACCCAAGTGGGAAATGCTTCTTCAATGCCAAATTGAAGGGGAAATGAGCTGCCATACATTATGCATAACATAGAGAGAGCTGTATCATTTTCAGAAAAAATGGCAAACAAATGATTGACATGTGCGGCATTTGAACTGTTGCCAGTTGCCGTTGCCGTTGGTTGCTAGTTGCCAAGTTAATGCCAAAAAGATGCTCTCCCGCAGCGCACACTGGTCGCAAATCGCAATATTTCTGGCAGAAATGTGTTACCTGTAATGACTTGAAAGTTGGTACAATATATGTAAGAAATGATAATATAATGTTTATTTAATAATGTGATTCATAATACAGATCAAAGTATGTATGTGTGTGTGTAAGTGTTCGTTTAACAACTTTTGTGTAATTCAACTTAACTGACAATAACCGACTGTATTCAACTTAAGACGACTACTTCTTCAGGTGTGTGTATCGGAAAGCTTATCGATAGATATGTTAAGTGTTAAATGTTAAGTAACAGGAGAGTGTTAGATCCTCGATAACTCCGCCTCCTGACATATATGTATGATTTAACTATATCATGTAAATTTAGTACAGTAGGAAATTGTTTTGGTCATATTAAAAGTGCTCGCATTTTATTTAAATTTTATTTGCATCATCGCATTCTGACAAAAAAAATGCATTTTAGCGAAATTAAAAAAAACTTGAGTGCCAAACCATGATGAAATTCCGCTTGAAAGTCTGTTCAGTCTATGCAAAGCTTTGAAAGTTTGAAGTTGGTTACACCTTTGACCACCTGTTTACAAAAAACGAACCACCTCAGAATTAATTTTAAAGTGCTTGCAGCTTATACCAATTATGACATAAGAAATTGATTGCGAATTAAAATATTAGTTTGAAAACTGGGAATTTTTTATAATAGAAACAGAAAGGGGGACCCTTTACATAAAAATCAAAAAAATGACATTCCCTTTGAAAATCTGTTGATTCTTGTCAAAATTATGAGAATTTAAAATTGATTTGATTTTTTTTGTATGTTGTTTTTTATTAATTAGTGTCAACTAAATGCCGTTGACCAAAGGAATTTATAAAAATTTAAATAAAATTAAGCAATATAATACGTTATTAATTTAGTAGGAATTATAAACAACTTTAAATTTAACTGAAAGGAAAAAAATAATTAAATTAAGAATTATTATACAAGAATCTGGGGATATTCAAAAAATTAATTATTAAATGATCCAACATTTGTTGCATGGATTGGGAAAAACCCAGAAAACCCCAATCAGATCAAAAAATAATAGTAGTAATAATGAATGGTAAAGGAAAAGGGAAGATTTCAAGGATGAAATGTTTTCTTCTACTTTTTTTTATTGGGTAATCACGTTATATCGGTATTGTTTACATATGGGTCAAAAATTCGATTAATTATTTGTCGATTTTTAGATTTTGATGTTAAACTCGATTGACTGTTTAGATTTACATCCTTATAGGCAATTTACACTGAGACCCGTATGAGGCCGTAACGAAAAAAAGCCGGTATAAGACCCGTAAGTAGGCCTTTACCATACAAAAATTTGACAGTTAGGTTCAAATATAAAGGCTCTACGGCGTGCCGGTATTGATACCGGCGTCATTACCGGCCTACTTTTGACAAAAGAAAGGTGGCAGCTCTGGTCAAAATTGATAAATAATCGATTTGCCACCACAAAAAAATTACAATTCAAATCAAAATAATGAGCGCAACAAGTATGATATATTTAAAAAATTGTGATGTCTTGTATATACCATTTACAATGGCATTTCTATTTAATATAGACGAAAAAGACAACACTAGGATGGGAAAAAAATGGACCGAGGGGTTGGAAAAATTATTCACTATGTATATGCTGAAATGGCCAATAAGATGTCACAGTTTGGAATAGACTTAACTGGACTTGAAGTCAGAAGAGAAGTCTGCTACAGCCATGGGCAGCATGGTACAAATTTGTAATCGCTTAGTCCGCGAATAAAAACAAATAAAATTAGTTATCAAAATGTTTTATTCAAGCTCTTAAGCACAAAAACAGTTCGCCAAAGCAGATCTTCCACTTTCGCCTGCGTTAGAAAATTTGGTCCAAATTAAATGTATGCCAAATTCTGCCACACCAGGCGGCAAAACTCCTTCACTATCACGCAAACATTGGGAGTTGACACTCCAAACATCCAGGCAATCGCAAAATATTCCGAGGCAGAACCCATTGCAAATGCAGCGATTCCAACTCGCTTTTGTAATGGGATGCAATTCCTAAAATTTGTGTCCTTCTTGGCCATTTCTGGAAGTGCCTGCACCAACTTATCGAAAGCGGCGCGCTACATCCTAAAAACAGATTTAAATACACCATCGGACATGTTGGGCACGTCTTTCTCCCAGAATACGCCGTTACGTTCCTATAAAAAGTGTGGAAAATTAACGTTCTTGTCTACAAATGCACTTTTTTACTTACATGCGTCCAAAAGGATCTGGATTTCTCCTCTAACGCATGATTCAACGAATTAATCATTACTTTGAACCCCTCGCAAGGCACCAATGCGTGGTTTATACCTTGGTTCACTCGCATAAACAGCGGTTTAACTGCGGCAATTACTTTGGGATCCATTCTATTTGTTCGCCTTTATTTACAACAAGAATCACCCGGCGAACTTTGTTCCGCCTTAATGGCAATAAATAAGCAGATTGTGTTTTTTTTTATTGGAAAAAATACAAAAAAATTAAATACCTACATTAATCATTCATTATTATTTCTGTATTTTAGTACATAGGTTGCTCTTCACTTAAGTACCTTGTGATACACGACATTTTTTGTTTTATTATCAGGCACAAAAACAAACAACGCAGATGGTCTTCCGACCCGTGTCGAACGGGATAAAAAGTATCTTATGTCCGTCTCCTGGCTCTAAGCTACCTCCCTACCAATTTTCACCCAAATCTGTTCTGCCGTTCTTGAGTTATAAGTGGTGTAACTAACACGACTTTCTTTTATATATATAGAAGATGTGTATTAATTATTTTCACAGTTTGACACTTGGACTTCAAAATATCGGTTTTTTTTACCGGCCTACCAGTGTAAACGACTTTCGCCGTAAGCTAAGGCTTTTTACTTACCGGTCTCAGTGTAAATTGCCTATTAGTATAGTTTGGATATTAAAAAGCAATCTTTTCGTAGCAGCCAAAATTTGAGGGATTTGCTCCAGTGTGCAGCGGAAACGCAGCAGCGGAAGTTGCGTTTGTTTTGGTGTGTGTGTGTCTGTGTGTGTGTGGCTAGAAAAACTTTGGCAAAGTGAAACCTTGCTGTCAGCATTAGATAAGCGCTTCAAGTTAATAGACTTGTAAAACACACGCTCCACACGCTGACCCCGGCCGAGAACCTGACTCGATTCAACTCGACTCGACTCGACTTTGACTTCGACTTGGAGTCAACTTTGGCTTGTTTGGTGCAGCCGAAACTGGATTTTTATTTATTTGTTTGTCGTTGGCATGTGGCGCGTGTCCCGTTCGCATCGCCCATAAAAAATAGTGAAATACTTATATATAAAATTGTTGAACACGCCCCCGCATGACAACTGGCAGATCAGAGGGTGGACTCACATCGCTTAACGGCCAACTAACAATTTAAGTTGTCAACTCGATATGAGATACATTCGCCGATTGCGATGTTTATCGTTTGCAGGGCAAAACTTTTCTGTTTAACTAGTCCTGCTTAATTTGCCGCTGCCTCTGCTCCTTGCCCTTTGTTTGATGAGCCTCCCGAGTGGTCGACATGTCTTCTTGGCCAAAGTTTGGCTCATCAACAAACGACGCATTGTGTGAGTTGGTCGTGTGTGTGGTTTTAGCTGATTGACAGGCCACTTCCCATGGCGACGGCTAATGCTGTGTTGCCTGGCTGGCTGCTTATCAACCAACTTTGAAAGTCAATTTCAATTAATCAATTGTCAAGTATTTTGACAGATGAATTTATAGCTCATTTGAGCAGACGCAGACCCTGCGTAATTAGGGTGCAACTTTATGTTCGATTAGCTTCAATGCTTTCTCGGACTTGTTAAACACAGACTTTGAGTCTCCTGCTCTATAAACAATATCTGTCAAGGGTTGTCTGTATCAGATACTGAATAAACTCTGTTTCTACTTTGATTCGGCAAGGGTGCATTTCTGAGTAATCGGCAAAAATATCGGTTTATTGAGATCTGCCGAGTTAAAGCAAATGAAACTTAGTAAAACTAGCCTCTTTCTTTGACTACTAATTCTTTCCATTTCAGCACCTTTTTTTTATTTAAAATTTTTAAGTTTGTGTCCCGTACAATTCCCAACATACATATGCTTATTTTTATTTATTAAAATATTTTTAAATCCACTTGTCATTATTAGGCAGACATTAAGAGCAATCGACTAAATTTTGAGTTTTGAAATGGCATTTCTGATCATCGGTCCAGTAATCGCTTTAAGTGTCATCAGTAGCTATCAGTGTTGCCAATTTGTCCTTTTTGCGGACAGATTTTTCCGTCTTGGAACTGCGATTTCCGGAAACATTTTAAAATGTCCCCTATCCGGAAAAAATGACTTTTTTTGTTACTTTATCCATTATTTATCCTTTTTTCATTGTTCTAATTCGCTCATAGAATCTATCAAATACATTTAAGCGTCATCTAATATATTCATTTTCGGATCGTCGAATATCTTTGAAATTTAAAAAAACAATTGATGCATTTCCTGTGGAAAATATTTTACTGACTAATAAAGAGCTAATACTTTCAATATTGTAGTAATTTTTAGAGCTATGATATTATTTTTTAATTATTTTTATATGTATTAATAAGAAAACATAGTTTGTCCAGATTTTTTGTCCTATAAAAAAAATCTGTCCGTTTTCTGTCTTGTTTTTTTTGGGCTTAACGGGCCTTTTTTGGTGTAGAGGCGTTGGCAACACTGCTAGCTACTATACAAAGTGTCATTTCCACACCCAAACAATGTTTATTCAATTTCGAAATGCGTATCAAAAGTTGTTCTTCATAACAAGTTGAAGTTTTTCTCAGTCTGTTGTCGCAAAACTGTCAGACAGAAACTAAAACTGAACTTGGTTAATTATTTATTTAACGCACTGTGCACAGATAACAATAGTTCTCCAGGGATATCAGCTTGGGAACAGTTTTATTTTAGCACAGTTGGAGATAAAAATATCATTGCCTGCTTTTTGACTGACAACAAGTCGTACTCATGTGTGCAACTTGGTGTGAATTGGATGTTGATGATGCTGATGATGCTGATGGTATTCGAGTGTTACAATGTTGTACACTCACCTGCCAAAGTGTGGAAACAAACAACGAGGAGCGAGTGTGAAATGCCAAGTGTAAACTTAACACTTCAAATGTAATGTATTTGTTAACAAAAAAAAAAAGTAAAAAAATAAAACCGTTGTTGCTCCTACACAATGTGCATTTTGACGTTGTCTCGATTGTTACTGCTGTTGACTGTTGACAATGCTCTGTCATCACTCTCTCCGTCAGTCAGTCAGTCAGTCAGCTTGTCTGACAGTCAGAGTCTCAGTCTCAGGCAGTGCGTGTTTATGTGCTGTTATTTACAATAGCGCATTTTTACACATATTTTTTTCAAAGTCAACAACATGATTTTCGCAGTCTGCGCTGTGCGACGTGTGCATAAAAGTCACACCCCCCTCCACCCTTCCTAACAACAACAACAACAATAGCAACATCGGCGAAACAACATTTACATTTTAAGTAGTTTTTAAATCGCTGCAGACAAACGTCAGCGTGTTGACAATTTATCATGCGCTCTGGAATGGCGCGATACGTGATTCAGTTTCTCTTCTCTTCTTCACTTGCCCCCAGGGTGGCTGACTGCCCCTAAGGCAGCTGCAATTTTGATTGATTGCTTTGGTTGAGCGGTGATTAAAGCCATAAGCCATGAAGCTGCAGTTGTAATACAGCCAGCAGTTGCCTTCGATCTACCTTGAGCTTACTTTCTTTTTCTTTCTTTCTTTATATATTAATTAATTTATGCCAGCCCATAGATTTATGTGTGCGTTTTCACTGGCAACTGACCACACACACACAGTGACAGTACAGTGACTGCAACTGCAACTGCCACATGCAAACGAAGTTGAAGTGTGTTAACAGGACGACGTCGCTGTGGCATGCCCCTGTAGCTGCAGCTGGCAGCAGCGATACTTAAAAGAAGAATACTCAATTAGCTGCTGTCGCTGCTTCAGTCACTGCCACTGCCTCTGCCTCAGTCGCGGCTTCTGCCTCAGTCACTGCCTCTCGGCTCGTTAAGTTGATCAATGCCTCGCCCGTGACTATCGCCTTGCCCCAAGTGTCAACATTGCATCCTCTGAATGCTTTTGCACTGAAAGAAAAATGTGCAAAAACTTTCAAATATGCGTTTATTAAATTATCGCAGACTACTTTAAAATTTATAAAATTCTTTATAGTTTCAAAGGAAGCAATTTTCCCAGTATTGTATATTATATAACCAACATATTTAGAAGTATTCTGACTGACGATGCTGAAGGCAATCAGCTTAGAAACCAAACGGTAGAAGCTAGAAGGCTGAAATTTTCACAATATATATTTGATAAATATAATCATGTGTTGCACTTTGCTCTTCCTCTTTTTGGGCAGTGTAAATACGTGTGAAAGAGTCTCTTGACTGCATTGCTCACTTTTAAGGACAGCGCATTAATTATTCAGTGCGTTTTATTGGCATCAGGCAAATGGCAGGCTCTCAGATCCTTTTGAGTCTTATCAACCGCACAACAGTCGCCAGCTTAAAGACAAGAAATATATGGGAAAATAAAATAATTTTCATATTATATATTTTTGTTTTTGTTTCTACTGCTGAGAAACTTTGCAGACAACTTGCAACTAATTTCGTGAAAGAAAGTTTTTATTATAAACTGCAAAGAGAAACGGAGAATTGCATTGAGAAATTTATGAAGTGGTGCGATGATGATTTCAATTGTCCATTTATTGGTCGGCGGCTCTCAAGGAATTGAGTTTTCCTTTTCTTTATTTTGTGTTTTCTTTTTTTTTTTGGTCCACACGAAGCTACTTGAAGCGCATTTTCTGCGCCATTTCAATTCAGCATTTTCTTGCCTTTTGCCTTTAGCTCAGTTCGCTTGTTTGATAAATTGTCTGGAAATTACAAATGGACAAGAGGCCAATTGTGGGGTAAAAGAAGAAGTAGGATGAGATGGAGGAGGGTCAACGGGGCCACAAAACATTTATGGTAATTTCAAATAAATGTATGGCTGAATGCGGGGCACATTTGTGTAGCAGATTTTAAGGCGCTTCCTGTCTATTTACGCTGATTTATGGCGGCAGCATTGTTGACTCTTAATGGCAAATGTCGACAAATTTGTTTTAATGGTCAATATAATGGATGTTATGCCTTGCCTTTTGATTTATCTTCTCGCCCTGTCGAGTTGCTGTATTTGTTTATACCAAATGAGAATTGTTTTGAAAACCTTAGTTCACTATCAGTTAGTTGTCTCGCTAAAGTTGCTTGAACATCAGTTTGTCGTTCGACTTTACGGTCTCCACACGCTAAGCATAAAATTTACTCGACAAAATGTCGGCTCGCAAATGCGCTGAATGTGGTGAAGTGCACCTTGCAGGTGCAAATGGGTAAGTTTCAAACAAATTGTGCATTTCACAGATACATTCATTTTGGTACTTAATTACTTTGGCCATAGTGCCATCTATTGTTGTGGCACCTTGTTGCGGTCAGTGCAGATGTCGGGCATGTTCAATGACTCCAAGCATTTTGTGGACATGCCCGCTCGCTATTTGCCGGATCGTATATTGGGCGATTGGAAAATGTTCTGTACCTGCAAGAAGAACGAATCGAACCTCAAAAATTTGACCAACTTTGTGGAGAATCACTTTGATTCGCCCGGCAGCGAAATGGAATACTGGTGTCCACCCGATTGGCGTTGTGAGCCCGCATATATGGCTCAAATTAAGGATCCGGATCTTAAGAAATTCGCCACGGCATTGAATCAAATTTGGAAGCAACTGGGCCGAC
Source organism: Drosophila limbata (assembly GCA_963924055.1). Lineage (NCBI taxonomy): Eukaryota > Metazoa > Arthropoda > Insecta > Diptera > Drosophilidae > Drosophila > Drosophila limbata. Next base: position 7,329,051 of record OZ001355.1, read on the forward strand.
ATATGAAGGACTGTGTCAGAACAAATCCTTTGATGTACTCGCTGGTCTATGTACCAAATCCCGTGATTGTGCCCGGCGGTCGTTTCATCGAGTTCTACTATTGGGACACATATTGGATTGTGCGAGGACTGCTTCACAGCGGGATGATCCAAACCGCCCGAGGGATGATTGATAACTGCTTGTACATTGTGTCGCAGTACAAATTCGTGCCCAATGGTGGTCGGATCTATTACTGGGGACGCTCACAGCCGCCGCTGTTGGTGCCCATGGTGAAGACGTATGTGGAGATGACCAAGGATCAGAAATATGCCGTGCAAGTGCTGCCCCTCCTGGAAATGGAGATGGACAACTTTCTGAAGAATCATGCGGTGAAGGTTAAGGGTCGGACCATGTATACATACCGAGACAAGTCATCCGGGCCACGGCCCGAGGCGTATCGTGAGGATGTCACCAGTGCCTCGGGTTTCGTCACGGATGAGGAGAAGGAAGAGCATTTCTCCCACTTGAAGGCTGCCTGTGAGTCCGGCATGGACTTCAGCTCGCGCTGGTTTGTTTCTCCCAGTGGAAACAATGTGGGCACCTTGGCCAACATCAAGACCACGTGGATAGTCCCAGTCGATCTGAATTGTATACTCTTCCGCAATTGCAAGACCCTCGCCGAGTTCAACACGTGGGCGGGAAATACTGCCAGGGCGGAGCATTATCGGACCATCGCTGGAAGTCTGATTAAGGCCATTACCGCGGTGCTGTGGCATAAGGAGCGGGGCGTGTGGTTCGACTATGATCTGAAGAACAAGGTGCCGCGGGATTACTTTGTGGTGACCAATCTATCGCCGCTCTGGGCACGCGCCTATCCGATTAACGATGCCGACAAGATAACAGAGTCTGTTATGCGTTACATTGAGGAAAACAAACTGGACTCGTTTCCGGGCGGCGTTCCACACACACTGAGTAATACGGGAGAGCAATGGGACTATCCAAATGTCTGGCCACCAATGATGCACATGCTGATCGAGGGACTCAACAATCTGGGCACACCTCCGGCCAAGGAATTGTCACTGCAGTGGCGAGAGCGCTGGGTGAGATCCAACTATGAGGCGTTTAAGCAGAGCGGATTCATGTACGAGAAGGTGAGCACGTAAAGAAACGAGAAGTTTGAACGCAGAATTCAGACTTTATTCTGTTAAGCAAGATATGTCCCTTTTTTAGATGTTTTTCCCTCACATATTTTTAAGGACCATTGCCCAAAAACAATTCGAAAATGTTTTTTTTAGTTTTTTTATACATTTTTTAGTTTGCTCTTTACAAGCAATTTTGTTTGGCAGATTATAAAAAAAGAGTTTTTGAAGTTGTTACTGCTCACGCAGTCAAGACAGAAATCTACAGCTTAGTTTATTCCTTAGCTGACCTTTCCTTGTCTTAAGTACAATTCTGAGGAATTTGTCTATTTAAAAGACATTTTTATACCCGTTACTTAAAAAATAAGTATAAGGGGATATTGTATTCGCTGCAATATATGTAACAGGGAGAAGGAAGCATCTCCGACCCTATAAAGTATATATATTCTTGATCAGCATCAACAGCCGAGTCGATATAGCCATGTCCGTCTGTCTGTCCGTCCGTGTGAGCGCCTAGATCTCAGAGACTATAAGAGCTAGAGCAATCAAATTTGGCACACAGACTTCTATAAACCCCACGCAGATCAAGTGTGTTTCAAATTTTTGCCACGCCCCTTTCCGTCTCCGTAAATCGCGGGAAGCCACCACACGCACAGTTTTCAAGATATTAGGATTTTTATACTAATTAACGTTAACTACTAGTATTAACTATCATCCTAGTAAATCGTAACAAGATCGGACAAATAAAAAGGTGGTAATGGCTGATTAAAGCTTTTAAGCAATATAAGTGCCTAAAAGTATGCAATAAAAATATTTTCAATTTAAATAAGTAACGGGATGGATCGGGAGCTCGACTAAAGCCCTTCCCTCTTGTTACTGCCATGACACTTTTGTGTTTTTTTTCCCTTCACAAAATAGAAATCTACAGATTGGTTTATTCTTATACTAAACTCTCCTTTTTTTCAGTACAATTGTGAGGAATTCGGCAGTGCTGGCTGTGGCGGAGAGAGTGGCGGCGCTCAGACGGGCTATGGCTGGACAAATGCTGTCCTGATCGAACTGCTGGCCAGATATGGCCAAGAGCTGACGGCCAAAGATGCTACCGCTGACGCCGCAGGAGTTTGCACTTGCGGCGATGAGATGTCAACTGGTGTGCCGATATTGGAAGATTCCCTGGAAGATTGTCCCATAACAAGTGAGCTTTATTTGGAGCAGAAAGCGCAGAACACGCAAACTGCTCCCACGAACAAAGAGTGTGTTGGAGCCGTACCGGAGGAGACCGAGTGTTCGGTGATGTGCTGTAGCACGGTCTACGAGGAGGAGGTGGAGGAGCCGGCCAAGATTGAGAGCTTTGCCACAAGTGAACAAGAGTGCGGTTGTGGGCAAAAGGAGGTCGCACCACCACCACAGCCGAAACCTTGTCCTGTTGCACCAGCGGCGGCAGCTCCAGCTCCAGCGCCTGCTCCTGCCAAGGCAGAACAGACCGAAGCTGTCATCTGTCCAGTGTGTAAAGAGTCTGCCAAGGCACCGAAGGCACAGAAGCCGCCGATCTTTTCGCTCGACTCGAGCTTGGCCAATGAGGTATATTGCTCGAAACCTATTGACATTGAAATGGAGGATTGTCCCTGCCTGATGGACTTGACGCCCTCCCAGGAGCAGGAACTGATGGAAGAATGCCAATGTGAAGATTCAGCTGCAACCCTGAATACGGTTGTTTGCTCCCAGACCACAAATGAAGACGCCGATGATAATAATGATGAGGCAGGTGCTTGTACAGCACCCTGTGCTGCAGCCGAAGAAGCCCCCTGCACTGCACCCGGCGCAGGAAATCCCATAATGAACAAAATCTTTCCACTGGCCGATTCCAACGATGATGCGTGCTTCGATCAAGGAAAGAAGGATACAGGCAAGAACGCCGAGGAGAACTGCATGTGCTGCCTGAAGAAGGCGTGCGATCGGGAGAAAGGGCAAACCAAAGAATGCGACTAAGTGGAGGCGGTGGAGCCGAAGTTGAACGATTCTTTTCGACCCAGTCAAAATTAAGTAGATCGAATTTTCTGGCATAAGAGAATGAAATGAAAAAGTTGAACAGTACTTTTCGGCCTAGTTCAAATTGAAGAGTTCCATTTTTGGCAATTGCATGAGAAACCAAGTTCATAAAAAAGCATATTAAATTTTGTTAATTTCTTCCTTTAAAATGACATTCAGTCCATTTAATTTCATGCTATCTTTATCTTTATGTAGCTGTCAATATCTTTATGTTATGGCCCAATCACACACACACACCCATGTACACATACACACATCAATTCTTACACACACACTCACAGTTATATCTGCTGTAACCCACCCAGCATTTGGAAGATGGTTTTAACAAAAATCACCTTGAGTCTTTTTCGAGTCCATGTGATGATTGAAAAAAAGAGTAATTTCATTGGCGATCAAAAGAAGACTCAAAAATGACTCAAGCATATGCTCAAAATGTAATTTATTAAAAGTACACAAACAAAATTTAAAGCAGTCGCTCAGGCAATTTAAAATGTGATTTTTTTGGGTGATGCTATGCAAATTGCACTTAAATATTTAATTTAGCCAAGCGCACTTAAGACCATTTTAATCAGACAGACGACTCCAAAAAGTTTCGAATGTGATAAAAAAAATTGCATAAAATGCTTGCTGGGAATATCTCGAAGCATTTGGACAAGGACACATTTGTTGAAAAGCGAAAGTCTCGTTTGACACAATTTCCACACCCACCATTTGATTGTGTGTATATGTGTGCGAGTGTCTGTGTGTGCATTGTGTGGGTGTGAGCTCATGCTGCTGAAATTTGCGAACAAATCGTTTGTGTGCCACCCCCTCAAACCTCCCCCGTCAACGCTGAGTTGCCACAGCCAAAAACACGCGTGCCACATTACAACATTTGTTCGCCTTTCTGTGTGAGTTTGTCTGTGGAGTTTTCCGCCTCCCCTTTTGCTCCCTTTTCACTGATGCGATTGTAGCGTTCTGATATTATTGAAATGCCGTTTTGATTGGCTTTGATGTCTGATGTGATGGGCTATGTGAGAGTAAAAGTAACAGTTACAGTTTCATATTGCTAAATGTTTTATGGCCCAAACCAAACACACTGGCCGATGCGATGGCTCTGATGTGATTAAGCGATAAGTAGTCAGCCATGAAACATTTTGGCTATGAAACTGACTACTCCCAATAGCTGCAGATATGCATAAATATTATATGTATCGTATATTCCCATGTATCTGAGGTTTTATGCACTTTGCCGCTAATTTGATTAAATTTTCCAACTGAATTCAATTCTTATCCAATTATACACATTTGGTCATTTGTCAGCGAATGCGTCAACATTGCTGTTGAATGAAATCGAAACTCGTAAGCGTAACCAGGACTGAAATATGAATGAGGGTCAAAGCGGAAAAGCGGAAAATGAACCGCAGTCGAATGATGGACGTTCAAACTGCACACTTGATAATGAAGAATGTGCACATCATTTCATGGTCGGCATGGCTGCATATGGCACGGTCCCACACACTGTCTGAGTTAGCCAGAGTCGTACTCTGAATTCCCAATAAGGGAAGCTGGATCTACTAGTTGTCAGTCGACATCTTTTAGGCTGACTCATCTTGTTAAAGTTATCAAACTCAGACTTTAAGGTTGTCGAATGATGGTTTTTAATATTTCTACCAAAGAGATGTGCTCTTTTATCTATTACTTTAAATGTAGATATCTCATAAGAGTTATGTGTTAAAAATAAATAAACCCGATACGTATTTGTGGATGGGATATCCTGGAAAATTTAACATCAAAATGAATTTTAACTTATAATTTTTTATCTATGTGGTGATCTGGCATCCCTAATATTCATGCAACCACAGATTACGATATTTTTCTATCGCTATTTATTATATCGATATTTCGATATATTCACTGTACCACACCACCAGTATTTTTGTACATCTCTATCTTCAATTCCAACCATCGAACAGTCACTTCTTAGTTGTAAATAAACTAAACTTATGGATAGTACAACCTAATCAATTACTTTCGTCGTTATTGATTAGTCATAAACCCAAACTCTCCATATCCAAATGGAAAATTGTTTATAATGATTTGATTTCAAATATCATTTTTAAATGTAAATATTTTAAATCAAAATTAATAAACCTATTACTAATACATTTTGTACTTCCGTTTTTAATTATAATAATTTGTTAATTTATTGATAAAAAATGAGCATACAATTTCTTGTTCTCTTTATTTTAATACATATCTACGTTCTAAGTAGGCGTGTGATTAAAGGTGACAACCCAGTAAAACTTTGCTCTTTCCAAAACCTACTATTTTCCACGTTCAAATTCCGAGTAGAACTAGTTGCCAAATCTGACTTTCCCAATTCGTTTTTATACAGGGGCGAGACAGGAATAGAACTAGGTTTTTAGAAGCGACTTTGGAAGGGGCTCTGTTATTGCACTGCTATCTAACATTTTCCATTCCGATACTCATTTCCAAAATCTAGTGTCCAGAATGTGGAATAAAGAAGGCAAAAAGACAGTGGCTCTGTTATTGCACTGCTAACTAACATTTCTGTTTCCTATACTGATTTCCAAAATCTACTGTTAAGAATGTGGAAAAAGAAGGCAGAACGGAAGGTTCCTTTTGAAAGGTACCAGGAATGTATTCCAAAAGAAAATATTTTACAAAAATTTTAATAATCCATTACAAATAAAAGAAATTTTGTATATATAAATACTTTAAATTATATTATACTTTTTATTATTTGTTTTGTTTGTAAATTAATTTTTATTGTTATTGTTGTTGCTATGCTTCTCTTCTGTTTTTCGCCTTGCCGATGGCCACAAGAACGTCTCTCGCATAGTCATCAGAGGTATATCCTTCTCTTCTGTTTGCTTCTGTGAAAGTTAATGCTTGAGAAAGGTTTCTCGGATGAACTGATTGAACCATAGAGAGCGACACTTAGATTCCTAAACGAGCTAAACCCCTTCTTGGAATATAGCACCCCGTTATTATATTTGACGACATAAATAATAAAATGAAGAGAAAAAATTATATTAATATAATTTCAACTGAACAAAACACATTACCACTATACTGACGAGATTTAATTTTTAGAATCTCACAGATGTATTTATTTTTCTTCTAAATGAAAAATTTGCAAACGCTTGCTCGGTTTAACACTCAGCTCTGGAACAAAAATAACAGAGAAAAAAAGAAAACAACATTGACTGTTTTGCTTTTCTGCTACTTAACAGATGTTGTGCTTCTGTTTACGAAAGCAGAGGCTTACCAGAATTACGAAGCATAGCAGTCTGTAACGAATGATTTAAAAGTGCTGACATTTAGCCTTCCCAACTCATGAAATAACATAGTTGCCTTTATCTCATGTTGGGAACAAAATTGTCACATGGAAAAGGCACATACTGCTTTTTTAGCATGAAAATTAATGCTGACAGAACACGTTGCCTGGGAACACACCTTCCCAAAAGTTTTACTGGGAAACTTTCAATGGCAATGATAAGTCGACCCTGGAAACATTTAAAGTGGTAAAGTACAGATTAATATAATTAATAAAATAGGTATTACATAATATTAGTTTTAGAAAAAAAGCATAATTTTACTTAAGTTTAGAAAAATCACTTATGGATTCGAATGATATGGAAACAGTACCCCTGTTTCCTACGCTCCTGGAACTCTACTTAAGTTTTAGAAGAATGGAGGTCCACCTGCATAGACAAAGCAAATGCAGAAATTCTGCAGCTCATCAGCTTCGTCTCGACTTGACGTTGACGTTGACGCTGTCAGCGATTCGTGGATAAAGCTTAGTTTCTCAAGCACCGCAGCTTTTGGTATGGAAAACAAGATGAAACTAACGAACTTGAGATGAGAAGCTGCCGTTTTGTTTCCGACTGCGTTTCTAATTAGACTGGCACAGGGATCATTTGCATCTTATTGACTAAATTAAGTGGAAAGTGGCAAAAGTTTCCTGGCTTCAAATTGTATGCAGTTGAAATGGAAACTGAAAGCAAATGAATTGAAATTAAATGTCAAATACGCTTCCATGAGGATGTGTAATGGTGTCAGTGTCTCAGACTGAAAATTGAAATTTGGCGTGTTTGCTAGACTTCTCGACATCGTCGACATCTTCTAGGGAGACATGTGCAGCAGCTCCGAAATGTTTCAATTACTTGCACTGTGCACATATATGTATATGTCTACTCGTAAATAAATAAAATCAAGACAATGCCAAAAGGCAGCAACAACAAATCTGTCATATGTCAAACTTTGCCATATTTAATTTCCTCTTTGCGAAATTAGTTTTGATCAAATTTTTCGTGTTGTTTGGCACACACACACACACATACTGCATATTCAGTTTTCTTTCTTTTTTTTTATTAAATTTTTTTGTATTTTTTTCTTCTACTTTGCCCGTTGAGCGCGCAGCTGCAATAATTCATGTTCAAAACTACAAATTGAGTCATAAACAACTTTTGATTTCGCATATACTACAAATGCGAATACGGAATGGTTGTCTAACTCTTACCCCCAAATTCGTTTCATCTATAGTGTTTTGTGTTGCATACTTTTTGGGGTGTTGCCTGGTTGCCATTCAAGCCTGCCTGACTCATGACTGGTTTTGGTTTTGCCGGAAGTATTTCATATTTTGTACGCTCGTTTTAGTTGACCTTTTCAAGTATGTTGAGCGAGAGACAGAGACAGTTAGTGGAAGAGAGAGAGAGAGTCGCACTCATTATTAAACCAAAATGCATATAAAAATCCGCTTATTACATTATTTAACAGCCGCACTTTTAGTTGTGGCTAAAAGTAGTCACAAATAAAGCATAAAAAAAATACAAAAATATTAAATAATAAAAACAACTGAGAAACTTTGAAAACCGTTTAAAAAGGTATGCAAACAATGTAATGCCTGTTGTCCTGACTGCTCCGACTGGTTGGCCAACTGTCTGGCTTACTTATGCATTTTTACTCTTTATGATTTATTTCGAAAGTCTCTTTTTGGGGCAGCCAGACAGACGAATGGCTGGATCAGAGGGTCGGTGGGGTCAGAGGGGTGACGGGGAACAGGCAACGGAACCCGTTGGGGCAGCTCACCCAAAAAGCTTGCCGCTTAATTTCATTAAACATTTATGAAATAAAGGCACAAGTTGCTGGCGTATTAAAATTTGATAGTCTGCTGTGGTCGCTCCAATCTCTCGCTCTCTCTCTCTCTCTCTCCCACTCTCCTATCTATCTCTGCTGCGCTCACTCTATAAATATGTATGTGTGTGTGTTTGTTGTTTCGTATGCGTCATTGTTAATATTGTACTGCGGTTTAACGCCAAAAGTCACCAAAGGCTCTGCTTTGCATACACTTTACCAGGGTATTATCACTTTCATAACTGAACTAAACTGATAAAAAAATTATCAAAACAAAGAATTTTTAAGACTTAATTTATAGAAATGGATAAAGTTGCTTTATTCTACATATATCTTTTGATCAATGTTTTTTAACATTTTCCTAAACCTTTTAAAAATCAATCCAATGGGAGCCAACCAATCTTTAAGTATATTCGGTATCTTGCAATTTTTAGAAATGAGTTAAACAATTAAAGCCGTTTAAATAGTATTTAAATATATTAAAAAATCGGTGCTCTCAAATGAAGTTTTAAATTTCTATACATATTTAAACTTAAAGGGTATCCCAAGTGTCGCATAACCGGCTCTTGGACTTTTTATGCTTGGTTTTATTCGTTTTAATGTCCTTTGCAGTTTCAGCTGTGTGCACTTTATTTGATGGACTTGTTTATGAGCAATTTCCATTATCATTTGCCGGCTGCACCTTTCGAATGGCAATCTTTGTGTGATTTTTATTAATGTTTATTGCGCGCGGGCGTTTAATTTGATGCGCATGTCCAGGAGACGAGGATGAGGAGTAGGATGTCCTGCGAATGCAATTGCTGCAACTTGAGATGCAAAAGGACACTGGGCATCCAGCTGGAAATGCAATTTGCAAATACGTATTCCGTATTCTGAATTGCGTATTGCCAAGTGCGTAACGATTCAGTTGAGCAGTGACTGGGATTGCGATGGACAAGGGGAGGAAGAGGAATGTCACCGGTGATGCTCCGGCTGTTGGTTGGACAGGTTTAAGCCACAGCAGGAGCCGGAGCCGGAGCCAATGGATCTGTGCAAAAAAGGAACACGCATTACTTTTTTTTTTTGGCCAAATTGCATTTTTAATATCATTTGCTGGGGCTAAAGGAGCTGCGGCAGCAGCAGAAGTGTTTTGTTGCCAGGGTTGCCATTGCAAATAATGAATGTGCGCCTGCAAACAATTATTTTTATATGAATTGCAACGTTAACCGTAACCGTAACGCAACAAATGGACGGGCGGGACAGCTCGACAAAACGGCAGGCAGGCGGAAAGATGACGCCATTTTGTGCTGTCACTAACGGTAACGGTTACGTTAACGTTAACGGTACCCGGTAAAGGTAAAAGTATTCGCAACTGTAACTGCCACTGCCAAATGAAAAGTACGCGCATATTACATACTTGTGCAAACTTACAAGACATTTTGGCATTCTGTAATATTCATAACTGCCAAGCAGTGAATAAGTGAGTGCGCACTCAGTCCGCTCATTCACCAGATGCGATTCACATGCTTCTTTCTTCTTCCTTGCTGCAAGTTTAAGCACCAGCGAGCATCAAGAGCCCAACGCACCTTTTATTTTGAGCATTAAGTTTGCCTTCTCATTTCATTTAAAGCATTACACTAAAATTTGAATACTTCATGTCATAACTTCATTTGAATAAAGTACATTTTTCATAGTTTTGCCTTAGAAATATGTGCAGGTAGATGCAACTGTGAAACGAGTTTAATGTCGACTAAAATATCGAGTTGTCGATCAGTTGGCAAATTATACTGATATTACAAGTGGTTTTTCATTTTGAAAACTAAATTATATTTTACAAATACTTGATAATTTTCAAAATATTTTTATGCAAATTCAAATTTGAGAAACAACAGTGATAAAATAGATATTCCGGATGGAAATCGGCCCAGTTTTGACAAAGTTATCGGAGTTGGAAGTTTTTGAAAAGTAGACAGCTTTGGAAAAATATTTAAATTTTAAAATTAACAAGAATTTTGAAGAAGTATCAAATTAGAATCCAAACAGCGATTAAACTTGGCAATTAAATCGGCTAAGTATTGACAAAGTATTCGGATTGGGAAGTTTTTAAAAAAGTACCAAGTGGATAAATTGGACAGTGTTGGAAAATTATAAAAATTTTCTAGAGCTTGCTTGCTTTCTTTACTTTCTGGAGTCAGAATAATATACATATCTATATAAAACAAGGAAAAATTAGAGCATAACAAAGGAACTATGAATATTATTTTTGGAATCCAAGAATCCAAAACCCTTTAGTTCAGTTTCTGCCATTTCTTTCATATTAAATCGAATTTCATCTTTGTCTGCTTTCATCTCAGTTTTGAGCAATTCTTCAAGCTGTCCGCCACCAAGGAAATAATCACATGCGGCATTGTCTTTCATTAGATTAGAGCTGATTGCGTAGTACGCCTTACCCCAGCCCTGGCTCCAACCCCTGCCCTGGGGCCCAACAAATGCTGACATCTGTGACAGCTCGGGGGAAAGGAAGTGGTCGCATTGATTGTTTTTGCCACTGGTAATTTGAAACTTTAAAATATTTATGATTTATGTTGCGTTGAGCGTTAGTTGCGTCTACACTCACTTCGGTCGAGTCCCGCCCATGCCCACGCCCACGCCCACATCCACGTCCAAATCACTGCCAACCCCCGTCTGGGAGTTGCTTTTGTAGCTCTCACTCTCTCTGGGCAGAGAAATTTTTCATTATAGAGCTATGCCGGCTAAGAACAACGTCTAATGGACTCCAGGAGTCGCGGTCTGTGACATTTTGCATGCAACGCAAAGGGACAAAAAATATTTGGCACGTGCTGCTGTGGGTAAAGGGAGAGTGGAGCAGGGCAAGAGAAGGGGAATAAAGCTGCCGAATTGAGTTGTCAGTTGTGCAAAAAGTTGCGTTTTATGAGGGTTGGCAGGACACGGGGCTGCCAAAAGTTGCAAAACTCACATTAAATATTAATAAAAATGTTGCCAAAGGGAGTTGCAGGTGAGCTGAAGGAGAGGGGGGCAAAGTGGAAGGGTAGGTAATAGTGTGTGTGTGTGTGTGTGTCTGATCTCAGGCTGAGAACGTGCGATGTGCTTAATAAATAAGCAGACGCCGAATATAAACGAATTTCTCGTTTTAGCGACATTTGATTTGTTCAAGTATCTCAAATTTTTGTTGTTGTTGCATCAATTGACAAAATAGTATTGTAAAGGGGTTGGCAGCAAGAGCAACCCTTAGTTTCAAGTTGAAATTGACATCGAGCATTACTCACTAACAATTTATTATCAACCACTTAGGATCAAAATAAGCGATAGTCCATCGAGGCTTATTACATTCTAAAAACTGACTGTCACCCCCCCAACTCCCTCTCTCTCTCTCGCACCCACACAGATTTATGACAAGTGCAACAGTGCTGACAAGAGAAATCAACCCTTATGTCGGCATTTGGTGTAGAAATTTTTATAGACCGTCAGTATGATATATGCATGCCAATATTATGACAACAATAGCAACAACGACAACCAAGGTTGGCAACTGTTGAAATATGCCGCAGGGCTGACAGACCAACAACAGACCAAAAAAATACAATACAAAAACGAAAATTGTGAACAACAACAAGTTGGAAATGGAAAGACGGTGGGCGTAAAGTTACGCGCGCATATGTAAGTGTCTGACTTCCGTTTCCGCTTGATATGCGACGCTGTTGCTGGGGGTGGATATCTAACAGAGCGGGAGGCAGGGCGAAGGGATCTGTGACTGGGGCTATTACATTTTACTTTTCATATTTGCCAAGGAATAACCGTGAAATTGTTTTTCTAGTCTGTGTTTTTGTGCCAACTACCCCTTTTAGTCAATTCCCAAAGTATCGCCAGCCTCTGTGTGTGTCTGATTGTTATCCTCTAAGTGTGAATGTATATGTGTGTGTGTGCGTGTATGTGTTTTTTTGGTTCACTTGAAACTTTCATCTGTGTTGCCAGAGGCAAAAGCCGTGATAGACTACAATGGAATGAGATTTGCGCCTTGCGGTAAATGCTATTTAAATATATAAATTTTAATAAGCTGTCGACCTTTGCATAGTGTGTCTTTGTTTTATGGCTTAAACACGAAAACACAGACATACACATACGCCTTTACTTATATGTGTATATAGTGTATCATAGTGTGTACGTGCACAGTGGAAATGTGGAAAGCCAAGCTAATTAAATGCAATAAATAATTTAAAAAAAATTATTCTGCAATAATATTATATTATTCGTGCAAGTTACATCTTTTTAAAAACTTTCGTTTATTTTTTAAAATAAAACGAAAAAAAAACAGACAAAACTATGAGGAAAATTAACTGATATTTAAAGACGTATTTAATCATGATTTAGTCTTGAAATTTATTTCGAATAGTTTTGCATAATCATTAACTTCTTTTCGATCACTGGAATCTTGTTAACTTCAATACGCTTCTTGTTAAATTTATTGCAATATTCTTAGATATTTTCCACTGAGTTATATGGATGTTAGGAAATCTTCGTAAGCTAAAAAAAACATATAGTCTGTTCAACTTTTATACTTTCCTTTGATTAAAAAAAAAAGAATTCCTTTAGTGAACTTCTTAGGGATTACATATTTTCCCAAATGAGAAACAGTGAAGCAAAAAATGTATTTACAGACAAATCTTTCGTTTCATATACAATTAAACTCAATTAAATCCGCATATTTAAACGGCAAATTGCAGTTGTGAAAACACCCGGACTAACACCCCAGCTATTTGGTCCAATTCCCCAGAGTGAGTGCATCAAGAGATAAACAGGGATGTTAAGGCTCCAGAAGAAGAAGAAGCCCAAGCTGCGAACTCAACGAACTTGAACCGCAATTTTTTCATTTTTATTATATTCCTATTTTATTTTTTTTTCGGTTTTGGCAATGCCCATACGAGACGAAGACATTTCTTTTTTGGCTACTTTTACTACCGCAACCCTCATGAATATGTAAGCAGTTGCTCTGTCGACAGAGTTGGTTGGTGGTGCCAAGGGGGAAGTGAAAGCCACAAAGCGTCAGGTAAAATGGCAATGGCAAAGGCAAAGACAAACCTGCAGCCGACACACAGATACACAGACCCAGACATACAGACACAGACACAGACACAGACACACAGACACAGACACACATCAATAAACAAGAAGCGTCGCGTAAATAATGCAACAGCGAGGGGAGGACGAGAGGGTTGTCTCACGATTTGACTTGCCCACGGGGCACGCACGGCGCAACATCAAAAGCAGACGACAGATAGAGTCCTGTGTTTAGAGGATACGTGCCGTCAGACGATCAGCCACACATCGACCAAGTTAGACAGACTGAGAGACAGACAGACATTTCCCTCATGTCCATATATCACACACATACAGCTATAGTATGTAGTTTGGATTGCAATTGTCTGTGCAGCTCATGCATTTTACATTTTTAATAGATTGACTGAAATTAATAACACGGACATTGAGAGTTAATACCCTGTACTTGTAAGAGTAAAGAGGTAGTCACACGATTGGAACATATCTGCAAGAGATTGAATCAATTGGATCAGTCGATGTCACTCTTGTTCAAGAGGTTTTCTAGTTTTATTTTAAATGTTCTAATAATTTATTTAATTATTCTGTTATTATTTTTCTAGTTTTAAGAATAGAATTGAGCATAAGAATTAATACATGAAAAAATTAATTTAATTTTTAATTAAAATTATAATACTAATGTATATTATGATAAATTTTTAGTTAAATTATCAATTTTTATTTTTAGCTTAATATTTTCATGTTTAAACTGATACAGCTCGCGATCAGATTGGTGAATTTTAATGAAATTTTCGGTAAAATTTAGTTCTTTCAGAGTACTATTAAAACTTTTTTAAGATAACAACCTTACTGTTTATAGAAAAAAGTTAAACTTGCTTATAGTTCTGTTGCGGCCGTTACAAATAATTGAAGTCGTTTTGAGGTTAATGTGATTTTCACATTTTTAGCGAATTTTGCATAATAAACAAAAAATATCCAAATACAAAAAATTAGGAAGAATATATGAGCATATCAATACAGCTGAAAATATAATGATAAGAAGTCTCGTAAAATATAAAATTATAATTTTTGTCTGCTGCGAACGTTACACTTTTTACACACATATTTACTTTCAAGTCTTTATATACATTAAATATCCTTTTATTATGGTTTTTATTTTAAATAAAGGAAAATGAAGCAAAGTTTAAGATTTGCAAAGCGCTAAACACTCAGACGACTGTTTTGATCACTTTTTTGGCCATTGAAAATACACTATTCTTTTTTATACGCATTAATGAAAGCAAGGGGCAAAAAGAAGAATTTTTGAATTTTTTTTGTTCTCTCTCTCTCTCGTTTGTCGTATTTTCTTAGCTTAGTTTTGATATCAAAGTAAAATTAAAGAATGTTTTTTTAAATCAAATACATATATTTAGATATAAATATGTTGGGTATCTGATAGTCGAGTAATCGCCACAGGAGTATTCCCATTTGTTGTGCTATTGGCATTGATATTAGTTTTAAGGCGGGTTGCTCTGCCTCCCCTTTTGGGACTTGTGCATTTGGGATGGACTCAGGGGATGCATAACACACGGTGGTTTACGGTACAACGCGTGCCACTTTTGCCCAAGATGGGGGCAAAATCAGAAAATCAAATCACTGGCCACAAGTTTTTCGGCCGTGCGTGCAATTAGCTAAAATGCCGACGTTACCAACAAAATGTGTGCGAGTATTTCAGTTTGTGGGTCAGAAAAACTTTCCGCTAACAACGCCGGGTACTGTCAAAAACTTTGCAACAACAACCAAGTGCGGACACCAAAATTGCAAAAAGGAAGTAGAAATAAAGTAAAGTAAAAAAAAAATAAAATAAAAATGTAAAAGAAAAACTACGCGAAGAAGACGAAGCAGGCGGGAGAAATATGCTTCAAGTGGCAAAGTTTGTGCTGAAGACATTAATTTGAGCCTTGATGATATTCAATTTAGGCACTCCGCAGAGACTTGTGGCACTACTAACCCTCCACACATACACATGCACACAAACACACTCACACACACACACAACGTGCAGCAACAGCAACAATGGCGGCAACAACTGTATAATATGAGCTCAACGGTCAAACTTTGCTATATAAGTAAATATATATATATATGGAGATCTCTCAGTCTCTGTATACGGCTATCTGTATATAAGGAACTTAGTGACAGTGCTTGTTGTAAAAAATTGCCTTGCCAAAAAAAAAAAAAAAAGGAAAGGGAAATATATTTTTTGGCACAACTTTTTTACATGCACTTGGTGTTGCCTGTTTGTGTTGGTCTTCTCGTTGTTACTGTGGCTATCAGGTCTTGGGAACAGCTCCTCGTCGAGCTGGTCAACTTTCCATGTTTGAGCGTCATTTTATTAAGTTGGCAACACTTGCCGAACAAGCCGGTACGGGCCTACAATTGGGGTCAGCAAGAAGTAGAAACATTTTATACAACTTTTTCTTTGACGCTAACCTTCTCCCTCTCTCTCTCTCTCTCTCTCTCTCTCTCCTCAGCACTCTCCTTTAATATAGTTATTTTAAAGTTTTTCGTTTAATTTTCAATTTGCTGTGGGCGACATTTTAAAATTCCACTTATTCGTCGGCATCTCACACACAGCTGGCCCAAAACTAAGTCCCAGCTGTGGCCTTGTTTTTAATGTGTACCAACTTGTTCTTCAGTTTTTGTTGTTATTTGTTTTATGCTTTTGTGGTTAAAATTGCTTTTATAAATCTACATTTATGTGTACACTATATATTTTCATTTTTGCTAACGAGCAATCTATGCATTTTCAATTTTTTGCCATTTATTTATCTTATTTGCACTGTCAACAGTTGTCGATTTATGTTGCATACTTTTCGGGGCCAAGCTCAAATTTGTCAAGCCTGCGAAGAAGAAAATGAGTAAAGTTTTTGTTGCCACAACAATAATAATAATAATAATAGTAATAACTACAGTACGCATATAGTGTGATTATTATTATTAGTATTATTGTTGTTCTTATTTGTATTTTTGTACTTGTTGTTGTTGTTGCTCCCCGGCGCCTTAGGGTAACGCTTTGTCGAGGTGTTTGTTGTGGCAAGTCAATATTTTTCTAGGCACTCGTGTGTTGAGAGCAAAATTCGTTGTGCCTGGCTGTGGTGTTTACAATGTATTGTGCATTGTTTTTGTTTAATACACAATATTTCAACAATGAAACCAAGTAAAACACAATCAACTGATCGAATACACTGGCAAAAATCGTGTTGATCAGAAGTAAAATTGTTTCGAAAGTATAAATTTCGTATAGTATTTATTAGATACCACTAGTTTACAGACAAAATGTGAACCAAAGTATTTTTTCCTTATGGACATTGGCCCGCTTAATACGAAAACGGCACTTAAAATTTTTTTCATGGAAGCGTTTTCGAAATATTCGATTTTTTTCGAATTTTCGAGGTTACTCCAACACTAGTACTAAAGTATTAAGATCGGTTCAGCAGTTCAGGTGCTAGCCATTTTAATAAGTTCAAAAATGGGCGTTTTTTGCGATTTTTTGAGCTCGAAAGCTAACATGGATTATAATGAATGGATTATAATGAACAATAATTTATTTTTTTTGGAACAGATTAAGCTTTACGTTAAATGTTTCAGAAATATGTTATCTTTGTGATTTCTATTTTTTCCAGGACAATATTTTAGCTTTTAAACTCAAAAAATCATAAAAAACGACAATTTTCGAACTTTTTAAAATCGCTAGCACCTGAACTGCTGAACCGATCTTAATACTGCATGAAAGAAAGTTGAAGAGAATTAACTTACCTTTAATATAAGTGTATGCTTGCAAAAATCGGATAATTAAAAATGGAAATATACTCAAAAGTGTTGGAGTAACCTCGAAAATTCTAAAAAACTCAAATAATTCGAAAACGCTTCCATAAAAAATATTTTAAATGCCATTTTTGTGTTAAGCGGGCCAAACTCCATAAGAAAAAAATACTTTGATTCACTTTGCAAAAAAAAGTTTTAATTTTGTAAACTAGTGTTATTTATTGTTTTAATTATAGAAAATTTTATTTGTTATAATTTATTAATTTTTACAGTTTTTTCGTCTGGCTATTACATTTTGTTGCAGTGTAAGCCCCACAAAAATCATTGAAAGTAATTTTAAAAACTATAAAAATGTGTTTATTGAGTTTTAAAAACATAAAATAAGATATAACTTGAACATGCAATTATTTCCAAATATTTCTTACAATTTCAATAACATCTTCTGCTAATTTTTTGTTAGGCATAATTACAAAATGTCTACTAAGTAGCAACCGTGGGACCACAGCCCAGACTAGACCCACGCCCAACTGTGGTAACTTGTTTATTTTTTTGCTATTTTTATTTTCACTTTTGCAAAGGGTTTTAACTTGGCCAGACGACACCCGACTGGGGCTATAAATTGTCAGCTTTTGTGTACACAAAAATACTTACACTTGTGAGTACACACATGAGCATATATGTATGTATGTGTAGACATATACAGTAGATGCTAGTATGAGTCTGAATATAAGGATAGAGTCAAACTAGCGACCTGGTAACGGTCCCAGCTGCGATGCGAACTTATGGCATCGATAAAGTAATGAATTACCAGTTTTGTTGTTGGCAAAGGCATGACAAGAGGGAGATGAGGGAGGATCTGTAAAAATAGTATAACTATAAATTGTATTTTTGTATTTTATTATTGCGTCTGTGCATTGTTGTTGTTGCCATGAGTATTGTCAAACATTGCCTCTGATTACGCTGTCAATAAGCTGAGAAAATATGATTTCCTTCTACTCCTGGGCTGAGTTGGTGGCAGTGCGTGCCCAAAACTGAAAGCCAAGTGTGCTTGCTCCAGCCCTGTTGCTTTTTGGGCTCAAATGGGGTGTTGGCCATGTTAGAATTATGCTCGTCATGACGGCACTTCCGTGCCCAGCGGCTGTTTGCCTATTGTTGTTATTGTTGAGTGTGTGAGTGTGGGGCAATCGCTGTGTGGCAGTGTGGCAGGCAACCTAGAGCCAAGGTACTTTGGTTGGCATTTATTGGTACTGGGCCCGTAGCTGTCGGCCCTGTCTGACTGTCCGCCTGTCCGCCTGTCTGCTTGTCTTCGTGTTTTTTAAGTTATTGCATGGGGAATCGGACGTAAACTAAACAAACGTGGCTAGGACGTGGCATCCTTGCACGCCAAGCATAATAACAAATGGAGTTGGCAAAAGGAACATTGCTGGCTGTTGTCTCAGTCGCCGTTGCGACAATCTCACATACACTGAAAAAAACACAATGCTTAAATTCCAGTTTAAGATTCTTGTTTTTAGCATGTATTCTGAATATTATTGTTAAATTATCACAATTTGCAGAAATATTGGCAACAACTCAGCATAAAAATAGACAAAAAAAGTGTAAAACATTTTATTTTAATTGATGTGTATATTATATTTTTTATTTGCGGAGAAGCAATTGAATAATCTATATAATAATATAAAAAACCCCCTTTACTTATTTAAATAAATATAAAATTTAAAATTTAAAAATTTATTGCATACTTTTAGGGCCTTATATTGATTATAAACTTAAATTAGCCATTACCACTCTTCTATATGCCCGATCTTCTTGCAATTAAGTAGGAATATAGCTTATACTAATAGTTAACGTTAATTATCATTAAATAAGTAATATTCTAAGAGCTGTGCGTGGGGTTTATAGAAGTCTGTGTGCTAAATTGGGTTGCTCTAGCTCTTAAAGTTTATGAGATCTGGGCGCTCACACGGCCGGACAGACGGACATGGGCATATCGACTCGGCTGTTGATGATGATCATGAATATTTATATAATTTATTAGGTCGGAGATGCTTCCTTCCCGTTTGGAATTGATTCTAAATCGTCAACTCGGGCTTTTTTTCCTGTGTACAGCACAAGAGAGAGATATATAGATGGATAGATAGAGAGGGGGAGCTAGAGAGGCCGTGCTATCGAAAAGTCCCCAGATCCCTTATGTAATTTTTAGATTTCCTGCTGCTCATTGGTTTTGCTCTCGCATCCCGCATCTCGCAATATCTTTGTTTGTGCTTTTATAGCCTTATAAATGGTTTGCTTTATGCAGCCATAAAAAAATGAATTAAACCTGTTGCCATCTCAAGGCATCACACAAGTCATTTGCAGTATACAAATTGAAGCTGAAGTTTGTGGCAGACATTTCAAAAATATGCACTGCTTCTCCTAATGAAAGTCAAGATGCCCGTCAGTTTTTGGCCAAGTTGCGGCTTTTGGCTAGCTACCTATCAGTTGCCAGCAAATTGCAAGTTAAACAAAGCTAACGAATTGCTTTAACTTGCCTCTCTCTCTCTCTCACACTCTCTGTCGCTGAGAGAGAGATAGGATTTCCGTCAAAAGTGCCGCAAAAAAGCAACCGAAATTGCTTAGAAGTGAACGCAGTGCAGGAGATTGCGGACTTAAAAGCTGCAAATCTCTGGGATAAAAGTGAAGGGCAAACCAAGGCAAATGGGCAGAGGAGGCGAACAGACAGCCGGCAGTCAGAAGTCAGCAGCCGCAAGTTGCCTGTCGACGGGCAAACTTATGGCTAAGACCACAAACAAATTTCATGCTGCAGTGTTGCACAGGCAACCAGGATGGCAACCAGGCAGTCAGCAGGACTCTCTCCAAATCGGAGAACGGTGAACGGAGGCGGCGGGCAACCGAATTAGATGTGCAAGAAAATTGTCTTCCTGTATGAATTTCATAATTTCCCAAGTTTTAGTTATGAAAAGCAAGCAATTTCCTTTCGCCAACTGCCAAAGCCGAGCCAGTGAAGGGGCTGAGATTGAAGCTCTGCTCGGCTTGAAATGGTTTGTTGTAGCTTAAGCTAGAGGTGTGCCTGCATTTGGTTAAAGCATCATGTGTGCAGACGTGTGTAGATGTCTGTGTGTGTGTGTGTGTGTGTGTGTGTGTGTGTACCTTGGCAATTTGGCAAGTTTAAACTTTTAATGCGAAGCACTTGGGAAAAGTTAAGCTGCTGCTTCTTTTAGTTTGGCGATTGCGTCATGTGCCTTGGATTAGTTTTTCAATTTCTGCGGCTGTTGTTTGCTGATGTCATCGACACAACTTCTCTGTCTCTATCTCCATCTTCTTCTTTTTCTTTCTCTTGTCTTATTTGTGTTGTTGTTATTTATTTCTGACCCAAAGGGGATGACTTCCCCCTCCACATCCCGGGCAACCCTTTGTCACATTTTTGCAATTTATGTTATTGTGTTTTGTGATTTCTATCAACACAGCAGACAACTTTTACTTTTAAGCACGTCTTGTGCTTGTCCTATGTCAAAACATGACCAGAGTTCTGAGTTCTGATCTTTACTTTTCAGTCTCGGTCTCAGTTTCAGTTCCATTTCCATTTCCAATTCGAGTCCATGCAGAAAGCAATAAAAATTGTTTACACACATTATTTGCGCATCCTTTTGCGGAAGCACCTTGTATGTTTTACAAGCGTAACACACAGTAACTTTCCGACGCTTTCTCTCATTCCCCGCCATTTTTCCAAGATTTTCCATTTAAATATTTTTCTAAAAAAATGAAGAAAACACAATGGCAGCAAAGATTTCTTGGTCATTGTATAAGCACTCTGTTTATTTTGCTACCCGACTATTAAAGTCGCACACACTCACACACACACACATACACCCACACACATTGGGAAATACTCTAATAAACTAATGCTTCTTTTTGGGGGCAGTTTGGGCTGTGCCCTTAAATCTATTACAAGGCAGTTGGCCCATAGTTTGTTTGCCGTTGCCCTTTGTAGGCTTATTTGCAGAGCATTTTACGGTGCTGTTGTCGTTGCTTTGGGATTACGACTACGTATTGGCAAATGTTTGCCCAAATTGAGGGTGGTCCAACCTGGAGTAAGAGACCTCTTTTAGATTTAGAAATAAACATTCCTTACCCGAGGAACAGCTGTGAACCAGGTGCAGGTAGCAAATTTTGGACAGATTTACTATTGCCATTTGCCTTGAAACTTTCTGGGTCTTTGCAAAAGTGATGCTCCAATAATATATAGTTAAATGACATTTAAACAAAAGTCGAAAATTAGCTTCATATTAATATGTATTTAATGTAATTACCTCAAAGTGACCTTCGGTAAATGTAACATTTAGTCCAGTCTCCTTCAATTTAAATTATGATAAGAGTATTCATTTTATACTTTTAATAATGTTATTCGATTATTAGATTTTTGTCTTAAAACTAAGAATTCTCATTTAGATAATGCGTTAAGAACCAAATTGCTTGAAAATGGAAAAAGTACTAAATTGTTTAAGGGACCTCTTAATTGTGAATTTAAAATAAAATCTAAATGAATATTCTTATAATATAAAATTATTTAAAAGCTTACCTGCTAAATTTCGATTAGAATTACTAATCAATTAGATTATTTTGGGAAATAATCGTGGTGATTATATAATTCACTGTTGAAAACGTTGTGATTATTTAATGATTACGATTACAAAAAATAAAAAAAAAAATGTAAATTATTACAATTATTCAAAAATAATCAAAAATAATCGTTCTGTTTTATATCGGTTTTTCTTTTTATGAATTTTCCTGATAATAATTTGATTTTTACTAAATAGTCATAAATAATCAGAAAAAACAAAAATTGTCACAAATTATCAGAAAAAATAAAAAATAATCCGAAATACTCAAAAAGATTATCTTTAATTATTTTTGTTTTTTTCTGATTATTTTTGAATAATTGGAATAATTTTAGATTTTTTTTTATTTTTTTTAATTGTTATCATTAAATAATTGGGCAAAACCGAAAATAGTAAAATTTTAAACAAAAATAATCTAATTACTTATGATTATGATAATAATCATTATTTATCAGGTATGTTTAAAAGTGTGTTTTTTACCAGTGCAGCAATCGGTCTTTTCTTCTTCTTCTCATGGATTAGCCATCATTATAACAGTTAAATTTAAATTCAAACTCAAAATCTTAATGCAATCTTATTTTTTGATAAATAATTTATTAGATATTAATGTAATGAGTAACACAAATTTATTTTGATTATTATTACGTGCAGTTTTTCTTATTTGTTTGTGATAATTATGAATAAGAATCAAAGGTATTATCCAAATATGAAATTCCATATTTCTCTTTTACTCATACTCTGTCTCCGTCTCTCTCTTACATATGTATCTTCCCTAATCTACATATAATGGCAGATGAATAAATAGAAATCAACCAAGACATCAGCTTGTAACATCCGATATTTAGAGTGTAAGCACACTTGGAATGGGTTTATCCCATGTGAGTTTGCAGTCTCGCCTTGGAGATGAAGATTTCAGTGCCAGTTCCATGCGAAACAACTTCATTTAACACGCATAAAGCAGAAGGCAACATGTGTGTGTGGCGTCAGCTGAAATTCCGTATGCCAGGCAAAGTGAAACTGTCACTACGAAGCTTTTTACCGCTTTTCTTTCTTACCATTTTTTTGGGGCTAAGAAATGTAAAGTGTGTGTGTGTGTGTACATAAGTCTAACTGTAAGAGGTTGGGGCGCACTGGGTTGCATATTTAAATTTATGATTATGTCGTTATGCTGTCTGCCCACATTGCTTAGGAACGAACGAAAAACTGACAGCGGCAAACTTAATACAAATTTATGTGCAACATATTTTTGCACTTTTTCTGGGCATAAAACAGGCGGCAACAACAACAAGAGCAAGTGGACAAGTTAGTGGGGTCTATATTCAGACTGGCCAACATATGCTCTGTTTACTCAGCTTTGGTCTGGACAAAGTTTGGCTTGATGAGCTGGCAGATGGCAACTGGCAACTGGAAACAGGACTGAGGACTGAAGACTGCATGCCTCAATGCTTGGTGCTGCCTTTAAAGGCCAGCCATTAAATAAGAACATTAAAATGCCTCTTGCCTCCTGCCGTTGCTAAATTGCATTTCATCTAGTCGAGTCATGCTCGAAAATGACAAATTCTTACATAATAAGAGACGCCAAGACGGCAAGAAAAATGGCATTCATTTGGCAGGTGAGACGGCGTGAAATTGACTCAAAAGCTGAGCAACAACAACTGAGGAAGGAGACACAGAGACATGGAAATGGATTCAACACAAGCTGCGTAGCTAACTCATTTTTAAATACAAATTTATGTTGTTAAATTTTTGTTAGCAAATGGCAAATAAAAAATTTGATTAATTTTCAGCGCCTAATGGCGAGCTATAAATTCTGAGTTAATAAAACCAGGAAGAAGGAACAAGGAAACGAAGGACATTCTACAACTGAACAGTTGAGCAGCCAAGCTGTCAGCCAGAAGCCAGAAGCCTGAATGTCTGAAAGCCTGAAGCCTTCTTTTGCCTTTGTGCTAATAACAAATTTGTCACGAGCGACTTTGACAGTTGTGTGTCACAACTCGGAACTCCACTTGTGGCCACAAAACCACCAAAGCACTCTGGTGGTTGGAGAGTGGAGGGGAGTGGGGGGAGAGGAAACCCACCGCAAGCTAGCCACAATGTCAACCAATGCCAAATGGCGCTGACAGCGCAACTAATGCACAGTGGGTCAAGAGTTACTTTCAAGTGTTAAAGTTGATCGATAGAAATGTGCAACATTGACGAGTTTTTTATGAGTCTGTTTACAAAATGTTTAATTTAGGATTGTTGAAATATTATAATTATTTTAAAATAAAATGTTAAAAGAAACATTATATTATTTTCCATGAAAATGTTAAACACTGAGTAATTGTTTTTAATTTAACAGTCTGTTCATTTAGTGATGAAAATATACTTCTAAATTGTTTTAAAAAGTATCATTGTAATATAAAACAAATTATATATATTATATTAATTTTTTAAATTAATTTAAAATTATGTGATGAATGATATTAAAATAGCAATTGTTTATTGACGCCCGTTTTTTCAATGTCTAAATAAGGTTTTTGATAACCATTGAAAATATATTTTGACGTAAAATGTATTGAAATAACTGTCAAATTTTAAATTATATCTTAGATACAGTTAATATGTGCATTGAAAAAAAACGGCCCTTGCTGTATTAAGAAAAATGTTCAGTATAAATATAAATGAGAATTATTAAAATTTAAATAATAACTTACTTACAATTACTTATACAATTAATTACTGAAACGATTATTAAACACGCTTCATTGAATAAAAAGCAGTATTTTAAATTTGTTACTCACAAAATGTGCTGAATTTTTTATTATTTTATTATTTTTAACTTACTTTTTTTTAAACTTAAGAATAATATTGCAAAAATGACAATGCCGTCGCTTGTTGCTTTTTGCATGCAAATTAGAAAGAGCAAAGAAATTTAATTTTATTTCTTGCTTATTCTATTCGTGAATGTTCTGTGGCAAGTTATAAAAGAGACTTTTATAACAGCGTATACATTTATTTGATATATGTATTAATAACTAAAACATGGCTAATCAATTGCAGTGAAGCACGCAAAAGGCCAACTCTCAATTCGATTAGTAAAACCGACACTGCCAAACTGTCAGCGGCAATTTCCACACAGAGTTCTCGCACTCTTTTAGCGTCAAGTCTAATTACCACGATGGCCAAGACGGACGGGGGCCAGTCAAAAGCAGCAACAAGCGGGTCAGGATGGGGGATGTAGTGGGAGCTGAGAAAGGAGGCATCACTTTAGTGACTGCTGGTCCGCTGCTTGGTAAAATGCATTCAAATTGGCTTAAACTAAGACGGTTAAGCGTGCAGCTGTCTAATTGAATTTAGCCCCGTTGGCCCCTTGAAAATGAGGGCCAACCCCTTTTGGCCCGAAAGTAATGTGAAAGTGCCAAGCAACTTCAAGATTTATTAGCATCAAGATTAAAGCATTAAAAATTTTGCAGACTGCGTTGCAAACATAGCAACAACAACAACAACAACAACAACAACAACTACAACAACAACAACAGGAGCTACCCTGTAAGTAGAGTATACTCTGGAGACTAGAGAAAGTAAGTGCAATTTTCGTTGGGGGCAGCCATCATCAATTTGGACTCGTTGCTGATGTTGTAGTTGTTGTTATTGCGGTTGTTTCTGCTCCTGCTGCTGTTGACTGTTTCCGCCGGAAGCGTGTAGCGAACAACAACAATAGCAACAACTACATAGCATTGCGCACTTTGGAGGTCAAAACTTTCAACATTAGCACTTAATTTACTGGAGCTACTTAATGAAGTCTACACTTGGCTAATTTACGCGAAACGCGTTTCCCTCTAACTTATACCGTCTGTACACGTATGTGCGTGTGTTGGTGTGTGTGTGTGTGTGCGTGAGTTAAGCACTCGTCTATCGACATTTTAAGAAAACTTTTCACATATTCCTTGTTTCTGGTTCACTTCAATCACATTGCGATTACTTTTCACTCCCAGCACAACTTTAACCTGTTCTGCTTCAGGAAAATTAATGGAAACGAGTGGCAACATTTAAATTTTAACATTTTGAGATTGTACTCGTATAATGATTGAAATATTTATAAAAATGCAGAAAGAACAACAATATTTAGTACAAGATTCTTGATTCTTATAAACATGTCAATAATATTGGAAATGTCTTTAATGGGTTAATTATTACGTAACAAATTTAACATGAATTTTTTTCTACATTTTCTTTCAGGGTATCAAACCGAAAAAATAACGGTTTCAGTAATAGTTTCAGTTATGTTCGTAATTTAGATTTTCTGTTATCGGTTTCGAAATTTTTTTTTATATCGGTTAAGTAACGGTTACCGGTTTTTTGTATGTTTCTGTTTCGAAATACTTGTATGATTTCGGTTCTGAAAAATATTTTTTTAAATATTAAAGACATGTAAAGTTGAAAACATATAGGATCTTTTTATTGGTTATTAAAATGTATGCTTGACGAATCGAAATTAACCGTTATGCATGAATCGGTTTCTTAGCGGCTATTTCGGTTGGAATAAATTCGGTTATTCGGTATCGGTATAATAAAAAAGCTTTTTTTGGTTACTATTTCAGTTACGATTACCAATTTGAATCGGTTAATACCGGTTAACGGTTACGGTTAAGGTTTAAATCCTTGCTTTATATTAATCGGCACTTGCATCACTTTTCTTGGTGCAAATTGTGAACCGTTCACAGCATTTTGGAAAGTTATCTTTGGGATATATTCGCTCTCCAAGCGTGCAGCCATCGGGAATATCTTGATCAAAGCAACTGCAATAAAAATGTAGTTCAACATTCTTCTACTTAGGCTTTGTTTATTAAAGATATGATAAAAAGTTGACTCACTCGTATGTAGTCCACTCGAGATTAGTCAAACAAAGCGCTTTACAAAGTGTCGACGGTACTTGGGTAGTTTCCTCATCGTTCCTTAGGTAATCCGAGGATAGGATACATTTATGTTTACCGAAGACTCGCAGAAAATCAAGGTATCCAGCAGCAAGTGTCACAAGGAGCAGAAGCACAGAAAATCTTAGTATTTGCATCTTTCCGTATTGCAAGCAGAACTTCCTTTGAATCACAAAATACAGAGCTCAGCTCATTGAGCCCAAGGCAAGATCAGAGTAGAATTAATCAGAACTGTGCATGTTGATTTATAATGAATTCAAGCATTTCAATAAAATAATACATATACGGCCATCATATCAAAAGCAGATGCTAGATGCACTATAGATTTTTCTATATATCAGCAATCTGATTTTTATTTATTATGTGCCTCATTACTTTGCTGTTAAAGTAATGATTGTTTTTTATAATTACGTAAAGATTTTTTTCTTTGCATTTATTTATTTTCGGAGTACACTGTACAGTTTATAAATCATTTAGCAATGTGACTGTAAGAAGTATTATGTAGCTAGGGAGAGACTTTTGTAAAACTGATATCATTGAATTTATATATATATTTGCAATTTGATAACAAGTCTACTTTATTGTAGAAATTATATATTGTTGTTTTGGTTTGTATGCCGACTGATAATACAGGTCGTTTAATTGAATAAAATGACTGTCAGACAAGATGCAAATTAAGACAAATACTAAAAATGCAATAAATAAAAGAGCTCTTGTTAAGGAAATACACTGATGGAAAAATTGCAGGTATAATACAGAACTTATTGATCGATTATTGTATATGAAAATCAATCATTTGTATTCTTTAGAGAGATTCTACTCATAACATTAATTAAAGAGAAGGGTCTTTAGATAAAATGAATACAATTCCTTGCTCTAATTGACCTCACAATCTCGTTTATTCGTATTATGAAAGAGTGTCATTATTTAATGACGACAAATTTCTTTTGAATTTGATAAGCGGCCAGTTAAGAAGCCTTATACAAATAACTACTCGTGAGTCAAAGCAGACAGCTGCGGTCTCTGATAATATCGTTCAGTACTTAAAGCGCGTTCTCAGCTTAAGGTTCGATTGGCTGCAGAATGTTTTTCAAAATACAAAGCGAGAATGCGCGAAAAACCATCGCGTTGCTGTCGACGATCGTGTCGATAGGAACCATTTATGGCTCAGCTGAGTTCAAGTTGATTGGTAATTATGGTTACAACCTTAGATGGATTTTAAAAATAGTAATTGACAATCTTACAGATCGACTGGTCTTTAATCATATTTGTCTGTTGCAAATTATTGCCAGTGTTGTGCTCTTTATCGGCACTATAAACGTAAGACAGTTCCATTCTGAGTAGATATGGTGCATTTAGTTGACTTTATCCTTAATCCACAGGCTAATCAGTGGTTCTTCTTGCCTTGGCTAGTGGTTGCCTTTGTCTTCGCCTACACTCTGGTCTACTATAGCATTAACATGTGGTTCCTTGTGCTGGCCAATGTTACAGACGCCTGGATTGGCATTGTTTTGGCCTACACCGTGGCAGGTAGGCTTGAAAATTAATTGCAATGAAAAACACTCTATATAAGTATATTGTTTTTAAAGGATTCTGGTTTTATTTCATCCATGCGGTCTATGTAGACTTTCAGGATATGCGAATCAGAGCTAAGAAAATGATTATATAAATAGCTTAACACAATCAATAATACCATAAACTAAAATAAAAAGATAAAAAAAATTTAAAAAATTTCAATCGATTTCGAAAAAACCAATTTAAAACTTCAATGACTAATTTAAAAAAATATTATATAATTAACTAAGCTTTATTTACTTAAATAGCTTAACACAATCTTTAAGAGTCATCAATAATACCATAATATAAAATAAAATAAAAATATAAAAAAAGTTTTAAAAATTTCGATCGATTTCGAAAAAAGTAATACAAAACATCAACGACTAACTTAAATAAATATTATATAATTAACTTAGGTTTATTTACTTATAAACCAGCTAAATAAAGAGATTCCAAACAATTTCTCCAATTAACGAACGTATAATTTGTATATCAAAGTTTGAAGCTTAGTTAATTTAAAGCACATGAAAGCATTAAATAATATTGCAATAATCAGGACACCCTACACTAGGGTAGGGGTACGCGTATTGACGCCTCGCAGTCAAGCCGAAGGGAGTTTCAGCGCCAACAGCAAAGTGTGAAATGCAATTGAGCTGGAAAAGAACACGCAAAGCGACGCCGACGCCGACGTCGACGCGTTGACGCCGCTTGTGCAAATTAGTGTGAACATTGCGGTTGTCAGTGTGTGTGTGTGTGCGTGCGTAGATGTGCATTTCAGTGTGTGTAAGCAAAGCCATAGCCCAAACTAAAATAAGCGTTAAAATGTCTGCTAAAGAAGTGGAGCGTTAGACTGCTCTCTCTCTCCCTCACTCTCACTCTGTGGCAGGCACGCGTTTGCGGGTTGCATGCCCCACGATGCATGCGTATTGCATTACCCAGCACACACACACACACACACTTATTTAGAAAGTGGCATATGAATAGATACATGCTTTGTTGTTTGTTTGACTGTCTGTCTGTCTGTCTGTCTGTCTGTCACTCGGTCTGTGGGCGGTTGCTCGTAATCCAACGAGCAGACAGGTTAAATACACCGCAAGGACAGACCACACACACACTCACACACACAGACTCACACACACACATTGAAAGAGTGGCAAAAAGCGGGAAAAACGAGTTAGTATAAAGTGGCAATGCGGCTCGACAAGGCGGCTAACATGTGCTGCGTGTGGCTGCAACTGTCGCTGTGGCAGCTTCAGAGGGAGACAGTCTCGTTGTTATTGTTGCTACTGTTGTTGTCGTTGTTGTACCCACGGCCAGACGCAGCCAGCAAACAATAATAATGCAACAATAGTGTGCGCCGCAAACAAATTGCTTTTGTCTACTCGAACTCATTCTCGTACTCGTACTCGTTCTCGTTCTCGTCCTCGTATCTGTCTCTGTGTGTTGAGCTCATCGGGTTCACTTGCAGATTAGTTTCGTTGTGAATTTTTATTTGCGTTTTTACCCACTACAGTGGCGTAGCTTCACTAATATCTCGAAGGGGCGACCCATGCTTAACCCTCGAATGCTAAATTATTCTAAGCAATTATATACAAATCTGACTATAATCATTATATTTGATTGAATAAACATAAAAATCACATGTAATCATTTTTTTTAATAATATTTATTTTATTGATTAAAATAAAACAAATTTTTTAATTACGAGTAGGATTTTTTTCCAATTCATTTTCGATGTCCATAGAAAAGGAACACAGAATTCAAGCATCTTTTTTATTTGAGTGGAACAAGCTAATGATAATGATTGTTTTTGAGTTCCTTTTGTATCACTATAATGTAATTTTATAGCATAGATTATGATGATTAAGCTCTCTGACTTAAACTCAAATTAATTTGCACAAATGTCGCTTAAAAATTAAAATATCAAGTGCTTGAATGCTAGCCAATCAATGTTAGTAATCGCTGATGTTTTGGACAAATCAAATGTATAGTAAATTGCATATGGGCTAATCCGAAAATTTTTAAACCAAGAGCGAAAACTTAAAGTTGTCAAAAAAAGTGCATGTTTTTTAATAATAGTTGTTTTTTCTTATAATAGAATACATTTTCAGGCTTCAAATTACAAAATCATAAAGGTTTTACGGTGGTTTTGTTTATGCATGGCCGAGCCTAATCAATTAATTCCTCTTTTTGCCTCTTAATTTCAATAATTCTCATAAAAAAGGGTATTTTCAATGGCCAAAAAAGTGGACAAAGCGGTCGTCTGAGTGTTTAGCGCTTAGCTCATCTTAAACTTTGTTTTGTTTTCTTTTAATTATGATAAAAACTATATCGAAAAAATATTTAATATATATTAATAATTTGAAAAAAAGTGTGTGTGTTTAAAAAGTGTAACGTCCGCAACGTAACGTCCGCAACAGACAAAAATTAAGAATTTTAATTATCGAAACTACTAATCTTAATTTTTGATGCTGAATTGATATGGTCATATATTCCACTTAATTTATTTGTATTTGGATAATTTTTGTTTATGATGCAAAATTCGCTAATATATGTGCAAATGCTCGTTAACCTCAAATCGACTTCCATTCTTTGTAACGGCCGCAACGGAACTTTCAGCAAGCCTAATTTTTTTTCAAAAACAGTAAGGTTTTTTTCTTAAAAAAGGTTTAAGAGTACTCTTAATGAAATGCATTTTCCAGCAAATTTCATTAAAATTCACCAATCTGAACGCGAGCTGTGTCAGTTTAAAGATGAAAATTTGAGTGCAAATGTAACGTCCGCAACTCAGGATTAACCCATATGTTGCACAGAGTTAATTAAAACTAGTCTCTGAGATATAGGCGCTCTTACAGACGGACATGGACATTGACTCGGCTGTTGATGCTGATCAAGAATATATACTTAATGGGGTCTGCCACGCCTCCTTCTGCCTGTTATGCACTTTTTTTTGTGACAAATTTAATAGACCCCTGTACTTTTTTTAAGTACAGGGTCTAAAAATACTGACTGACGGCAAAGTTATTCATTTAATAAATAATGTTAGTATATTCTGTAGAAAAAAGAAATTGTAAATGAATATGAATTGTATTATAATCATTTTAAGAGTGTCAATGAGTACAATTTTCAAGGACAGAGCTTGGCATTTGGGGGTTAAGGGTACAAATTCGGCCCCTTTCAGCTGCCTGTCCCTGTGTCTTGTCTACGCTGAGCTTTTGTTGTCTGCAAAGTTTGCCTTTGACACAACGCTGTTACCTGTGTGTATTTGTGTGTGTTTGTGTGTGTGGCAGGACCGAAAACAAAATCCATTCATTGAAACGTGTAAGCTTGTTCAGCTGAATTGAAAATTAACTATAAATTTGATGGCAACATGCAAAGCTGCAAGCTCTGAAGTTTGTCCACTTTAACGACGACATTGGTCAAAACGAAGGCGTCAACAACTGACGTGACTTCCCCCGCCCCCGCCCCCCCTCAATGTCTTCATTCCTGCCCTGTTATTGTCCCACACTCGTTGCGAAATTT
Organism: Drosophila limbata; assembly: GCA_963924055.1. Classification (NCBI taxonomy): domain Eukaryota; kingdom Metazoa; phylum Arthropoda; class Insecta; order Diptera; family Drosophilidae; genus Drosophila; species Drosophila limbata. The sequence goes on from OZ001355.1 coordinate 7,360,833, forward strand.
AATGCCAGTGTCAATACAAAAATTCATTAAAAAACCAGAGCCGAGTACAGTTAGAGTGGGAAATAAAAAAAAAAACGAAATTGAATTGCCGAAAATTTGTGTTGAGCACAGAAGCCGTACAAAGGTGCGAACAACTTGCCACCAAAATGGGGGCGTGTTAACCCTTTTGACAAGCCATAATAAGTAATACATGTTTTGTTTCGAATGAGTGTTTCTTTTATTTTTTATTCTTTTTAAATTTGGCAAAAGGGTCGCGACAACTGCGACACTCGGCCCATTTTATAGCCGACACCTTTTCCTTTGTGCCAGGAATTAACAGCAGCTGAAGGCATAAAAAAAGTGTTGAATTTAAGCGCCTTTAAAAAAAAGTAAGTCGGGGTAGGGTCTAAAAGCAATTTACAGAGAATGGCATACAAATGAAATGAAATTCAATAAAACGTTGAGAGTTATTTGAAATGACTGTGAAAACGAGACGAGGTCGTCGATAAACAATAGGCAGACCTGAAACTAATAAATTTTGTCAAATTCAACAAATCACACATACTTATTTCTATGCCCACCAAAGCACACACAAAGAAAGAGACAGCTAGAGAGAGAGAGAGAGAGAGATAAGAGAGTGAGAAACTGCGGCGGAAATCATTTAAGCTGGCAAATCAGCCAACCAGCTGGGCCAAAGCTGGCGCCAAGCTGAAGGCATTAAGGTAGCAGTACACAGAGAGAAAAGACTCGTATACTTAATATAATTTAAAATCAATTCTTAAAACGTATACTTGATAAAAATTCTTAAGATTCTTAAAGGAACTACGAATAATCTTGAATCTTGATAGGAACAAAGAATCTAGAATAGAGTAAAAATCTCTGAATTTACTAGAAATAAGTACTTAAATTCCTTTTAAAAGTTCGAAGCTTAGGTTCGACTCGGTTTTTTACAACAAATTCTTACAGATTAAGCTTGTACAATCACAAATAAAAATCTTTTCTGCGTACGCTTGTCTAAAAATTATTACTACATTTAACCGATTATTTTCTAAAGTCAGTCATCAGTTACTTTCACACAAACTGAAAGTAAGATGTTGTATAAAACTGCCAATACTTACTTCAAGAACATTTTATAATTTCAAATCAAGGTTAACACGATTTTCATTTAAGTCTGCAGTATGTTAAGAACACGCATCATATTAAGTAGTTTTCGTAGTTAGTTACGAAGATTATGGAAGTTGTATTGAATGTTTGCAAACTTAAGTCATTCTTTAATTAAGAACGTTTTCAGCACACTCTTAAGTTTGATATTGCTAGAATACTGCAATTTTCAAATTAATGAAATCGTACTTCACCAAATTCGTCACACAGATTTCTTTCTTTTCGCCTCCGTAAATCGCGAAAACGTTGTCTACTAACTTTAGCTATTAGCCAGCTTAATCGGACAAATAGAACGTTAGATTTTTTTTTTTAATTTTTTTGTATTTATTTTTAAATTTGTGTATATTATATTAACAAGAATACTGCTACCATATGGCAGCTTAAACTAGTTTAACATCAAGGACAATTAAAAATAGCGACTACAACAATTACTGTGAAATATACAATTCTGATATTAAATTAATTTTTTAGAGTACATCATATTTTCATTTTTACAACATTAGTAATAGCTGATTTAATCCTCAAGTAAGCTAAGCGCTTAAAAGTATTCAACAATTTTATTTCTTTTCTAGCTGCTAACTGCTTTCTAATAAGTTACGGGTATCCTATAGTCGTATACTCGACAATTGCCTTTCCCGCTTGTTTTTGTAATCAATTTAAAAATGTGTCTTTTGAAGTACGAATTACTTGAGTTTTTCGCACGGTGTAGATGGTTGGCTGTGGGTTTTGGGGTTTTGGGCATGGCCAGAAGCCAGATGCCAAGGCAAAAAAGGCGATTAATATTCATTCAGTGTCGCGCGTATATCACTTTTTATTTGCACAGCCAACGAGCGGGGAAAGTATGCAATGGAATTCGCCGCACGCAGCAGCAGGTGAGTTTTCACTGTATGTGTGACTGTATGACTGTGTGTGTGTGTGTGTGGCTTGTGTTGATGTCTATGAGTAACGCACAATTACATACAACAATTTGTGCTTTGTTTCTGTGCTGTGCACGTCCAAGTTGAAGCTGAAGCTGAAGCTGAAGTTGCCGCCACACCAGCTCCCAAATCACCAAAGAGCAATCGTGCAACACCAGAGCAGAATTCTTGCCGCTTATTCGTTGTTTCTTCTTTCTTCCTGTGTGTGTGTGTGTGTGTGTGTGTGTGTGGTCTGCGAATAGCGGCGGAAATCAAGCTAGTTCTCTCTCCCTCTCTCTTGTCCCCTGGCTGGACGTGCACTTCAAAATTGGATGCCGAAACATCAAGTCTCTGTGTCCGTGAGACGGACGCCACTTGCAGCACTTGGCGATGCAATTTCGCAGCCTTTCGTACTTTAGTTTCCATGTGAAAATTGAGAAAAATTGCCAAACGACTTGGTAAGCGATATTCTGTTTTGACAAGCTTTGCACACCAAAGCCAAAAAAGCGCTGCTCCATTGTGGGTTGGGCCAACAACAGAGTTGGTCTGCTGCCAGGTGAGCATACAACTGAATAGACTGGATGACTGGATGATATCTGGTTAGCTTGTCGAGCTCTGTGCTCATCCTTTCATCCTGTTTGGGCTTCTTTTTTTTCTCTTGGCACTTATTGTTTGCTGCTGCTGTCGTATTGTTTTGACAACTTTAGACACTGAAGCCGGCCAGGTCACAAAAGTCTCAAAGGAAGAAATGCTTTCGTCAAATAAAACGAAATGAAATGAAACGAAATGCGACTGTCCATTGCCCATTGCCCATTTTCCCTTCATTTGCCCGATGGTGTTGCGTTACTGTTGAAGGCGGTTCGGTTCGGCCCACAAAATTACCACTGGGATCAGAGCAAATGACGCGAAACAGTCGCACGGACATGGCCAACAGAAATTGTGGGCTGCTGGAATGCTGACTTCCGAGCAGCAACAACAACACGTGCCATACATAAAAATCGTGCAGGCCATGCTAAACGTTTATCCCTTTTAGCCCCGAGGATGCTGCCAGCCAAGTCAGGCAGTCAACCAGGCCAACAATGGACGTCTTCAGTTTCAATAGCCCGTTTAGCTGCTGCTCTGGCTCGTAAGCTGAGACTGATTGCGGGGCTGTGGAATATGGTAGCCAAGTCAGAGCCAGATAAATGCCGCATCATTGGTTATTTACGAGATGTATGTTGGTATGAAGAACTTACCAAGCTGCTGAGACAGCAGTCATCTCACCTGGCTCAAACGATATTTATTTGATTTCATTGATGTATGTATCTCTTCGAGTGTATATTCGTCATGGTTACCACTCAGTCATTAACTTGGCCAGCATTCTAAATAGTTTGATTCCTTGCAATAATACGCAATCTAACCAGTCCAATAATTGTAGTTGTGTGTGTGTGTTTGTGGCAAAATTAATTAAATGGCATTCAAATGATTGGCTACGTGCCATTATTAATTTGCGCATAAATTATGCACATGTCTTAATGCCTAATGATTTCCTTTTTATGGCCAATCACTCGACTTGGCCACAAATTAATCAGACATTGCCCTGCATTACCTTTCAATGTTCATGCAACACGTTTCTACTTCTGTTTCAATTACCTAAATACCTCAGTGGAACGGGTTGCCTTTGATTTATCAAGTATTCATTTACGTTTGCCAAAACTCTGAGCACTCTCTCTCTTTCTCACTCTCTCTCTCTCTGTTTAATCATGTCATCAATTTATATTTCTGTCTATTTATGTTTATATAATATTAATTCATTCAGCAGGCAAGCCAATAAAATGAAAAGAGCTTAAAATAACCTTGTGATCAAAATAAATTATTGATGTCTTACAAAAGCAAAGCAAATACATTTTTTATTTAAATATAGGATAAATTTAATATTATTATCATTGGTTAATTTTTGCGTAGTCTTTAAAGATTTTTAGAAATTACATTTGTACATAACGAAATGAATATGAATAAAATAAATGAAAATTGCATGAAAAAATGTTAGATTCAAAATAAATAATTGATCTCCTATTTATTTAGTTGACCTAATTTAATGTGAAAATGTAAGTAAAAGTTAGGTAATATAAAAAATTAGGTAACATTAAATTAATTAAAATCAAATTAAAATTGTAAGTGAAATGAAAAAAATTAAAAATTTAAAATAGGGGATACACAAAAATTTTAAAAATGTTCCAACATCTCCTACAAAAGCAAAGCAAATACGAAAATGTAATATTATCAAAAATTCACATCCAGCATACCGATTCTGCGTTGGAATAAATTTACTTTTTATATATTTTTAATCATTTTCTTAAAAATTGACTTCCAAAATGGACCGTTTTTATTCTAACGATTACACTTAATAAGTTAGTAAGATTGTAACATGAACCATTTTAATACATATAAATACATTAACTTAACTAATTTTAAATACAATTTACAAGCTGTTTTCGATATGTGATTTCAAAAAAAAAGAGACAGAAACAACATAAATATGTTATAGTACACTGACTAAAATTTAATAAAAAAAAGTAAACTATTTAATATTTTTGAATCAAATAAGAAACCTTTTAAACATTTTTAAATGATTCGCATTAAATTATTGCTTCAGGTTTTACTGAAATCAGTGTTTGAGTTCGCCGTAAAAGCGACTTCTGTTTTTGTCGCGTGCGAATGCGATGGTTTTTTTTTTTAAATTATCTTGAAATCGAACAATTGCCAATTATAGTGCTTATCAGTAGCTATAAGTTTCACCTTTTGTTAAAAAAACAATATTTACGCATATGTTTTTTTTACTTTGAATGCGTTCGAAATTTCCATATGCAATAATATGAAATAAATTTAGTCCGAATATGAGTAATCAATCTAACATTTGTTTCATTTGCTTGTAATTTAAGATCAGCAACCTAACAATAATTTCTCAGTATAGATCAAAACAACTTTATATCACTCATGGGAAAATCAATCTGTGAAACCAACTGTTTTTTAGGTTTTCAATTTTGAATTAAATATTTTTTAAATTTATAATAATAATTAAGTAGTTATAAGCTACCTTCTTGGTGTTCTTTTTGGGTGTTTTGCAGCTGGAGCTGAGTGGCATTTTGTTTTCCCAATTTTACCATTTTCCAACTATCCCTGTCTTAGACAACTGACAGTGCACACTTGTAGTGTTGGCCAAAGATTTATGTGCTGTGCGGTAGATTTATGTGCATTTCGCTTCTGAAACTGAGAGTGCTGATTGAGAAGCTGAAGGGGAGCAGGAAAATAGCACTAGAAGTGCCTTTCTTTAGTCACTAGCAAGGTGAAGACAGTAAGCCACTGCTAGTGGCAATTCAAGGTTATCTTCTAGGCACAAGTGTGATTGGTCAAGCGAGCAAAAGCATCTGCAGTTTTTTAGAGGTCTTTAGATGCATCAGAATTTAACAGAGATGCGAGTTGGGTTAACAGCTGGTTGGAGTCAACGCCTGCGCGCTGCAACGTAAACAAATGTTAACCAAATGCCGGCAAGTATGCCCACTAACATGGCCAAAAGGCGGCGCAGTGTTGCCAGCAGCGAGAATCAAAGGAGCCAATTGTACAAAAAAAAACTGGTTTTATTCTCCGACAATGCGAGAGCCGACGAGTGCGAAGAGAAAGAGAACAAGAACGAACGAATGTCGCACGAAGCTGGAGACGAGGCGAATTTGAGAATTTGAGAATTGGCGACATTCAGCTGAAGAAACAAGAAACAGTTTCAGTTTGTGCTACAAACGCGTTTTGAACGGTACCAAGTTGCATGTGGCGCGCATTCCATTTTCGCAATTTGCAATTCGCAACTCGAAGTTGCAAAACCAGAATAAACTCGTAAAACGAAATAAATAAATAAAAATCAAAAAGATAGATAAATGAATAGTTAAAGTACATGAATAATTAGCATTAACTAATTGTCTATGTGTGTGTTGTTTTGTGTGCATGTGTTTGTGGGTGTTTATAAGCCAACAGTTGATTTAGCTGACAAAACAGCGAAGAACAAACTTGGTGAATTGTGAATTGGTAAATTGCATTCCAGCATTCGCATATAAAGGTGAATATATGAGTATATACTATGAATACAGATAAGCACAGCAGCATTATTCACACACACACACACACACACTCATATCACGGTGTGTTTGTGTGTGTGTGCTTGTGACTGCTTTTAATGTGCCACAACCTGAAATTCGTTTGGGCAAAAATCAAGTGTCCCTTGTTGTTTTTATTTTTATATATGCATCCAACTGGCAACTGGTAACTGGCAACTGGCAACTTGCAGCGTCAGTGCTCAGAGTCTTACCTGTTTGCATTTTAGCCAACAGCCAGCAGTCAACAGCCTGCGAAGCTCGTTTTTATGTCTTGTTGGCCATTTCATGAGCTCAAGTCTTTTGCATTATGTTTTGCGCCCTCCACTTGACCAGTTCTCTCTCCCTTTCGCTCCGTCTCTCTCTGTCGCTTTCAGTTCTAGCTTCTCTCTGTCTCTGTCTTTATACTTAGCGTATTTATTGTGGCCATCATTCTTGGCAAATTCTCATGCTAATTGCACATAAATGCCAATTGCCATTAGAGCATAAAATTAGCTGAGCAGGGAAAACAGGGCCCTAAACTTGAACCGTGAGATTGTGAAAACTTTGGCGAGTCTAGAGAAACCCTAAAGAAATGCAAAGCATAAATTGTGTATGCATAAACCCAAATTGTTATAGCCACTTAGCAGCGGGCCAAAACAAAGACGAGCCAAGCTGAAATGCTTTTGTCTGGCCAACACAACACACACAAAAAAATGTAAGCAAAAAACAAACAAAAAAATGAATTACACAATAAATGTGCAGAATCTGCAGCTACTACTGCACCTGGTTGCCGCGGAACGTGGCCCAAACGCAGCAGCAACAATGGCCAGAAAGCGGCGAGAAAAAACGGTCCAAAAAATGCAAGGCACACAAAACAAAAAACGCGGCATCGCATTGCCCTTGGCCCCCACTTGGTTGGCCTTCCCCTCTTGCCCGCACCTCTAAAGTGGCGGCAAAATAGCGACAAAGAACTTCAAAAGCATTTCTGGCTGTGCAGAAACTGCAACTGCGTCGTCTGTTTTTGGTCATTATGAAAAGAAAATATGCCAAAAAAAACACATTGCAAAATCGCGTAAAAAGTGCACTGCAAAAAAGCTGAAACCAAAATGAAAATGAAAAGAAAACACGAGATGTAGAACGTGTCCTCAAAGCATTTAAGCTCCTTTGACACTCTGGCCAAGCCAGCTACCAACAAGCAACAAGCAACAAGCAACAGAGCCAGCATGTCCTGCAGGCCCAGTAAGCGTTTTGGGCTTAGGATCTGGATGTGGATCTGGATCTGGATCTGGCTCAAACTCTGGCTCAGGTGCGGGCAATTTGGCATTGTGCCGCATTTTACATGTGTGACAGCTGCCAATCAACGGCTTTGTACTTTGTACTACCATCTTTGGCCATCGCATGTCAATTCTTGCCAAACAAAAACAAAACAATGTAAGCCAAATAAATACACGAAAACAAAACAAAAAAATAACTTTACTCGAATGTTACCAAATTCTTGTGGCTGTAATTGTGCGATAATAGGACAAAGTTATTTGCATACATAATCAGATAGTTCCTCAGTCCTTTTCTCTTTAGAAATGTCCGACCGTATTTAGATAGCCATGCGAGGCTAGTTTGAGAAGTAGCTGAAAGTTAACGGTAATGTTATTATTCTCAGTGCTATTTCCATTATTTTGAAGCTTGAATCAGTTATTATGAGATTGTGCTGAGACTGCTAAATGGTATATTTATTTATTATTATTTGTCGACTTTTGCTTAACTTGTTTTGATTATTGGCTTCATCGTTTTAAAAGACTTTTCTACATAAAATTTACATAAGTTCAAACACAGTCGTCATTCAATAATTTTAATATTTAAAATAAAATTTGCAATATATTGAAAAAATAAAAAAAATGATAATTGAAATTGAACTCTGAATGGTAAAAAAACAATAAAAGACTTAATACTAATTTAAAATATTCCAATTTTATTTATTTATTTATTTACAAAATTAGAGAGAATATATAATATTAAATCTTATACATTAAAAGGGTGCTTAGAGTACTAGTAACTAGACCTTCGACTCTAAATCTAGTATTTTATTATAATTTTTTTTCACACAAGAAATATGATTGTAAAATATAAATATATTGCAGAATATTAATGAGTTGAAATTTATGCTTGCTTAAGAGTTCCAATTTAATTGTTTACTATGTATATTTTAATATATGTGTATACATTTTGAATTTATTTGTGTGTTTTATTACAATTTTTATAAATTATTATGAAAATAAAAATACTTAATATAATTGATATAAATATGATTTTTAAATACATGTTAATGAGCTGAAATGCATACATGCATAAAAGTTTCAATAATAATAATTTATTATTATTACTTAAGCATATGTATATTCATTTTTAGTTTATTAGTGTGTTTTATCGAAATTTTTTAAAAGTATTGTGAAAATAAAATATTTGTATAAATGTAATTCACTTAATGTAAATATGATTTTAAGATACGTATGAGTTGAAATTTACATTTATAATTTATTACTCAAACTTCAACATATGTATATACATTTCAAATTGATTAGTGTGTTTTATTACAATTTTTTAAAATATTTAATATAATTCACTTAATACACTTCACTTAATTCACTTAATAATAATAATTTATTATTCATACTTTAACATAAGTACATACATTTTAAAATTATTGGTGTATTGTTTTACATTTTTTTTTTTTATATGTTGTGAAAATAAAAATATTTAATATAATTCACTTGATATAAATATGATTTTAAAATACATATTAATGAGTTGAAATTTATACATGCCTAAAAGTTTCAATAACAATAATTTATTATTCGTACTTTAACATAAGTATACACATTTTAAAATTATTAGTGTGTTTTATTACAATTTTTTAAATTGTTATGAATATAAAAGTATTTAATTTAATTCCATTGATATATTACTTGAGCTGCCCCCGTTAGAGGCGCACAAAGAATGTCACTAAATTGCTTCACAGTTCCACTTATAATAATAACTTTACTTTCAATTATTGGCCTGTGGAGCAAGACATTTGCTGATCATTAAATGAATGAAGCAATTACTTGATTATTATTGCATATTTGATTTAAGTGAATCAACAATAACCACAACTGCTTCAATTGTTGCAAGTTCGAGCAGAACTCTTAAGGTTGCAGTGAAAATCATTCTTTGTTAAAGTGAACTTAAGTGAACTTGATTGTTGTGGCCTTGGCAATTAATCAAAAGTTAGATATGAACTAGTTAAGCTACTAAGATTAATCTATAAACCTGAGTACTGAGAACTGAGCTGCGCTTATCGAGTGGTTTTTTAGCGGCCAAGTTAATGTTTTCATTGCGTTCGCCGGAAAATCCGTGTCCTGTTTTTTATGGAAGCAAAAAAAAAGAACGTAACGAAATTACGCTTAATGGTTTTTTAATTGTAACTATAATTGCTGTCGCCATTGCATGAGCGGCTGGCCAAAACAACAACAACAATGTTAAGGCTATTAATGAATGCTCTTGGCAAAGTGTTTAGATGCCAGCAAATTGACCAGCAACCCGACAAATGAAATGAACAAAAAAGAACTGAAAATAACACAAAAAAAGAAAAAAACAAGAGAATTCTCGCTGGCAAAGCTCGACACATAATCGCTCATTTGGGCTGCCCTCGAGTGTATGTGTGTGTGTGTATTGTGCGTGTCTATAATTAAGCCTAAAAGTGCTGGCCTATGCTTTTTATGACCCCAACTGTCGCAACTGTTCAAGCCTGCCTTGAACTTGCTGACTTTCCATGTTGAAATCTCTGTTATTTTATTATGTTTCTTTGTGTATGTATGTGTGTATGTGTGTGGCATCTGAGGACTATCTGGACTATCAGGAGTCTCACATACACACACACACATACCCGTACAGAGTTGATTATGAGCTTGTTGCTTTTGTTGTTGCCAACAACGCACACTTTTCTAGCATACTCTTGTGCGTTCTGCGGTCTCTAATGTGCGCCATTTTGGTTTTAAGCGTATGTCTGTTGGTATGCGTGTGTGTGTGTGTGTGCCTGCCGCATTTGCCCAGAGGTCATTATAAACGCCTCGTTCTCGTTGCTCATACGCGACGTTGCCCAAAGGCCGGCAACTTCCTGCTGCTGCCTTTTGCTGGCTTTTGCCTACCTCTCGCCTCTCTTTCGCCACTCTCTCTCTCTCGCCTCTAAAGTGGCAATTTGTCTAGTTTTGTAAGCGCCTCTTTTAACGATAATGATGATTGCGCTTTGTTGCGTTTTTATTTCACTGCACACACACGCATATTCACACACACACAGACAGACAGACAGACATGCACTTCTACTGCGGTCAAGAGATCCAAATAACCTGAAACAGAACCAGAGTCCATTTCCATTTCCATGACTTTGGACTTTGTTTAGCTTCCATTTTGCGGCCACATTTGCTCTGTGTGTCTCGTTTGTTTTACTTATATTTTTTGTTTTTTTTTTAAGGCGTTATTTGCCTCGAATTTTCCGATTTTCATTCATACGAAAGTCAGTTCATTCAATTCAGACCGACTATTTTTTTTTTGTTTCTATTTTTACTTTTATTTTTGTATTGTTTTTGCTGCTGTTTCAGTTTCTGTTTCTATTTGTGTTGCTGCTGTTTTAGTTGTGTCTGTCAACGTTGTCTGCCAGCCTGGCTTATGCTTTTTTTCGCACTCTTTTGCTGCCGTGTCGTCGCCGTTGTTAATTTTTATATACGGCTATTTTCGCATTTGCTTTATTGGCCATGTACTCGATTGTCTAGACGCTTTGCCTGCGCCGCCTCTTGGCCAGGCTTCTCGGCACAAATTGCAGTCTGCCTATTATATTGTTTATTTGTTTTGTTATGTTTGATTTACCTTTCTGGATGTGTGTTCTGTTTTGATCACATTCTGTTATAACCCATGTGCATGATTTATTTTCATTTCGTATGCGGCTAAATAAAGTATGCGTTTTACATCAGAATTAAATATTTTGTAAATATTTTTGCCACAAAACGTGCACAAATAAAATTGAATTGTAATTTTACAAAGCACACAGTGCGTGTGCTTAATGCATGGAATCAATAAATATTTTGCGGTCTCCTCCACTCTCCCCCCCCATTTCTGTTTTATACGAGTTGCCTACAATATTTTGCGGCTGGTCAGTGACAAGAAACAGGAGAGCAAAAACAACAACAAGAACGGCAGCCAATCTATCGATTTATCTTCGCCTTTGTCAAATAACATCAACTGATTACTTTATCACAAAAGCGTAAAATGAGCATCACACACACACGCATACATAAGTACACTCACACACACACACTCACAGATATGTTGGAGCTGGAAAGTCAGCTCCGACGGCATTCACATGCTGCTCTTCTGTGGCTGTTGCTGCCACATTGAATGACTTTATCGGCTGCTAAACGTCGCTTGGTCATTTGAAGCGCACACGTTTAACCCGCTTTTACGCACACACACACACACACACACACAGTTGACTGGCATTTTCCCCAGTGTATGTATGTGTTTGTGTGCTCGACTATTGGCTGGCGCTTGGCCCTCTAAAAGTTTATTGCTTCATTCTGTTGTGCAATTTAATCGATGTCCATGTCTGTTCCTACATCTGCCCTCTCTCTCTGTCCGTATCTGTCTGTCCTTTTCTAGATTTTCTGATTTTAAAGCGCAGCTAATGTAAATCGCTATAATATCGCCAGTTAGAGCTTAATGAGCGTGCACAATTGAAGAGCCTTATTTTACTATGCGAGCCAACACGAGATACACACTTAGTTCTGGTTATTTTCAACTCCTGGCATAATTTCCATGCACTGCAACTTTGTATTTTAAGTGGCCGGATCAACTTGCAACAATCGTTGTTAATATTGCATTTGCCTCTGGCAATCAAAAAACGATTAACATTTAAAATTGCACAACAAGTAATTTAATGTTCTTTGGTGTAAGCACTTAGAAAATGTGATACTCACATTAAATGAAGTCCAAAACAAAGTTAAATTGCAGCTGTAAATGTATTTAAGTAAAATAATCTGCAAATATCAATAATAATAAAATAAAAATAATATTATTTTTAACAATTTCAAAAGAGAGAAATGCATTAAAGCTATTTGAAAATTCCAGGGACCGCAATCATTATAAGTTATATTATTAAAATTACATTTTAATGATTATATTTTAATTTTAAGCGAAAAAAATAAAGCTCATTTATAATGATTATTTTTGAGTTTGATAAAATTACTCAAAAATAATGATTACCATTAAGTAGAGATTGTAACAAAATAAACATTTTGGTGCAAACCATTATTTTCTAGGTCTTTTATAAGTGTCTGATTTTTTTATTAAAAAAAAAAACAAAAAATCATTATTTGCAGTCCCTGGAAAATTCTGTTTTGTTTTCCCTAAATTTACTTTCTGTCTGCAGATAATTTCAAATTGAAATAATCTGTTTAAAAATAACTCAAAATAATAGGTAAGGAAATACAATTAAAGATGTTCACCAATTGGAGAATACTTTGAAATTCAAATCTTTTAACACACATTTAAAAATTCGAGAACATTGGTTGCTTGGTTTTAACTTTAAAAATATCGACAATAATTTTAGTTTATTTTTATAAAACAATCAGCTGAAAAAGAAGCTAAAATTAATAAGTTAAGATATAAGAAAGCAGTAAATTAGCTCAAAAATTTAAGATAATTGTCATTTGCTTTATTCATGATATTAATTAAAGCTGACTAATTTTAGCTGATTAAATATAGAAAGGGTTTTGGCTATCATAGCAAACGTAAAAAATGGGCTGTCAATCAAAATAGCTGGCAACCCTTGGCTCAATCAGAGTTGTATTAACTTGAATTTCTACCGCGGCCCCAAAAAGTTGAAGTACCTTTATTAGCCGGCACTTTTATGGGGATTTAAATATTTATGCTTTTCATTAAGTTTGTTTGGCAGCGTGTCAATCATCAAACGCCCCAAAAAAATGTTTAGTTGTTGCCGTTGTTGTTGCTTTTCGGTTGTTTCGGTTGCTTTTCGGTTTAAGCAATTATCTTATAACGGGACACGCAATCCGTGGGGTCAATCTCTGCCGATTGTGCCTCATTTTGCGCTACAATGCGCTTTCAAAGTATTTAAGTACCTCAAACCGTTTACGCCAAGGCGCGTCCACAAACAACAACAGCAACAACAATAGCAATGAGAACAACAACAACAAAAGCAAATTCGTCTATCTGACAAAAGCTTTAACCCCTTTTGCCATTATTGTACGCCTTTGGATTATGTATTTTGTTTATCTTCAAGCTGAAAGCAACGGGAGTTCCCCAAAAGTTGTTGTCTCTCCTTCGTCCTTCGTCCCTGTCGGTCTGCCAACTGCCTCACACACACACACACACACACACACATACTCATACTTGTAGTCGTTGTCGTTGTGGAAGCAAAAACGTAATGAAATGCAAAATCGCTTAAGTTCGCTGTGGTGGGCGTGCCCCACCTCCAAAAGCCGCCCCTTTGTGCTGCTCAGCCCTTCTACGACTCACACATACAAGCGTGTATGTATTTGTATTCCCGGCAGCACCGTTTCACCCTCATCCCCTGGCCCTTTGTTGACAGCGTGTTAGTGCAAACTAAATGAATTTCTCCACGGACTGTGGGTTTTTGTTTCGGTTAGTGCGTTTTTATTTGGGATTACGTCTGGCTGGGTGAATGCCAGAACGACAGAGCGACAGTCAGTCAGACGGCTGCTGCACTCATTTAACTGTGCTAATGCGACACACACACACACCCACACACACACACACTCATACAGAAATATACAATTAAAATGTATGTGTGTGTGTTTCGGTGGGTGGCATCAACTTCAACATTATCATCATCATTCTCAACAAATTCACATCCACATAATAATCGACTTTACTTGTTACTGCTGTTGATACCCTGTAAAAATTATTTAAGTGGTAGCTATGTCAACTTATTACCTGGCAACTTATTTTGGGGCGCAGAAATACATCGAAAAATCTACATAGAAATGTTGAATGAAAATTTAACATGTATATTTAAAATGTTGCATTTTTAAAAACATAAGGAGAGACCCTTGGCATCAAAATAGCATTCTTGCGGAAAAACATTTGTTTTAAGATTTTTGTCATTTGTTTTATTCATGACATTAATTAAGGTCGACTATATTTAGCTGATTAAATATAGAAAAAAATGGGCTGCCTCAAAATAGCATCAAAATTTAATTCTAGCGAATAAAAATTATTTTAACGAATTTAATCAAATTAATTTAATTAAAAGCAAAATAAACTTAGACGCCAAATCATGATCAAAATGACATTCGCTTGTTGAGTTTTGATCGATTAAATCTTTAATTTGACCTATCAACTTTAGAAGTCAACCTTTTTTTGTTTATTTTGAATTTTTGAAAAACATAAAAATCGCATTTTGACAAAAAATAAATTTAGTTTTGTAAATTAAAAAAATTTTAATGCCGAATGAATTTATAGGTAAAGTAATGATCATAATGACATTCCGCTTGAAAATCTGTTTAGTTTTAACAGGGTTATTTCTAAAAAAAAAAATTCAAGCAGAATTTAATTTTTTAGAAGAAAATAATATTTGTTCAGGGATTTTGAAAAGTGTTAATGTGATTGGGCTTACGTAAATACAGTTGAACTTCCATAACTCGAACGTCTATTACTCGAATTCTCTCTAATTCGAACTAAATTGAGTGGCAATAGCGTGCTCTAAACCGAACAAAAAGACTTCCATAAGTCGAAGTCTCCATAACTCGAACTTTTTTCTTGGATAATGGTGATTCGAGTTAGGGAAGTTCGACTGAAAATATATTGTTGTCAAAGGATTTCTGAATACGCATACAGGATGTCATTTAGTCGCATACTCCCACACTCGCACCTTTGGTCCTTGAAGTTGTTTTGTCGTTGTCCCTCAGTGCATAATTGAAGGCACAGACAACACTTTGAAATTGCGCTCCCCACGTGAGTTGCTGACTGAGTTGTTCTTGTTGTTGGAGCAGAGTTACAGGGTTTTTCAATGACTTCCGCATAAGTGTTTAATTTCCTGTATATTAACATGCTTAGCAAACAGAGAAAAACGCAACGAGCCACAGGCGGCGGCTATTCAAACGCAACTCCATCTCTTTGCCTCTGTGTCATCGCTTCATGCGGCATTCAGCGCTCTGGGGATGGAGGGGGGTTGGTTGCAAAAAGGTGCGTGCCACAGCCCCCGGGCGGCATAACGATTTGTGCCAACAAATTTATTTAAAAAGGATTATCAGCAGCTAAGCGCCATGCTGGCACACTTCAAAGGCGGCTACCAAACACACACACGTGCCACGCCCACCGTCTGTCGCTGCCACAACCCTGCCCCCGCCTCACACTGTGTGCTGACATTTTTTGCACACACTCCCCAAACAAAAACAAGACTCAGTGCAAAAATGTAAGCATTGATGGCATATGCAAATTTCAATGTCAAATTCATGTTACACATGAAAATACTTATATATACATATACATATATGTTTAAAATTTGACATTCAATTTCGCTATAAGTGCGTATGTGGTGTGAGTGTGTTTGTGTGTGTGTGTGTCTGTTTTTGGGGGCAAGTGACACAACTCAATGCTAAGTGGCTTTATTTAGCGGTACTCTGAGTTAACCCGAGATATTTCAATTTTCAGCAGTTGCTTTGATGTTGCCGACGGGGTTGTGTAAAAGCTTCAGAAGTAGTTATTAATTAAAATTCATTGCGATTATTATTGAAATCATATTATTTAACGATAACAGTTGAGTTGCGCAGATCGTCAACAGTAAGACTTTCGATTTCGATTCTTAACACTTGCCACAGACTTTGCTTTCTTTCAAAAAGTATCTAATTTAATTCCTTAAACTTTGTTACTAAAAATTAAATAATTTTTTCCAAAATTCTAGGAATCAAACTTAATACACACCAATGCTTAAAATAAAAATTATCTATCTAGAAATATTTGATAAACTTTCTGTTTCCAAAAATTCCGCTCAAATTTACTCCTATTTAAATTAGAGTACTTCTTCAAGGCAACCAAATGAAATTTGATTCATCTAAACATTTGATTCATTTGATATTGAATACAGTCGCCAGTTAAATGAGTAATTTGATGCGGGTTTTTTTTTGCATTTCACAGGACTGAGTAAGAGGACATTCTATATGAACTCGTACTCTTATAGTATTTGATTATTTGTTATGGGAGCTGCCTAATGAAGTTCCTTGACATTTCTGATCGAAAATCGAGTGAAAATTACAAATATTTTCATGCGTTGCCATCGACATTGATCTATTTTTGAGGGTTTTAGCAAAGCGTGAGAAATTCAATTTGCAGGCTTGTCCATCAGTTTGGCAACTAAATGGGGAGGCGGCTGAACAGGGTTAGAATTTCAGTGTTATTGAATACTTTAAAAGGTTTTCAGTTTGAAAGGGCATAGGCAAGCAATGTGTCGGGTTGATGTCTATGAATGTCAGAGTTGGCAAGAATATTCTCAGTCCCTTTCTGCACAATTCTAGTTGAAATTTATTTACTAATTGCTTATATTTGGTTGATTTCTGTCTGTAGTTGTGGGTTGTTCTCAGTTCCCCATTATCTTTTCTGTGTGTGTGTGTGTGTGTGTGTGTGTGTGCATGTGCGGAAATTCACACACGCCTGAACACTCGCAAGGACATGCGTGCTGTCAAACGCACTCTAGGCAACAAAACTTGAGCAACTCTCTACCTTTCCCTCTCCTTTACTCTTTCTCTCTTTAAACTATAGGCAAAAGTCTTCAACTTGCACAAAATTTCAAATTTCCGGGTGGTTTTAGCCACGTTTCACGTGCCATGACTTGCAAATGATGATTTAGGAAATTGTCTACGCATGTTCCTGGCACTTTGCATGAGTATTTTCTCTGTCTGTGTATGTGTGTGTGTGTGTGTGCCAAACTATTTAGTGTTTAAGCATTATTAATGCATGATTTCAATGCGAACACAAATTTTCAATTTGCTCCAAAGTTTAGCCAGACTGTGAAAGCCTTGAGCTTAGGTCATGTTGCATTTGCCATTAGCCATTTTGCCATTAGCCATTAGCAGCAATTGCCAACACAACATGATAAGCGTTATCGCATCACCCAACACTGCACTCCCTTAGTGGATACAGCTCAAGCATATGCGTTTCCTGCTGCGGCGACTGTTCACTTCCGGTCGTCGTCCTTTTGGTCCTTTTGCTGCTTTTGGTCGCTGTATCGTGCTGTATCTCGCTGTTGTGATGGCTTGTCTGACGTGATAATCCGCAGGAATTAATAAATAAACCATTAACAAATAAACTAGAGTAAATCCCATGCACACACTGCACTGCCAGCCTCCCCTTCACCCCCTTTATACCCTTCGAGCGACCCTTATCAGAGGCACACGCCCGAACAGACGTTGGCCACAGCAGCAGCAAGGAACGGAGAAGGGAGGAAGAGGGGAAGGCAGGAAGGGAGGAAGGCGACTTGTCGTTGACTTTCTGCAAACATCAGCAAACAAATAGCAGCCGCCCCTTTGGGCACGCAATCGCTTGGCGATTGTGCACAGTGGAACGTCTGTTAACGTCCATTTACATACACACATATGTACATAAATATATGTATATCGAGGCATTGTATTGCATTGAGCATGTCCTGCTTGTCCTGCTTGTCCTGCTGCCATGTTGTTATTTGCGCTTATCAATAATCGCACAGTGCCAATAAATTCTAAAGGAACATCGCTTACCTTACGGCAACTACACTCGGAAAAAAATCCAGGAATTTTTATTTTTTTCGAGTAGTAAAAACTTAGAAGAAATTGAAGAATCGTACTTGAAATTCTTCAATTTCTTCTAAGCAAATATATTGAATATCAGCGGAATGAAATGATTTAGGAATTTTTGACTATTTTAATGCTATGTTATTAATAAAACTCAGAATACATACTTAAAAAAGTCTACAGACGAGTTCTCTACTATAGGATAACCATTACCTTTTTAAATATACATTCACTATTTTTAATGGTCCTTGATGTAAAACTAGTTTAAGCTGCCATATGGCAGCAGTATACTGGTTGGTATAATATACACAAATTTTAAAATTAAAAAAAAAAGAAAAAGAAAATACATAAAATAATTTGTATGCCATACTCTTAGGCAGTTGCATTGCTTAAAGACTAATGAGTCATCACTACCGATTGCGATTAGCTAGGATAATATCTTATAATAATAGGTAACGTTAATTACCACCCTTTTTTTGATTTTACCCTTTTATTTATTTTTTAAGTAACAGCTATAAAAGACAAAGAAAATACCAAGAATTTTAAATGATTTTTTTTCTGTGTATATTTTTATAAATATATATTTTGCCTGGTATGTTTTGCTGCTGCAAATGACATTTGTGCGTGTTTTTCCCCCTTTTTTTTGGGGAAGACGTCTAAAATTGTTGCTTGATTAAATGGCAGCAAATAAATAATTGATAGTTTTCAAAGCATACTTTAAGGCGGTGTCACATTAATTAAAGGCTGTGCGTGTGCTTGTGTGTGTGTGTGTGTGTGGTGTGTATGTGTATGTCAATGTCATTTAAATATTTAAAATATGTAGTGCGACGCATTGGTGGTTGGCCATTGTCATTGACACTGGCCATGACTCTCTCATTCTCTCTGTTCAGCCAGGACTCGCGACAGCGGCAACAACAATCACGTTAATGACAGTGATGTGCGGCTGTCCGCCTCCCAAGCACGCACACACATACTATTAGCAGAGAGTAATGCAAACAAACAAACAAATAAATGTACGCACGTATTGCAACCAGCAACATCAACTAAGGCTAAGGCCATAGACAGGACAGAACAGAACAGAACAGGACACAAGGCCGCATGCAAAATGAGAAAACAGAGTGTGCGTGAGAGTTGCACTTGCCACTCACCCACACACTCGCACACACATCTACATGCAGCTGCCAGATTAACAAACACCAATGCAGGCAAAACGTCAACAAATGGCGTCTGATTGCATGGAAAGGCTGCAGGAGTACAAGGACAACAACAAAAAGTACGGCACACAGTTGGTCTGCGTGTTTGCTTCTCTACTCCATTCATCTGTCCCACTGTCTCTCTGTCTGTCCGCTTGTCTGTCTGTCTATATGTCTAACTGTCTATTTGCTTTGGCTGTGCGACAGAACATTCAACATTTTGCCGCCATTAAAATCAAATTGCGCTTTCGTGCACGATCCTGCAAGCAGGACCTGCGACCAGCTCGCGCTCTGCCGTTTCGGCAATTTCAGCATTTTTTTTATGATTAATAAAAGCAAATGTAAATAGTCAAAAAACGAAATGAAACGAAACGAAGCGAAGTGAAAGCGAAGGCGATTGCAAATTCGAGTGTACGGCTGCTGCACTTCGCTTTCGGCTCGACCTTCACACGGTGCGCGGCAGGCAGGAGGCAGGAGGCAGGAGGCAGGAGGCAGGAGGGTGGCACATTTGCAACCACCCAAAGCACCCAGCCACCCAACCACCCAACCACCCAACCACCTATCGACCCATCCAGCAGGCAGCACTTTCGTTTAATTTCTATTAGCGCTGCCGCGTCGGTTGTCATTGCTGTGGCACGCGGCGCAGGTTACTGAGGTTACCATTGCCAGGCAAAAACGCTGATGAGGGCGGCTAACTTGGCAGAAGGGGCAGGACAACAGACAGGTCCTGCCTGCTGATTGTTTGTATTTCTCATGGCACTCGATGTCAGTCAAATTCATTTCCATTCCCCCATTGCTGCGTCGTCTGCCTCGTGTGGACTCACAAATTTTCTATCTCTAGCAATATCGAAAGCATTTTGTGACATTTCGTATAAACGATCCGAGTTGCTGATCAAAGAGTATACACATAAAAACTTATAGAATGAGGATAGGGAAAAATAAAACCAACAAATTGATATTGTCATTCTTGAAGATAACTCCACAGCGGAATTTTCTGTAGAAGAAATAGTAAAGAAAATAATTGGTTAATAAATCTACAAAATGGTCTTAAGATGTTTTGTTTAATTTTTATTACTTTTATTCCTATTTTTAATTAAAATCTATTGAAAGTCTATGCTGCTAAATTTTATAGTAAATAAAATAATATAACACATTGAAGAGAAAGAATATCTATAGATAGATAGAATTGACATATCTATGTCTCTTAAATTTGTTTTGATTCTCAGAAATATTTGTTCAATAATGTCCACTTCCAATTTTAATGCATATTTCTCTTCATCAGCACGTCTTTTTAAAATGTATATTTATTAAAATCTCTCTCTCTAAAATTCAAGATAGATTAAACTAAAGAAGGATTAGCACAATATTTGTGACACTAGTAAATCATAAATCTGTAAAATTGTGTTTGATATTTTTTTGAATTCTTAGAAATACTTACTTGTATATAAAAGACTGTGTCTTTCTTCAATTTAATTCTTTAAGATTAATAAATCTGATCGTTTTCGTAATTTTAATAATAAATGTTCAGGTTAAATAATCACTTGTATCTATAATCCGCAATTAGTAAAATCCGCTCATTGAATACTCGAAATTTAATTGATCACTCGCTTATTGTAAGCTTGTTAGCTGCAGGTTCAATTTGATAATAAGCTCAGCAGTGCGAATATTTGTCAGACTCTGCCGTTGAACCCTTTGATTGTTGTGTGCAGTGCATCTGAGAGTCCTGTCAGCCATGTTCTCATCCATTCTCATTGGCTGACTCACTCCAAACTGTGCCGTGTGCTGTTTGTTTTACAACGTTTTTAGCTTGTTTGCAAGGATTAGGTAAGGAACACAAACACAACAACAACAACTACGACGACGACGACGACGGGCAGCCAAATGCAAACTCATAAAAAAAATAAAAGGAGGAGGCAAGAGTTGAGCCTGGTAACGTGGACTTCAGCGCGTCCTGCGGGGGCAACCTGCAGTGTTTGGCGTTGCCAACATTAAATGCATCGAATTACATTTTCTATTAACGAGGGAGAAGGGAGAGGGGAGAGGGGAGAAGCAGGGCAGGTAAAGGACCATAGAGATGCGGGTGAGCTTGAACTGGTCTGCTGACTTTGACGTTGGGGGGCGACAGGTTGAAGTTCGGAGCAGGAGCTTGAGGGGAAGTTTTTTGAACGCCCGCCGGGTCGCTGCGGGTCGCTGGCTACTTTGTGGCTCTGTGTATGTGTGTGTGTGTGTGTGTTTATGTGGGTGTGCCTCCAGCAAATGTTGCTCGTTTGTTTTACAATTCATTTTTTAACGCTTTTGCGCTGTGATTCCTTCGGTTCTCGTTGTTGTCGTTCTGTGTTGTCGCTGCAGTTGCTGACATTGTTGTGCGGCGCCTTGAGAACAGCAACAGCAATGCCAGCCCAGCCCAGCTCTGCTCTGCTCCTGGCAGTAGTTCTATCCGTGTTCTTGTCCGTGTCCTTGTCCCTGCCATTGCGCCTCCGTTGATTGCACAAGTTTTTGTTGCGTTTTGGCCAAGAAGCCGCCGGCTTTCTGCACGCGGTCTACTGCCATCGTCCTGTTTCTGTTCCTGCTCCTGTTTTGCTTGCCTCTGACAAAGTTATGAAAAGTTTTGTTCTTGTTGTTACGCCCGCCGCCAAGTATTTGCCGGCTCTTTAAGCGCACATTAATCAAAGTTTTTTATTTTCATCCAAAAGTCTTTTCGTTTTAGTGCAAACTTTGAGGGCATTTATAAGGCAATTGTTGAGCTGGTTTTTGTGCGCTTCAGCGCACACGACAGGTGCGGGCTGGACTGTATACAGGACACAGCATAAAGGTTGCAGGATTCAGGACTCGGCATTCAGGAGTTGGCAAATGTGCTGGCTGGAGTCCTCACTCATTTTGGCCAATCGCGCTTTCCTTTTATCACAAACCTACTTGTACAATATTAAAGCCATATGCTTTTGGTTGTCGCACAAAGTAGCCGCAAATTGTCTTGGCTAGCAAACACACACACACTCACAAACTCACACTCATACATACCAATACCAATGCAGTAAACTTGAGCCGAAATGCAGAAACGTCAAATGCCAAAACTTTGCGAACTTGCGGTCAGCCGAGCAGACAGACAGACAGACAGACAGACAGTTTGTTGCTTTTGCTGGCCTCTGCTCTGGCTCTGGAACTGATCAGGATTCCATAGTCAAGTCCAAGCGCGCCATAAATACCAAAAGTATGCTCAAACTAAGTCAGCTGTCTGAAGGTTAATACACTGACAAAAATTTTGCAGCTAGCTGAAAACTCATTCAGCTTTAATTTTCATTATTTGCTGAAGGATATTACACTGGAAAATTTTCAAAAATTCAAAAAATCAAGTAATAAATTATCACTTGCGAATATTGGATAAATTAATATTTTTCTTAAGGTTTTTGAGTTCTATTTATGATAGATTGTTGATTGCTTAATAAATATTCTTAGTTTCAATTAATATTTTTTAACAAGTTTACATTAGTTTAACTGGTTATAACTTTTATTATTTCCCAAAAAAAAGTCTCTCAGTGTACGTCTAAATTTATATTTTATGTCTCTCTTAAAGCAAGCATATTATTTTATTAATTTTCTTATTCATTTTTATTTTTGTTTATTTTCTAAAGTATTTCTAATATTATATTATAACAATAAATTGTATTTTTAACCAACTTTACATTGGATTAAATATTATTAACTTTTTTGAAGTGCTAAGAAAATCTCCCAGTCTATGATTAAATATTTCTTTAAGTGTATTTCTGTTTTCATTATGCATTAAGCTTACCTTCCGTTAGCTTTCTATGATTTCGCCCAGTGTAGGCTACTCACACACACACACACGCTCACAGGCCTCACACAGACACGGTGTAGTGTTTAATTGTCTTTGTGCTCGACTGTCTGCCCTGAAGCCGCTGCCGTCTGCGTGACTGTCTGAGTGACTTATGTCTGGCCCTAAGAGAACTTTTTTTTCTTCCAGCCTACAACAATTGCAGCATTGAAAATGTGCTGCACATTTTCCAGAAGGCAACACGCGATGCCACAAAGCAGGAATAAAAGACAAAAAAGAGTCTGGGAACACATATACTGAGTTAAATACATACATACTTCTACTGCAATTACAAGCATATGCATAAATAATAATGCACGAAAATGCTTTAAGTGCAACTGTATCTGTATCTGCATTTGTATCTGTATCCGTGTCTGAGTCTGTGCCTGTTTAGGCCAGCTTGGTTGCTTGTTCCTGTCTCCCAGCGTCCTGTCTGCATTGGCAACAGTCTCGTCTCATTTCGTCTCTTCCTGTCTGTTCTCAGCTTAAAGCCAAAGGAGGCGAGGCCCCTGGAAAGGGGCAGGAGTGTCCTGGCTGGCTTTGTGTGCACTTCAGTTTGAATGAGTCTGCAGTTACCCTTGAAAATGTGTGTTGTGTGTGTGTTGTTATTATTATTATTTTTGTTGTTGTTGTGGGGAATGCATTGCGTTGCACGTTGCACGTTGCGCGTTGCATGCTGTAAATGAGTTCAATACACTTGGCCCAGCTCGTAAACATAAACAAAACTGGGAAATATACAGGGATATTTTCAGCTGCTCTCTCGCGCATGCGCAAAACTCACTCTCTCAGTCACCAAACTTACTCTCTCTCATTCTCGCTCTATCCATCTTTACAGGTGTCTGGCGTTTGCCGAACAGCGGACAGCGAACAACGAACAGTGGAAGCTTGAGCCGAGCAACTTCGTGTCGATTCGTGCCTCGTGTGCTCTGTGTGTGTTTATTTAACACAGTTACTCGTGTCCTGGCCGTTCAGTTCGTATCTGCAGCTCGTGCCGTGCCCACCACACACTCAAGTTGTCCTTTAAGCCTTGCTGAACTAAAAATAAACTTCGCGTCTTTGCGTGTGCGAAACAATGTGAGAAACAGACGAAAACAGTTTGATCAGTATTTGCATTTGTATTTGTAGTCTTTAAGCCTGGCTCAAATGGTAACCGCCGTGCTCAAATCTCATACTTTTTGTTAATAATAATTATCTCATAAAAAAACGCTACGCGTGTGTTGTTGTTGTTGTGTGTGTGTGTCAGTGTTGTTGTTTGTGCCTCTGTTTTAGCCAACATCCGAGCTAAGGACCCAACATGTGCTCCAAGTTGGCCAAGTTGGGCTGGCTGCTGCTTCTGCTCGGCGCACAAATAATTTATGTGGATTATGCTCGGGCGGATTATGAGAACACTTGGAATTTATATTACGAGCCACCTTGTTGCACGGGCGCCGCAGCTGTTGGCCATCACTTGCGGCATCACAAAGGTAAGTCCCAAGTATTTTCCCATAAATCCCTTCGCCAACGTTCTTTCCTTCGTTCTTTCTTTGCATATTTCATGCTGTAATTTGCGTTTTAAGTAAGTGCATGACTCTAGTTCTTATTTTCCAGCTACCAGCTGCTAGCCAAACTTGTGTATATCTTTATCAAGCCAAGCCACACGTATTTCACGCAATCTGGCTAAACTAAATGCTTGTTACCCTCCCAAAAATATACGAGAAAAAAGAAAAGAAATCGTTGAACAGCTAAGCCGTGCATACAATGGGCTGGGAGGGGAAACCAAGGCCAAGCAAAGCAAATCGAAGCTGGGCAAATAAGTCAACAGCTTAGGGCTTACACAGCCGCGAATGGCCAAAAAAGTTGGCCAGCAATAGACGCTTAGCCCATTTTTGTACATACGAGACAGAGATTCTCTTTTTCTAAAGGCTAAGGAATAATTTTCACTTTAAGCCGATTTGCTTTTGTTGCCATTGATTTGCCATTTCATTTCACTTGCTTTCCTTCCTCCTTTTCCCTTTTTCCCTTTGCCACTTTATCCCTTTTACCACTGTCTGCTGCAGAGTTTGTTATCCTTTCGCTGCGGCCATTTGGCACCCGATATTCGTATTGCTTTTGTTTTGGCCATTGTTTTATTTCCTTGGCAAGACGTTGCTCGAGTTCAACTTATAGACTCATTCGCGCCCAGCAGCCTGTGCTTCCTGCGCTCTCTTCGAGCCAAATTAAAAAGTTTTGCTTTTTTGCTCAGCTTTTTTCTTTTCTTTTCTTCTTTTTTTTTCTGTTGTTTTTGTTTGGTTTAATTGCAGGCTGCTGTTGGCCAGTTGGCTGGCCGTTTGGCCGTTTGGCCGTCTGGCCTTTCCGCCACTTGAGCTGCCTTTGCTCAGCTTTTTGTTGTTTGCTATTAGTGTTTAATTAGTTTTCAAGTGGTCTTTTTATGGACTTAAAGTAAGCTTATAACTCGGCAGATTTACTGAGCGATAGCCAAGACTCTTGACTCCATTCATTAGTGGCCCACATACGAGTGCATAAGTTGGTTAAATAATTAAAAGCCATTCGGCTAAATCAAACATTAATATTTCACACAAGTGCATCAAAAATGCAGCTCGCATTAAGTAATCCGATTTAATTTGCTCCACATTCGCATCCACCAGTTGCCACGCCCACACGCCCACACACACTGATTTTCGCATACTTATCCGCTTACATTGCGTTGCAGAAGTTTTGTGCCAGTTGATAGACACAAACGCTTAGTTCATTTACAGCAGTAAATGAAAAGTTGTGAATAAAAGTTTTTAATTTTTATGTTAACACTCGTGCGGAACTTTGTCATTTATGACACGACATTCCCGTTGCCCAAATCGCCATCATTTCGCCATTTTATTTACACTAGCACAGGGATTACCAAAACAATAAATATCTTATTTAATATGTTCTCTTGTGTTTACCTATTGTGTTGGGCGAATTTATATTCAGTTTTTTTACTTTATTCAGTTTTTAATTTTTTTCCATTCACGTCATGTTTATCGTTATTCCCACTATTGTTTAAATTATATAAAAAGGACCTCTTGATTTGTATTTATTATTAAAAAAGGTTTAGATAGAAATTCATTTGAGAACATTTTTTATTTAAATTGCATTTAATATTCCACAAATTGTTTTGACCTCCGGTTGCTGTTTTTCCAGTGAAAAGTAAATCCTTGACAATAACAATATAAATATTCAATTGAAGAGATATTTTTGCGCTATTGTATAATTTCCAAACTTTCATTTAAGTTATGTTAAAATATGAAAACTTATGATCATTAAATATAAATATTTGTTAATACAATTTTAAAATATTTAGCGTCATCTGATAACGAAAAAACAAAATTGAATAACGAAAGTCTAAATTTTAAATTAACACCTTTTGAACTAAGAATTATAATAGAAAATTTTTAAAAAGCGCTTATGGGTATTCCCTAGTTTAAGATTAAGTTTAAGACTTCGATTGATTGAAAACTCATAAACGTTGAAGATTAGTAGTTAATATTTTGACAGGCATCAACTTTTGTCTTTAATGTGTTGTAAAAGGTCCATCAGGAAACCACAGACATTTCAACAATTAATGCAATCAAAATCAAAGACAAAGCGAGATGGTTTCAAGGCGGTTTTGTGGGCGCGTTGTGTGGTTAAAGAGGATATTCTGTTATGCCAAGAGGAAGGAGGGACTGAGGGGCATTGACCCTTTTCCTTTTGGTTGGCGGACATAAAACAAACGCCAAGTACAAATTTTAAGTACCAAAGTTGCTCGGGAATCGCAAAACAAAACAACAAAAAATGAAACTTAATAAAGGTATGCAACGAACAGCTAAAGTAAGCAACAAAAAAGTAAAGTAAAATACACAAAAAAAAATACAACAACAAAGAAAAGCATATCAGATGTTTGCGTTGTTAATTAAAGAAAAACAAGCAAAAGTTTAATGGCGAATATTAGCGAGAAACCCCATGCCCCACACCCCTTTTACCCCTTCGCGGGCAGCCGGAAAACCAAATGCCAGGCCAAACTTGTGGCCGTTGCGTAAATAGAAACAGAGACTAAAAGAATACGCTGGGCCAACACACAACACACCAAAAAAAAAAGGGTGTAAAAATACACAAAAACTTGCTACACTTTGACCAACATGGGGCGCTCACTTCGTGCACGCACGCAAGTCCCAAAAAAAGAATAAAAAATAAAGTAGAGAAAAAGGAAAGGAAAAATGAAAACTGCGCACAAATGTTTGCCTTGTAAAACTTAAAGAATTTGGGGCATTTAGCGCTGCCCACTTTACAAAAAGCAGCCCGAAAACTTTTAACGTCAAACTTTGGCGCCAGGTAAGTATGTGGGTTGTGGGCTGTAAGTTGCCTCCTGGCTGGGTAAATTAGCCCGGCCCAGTCTCAGCAATTAAGCAACAATTTTCAGCTGTAATCGCCCTGGCAAATAGCTGGCTGGTAGCAGCAGGTAGACAAAGCCAAGAAACTTTAGCTCCATTACATAAATCCATCAGCAAATTTACACAATTCAATTGATGGCGGGCCTTACGCTTTCTGTCAACCTGTGGGCGCTCTGGATGTTTTGCAGTCGTATATCAGGGCATCAATTATTGAGGCATAATAAAGTTGATGTGCGCAAAAACAATTTAAAGGCAAAGCCAAAACATCTACGCACATGCGAGCAATCGTAAGATACAAAACGATACTCGTAAATTCGCCCCAACTCACGGCAACAGTAACAACAAAAGCCACAACGACAAATAATCTTGAGTCAGGTATTTGTTGATGTACAAATACACACACATCGTTTGTGCGATGCGGCGTATACGCAATTTATGTCTGCGCCTTAAAGTAGGCAACGTAAATTTAACAAAAGCTGACAAATTGTCACACGACACAAACACACAAACACACACACAAAATCAATACTCTGTCGAAGACGCAGGCAACTCTCGGCCTGTTGCTCATTTTACGAGATTTGTGCTAAAAATAGCACGACCCTCTTTCCCCCCCCCCCTCTCTCTCTCTCTCTCTCTCTCGGTTTCGTATCCTTGCCAAGTCTAAGCGGTTTTGTTGGCGTCTTCTCGTGTTACAGCTGCCGCTTTGACAGTTGCCGCTTGTTAGCGTGTAAAATGCGTCGCCGAATTTTCATCTAAGCCATAATTTACAGCGCTGTTGTTGACCCAATTCTGTTGCTCTTGGTATCCGCTCAACAACTTCATTAGGCTGTTGCAGTTGCAACTGTAATTGTTGATACTGTATCTGTATCTGTATCTGTAACTGTATCTGTAACTGTAGTTGCAGCTGCTTTTGCACTTAGCGCCGAGCGGTGGCAAGTGCCATAATTCAAGTTATGTGTGACGTTTGGCCCAAACAGTCGAAAGCCACAAGTACAAATGCTTGTCTGATGTTTTCACACACACACACACGCACACACACACACGCAGGCTGGCCACAAAATGTAATATATCTTCATACCACATTCACATACTTTGAAATGCTGCTTAGCATCACATGTGGCATACATTTCGGTGCACCACACGAAGAGGGAGACAGAGCGAGACAGAGGGAGATAGGGAGAGTTGTGGTGGGCCTAAACAAAAGCTGGCTGAGTCGAAGAGTGTATGCGTGTGTGTGTTTGTGTGTGTATTGACACTTGCTAACACAACAAAACAGAGAACACACTCAGCGGGCTTCTTGGGGCTTGATGTTGCTCAAACTCATACTCAAACTGATACTCACACTCACACTCATATTCACACTCATACTCGCATTCAAAAGACAGCTCCAGTTAATGACTACAAATTAATTAAACCAAAAATTCCCTTTTGCCACTAAATTTTATTATGAAAGTTTTGTGCTTTTTGCAGAGTTTGTTAATTTCGGTTTCTGTTTGTGGAATTTCTTCCTTATTTATATGAAGGACTTGAGTTGAGAGTTGCCGACCTATTAAAAATAATAAAATATCATGTGAATTTATTTAATTAATTTTAAACACATGTCGCTTGATTTAATTAACTGTACACGGTCGGTCTGGGCCATCAGCTTGTTCTGACACACGACAGCCAGCAGCAACAGGACAACAGGACAACTGGATAGCAGGACAACACTACAATGTCCCACATTGTTGTACTTGTACAAGCACAATGTATATTTTTAATTAAACGCTCAGCACAGCAAACAGTTTATCGATGGCCATTTAAAGCCTTAAAGCGAACGTTGAAATGCTTTAGATACCAGATACATATTATATTAACTATTAGTGAAGCCCATCAGATACATGGATACTTGGCACACACCTCGCTGCCACTTATTGACACTTACACTTAATTCAATGAACTGTACTCGTACTTTGGCCAAGTTATGCCTGCAAATGGCATAAAACACGCTACCAATTGACCCCCAACTTATGAGTGGTGGTTGAAAAGTCACCAAGTTGTAGATGAAGAGCGGGTTCTGGTCAAAAGTTCAGTCGCATAAATAAATACCAGCAGCTATCATAAAAGGCCCCCTTCAAACTATTTTGACCAACAGCATAAGGCGAGGCAAGGGTGGCTGCCCTAAGGGATGGATGACCCCGAGGGGTTGTGACTTATTTTAGTTGGTAATGCCAAGCATATTGCAAAAGTTAAATTGGTTTATTGTCAGCCGTGGAATTTGGCCATGGAATAATTGCATTAGATGCAGTCAAGCAAAATTGAAAGATGTTTGAATGTTTGTTGGGGTTGCAGAATATTTCATCTGTGCCTGGTCATGCATAGGAATGAGCTATTAAACTGGCCAACAAGCAACTCGTATCTCTACCAAAATATGCAATATGAGAAGAGTTGTTGTTGTTGGAACAGAATTAACACATCATTTGAGCGATCCACACAATAGAGCCCCTTAACAAAGCAATCATATATAGCAAATCAGCAATAAAGCAATCATCAATATATTAGACTATATGGGCAGCATATGTGCTATAAACAAACAGACAAACAAATAGCAAATTTCTAATTAATGCTTTGGCTATACGAGTGGCAGAAGTAGAAGAAGTTGATTATCTAGGCAAGTTGAAGCTCTGCGTGTTTGTTTGTCTGTCAGCACAAAAACGAAACGCCTACAAAGGATCGACTAATAAAATCGATTGACCCGCTTCCCAACAGATACCAATAACTCTCTCTCTCTCTCTCTCTCTCTCTCTCTCTCTGTCTTCTTTATACCCATCCCTGCCTGTCGCAAGACAATAGCTGAGCTTAGACAAAGGCCGGCATTATTTAATAATGAATGATGTGGGGAAGAGGCAACTTTAACTGCGCTTCTGACTGGTGTGGTATGTGCAGTCATTTATTATAAATAATAATCGGGAAACAAAAGATCTACATGCACACATAAATAAACTGGCATAAACTGGCAACGTTCAGTGTCTCTGTGTTGCCTGTGTGTCATGTTTGGTGTTGCTAAGAAGGCAGAGCAAACTATTTATTACGTATACGCAGCGTTGCCAGCAAACACGAATATGCAAATTGACATGCAAACGAACGAAATCAATGCCGAAATTATGCACTCCATTTATGCCTTAATTTATATGACAACGAGAACAGCAACAACAACACCAACAACAATCAGACTTTGACTTTATGACAAACAAAGCACATTTCAAGGGCGTTTCAAACACGAAATGAAGACGACTGCAATAAAATGCCAACAAATGTCAAGTAGAACAACAACAACTACAGTGACACGTGTCTAAAGCGACACTCGTTTAAATAAAAAATATCACTAAAACAGAAAACAGAAATGAAACGAATTCTGTTGTGGGAGGCGCAACAAATTTGCGCACATTTCGAATATCAAATGTGGTTTAATATGAAAATACATACAAATCTCAGTTTTAGTTTCATATTTTGTACTCGGTCTGTTGCCAGGCTTAAATTATGCGTGGAGCATCAAAACCGCATGTGGAACGTCTGTTGTTGGCTCGGGGCGCATTAAATTGCAATAGCGCACAAAAGTATGCAATAAAAATTTTGGTAATGCGCATAACCAAGAGCAACTGAGGGTGAGCCGCTGTCTATGTGTGGGTGTAGACACACACACACACGCACACATACGAGTGCACATAAAACCGCCAATTTAAAAATGAAAACTGTGCTGTGCTGTGGTGTGTTGTGGCATGAGGTGATTGCACAGCCCCAAGCTGAACTGAACTGAACGAAACTGAACTGAGGCACAGAGACCCGACACGCTCTGTTGCCGCATAATTCTCTTTTTTGTTACTGCTCAATTTCTGCAGAGGCCGAGCTGTAGCTAGAGATATTGCCACAGTCATAGCCATTGCCATGGCACACATGGCGCACCTCAGAGTACAGAGTGCGGAGTGTAAAGTGCGGCGAGTGGAAACAAAAGTGAAATTTAGCGGTTGCAATTACCGCGCAATTTCGGCCAAATTTCCTTTTGCAGTGTGTTACACTGTCTGTCTATGTCTGTGTGTGTGTGTGTGAGTGCGCAATTTGCCACACTTTTGCCACGAGGGTGTTGCCAAAATAAAGTCTAAAGTATAGTATAGTACTCGCCGCAATAACAAAACAACAACAGCCGGCTAGCAATCATAAAAGGTAAACACATAAAACCGAAAGGGAAGCGACGCTAATTTGAGGGGTGTTTCTGCTCCCCCCCCCCCCACCCCCTCTTCCCTTTTAATGCTGACGCCTGCAAGTATGCAATGTGCTTTGAAATTTAAATTCTCTGCCGCAAAATAAATGCTGAGGTGTTGCACAAGTGCCGACCCCTTGTTTCTGAGTGTCTTCGGAGGGGAGACTGTCTTTAAATTTTGCCGCAAGACGGCACGACATTGGACGATTTGGCCTCAACATTGCCACAAAGCCACATGTATCTGTATCTGTTTCTGTTCAAGTCTCACGTCTCACGTCTTCTGTCTTCCGTCTCCTGTCTACGGTCAACTGCAACTTGACGACGCGTCGCGACGTTTTGGCTCAGCCTTAATTTATGCACCCTTCTGTGTGGCAGCCACAGGGGGAAACCCGCTGCGTCTAGTTGTATGGCAATGCATGTGGGCTCCCTTTCTCGTTTTTTATGCTACGTTTTGCTTTCTATATTTATTTTTGCTTGGTTTTGCAGCTTTGCTTTTGCCCCCTTGTTGTTGTTGTTTTTGTACTTTTTTTTAGGTTACCATTTACCCAATTGAGGTGAAACGGAAATGAGCTGCCGGAAATACCTGACGGTGTGTACATATGTAACTATGTACATATGTACTGCATAGTTACTTGTATGTATATGTGTGTGTGTGTCTGTGTGTGTGTGTGTCTGCCCGCAGGATTAACGGCCTCACTTTAATGGCCGCCTTGTAATTTAAAACAATTTAGGCCACGCGTCGCCTCGCTGAATCTTAATTGGCTGTGGCAGGAAGCTGCTGGCTGCTTTAAGTTTAACTTAACCACAATTGGCAAATATTAAAGCTGCCTTTAAGGCTGCGGTGGGCGTAGCCGTGGGCGACAGCTGGCACTTGAGTAACTTCTGTCATAAGGCGACAGCACGCACATGGCAGCGGCCAAGAATGAGATTGGCCAATAGAGATGACCAGAGATACAGAGTGACTGTCCAGTCACGGCCAGAGTTTAACAGGGCAATTTATGATTTTTAGGCAGCCAAAAACAAATCGATTCAGGCCCGTTTTCTCAATGTCTAAATAAGGTGTTTGATAACTATTGAAAATATATTTTGTCAAATTTTAAATTATATGTTAGATACAGTTTGTAAGTACAATACACAGAAAAAACGGCCCTTAAGAAAGTAAATGTGCCAGATTTATATAACAAAGAGTACTATAAAATATAATCAGGCATGCTCTTCAAATATCTAACAGCGCAACATCAACCCAAAAGTAATTCCCGGGGCTCCTGAAACCAACCAAACATTACATTACAATTTGACAAAATGTTAAATTTATTAAATTTAAAGAAATAATTTTTTTAGTTGAATAAAAAAATGAAATAAAAAATTTTAAAGGAATTTTGTTTTTTTTCTTAAAAAACTTTTATATTTTATTTAAACAGGTTTTCTGCTACCTTTAGTGGCATCTTAATCTCGTTTTATATTTAAGGGTAACAACAATTGATCACATGTGATAAAGATATAGAATTTATGTTTTACAAATGTACAAATAACAAATGACAAAAATATTATTTACGGTATTTACAGAAAAGACTATTTGAATTATTAATGAAGAAACCTGGTAAGAAGTCTTCTCTTCCTTAGTGTGGTTTCTTGGAGCCCACAAATGAATTTTTTAGTTATATAAGTCTTAATTATTTGCTTGAAATTGGAAATAAATTTGTAGCAATCGATATTTGTGACTTACAAAAATGTATAAAAAAAAAGGAATACTCTGACATTTGAGGCAAATCGATGTTTGGAATGGTTGTTTTCAAAAGCAATTCTTTTTTAAATCCCCAAAGAGTTTGGAAACACACTTGATAAAAACATAATAATAAATACAGTGACTGGCAACAGTTGCTAAAATAAGCACTGCTCATCCCTAATACATAGAGCCCAAACGGTGTCTGGTCGAGGTGCAAAGTTATGCGCATTCGAGAGCTGAAACCTGGGTAGAAATGGCTGAATGGAGAAGAAGAGGAAGAAGAAGGCGCAACGCGTAATGTGCGTGCTACAAGACGTTAGCATACTTTCAGGTGTAAATACATGTGGGCTGCCTCCGAAAAGTAGGCAACAAAGCCGCAGCCCAGTCACACGCACACACACACACGCATACAGTGGGTAAAGTTGCCTTTTGTCACGAAATAGATACGCCTTTTGTGTCGCAATTCGTTTGCCGGCGCGTCTTGTGCTACTTCAGTTTCCGTTTTGTCGAGCAAAAGGATAATCAAGT
Source organism: Drosophila limbata (assembly GCA_963924055.1). NCBI lineage: Eukaryota > Metazoa > Arthropoda > Insecta > Diptera > Drosophilidae > Drosophila > Drosophila limbata. Next base: position 7,394,698 of record OZ001355.1, read on the forward strand.
CGAAAAGAAGCAAACGTGTTGAAAATTAAGAAAATAACAGGCCAGCACCACTCGCCACCTGCCACCTGCCCCATGCCACATGCCACACACCACATGCCACACGCGACCCGCTGCCAATCAACGCCGCTTGGCACGATAGCGCCAGAGGCACTGTAGCTGTTGTTGTTGCTGCTGTTGTTGGTTTTGTTCAGCCACCAAACTGCTGACAATGCAGACCAAAGAAAACGAGACAGCGAGCGAGTGTGCAAAAGAGATGAAATGATTTCTCTGGCGTTGACACAAAAGGTGTATCCTGAAATAAGCATATTATTATGTGCTGTGTTTTGTTGGTTTAACTCGCAACAAAGGCGACAAAGCGACACGACGACACGGCGATTGAACGACAAAAAGGCGACCAAATCTAATGAGTAAACGAAGAGCAGGACGAGACAAGTTTAGCGCCATGATTTATGGCTGCAAGTTCAGACTTGGACTCCGAAGTTTCAGTCGTAAGCAGTATATAAAAAGTCGCAATATTTTTATAAATAAGGCGCCCAAAAGAATATCATTTTTGTGGCACACCTTTGTCTCGTTCCTCGTTTTATTATGATTATATATTTTTTATATTTTCTCTGTTTACATTTTTACGATTTGTAAAACATAAATCAGACGTCATGCAATCTTGAAGTTGAGAAACAGAATGCAATTACAGTCGCTTAATAAGGGAAATGGAGTGCAAGCAAAGAGTACTTAAAGACGCATGAAAGCCCATCATATTTACCTTATTTAAGCCAATTAGACTGAGAACAAATGACAGGAGTGGAGGGATGTGTAAGGGAAGAGTGTCTTTGTTATCCCTTTGGAGTAACTTGAAACTTTATTTGCATTCATGAAGAGCTGTTACAATGTGGGTAATTAAAATTGCCAGTGCTCTCTTTGTGTTTATGTTGCCAGCTTACTCAGCCACACTCACACTCCGTTTGTTGAGTTACTTTGTAGGTAGAGCACCTCACTGTGTTACGTGTATTTGTATTCGTATCTGTATCTGTGTCTGAGTCTCCTGTCTGTCTATCATTATGCAGTGCTATTTTAACGCACTGCTTCAGTTTGCCAACTTTAATAATGCGCCCCTATTTATGGCACTTTCTCCTCCTTCATGCTCATCATTTGCCATAGCAAAAGGAAAGGCCAAAGAATAACAACATCATTTCTGCCGCATAATTGCAACATTAACAGGTTAATGGCTATCAACTCACTCACGAAATGTGCCTGGAAATGTTATGTGGGTTATTATTACGATGCGCAAATGTGTTATAAACAAATAACCTGAAGTTGTTCTGGGGGACTGGGACTGGGGAGAGTGAGAGCAGAGCCAATGGTCTGGAAAATGAATGGAATACAGCTTACTTACTTCGAAGAAGTCTAACTAAATTAAACTATACAAAACTTAATTCAGACAATTGCGGGAAATGATACAACAGTTTGAGAATTGGTATTTAAGTTGAATATTTATAATAAATATATATTATATTATAATGTAATGTATAATTAAATAGAATATAGCTATAACAATTCCTTTTCCTATCTAGCTTCAACATAATCCTGGCTTCATTAGCTTATCTCCTAAGTGAGACTAATTTGTAAATTTAGAACATCATAAATTTGTCGAAATACAAAAATCAGCATTCCCTCAACACACGCAAAAATGGCTTAAAAGTATTTGTAAACAATTTGAAAAAGCAAATTGTTTTAATGCCTGGCCAACAATTTAAAGACTCTCAATTTGTTAACAAAGTATCAGACATTACTTCAGCTTCAGTTTCAACATTGTTGTTGATGAAGTTTGTAGACATCTGTAGCCGTAATTATTGTTACATAAAACTTTGAATTGTGCATTATTCAATTATTTATGATTTTTCATTATGCTTATGCTTTGATCCACCCTTAGAGCAAGCTGCCACCCTGGAAAAAATCCAGAGCAGACATTTTTCCACTTAATTAACATGCCGACCACACCGCACCACCCTGCACCACTTTGTACCGCACCCTCACACACACACACACACACACACACAGACACCCGGTGAGGGGTTAAACACATTGTTGCAGTTATTAAAGTATGTTACATGTTGTTTCAACACAGGCAAAGTTCTGTTATACGATAGATAGATATGGCTATGGCTATGGATATAGATATGTAGTAGATCCACCCCCCTGTCCGTTGTTTGAGCCAAGCAAGAGCTCAATTCTGGCCATTGACTTGCCGCAGTTGATACACAGAAAAAAACGGAATTCGGTAAACTCAGAATTTCTTTATTGGAGTAAGAAATACAGTCGAACTTCCCTAACTCTAATCATAATTATCCTAAGATAAGGTTCGAGTTATGGAGATACTTGACTTATAGAGTTCATTTTCTTTAGTTTATTAATTTTACTGTCACTCATTTAGCTTGAGTTGGAGAGAAATTCGAGTTATAGAAGTTGGAGTTATGGAAGTTCAACTGTACTTGATTCAAGTAAAATTAATTCACCTCTGAATTTATTTTGTGAAATCAAAGGATATAGCCAATTTTGACTATTTTAATGCCAATAGTTTCCTGAAAATATACTTTAACAAGCGGGAGAGACAATAATCAAGTTCCCGACTATAGAATACCCGTTACTCATTTAAATATGTATGTACAAAATATTTTTAATTACATACTTCTAGGCACTTACATTGTCTATAAACTCAAATCAGCCATTACCTATCTATCTATTTGTCCGATCTGGATGCGATCTAGTGGAAAGATAGCTAATAATAGTAGTTAACATTGATCAAAAATCAGGAAATTTAAACTTGAGTTTTCGAATGATTTTTTTTTTCTGTGTAGGAAAAGAAGCAAAAAAAGGAAATGGGAAATAAAATGCATGCAATGCGAGTTGTTCTTAGAGGCAAGTTTTGCCCTTTTGGTTGCATTAACATTTAAATGAGTTTATCTGTTGTGGTGCGTTGTTGTGCGGTGGTGCTGTGGTGCTGTGGTGCGGTGCTGCTCTTGTGACAGACGGCAATCAAGGGAGCGGCCGGCGCAACTTCAAGCTGAAGTTCTTGACGCGTTCACGTAATGCATAAATATTTATAGTCGTCCCGAAAGAGCACTAAAAAAGCAAACAGCTTGCCACGGGGCAACAGTTTTTTACTTACCGGCTGTGGCAGTGGAAAACTCGAGTCCCGAATGACGCCGTCTGATTTATGTGCTTTTGAACATTTTTGCGTAATTTAATTAATGACGGAAATAAGCTGCCAGAATATGCCAGGCTACGCAGTCCGGCTGTCGACCTGTAGACGGGTCAGGACAGAAGGTGAGTGAAGGGGTGTGGGGTGACGGGGGGTTGGCAGGGGGTTGCACTTCATATCACCTGGCACATGGCTGACTGCGAAGATTAATTAGCTCTTGAAACGCAGTCAGCTGGGGAAGCGGGAGTGGAACTTGTTTAGTGCCACAAAACAAATTGCTGGCAATTGCGAAAGTCTACAGATATGTATGTATGTATGTGTGTAGGCGTGTATGTGTGAGCTCTGGGAAATCAGCGCAAAGTGCGAGGGTCGCTGCAACAATTAAAATGCCATTTCACGTAGGCGTGCACATGTGTAAATGAGTGCAACGTTCATTTAACAGGCGTAACAGAATAAAAGAGAGAGAAAAAGATAGAGAAAAAGAGAAAGAGAGAGAGAGAGAAAGTGAAATGAGGCCAAAACAGGCATTAGAAGAGCTGGCATTATGTCAATGTCACAAGTGCTCATTCAGTCAGCAAATATGTACTTGCTGTGAGTTAGGAATTCCAAGGGGGGAACAGAACTAAAGGGGGTCAAATGAGTGAAAGTGTAAACCGTTGCAACACCATTTGCCAGCTAAGCAAGCGTAAGTGTTGCACAGTTTACGACTAAGGCTAAAAACAGCAGCAGCAAGTGCAATCAGAGCCTGCAACACAAATAATAAAAGACAGAGAGGGGAGAGAGTGCGTCAGAGTGAGAGAGTAAAGAGTGCCGTGCAGTGACACATAACCCCAGGGATATAAAAAAATTTACTATGCTCTTAAAAATTCAAATCACCTAAAAATATGCAACGAAGTTGTCGTTGTCGCTGTCGCAGTTGTTGTTGTTGGTGTTGTCATTTTCCTGTGCTCAGCCATCGTGTTACAATGTATTTGCTTTGGGGTTGAGCTTAAAAATCTGAAAGCTCTGCCAAAGCTGCCAGATACGGCAGATGCAGTGAGAAAACCGTAGTGAAAAAAATATTAAAAAAAAATTGATCAAATAAAGATTGACATATTTTTAATTAGGTTTATCAATTGAAATTGATTTATGTAATCTTATGTTGCACTCGTACATATATTAATTACATACTATATTTATTACTTTAATTGTTAATTAAATACTTAACGACAATTGGTTGTTGTAACTAAATTAATCCTCAAAGACTCAGTCCTGACTTTTATCGGGGTCAGCTAAAAAATGCATTACAACTTAAAAAAAAACTATAATTATTGTTCATTGTTTGTCCGAACAAATTGAAATTGAAAATTTTTTTTTAATTTTTTTTTTTTATTATTTGCTTAAATGAGCACAGAGTTTTATTTTAGAATAAATATCCATAATTTAATAAAATTTCAAATTTAAGAGCTCTGACTATTCTCTCAGTGCATGCATGTAAATGTGAAAGGCCATTTAGGATAGTGTGTGTGTTGGTGTGTGTGTGTGTGTGTGTGCATACACTAAACCGTTTCTTTCCTCTCTCTCGCTTGCTCTCTCTTTTCCCAGTCTCTCTTTCTCACTCTGGCCACGGTATCTTTGCACACGTTTAGTTTTCATAAATTTTCGGTATAAATATTTATGCTCAGGTTTTGAAATATGTAAAATTGGTAATTGGAAAATTTTTATCATGCTTGCGTTTTCATGAATTTTCAATGGCTTCCAACTATGAGTATGTTCTACTCGTATGTATTTTACTATGGCTACCCGTATGTGGCTTTGATTTATTCAAATATTGCTCCATCCACGCGGTCTGATATTGAATTCCAATTATGCGACGTAATTAAACATGCTTCGGTATAGAATTTTTGCATATTTTCAGTTGAGATCGTTTTGAAATTGCTCTAATATTAAACTTTGCTAAATTTATTTTAATATTTATATGGATGTGTGTGTATGAGTGTGTGGCGTGTGTGTGTGTGGCGTGTGTGCATGTCTGAGCCGACATTTTACTTACATGTGTCAAAGTGCAACAGCCCAGAACCGAGAGAAGCCATCGACTAAAAGTAGAGACAGCATCAGGAAATGGGGCACAAAAAGCGACGAGGAAGAAGCAGAAAGACTTTCCAGGAAGTCGGTACGCGTATTTTTCAGCATATTAAACAAGCCAAGGGTTCAAACAGACGCCAGCCAGCAGCTCTTACGTATACGGGTCCAAGACTCTGCTTTTCCCCAAATGCATTTGCCATTTGCCATTTGACTGCAGGCTGCAAGAAACGAGAAGCACGCAGCAGGCAGCCGCCTTTGCCTTTTTGAGACTTTCCTGGCCATGGCCTCTTCTCTCTTATGCCTTCTCTCTTCTGACTGTCTCACTGTCTGACTGTCTGTCGGAGTATGTTCTCTCTCTCTCGTCTGCTTGACGTCTCAATTTTTGGCTTGCTTTTTACATCAGCGCGTTTCCTACTCACGTTTTTGGGCTGCCATGACGCATGACGTAGGTGTCTAGACTTGCTAATGTTTCCTCTTGCAGTTGCACACAAGCACTCACACACACACATATGTAAGCACTCACACACACAAATGAATCGCTGACTCTACCAAGATGAAGATATATATACACTTTTCTGCTGAATTATACAGTTTGCCTTTTTGCAATCGGGCCTTAAAGTTGCACACGTTGCAGGCTTGATTTGTATGTGAGTTAACCAATTGCAGCTTTTATAGCCAGTCTCATCCTTGGCCAGTCTGTCTGTCTGTCTGTCTGTTGTCATTGCTCATTTCCAAATTGACTGACACGCTTTATTTCCCAGTTGCACAACTGCCGATCTCGAATGAAAGCCAAATGAGTCCAGGCCTCCAGCTCCTTTTGGTCGCCTTGTTAAATATTTAGACTGCTTTAAGATGGCTCTGCCACAGGACACTGAGGACACTGACATACTTTCTGCTAATGGCGGCAGCCAACTTGTAATATATTCCCACGCCATTCCGTGTTCTTGTCTCTCTCTTCGCTCTGCACTCTTCGCACTTGGAAGAACACAATTGCAGGTTTGTATTTTTTTAGATTACAGCATTGTCTCTCTGACACAGTCTGGCACTGTCTGACTGTCGCTGCTGCCTCAGCCTGTTGTGCATTATGTGTATGAACTACAATATCTTAATGCAGACTCGTGTGTGTGTACGTGTTTCTCTCTGTGTATTTGGTTCAAGTGAAGGCAGGCGAACTCTGCTTGTCTATGGCTTTATTTTACTATACAGCTATCTCTCTCTCTCCCTTTGCTTTTTACGGCATGGTTTTGCGGCCATCATAAAGTGGCATAAAGAAGGAAGCCAAAGGCAAAATGAAACCAAAAGCGCAGCATTCCGTACTCGTATTCGTGGCAGTAAAATGAAGTCTAAAACTAAATCCCACATAAGGTACGAACGTGCTCAACACAAATACCAGGTGCTTACTTCTCTCTTCCTTGCCCTCGTCCTCCCGTCCTTGTGCCCCATTTTCGTCCTTTTGCGCGTCAGATTGGCCAACTGTTTACCTGACTGGATTTTTTACAGTGCGCCAGCTATTTGTACCATACGTTTGTTGTTTTTACACTTACACAGAGATAGAGAATAGAGAAAGACACATAAAGACAGACAGAGACAGAGAGAGTACTCACACATTTATATGTATTGCGGCAAAGTAAAGTTGATATACTCGAACAAAGCGCTGAGCAAACTTGCCAACGGCAAAGCTAAATCTAAATCTGAGCCAACAGGCAGTTGGCTAACACTTTGCATACGACGCGCTCAACTGGAAGCTGTTAAATATCGAACAGACATTTCAACATTTGCCACATGCTGCCGTCCGTCTGTCCGTCTTTCTGTCGTCTGTCGCCTGCTTTGGGTTTATGCAACGATTGCGATTGGACCCAGAACTGACTTTGCTAAATGGTCCGAGATTTGTGCGACATTTTCTGCTGCTGGACCAGATAAAGCCTGATGCATGGCCCACTTGAAGCAACAACAACCTAATGCACCTTAAATATATGTACAACACACACACACACCTACAAAGAGAGAGAGCAGAGAATTGTGAAGCAGAATGTAGCGGGTAAAGGGGAACAGGGTGCACTCAGAGCAAGTGCTTTAAGTTGAGGCAATTTTCCATTTTATTATTAAATTTTGTTATTTTAAAACATAGCTACATTTTCTAATTATTTAATTTTGTTTAAAAGCGGTTTTTTAAATATAAAAATATTTTTTTTTATAAAATATAATGTAGTTTAAAATTTTACACTAACTTGTGTGATAAAGTCATTGAAAAAACGGATCTGAATTTATTCAATCTTCATTGCTTGTATTTATTATTTAAATTAAGTTTAAATAGTTTGTGGCTGTTTAAATTTTATGAAAACATAATTTGTTGACTTTTTAAAATGAATTTAACTTAAACACATTTTGCATTAATTAAGCATAAATTTTGTTAAATTAATTGCATTAAGTAAACAATTGCTCACAGCATTATATTAATTAATTCTTAGTTCGTTTTATGCGCAATTTCCTTTGGTAATTATGAAAAATAAAGAGCCTTGAAAGGAAATTCCGCTGGCATTTATTTTTTATGAGCTTATCAGACAAGCAAGTTGAGCAGGTTGAGAGTCCTGCTGCTGCTACTTCCAATCAGAAGGACAATAATGAAAACACAAAAGCGCACTCGACTGCCTCGAAGGACTCCCGAGTGAGTCTCCGACTTTGACTCCGACTACGACTCCGATTCCGACTCTGTCGCCTTGCCAAAGGCAAAAGCAAGTCAAGTCAAGTCTGAAATGTGTCAACACCTGGTGTTGCCTCTGCGACAACATTGACTAGTAGAAACTGAACTCAACTTAACTCAACTGAGCTGAACTGATTTTCTTTGCTATTTTCATAGAGTAATTGCTTTTTGCTGTTGTCTTGCCACATGCCGCAGTGGCATTTGTCTTAATAAAGTTGACTCTGCCACACTCACTCTGGCATTGCTGTCATTCTATGCCATTAACTTGCCGCTTGCAGCTCTCGTTTGCTTCAACATTTCGATGTTGACTGTGTTGCAAGCTTCAATCATTGTAAAATTAATGCCATAAAAAATCACGCACTTTTCAGAGAGTGAAAGAGAGAGAGCGAGCGAGAGAGCTGCTGCCGGAAAGTGAAGAAAATTCAAATAAAAATCAAGTGCTGACTCAGTTCGTCTGGAAAACCCGAACAGAAAGCAGCATGCAAAGCAGAGATAAGAAAGAAAAAAATAAACCAAAAAACAACAACAACAACAACTAAACTGTGGCAAGACATGGCTGAGTGGGGAGTGAAGGACGTGGCAAGTCATTTACATGGCCACAAAATACAACAATGAACAACGCAGCAAAACACAAAATGTTGGCAACTGAAGGAGAATTGTAAACGCATGAGTGCGTCTCCTGCTTGGCTTGGTCATTCATGTCTGTGTGAGCCTAAGTACAACACACACACACACACACACACACACAGATACAGTGAATTGGTCTAAACTGAATGCATTGGCCAGAACACAAGGTGCGAGAGCGCCTCGGAGGCTAAAACAAATGATGCAAATACGTTTGCCAAGGCAAAAGCAGAAGAAAAAGCGAAAAAGAAAAATATACGTGAATTTTTCTTAGTGCTAGGGCAATTTTTACCTGCCGCCAGTTGCCAGTTGCCGGCCTGGCTCTTGGCAGTTGGCAGTTTGGGAGTTTGGGAGTTTGGGAGTCGTTGCCGTTGCCGTTGGAAGTTAAGTATACGTAACGTAAACGCAAATTTAATGCTTGAAAAATTCGCTTAAATGGATTTAAGTGCGGCATTATTTTTTGTACTTCTTTTCCGCCCTTGTTCCCAAGACCTTTATTGTCAGGCTGTGTCTGTGTGTGTGCGTTATCTCTGGGCCAAAACGCTTGACGGCAGATAAATGAAAATCTTCAAAAAGATGAGGTAGCAGCAGTCGGAGCAGGGGTCTTCTTAGGCTTTTGTGTTTATTGTGGCTACTTATCGACTCTATACAGTAGAGTTCAGTTTTGACCCAGAGCTAAGACTATAAACGGAGCAACTTGAGTGCACGACATTGCGTATACGCAATGCAATCGCGCATTCGCAAGGGATTCACATCTAATTACACATTTGTTTGCTTTGCACGCACGGCATTTGCATATTTAAATAGGCGACCCAGTTTAGGCCCCAAAGGCAGTTTTCAGTTTATGCCATGAAATAGAAAAGCAATAACTTTGAATGCCGTCTTGCACTCGACTTGCGCTTGATTCACATCAAGGTGTAATTATATAGGTGAAGTCATGGGCTTTTTGTCAGAGAACAAACAAAACTAACATGTAAACAGTCAACAATTTTAAATAAAAAAGTTAACGCATTTGTTCTAATTTACATGTTTTTTTACATTATTTTTAAGAAGTGATTTATATTTTTTATTATTAATGTGTTTATCTAATCTAATCTAATTAATGACTTTATAGTTGAGCTACACTTATTCCTATTTTAATAAACAATTTCAATTCTTTTACAATATGAATCACAAAATGTGTCAGCTAAAATTGTATAATATTTAAAGCCTTCAATCTCAGCAAACTACAATCTTTTGGCCTTGGCCTGTGAAATCGAGAGCCTTCGCTTTCATTGACTTAACCTACATACATATCTATTAATTTCTTTAGAGTACTCGACCCAAATACTTACTTCATGTCTGCCATGAAATTTATATGCTGACGCAGCATTTTATCTACGCGAATAGAGCTTAACCTTTGACTCTGGTATTTAGATTTAAACGCTATCGATGGCGGCCACAGCAGCGACGGGGAAAGCACTCAAAATTTACGACTTGTCTGCCACACAGTCAGTTTTTTATAGGCAATTAAATTCTATAAGCCATGGCAACTGAACTGAGCGCAACCAACAGCTTCAGTCGACCACTTGTAGGGTCTCCTCTTTGTTTGTTTTTTTTTTTTTTTTTTTTTGTTGCTAGAGATTTGCATATTGTCTGCTTACGATCAACTACATTTTGTTGAAGCTTAATAGAGCACACCATCAAAAAATAAAAAAAGGTCAAATGGAAAATGGAGGGAGAGTGAGAGTGAAAACCCAAAGCACAGTCGAGTTCGGTCAGTGATAACCTTCAGCATTATAGTGTGAAGTAATGAATATTAAGATGAAATTTGCAGGGGACACACACACACACAGTTCTACACTCGCATATATGTTTATATGTGTGTTTGTATGTGTGTTTGCAGATGGATGGAAAATCGAAGACGTAACAACGCAGCACGTTGACAGAGAGCAAATATTTTGACAGCTGTCAGTTGATGAAAATGATTTTACATTTTCCCTTTTTTGTGCCAGTCGTCGCCTCCTACTTTTGTATGTATATATTATCGGTTATTGTGCTTGTGTGCGTATGTGTCCTTTTCACACCAGTTGTTGTGGTAGGGTCACAGAGGGAGGGAGAGAGAGAGGAAGAGGGGGAGATGGTGCCGCATGCCAAGCTGATAGATAGACAGGCAGACAACGTGACTGCTCCTTTAACACCAATTGCTTTTTAATGCATGCATGCCATGAGATAGACAGAGACGGAGAGAGAGAACAAAATATAAAAGGAGCAAGTGAAGTGGGCGAGAGAGAGAGAGGGGCGTTCAGAAGAGCGGCAAAGCAAATATGTCTGTACGCAGGACGTTTAAAAAATTGATTGACATTTTTGGTGAGCACACACATTTCGTCTCATTTTATATGCAAAACGGCAGCACACATATGCACACTCTCACACTCACACACACACACACACACTCATAGAGCATGGGTATGCATACACATACATACATATGTCAATGTCGCGCTGACAGACAATAATGACGTTAAAATGCTCAACATTTTGCTGCCGCTATTTGGGTCTCTTCATGTTGCCCTTGCCTCAAAATACACTGAGAAAAAAAAGCAAGAGCACTAATAAAACCCTCCATCAAATGCCGAATGCAACTAATAAAGTTACTTTAATTTATAATTCTTATTATAATTTGATAATTATATTTTTGTAAATTATGAAATGAGATTTACTACATAATTTTTCTGTCTGCAAATCTGTGACCATTTGTTAGGGCAGTTGAGGAATAATATAGCAGTAAATCAAAAACAATATAAAAACCTATGCCATAGACAATTTTCAAATTTAATTTGGAACTAAATACAAACAAATTTGGAGATCATGTTAAAAGTAAGAATTGCTAATTCGGCCGATTGTGCTCTCTTATTGAAGACAACATCTTACCGAAGTTCAACTTTCAACTGCTTGATTCACACTTCTCAGACTTCTCAGGGAGTCGCTTAAATTTTGGATACTTCCAAGTTTTGGGCAGCGACGGTCCATATGTCAACCTGTACAAATAGTTGTGTATAAACTTGCACACATCCTTGGGCATCGGATGTAAATTGGTAAGATCTGCAAGGGAATACCCGTATTATTAGCACTTCTGTAGAGAATAAATCAAATGAAGCTCACTGTTATTCTCAAGATACGAGGCCACACTTATGGCAACCGAAAAGGATAAATCGTTGACCTCACTGATCGGGGGATACAAATTGCCGGTCTGCAGACGCTCATCGGATATATAGTTGGCCAGAACGTGGGCAACACTCAGGTAAATCTCATCGGGCAGGTGCCGGGCCCGCATGCTGAGTGCTCCGAGTGCGATGCCGGGAAATGAGAGGCAGTTGTTCGCCTGGCCGGTGGTGAAGCGCTTTCCATTGATGACGACAGGTGGAAATGGTGACCCCGAGCTGAATATTACTCGACCCTGCAATGGAAATGAAATTGAGAATGTTCTCTTAGAAATCATATCAGTCATTCTCAGGCCCAAAAAAAAGAAAAGATTTCGAATATAAAATAAAATTGTTAGGCTTATAATTTAGTCTTAAAATATTAACATCTAATTTATTTTTATAAATGCACCTGTGAACTTTTGTGACCATAAAAATGATAATCTATGGTGTGCAAAATTTAGCTTGCCAGGCTTAACCGTTTGGCCTACACGTTGAAAAGTCAGTCAGTCAGGACAAAGCCTTTTATATATATAGATAATCAAATAATAAAATATATAAAAAAATATATAAATAATCAAATAGAGAACTAAATAAACAAAGAAATAATAAACTAAATACCCACCTCAGTATGCTGAAATGCCTGCTCGGCCGTGCACTCGGCATTGGACGTGGGATTGGAGAGGGCAAAGACCACAGGCCTCTCATTATGTTGGGCCATCGATCGCAGCACCTGCTCGCTGATGACACCCGCGGTTCCAGTGGCAGCCAGGAGAATGGCAGGCTTCAGTTTATCCACAGCTTCCTCCAGTTTGGCGATGGGTTCCATATGCTTGCCAAAGAGACAAGTGTCCTCGTTCAATCCTTTCGAGTCGGCCGTGAGGAGTCCGTCCATCTCGAAAATGTAGATATTCTTGCAGGCTTCCTCTTTGCTGAGCCCTCGAGCTCGCAGTTCCCTGACCAAGAGACTCGCAATGCCGACGCTAGCGCTGCCCGCTCCGATAAATAGAAACACCAGATCCTGGAGTTTGTACTTCAAGAGTCGCTCGGCCGCCAGGAAACCGGCCAATCCGATGGCGGCCGTGCCTTGGATGTCATCGTTAAAGTAGCTGAACTTGTACTGATATTTGCGGAGGAACTTGTAAGCATTTGGCGTGGCAAAGTCCTCGAAGTGTATCAAGGTATCGTCGCCAAAGCAGTCGACAACGGCCTCCATGAATTCCTGCACAAAGTCCTCGTACTCGGCGCCCTTGATCCTCTCCTGGCGAACACCCACGTAATGCGGATCCTGGAGCAGCATCTGGTTGTCGGTGCCCACGTCCAGAGTTATGGGCAAGAGGAGGTGTGGTGGAACCCCCCCAAGAGCCGTATAAAGAAATAGCTTGCCCAGCACTATTCCCATGCCATTGGCACCCATGTCACCCAGGCCAAGAATCCGTCCTCCGTCCGTGACACAAACGCCACGCACATTCGGCACCCGCCAGTTCTTGAGGACATCAAAGATGTGACCACGGTCATAGATGGTCACATACATTCCCATGCCGCTTCGATAGACAGTGGAGAACAAGGTGACGGCACTGCCCACTGTGGGCGTGTACATGATGGGCAAAGCCAACTCCGTGTTCTCGCTGATGAAGCGGAAGAAGGCGCGCTCGTGAAGCTGTCGCAAGGACATCAGATAGGTGTACTGTCCAAGGGGGTCCTTGCGGGTCATAAAATTGAGCTTAGCCACCTCCACCTGCTCCTCAATGGGCCGAAACGAGCAGGGCATGAGGCCGTGGATGCCCAACAATTGACGTTCCCTCATGGTGAACGCCAGATCCTAAAGAAAAGGATGCAATATTTTATACTATGGCAGTCATTATTCTCAGGGAGAAATCTCACCTTGTTGAAGCGGGAATTCATGAGGGCATCTGTGTTATTTTGCAATACTTCGCTGTATAGATCCAAGTGTGTGAAACGCTTCACATGGTGGCAGATTTTCAGATGTTTACGGGGGAAACTAGGCACGGAAATGAAGATGGAGCAGCTCTGAAGGTTTCTACAACAAATTCCATTCACTTACCATCGGCACAATGTCAGCTCTATCCTAGACAATGCCATTTTTGAGGCAGATTAAAAGAATTTGACAATGCAGCTTACAATTTGAATATACATCTGGATCTGGATCCACAGCAAACATTTCATAGCTGACTGAGTTACGTTTTGGGAGTCGATTTCGAGTCCTTCTCAGGCACCAAAGTTGTCGATTTCGGGTCCTCAGGCACCTTTCGTAGTGGAAGATGCGGAGTTTTAGGGTATTTCCAAGTGGGCGCCACAGAGGACATGTAATCCGTATAGTACTGCTGGCACCTGACAAACTCGCAGACATTCTCGGGTACCGGATACAAATTGGCCAGGCCATTGTCTATGAAATACTGCACTACTGCTATCGCTATTTTGAGGGCCACTTCACAAGCCTTCTTTGTCTCCGGATAAAGCGTGTCAGTATTCGGATCATCCTCGCCAACATAGTCAGCCAATGTCTTAGCAACAACGAGGTAAACCTCTTCGGGAATATTGTAGGGCCTCGCACACAGCACGGCCAAGGCGGTGCCGGGAAAGGCGAAGGAATTGTTGGCCTGGCCAGGAACAATTCGCTTGCCGTTGACCACAACGGGCGGGAAGGGAGAGCCAGCACAGTACAGAGCACGACCCTGATAATAAATGGGATATCAATATATATATGAATTATTTTTTAAGAGCTAATTTCGAAGGTTCGCTGAGATTGGGAAAGACATTTACACGTTGAGCAGAAAAATATATGTTTCAATCTATATAAGAAATATATCTGTCTTTATGAGATACTAGCATTTGACCAAATTTGGTCAGGATTTAACAGGCAGCCCCAAATAAACAATCTGTGATTTTGTTTGAGATATCTTAACAAAAAAGTTTGTCATACTAAGCACTTTCCTGAATATTGACCCACTTACAGCTATGTTATGTGAAAATTTCAGATTTCTAGGCCTTACCGTTTGGCCTACACGTTGATACGTTAGTCAGTCAGTCAAGACAAAGATAAATAAAACTGAACAGAGGATGAAAAGTTAATCAGGCATGTTTCGGCTATCACCTTTTACTTTTTAGCATTTAGTTATATGCATTTATTCACTTTAAATTAAGACTAAGTGTTTAAAAAAGATCGTTTTTCGCTTTTTCGGACTTAAACTCATCATCTCAAAGTGATATCAACCCGCTAAACATCGCGGAAATAGTATTACAGCAGGTTAAAGGAATTCAATTCCTACAAATCTTATCGAAAGTGAAATTCGGAACAGGCCTGAATATCTAATTTTCTTTTCATATAAATTTATACGAGCTGGGTTTTCACAACAATGGAATGGAATGGAAAATAGATAGAAGATAAAAGGAGATAATGAGTCATTTACCTCTGTAAAATTGTAAGCCTGTTCGGCGGTGCATTCGGCCTTGCTCGTTGGATTCGACATGGCGAAAATTGCTGGTTGCTTGTGGTTTTTCCCCATGGATCGAATGATTTTCTCCGTGAAGAGTCCGCCCACGCCAGAGGCGCCCAGTAATATTGAGGGTTTGAATTGATTTACTAAATCCTCTAGGCTGTTGTTTGGTGGCATATCTTTAAGAAACGGCTCCGCATCCGGCATGAGTTTGTCTTTTCTGCACTTTGTTAATAGACCAAACGAGTCGACCATGTAGATATTCTTAGAGGCGTCTTCCTCGCTGATGCCCCGACTGATGAGCTCTTGCATCAGCAGTTTGCCGATGCCCACGGATGCACTGCCGGCACCTACAAAGAAGATGACATGATCTTCGAGGGGCATTTTCGTGATACGCTCAATTCCACAGAATCCGGCCAATCCAGTGGCTGCTGTTCCCTGAATGTCATCGTTGAAGTAGCAATAGCAATCCTTGTACTTGCTGATGAACTTGAAGGCATTCGGTGTGGCAAAGTCCTCGAAGTGAATGAGCGTGTGGGGTCCCCAGCATTCGACAATGGCGTCCATCAATTCCTGCACCAGCTCCTCGTACTCCTCTCCCCGAATGCGTTCCTCCCTTACGCCAATATACAAAGGATCCGCCAAGAGTTGTTTGTTGTTGGTGCCAACATCCAGAAGAACTGGCATTAAATATTCGGGAGGGATTTTTCCCAGTGCCGTATACAAATCCAGTTTGCCCACGGAGATGCCCATGCCATTGGCCCCCAGATCTCCCAGTCCGAGAATCCGTTCGCCATCAGAGATGCAAACAGCCCGAATATCCTTTTCATGCCAATTCTTGATCACGTCGACAATGTGACCCTTGTCAAATTTACAAACATACATGCCCACAATGAGGTGATTCAGCAAACTGAAATTCAAACACGCCGCGCCCACCGTGGGCGTATAGACAATGGGCATTACGTCCTTCACATGATCGGTGATAAACTGGAAGTAGAGACGCTCGTGACGTTGTCGCAGATTCCTCAGGTACGCATAGCGTTGCAGATCCGATGTCTGGGCGGCAAAGTTAGTGGCGACAACATGAAGTTGCTCCTCCATGGTCCGGTAGGCAGGAGGAAAGAGTCCACTGATATTCAGCCTCTGTCGTTCCTCGTGGGTGAAGCCCATGCCCTGCATTAAAAGGCGGCTTGAGGTGAACTCATTCCCAAACTGAACTCACCTTATTATACTTGGGTTCCGTGACTCTTCGATAATCGTGTGTTACTATTCTCGGCTCCCAATGATATCTGGAAACTGCTGGAATTTCCTGCTGCCTTTTGCTGCCCATCGGTTGGCTGAGGTGGGAAGTTTTGAAACAAGAAAGGTTTTAGACAAGTCCAGTCAAGCCTTACCTGAAACGGCGACTCAGTCCAAGGAACACTTGAGTAAACGCCATTCTCCAAAATTTATTTCAAAAAATTACAAAAAAAAAATATATTACAAAAGTACTTGATTGTTTATAAATTATTTAAAATGACATTTGTCAGCTGTCAAAAAAAGGAATTTAAAAATGAAATAAAGGTTCCTGTGATTCTTAGATTGTATGCTAGAATATTTATTAGATATTCTAATACTTATTATTAATTTTAATGTAAAATCACATGTCCAAAAATTACGTAATGCAGAATGATTATGAGTTGGGAGAACTGTTGGCAGTGTTGATGGCACAGATAAATTACAAATTGTAAATTGTAAAATGTGCCTGTGCCTGTGTCTGTGTTCTGCCAATTTGCATAAGGGTCAACTAGTCAAGTTGGCCAAGGCAAGTTGAGCTCATGCTCAACTCTGAGCCTGACAATACTATTTACTCTTAGATGCTTACTTATTATTCATTATGTATTATTATGCAAATCACTGGGCAACTCAATGTCTAAGGCTTTGCTCATTTTAATGAGCATGTTTTATTTTTTATTTTCTTTTGCCAGTTGTTGTTATACTTGTTGTTGTTGTTGTTGTTGTTGCTATTACTGTTGTCGTGCTGTTGCATAAGCTTAAGGAACTGGACGATAAAGACCCATTGTCAGTGGGAGCTCATTAGTTGTCGTTTCATTTTGGGCATGTTGACATCGAGTGGAAAGAGACACAAAGTTGAAAGTGGCATGGCGAAATCGCAGGAACAACACAAATTGACTCTTAGCGCTGCCATCAAAGGATTTGTCTTTCAAATAAAAAGTTGCCTACTTTTCAGCTTCAGCCATTGCTTACTAATTGCGTCAAATTAGTTGACAACTTAATGTCGTAAAAATTTTAGCTAAATGCCTCAATCTTTCGTTAATGACATTGACAGTGGAACCGTGGAGCCGTAGAAAAGCAGAAGAGAAGAAAAGGGGAACCGCTGAAGAGTCTCCTTTGCCATATAAGCATTTATTTTTGGAGAACGCGATGCTGGCACGTGATGTTGCCGAGTACGTGACATTTTAGCCGCAGTCGTTGTCAAAAATCTGCAAGGACCTTCGCCTTTGCCTTTGCCGTGTTGTGTTTGTTTACGAGTGTGTGCATTGTTCTCCCGTATTACTCTCGAATATCTACATGACTTGTTTCTTTTGTCTTCTTCTGGATTCTGCGCCTGATGCGATGCCGCCCCATAAATTAGCTCTGTGTGTGTGTATCTAAATTATAATAGTTTAATTAGTTTTTTGTACTCTCGACACTCGCTGTCGCTGACAGCTCCATTAATACATGCATGAACTTTAATTAGCTCAAGTCCTTTCCTTCCAGGGTGACCTTTAAACCTTCGAAAATGTCTTTTGTATTTTGTGTATATTTTGATATTGACCTCTGCTCTCACATATCCTTGTAAAAATAGTTTTTTTGTATTCCTCCAAGCCTAAACTTATTTTCTTTTCAGTCGTTAACTTGAATTTAATAGTAATTTACTTATTTTTTAAAATTTGAAGCTTTCTAATTTTGGCTAGGGAAGTGCTTTTAGCATATTGTCTGTATTTATATATATTTTTGCATCTAAATTTGAATGAATTATAATTTTTTTATTTCCAGACATGTTCTTTTTTTCTTTGCAGTCTTTATATCAATGTAATTATTTATTAATGATTTTCTTTTAGTTTAATTGCCAATATTAAATATACTTTTTGCCGACTGCTTACTCGTAAAAAATACATACTTAATATGCTCTACCTTCTTGACTCTTTGCAGAACATGTCAGGGACTTTAGCTGTGGCCCGTTGCACTATAAAACCTTCTACATGGACGAACGCAACAATGCGCTCTACGTGGGCGCAATGTAAGTATCCATATCCGTATCCGTATCCGTATCTGTATGCGGCTTTTGAAGATGCGAGTCTGAATGAGTATTTGGGATAAGAGTTGGATTTATAAGAAGCTGGACAACTATGCAGACCAAGTTGATGTCCTCACACCACAGCGCGATAATTACACGCTTCCGGTCTGACTGTGCGAACTTCCGGTTGGGCGGGGCTTTTAGGAGTTTGTAGGAGTAGCAGCTACTTTTGCTGCTGCAAGGGCCAAAAGCGAGAGAGTTTTGTTGGCAACACTGTCGGCATACATAATTATGAATTAATGCTTGACGTGCGGTGGGGTTGAGGTTGAGGGGCTGGATCGGGGTCAGGTCGGGTCGGGCTGGGACAGGGTCGTGTCCCGTCAGAGCAAGGCCAGCTCAGGGCAGCACAGGACAGACTGTGCAGTAGTTCTCCAGCTCAATTTGACAATGGCCGTCGCTTGCTCATTTGTCTGCCGCAAACTTGAACATGGCCGCATTTTAACAGTTGCGGTGAAGCTGGCCAAGGGGATGCGGGAAGGAGGTAGATGGAGGTAGAAGGACCCGCCCCAGCAGCTGAAAGCAGCCAAACAAAGTAACCAAAATTACCACTTGACTCGAGCGCCATTTTTCGAACGCAGCCACAGCTACCAGCCGACAGAGGGCGCGCGGTCGTCGTCGGGGCTGCTCCTAGTCCCGAAATGAAGATTAATGGTTCGCAGTTGTTGAGGGCCAGCGACAGCGTCAGCGCCCAAAACTCTGCCGGAAACTACATAAAACACACTTTCGTCGACGGCTTTTCCCCCTTTTCCGACTCGGTTGAAAGTTTGGAGTGGCCCTGGAAATGTGATTGTGGCTGGCGCTTAAAGTTGTGTTGCCAGTGCGCCAGAGACTCGACGCAATATTGCGACAGTGGCACTGACATCGATATATCAGTCAATCAATCAATCAATCAAACGCAAGCCTTGCCACTGCAACGCAGCAGGTGCGGCAAAGCCTTAAAGTGTGCTACGTCTGTGGCTATGCAACGAAATCATTTTTCAGAAATATACAGAAAGACAGAGAGACAGAAAGACAGACAGACAGATATATATCGAAATATACTACAGCAAATTGTCAATTTCAATTGCTCAAGAGACGCTGGCAAAGTCATGATGATGCCACCGAATTAACTTATCGTTTGTCACGGACATGAGCTCGGGATTAACTCAAGTGTCACTTTCATTTCCGTCTAAGATCCCACAAAGCCCGGCTAAAACAAAGCGTAATATATTTGTTATTATCTCTCTTGCAGGGATCGCATATTTCGTCTCAATCTGCGCAACATCAGTCAATCCATCTGCGAGGTAAGTGAAACGTGAAGAAGAATAGTTTAAGTGAAAGTAAAAGTAAGAGTAAGGCAAAATGTCAATTGATTGCAGGTAAAAAAGGCAAAGAAAATACGAAATAAATAGCGCATGTAAATGGACAAAATACACAGACAAGCTGACACTCTTAGCCACTTGAGTGTTGCTTGGCAGACAGGCGCACAGTCAGTTGTTGACACACTCAGACACACCAACACATACACACACACTCACACACGCTCTCACACAAACATATGTTAGACTCACTTGCAGGCTTTTCACCTGGGCAGACAGTAAAGTGGTTTGCCGTGCTTCTGTTCATTCCGTATGCTTCTGCTCATGCACTTTGTGACATCTCTTCACACACACACACACACACACTCCTATTCACACATGTGCTGCTTTTCAAGTGCTTTGCTCTGAATTTCATTTACTTATGCATTTTTAAATATTTTATATATTTTACAAACTCGTTCCATGCATCTAAAAAGCCACAATAAATTGTTTGTTAACTGAAAAACGAAAATTTGTTGTCAGTTGTATGACAGCCAAATTGTAAATAATAAAATTGCAACTCATTTTAATCAGTCAGTTGGAAAAACTCATGCATATCTAAATAAAATAGCAATCGATTGACAATATCAATTAAACTCTCATTTTTATAGATTCAATCTCAATAATGAAATTGACAATTTGTAACTTTGGTTGACAAATTACAATATTAAATTACTGTTTAATTTCAATAAAATTTAAATAATTAATTCCAAATTGAATATTTAAATGCTGCCATATTATAATAGAGTAATAATTAAAATTAAAATGTATATTTTTTTTAAATCTTTAAATATTTGAAAGTTTGGCAACTTTTTAAAAGAATTCTCAATGACTTGAGACTTTATGCAGTATAGGCAAAAGTCATTAAAAACCTTTCAGGGAATTTACGATTTTCGGAACTGCCAAAAAACTTGGCTATTTCTCTTTGCGACGTGGAAGAGAGTGAGAGAGTTGGCCAAGTTGTCTTTGGGCAGGCGGACAATTGAACTTTAATGATTTCGTCTTGAACTATCAATATCCGTTTCCGTTTCAAGTTCATTGCATTGGCATTGGCATTTCCCACTTCCCACTTCCCACTTGCCATTCGCATTTCAGCATTTCGCATTTGGATTCGCAACTGGACGAACCATTTGCTGCCTCTTTTGCCACATCTTTTGAGCCATCCGAGCGCCACTTTGGCCCAGTTGCATCAAATGCTTTCAACAGCAATTATTTGTGCTTGCTCCCAGTCTCTGGGATCCGTTCAACTTTGGCCCGCACAAATTGCGTTTCAAGTTGAATCGCAGCACTTAGCCACAGTTTCTCTTTCTACTCTCTACTCTCCTCTCTCTTCTCCCTCTCGAAGTGGCGTCTTAAAGTGCAGGCGTGTCCAGTGAGGCAGGCAAACTGTCAACAGCACAGGATATTGTGTTCACATGGCCAGAGCCAAAGTGTGTCATTTCTCAGATTTCTATAAAAGTTCTTATTGATTTGCCGTGGAATGCACATTAACAATTGCCACGGCCAAAAAGGAAAATAAGTGAACATTTATCGCGAACGTGCGACAATGCGAACTCGAGGTCGCTGCTAAAATTGCCGAAAAGTTTATCTTTCTCTTTATTTTGTGCTCCTTGTCCTTCTTTTTGGCGTTGCCGTTCAAAATTCAAGTGCAGGCGAAAATCGAATTAAATAAACAAATGCTCAACGTGAGTGAAATACCAACAATAACAAGCAACAAGAACAAGAACAACTACAACAAATAACAATAAATACAAAAAGGCAGCAGCATGATTCACATTCACATACAAAAACACACACACACACATGCGTATGTACTCACATACACATTCTCTTACCAACACAACCACACGATGTGGGCGTCTTGATTGTACGTGTTTTGTGTGTACACACACACACACACTCACACAGCTACAAACAGTCTTCAATTGTTGCTCGTTCCCCATTGTTGTGACTGTTGTTGTCGTTGTTTTTGTTTTGCCTGTCGCGTCGTCTTCTTGATAAGCATGAAATTTTATCACGCTTTCAATAAAGTTTTCGAATATTTGTTAAGCGTGTCGACCTAAATTAAAGAGCATGAATTACTTTTAAATACTCGTATTTTTTATTAAAAATATATTTGTGGCGTATTGACGCCTTTGCTGAAATACGTACATTTTATTTTTGAGCTACGTACTAGCTTAGAAGCTGCGTACTAGCACTAAGCAAATAACCTATAGAGAACCCATCCTATACAACTGAAATGACACAGAAAAAATGCTTGCGGAGCGTCCACCTAGAAGTGTTACCGATCTGGCAATATTGTTCTAGTGGAATTAGAGGAGAAGCAATTTTATTTTTGAGGCTGTTGAAATATGAAATACCCTCTACCCTTAAAACTTTTTAACCACATTATTTTATTCAAAAAAAACACCATTCATTTGTATAAATTCCACTCGAACCATATTGGCAGAATTCTCAACTTGAGAATTAGAATTCAGCAGCATCACTCAGCAGGAACGCGCTCCTTTTTCTATCTTGTGAAATTAAACTATTTGAAATTAATGTTAGTGTGAAATAAATCAGATAACTAATATAAATAATATTGCCGGTGTTTATATGCACTCATCTTCGCCTTCGTTTATAACTTCGCTTATAACTTGAGGCAGATTTGTACAAAAATCGAGTTATAAACATGCAATATATTTATATAAGTATTTACATATTTGTAATAACATTAATGATTCTATTTATGGCATTAAAAATATGTATATCTGTATGTATACAGTGGCTCACGGCTTATTTCAACCAGTACCTTCCAAAAACTTGAAACATCTATAATCTAAAAGAGATATCAAAAATTTAAATGCAGCTTGTTAGACTGATGTTTTAACTTATAAAATATGAATTCATTTATTTATTATGACATGGTGATAAAAACAATAATGATTCTATTTTTGCCATAACAAATATGTATATTTATGTACATACAGATGTATATTTTTTTTTAGCATATAGATTCTCCAAAAATCGATCTATCTGTGTATACATCACTAACTTGAAGCATTCATCTCCTTGCAGCGCGACGTTTTAATACTGGAACCCACCGGCTCCGATATCCTGAACTGTGTGTCCAAGGGCAAGCGAGAGGTTTGTTCTAGACTCAAATATTATTTAAAAATCTATATACTCAGCCACATATTCATGTCCCTTGCAAAATTTAAAGAAAACTTGCAAGTACTGCAAATATTTGTTGTATTTTGGCCATCATCTCGTTACCCGATACTTATGCATTGCCTTTTACTTTTCAATCTGTCCATCTGCCCACAACACACAACACACATCACACATACACAATTATTTTGTTGCTTTAACTACTGTTTTTACTATGAATTGAAACACGAACTGGGCACACATCAAGAAGGTCGAGTGTCGCAATCACATTCGCGTCATTCAGCCGATGAACTTCAATGGACACCGACTCTACGTTTGTGGCACGAATGCACACAACCCCAAGGATTATGTCATAAATGTGAGTAAATATTTGAGTATTATGTGTGTATGTATGAGTATCCTTTAAAGGGTTAACGTCTAACTTTGTCGTTGCCTAATTGTGAGATGTCAGTCGAGATGGAAGTTAATTTTGCCGACAGCAAAAACGCGACAGAAACATCACTGAATGCCAAAATTAAAGTCAACTAATGCGCTTTACTCTGTCTCTCTCTCTCTCTCAATCTCTCTGTTTTTCTCTACCTTCATCTGTCTCTTTCTCGCAGGCCAACTTAACACATTTACCCAGATCCCAGTACGTGCCCGGCATTGGGTTGGGCATTGGCAAGTGTCCCTACGATCCCGCTGACAACTCAACCGCCGTCTATGTGGAAAACGGAAATCCCTTTGGTTTGCCTGCTCTGGTAAGTCCAAGTCTCAGCCGACGGAAGTTAAAATAATACGAAACGAAAAGAAAATGAAAAAGAAAAGTGAAGAAAAAAGAAACGAAAAATGTCAATTGTAATAAAATTACAAAAGTAAAGTAAAGTAAAGTAAAGGAGGCAAAGGACGAGAGCGAGTACGAGTAGAAAGTAGGAAGTGGTTGGGCTTCGGGGAATGTCAGACGAGGCAGAAGGGGCCGAGGGGAGGGCTGTTTCTAGGAGGGAGACAGCAAAGTTCTGGGCGCCCAAATGGCAAGAAATTTAAAAGAGTCGCAATAAAGCAGCTGAAATTAAATTAGAGTGAGACGCATACACACACACACACACGCACACACACTTAACAAGAGTGAATCGGGTCTGAGGCACGTGCTTACACTTTGCGCGTAATTGTGTGCGTGCCTCTGTGAACGAGTGTGTGTGTGTGTATGTGATGCTTTCCCTTTGCCTTGGAAAATCAAATTTGCCGAATATTTGGCGCTAATTTGCCTGCATTGCCTGCGATCCGGCACAGACACAGCCAGAGAGACTACGGTTTAATCCATTTGACTTTCCCTCTTACCATATCCTTACAGTACGCCGGAACCAATGCCGAGTTCACCAAGGCTGATTCCGTAATATTTCGCTCGGATCTGTACAATTTTACCAACGGTCGTAAAGAGGCCAACTTTAAGCGCACCGTTAAATACGACTCCAAGTTGCTGGACAGTAAGTATTAATCAAATCTATCCATCAGCTTGTTCTGTTATTTAATAATATCTAAGATATGAATTAATTTCCGTTTAAAATCATTTAATTTCTTCAAATCATTATATCCAGCAACAGAATGTTTTTTTTTTTGTAAAAGTAATCTAATTATTTAAAAACTCAACAATTCTCTAAATAAATAATTATGGTTTTAAAAGAAAAATAGCCAACCTTTTTTTAAAGTTATAATATACATATATCGTATTTTATTAGTTGAATATTTTTGTAAAATATTTACAAAGTTGTAAGCAACTAGTTACTAAATTAAGAGAAGTATCCAAAAATCAGTTCTCTATTCGCTAAAAGTTCTTGTCAAATAAACTAATACAAAAAAGAAGTTTCGGTTTTTACATAAATTATAGAAATTGAATGAGGTTTAATAATAGTTATTATAATTATATGTTTGCCAGTTGCTTTCTTTGCTTTGCCTTTCTTATTCTTATGCTTATATACAGAGTATGCTATGTTCGTCAACAGAGTATGTTATGTTATTTACAGTGTATGTTATACCAGCGACATGTAACTAATTATATTTAATTAATATTTAAATCCCTATTCCTGCTACATAATCTATTTATAAAACAATTTATTTTCTTGTATATATCAATACTAAGTTCTATTTGTAATAATCATGACAATTTCATGCAATTAATTAATTATAATCATTTATTTTAGAACCGAACTTTGTGGGCTCCTTCGACATCGGTGACTTTGTGTACTTCTTCTTTCGGGAACACGCCGTGGAGTACATCAACTGTGGCAAGGCCGTCTACTCGCGTGTGGCACGCGTCTGCAAGAACGATCGCGGTGGCAAGTACATGATCAGCCAGAACTGGGCCACTTATCTGAAGGCGCGCATGAACTGCAGCATCTCGAGCGAGTTCCCCTTCTACTTCAACGAAATCCAATCCGTTTACAAGATGCCCAACGATGATAGCAAGTTCTACGCCACGTTTACAACCAACACCAATGGGCTGATTGGCTCTGCGGTCTGCAGCTACGATATACGGGATATCAATGCGGCCTTTGAAGGTTAGTTCTGAATATGTATGTGTGTGTCTCTCTCTATCTCTATCTCTGTCCGCCTCTGTCTCTGTCTCCCTGAGAACGTAAGCAGGAGATTTATTGCATTGGCAATAATTCTCTGTGGCGCCATTTTTACGAACGTGCATGTGGCTACGTTTGACTTCTTCCTTTAACGTTTCCCATTACGTTTCGGGCTGCAGCTGCCGGAAGAAATTACGCTCACAGGTGCTGCATGTGTGTGTGTGTGTGTGTGTGGGTGTGTGTGTGTTGTACACAGCAGCTTTGGCATTTTAGCGTTAAATGGCGCGCGTTGAATTGATGTGCCTGCTGCTCCATTGGGGAGATTGTTTTTCTGCTCTTCTCTCTTCTCTCTATGCTCGACGCTTGGCTGCCTTTAAATGCTTTAACATTTGCCACAAAATGGCGTGCTGCTTGACTAACAGTAACAGTAACGGCAACGGTAACAAGATATGCGTGACAGGTGTTAACAACGCCCCCAACGACCCAACTTGCAACTTGCTTGCTTGCAACTGCTTTTGCTTTTGCTTTTGCTTTTGCTGCTTGCCACACGCAATCCCCGACGCATGCAATTTGTAATGCAACGTTCGTCATAAGCACGCAAAAATTTCGCTGGCAGTGCATAAAAAAATCTGGCGTGCAACTTGCAGCGCATGTCATAATTTAATCCCAACTAGAACGAGTGGCAGTCTCTCTTCATCTGTGCCACATGCCACATGCCAGCGCCACTTATGTGGCACGTCTTGTATATATTTACGAGCATATACTTAAGTAAATACACATATATTTATTTCTATACTTGTTTGCTATTAACATGCAAAGTGCATGCTTTCAAATAGTTGCAAGCGTTCAAGTTTTGTATTTGTCAGCAGCGACAACAACAGCAACAACAACAACAAAAATGTGTATTAAACGCGACAACTACAGATGTTGGCAGCACATCCGGAAACTCATTTCCGTTGCAAGTTCAGTCGAATTCAATTTGTGTGCAAGATTAATCAGTTGTGTGGCATGACTTGCCTGCACAGAGATTGCAAATGGATTAAAGTGACATTCAAATATACATGCTTATGTACGCATATTCAGTATTCATGAATAGTTTGTGTGAGTGTACTCGTGAATTTATTTTTGGGCGACAGCTGCCAAATTCAAGTAGCGCCAATCACATAACCAAATGGCAAATAGTGTGAGCACTTTGTTCAAAAGTTCATTAACACCATAAAATTGTGTGTATGGATCAGTGCCAAGACCAAGGGACAGACAGACAGGCGGACAGATGGACAGACAGACAGACGGACAGACGGCGTCACAGACTCAGCGCCACAAGGCAAATGTGGCAGTAAAAAATCTGGCAAACACTTAAAATTCATTATGAAATGTTTGCGGGCATGTTGCATATACTAACACAACCACACTCACACTTTCATGTGTGTGAAAAAAATGTTAGAGAGCCAGAGCAATTAATTATGAAAAACAAATGATTATGCAGCAAGCACTTAAAGTATTTTGGCGAGCTGATCTCTCGCTCAATCTCCCTCTCTCTCTATCTTTCTATCTCTCTTTCTCTTATGTGTAATTAGTAGTTCGAACTGTTTGCTGTTTTTTTGGCCAGTCTCTGTCTGGCTTGGCCACAAATCAGCGCCAAGAGCTCGGCAATTTATCATTTACCACAGCGCTGACACACATAAATTAATCGTAGCATACTTTTCAGGGCTGCACTTTTATGCACTACATAAAATACAACTCACTCATTCCTTCTCTCTCTCTCTCTCTGTTTTTTCATGTTGCGTAGGCAAGTTCAAGGAACAGGAGAAATCGAACAGTGCCTGGCTGCCCGTGCTGAACTCCAAAGTGCCGGATCCACGTCCGGGCACATGCCACAACGACACCGCAACATTGCCGGACTCGGTGTTGAATTTCATACGCAAACATCCGCTAATGGACAAGGCGGTCGATCATGAATTTGGCAATCCGGTATTTTACAAACGAGACGTAATCCTCACCCGCCTCGTCGTGGACAAGTAAGTCAAAAATGTGTAAATGTATTCATTAGTGAGCTGCAATTTCAGTTGCTCCTTTCTTTCCTTCTGGTTGCTCCTGGCAACAGGCCATCTGTCTAAATGTCTGTGTGTGTGTGCGAGCTTCGCTTGTTGACATTTGCCAAGTTTATACAGTGGCCACAGCCAGGACACCCAGCATCAGACATCTGGGAGCACTCGCTCACTGACAGCTCAAATGTTTTTGCTACTGCATTTTCTTTTGGATTCTCTGTCCAACTGTTTCGCTCACTATAACGACTTGTAAAATAACTTGGCCGGAACTTATGAGCAATGCGCCGCAGGATATGCTTTTAGTTAAACGTTTTGTTTTCCAACTTGGCCAAGTCTTGGCGTGCATTTGAGATTTGTTGCACAGCGACAATAACAAAAACTGACTCTGTGCGATTTATCAAGCCGTCTCCTTGTTCTCTCTCTTTTGCACTTGCAGAATACGCATCGACAA
This sequence comes from Drosophila limbata, assembly GCA_963924055.1. Lineage (NCBI taxonomy): Eukaryota > Metazoa > Arthropoda > Insecta > Diptera > Drosophilidae > Drosophila > Drosophila limbata. Next base: position 7,422,798 of record OZ001355.1, read on the forward strand.
ACTGAACCAGGAGTTCCTTGTGTACTTTGTGGCCACCAGTCATGGCCAGATCTACAAGATTGTGCAGTTCATGCACTACGGCCAACGGCACTCGAATCTCGTCGACATCTTTGACGCCTCGCCCCGCAACGAGCCGATTCGCGAGCTGACTCTTAGCCAGAAGACAGGCTCCCTCTATCTGGCCACCGATCACCAGGTCAAGCAGATCGATCTGGCCATGTGCGCCCGACGCTACGACAGCTGCTTCCGCTGCGTCGCCGATCCCTACTGCGGCTGGGACAAGGAGGTCAACGCCTGTCGGCCCTACCAGCTCGGCCTGCTGCAGGACGTGGCCAACGAGACGTCGGGCATCTGCGACACGAGTGTGCTGCGCAAACGCGTCACCTCCTCCTACGGCCAGACTCTGCATCTCTCCTGCTTCGTCAAGATGCCCGATGTGCTGCGCAAGAAGCAGACGCGCTGGTACCATCACTCCACGGAGAAGGGACGGTGAGTACAAGTAGGAAAGAGAAAAAAACCAACAAAAAACCAGGATATCCGTTACTTACTAAGACAGATATATAATATTTTTATTGCATACTTTTAGGCACTCACATTGCTTAAAAACTGATAGATAGTCAGGCTGTTCCGGCTTTCACTTTTTAGTTTTTAGCACTTAGTGATATGCATTTATTCTCTTTGAATTTAGACTAAGTGTTTAATAATGATCGTTTTTCGCTTTATTGGACTTAAACTCGTCATCTCAAAGTGATATCAATCCGCTGAATATCGCGGAAATGGTATTAGAGCAGGTTAAATAAATTTAATTCCGACATATCTTATCGAAAGTGAAATTTGGAACAGGCCTGAGTATGTATTTGTTTGTCGGGGTCACCAAATATAGATGGATAATTGGTGACTATCCATTATATTAAGTTTATTTTAGGTTTGGTTGAGTGTCGGAATAGAAGAGATGTTGGTTGGTTGAAAGTTGGGAAAGAAGAGAGAGATGTACAAAAATACTGGTGGTTTGATAAAGTGAATATATCGAATTATCGATATAATAAATAGCGATAGAAAAATATCGTAATCTGTGGTTGCCTAAATATTGGGGATGCCAGATCAACCATTACCACCATTCTATTTTTTCGATCTTATTGCGATTTTTTAGGATGATAGCTAACAATAGTAGTTTACGTATAAAGCCCCGATTGTCAAAATATTTGCGGAGAAGGAATTTAAAAATCATAGTTGAATCAAGCATTTCATACTCGATTTAAGAGTTTCAGAAATCAACGAACTTTTAACTCCGTTTGGCATTGATTTTATCCCAGAATCGCGAATTTTATTTTTTCGTGTACAAGTGTAAGCCATAAAAGCGTCTTTATATATTAAGCAGACTCCTTGGACACGCAGGCAGCTGCTTTAAAAATGAAAATTGAAAGCAAATAATGAAATCGGAAGTGTAAGCGAAACTTTGATTCTGTCGCTGTCGCTGACGTTGCCAATGCTGCGGTAAATTGACACTTTAAAATGCTGTTGAAGTCTGCTTTTTGGCGTTTACGCTCATTTGAGGACCAGGATTCACCAGGACGACAGTTGTAGTCGTTGTCGGAGCGAGAGTAGAAATTATAGTCTGTCTGTAATGGAAAAAGTTTACGCTGGTGCTGCCAAAGTTGCACACACTTTATATTGATTTTTATTGTGCGTTTCCAATGAGACACTTTTCCACGCAATGCGCATAGAAAATCTGCTTATCTACGTTTCGTTTTATTTCCATTTCCATTTTCGTTTTCGTCTGGCAGCTACGAGGTGCGCTACACACCCACCAAATACATTGAGACCAATGAGGGCGGCCTTGTTTTGCTGGCGGTGAATGAGGGCGATGGCGGACGATATGATAGCTACTTGGATGGCACCCTGCTATGCAGCTATGGCGTTACTGTGGACGCGCACAGGTGAGTCACCCTTCCCCCAGACACCCTCCAGCTGCTCTTCCTTAGCAGGCAATTAAATTTACCGCTTCGGGCGTCAAAATATCCATTGTGCAATTAGAAAGTTGGCGCGCATTTTGTTGAAAACTTTCGAATTTCGAGTTTCGAATTTTGCATTTGTGCTGGCGTTTCAATTTCCGTCTGATAATTCTCCTTCCCTTATTTTTAGATGTTCGCCGCCATCTCAGAAACAGGACTACCAAAAGATCTACTCGCATTGGTGCAACGAGTTTGAGAAATACAAATCGGCCATGAAACAGTGGCAGGCTAAACAGGAGGTGAGTGAAATAATTTCCAATTAAATGTACATTTAGCAACTGGCGCAGCTCAAGTAAGTGAGTGAGCGAGGGAGAGAGCGGAGCGTGTGAAAGAGAGCGAAAGTTTCTACAGCAGCTGCCTTTAATTGGACGCCGTTAATTGTTTTAATTAATTTTTCATGTAAATCGCTGATGCTGCGCCTAATTTCCATGTTATTTTCTCGCTCTCGAGTCGCTAGCAATTAATGAAATTATTTTTGGTTTTCTGATTTTTCCACCTGCCTCTGGGTCTAATTGAATTTGTTACTCTTTGCCCGTTTTCTTGCAGCAATGCGGCCTGAAGGACAAAACGTCGACAAGCAGCAGCACAAATGGCAAACATGTCAACGACGTGTTCAGCAACGATGCCTTGGTCTGACCCAGAAGTAAGTATACGACCCGACAGCCAAGTATTTAGTTTAGTTTACTTATGATTTTTCAAACCCAGTACACTAAATCCAAGTAAATTGAAATTAACCAAAGACCTTTGACCTCTTGTACCTCTACCTTTTAAAAATAAAAAATTAAACTATGCTGCCCACTCTCAGAGTACTTGTACAGCTTTGAGTTCTTGTCATCGGGTGTGCGAACCACTTTTGGCCACCAATTGTACATTTTCACCTACCTAACTGTGCTTGCCGTGTGTACTACTAGTTTCTAAAGTCTCTAGTTGAAGTAAGTTGTAGTCTAATCGAACTCCTAACTAACTAACTGCTTATTATACGTAATATTAATGTGTGCATTTTGTTCTTTGCCATTGGAATTATTTGCAGCCAGCAAGAATAATGATGAGCAGGTGATAACTGATTAAGCAGCACCCAGAAAGCAGTGACAAGAGCCGAGCAACCAACTACAAAGACTGAAATTTTTAAGCTTTTGAAAGACAATATTTCAATTTGTTTTCAATATGTTTGCTTCATTTGCATAAAAATACTCGAACTCGTACTCGTATTCGTATATAGATATTGTTTAGTGCTCTTCGTTTGGCATTTGAATGTAATCTTATTATCTAAGATGACAAGCAACCAGCAACAACAACAACAACAATACAACATCACACACAGAAACACAACTAGCTAAAGAAGTGTTAAGCTAATGTTAAAAGTTACTAACAAAAGGATCCTGCCATAATGAAAATGGAAATTACGGTTTTACATACATAGAACAGAGTCTCTATTTCTATTTCTAATGCGATCTCTCTTCAAAAAGAATCACGAAATTATGCTAAGAATAACTTTAAAAACAACAAACAAACAAAAAATAATAGAAAAGAAAAGAAAATAAAATCCACCTACATGACATGATACTCGTACATAGAAGCTGAACAGGACTACAAGGAGCTGCAAGGACATGGAAATGAATAGCAGCAAACGATATAGAAATACTCAACGAATTTTCTTTAAGTTTGTGTATAATTTTTAAAGAACATTTCTACTTTCGTTTCCTGTTTCGGTTTCTGTTTCTGTTCTCGTTTCTGTTTCTGTTTCGATTGTTGAAACAATTTGGCAAATCAAATGCAAAGATTGTGTCGCTTGGCCATGGGAAAGATCTTAAACGAATTTGTATATTAACTAGCAATATTTGTTTAATAATTGTAGCGTTAGTTAATAATATAATACTATTATAGCTATGTATACTTAAGTAGTATTTACTCGATTCAAATAACAGCAACATAACAACTATGTCTCTGGCGTACATTGTATTTTATGGAACCAAAATTCAAGACATTGCCAACTGAACATATTGAACACACAGAGCCCAAATTCAGGCTATGGTCTTTAGGTTAAGGCTAAGTATTGTACATAATGATGCTTTAGTTATAATCTATGAACAGCATTTACAGCAAGTAAGGATATCATTTGAATTAAATGCAAGAAAAGAAAGTCCAATTGAATATTTCTAACAAATCATAATAATAGAAATAGAAATAAACCTGGCCTTGGTCTTAGTCTTGGCATATAAATTGAGTATTTCGTGTACGCTGGAACTTCGGTTGAATTGTTTTATTTATAGACTATGATTTTGGACATGTTTTTTGGCTGAAAAGGACACGCCGACGGCATTTTGGCCGCTTTTGTACAGATTGGCGCGTTAGCCTGATGTTTACCATAAGCAATATATATTCACATAGACACATACACACAGTTACTGCATTGAGACCAACATGCTCATATACATATATATACACACACATACATATACCTAAGTAGAGAGTATATTTAATTAACCATAGCTTAAGTACGTTGGTGTGGCCAATACATTTTAGTAATATTTTACGAAACTTGAACTCTGAATTGAGAGAGCGTCTAAAACCATAGATACATATAGTACATAAATAAGTACATCAGATACTGCCAGACAATTCCCCTCTCTCCACCATAAATAGTTCAATATGCGATAAACAAACAAAAAAGTAAAGTATCTAACTATCAACAATATTGAAATGCAAACACATGGAAAACTAAACGCTTCTCTGATCGGAAGACCATAGAAATTGGTCGTCTAGCAAACGAAGAAATGGAAAGAAAAGAAAATAAAAGAAAAGCCCATAGGTACTTATACGATTATATGATATGATGGTATTGTAGGTATATGCGTAATTTAATAAATAATATTTTTCTAAAGGTTTTCTCAGACAAAAAACAAAACAGAACAATTTTAATGTTTCCATCTAGAAGTTATTCACACAAACTTTTAGCTTAGTCCTCGAATAATTAATAATAATAATAATAATCCATTGTAAATGATAAATATATGAAAATACTTGAATTGTATTTTGTCAGCTACTAATGCTCTGAGCTTCTAACTTGATACACAGCAAGTTTCTTTTGCTTTCGTAGACATTTGATTTGAGAATTATTGTAAATAATTAAATGATTATGTGAAATGTTTTGTATGACAATCACATGATGTTGAGCAAATAAAAATGTATGTATGATGACCCGTAATTCAAGCAAATTGCAATATCAGTAATTTATGAATTCAGAAGGCAAAAACGAAAACAAAAGTAATGAATTACAAACTTAAAATAAACACTATATATACATACTATATATAGCTAAAATGGCATAATAACAATGAACAAAAGATCCTTGTAAAAATAATAATAAAAATTAATCGCAGCGTTTTACAAAGTATTCAAACAATAAACATAATTCGCGCTTGAAATACATTTGCATATGTGTATGTCTGTATACAGTTTTCTGTCTATGATAAACTATATTAAATATTTAAAGAATTATTAAAACGAAAACAAACAAAATAAATTATTAAACACAGCTGCCCAGAGGAACGTATCATGAGCTATCTTAATATTTCATAAAACAAATAATAATATTAATAATAATGAAAAACAAATATGAAATGAAAACTTACAATTAAACAAAGAACTTAGTTGTAAACATAAAAGAAAATGCAGTAAATAAATGTGATAAGATTCTTTAATAGAAATGCATTGTTTTAATCGTACTTAAAGGGCTGTGAATTTGGGAATCATTAAAACTTGCATGACAATTTATTAATTAAAATCGAACGTTTTACCTCAGATACTTTCGTAGATACAGTATCTACATTAAGCACAACTTATGTAAACACATTGTATCTATGCTCGCAGGTTACGGAAACCTTGCAAACTTGTGCTGTATTGGAGCCAGCATCAGCATCAGTTGTGCATTGTTTCAGGGGCTTAAGTCTAAGAAATGTTGAACATTTTCAGCTGGTGTGCCTCTTTCACTAGTTGGGGAGTGGAACAGTGGGTATGATTTCGTGTACTCGGTAGGTATTTGTATATGAAGTTAATAGAGGTATAATTCAGGCTTTAAGCTGCGAAATGTTTATTTTCACTTTACACGCAACTGCTTTCCATTCAAGTTGTTCCACAGAGGCAATCGCTTAAAGCTGAATTTCCTGCATTGTGAACTCCTAGAGGAATAGCAAAGTTTTTATATAATTTTGTTGATTGATTTGGAACGGCAAAGAAACTGAATGTTTCCATTTTTGTTGAGATTTGCTTAAAAAACCAACCGCAATATTTGTAGCAATGAAAATAAATACGTTTCACTTCCCTTTCTATTCATTTTTTTGGCATTTAAAAGTTCCACAATAAAATAAGCGAATCAAAAGAAAGAAAACTGCGAGTTGCATTTCATTTGTCACATTGATAAATGAAATGAATCCCAGTGGAACGAAGGCACACACCAAGGTGGATTTATATATGGTGGTGTATTCGTTTGACGTGCTCTCTTTTTCGGGGCACAAACGTCATTATGAAAGCAAACATCGTAGTGACCGGTTGTATTAAATTCTCTGAAAAATGCCCCGTGTGTGAAAAATACATATGCCGCTCGAACGCAAGTCGTTTGGTTTGTGTTTCCAGAGATATGAAAAGGAGACAAATAAATGCAACAGGAACTGTGGGAGCATGCACCGGTGAGCAGCTTCCACAAAGAGAGCAACAGGGATAACAGTGTCGATGCTGACGGCTAACAGGAGCTTAACAGATCTCCATAATCACAATTAATTAATTGGTTACCTACGGGTCATTACAGGAACAACAAGACAAGCATGTCATTGCATTTTATTTTTATTTTATATATTGCACAGCGCACAAAACGAAAATGAGCGAAGAGTATAGAAAACAAAACAAAACAAATTTTCTATATATCTATCTCTGTCGTCTCTCTCACGTCAGACTCATTTTGACAGCTTTGCCCAGAGAGAGAGCGAATACACCACCATATATAAATCCACCTTGGCACACACAATACCTTGTTTCCTTCTGAAATACCTGTCAATGACAGCGACATTTACACACACACACACACACACACACTCGCACACACATTCAATTGCATGTTTGCAATTTAATTTGGCTTTCTTTTTGTGTGTTTGCGGCTTGGTTTTATGCAATTTCCTGGTGGTTGTTTCAATTTATTGTAGAATCCAACTGCAATTGGGATTGCTGTTTTTAATAGTTTCACAACTCGCACACCAGCCGCAGGTCAATAACACACACACACACACACACACACACACACACACACTCAGTCACTTTTGGTTGACATGTGAAAATTGCATGCAGTTAATTGTCCTCAGGCTGTGACTAGACTACACTTTCCAGCAGGAGTTGCGACTGAAATTATAGGTTGACGCTGACTTTGTCTGCAACTGCAACTGCTGCAAGATGAGGCATGCCACAGTATAAGTCACAAGTATATGCAATTAATAGTCGCTTGTTTAATAATTAAACCGATAAATACACAGATCGGGCTATATCTTTTCCTTGTAATACTGCAATGACTCGGCGGTGCCAACATGTTGATCGCACATGGAGTAGACCTCGGGCAGCGACTCCGTGTACTCCAGATCGTACAGCATGCTCTTGATATAGTGGATGGGATTCTTCGGCTCCGGCCACAGAGTGGCCAGACCACGGCGATAGGCCAAGGTGAAGACGGCGTCGGCAATGTGCAGGTTGATGCACCTCAGTTTCCGCAGGGGCGGATAGACATCCCTCTTGGCCAGATCTGTGGGCCAGACGAGGCTGGCCAAGCGCTCGGCGGCCACGAGGAACGTCTCGTCCGGCACCGTTGTCATCCCGGAGAGCAGGACGCCCTGGGTGAGGCCGGAGAGCATGTAGTCGCCGCTGCAAAAGCCGGGCTGATACTCCCTGTTGGCGTACTTCAAGGGTGGCACTGGAATGCCCGAGATGAAGACGCAGCGCCCCTTGGTGTAGACGAAGGCATCGTTGGCCGTGCACTCGGCCAATTGCTTGGGCCGCGACATGGCGAAGATGATGGGCGTCTGGGCACTGCGCTCCATGGCCCGCAGGACATCCGCGGTGAAGGTGTTCGCCTTGTGGCCGCAGCCAATCAGGATGTTCGGCTTCACGGCGTCTATAGACTCGACGAGTCCCTCAACGGCTGCATGGACCTGCTGGAATTCGCGCAGCTGCTCGGCAACCTTCAGGCCGCATCTGTTGTGGACCACGAGTCCCTTGCCATCGTAGAACCAGATGTGAGACTTGGCAGCAGCCTCGTTCAGGCCCAATCGCTTCAGATACGCCACGCACATCTGGGCCATGCCCACGTTGAAGGTCGATGTGCCGTAGAAGAGCAGCGTGTTATCCTTGAAGGGCATTTGGGTGATCTGCCTGGCGCCCAGGACACCTGCAAGTCCGCAGGCGCCCAGGCACTGCAGGTCGATGTCCATGATGCACTGCCGATTGCGATACTGCGCCAGATGCCGCAGGGAATCCAGCGAGCCAAAGTCCTTGGTCTGTATGATGGCCCGTGGTCCAAAGAGACGCATCACACTCAGCGTGAACTCCTCGAAGAACTCGTCGTATTCCTTTCCCGAGACGCGTTTCTGTTTCAAGCCAATGTACTGTTTATCCCGCAGCAGCTGCTCGTTGTCCGTGCCCAAGTCCAAGGTCACGGGCAGGCAGCAATTGGGATCGATGCCGCCGAGCACGACGTTGCCAAACATCTTGTAGTGGACGATGGGTGTTCCGTCGACGCCCTTGTCGCCCCAGCTGAGCACTGACTTCCCCGTGGTCACGATCAAGCAGCGAGTACTCCGGCGGAATGGCCAGTTGGCAAGGATCTCGTAGATATGACCACGATCCTTGATCGTCACAAACATGCCGCGGATTGTGGTGTAGGCATGGCTAAAGAACTCCACCAAATCCCCCGATTCGGCGCTCAGAAAAACCCTCATATATTCAGACGGATTGCTCATCAAGACTCTATAGAACAACTTCCGGTTGGCCGCCTCCAGGTCCGTTAGAAATATGTACTTGGCCAGCTTGGAGGTCAGCGTGGCAAAGTGCTTCTGATACACCTCCACCTGCTGTTCAATGGTCAACACGGCGGGCGGCATCAAGCCCTGAATGCTGAGCAACTGTCGCTCCCGATGACTGAAGGCCATGCCCTTGGCGTGGATCCTGTAGGTCAGATACATCTTGCCACTTAGTGTCGAGGGCGGCGGAGATCGGTCCGTGCACCAAAAGGTGTCCACATCCCGCGGCAAGGCCTCGAGCTTCTGCAGCTTGTCCTTCTCCGTGATGCACTTCTCCACGGGCTTATTTCTGGCATGCATTTGGACTCTGTCTGCCTGTAGCAATTAACATGAAAATGACAATGACAATGTGTGTGTGTGTGTGTGTGCTTGCTCCAAATAAAAGCCTGCTAGGAAATGTGTACACACTGTCACAGACTTACTAAGTAGATGTAGATCGATAGCTATCGATAGTTTTCGATAGTGTGTTAATTTGAGTATATATGTATTTTAAATTCCAAAAAATATAAATTTTTATATAAAATTCCAATTAAAATTTTAAATTGGTATTAATTTAGGTATTATAAAAATAAAAATAAATAAAATGCGTTATCAATAATAATGTTTCGATATTAGCTATTGTAATAGCCAAAGCTCGACGATCTAAATCTTTTTGTCCAGCCTACTGAACATGCGCTCGGACTCGGTTCAGTTCCGTTCTCCTTTACCTTTTTCGACTACAGTAAGGAACTTGTCCATGTCATAAAATATGTAATAATTAAAAAAAAAACTTAAATGTTTCCAAGACTCTGCAGATGCCAAGTGCGCGCCTTTCTGTGACGCGTTAAGAGTCATAATAAACTATCGCCCACTATCGATAGTGCAGGTCTGCCATCGATGGCGGCTCCATAGTGCCGATAGTGCCATCGATAGTTCTCCACCTCTAAATAGATGTATACTCGCAGCTTGTGGCTTAGTGCACTCTGGCCACATTTAATTTGTACTCATTAGCATTTCGAGGGGGCGCATTATGTAAATGTATCTGGCGCACTTTGCGGCGACCCCGCCCTAAAGCTGACACCTCTCCAATATCCTTGGGGAGTCCTGGCATCCTTGGGCTCAACCAAACTCGACAGCAACATCTCGAAATTTGATGCAAAATATCAACAAAGAGAAACCAAAAGACGAGACACGAGATTCGAGACTCGAGTCGCACACCTTTTATGCTAAATATCCAGCGAAGGTGTGGAGGTAGCGGGGAGGAAAGAGGAAGAGATGAAGAGGCTCTGACAACAGCCATTTGTGGCAAGCAGAAGTGCACTTGGGCAGCGACCTTAAGTGAAATGGCAGCATCGTTATATTTCGCCAAAAGACTAAAGTCCAGGCAACGGCATTAAAAAACAAGAGCAAAGAAAAAAGGGCCAAGTCCAATGTTTGGCCATAAGCGGCTTAGTTCCGTCGGAAAGGGAAGGGGAAACATTACTTTTAAAAATTCCACACAAAGTTGTTGAGACAGTCCAACTGGCAAAACCCAAAAACAAATGCCGCAACTAATTTGCAATAACTGAATATTTAGTTGTGCTCGAACTCGAATTCGAACCACAGCACTCACAGTTACAGTCACAGTCACAGTCAAAGCGAAACTCATGAACAATATGAATATGTGAATACAATGATACTCACAATATCCAATTACATGTCAGAGGTGTGAGCTGGAATGCGTCAAATGCTCATAATGAAATCAATTTTCAATCAATCGCTCGGACATCGACAACAGTCAAAGCTCGGACTTCTCGCATTTGGCCGGACATCAAAAGCGGCGACGGCAACAAAGTGACCAAACTGACCAAAATGTCCAATTGCCTGGGAGTATATACATATGTACATATGTACTATATGTATGTACGAGTACACAGAAAAAAACAAGTGGGAAAGGCTATAGTCGAGTTCCCGACTATAGGATACCCGTTACTTACCTAAATAAATTTAACTTTTTTTATTGCATGCTTTTAGGCACTTTTATTTCTTAAAAGCTTTAATCAGCCAGTACCACCTTTCTGTTTGTCCGATCTTGTTGGGATTTAGTAGAATGATAGGTAAAAACAATAGCTAACGTTCACCGTTTAAAAAAACCTAATATCTTAAAAACTGTGCGTGTGGTGGATTTTCGCGATTTACGGAGGCGGAAAGGGGCGTGGCAAAATTTTGAAACAAACTTGACCTGCGTGGGGTTTATAGAAATCTGTGTGCCAAATTTGGTTGCTCTAGCTCTTATAGTCTCTGAGATCTAGGCGCTCACACGGACGGACAGACGGACGGACGGACGGACGGACGGACGGACGGACAGACGGACAGACGGACATGACCCTATACTTTATAGGGTCGGAGATGCTTCCTTCTCCCTGTTACATACATTGCAACGAATACAATATCCCCTTTTACTTATTTTTAATAAGTAACGGGTATAAATACGGGATTCCTGATGAAATAAGTTTTGTAATCTTTGAATTTTTTAAATCGAGTACGAAAAACAGTCGAACTTCCCTAACTCGAATCATCATTATCCACAGAAAAGGTTAGAGTTATGGAGATATTTGACATAGAGTTTTTTTTCTTAAGTTTATTAATTTTACTGCCACTCATTTAGCTCGAGTAAGAGAGAAATTCGAGTTATAGAAGTTCGTGTTATGGAAGTTCAACTGTACTTTATTCAACTACGGCACTTGAATTACTTCCCAGCAGTTATTTTGATTATCGGAGCTCTAGTATAAGAATTTTTGAGTGAAATCAATTGTCTTGGGCATTTTTGGCTTTTTTAATGCTGAGTGTTTACAACAATAAGACATGAAATTTAGAATGATATTTTTTTCAGTGTATGTATTTTCAGTTGGCGAGTACGCTTTATTTCCGAGAGGGCCAAGAGGGCTTAACGGCATTTCTTTTTCCTTTCTTTCATTTTTTTTTGGTTGCGCTTTGTTTTGCTCCGACTGTGGCAGCTGGGGAAGATGGGGACGATTGAGAAGTTGGGGCAGTTGGGGCACATTTGCACTTTTTGGACATTAAAGGCAACACCATTTGCAGTTTTTTGTCGTAGTCTACGGATGTGCTGCAAATTGAATTTCTGCCACGGGGCATATTAAGTGATCGAACTCGACTCGCAGTGCCTACGCTTTTGGTGTTTTAACATAAAAATTTATGCACTCGGCGCTTGGAGAGAGTAGAGAGAGAGAGAGCAAAAGGTAAATACTATAAGGTGAGACCAATTCCTGTACATAACTATATATATTTATATATGTATGTGTTTGTATTCCTTTGAGTTGCATTGGGGTACAAAAAATGTTTATGCGACGTTTACACAGCACAATTTGAATATTTTATGGACCAAATTCGATTTCGGCCAAAATAGAATCGGCCAGAAGCCCCTCCCCTCCCTTGAACCCTCTGATTCAAGCCGGCACGTGCACTAAAAACTTTTGCATATGGAAATTGATTTCCGTTGGTGTCATGCCTTACTTATGCATGCCAATGTGTGTGTGTATGTGTGTGTGTGTGCGTGTGGGCCCAGTTAGCCTTGGTCATATGCTGGCCAGCTATTTTGACAGTTGTCAAGAGCATAAAAACAAAAGCAATTCGCACCTCTTCGATAACAAAATGCTTTTCATATGAGTATTTTTGGAAATGTGCTCAAACTAAGCAATTTATATGCTGAACGTGATGCAGACAAACGTTATCAATATTACACATACGACATGTGGTACAAATTGAAGGAAACACTACAGTACTCAACTTGTCAAGCTCCTTATTTAGTAGTTTAATTTGTGAGCATAAGTTATGCAACTTTCGAGTTGAAACTATCTTTTATTATTTGATGTGCGAGTATTTCAAATATCTTTTATATTTATTAGATACGTAGTTATAAAGAAGACAATCTACTTTCTAACGTCCAGATAGGAAAAATTCGACTTTTTTTCCAAAACTCTTTTATAAAATATTGTAAAAATAATACACATTATTTAATTAAAAAATGTTAAAAATATATTTAGGTCTACTGACAACCTTAAATGTTACTATAAATAATACCCCTATAGTTTCGTTTGTAAAATATTTAGAGTTTTCGATACCAGAAATACCAAAGCTTAGTCGGGATATTATTTGTGTGGACTTCTTTTTGTTGTGTCAACTGATTTTTAGTCTGTTAGAGACTGAATTGAAAGCCGAGATGAAAAGGTTTGTCGCTGTCCAATTTTGGTCAGTTGCATAAAAAGTGTCCGTTGTGATCACATATTGAAAACGTTGCCACCAAAAGCACATAGCAGCAGTTTATTAAATTATTTGGATGTCGGATGCAATGGAGCTCGAGTGGGGCTCAAGTGGGGCCAATGCCATTGCCCAGTTGTGCCGTTTGTTAGCTTTTTTTAAGAGAAAATTCAAATATACAATTATTTGTGCAGACAGTGATGTAAAAATACATCTAAAAATCGAACAATTTATTTTCGCGTAAGCGATTATCAAAATTTTTAACTCGATTATTTTTTGGCAATCTATCAAGCTTATTATATTGAATCACATGAAAAATCGCCAGCTTGGTGGAGTGTTCACTGTAGTTTCTTTGCAGAATTAAGCTCAGTTAATTATGACCTGAGAAGCTGATTAAAACCTGGAAATTGCTTTGAGGCGATTGAGGGAAAAGTTATCATTCCACTTAACAAATTTTTCAGTTGTATTGAAAGTTATGAAAGTTTGACTTTTTCTATTATATATTTTCATTTTGTTTTTTGATAAACTAGATATATGTATTGTTATTATTTGGGGATCGATATTGCTTTATATATAATGTGATAGTAAACTCTAAAAACTGTTTGGATTTACATCACTAAGTCAGTGCCAATGCCCAGTGGTACCGTTTGTCAGTTTCTTTTTTATAGAATTTATTTGTGCAGACCGCTGGGCATTTAATAAAATGCGGCAAAGTTTATAGA